>CM055872.1:9632405-11113567 GCA_029582165.1 Portulaca oleracea | reverse complement strand
CCATCGCACCCAATGGCGAATGCTGCTTGATTTCCTCATGACCTTTTTTTTCAGCCTCATGTAAGGTCACAATCACAATTTGTTCATAGGGTGTGCATTTTACAACTTACCTATAGTAAAAGTCTGTTTGGTTATGCTATCTATATGTTTATTATGTGTTTGAGAGAGTAATTCTGATGATGATTAAAATAAGATACGTGTCCTACTAAAACTTGAATGCCTCAGCTCTATAACTGGTCATTCTTGACTGAAAGCAACATCCACATTACGAGATTCTGATGATGATTGTGACACCATATTCAAAACTGCAAACAACCTAATTTCGAAATCGTAATCGATTGCTTGTTTCAAAATCACTACACAAATTGAAATTACGTCACTCGACTCTCTAATCAACAAAATCCGATTTTCTACATCACTTTTCGAAAAAAGTTGCAATAAGAAGAGAGCGAAAGAGAGAAGAAGAAGAACCAGATATAGCCATGGCGAAGCCACATCCTCCGCCGGAAACATCCTTCCATGCTCCGATCGAAGGCGGAAGCTTCACAAGCACCGGCGACTGCAACGGCGTTCTCTGCGGCGATGCTCCGGGCAAGTATCCCCACATAAACACCAACTTCTCTCTCTCCTCCTCCATTTTCACTGCCTCCTCTTCCCTCTCGCCATCCATGGCGGAAAGAGGAGAGAGAAACACCGAAAAACACCGCCAAAAACAAAAAGTCGAATCAGAAACGCACCGAAACTCGCCGGAAAATCTCGATTCCGAAGCTCCGAGATCAAATCAATGGCGGACGATGCAACGAGTGAAGATGAAGCAGAGAAATGAGAGAGAAAGGGGGGGAGTTTCGAAACGTGGTGGGAGTGCGAAAATTTGAAAGCCCTAATTTTCTGACGAAGAATAAAAAGGGGGGCGTATCATTATCAAGCGAAGGGGAAGGCCACGTAAGATGATGATGTGGAATGAGAGACACGTGGATGATTGTGAGCCGCTAATTGGTTAGGTGAATTATGGCCACGCATTCCGCGGAAGTTTCTGGAAAGGATGGGGGATTCCCAAGGCGGCCCACCCAACTGCTGGTACAGTGCTACTACTACCGACCGTGTTGATTATGAGCTGAGCTGCTGCCACGTGCTGAGTTTGTGACCTTCACAGGTCCCATTGACTAGAATTTTTATTTTTTAGTACTCCCTCTATTCCTTAAATTATTATTTTAGAGTAACTTTTAAAATCTATTTTGCATTTATTTTCAAATTTTATTAAATTTATTGTAAACATTTTTTTTTGGCAATGAAGACAGAGCACAGAATTTAATCTCGCTAAGGAAAGGTTAGTCCCTTAGCCTTAAGGGCCAGAGCACGTGGTTTCCTAACGTTTGATAGTTTTCATGTACGAGTACATAACGAACCTGCAGAAGAAATTAAACCAACTAAAAACCTATTAATACTAGTAGGATTAGGTTTGAAATCTGGATGTTATTTGAGTTGAGGGACATGTAGATCATATGCAGACAGATACCTTTTTGCTTCAGGTTGGGTCCCATAATCAGGAGGCAACAGAATTTTGCGCTTGTTGCGACTCGCATTGCCTCCTTTGTTAACTTGGCTTGCAAAATGACAATCCTTACCTCATGTGCCTCGCTTGCCGATGGGCTTCCTAGCCTTGTGGTGTTTTTGGATAATAGCTTTTGGTATTCTTGTCCACTTGTTGGCTGCACGGATTCTCCCACGAGCTGGCGTATGTTGACAATGGGGGTCACTATGTTGTGATTGTTTGGTGGTACCTGCAAAAAAACTCTGCTTACCTTGCTTACCTTCTAGCGAATTCACCTTAGAATCCACTTGGACCTGTTGCTATCTAAGTCTGTCATCCATGCAGTTACTACCTTGTGGCACCCTCTGAGTGGCTCGAACCTTCACTTTCATATAACTCATACTGACATGATCAAAAACCTCAATAAATTTTCCTTTGAGCAATTCTTGATATGCTTCTTCGTTCAAGGACGTTACTTGGCCATGCATCCTGCCTTTTAGAGGACATGACTGTAGTTTTGGCTTTTGTCGTATGATCTTCAAAATTGAAGATGATCGCCGGAGATTCCATAGGACTAGAAGCCCTATCCTCCACGCTTGTAAAAAATGTTTGATTCGAAGCTGCATAGCAGCTTCCTAATTCAAGGGGTTTTCCTTCCTCTCGACCTTTTTCCTTGACCCCATCAACTTCCATAGGACTAAGAACCTTTTTGTTAACAGATTCTTTGACGGAACTCTTGTTGCATCCCTCACGCATTTCTTTGTTACTCCCAACACTATTTACATAAAAATACCCCTCCTTATCTTCCGTCTCACTTCTTCCATCCACACTAGAGCTTTTGACTCCCTCCTTGCTTGCTTTGAACGACTTACAACATAACTCTTCCTTTGCTTTTTTAAGCTCCCTATACACTTTTTTGTTTTCGGGCTCTATTTCCACAGCCTTCCAAATGTTTAGCAACTTCTTCCAAACGATCCAATCCCACTAAGGTTGTAGCTCCTCGAAATAAGGCCTTGACATTCAAAGGGTCGAATTATATTCTAACATATTTTGACAGAAGGTGAGAGTTTGCTTATAGTTTCCTACTTGAAACTACAAGTTGCAAGATTCAAGCCAAGAGAGGTACCCACTTCCACCATCAAGGTAACATCATCCTCACATAAAGGTTCTCTTGCTCCGAGGAATTGGAACGCAGTGTCATAAGCCAATGTGGCTTCCTAGTATTCTTTTTTTCCTAAAAAGCTATTCTCTTCTTCTTTGATTTCTTTTGCTTTGAAAATGGCATGTCGAGGGTGTGACATAGTAGCCACGATTTGGAGGATTTCCTCATCAATTTCCTCCATCATAGCTGGAATAACTGGGACCTTAACACACCGAAATCTAGAATTAAAAAAGACAACAGAAAACTACAACAACCCGAGGAGTATCAATCCACAACACCACCACCAATAATCAAACTCCAAGCCTCTCCTCTGTTACTAGCACTTAGATTGCAACCTATCAACTACTCCAACCGCCACTTAAGACACCCCACTACAGGAAACTAAAATCAATCATCAATCCATCAAGATTGGTAACCAACAGAATCACTAAACCCAAACCTACGCAACTAGATGTGAAAAACCCAAGACCGAGACTAACTAATAATAAGCAGGAAAAAAGTCATAAAAGGGGTAACAAACCAGGTAACATGGCTACTGAGCTACAACTCCTGCCAACACCTTCCAAGTCGCCCCCACAAGCCACCACCGACGAGCCAGTTGACACCCACAGAACACAACACGGTGTAGAAACAACCCAAAGAACAAACCAAAGTAAAATGGGACACGAAGGATATTACTAAATAGATCGGGGAGCGGCGGTGCCGGTGACAGCATTTGATAGACCGTCACCAAACGAAAAATTAAATAGCAAAGGAGGCTATGGCAGTTGTCTATTTTAGAGAGAGAAAAGGCGGGAAGGAGTAAACCAAAGGGAAGGTTATTGTAAACATTTAATTTGGTGAAAGGTTTTTGTATGATTTATTCTAAATTTATTAACAAAACTTAGGGTGTGTTTGGCAACCAGCGGTTGGCTGTTAGTTTTTTTTTTTTTGTTAGCTAGCTGTTTTGTTAGCTGTTTGACTTTTGACTATTTTGTTAGCTGTTTTTATTGGTTGTTTGTATAAAAAATGTTTGGTAGAGTTAGCTATTTGTAGTATGAATTTTTTGTTTGATTTCCAATTATGCCCTTAGCTTTATTTTCGGTATTTCTTTTAACATTATGATTTTTAAATTCATTTTTAGATTTTTTAAATCCATATTTGTAATATTTTTTTATTGATAGTTTTTTTTCGTTGTATTTGTGTGTTCAACAAATAATCACTGAAATTTGGTATTTGTATTAACAGGCTAATAACTAAATTGTTCATTGATTGCCAAATTTTCTTGAGTAAGACTAAAATTCTTATAACAGTTTACTTTCACAATTAATGTTGATATTTTATAAATTTTTATCCCAAATTTACTTCTAAAATTTTTATTAATTGCAAAAATATTTTTTATTTGTACATCTTGGATACCAACATGATAATCTACACTATAAACAACCAAAATAATTTGGATGGTAATTTTGATAGAAGAAAAATTAAAAGAAACAACCTTAAATAATTTGGATCACAATTTCGTAATTTTTATGAATTGTGTGGTTAACATGATAATTTACATTCCAAAAACCCAAAAGTCATTTACAAACGGAAGATTCTACCATAGTTGAATTTATTTTCAACTATGGTAGTTGAAAAGTATATTTCACCATTAAAAAGTTAAAATTACTATACATTGATCAAAGTGATTTGTTCTAATAGGTAATGACATTCATCAAGATATAATTTTTTTCACAAAAATTAATATTTTTTATGAAATTCTATCATAATTAGAACTTTTTCAACTACCGTAGTTGAAAAGTGTAACATATCATTGATTCCACCCTAGAATATTAAAGTTGATTTATTTTGATCGAAATAACTTGTTGGAATAGTTAATCTTATATGTTGGTACATAAATCTTTTTAACATATTAAATATATCTTACTCAAATTAAGATTAAGAAACTTTCAACTACCATAGTTGAAAATAAATTCAACTATGGTAGCTATTCTTTGTAGGTTTTTACAAAATGACTTTTTGGGGGTAAAAAGTCACTTTAATCCGTCAATCCACCAAAAGAATCCTCCACCAAACACTCCAAATTGGCTTTGTGAATAGTCAAACAGCCAAATACCTCCCAAAAACTCATTTTCTCCAAAAAGTCCGACACCAAACACTCCTTTGTTCTGAACTCCATTGTAATGACTTGGCCTATCTCAAGCCGGATACATTATCAGAATCCAACCCAAGAATCACCGACAAAATCGTAAATCACTATGAATTCTTTCAGTATGTTTTATTCCCAGTCACACTGTTTGAAAAATCTTCTCATAATCACCCATCTATCTAGTACTCCAAGCCATTGTTGACGAGTTTTGTTGGGGAGATATCACAGGAACTCTCAAATTAAAATTTTGACAAATTTATCCATACTTTTAATGGATCAAAGATTATTAAAAGGTCAAAGAGTATTAAAACATAGAAAATAAATAAATAATATTACATCCATCCCATAATAGTTGTCACTTTAATTAACTTTTTTTGTCCCACAATACATGTCACTTTATAATTTTAATGGAAGTTTTTACAACTAAATATTTTTTTAATTAGTTTTTGTCATACAAAGATAGAAAAAGTGAGATAGAGAAAGATATTCATACAATTTAATACTTATATTTCACAACTTTCAATACAACACAACACTTAACCAACTCATTTTGTTGGTTTTCTAAATTTTGCCTAAATGAAGAAGTATTATGAAACAGAGGTAGTATTAGATAATTTGTCATTTATTAATGATACTTTTTTTTTTACAATAAAAAGCAAACTACTGACCATAAATAAGGGAATCAAACGAATATAACCAGAGATATGCATAAAACAAACCCTCAAAATGAATTTTTGTTTTCAAGAAAGTTGTATCCAAATAATAATACCTTGACACTCTATCTTAAAGGGTTTTTCTTCATTGTTCCATGCAACTATGCCTCAAAATTGATTGGTCACCTTCCTATGCATAAGTGAACAAATAACGGTTTCAAGTAATACCAACTACCTAATGACACTTCAATTTTCAATGACATAATTGAACTCTCCTTTATCTCATGTATGAATTATTTGTCAAGTGAAAATGACCTATTTATTTTATAAGAATAATATTTTAATGGTGAGTTACTGAGTTATCAATAATTATTTTGAAGGCTACATTAGATTATTTTTTAGTATAATATTTGTTGCATTATATTTAATATTTGTAGGAGTATAAAGGGGGAAATACATTAGATGGTATCATGACATGCATAACAGTTGATACTTAATTAGTTACATACTTTGATAACTTGTCAATAACCTTCTTAAGGAAAGAACAAATGCCCTTTAGATAAATAAACACATTAACTTCATATCAATTGTTGGAACTTAGATGTAATGTGATGGATTATAATACAATGGGTTTCTAATACAATCAACTGTGTATTGTAATTAAGTATAAAAGTATAACTAAAAAGTGGCTGTAACAGATATTTGATAATATAATTACTATAGAGGTGACAATTAAATTGTTATATAAGTTCACGCTTTACTAATAGATATTTAGCATCTTTTACCAAAGTTACTTTGGAGCATTACCGCATCTGACCTTTCCATATCCTTTATGGGAGGGATTTTGAAATATTAATTTTAATCATAGTCAATGTGCAATGAAAATATGGATGGAAAATGGATAGACGGATAGTCTCACAAAAACCTAGAGGAACACTAAGTAAAATGTTTCCAACAAAGAGTTCATACTTCACACATAGTAGAAAATATAATGCTCCATACCTTTTGTTTTTTATTATTCAAAGTCCAACAGTCGAAATTCATACAAAAACTCAAATAATAAAACTAGAACAAGCATCACAAACATAACAAGAAACGCCACATTTGGAGTACGAAAAGATTGTGGGGATCGATGAGAAGTTACCACCTAGCTAGCTCCCCCTTCTCGGTTTTTCCCTCTAGCCTTGGCTCACCTAACAACTCTCCATTTGATCTTATCTTTAGTGAAGAAATACTCTTTCAAATATTGTTTCTCTAGAAAGGCTAGGTAGGTTTTTTCATTAGGTTTTGTTCGTTTCAAAGATAAAAAGCGGGTTCTTGTACTATCCTTGCGATGAATGGGTGAAGATGTAGCGGTTCCATCTTAACTGTTGGTTGGGCTAAATTCTGTAAGAAACATGAGTCTTCTCCTCCTTCTAGGAGGGGCTCTGAGAATTGGATTTGGGTTCCTAAGGATAGGCAGTTTGGTGCGAATGTCGTTGATGGTGATTATGTGTATCCTTCTACTTCCAATAGTTCTGCTACCATCTCTAATCCGTCTCCTTCTATTGTCCCCAAGGCTGGTAAGTCTCCTTATAAAGATGCTCTTTTGAGGGACCTAAATGTCGGTGGAGATGTAGGTGTTACGAAGGTGGCTCTTTCTAATTGTGAGCGCACTGTTAGTGACATGCCTGGCAAAGCTGTTGATGACAATGATGAGGTGGTGTGTCATTCACCTCTTGATGTGGAGGACTCCTGTCTTAAGGCTTTCAAAGTCAAGTGCCTGCAAAAGAAGAATGTGAACTTACTGTGGGACCTTAAGTGGAGGTTGGTTAGTCGTGCTTCGTATAGGGTTCGGTCTAAGTCTGCTAGATCTGAAGAACATGTCAGAAGGAAGGGTAAAATGGCGAGCTTGGTTCTTGATTCGTCAGAGCGTCCTCAGGCTCTTCTGGTGGACATGGCGCGAAGAGTTGCTAAGTTTGGATGTGGTCCGGGCTTCATTCGTGGGGACCCTGTGACTGTTGCGAAGCGGCTTGAGGAGAAGTGGCGAAAAGAGCGAAAGTGTTAATTTTTTTTGTTTGTGTTGTTTGTCATGGTTTTGTTTGTATGACTTCTTGTTGGTTGTTGTCCTTTCGTTGTTCTTTTTTCTGTGGTTTTCGCGGTGCTGGTGCTGGTGTTGTTTCTTTCGTCTCTTATGGCTTTCAATTATCAAAAAAAAAAAATACGAGTAAATTTATAGGTATGGACAACGAGTAAATATCAAATCATTAATATAGAGTATAGTCAATCAACTTCACATTTTTACACAAAGAACCCTTTTTCCGTATTATAGGGCCTGTAAACCTGGAAGGTAAGTGGTGGGAGATAATTAATACTTACCGAAAGTTACCGAAAGTTGTCGAAGCTCACCATACCTATCAAAATTAATATTTAGTATACAAACTGAAAATTAAACTTACCAAAACTGACATTTACCATACTTATCATTTATTACTAGGGTGTGTTTGGTTTGGTCAATAATCCCGGGGAAATGGTCAATTTTTTCGGGATGACTTATTTTCCATGTTTGGATGCAGGTTGATTTCGGGAAAGTTTTCACGATGAACCCACCATTTTTTCCATTTTCCTAGGGAAAATTTTTCTTAGAGGGGGCTAAAGGAAATTTTTCCCATAAAAAACTTCCCATGGGAAAATCCCCCCCACCCCCAGAATTCCTACCAAACACTCCCTAATTAAACTTTACAAAATAGAAAGCTAACTAAGTGAATTAGTAGCCATCATCCATGACACGAGGTTAAAAATATAAGAGGCTTAGAAAAGTTTGACATGCTATACACTGTTTACAACAGAAGTTGTTTGGTCCCACTTTATTGGTTAGTTATTTGGGCAACGTTAGAAGTTGGTATTCACACACGTTCGATCACAGAAGCTGCCTTTTCAATCATTTCCAAGGCTATGCAAAACCCCATAAATGAAAGGTTGGAGAAACATAAACATGAACATAAACAAACAAACAAACAGGGATTTAGCTAGTGAACGAGTGGAAATGGAGAAGAAACAAGATGCAAATGGTGAGCATAATATACGTTCTAACTTCTAACACCATGGAAACACTCTTCATTATCTACTCATTCTTGCCCACTCATTTTTAATTTTCAAGAGTTTCCAAACCACTCATTTTGTAAGCCCTTTACCCTTTCACGTGTCTTTCATTTGAATACGGTCGAGTCTCTAACCTGGACCTATTAAAATTAACATGATATGAAGAACTCGAGTTTAAACTCCTCCCAAATTCAAATATGCAATATTTAGGTAACTTGAAATTGTTAATTGTTTTCTATGATGAAATATGTATATATTGAAAAATTCATAGTCAAAGTTTTAAAATTTTACTCGCTTCTCTTCATTTTAATTATCTATCAACTAAATTTAATGTGTTAAAAAATTTTACCATTAGTTTCTTAACATATACTCCATCCAGGGGCGGATTTAGGGTGGGTTCACGTGGGGTCAAGTGACCCCGCTTAAAAAAAATCTCTAAATACATTTTAAATACATCTGCCAGGTTCTATATTTTTATATTTAAGTAAAATGACAGTGTTAATCATGAAATAATGATGGTCGGAGTGGTTAGCGGCTAAGCGTGAGATTTGTCAAGTCACGTATAACGGGTCCCTGGTTCGAATCCCGGCGACTCCAATTTTTTACTTCATTTTTCTTACTTCAGTTTTCTTAATATGTGTGAATTCATTTTCTTTGCTTTATTTTTTTTAAATTTGTTTTCTTAAGTTTTATTAAGATAAAGTCTCTTTGAATTTTGGTATAGTTTGTTCAATTGTAATTGAATTAGTTTGAATATGATTATGTAGTTGTCATTCTTAGAAATACTAGTCTACTTGCATTGGTTTGTTAATTTAGTAGAATTTGTCTATCGAACTTGAAATTTCAACTCGATAATTTTTTTACGCTTTATTATGATAAATTCTCTTTGGATTTCAGTGTAGTTTATTAAACTATTAATTTAGATTGATTTATGTATGATTGTAGTTAAAATTCTTAAAAATATTTGTCTATTTGCTACTGATAAGTTGATTTCAAGTCATAGCGGCCCGTTGAGGACAACTATCCAAAAAAATAGATACCTAAAAGAAAATAATATTGTAAGTTTTTTGACTTATCATTGACTTTTTTAATGTTTGACTTTGAACCCGCTAAATTTTATTCCTAGATTCGCCACTGACTCCATCCATCTCATATATCTAATTATCTATAGTCTCTCCTAGAAAATGAATTTTTTAAAAGGAGCGTCATACGACGAGATAGACAAAAACACAAGGAAGAGGTTATCCACTTACCTACTCTTAACGGTTAATGCACTGTTTTATGTTGTTTTTAGATGACAAAGAAGAAAATTAATTCTATTTATAGTAAGAGGAATAATAGTTTTGGAACTGCAAATAAACGATGAAATTTATATATGGAAAGGAGGGAGTACAATATTTCATTATACAAAAGTACGTACTATATATCGCTTAATCACTTATTAATTCATAAAAAGAAGTACAATCGTAAAAGTACAATGTTATAATGTTTTGATAAAAGTCTCATTCTTTTATGCGGCTGGCAGGTTGCGGAGCCACACCGCACCGCAATTTTCCATATCCCACCACAACCCATCACATTCTATTTTTTCTAATTTAATTTATCTTTTTATTAAAACTTTTTATTAAAAGTTAAACTTTCCATATTCCACCCAAACCCACCACAATCCACCACAACTTTTTTCTCAACCCACCACAATCCACCATATTTCCTCGACACTGCACCACACTGCACCGCAGCCAACAGTATAAAAGAACGTGGCCTAAATGGTAAGTTATCCGTAAAAGACAGACATTAAAGACCGTGAAACAATCATTCTTAGTGCACGAAGGTTATATTTAAGATTCATAACTTGTGGTGTAATTTCTCTAAAATGTCATAACCACAAATACACAAGAAACAAGATTGAGAAGGAGATGAAGCTAAGTGGCTGAAATCAAAGGTTCAATGATTACTAGGGTTCCAATTCCATGCATGCATGTCATATATATAAATATGTATGGCTATGAGAAGAAGTTGAAGAAATGAGTACTGGGTTGGACGTACATGAAAGTACTGACCCAATGAGATTTTATGATTTGAGGCCCCAGATAAATAATTCATACAATCCTTTGATAACATTTGAATTGTTGCCTTCCAACAATAATTGTTTTAAACTTGTTTGGTAATTGGGTATTGTCAACCTACAGTGTTTTGCAAATTACACTACAATCCAACCATGATATGATAGAAATGAACTAGTTTTGCATAATTGCATCTGTTTCACGTTCATTTTCGTGGGTCATTCGTATATCTCTTCAGGGTATATTATTGGTTTCGTTATTGTTTGTTGATATGAATCTGAAATTATTGCCCATCTTCTACGTATCTGGAATTATTGCTCATGACTTGTCACTCAAACTTAAATCTTCAAGTAATTTGGTTTATTATTTGCCAAACAAACTCGATGTACATGCCAATATGTTGTACGTCCCTAATAACATTAAGGCGCGCCAAAATGTCCCTAACATTAAGGCGGATCAGGCAGTATTCAATATGTTCTCTTCAACTTTTTTTTTTCTAAATAAATATATCTAATAAGTTTTTCAAAGTAAATTCAATAGAAAAGGTTTGGTAAACAAGTTCAAAACAAGTTTTGCAAAGAGCTCTCTCAAAAATTGCACAACGCGACGAGCTTGATAGTTTTATGAGAGAGTTTTCGCGAAAATATTTTCTTAGATAAAAACTTTCCTTATCTCATCTTTGAGAAAAAGTTTACCAATCTTGAGAGTGAAAAAAATGGGCTATATATCAAAAAAAATTCATTCATAAGCACAACCGTTTAGTTTAAATCGATTAGCTCTTGCAAAAGTTGACCAACTTTCATATGGGAGATTTCCAACTAGATACACCAACCCAACAACGCAAGAGGTGCTTTGACCAACTTAAAATCATGAAAACCGTTGTTGCTAAACCTTGGTCCAATGAGCTAACTATGCGCTTAATAAATCGATTTTCTTATTTAGCTTATGACTAAATGAAATAATTACAGTTTATTCTTTTTGTAGGTAAGGTTGGGTTCGGCAAATATAAGGTTAAACCATCCAAATTTACTCAACCTTATATTTACCTTATTCTAATTTGAGGAGCAAAAAGAACATACTCGATACCATTCATTCCTGCGCGCGCACACGCACGTGGAAAGACTAAAGGAGGGGGGATGGATTACTTGCATGAAAGGCTACAAACGCAGCAGTTATGAATAGATGGTACGCCACCATATTCTTGTGACATTCAACATGCATTTTCAACATCTCCTTCCAACTCAAATCAATTTCCCTCTTTATTCAGTCACTGTGCAGTCCTTTAAATACCCATTAACACTTTCAAACCCAAACATCAAAATCAGCTTTAGTTCAGAAACAGAGAGATATACATACATACATACATACATACATACATACATACATACATACAACTGCGAAGGAAAAAGGAACGAGATCGATGGAGAGCCAAAGCAAGAAGAAAGGGATCAACTGCTACTTCCAAATGCCGCTTCACTATCCTCGCTACACCAAGGACGACTACCAGCAAATGCCAGAGACAACCCTCGACAGGTTGTTGGCCGAGTACGGCCTCTCTGTCAAGGGCGACATTGTGCGCAAAAGAGAGTTTGCTATCGGCACCTTCCTCTGGCCAGAGTATGCCAAAAAATACTGCTGAAAAGCACCAATAAAGACCAGCAAGTACCAACAATTCTGCTGCTTCTTAGTTCTTTCTTTTCTTTCTTTATGTGTTCCTTCTTTTATTTTAACACTTTGTTTCCTCTGTAACTGCTGACTGTAATGCAACTTAAGCAGCAACAGCATCTTCAATCAGAAAGTCTATCTAAGAGTGTTTGGCTGCATGAGAAACTTGGGGAAATTGAACAACTTTTCCAAGTTGGGCTGTTGACTAATTTCAGCCATGTTTGGTTGTCATTTATTAATGAAAAGATTTTATTTGGGGCTCACAATTTTACAATGATCATTGGTAAAATATTTCCTATAGGAGGTAAGGGGAAAATTTTCGGGAGAAATGGATCCAAAGTGTACAAATTTCCATAGTATCCTTAATATAACAAACTTAAATAATTAATAAATATGATTAGTTTGAATATTTCAAACATTTTTCTAAGGAAATTGCAACTTCAACCAAACACAGTAAAATACAACGCTCTAATTTTTCAGTTAAATTTGCTGCATCATCTCCACTACTATCTAAGTTCTAAATTATTATGCTCTACTTCTTCAAAAACACAACTGATTGCAGTCAGATTTAGTCCATAGGAAATGGCCTCTCTAGTCGTCGCACTTCGAGGACAGGTTACAAAACCAGAAATCAATGGTATTGGGAAATCATAAATAAGAAACACAAAACTGAGACATAAGTATATACAGTGAGAAATAACAGATGATCATAATGGGTGAAATATACTCACCTAACAATTCATTCATCAGATTAACTGTGCTTTGTTATCTACAACATATCAGAAGGATATCCCTGTAATCAGATGGGGCTCAGACAGGAGAAGAAACCTTGCTTATCTACACTGAAAACCCCAGGAATAACCAAGCAACCTGTTACCTCATGTTCCGAGTTAT
Organism: Portulaca oleracea; assembly: GCA_029582165.1. Classification (NCBI taxonomy): domain Eukaryota; kingdom Viridiplantae; phylum Streptophyta; class Magnoliopsida; order Caryophyllales; family Portulacaceae; genus Portulaca; species Portulaca oleracea. The sequence continues at coordinate 11,100,387 of CM055872.1, read as the reverse complement.
AGCTTACGATAAACATAACTTCTCTTGCATTATCTACCGATTAAGCTGCTCCTCGGTCATGGACGGACTATTATAAGTATCTAACTCTTAACCCTAACTAACATATATAGCATGATGGAAGGAATCTAGAACCTTCTCCGGACCCGCCTGGCATTGGGATTTGGTGAGTCCGCCAGGACTCCGTCAGCGGCAAGATCGAGGCCGAAGATGCTACTGCTGCTCCTCTTCTTACCGGATGACAAACCGGGAGTCTCGTCCATTGAGGCCACAGTCTCGAGAAGCTCTGATAGGAGGGAGGGGCAGCTCTTTTCCAAGTAGCTGAATCCTACTGTATTCATCACCGCTGGAAATTGCATGCATATGCAGAAACTAAGTGAATATTTTGGAGTTGTTCGACAAGATACTTTGGGAAATAATAACATCAACATGGAGGGAACATAACAGAAATGAAGAAAGGTAAAGCAAACAAGGCACCCATTTAGACATGCAAGGACAACAGTGTTTACAGCAAACTTGGCAAACAAGTGAATCAGTTCGAACCAGGTTCAGTTCAGGTTCGTTTTGGGTGAGCCTTATTCGGGTGAAGTTCTTTCGGATTGGGTTCTGGTTTGATTTAGGGTCACTCGAGTGTGGATCTTAATGGGGTCACTTTTTGGGTTGCGGTTTATATCGGGTTTCGTCAAGTTTGGGTCAACATCGGGCCATCCATCCAGGTGTCAATTCGGGTCCAAATTTGGTTTTTCAGGTCTCGAATCAGCTTTGTCAGGTCTAGTTTACAATTTCCCTCCCCCACCCCCAGCGCCAAACCAAAAAAATAAGTTCAAAAGAAAAGTTAGCCACCACTATAGCACCATTGTTATTTGCCAATCCTTAATTTTGCCTCACCGTTAAAGTAGTCGTTTTTTCCATCAAAAACACAGAGCTAAAGACCCATGTTTCATCAAACATTAGTTACAGCTGGGTCAACCAGGAAGGGAATATACACGGTTTAGTTTTATGTAACCTTCTGATATGTCTTTCACATAGCCGTAGGTACACAAACCCTGTCCATGTAGGGTCTTAAAACCTCCTATAATCCCCAATTTGAATGATCTTACAAACTCCTTAAAGCCAAGCCACAAAACACCAGGACGGAATTGCTACCATATCTATGCCATAACCAAACCAAACCAAACCAAACATAACCTTTCCCTTACATGGACCAAACACTCAAGCTTATCAAAAAACCCCAAACTTTCATGAAACGAGTTAGCTCCAAAATCCCCAACATCTATTTTGCTCTTGTATGGGCCAACTACACCTCAATCTTTAGATGATAAAATCAAAGCATTGTCACCCGAAGATCAATAAATGGCGATTTAAACAAAAACAGCTGCCTTTCATGGTGTGTTAAGCACAATTGTACAGATGAGACATAAAGCGAGCAAGCAGAAGACGTGACTGAAAATTATTTAACCTGAGACAAGATCGTCAGATTCTACTGGGAACACTCACCATTCAAGTTTGCTGCTGCAAATTTTAGGCAAGCACTCTTCAGCTGTTTGCATCTGTGCTGCTCTGCTAGTGAGAGGGTTGTAGATACTGTTTCCACTGTTATTTCATCACATAACTTGGATTCACACAACAATTTCAGCCTGTCTATGCCAAAACGATCCGCAGCAGCCAACAAATACTGGACCATGATTGTCCACGAGCATGAAGAACTTGAGCCCATAATTTTGTGGACATCGGGGAGACTGTCGGAGTAAATGTAGAGTAGCATGGCCTACAAATCAGATAAAACCACACAGAACAGCATTCTTCAATAAGGATCCTGGACGACAAAACTACATATTACTACAACCTGTTAGCGAGTTCTTAAACAGAAAATAGAAAGATTGTCAGACATTCGTCCGGCTCAAAGTCCAAAAGGTAAAGAATCCACACAAGTACAACATATCAACAAGTGCAAGATGGATGTAAGCTTCTCTATAGCAACAAGATGCACAACAAACAAGTCAATGCTTTTTTTGTTTTGGGGGAGGGGGGCAGATTAAAAAACCAACATTAATAAATAAAACAATGACAGATGAAACCCTAAAGTCCTGGATTCAAATTGTATTTCATACCCACTTATGTAGAGCCAAAAACATGATTCTGCAAAAAATAATAAAGATACAGCAAAAGTACCTTAAAGATAGAAGGCTCCACATCTTCTACCACCACAGTATCCTTATTTGGGTCTCCCACTAGTCCAAAGAACTGAGCTTTAAATACAGGAGAACGGGCAGCAAGAATCAATTTATGAGCTTTGAAACTCTCATCTCCAACTTCAAAGACTATGTCACAACCCACTTCACTTTCAAGCAACTGCTTAAAATTTTCACCCATATCTGATGGTGAAACAGTTATTTTGTATTGTTTATGCAACTCCGTACGGCTTTTGACAATTCCTACTGTGCACTTCAACATAAGGCAGTCATTCTTCAGATAATCTGAGTTTTCTAAGCTTGTCCTCTTGAAGAACCGCTTGTAACCCCTGAAACGAATTAAAAGAATCAAAATCCCGAGATCTACAAGACAACATATGGTACAGCTAGACAGGCACTGAATACTGAATAGGGTGAGAGAAGAGACGAGAGGCATGAAATTATCATTCTCCATTAACACAGATGTTAAACAATAGAGATACTGACGAAGTATTAATCAATAATCTCAAACATTGTTCAGCGCACAAATTTAACTTAGCATCGCTTAAGTCTAGATTTATCAGCAATTCGTATTTATTGGACTTCTTCAAATTCAAAATTTTCTTTCCTTGAGATTGTAAGCACAGTCTAGAGTTCATGTCTTTCTCTATTAACATATAGCAACAAACTTTTCTTGTAATGAAAGTTCATGCATTCGACTTTAGTTGAATCAAACATTCAATCAAAAAAGTAATTCAATAAATAATTTCACTAACCATCAATTATAAGATAGATACACAGGGAATGGGAGAGCATTAGTATTGATTTGTAATTTTGTAAGATAAAAACTCAAGAAAATGCGCTGATCATGATTTTGTAATATGCAAAATTTTATTAATAGATAACTCAGCTATCCCAACTACAAAAAGATTCTTGCAACAAACGTCATCAACAAGTTACAGCTATATAAGATAAAGATTTTGTACAATTATAACTTCATGGTATGGTAGGTACTATGCAAATAGTAAGCTGCAATATGGATCAAAATGCATAGTAAAATTTGCATCCCAAACTATAGAACTATAGGTTTTTTACTTCAGTTTATAACCCTCAGAATACTCCTATCACAAACTACAAACATCAAAACATTGACCTTAATCTCCAAATTTGAATGTCTAAATGACAAGAAAGACCCATTAACTCATCAACCGGACAAACAAGAGCTCGCTATACAGTGAACAGTTTAACATATTTTATGAATGTGGGCGAATACCGCTGATTGGATACAGTACAATGCCAACACTCAATACTAGAGCCCCAAGATAGACTTACTCCAAAGTCCAAATCATGATGCAGTACAAAAACTTCTTACTTCAGCAACACTAGAACCTTTGTTTTAGCAAAAATCAAGCATATGACTCTAAGCTCAAACATCTTAACACAAATTAACAAATCTCAGACATCTGCCTTTAGCTTTCAAGGTATAAGTCCAAATCATGATGCAGTACAAAAATTTCTTACTTCAGCAACACTAAAACTTTTGTTTTAGTAAAATCAAGCATATGACTCTAAACTCAAACATCTTTAACACAAATCAACAAACCCCAGAACATAATTTTGGCCATCTCAAACATGACTGTCAATCAAAGAAATCATCAAAAGAAACAAGAATTTGAGCCATACCACATCTGCCTTTATCTTTCAAGGTGTAAGTCCAAATCATGATGCAGTTCAAGAACTTCTTACTTCAGCAACACTAAAACTTTTGTTTTAGTAAAATCAAGCATATGACTCTAAAGCTCAAACATCTTAAACACAAATCAACAATCCCAGAACATAATTTTGGCCATCTCAAATAGGACAATCAATCAAAGAAATCAGAAAAACGAACAAGAATTCGAGGCATACCACATACTCCCTTTATAGTTCAAGGTATAAGTCCAAATTCTTACTTCAGCAACACTAAAACTTCTGTTTCAGTAAAATCAAGCATATAACTCTAAGCTCAAACATCTTAACACAAATCAACAAATCCCCATAACATAATTTTGGCCACCTCAAACATGACAATCAATCAAAGAAATCAGAAATTAAACAAGAATTCGAGCCATACATACCACATACTCCCTTTATACTTCAAGGTATATGGACCGCCCTCGAGAGCACGATCAAAATGGCTATGAACCTTATCCTTCCCACTAAAACTCTGATCCAACAATGTCAATTCAAACAACGCCCTAACATCCGTCCCATCACTTGCCAACGCTATAAATGCCGACACATACACCGAATTATCTTCCGTGTTCTTCCCATCTGGATAGAAGTAAATCGCCCAATCATACCCTCCCACGGTGAAAGTATCACTTGCTACGTATTTTCCGGCGCCCATCCCTTTCGCAAGCGAATAGCCTTTGATTTCGAAGTGGTGCGAGCCATTGACGGTCTCGATGACGGACTTCGAAGATGACGAGTCGGAGCAATTGGCGAGCTTAGGGTTATTACGGTCGACGATGGCATCGATTTCAGCCATGGTTAGAACAACTTTCTAGGGTTCCGGTCTCGATCAAATTGAAACCCTAGCGTGCATAATTGGGGGAAATTGTAGGGTTTAGGGAAAGCAATCAAATCGAAATGGAGGATTGTGACGCGGAATTCGAGCGGAGTTGCTTGATTGACAGCAATTATGGTGGTTGAGGTAAGAGAGAGAGATTGGGGGATAGAATTTGGAATTTGGAATTTGAAAATTGGGGCTTTTTGGGTTTTTACTCGTTTGGGATGAATCTGGAAAGTGCAGTATTTTCTTTGGATTCTGGCTTTGACAATGGGATACTTCAGAATCTGAATTCATAGATTATATAAAGAGGCCCTCCTCCTTTTACCGGTTACTTTTAGGCAGGAAATTTTTACTCAGCCTCTTTTTTTACCTAACCTCGTCTTGCTCGTCAAGATCCATTAAACTTTCACCAATTGTATAGGCAGGAGTAATAATCTTTATGTTGGATTATGATAATTCAAAAAAATGGGATTTTTATCTGATTTTGGCCCCATTGTTTTACGCGGCTAACGAGCCGCGTAACTTTCCATATTTTATCATAATCCACTACAATATACCACAATTCACCACAATCTACTTTTTTAATTTAATTTATCTTTTATTAAAAATTAAAATTTTCATATTCTACCACAACCCACCACAACTTTCCCCAACCCACCACAGTCCACCACATTTCTTCCACACTTCACAGCAGGCCGCAGCCAATCATATAAAAGAACAGGGCCTCCATCGAGAATATACCCTAAATATCATATATTTTTATTTGCATTTGATTTCAAACTTAGTATAACATTTTCCATGATTTTTAACAAATTTACAACATTTCTCCCAATTTTTTTTAATGATTTTTCACTTTTATTCATGTTAAAAATTATAATAATTGCTCGGATTATCAATCCAGTATTATTTATCATATTTGAAAATTGTGCGATCAAACTTTTAAAAGTTTTGACCATAAGTTTCATTATATTCAATGGTCTTTTATGTAAAATTATTACTATTAGATTCATAATGAAAATGTTATCCTAAAAGTAAAATATTCCAATTGTCAATAGAATATTGTATAAGAAATCATTCATCAAAGAGTAATATTAGAAAACTTGATATTTAACTGAGAGACAAATAATATTCTCTAGTCAATCAATCGACTAACCATTTAACAGTGGAGTAACCGTGAAATATTTCATTCAAAATAATGAATGAGATTACAAAAAACTTAACAAAATCCTTTCTGAACACTTAGGTCCCGTTCCTTTATGCAGCACCACGCGGTGCGTCACCGCACTATTCAATATTCCACCACACTCCACTACATTTTACCATAAATCATTACCAAAATATCTTTCTTGCTTTTCTCTCTCTTCATTTTTCTCCTCTACTTTTTACATACTCTCTCCTCACCTATCACACCTACCACAACTCTCACCACAATTTACCACAACTCACCACACTTTTTTAAATTCCACCACATCGCAATCAACCGCACCGCAACTGCACCGTATAAAAGAACGGGGCCTTAGTTAGACTGGTCCAACAAACATTGATTCCGGTCTTTGAAGAGCATGAAGGGATGTGTTGGGCCTAGCGGGAAATGGCAATTTCTCAACAAAGTTTGCAATCTGACATTGCCGCAATTTAGACTCCTAACCCAATTGGGATCAAGTCAACTATGTATTTGGAAGCTTGGAATCGAACCAAAACTCAAGATATTCTTTTGACAAAATTTCATATTGATCGTCCTCTCAGAGGAAATTTGTTATGAAGAGGAACCAATATAGACTCATCCTGTCTTACTTGCCTCCAGCATTTAGGGACTAATTGTCAGATCATACGTGAGTGCCACTTTAAGAGGAAAACGTGGGACACTGCAAAACCTCAGAGATGGTTGGTCGCTTTCTCAATTGGTCAATACTCTCAAAAACTCCCTTTTTCAACATAGTTTCGTCCTCAACATTCTTAAAAATCACCTCACTAACTACGAGTTTTAAAGAGTCACTTATCTTGTTTGCGACATATGAAAGGAGCGCAACAATTGCACTTTCAACAAATCCATTTTCAACATTACAAGAGTTCTCTATGCCAAAAGAAACTTTGTAGAATGATGGGCTAGAAGAAGATTCTCCTCCCAATATCATCCTCCATTCAACCTTAATAACCAAAGATGTAAACAGTCGTGGCGTCGTGCAACCATACCCCTGTTCGGTGGATACAACCTGATCCATTATAATCACGGATGCATTGGCCATTCGGTGTGGTCTCCAACAAATCATCCTAGTTGGATTCTCAGACGCCCAAATTGAAGAAGATAAGCCTATTCCTATTCCTAATACAAGCTATCCACGACCTTATTCACATCATCAAGCAGATCGACATAATAGTTGGAGACATCAAAAAACCTTGACAAGGAATTTGACAACTTTTCCCCGTGATATATCTATTGAGGACCAAACTCTACCGTTGATTGGATGATCAATTATGATCATGGTCAATAATCCTATCATATAAAATTGTAGTATTTCTTTAGTTTTTCTTCTATTTCATGTGTGAATGACAAGGGTGATGTAGATGTTGATATATTCCTCCTTACCCAATTCCAAAAAAAAAAATGATGCAAAAATATTAATCAGTATTATGAAATCTACAAGGTTGCTCAATAATCAGTTTATAATATATGAAGTGGATTAATCAAATTTAAACCATCAAATTAGGAGGACGGAGATTTCTCTTCCCCCAATACTTGAATCCACTTGTACTCCATCTTCCAAACATTTAATTTTTAGAGCAATTGAGCTAATAAAATAAAATACTTGTATATCACTTGTGGTAGTTGGTTTTTCTAGGAAAAAAAATCACTACTTCCCTTCCGTATTATATTAATTGTCGTTTTTTAAAATTATGTAGTTATATTTTAAAATTTTGATAATAAATTTTTCAATATATACAATGAGTTGTTATATAAAATTATCACTATTAAATTTGTAATAAAAAATATTATCATTAAAATAAATATTGCAGTTGTTAATAATATATTATTATAAAAAAATTAATATATTATTATAAAAAATTATCAATCAAAGAGTGACATTAAAAACCGTAAAATTAAAATTACGACAATTAATATGGAACTAGACCTGACAATTCGGGCGGCGCGGGCGGGTTATGGGTCGGTCGTCTATCAAGTTTGGGTGAGTACAGGTTGGGTGTATTTCGGATTCGAGTAAATAGGGGTGGTATATTTCGATTTTGAGTCAACTCAACGGGTTATGATTGCCTGGATCCCGTGGGACTAACTGTGTCGTAGGAAAAGTAGTGGGGGCTTGGGATTCAGGAGAATGCATAATTTTAATCTCGCATTACTTGCAAAACAAGGCTGGAAGCTGTTGACCAATCCAGAGTCACTGGCAGCTCGCGTTTTAAAGGCTCGTTATTTCCCAAAAATTGACTTCTGGAATGCAAAAATCGGTCATCAACCAAGCTACTCGTGGCGAAGTATTATGAAAGCCAGACCGATCTTGGAAACAAGCACTTTGTGGAACATTGTCAATGGTAAAACGGTGAAAATTTGGAAAGATAAATGGTTGCCGCACTCAATAGATCATCGGATCAACACTCCAGCAACCATCCTGAATGAAAATGCCACGGTTGATGCTCTGATCAAACAAGACGGGGGAGGCTGGGATATCACTTTGATCCAACAAGTTTTTAACCATGAGCAAGGTAAAGAGATTATGAGCATTCCTATGGGAGTAGGGAGTGGGGATGATTACGTGACCTGGCTGGGCACAAAGAATGGAAATTTTACTATCAGAAGTGCTTTCCATATTGCTCAATACATCACAAAGCGACAGAAGCATAGTACCCTCGCAGGGAGTTCTAGTGAAGGGGATAGAAGGTGGGAGAAAGTTTGGAAAGCAAAGGCACAACCTTCAACCATTAACTTGTGCTGGAGAGCAATCCATGATGGCATTCCTACAAGAGTGAATTTGGCAAGACGAGGTATGACTCTTGATGTGATGTGCCCCATGTGTGGTGAGTCCTATGAAACGGTGAACCACATTTTCCTTGATTGTCGGTATGCTGCTGAGGTATGGGCCAAAAGCCCTCTCAGGGAAATGGTGTAGACGAGAGGGACAATTGATTTTGGGAGTTGGTGCCATGAAGTATATGTAAAGATAGATGATGAAGCCCGAGGCTTATATATGACAATCATTTGGCAAATTTGGAACATAAGGAATACATGGGTGATGGATAATAGGAGGTGGGAAACTGAGGTTATGATAACAAAGGCTGTGGAAAGATGGACAGCCTTATTGGAATAAAAAAAGAATGAAGGAAGGAGGGAACGTGTCAGACAAAAACAAGATGGGAGAAGTTGGGTAGCACCAAGGGAAGGACAAATTAAAGTGAATGTGGATGCTTCGCTGAGACAGAGGGATGTGCGAAGTTTAGGAGCAGTTTTGAGGGATTGGCAGGGACAATGTGTAGCTGTTGCTGTTGCAAGTACGAAGGAAGATGGTCAGTAGAGATCACCGAAGCAAAAGCGGCACTGTTTGGACTGCAAATTGCAAACAGCTTGGGTCACAAAAATGTCATCCTGGAAATGGATGCTCAAGTCATCTATAATGAGTTTCAAAACAGGAACAGCAGGTCATATACATCAGCCATTGTTAATGAAGGGAGACGGATTGCTCAAGCTATGGAAAGTATTACCTATTCTTGGATCAAGAGGAATTGGAACAAAGCTGCACATGAAGCAGCAAAGGTTACAATTGATTGTAATAGCACTAAGGTGTGGATATCAAGGGGCCCTGAACCTGTGTTGCAAATGGTTCAGGAGGACCTAGATTGTATGGCACCTCTTTAATGAATTGTTAGTTTTGAGTTTAAAAATAAAAAAAAGGGTTATGATTGCGATCTTTTTCCACTTTTTTTTTTAAAAAAATTGTCACTAAATATTAATTTTTGGTACAATATACATAATAAAATACGATTATCTTCTAACACCGATAGATTATTACAAATATTTTGAAATAACATATGAATGAGTTGTGCTTATAGTTTAATAGCCATGAATCCCGACGAAAAGTCACGAATTTTAATAGATTTGAACATAAAAATAATGTTTCCGTGTCAAACGGACCGATAGGATTTGACCAGCTAATTTATAAATTGTTCATATTTGATATATTTCGAGTTCGGTTCAAAAAAAATCATGTTCAACTCAAAATTCCCGGATGGATTCGAGTTGGACAATCAGATCAAAGATAGACAATTCTATATAGAAGGGAGGAAGTAAAATAAAACTCAATTGTTTGAGTAATTGAGCTGAATTTCAGAGCCACTTGATTTCCCCCTTTATTTGAGAAAGTGGGAGTAATTACTGCTACTGCAAAAATTTGGTGTTTAACTGCTTACATAAACCCACGCGCCATCCGCTTCTTTGTCGTCTACTTCCCCCTCCTCCTCCTTCGAGTAGTAGATCACACACAAACTTTCACTCTTCCCAGATTCGTAGATAGAGATAGAAAGAGAAAATCAAATCAAATCGAAACAGAACAAACCAACCGACACCATGAAAGCTCTCAACAATGGCGGTGACCTCCTCAAATCTCCTCTCTGCGTCAAGATCTCCGCTCTCCTCTTCCTCTCCGTCGCCTTCTTCTACCTTGGCAAGCACTGGTCCGACTCCGGTTACCAGAACCACCTCGTCTTCTTCTCCACTTCATCTTCCTCGTCCTCCTCTGTTTCAATCTCTCCCAACTCCAATCTGTCGTTTGATGTCTCCGCTTTGATCAACGCTTCATCTCCTTCTTCCTCCGATTCGCCGGATTCCGGCGATGTCGCTCCTCCTCCGCCGTCTCCGCCACCGCCGGAGAAGGTGCCTCCTCCGCCACCGCCGACGCCGCTGCCGTCGCCTCCGGCGGTGAAGAAGTTCGGGATCGTGGACGAGAACGGGACGATGACGGAGGATTTCGAGGTCGGGGAGTTTGATCCGAGCGTGGTGGAGAGTTTGGGGAATGTGACGGAGTCGGACGGTGGAAGTGGCGGGGAGTCGGAAGTGAGGGTTAGGGTTAGCAGGTTTCCGAAGTGTCCTGATAGTATGAGGGAGTATATTCCGTGCATGGATAATGAGGAAGCTATCAAGAAGCTGAATTCCACGGAGAGAGGGGAGAAGTTTGAGCGGCATTGTCCGGAGAAAGGGAAGGAGTTGAAGTGTTTGGTCCCTGCGCCTAAGAATTACAGGACGCCCATACCTTGGCCTCAAAGCCGTGATGAAGTAAGCTATTTTTGTCTCCTTGATCCATGTCTTGGAAATCTGAGATTTTCGATTTTACTTTTTGAAATTGTGAATTCTATTATTAAGATTTGAGTGACGAGTAAAAGCTCCGGTGCTAGATTATATACTCTTGTTTTTGATGATCAGATGTATGAAACTTTCGTGTTTCTGTGTGTTTGAGATTTTGGATATTGCTATTTGTTTTTGGGTTCTGTTTGTTAAGTTTGGGTGGAAAACGCAATGTGCCTACCTTCCCAGGAAGAATATCAAATTGTGATTTATGATTTGGTAGAAACGTAGATGTCTCAGAATATACTTTGCGGCTCTGTGTGGGTATGTTTGTTGAGTTTGGTTTTAAACACAGAAGTAGTCATAAGTCATATTGTCGCTTGGATTCTTTGTGAGGCCTTTAAATTCAATGTATTAATATTGATTTCCGGATGAAGAAATTGGGTTGGGTGGATAATTGCATCAGCCTAGCTGAATGACTCAAGGGAAGAGGTAGTTTGTTGAATCTTGAATGCATTGGCTGTGAGATTATGAAACATACAATGAAAATGACATATGAACTGTAAACATTTGGCTGTTGCTTCTCAACTTTTTTGATTTAAAACTACTGTTGTAATTGCAGGTGTGGTACTATAATGTTCCCCACACACGTCTTGTTGAAGATAAAGGAGGACAAAACTGGATGACGAGAGACGGGGATAAATTTAAGTTTCCTGGAGGTGGTACGCAGTTTATACATGGAGCAAATCAGTACTTGGATCAGATGTCTCAGGTGTTTTACTTTTTAGTGTTTATCTTTAAGTAACCACACAGGTTGTTGTTACAAGTCTTCTAACCTATAAGTATCAATGCATGTAGATGATCCCTGAAATTGCATTTGGCAATCACACACGTGTTGTCTTGGATGTTGGATGTGGTGTTGCAAGCTTTGGTGCTTACCTCATGTCACGAAATGTCCTCACTCTATCTATAGCTCCTAAGGACGTTCATGAGAATCAGATTCAATTTGCATTGGAGCGTGGGGTTCCTGCAATGGTAGCTGCTTTTAGTACTCATCGTTTACCATACCCTAGTCAGGCTTTCGATATGATACATTGTTCAAGATGCAGAATAAATTGGACACGGGACGGTAAGCTTATATATCTAGCAGCTTGTCAGTTTATTGCATCTTCATACTTTCATTAAATCAAATCTGCTGAGTACATTACTGGCAACAATGACTGTTGCATATGATTCTCACTAAGATAGGACTTTGGATGCCTAGCTTTTGAAGTAGCCTAGGATAGAACACAAGTTGAGTCATTAGTTAGTTGTGACTAAGATGGTTTGCACCTGGTGCATGGCATTTAGCAGGTGAAAGGCAACCACGACCTCATCAACTTTTGGTGTATAGATTATTTTTGAGTCACACGATGCTATAACTTGTAATTTGCTTTTTAAGTTTATGCCCCCCAAATTATTCAACCAGGTTTTGCCCATGTTATTCACAAAGAGAATGGATTACTTATTAAAATGGCGAAAATATCAGCAGAGGACAGCTATGCCGACTGCATGAATAGTTTGATTAGCATGAATTAAACCTTCTATCATGTGCTGTGCTGAGATGCTTCAAAGTGCAAATCTAATTTTTTTCTTGTGTTAATGTATGTCCAATGAAGATGGAATTCTTCTCCTTGAGGTCAATAGAATGCTCCGGGCTGGAGGATACTTTGCTTGGGCAGCGCAGCCAGTCTATAAGCATGAAGCAATTTTAGAAGAACAGTGGACAGGTACTTACTAAGCCCTGAGTTTCATGCATAAAGGGTATGGACATTTTTTGATGATAGGTTCTTTGTGCCTTTTCCCCTCTGCTGTTAAAATCTGCTTTTGGAGGGTTGATGTTATCTTGATGTTGTTCTGGACTATCGAAATCAGGAAGTCACAAAGTATCTAATTATCTATTGGTTTTAATTCGAAGCAACAAGAACATGTTGACATTGTTAATCCTCAACAATGTTATGCCTTTTTCTCACGTATTCTATCCAGTTTATGTGATCCTAACCCTATTTCCCTCGTCACCAGAGATGGTTAACCTCACCACTCGCCTTTGCTGGGAGTTGGTGAAAAAGGAAGGATATATTGCAATGTGGCAGAAGCCCCTGAACAACAGTTGCTATCTGAGCCGTGAAGCTGGGGTTAAGCCGCCTCTTTGTGATATAACTGATGATCCAGACAATGTTTGGTACGTACTGTTAGTGTTTCCAATGTTAACTGTTTAGGCCTTAAGGGTATTATTGAATTGAAAATCATTGGTCTTTCATGAAACTTCGAAAACATCTATTCTAGGGTCATGATTATCGTAAGGGAGTGTCTTTTTATTGGAATTCCTGTGTATGAGCCTTGCCCTTTGTCTAAGCTGTAACCTAACTCTCAGTTAACCTTTTGGGGGGACGATGTTATCAGGATGTTATCACAGTTCATGGTTGACAGCTTCTATGTGTTTGCTGTCACTTATGAATGATTTGCATGATTCTCTCCTCATCCCTCTCTTGGGGGATATTTGAAAACGTATGTTGGAAAGTACAGGTTTCAGGTTGTGTACTTAATAGAGAATGCAAAATTAATAGTAGCCTTAAGATGATATATTGATCTGATTTCTATATATCTATCGAATAATGCAGATGGTTTTCTCATTTTGATTTTCTATCAGGATCTAGATAATTTATCTTGTAAAAAAAGAAAACCCTTGTGTCTGCCATATCCTTTCGTTTATCCTATTTTTTTTAATTGTGCTGCTTCTTTGGACACTCCTTGTGATGCCAATAACATTTCCCCCTGCGACCTAATTAAATTAGGTATACTGACCTCAAGCCATGTATCACTCGTCTCCCTGAGAACGGTGGTGGAAGCAATCTCCCTAGCTGGCCCGAACGGTTGTCAAGTCCACCTGAACGGCTACAGAGTATACAGATTGATGCCTATATATCTAGGAAGGAGCTCTTCAAAGCTGAATCAAAATATTGGGATGAAATCATCAAGGGCTATATTCGCGGTTGGCATTGGAAAACAATGCGGTTCAGAAATGTGTTGGACATGAGAGCCGGCTATGGAGGGTACCACAACTACTTATCGCCCTTTCTGATTTCTGTTCCCCTGGATTTTGTGTCAGCTTTAATTTTATTAGAACTAGGCACTAATCTCTGTTGCTTTTTTATTTTTTCCTTTTGGTGGAGAATTTTTTTTTTGGTTTGTTGGGGGGGGGGTGTTAACTTGTGACTCTCGGTTCTTATTTTTAGCAATTTCTGTTCTACTTATTGTTTTTTCCTCTGTGATTTGACAGATTTGCAGCTGCATTGATTAATAATGATATAGATTGCTGGGTTCTGAATGTTGTTCCTACCAGTGGACCAAACACTTTACCTGTTATTTATGACCGAGGATTGCTTGGGGTCATGCATGATTGGTACGTATACCACTACCCTGGTGGATTTTTAACGTAGTAGTTAGCAATTAGCACCAATCTGCTCTATCTCTCAATGTGGGGCAGGAAAGTGAGTTGATTCAGTGATTGTCGCTGCTTTCTTTCTATTGGTTGCACACTTGCTCTATGACTTTCTAGACAACCCTCATGTTGATAAAGCTCTGAATCTTATTGAGCTTTGTGTGTGCATCATTGCTTGTTATAATTGCTTGTACTTTTGCATGTGTAGTTAGGAGTTAGGACAGGTGTGTTATTGGATTCACATTGACATTGCCTTTTGTGCTCAAGTGAATTGCCCCTGTGCTGAGCTTTTATGATGTGTCATTTCAATTGCAGGTGTGAGCCTTTTGACACATACCCAAGGACATATGATCTACTGCATGCCTCTGGACTCTTTGCAAATGAGCGGAAAAGGTACTTAATCTCCAATTTCTTCCATTGGCGTTCATTGCTTTAAATTGCTATGTGAAGGGCCATTGGCCACACCCACAAATCAATTTCGTTGCTTCTTTAGTCCATCTGGTTCCTCGGTTTACAACCTGCCATCAGAACAGTAATCCGTTCCTTTTGTGGATAATCATTGCCATCTACCGCTGTGATTCACCTACGTTTGAGATCAGTTTGTCCCAAATTGAAAAGCAAGTCATTGTTCTTTTTAAATGTCTGTGTTTGCTTCCAAGTTGATCTTGGTGTATCTTGCATACCAAGAACATAGTGTTCTAATTGTGCCCATCAGAGTTTGAATTCTGGTGGTTCTTGGTGAGTATTGTGGTGCTCTAGGGGGCTTGTTGTGGGTCTACTTTCAGGGTTAGGCTTCTGTTGAGTCTAGTTGGCTTGTGTTTTTCTCCCTCAGTTTGTTAGCACACTGTGTTTACCCCATAGTCACCAGGAACACTTCCCGTGTCATTAATCCCGAACGCGGGTCGCTAATTTTTTACAAATTTGGTCTAGTTTTGACTTTGGAACGTTCGTTCCGGCGTTCAAATTTAGTCTAGTTTTGACTTTGGAACGTTCGTTCCCGGAACGCGGTCGTAGGCGTACGTAGCGTTCCCGGTGACAATGGTTTACCCCAATGTTTACCCTTGTTAAAGAAGAAAAAGAAAAAGGAGTTGATCTTGCATTGATGTAGTGTCTAATTTTGTCAGATGCAATGTTTCTAACATCATGCTGGAGATGGATCGGATTCTAAGACCAGGCGGGCGTGTGTACATTCGCGACACCATTGCTGTTGTGGAAGAACTTCAAGAAATCGCCAGAGCAATGGGGTGGCGTGCAGCTCAGCACGACACAGCTGAGGGCCCTCATGCTAGTTATAAGATACTAAGATGTGACAAAGATGTTCGTAAATAAAGCGGTTGAATCCCTGTTAAAAAGGGCACTTCTGAAAAGGATCATCTTCAGCTGTGAGATGATCTTGCCATATAAAGGGCTCGGCCGAGGGTCTTGTAAAAGGAGCACAACAGGTGAAGCCTTGCAAGATCGAGGCTAGAGAGGCAATCAGATGAACAAAGCGGAAAATTCTTTGAATTCTTGTATGAGCTTAAAAGTATAGCATTTATATTTATAGGAATGTTCTCTTATTTGGCAAGGATGAGAAACACAAGCAAAAAGCTTGACAGGCTAGGGGTTCTATCTTAGTTACTAGGAAATTCTTTTGACTTTTGGTGTGCCATGTATCTTATTTCAGATGACCTTGTATTTACTGGAGTAGTGAATATCAAAATTTTTACAGTCTAGTAATTTGCGAAGTTATGCTGATTGTTGGTGACAAAAAGACATCAGTGGAGCACTCTAGGAAGAAAGCACAAAAGAGGAAGACACTGATATTGTAAGACTGCTTGAAGAACACTGTAGTCTAGTAAAGTAAAACTTGATTTTTCGCTTGTGATGCCCTTTTCAGGTTCTGTATTGATTTTTTGCTTCTTAGCTATTGTTTTACAGAACCATGCATTTTTTACAATGCAAACTTTTCAATCATGCAAAAGGCTTTGAAAAAACTCTATAAAACTACACTTGGCGAGTGTCGCTGCTTTGTTTAAGTTTGGGCCTATAATAACTTCAATGTGCTATTATGCATCAATTCCAGATTCAATGAAACGTGCGAGTGACACGGTAAAGCTTTAAACTCTGCCAGGCAAATACAGCCCGACATCAGAATGAACAGTCGACAACGCCATTTCTGGAGTCTCTACACTCCCTCGTACTTCTCCTCGAACCCTTTTTCACATTCCTAACCCCAAAAAGTGTAGTAGCCAAGTCGACAATCACAAACGCTGCATTGTCGAACCCTTTTTCACATTCCTAACCCCAAAAAGTGTAGTAGCCAAGTCGACAATCACAAACGCTGCATTGTTGAACACCGATGACAAACAGAAACTCAGCTGAAAAAAGACCTCAAATCAGGACTATTATTCATCACTGCTTAGGCCGCCAAACTTGCTGACTTTGCCCCTGAGATCCCCCCTTGACAGACCGTTGAGCTCCCGCGTTGTTTGCTTGGCCGCCCTGCACCAAAACAGGTGGCAATTGAGGCTTCTTAACTTGGGGTGGGTTGGGACACAGCACTCCTTCACCTTGACCTTGAATTTCCCGCGGGCCTCCTTGTCTCATTCGGTTGGGCCGATTTCTAGGTTTTCCCTGACTTTGCCTTTGGTATCCATGTTTGGGTTGTTTTTGGGCAGTCGCATTGTCAGAATCACCATCCGCTTGCCTTGCCTCGTGGAGCTGAGCCTGAGACTGAGAGTAGTTGCTGCGACGTGGCGCGTTTTGATGATTCCTTGGATAAGCAGCGCCATTTCTAAAAGGTATCCCCGGGAAAGACCGCAAAAGCTCGGGCCTCACCAAAGATGGGACGAGCCCATTTCGAGTCGGGTTTCTAGCAGTGAGCCTCAGATACGTGCTCGTGAATGCTTCAGCTATTCTTGTCAGCTGGTTACTGTTGACAGCTCTCGCAGTGTTTTCAGGTTGCTCAAATGGATCTTCAATCTGGGTATTCAACACAATTGGCATAAGCCTAAGCCACAGGTTGTGATTGTTTGCATGAAAAGCAGCCAAAAGGAAGAGAAGACACAATGAAGTGAGGGCATACAAATATAGCATATGTTCTTGGTAGCCATCTAGTATTGGTATTTATGTGTTCCCATTGTCCAGTGTATGTGCAAATGCCCTGCTCTGCTGCTTTCGTATTAAGGCTGGAGAACTGTAAATATCAAAATCAGGAACAGAAAAGATGAATTTACCACCGATTCACTCTGAATCTCGAGAGGTATTAGAATTGACTTTGGCAAGTATACTTCGATGTAGTTTTTTCATTCGGACTTTGGGTAATCAAAAGCTGTTTTCTAACTTCTTTAAATCGTCTAGAGTCCAACAAACATGAGAATAATCAGCAATATGGAATGTGCGAATGCTCCCCAACAAACATGGGCAATATGACATACCTTCGCAACAAACGAAGTGAAGAGGTCAGGAAGACTAATGTGATTAATTCTTCTCTCTTTTCTAAACTTTGCAATGTTAGCAGCTGATACTTCTTCCATGCGTCTCTCTACATCAGCCCTTACCCCTGCATGAGACAAATCTAAATAAGATCTCCTGGCACTTCTGGCAAATTTATAAATTCAGACGGAAGAAAATGTTGCAGAGGGTTTCCACAAAGATCATATGATAATTACAAAAATGCCGATTATGACATTGTAGGGGCTTGCTTATGCCGTGGAAAAAGGGAACGGAAGGGGGCAATTTGAGTTAATACACATGAGAAAGTACTATGCACCTATTAGTTCATCAGCCACGTTCCCAGGATAGATGTCTTTAAGTGGAGGCAAAATTGCTGGAACACAGGTCTGCACAAAAATCGGGACAACTATACATTACACAAACCACTGAAAATTGTAGCATTCAATACACGTCAACGCAAAACAGCGAACAAAAAGTGCCATCCAACAAGCAAAAGAACAGTCAAGAGAAGTATATGTGGGACAAATTCATTGTCTTCAATGAATTAGTACCTGAAAATGGAAGATCACAAGCAACGAAAGTGAATATGAGTTCAAGGTTCCCGTCTTTGGATTATTGATGTCATTTGCCTTTGCCCACTCCTTGACCTGCAAGACAATGCTATATATTACTTTGACTCTGCATTTTCGTTCATGTTACTACGTTGGCCCCAATAATGGGACATCGACACGAGAATAAACTCTTTGAATTAGGCCTATAATCTATGGAAACTCAAAATACACACCCTTGCTGTACCAAAAAAGGTAAACGAGGACACGCATGTCTACCTAGTCTACGTACATCCAAGTTGAAAATGATTTAAAGGCCTATTCTTTCCAATGATAAATTAAGGTTTCCTTTCCCACTCTTCCCACCTCCTCACTCTTTCACACATTTGCTACTCCTTCCTCCTCCTAAAAATAAATAATCTATGAGTTACCATATGCAAAACAAAAACTATCTAGCTGTTCACAGACAATACCAGCAAAACCATATCACGAAAACGGCGGTCTATGAGGCTGATCCACAACAAGAATTTGGATTTCATTTGGCCTGACAAGTTATTGATTGAGATGTCACAAGAGATGTTCTGGTACTTGCTTTCCAGTTTCAGAATTGGGACTCTGGCATGAAGCACAAACTGCATCCTTCTAAAGGCACCTGCAAAACAACGTTTCTTCTGAATAAAACGGAGGAAAAATTAACAACCACCAATTCTCCGAGTTTCTGAAAATATCACAGGAAAGGGAGCCTCTTATACTCCTAAGCCTAATACATCAAGGCATAGTGATAGAACTTTCCAATCGGTTTCAAATGCTCGCTCATTGACTTTCTAATCCCTCCCCAATGCACAGCTACAAGGTTAGATATGATTGGATTTAACTAATTTTCTTGAGAACAAACTTCATGAGACAATTTGCTAAGATACATGGACCCCAATTTATAAAAGTATGAATAAAAAAAAGTAGCTTTTGCAAGCACTTGGGAGAAGAAACGAAAAAAATAACTAGCTTTTGCCAAGCAATTGGGAGGAAAAACACACATGCACCTAAAATAGAGAACCCCAGAAGACAGAAAACGGCTTCAATCAGACACATGTTTAGGTATCCTTTCTGTTCCACTCATCTGAACCAGGACATGGATTCACATATGAACCACTGCACAATGACACATACAAATTCCAGTACCCACCCAAAAACTGTGCTTTTGCACGGTGATTCAAGAACATGATGTAATTTTGTAGCTATCACTTGGGAACTTCGAAACAATGATAATAACATATAGAAAGTGAAGATTTTCGAAGCAGAGAACCTGTCCTTCGCAATGATTTTAGTACTTCCGCCAGCAAGGTCTGCTTGAGCTTCCTAGCAGCCGTAGAAATGTATGAACCATTGGACAGCTCAATTGAGACATCCAGATCCCCCGAACGCGTATAAAGCTGAGACAAGAAAGACCCAAATGGTTCAACTGTTGCACCTGGTAGCAAAACATCAGCAAGTAAGCCCCCTAATCAACAATGGGATTCAGAAGGAATAGTAAACAAGGTAGCAATAACGTGGTGTTGGAAACAACCAAGACATACAAACATGCAGAAGAACCATCTTGGCAACCGAGTGGATATGTACCAGCACTATTTGTGACCATAAACTAATAACTAGCATGCAAAATGAAAAGGAAAAATCTTTTTGAGCACACATACAATAAAGAAATAAGTTCTACAATTTGTCACAAGTTGAATTTTGTTGATACAAAAAAATTGGATGGATGATGAAATCAACACATCAAAGTTTTGTTAAAAAGCCAATCTCGTACTCATGTCAGATGATTATGAATTATAATGATACTTCAATAGCCAATGATTAGATGCGTCAGAAAACACACAGTTGAGTTTGGCAAACAAAAGCGTAAGACAACCAAGATACTCAAAAACAGTCAAGATTGAGTCGGTCTCCAAATGGAAACTCATATAGTGCTTATAGATGTGTTGAGGGAAAGACTAAATGAAATGATTCAGCTTTGGAGAGATACCTTGGAGTCTAGGGATTTTAGATTGAGTTGAAAGATAGAATATATGATGAGTCATTTTAGTGGACTTGAGAACGAGAACCAGAGTAAAGATGTTACCATTGGAGGGGTGGCCACCCCACAGGTGGAGAAGTTTAGATATACCTAGGTTCTATCTTACAAAGCGATGGAGAAATTAATAAGGATAACATTCATCAAATTAAAGTTGGTTGGCAAAAGGAAAGTTGTCTCAAGAGTGATGTTTGATAGGAGAATGCTAGTTAAGCTTAAGGGTAAAGTGCACCGTAAGATAGATAGACCGGAAAAGTATGGCACAGAGTGTTGGCCGACCAAGAAGATACATTGCCAGGAGTTGCACATTACGAAGATAAGGATGGTTCCGTGGATTTGTGGTTATACCAAGTTCGATAGGATTAGAAATGTCGTTTGTCGAGCCAAACTAGGAGGAGCACCAATCAAGAATAAGTTGAGAGAGACTAGACTAAGATTGTTTGGGCAAGTCCTTAGGAGAAGTGAGGGTGCACCTATTAGGATTTAGGAGGTGTGAAGGATTTAGGATACCCCTTGGACGTCGAGAATGTGGCAAGCTTAAAAAGTCCATGATAGAGGTGATTAGAGCATATTTGAAGAACCTAGAGCCTGGTTTAGTGGAGGATATGACATCATATAGACGAGTTTCGAGGGCTAGCATTAAGGCGGTAGGGTGAGGTTTGTTGGTAGGATAATGTGCTTTGCTTTGGTTTGTTGTTTTGTGTTCCCTATAGGATTTGGTTGTCTAGGAACGACTAGATATTCCTTGATTGCTTGGAGCGCACATGTGCGCATCTCTTTACTTTCGAAAGTTTCTTGGTTTCTTGGTGTTTTAGCTGGTTTTCCAACGGTTTCTCAAATTTTTTCGAAAGACTTTTTGGGGGACCATTGGAATCAGCCTCTCCATCAACTCCAATTCATGGGGGAAGGTTGCCTACATCTAAATCCTCCGCACCGCACTCAAACGTGGTTTCCTCTAGGAGTATGATGAAGATGATGAATCAAGATACTCAGACACCACATTTGATAGCTAGTAAAACAACCAACCAACCACTTTCGGTCCTATAGAAACGAAGTTTGCGAAGGCTATACATAATAAACACCCCCCTCCCCAACCACCACCATACACACACACACGAAAGATAAGGATATCACCAGATTTCCGTCATGGTTTAAATAAACCTTGGAGTTTTATAAGAAAACATAAGTAATAGTGCTTATATGATCAATGTGTGTGTGTGTGTGTGTGCGCGCGCGCGCGCGCGTGTGTGTGTGTGAGACAGAGAGAGAGAGAGAGAGGGAGGGGAGAAAGATGAACAATGTCCCATGTATGCATCAAAGACATAGTTGAGATACCAATTTCAATTAAGAATACGTGTACTCAGGCAGAAAGCATACCTCTCAGGCTATCAATGGTACCAACAACCTCTCGTAACTCATCAACAATGCGTGTTCTTGTTTCAAAATCCTCCCTAGAGGGGTTGATGACACGAAGGATCTCATTGAGGGTGACCTCCAAAGTACTGGGTGAACTCATCTTGAAGCTCTACAACATGCTGGATCAAAAATAGATATGTCATCCTAAAAAATTCATAAATTGCAATTTGCAAAGACAAAACTTTAACACAATAGAGAACTACATAAATCCTCCTGGTCCCAAAAATACAAAGTCTTTCACCCACACGGCCACACTTTATGCACACAAGAGATCTCCACTACCCCTGGAAGACCATCTTGTTTCTAATTAAACCAATACATGGCATGAAGAATAACACTAGTAACCTTCTGTTTTAACTTTTTTTCCTCTCAAGCCATAATAGATCTCAACACCGGCAAGGATCGCCAGACTATTCGACAGCTAACCCTCAGAGAATACTAGCAGACTGACAATGCAATTACCAGCAAACAAACGCGTTCCTTCTTCACATATAAAAGCATCTACTACCAGAGACTTTCACCCCTCTTGCAAATTATCACTTGTCAAAATTTTGCCTTTTATTGCTTCCCCAATAAACAAGGACACTCTTACGAGAGCTAGAACTTGCATATAATTCCTAAAAGTAAACCATTGAAGCTCTGAACGAAAAAGGTAGAAAGAGACACCAACATCTACATAAGGATTTTGCTACAAACTTCTTAGTCTGAATTGTGACTCCACATAACCATATCAATGGTTGTAGAGCCCAAACTCCCACTCCCAACATGTTTGGAATACAGTTCTAATTATCCCAAATGTAGCATACTAAGGCTTCAACCCCCAAACTTTACTCCATGATCATCACTAGGTTAAAAGAATTCACTCATTTGTAACACTAGTATACTAATTCAGACTTTGTTAGTCTAATTACTGCCAGATACTTTCAAGATTTAGTTGACTCACATCCAATAAGAAATTTCCTAACAGAATTTGAAAAGAAATTCTTTGGCAATAAATAGGAGGGCTGACATTAGAATGACCTGATTAAGATGTCAGCATCCCAAAAATGACTAAGGACACTGTCGAGCACTAAGCCTAAATCAAGTAGTGTCAGCCCTTTTTATGGCACACTTTCAATTCTTTTTTTAGCCATCACTACATTTTGATAGACAGATCCCATTTCACCCCATGAGTTTCTAAACAATCACTACAAATGCCAACAAGAAGATGCTCCATGCACAAAAATGAGCAGTTCTCAATCATGATCTTCAGGAAGGTTGAAACGTGTAATCTTTCATGAACCACGAACCCTCAACAGACAATTCGAGACTCAAAGAGCAACCCCAAACAAGAGCAAATAGGGAAGGGGAAGCAATCACAACGATTTGCATTGAAAACCCAGAAAGAAAAACACCCCCAATTCACACAGACAATTCGTCGAACACTTAACATGCATAATCAAGCGGGGAGAAAAACCCCCAATATTCAAACAGACAATTCGTCGAACAGTTAACATGCATAACCAAGCGAACACAATACCCCATCAAAAAAAGCAGGGAGAAACTCACCGCAGAGATTCCAATAGAGTATAATCACAAGGCAATCGCCATTGAAGCAGCTTGCAAGAAAGCGGTTAGGTGGGTCCCCTTTTGATTCACTCACTCTTCCCCCTTTCTCTCTCTTTATCTTCTCTCTCTTCGTGTGAACAAAACAATGGAGATTTGACGAAGGATTTGGTATCTGTATCTGGGTAAAAGTGGGTAGCTATTAGTATGATTTGGCTTCCCAAAGTTGCAGACAATCCTGGAGCGGGAAAAACTATACTTTTTTTTGCTTTTTAATCTTTAACGACTCTGATTGCAATCTGTCGGATTCCTTAAGGTTGAAGAAGACTATGTATTTTTTTTTTTTTTTTCTGAGTATCATGTTTGAACCTAAAATTATTATCCATGAGAAAGGAATGTGGATGATTGTCTAGTATACTTGATACCGTGCCAGCCCTTTATTATATTCATTGTATTATGAACACCTATAGACTGAAATCAAATGCCCTTAACTCTTAACATCTCCCATAATTTGGGTTCAAGAAAATTTATGTAGGTCAGCGGGTTAAAATTGGTCTATATCGTAATTCAAACTTGAAATTGATATTTATATCTGGTTTTTTTGGGTTGGACAATTTGAATGACATTAAATTCAGGTCAAATTGGGTTCGAAGTTCGGACAACAGAAAACAGTGTAATATTGTGTTCGAATACCAGATTTTTTTCAAGTCAGACAAATTTAGATATTCAAGTTAGAAAAAAATTTATCGACACTAGATGAACTTTTGTAACGAATAAATTGAGTATATATGTTGATAAAGTTTGTAATAATGTTGACAAATTTAAAATGAATTTTGTAGTGAATATATGTGAATGTTTTAAAATTTGTAGTGAATATATGTGAATGTTTTAAAAATAAATTTAAGTCATTGGAAGACCTAGATAAATACTGATACCATAGATATATATAACAAATTGGTATTCTTTATGTTCTCAAAAACATATCGATTCGAGAACTAGATACTAACACCACTAGTATTTCTAAGATTAATTTTGTTAATCACACATTATTTATTGATCAAGCGATTATTCTAAAATATTCTTTGTTCAAATGCAGAGAAAATTGTTAATAAAATTTTCAGTGTGGGTCCAACATATACGATGCACTTTTTAAAAGACTCTCGATAATCCTTTATAATGTGACATTGCATTTGATTCTTTTGGGTAAATTCCCTAACATTATTAACCACACCATGTCGGGTTTATTTTTTCCCTTTTTGAAGTGTGAAACAGGTAGTCAAAGACCACCCGACAAGAACTTATTATTGCATACTAACATAAGTAAATCTTCCAACTACTCTAGCATCAAGGACATTGTCTCTAACCTTCGTGTGAGGGGAATTAACTATTAAGGTCCCCGTTTTTTATGTGGTAGGTTGTGGTGCGGTATTATACCGCACCGCACTTTTTAATTTTCTAACACACTTTACCACAACTCACCATAATCATTATTAATATATCTTTTCATTTTTCTCTCTTCTCACTTTTCTCCTCTACTTTTCACATTTTCTCTCTACCTACCACAACTCACAACTTACCATACTTGTTCATATTTCATTACACCGCACCATTATGACATTGCACCCAATCGTATAAAAGAATGGGGCCTAAGAAAACAGAGAAATTGCTAAGAAGTTCCAAATATCGGCCAACTTACTCAAGTAGCAGCAAATCAAATTGGGCCCAATTAAATATGTAGAAATCCAAGATTACGAATAGGCCCATAATGAAGGCATCATGGGCTTGTCATTTCTGTACCATTGAGTTTCATGACATAGAGGCTAGGCCCAACTCCAAAAAGACAACCCACACCAAAAGTATTTTAATGGGCTTATAATACTTTCCAAGCACTGGGATACACTTGCAAAAATCATGTCCTCTTTCATGAAACTATTCAACACTTCAAGGAATTATTTTGGGTTATTGACCATGAAGGATGATCCAAAATGTAAATTGATCATAAAGATATTAGGACTATGACTTCTCAATTGATGAGAGAGAAAGGGACACAACAATGCTGATATGACATGTCAAATGGACAATCAATTTTTTTTGTTTTGCTTCAATTACTCTATCTCGTCTTTGTTTGATTCACACATATGATATATACAAAGCGAATCATGGTTTATCTTTAATGACACCCAATTTTTCTTTTTGTTGGGATGGTGGTGGTTTGGAAAGTGAGTGAGAGGGAGTATGAGGGTGTAAATTGGGGGTTCGAAGAGAGAAAGTGTGAGTAAGGGCCGTCTTTCTGGATGTTTTATAAGGCGAACCATGGTTCGTCTTTGTAGATATTCAAGGATATTTTCAAAAGTGAACATGATTCGCTTTGTAGATATCCTATATGTCAATAAACAAATAGAAGGTAGAGCAATTGAAACAAAAAATAATAATAATAATACTGTTGGGTCTTTTTCTGTCTCATAAATTGGGATCTGATGTTCCTAATATCGTTTATGATCCATTTGCATTTTTTGTGATGCTTGACGGTGAATTACCCAAATATATAATCAAGTTTTGTTGTTGCAATTGGGCATAAGTCTTATCCAATCAACCACTAACAAGCTAGCCTAATTGATTGATGCCCACCACTTTGAGGCTCATCTTAACCCTTAATTTCTCTCTACTCTCTTCTAAAATCCCTAATCATCCGCTTAAGCCTCAGTAATACTGTATCAAACCCAAGTACCCAATTTATGATTGGTGAATGGTGATTAATTGCTAAAGTAAAGTTAAAGTGCCTCTTTTTTACTGGGTAAGCTATCATGTTTTAAGGCACACATTGTGTTTTATGCTCGCTACCAACCATGCATACATAAATGACTACCAAAAGCATGTCCTAATCTCCAACTTTCTTGCTCCTCATAGGTTCTCCTGTATAGCAAATAATTAAGATAAGTTCTTATTACAATAAGCTCATATGTAGTATACACACACAAAGTTTAAGGAGATTTGAATAAAGTTTAAATATAAGTCATGTATTTCTTAAATAATTAACGTCATTCGCAAAGGCAATTCAACTTGGAAGGCATTTCAATCTATTACGAGTGAACAAATCCCAAATAATGATATTCCAAAGTTAAAGATCGCTTTATAGTCTTTTATATAAAGGCCCTGTTCTTTTGTCAGATTGGTTCTAACTTTCCTGATTTATCCTAACTTATCCCAATCTATCACACAATTTCCCAAAAAACATTTACTCTAGAAACACAATTTCCCAAAAAAGTATCATAATTTATCTTAACTTATCAAAAACTAACTATCTTAACTTGAAAATAACTCATCCAAAGCACAAGACCGAAATATATATTTTGAGACCCTTTTTTTTTTCCTCCTGTCTCACTTTTTTCAAAACAAAATAAAAGGAAAAATGCATGGTAATCCATCCAAGCGTCGCTCTATAATCCAATACAGAATTTTAAAGATCGTTTGACTCAAATTCAATCACTAGATCACCTTGAAAATTTTAGCGTCATTCAAGAATCACTCATCACAACCAATCCATTAAGATCACCTTTAAAGTTGATCTAATGAGTATAAAGTTTGTCCTAAATTAAGTAAACATAAAAACAAAAGGTTATTTATATAATCTCAATACCTAAACATCATTTTATCATACAACCAACTTAAGCCCCGTTCTTTTATATGGTACCGCGTGGTGTGGTACCGCATCAAACCACATTACTCAATATTCTATCACACTTCACCACCCCCACCACAAATCATTACCAAAATATTTTCGTACTTTTCTTTCTCCTCACTTTTCTCATCTATTTTTTACATTTTCTCTTCTCACTTACCACAACTTCCACCACAATCCACCACACTTCACCACACTTTTTCAAATTCCACCACACCGCAACCGCACCATATAAAAGAACATGCCTTAATTAGATATTTGGTTTGCTTGTAGGTTTTAACTAGTCCTACAAATAATTAACTAGTGAACATAAAACTCCAATCATGATATTTGGTTTGCTTGTAAATAATTATCCAAGTTCTTCTTCTGTTGGCCATAGGAAAAAAAATATCCTAACCATAAAAACAAAACCCTAATCACTAATCTCAATACCTAAACATGATTTTAATAAACACCAACTTAATTAATTACTAGATATTTGGTTTGCTTGTAGATTTAAACCTAGTCTTACAAGTAATGTACAAAATTTATTTAATCAAATTAAATACCCGATTTTAATTTAATTTGCCCCTTCTAGTACTAGCCCTAGTATGAAATTCCTACGAGATATTATTTAAAAACAATTAAATATTGATTCATATATGAAGAAGTTTTTTTTTTTTTTTGATCAGTATGAAGAAGTATTAGTCATCACATGATGATGAGAGCACTATTCATGTGAATTAAAATGTAGAAATTAATTCCATTGTTAATGATTATTAGCATCAATTAGGGGGTGGCCCCATCCCATTAACAGTTGCCACGTTTGTTATTGTAATTTTCTACACATATCTAATCCAACAACTCCAATCATGATTCCGTTTCGTTCGTGGTTGTGTGGAATCAAAAAACGTATCTGACAAAAGAAACGTAAACATCAAACCTATAAAAAGTTTTGGATTGATAATTGATTAGGGAGGACAAAACCAGTTGGAAGAGGGTAAATGGGCCCTCTATAGTCAAATCATGAGAAAGAGTGTAGATTTGGAACATTTCTGGTTCTAGTCATTCCAAATTTCTAATATTGTATCCAATGTTAGAAGAAAATTTGATAATCTTATTTTAGATTCTTTAAATATAATGAATGGAATAAGTTTGAGTTTTAGTTAAAGTTGAAGCACAATAATAGTACTAGAAACTATGGGTGGGCTCGAAAAATCGAAATAGACAATTATTTGGCAAAATTGTAAAAATCGAATTGGTAATACTGGTTAATTATTTGTAATTTTAAAATATTTGGCTTAGCTAGGTTGATCGAATCGATTTAGCCGGTTCAGGTTTTAACTTTTTTTTGTTTAAGCGGTTACTCATGGTTAATCGGTTTTGATTAATTTAGTGTCAAAATGTGAAATTTCAAAGTAGAATGTTAACTTTTTTGTTCCATAGTTGTTACTTTAAATCTCTAAAAATAGATGATTAACCGTAAACCAAATGCAAAAGGCAGCTATCCATGTTTTCAATGTGGTTAACCGGCGGTTTCGGCATCCAAGTTTCACTTGAGGTTAACCACATAATGCATTCAAACTTCCAACTAAGATTGTACATCATGCCAATGAAGCTAGAAGCTTACAAGAAAGATGATCCAGAAAACTAGATAATATCATGGCAACCTCATGGAGTTGTTGGAACGCAAGGAATAAGATTGTACACCATGCCAATGGCATCAGACCTGATCCACAAGCTCATGAAAATGATGGCATGCAATGCAGAATTTAAAGAGGCAAATGACAAACTATCAGGACAAACTCATGTCTAAGACACAATATGAAAAGCCCCAAGTAAGGGTATCGTAAAGGTGAACTTCGATGGGGTACAACTAATGGAGATGTGCGTGAATGGAAGTTTGTTGTACGAGATTTCAAATGAGAGCTTTTGTGTGCAAGTTTGAAATAGGGTCGAGAATGTTGAAGGTTCGAAGTTGAAAAAGCTAGAACAACCCATTTTGCTCTTATGAAATATGGAAGGAGACTCTTTGAGTGTAATCACGAAGTGGAGGGCCATAGTAGAGTTGAATTTAGAATTTAGTATTTTTCGTTAGAAGTTTTACTTGAGTTAGCAAATAAATTTATTGTTTGCTCATTTTCTCATATTAGGAGAACAGGCAATCGTACAACCCATGCTTTAGTCCACTTACAACCCATTGACTACTCTGTTAAATTGGGCGGGTGAATGTTGGACCCGAGGCTACCTCCAAACTTCTAACCATTGATGCTTGTAATGTTATGTTGAGCAATGAGCAAGCGCAACATGATTTTTCAAAAGATAGAAATTATTTTTAACGTCTAATCTTTATTATTAGGAGTCTTTAAAAATTCATTGAGACCAACATTATCATATCTAAGATGATTCTATTATACAAAACAATGGCAAACACTTGCAATATTTCTCAAGATATTTATGTGGTGTTGTGGGGACTTAGGAGCCACAAAGTAAAACCAAACATATTCACTTTTTCCTTAAATTAAGTCTGCTTTTTTGCTCGTAAATTTTACATCGTTGGAGAACGATGTCACGTGGCAAGGTTAAGTTAAGACTTGCTGTATTATTATTATTATTAAATGCGTGCCAGCCTACCTTTGCACCTACGTGGCAGCATATTACTGGAATTGTGGTATTTGTCTGAGGTAAGGTCCACCTAGGATTCGGGCGATCTTACGTTGGGTCCCACGAATATTTTCGATTTTCCCCTAACTCACTCAACAGGGAAGATGACCCTACACGTGTCACTTTTCTCTGATGCCTTTGCCCTGCCCTTTTGGTCGGCCAATTATCTACGACCCACCTTTTCTTTTTCTTTTTTTTTCATTCACTTGTAATTTTCAATGGAAAATACCAAATTATCAAACGCAACGCAACCATCATGGGATATGTAAGACTGATTAATGAAAGATACGGGGAAAAAAAAGGAAAAGAGGGAATAAATGAGTTGAGCACCCAAAAAAAAAGTGGTCAATTGGAACCACACATGACTTGCCCTATCCACTTAATGATTCACTTATTATCAAAACATAGATCATATGTGGAGGATTGATTATTAAAGATGGTTATTTTCAAATTTATATAATGAGTTATGGTATCATGCCGCATTGCATCATCTAAAAGAACATGACATGAGAGTCGAATAATCGTCAATTAACATCCTATCTCTTCCCTATAGAGTTCAAATCATGGGGGTGCAATCCTTCTTATCGATTGACAAATATTGTAGTGGGAGTGAATTCTTTGTCCCCGTTTTTTATAGGATATGTCAGACTAATATCCTCCAAAGATAGAGACTCGATGAGCTATACTACTTACCTAAATTTTTTTTAAAAAGTCTAATAATTTAGTGAATATTAATGAGTGATAATCACTATATGTCATTGAATATGTTTAAATCTAAATATCTAATATTCTTCATGTTGGATGTCATGTTTTTTGGACTTGTAAGTGTAATTCTATTTATTTATTTACTTTCACTCACATTATGCATATTTTTATATTACTTTACCTACCCTAATATATATTTAATAAGTAATGTGATTGATGTAACTTACTCTATTTACAATATTTTATTCAAAATTATAAAATATATATATTTAGAAATTCATATATTAGGTAATGTAACTTACGTTACTCATTTGTCTACATTTACTTACATTTCCTACTTCTACTTACTTTATTTACCCTCCTTTATACTTATCATCAAGAAGAACATGATCCAAGAAGAATTAAAGTGGAACAAAGCATGTGTAGGCCATAAATTGACCTTACTTATTATTCACATAGTTTGTAGCAAAGAAAGACATAAGAGATCGTTACGTGGTGGCTGCCCTATATGAAGACGTGTAAAATATGAACCTAATATTATCAAATATGGAAGCATGGACAGCTCAATATGCCAAACTTGCATCTAACTTTGAACACCCTATGTGATCTGATACGTTAGTCCTTCCGTTCACTCATAAAGTACGAAACATTTCAAATCAAAGACTTGGAAAAAAGTATCTTCAAAACAATTAAAAGCGTTCGAAATTGATTTCTATCGGACCAATGCATTAACAACACCCAGGTGGAAAAAAAAAAATATACGTGGCAACATACACAGAAATGGGAATAATAATTATTGATGTGTTTGAAAATGAAAAGCATTTAGAAATTGCCGAGCAATTCTATAAAAGAAAAGGAAGATGGGATTCTAATGATCCGTACATCTTGTTTTCCTTGTCAATAATCTTTATTTTATTTTTATAACTTTGTAGTTATGAGAAAAAAATTTATATTATATGCGATGTTAAAGAGATAGCGACTTAGTGCAAATATTTATCAGTAAAAGTGTATTTGATGTGTCGGCTTTTCATCAAATCAACACTGACTCGTGATGTCACCAAAATTGTGATCGAAATTAGTTCATGAGCCATAATTTGACGACTGAATGGACTAAAACATTTTGGCCCATTAATTGGTCCAAGGAATTAATTATTATTTTTAACCTTCGGCCTAACCCTCGGACCGAAATAAATAGATCGAGAACTTACGGAAAGACCATACTCTTTTCATGACATATTGGATTTTTAGGGTTTATACTATCTAATTTCCTTAGTCTTTAGTCTCTCCTCCCCATCCCAGCCCCCCACACTCAGACAGCCCTCGTTGCTTCAATCGCACATAAATTATCTAGGACTCCAAATGACCACCCACTGCTTCACAGGTCGCCGACAAAATTCAGTCCATTCGATCAATTCAGTCTTAGCTACCAATCCTGCCCTAACCAAAGTACAATAAAGATTATTAACATAAAAATAACTGAAGGCAAGGATTAATTATTAGAATTCAATTTTCAAAAACAAAAGGAAATTGCGTAGCAAAGCATACAGAGCACACGTAGACAGACACAAGGGCATAGTGGGTTGGCCTTGAGCCTTGGGTTGATGACAAAGAATCTTTTCCCTTTTCTTTTGGATATTAAAATATCATCCGAGATTAGGCGCACTAGGCATGATTAGATTGGATCATTTTTGGATTACTTAGTTTTTTAATTCCTAACTAATCAAACCATATTTCAGCCTAACTCTGACAATTAGCACACCTGGTCCCCTAATTTCAGAATTAATTTAATTACTTAATTTCTTCGGCCTAATTCTTGACTAATTCCCCTTTGCTTTATTATTTTTTTCATTTTTAATTTGGGTCAGCGCTTGTACTTTTACTTTTAGGGAAAAAAAATAGCAAGGTTTGGCATGGGCATGCAGTTTTCGTACTGGACGGCAAGTTAAATAATTGTTAAGGAAATTATTTTTGGGAAAAAAAGAGTTTGTTGTAATTTTTAAAGTAAATGGTCGTCCAATTTGATGATAAAGATCAACACGTAGTACAAATTTGGCACTAATATATATATTTGTGTACTTTAGAAGTTCTTAGGAAGTAGTTAATTCAATTTTAATTTGATGATCAAGATCAACACGCAGAACAAATTTGACACTAATATATATACTTGTGTACTTTAGAAGTTCCAAGGAAGTAGTTAATTCAATCTTAATCTCAATTCATTTCTAGTTAGTTGGATCATCAAGGTTGCTTGGGCACGTTTTGTTGGCTTTAATTGTATACCGGTGTACGTGTGTATCTTTTATATTTTATATTTTATGGAGAAAAGGATAAGAAAATTACTATACTAAACAAATGTAATTACATTTAATTCTCCATTTAATTCTTGCGAAATTAGACAAGATGACAAAAGTTGAAAATTACATATCGTTCTAGACTATTAGAAAAGAAAATTTATTTAATCTGTAAACCCCAATCATCCATAGTTCATACCATCGACATGGATTAAGTCAAGTTATACACCTTACAATAATATAAAACCACAACATAGAACGTGACATAGAATATGATATGATAACTTAAGCCCCGTTCTTTTATGCAGTAACTTACGGTGTGGTACCGCACCACACCGCACTACTCAATATTCTACCACACTCCACCACATTTTACCACAATCATTACCAAAATATCTTCTTACTTTTCTTTGTCCTCACCTTTCTCTTATATTTTTTACATTCCTCATCTACCCTACTTCAACTCTCACCACAACCCACTACACTTTACCACACTTTTTCAAATTCCACCACCCCGAATAAAAGAACGGAGTCTAAGTCAAATAGACTAATAGTGTTAAATTGTTATATATTGTTGATTAATTTATTCTAATATGTAATTTTCATTTTGTTTGAGGGCATATATAAAATATATTACACACAAACCATCTCTTCATTATGTTATAATTAAATCAACATAATTTGATAGTCAAGTGATTAAGTTGATGAAAAGATGCATTACTCAATATCGTAACAAGTGTACCCGTACTTAAAGTAAATTCATGAATCGATAAAACTCTTTCTAATAATAGAAAAAGAAAATCAATGTAAATTGTACTATGAGCTACTACCTTCGTCCCTTTTTAATTGTTCAATTAACTAATTTTTGTATCCCTTTTTATTTGTCCAATTACCTAATTTTTACATTTCAATAACTATAATTCCCATTCTATCCCTTATAAATATACTTTTTTACACCTTTCCAAAGATATTTTTAAAGACATTTTGGACAATGTACAAATTTTTCACCCAATTTCCTATATTTTTTGATCTCATAAAAATAGTTTAAAGAACAATTAATCAGGGACAAAGGTAATAGTAACGTGTCACTGAAATATAAGCAACATTTCAAGGTACATGAACTGCAGGTAACATTTCATTGTCTTAAAATAAAGGAGTCATGTTGTGAGTTGATTAATGAAATTTGGGTTACCAATAAAAAGATAGTTCCATAAAATATAGAATTAAAGTAGTAGTGCAGTAATTCATTGATGTCACTGTAATTAAAAAAAGGCGATATACGCACTGATAATAATATTTAACAAATTATTAGAGGGAGAAGTACTACGTAGAATAGTCCTGGAAGGGGGGATGAACAAGAAGAGAAGAGTGCGGCTGGAGTGCCACATCATAAGATGGACACGTGTTGAGCGCGGATGATCCTACTATTATTTTTTGTATTTCAGTAGTTTAACAAATATCAAAATTGTATTTTAGTCGTAGTATCAATCATTATATAATGTATACCCTAATTATCGTATGTTTTAATTTGTGTTTACTTTAAAATTTACAAATTTACAATATTTAACCTAAATTATTTCAATTTTTAATAATTATATTTTATAATCTTCTTAGATAGAATAATAAAGAAAATAAAAATAGATTTGACATTAGTATGATTATTAAAATCTTGATCATGATATATGATCTTATAATTTTATGATACAAAATCTTTGAGGCAATTATACTGTCTAAATTCAAATTTATAATTTTATATAAATTAATTCAAATCCTAATTATCTAATTAATCTAAATTAAAATCCTAATTCTAGAAAACTTGAATATTGATAAGACATAATTTTAATTTTTTTGGGATCATTGGAGGAGAAGAACAAAATATGAATATAAGAATTTAATATTGTTTTTTTTTTGAAAAAAAAGGAAGAAAATGATAATAGGCTGGAAGGCAAAAGGGAGCATTAAATGGAAGTTGGAGGTGGTCCCCCACGTGTGTGACTCAGAGTGTGTGGGATTGGGATGAGAGAGTAAGAGGGGGGGGGTGTGTCGTTTTCTATCCAACTTATAAACAACAGCTGGATTTGAAGGAAACCTCTTTTTTCTTTTTCTTTTTCCTTTTCTTTTTTATATTTCATTTTAATTAATTAATTACTTACTGCTGCGCTTAATACCGTTTATGGTATTCTTCGTTCCCGGTATTCTCTCTCACTGCTCTCACGCTAACTCTTCGTCACCCCACCCACCCCCATTTTCGCGCGTTACGTCACTCTCCCTTTTTCCATTTTCTTTAGGTTTCATGTTTAGAGTTGCCAAAAATCTGTCTCTCGTTAATTGGTTCGAACAAAAATTTACACAATTTTGTCAAATTTTTATTGTCCAAACCCAATTTAGATACAAATTTATGATTGTCTGATTTCATCGATTTGAGTCTGACTCGAAAAATATGCGAGACATTAAATTTCCGTCTGATGTCTAATTTATCTGAACCCGGAAGTACCCTGACCTGAATTTTTGTCGGCTGTATTCCCCTAAAATGTTGCTTATATTTAAGTGTGCGTATAAAAAATACATTCATGTTTTGAAAATACTCCATTAATTCTGAATCTAATGAACAATAGCAATATTTTTGTAGAATATAACAGCATATATATTGAGAAGTTAATATTGATCAAAATTTAACTAACACATAAATATAGGTGCAAGCAATTATTCCCTCCGTTTTTTTTATCTGTCATTTTATTCATTTATGGTTTTTAATATCAATTTTTAATCAATAATTTTTAATAAATTTTTTTAATAAAAAATATAATATTATATTTTTTAATAGTATTTTTCATTACTAATTTAATGCTATTGATTTTGTACGATGAATCATTGTAGAAATTAAGATATTAATGGTCAAAATTTTTAACACAACTGAGGTAGTAAATGAAAACAAGGATATGGAGGGAGCACTTTCTTTTTCTTTTTTTTTTGGATGAAGTATATATATATGAGGGAGTACTACTTGGTAAACGAATGAAAGTCAATACAAATAATGATAATTAACAATTTAGGAGTTTTGGGAGTTTACTAAATACATTGTTTTTCTAATTTATACCATGTTCTTGGTATTATTGAGTCAAGAAACACGGACACACGCTTATGCGAAAAATTCTTGCAGATACATGGGAGTGACTCGGCTTCATAGTAATTAAAATTCTCAACTTGGTTTTGGAAACTATTTGACTTTCAATTTTATAAGGTTTTATTTATTTTAAGTACTCACTAGTTCAAAAACAAAAATGCTATGACTAAAAGAACAAAAACAAATGTGCAAATGTTGTACACTCGTTCAATTAACGTTTTAGCCTTTTAGGTTGTATGTTTGCACTTTAAGAACGTACTTTGAAAATCGTCAAGCAAGAGGCAGCTATTTTAGAGATTGGTCACAATGAAAAATTGAATGGGTAAACGAAATCCACATGTAATAATAATAATAATAATAATAATAATAATAAATAACAATTGTTTTATACATAGTTTAATTACCCATATCAGTTAAAATTTGAAAATATTGACTATTTAAAATACATGATACTTTATTATATAAAGGTATTAATATTAGTTTTATTATAAGATATTCCATTGTAGTTTTTCAACAAATTATTACAAGATAAATTGTCTTTTAAAACAACATCGAAGATAGTAGGAGTGATATATTCTACTCCTTTTGTCACTATCTAATTGTCACTAGAAATTTCAAAACAATGAATAAAATTAGATGAAAATAATTACTCTATCCATTTCATATTAATTGTTGCATTTGGAAATTATCCAATCAAACACTAAAAACTAATCTTAACTTTTTCGATGTATATAATACTTTGCAATATAATATTACTGTCATTAAATTGAAAATGAAAGATACTATCATATAAGTATAATATTGCAATGGTTAATATAATATTATATAAAAAATTATCAATTAAAGAATAATACTGGGGATTGTAACAGTTAAATATTTGACAAATCTATCAAATTCATAGGTAAAAATGATTGGTAAAAGTTAAATTTTAGTAACTTTTAGTAATTTTTGATAAGTTTTGGTAACTTTTGACAAATTTACGCCAACGTATCAAAATTAATTTGTTTTATTTTTTAATTTGTTATTTTTTGAAATTTTTTGATAAATTTAAGTGAAAATAGGCAAATTTTGATAGACTAGACTTACTCATGAATTTGACATGCCCTTAATAAGGAAAAAAGGGAAGACAAAATTACTCTCTCCGTTCCATACTTCCATATTAACTGTCGTCTTTGGAAATCGTGTAGTTAAATTTCAAAAATTTTGACCATAAATTTCTCAATATATACAATGAGTTGTTATATAAAATTACCACCATTAGATTTGTGACGAAAAATATTATCATAAAAGTATAATATTGCAATTGTTAATAATATATTATGCAAGAAATTATCAATCAAAAAATAATATTGGAAATCGTAAAAGTCAAAATTACGACAACTAATATGGAATAGAGGGAGTACTTAAATAGTGCGTGCCCAAGTTTACTTGCCCACTCGCTGTGGGAGCGTATGTTGGGTACGCTCAACGATCTATTGCAAATAGTTGCTGATTTCCTGCCTTGCTGCCACGTGCTAAAATACACCTATAGCCGAAAACCAAGCCAATTATCAAACTACTATATTTTCAAGCCGAATTCGTCTACGTGGCTGCATTCTACCTTTTGTTTTAAATTATTCTTTTTAAAGTTTAAATATTAAAAATCGAAAATGATAAACATCTTGACACAAGATGACTCTTAAACATCTTGCATTTCTTCAAAATCACTAATAGAGTGAAATGTAAGTGTATTTAAATCATTCTAAAGGTATATTTCATCATTTTCAGGGTTACTACAACTTATAAACAAGTTAAAAATAATTATTTATTTATATTTATTTCGTAAATATAAAACTATGTATAAAATGTGGATTTTCCATTATGATTGATAAAATTAAGCTATTATTATATTTTTTTCACCTACCTAATTAGTATTATATTATTATAATTTATAAATATATATAATTATTAAAAAAAAAATATTAATAAAAGTTACAAAAATATGAAATATGAATAATTCAAGATGGTTAAGAACCATCTTGAGTCAAGATGGTTATCATGATCCATTAAAAATATACCGTAAAACTATGTTTTATAAACATATTATTTTAAAATTATTTCTTTAGGGCAGACTATTTAAAGTCCCTTAGCAAGTAGCAACTATGTGGATTGTAAAGTGAAAAATCAATAATCCACCTCAAAATAAAACACTAGAAACTACAGTAGTAAAAATATCTTGAAAATATGCATGTTGTTTTTCTCTAAATGTTTGATTTTCGTTTTATCGCAATGTTCTGTGATTTCCTGCGAGAAACATTAAATCAGGAAAATAGTACATTGTCTTCTAGGTTTAGAAAGTTCATCGCCTTTATGACTGTCTCATTGTCAATCGTAAAAATTCAATTAGGAGAAAACGATTGCTTTCTCTTTGAAGAAACGGAGTTGAGCCTTGAGGAAGACAGTATAGGACATATAATTGTTAAAAAAACACTCATCGTCAACAATATAAGGAGAAAATGTTGGCAGGATAATCAAAATTCAATAAACACATAAATTGAATTAAAAATGCGAAGCATTGGCAAAGTTTGGAATCTTTAGGTGATGATCTTTTCGGATGTGGATAAATTAATTGTAGGTAATGTATATTAATTTTAAAAGTAAGTAAATTGTTAAGTAGATAAGGTTACAATATATATTGTATTTTGTTCTTTGATATACGTAAGGTAAAGTTATATAAATACAATTAGTAAATAAAAATTATATAGATTAAACTTAACTTACTTCGGATACATTTCATTATTTTCAAACATTTTCATATCAAACAACAAATTTGAAATTTGCTTCAAAATCTAATAAATTAACATCTACATGTAGGGTTGTTGGAACTTGAAAGTAAATTGTTAGGTGTCAATGAACACATGGTTACACGTATGATTTTCCAATTTTGTGTAGTACGTCTTTCGTTTATGCTCGCAAGGCTTCGGTTAATCTCTAGTAAATTAGAGTCGCAATCAAAATATACTCCCTCCTTTTTCATCATATTTGTTATTTAATACAACATAATGTTTAACAATCTTCAATATTGACCGATGATCTTTTATCAAACTACTAATATATTATAAGATTATATTCCTGTGACAATGGTACTTTTTATTACACGTCTAATGATAATACTATAAAACTTTGAATTAAAGTAACAAATATGAAGCTCATAAAATTTCATAAGATATAGATACTTGAATTTGTCCAATTTGAATAAATTGCGTCCAAATAAAGAATTTTCGTTCAATGTTAATATCGACAAAAAATACAACTACATTATTTCTCATATTTCTATTACAAGAACTCAGTCATGACTCTGAATTTACTTATGTTCAAATATTTTAACACAAAAAGTACCTAGCAACAACCATTAATTATGTCATATTCTTTTGTATAGTTGATATAGTGTGGAAAAATACAAGATGAAAATTGTGGAGAATGCAATAGTATGTGAATAGTAAGATATGGTGAAGTGTGGAAGAGTATTATGTGATATGATGAATTGTGGTACTGTATCGTAGAAAAAAAAAGCCTTATTCGTCAAAACTTTGATATTGATGAATTTAACGGAGCCATATTTTACCCGGACTCAAAATTTTACCCTTTACACGTACTGTGGGAAGGGGTGAGTACATTTATACAACCCACGAACAAAAAGAAATTAAAAAAAAGAGAAAAAAGTGAACAGTAAGAGGAAGGTTTAGGGTGGCCCGGCTGCTCAAAATGGGCCACATGCATGTGATTAAAGATTTGTAAAATTCCCCCCAATTTTCTTTTTATTTTACCTAATCGTGTTGCCCCCTGATTGGCCCACGTACTCCCCTCTCCTACCTCCCACCCGTCAAACCCTCTCACCACGTGGTCGACTCATCTCACTCTTTTAATTCATTCATTTCATTTTCTCCTCCTAAATAAATTAAAAAAAATAAAAAATCATTTCCATTCGATTCGTTGATCCTACGACCCACATTTCTCCAAATTCATACTGACCCAAACACGTCACCACACTGCAACGTGTCGCCTCCTGCCCGAGGCGGTGCGGTCACCCCCTGCCCGTCCTGCCCGCCTTTCTTCCTATTTTAACCCCCCGCACTCTCCCTCCCCTCCACTCTCTCTCCACTCAATTCATTCTCCATTTCCTCTCTCTTCATTTCAATCAATCCTCTCTTTGCTTTCGGTTCAGCTGATATTTTCGGAACTTCAGACCGGGTTTTTCTTCCAGTTTTCCGATCAGATGGCGGGAATGTGTTGCGGAATCAACGTCGGCGAGAATGAGCCGACCAGTCCGGTCGAACCGGCCGCCCGGACCGCTAGACGACGCCGTATGGAGCTCAGGCAGCTCAAGTATATCTCCGATTTTTCCGAGCAGTCGAGGATCAAGCGCCGGAAAGTTGCGGAAGAGGAGGTTCCTACGGCGGCGCGTGAGTGTCAGGTGGCGAGTGAGAATTCCTCGCCTCAGTCGGTTTTGAAAGGAGCGGCGGAGGAGGAGGAGGTTGTTCAGGTTGCTGCGGTGGATGAGATGGCAGAGAATAATTTGCCGAAGTTTGGAGTGACGTCTGTGTGTGGGAGGAGGAGAGATATGGAAGATGCTGTCTCGATTCGTCCTGGTTTTACCGGAAAAGATGAGAAGCAGAACGGCGCGTTTCACTTTTACGGTGTCTTCGACGGCCATGGCTGCTCTCATGTATGTTGCTGAGACCTGATTCGATCTGATTTGTGATTTAAAGCTTGAAATTCGGATGCTGATTAGGAATTTTTGAGCGATTTTGTGTCTGACTGTGATCCTGATTTGATTGACTTGCAGGTGGCTGCAAAGTGCAAAGAAAGGATGCACGCGATCGTGAAGGAAGAGATCGAGAGCCGAGAAGGCGAGGATTACTGGAAAGACGCCATGGCCACGAGCTTCACGAGGATGGACAGAGAAGTCGGCGATCGATCTTCCGAAACCACCTCAACCGGAACGACGTCGTGCCGGTGCGAGCTCCAGACGCCTCAGTGCGACGCCGTCGGATCCACCGCCGTGGTGGCCGTCGTGACGCCGGAGGAGATCGTCGTCTCCAACTG
The DNA here is from genome assembly GCA_029582165.1 of Portulaca oleracea. Taxonomy (NCBI): domain Eukaryota; kingdom Viridiplantae; phylum Streptophyta; class Magnoliopsida; order Caryophyllales; family Portulacaceae; genus Portulaca; species Portulaca oleracea. The sequence goes on along the minus strand of CM055872.1, from coordinate 11,059,356 downwards.
CGGCGACTCACGCGCCGTCCTCTGCCGGAACGGCGTGGCGATCCCGCTCTCCTCCGACCACAAGCCGGACCGGCCCGACGAGCTGGCCCGGATCGAGGAGGCCGGCGGGCGTGTCATCTACTGGGATGGCGCCCGTGTCCTTGGCATGCTTGCGATGTCGAGGGCCATCGGCGACAACTACCTGAAGCCGTACGTGATACCGGACCCGGAGGTCACTGTCGTCTGCCGGAGCTCCGACGACGAGTGCCTCATCCTCGCCAGCGACGGCCTGTGGGACGTGGTGTCCAACGAGACGGCGGTGTCCGTGGCCCGGATGTGCCTCAACAACGCCGCTGCCCCGCCGTCGCCGCCGCGGTCTCCGGGGAACGACGCCGTGGTGGCCGCCGCCGGGGAGAGCTCCGACAAGGCTTGTACGGACGCCTCGATCTTGCTGACGAAGTTGGCTTTGGCGAGGCACAGCACGGATAATGTCAGTGTTGTGGTCGTAGATCTAAGAAGAAGATAACAATATGGATTAAATATGGATTAAGGAATTAATTAGGGAAGAAGATTTGATTTAATTGTAGTTAGAGTTTTGGATGATTAATCTTGTTAAAGTATCATCATCAAGATTGCCCACCATTGTTTTTATAGGGCAAAGGAAGTGTTTTTCTCCTTTTTCTTTTTTTTGGATCATCCTCTCTAATTATTAGATAATCTGAAGTTAGAGGAGGTGATTTATTCATAAGATTAGGTATAGGAAGGAGAATTGAAGTAGTAGAAGTGAAGATGAGGCTCCTGCAAGGGAATTCTTATGCAAATGTAAAGGTGGATGGTATTGTTGGAGCAAGAAGAAATTGTAACATATCATATGACAACAAAAATTGAAGTAAAGTTTGGAAATGGATCAAATGATGATATGCTAATATTGCTAGAATTTGTTGAATCTGATTCAATTGGTGGGATGATTGCGATTTTTTGTGGATGAATTATGGTTTAATTCACTAAGATTTGGTGGTATGATGAGAAGATCCAACCCAAGTTGTAAATCCTATCAAGATTTGGTATTGATGGAGTGAAAACAACTTTCAGTAGCCCCCACCTACGATTGGCAAACGATTGACATTATTTTTAAACATAATAATGAAATTAGGTAAAACTCCATTTCAAACTTTTTATTACCAACTCATTACGGGTCATATTCTATTATCGCTATAGTAATAGCAATTTATCTTAAGGATGATAAGTAATTTGGTATAGGTGATAGCAATTTAATAATGTGAAGAAGAAGACCTTTCTTTCAATTGTACTCTTGAGTTTCTCACCATCTCAAACTCTCTAACTTCTCTCATGTCACCACCGTTGATCCACCGCCTAGGCGATTGTATAGTTCCGTCACAAAATTACGGTCAAAATTGTTCTTCTGCTGCCATTTTCACATATCTACATAAATTGTAACTCCCCTCCATCTTCTTTTTCCAAGTGAACATTTTGGACAAGGTGAGATTTTTGGGCAAGAAAGATGAAAAATAAAAAAATAAATTTATTACTTGGTATGACAAGTCACCATTGTGGATGTAACACCCTGGGTTCACCCTGGGTTGTATGGTTAAGTGTGGCTTAAGAGCTTTGAAATAACTACCTATATCACCAAGGTGCACCTTCTTTTATGGTAGCTCATCCGTTGGGAACTCCTCAGTTAAGCGTGCTTGGCTGGAAGAATGGGTGACCTCCTGGGAAGTTTTCCCATACAGTGTATGAGCGATGACGAAATATGCTGGAAAGACTCGTGGTGATTTGTGGGGCCAGTCAGCGATCCTTGCAGCAGTTATAGGTAATGTCTGCGACCCGGGAGGAGTCGGGACATTACAGATGGTATTAGAGCCAACCCGCAACCTTGAGCTGCGCCAGTGGACGGGAGATCCATAGGCATTCACCTAGCGGGGCAAATATTCTACAGTGGATTGTGGCACAACGAGGACGTTGTGAGCTTGAGTGGGGGTGACTGTAACATCCCGAGTTGTATGGTTAAGTGTGACTTAAGAGGTTTGAAATGACTATCTATAACACCAAAGTGCGCCTTCTTTTATTGTAGCTCATCTGTTGGGAACTCCTCAGTTAAGCGTGTTTGGCTGGGAGTAGTATCAGAATGAGTGACCTTCTAGGAAGTTTTCCCAGACAGTGTATGAGCGAGGACGAAGTATGCTGGAAATACTCATGGTGATTTGTGGGGCCAGTCAACAATCCTTGAAGCAATTATAGGTAATGTCCGCGGCTCGGGAGGGGTCGGAGCATTACAGTAGATCCCACGATTTACAATAAATTAGGACTTAGGATCCTGCTGAGCCTTCTCTGTAAATTTGTTAGCTGGGTCATCCCTCAAGGTCAATTACACCATGCTTTTTTAAAATCATTGAAAATTAAATAAAAAAAGGGAAATTGGATTCTAATAATACGAACTTTCGGCCATATAAGACTTAATAATACAAACTTTCGATTTGATTCTTAATAATACGAACTTTGACCCCTGTTGCTCACAGTAACACGCCACCGAGTTAGGGTTTTTTTTGACTCGCCGGCAAAATGACTTGGCAGCCGCGGCATGTGCTCCCTCATGTTTGACGTTGCCACCTCAGCCATTGACCAAAAAAAAAATGCCAACTCACCCTTTTATTTGATATTTTTTTTTCCAATTATTTTTTAACCCCTTCTCTCTCTTTCTCTCTCCTTTCTCTACATTTCAGAACATAATATACCTGGCTCAAATCCTCCATTAACGACCAGTAACAGAGCTTGTAGAACTTGGCTTGCCGCCTCAATCGCGCGGCTCGACGCTTCATGAGCTCTACACGAGTCAGAACCTCCGCGTTGGCAAGGACGTCGTCTTCGTTGTCGAGCTTTAGATCGAAGGGAGCTGGAGGCTTCGAAGGTCCGGCGGCCATGGCTGAGTTGACTCGGCCGAGTTGGGGGGGGGTTGCGAAATTTGGTGGGGTTTTTGCCTTTTCCTTTGGGGTTTGACGGTATATATACGAAGCAAACCACCATCTTTCCGATCTTGAACCCCGGGACCACCGTGAACGCCGTCGTAGATTTGATCCAGTGGAGTGATTGAAAAGGTATTCTTTGATAGCCAATTCAATTTGGGCTTTTCATGATTGAAAATATGTTCCTGGGTCAACTAGATTCTGTGGTTTTAATGGGGATTCTATTGGTGGGTCTTTGATATTTAGGGTTTTGTTCATGAAATTGGGGCTGGATCCGGGGTTTTCATTGATTTTAGCAAGTGGGTATCGAGAAAATTTTGGGTTTGATTGGTGAATTACTTGGATTCTGTGTTGAAATTTTGTTGTATGATTCTAAAATTGGTTTGTTGTTTGATTGGCCTCTATTTTGGGGCAATGGATTTCATATTCAAGGTCCCAAATTGAAATTCTGTGTTGAAGAAGAAGCAGAACAGAAGAAGGAGGGAGAATGTTTCTGCCTTTCTGGGTAAATGGGGGAAATGTAGAGAGAGGAGAGAGAAAGGGATAGAAGGGGTTAAAAAATAGAAGGGAAAAAAAATAAAGTGTGAGTTAGCATTTTTTTGGTCAATGGCTGAGGTGGCAACGTCAAACATGAGGGAGCACATGTCACGGCTGCCAAGTCATTTTAACGGCGAGTAAAGAAAACCCTAATTCGGTGGCGTGTTACTGTGGGCAACAGAGGGTCAAAGTTCGTATTATTAAGAATCAAACCGAAAGTTCGTATTATTAAGTCTTATATGACCCAAAGTTCGTATTATTAGAATCCAATTTCCCATAATAAAAAGTTTAAAGTTCACATCAAATATGTTATAAAGATTAGCAAAGTAACAAAAAAAGACAGCATGACAGAAACGAACAACTAAAGAAACAAAACAAGAATTCCGTAAAATAAGACCACTTCAAGACGTTGGGGGTGTTTGGGAACCAACTGTTGGCTGCTTAATTGGTTGTTTAATTTTTGATTGTTTTACTAGCTGTTTTTCTTAGCAGTTTGTATTAGTTGTTATGTAAAGAGTGTTTGGTAGAGTTAGTTGTTTCTAGTAGGAATTTTTTGTTTGATTTCCAATTGTGTCCTTAGTTTTATTTTTACTATTTTATTAAACATTATTTTTTTTAATTTATTGATAGGTTCCTCCATATTTTTAGTGTTTTTTTTATATTTATATTTATTCTTAGGCTTTTTTTTTCTATGTTTGTGTGACCAACAAACAATCACTAAAAATTAATAATACTTGTATTGGTAGGCTAATAACTAAATTGTTTATCAATTACCGAATATTCTCGATAAAAACTAAAGGTTTTATGCCAGTTTACCTTTATAATCTAATGTGGACATTTTATAAATTAATACTAAAAATACAATATTGCAAACAAACTTTACATGCATAATCAACAATTAAATACATTTTAAATAGAAATTACAACATTCTTCACTACATATATTTAAGACAATATTCATATGGTAATTGATTATAAATTTGGTGCCACTTATAATTATATCAATAACTAACTTTTTATGACTAGTGCAACGTATGGTACGATTTTGTTTAATTTATCTAAAATTATTTTTCGGACTAAATTATATATCTATATATCAATACACATTTAATAATTTAAATTATTGGAAAAAGTTGTACTATCATTATTCACACAAATAAAAGCGCGTGTGTATATATAAATATATATATATATATATATATATATATATATATATATATATATATAAGGCTAATATGGTAATTTAATTTACTAAAAAGTTAAAATTCAAAAAACCAATTCCAAAAAGCTATTCCAAATAACATTTCAGAAAATAGCTTTTTGAGGGTAAAAAGTTAGTCCAAAAAGCTATCATACTAAATATTTCATAATAGCTTTTTGATTAGTCAAAATGTCAAAAGCCATCAAAAAGCCATTTTGGAGCAAAAAGCCATTGAAAAGGCAATTCCCAAACGCCCCCATTAAAGATCAAAGATTGTCGTCTTTTTTTTTTCCTTTTTTTCTTAGCATCCCTCTTAAAATGCTTCTCAGCTACACATAATTACCAATGACCTTTATACCACAATCCTTGAAACAGTTGAGCTTTCTAGGAGCTTTATTTGACCTAAACTTAGTGTCTGTTTGGTTTAGCTCTTTTAGAGCTTTTAAAAATCAAAAGCTGAAATTATGCCAAAGATAGAAAATATACAAAATAACTTCCAACTTTTGAAAAGCTAACAATGGCTCTCACAAGGCAAAAAAGGATAAACTACAATTTTGAGATTCTGTATTCTACTTCTAGGGAGCTTGGAAAGAATTTAATGATTTTTATTGTATTTCCAAAATTATCCACAATATTTTCTTTTTATGCCAATTCCAAGACACACACACACACACACACATATATATATATATCAGTTCGTTGTATATCAGTAGCATTTTAATAGAAGTTGTAATAAAATTTTCGTTGTTTTGTTTTGAGGAAAAAAAATTCTCCTAGTTATTTTCTAACGCAATTGATGTTTATTTACTAATTTTAATTTTATATACATATATGAAACCATTGTTTTAGTGCAATAAATGTCAATGAATTAATTAATTGTATACATTCATTTTTAATTTATTTTCATAACATATACTTGATGTAAAATTTTATAGAAATAATTAATTTTAAAGTTAATAATAATATGTACTATAAATAATTCAATAGAAATATACTAGTATTAAAAATCATAAAAAGTATTAATAACAAAAGAAATCGATTATTAACAGTTATCATTATAAAAGGGTAATTATTATGGTAATATTAAAAGTGGAAACTTTTATGAAATGATTAAACAAACACTTGGAAACTGTTTCTGATTTTTAAAAGGACTTTTGAAAATACATTTACCAAACACAATAATTTATGTAGAATGAATTTTTCAGAAACAGTTTCCAAAAATGAATTTTTTAAAAGTTAAAGCTTGGCCAAACATGCACTTAGCCTTATTAGAAGCTTCTATTACCCTCCTCCACTTAGAATTTAGCCTTCTTATTCCTTCTAATATCAACTTTCGAGTCCTCTAAGAACGAATCCTCAAATCAAGAGAAATATCGCATTCTGATTAGATCAATTAAGGCCCTGTTCTTTTGTGCGACAAATTAGATGCGACAAATGATATAATATTGTAATATTGTGGAAAGTGTGGTATGGTACGGTAAGATACGATAAAATTTGTTTAATGTGCCGATATAAACACCACCCATGCTAAAAGGTGATTATTATATAATAAAGGGAGGGAATCTTTTCTTTTACAGTAAATGAAATGATTGGTTTGCTACAATTGCATAACGAGTGCAATTAAGGGCTTGTTTGGAGAGAAAAGTGGAATGGGTTGGGTATGGAATTAGAATCCTAGGGGGTTGGGTATGGAATTAGAACCCAGAAATGAAAGTGTTTGGTGAGCAGTGGAATGGAATTAAAACTATAGTCACAGTATTTGTTATAATCATAATAATAATAATAATAATAATAATAATAATAATAATTATTATTATTATTATTATTATTATTATTATTATTATTATTATCATTATGACAATAATAAAATTTTAATAATTATCAATTATTAATTAGTTATTATTATATATTAATTAATAATATTATTACTATAAATTATAAATTATTATTTTTTATTAATTAATAATTATTATCAATGGAAAATAATTAACTATAATAATAATTAATTAATTTTTAATTGTTGACATTTGTGTCAATTAGTAATTTTATTATATTAATTATTAATAATTATAATTATTTATTAATTATTAGTAATTATCAATTATTATTAACTAATTATAATAATTACTTATTAATTATTAATATATATATATATGTTTATTATTAATTATTAAATATTAATTACTAATTTTCATATTACTAAATTACTAATTATTATAAATTAATATTAATTAAAAACATTTAATAATTCATTATTAGTAATAATTATTAGTATTTACATTTATAATAATAATTATTATTATAATTATTATTAATAATTATAATAATTATTATTATGATTATGATTATTGTTATTATATTATTATTATAATAATTATTAATTAATAATAATTATTATTATTATGAATTATTATTATTATAATTATTATTATTATGATTATGATTATTGTTATTATATTATTATTATAATAATTATTAATTTATAATAATTATTATTATTATGAATTATTATTATTATAATTATTATTATGATTATTATATTTATTATAATAATAATTATAATAATTATTAATTATTAATAAATTTAATTATTATTATTACAAATTAATTATAATTATAATTATAATTTTTATTTTTATTAATAATTAATAATTAATAAAAATAATTATTAATAATTATAATTATGATTAATAATAATAATATTTATTAATAATTATAATCATAATTATTATTATTAATTATTAATAATTATAATTATAATAATAATAATAATAATAATAATTATTATTATTATTATTATTATTATTATTATTATTATTGGTTTTGTTGTTGTTGTGAAAGAAAAGGGATAGCCTATTTCCCCCACATTTGGGAGGTTTCTAATCCCCCTATTTGGGAGGGATAGCAAATCCTAGCGATCAGAATTCCATTCCGTAAACTGCTCTCCAAACAGAAAAAGAACTGTAACTCATTCCTACTAATTCCATTCTGTTTGCTTCACCAAATGTTTCCTAAGGGTTGCTGAATGGGTTGGACCATTTTAAAAGTTTGAATGATGGGCCGCCCACAATCAAGCACACATATTTAATGTGCGGATATGGCCTGAGCTGGTCCATTAATGAGTTACTCTGATCAGGCCCATTCCTACCTCTAAGTGCAATCATTCTTTATAGTTCCTCATAAGCAACTCTTGCAAGGTATTTTGACATGTCTCTTGTATGCTAACGCTCAAAAAAAAAAAAAAAAGATATTTGAATTTTCCTAAACCTTCCTCACACAAACAAAGTCATCATTCAACTAAGCGATTAGTGTTCTATTAGTTTGAAATTTAGAGGTTTATATTCTTCATCAACGTTAAGATATGCAGGGGCGGAGCTAGAAAGTATTAATAGATGAGGCCATTGATTTGATTAATAAAATCTTATATCTATTATTTTCTTGGGTCACATAATTAAAAGAGGGAATTAATTAAAAAAATTAAAAGAGTCTTATATGAATTACAATATTTTTACTATATTTGATTTTTTTGATATATAATAGAGAAATAATGACTAAAAAAGACTTCAAAAACATTGAAAAGCCATGTTACAATAAAGGTGCTGAGGGATGGGGGAAGACAATCTTGGAGTAAAAAGGTTAATCAAATTGTTAGCATGAGGAATTGAACCCATCACCACTGGAATGCAACATTTGCATTTCCATGAGGAACCACTATGCTACAAATAGAACGATGCATGACCCATACACCATTTAATACATGTCACAAATGATGGGGAGGGCCATGGCCCAGGCTAGCCCCCCCTTGAATCCGTCACTGAAGATATGATAATCGGGTAAATCGGTTTAGGTTCAAGCCGGTTCAAGATCGGAGTTTGGTTGGCATCGGGTCAACACAACTTCGGCTTGGTTTGGGATCGGGTCGACTTCGGGTGAGTTTATTCGGGTTGGTTCGTGTGAGATTTTTTTCTGGTTGAATTTTGGTTTGTTTTGGGGTCATTCGAGTATGGGTCTCAAGGGTTATCATGATTGCTCATGTTTGGGCCTAACAGAGAATAAATACTTAGTCAAATGTGTTTGGGACTTTGAGCTGTCAGGAAGCTGAAGCTTTGGGTACAATGTTGGGTCAACTAGTATCCTGAGAGATAAGTAACATTGGAAAAACAATGGAAGAATCGAGGTTGCGGGAATGACACTATCTGAGTCGTGGACAGACCATTGCCTTTAAAGCGATTGCGGCTTGATGTCGATGCCAATCTAGTATGTCGATCGCTCCTCAAGGTTAACTCAGACAACCTCTGGACACGTGCACTCGTTGCCAAAGGCTTGGAGTATGATAATCTAAACACTACAAGATGGATTGAAAAATAAGACCGTTTTGAACAGTCTTAGTTAGGCTTGAACGATCGCGTCAGAGGTCGCGCGGTCGTTCATTTGCGACCGTTCACAACGATCGTGTCTCAAGGGTCGTTTGAGGGACTGGGCGACCGTTCAAATGAATGGTCGCTAATTTGCGAGAACGGTCGTAATCTGGGATGACCTTTCTTAAACGGTCGCAAATTAGCGATCGTTCATTTGAATTATCGCCCGGTCCCTTAACATCAAGAAATCAAGAAAGCAACCCAGTTCAAGAGAAGAAAACGAAAACCTGGAATCAAATGAGTATAAAAAATTTTAGAACAAACAAGTATAACAATATTCAAATCCAAATTTTAGATCAACCCATAATGATTAATCAAATCAAATCTAACCCAGAAATTCATTCATCACAATAATCAGTATAAACACAAAAAAATTGAAAACCAATCAAACGAGTATAAAAAATTGAACCCAGAAACATATGCAACCAAACCCAGAAAAATGGAAGAGTGAGAAGAACAAGTTAAGAGCAAAATCATCAAGAGATCAGACTGATGCATAGAAAGTTGAGACTAAACATGCGAGAATAACAAAATTTTAGATCCAAATTCGAATATAAAAACGAGACTAATAAATAGTGGAAATTTCAATCTAAATCTAACCCTAATTGAAGCATTATATGAACCCAAAAAAACTTGGGGACGGTGGGTTGCCCCCCCCCCCCAAAAAAATGTTCACACTTAAGATCGACCTTCAACCTTGGTTTTTATTCTTGAATCATGCTCCTTTCTTCAAATCTGGACCATTGGTCTTCTTGATTTTCAATGGTGTAGATGACATGATGGTTGTGTCGATTGGATGCTTGTGAGTGCACAGATGATTTTCAATGGTGTAGTTCGGTGTGGTCTTGGGCAGATGAGAAAAGCAGGGATGAGAATGTGAGATTGTGAGTTTGAGAGATGGAGGGTGAAAAGCAGAGAAGAAAAGAGTTAGAAGGGGGGGTCGGAGAGAGACAAAATCAGTGAGAGATGAGTGAGATGGGGTGGACAAGAGTAGGTATTAGTGTTTGGGAGGGAAATTTTCAGATATACCTGGGGCGCGACCGTTCATTTAAACGATCGCAAATTTGCGACCGTGCATTTGAACGGTCGTCTTGTGGAGCGACCATTTAAAACCATGGGGCGACCGTTCAAATGAACGGTAGCAACTGTACGGTTGCCCGAGAAAAATACGACCATTCAATTAATGTTCGCAACGGACGATCGTATTAGAGCATCCATCTTGTAGTGAAATGCCCAGAATGGTTAAGACAGGAGAAGGGGAAGACTGTATGTTTGTTGTTTATGAACAATCAAACAAAGCAGTCATCTTATAGCAAGAAAGATGACTGTTGGACAGACAAAAAACGGAAATGGAAAAAAAGAGAGGCGAGAATCATGGTAATTTAATAGCCATTAAGAGAGAGTGGAAAATTTGCGATACTAATTGAGAATCATATTTGTCAAAAGAAAAAGGAAGAAATTGGAATAAAAAACGACCCGAGCACGACCCGTGGCACGCACCGCATGCAGCCCGGACCGACCGGACGGAGGACAGCGGCAACGTGGCACGCGCCGCGCGCCGCACGCAGCCCGAATCGACCGGACGGAGGACGGCGGCAACGATGCACACGCGCGGGTGGAGGCGCAAAACCACACCCTCCTCCATAAAACTCACTTTTAACTTAATACAACACTAGGAGGAATAGTTGGATATATAAATCCACTTGAAACTGCACTATTCCTCCTATGTGGGACACGAAAGGGTATATAAAAGGATGAAAAACCTTGTTGCCATTACCAAAAATCTCTCCATTCCTAACAATCCTCCACTAATAGCAAACAAGGAAGATAGGAAAAGAAATGAATGAAAACTGGGAAAAAATAGGTCAGATACTTAGGCGTCAATATCTCTCGATTTGAATTGACACAATAGTGATGTGAGGCAGCAATCAATAATCTTACAAGTGGACTAAGCCTTGAACTTGAAAGACCTTGATCAAGAATCCCACAACACGTATCAACCCTATAGGAAAACATACTTTGCGATAAAGAACACTTGCACCTTTATGGCCATGCGCACACCTTGGGACTCATAAGTGCTCTAGAGAGATAGCCCAAATCTCTCATAGAAGGCGGCCGAACCTTCACACTTAGATAATTCCATCAAGTCTATCTCAACATAGACCACAACAAATGTGACTATGGAATGCTTAAGAGAAAATTAACAAATCCTCACATTTAGAAGTCGGTGAATCCATTAGTGCGTCTCATAAGCACCCCCCACAAAGGGCGTTGATTCAATAAGAGAATGATCTCAACCTTATAAGCACTACTTGGCACCATAGAGATAAGAATGTAGTGCACCTCAAAGATTAGTATGGTTTTGTTTGACCAAATAATTGGTATCCACCATACCTCTTCAAGCCATAGGCTTAAAACCTATCCCCCTAGATGCCTCAAGACTAGATGCCTCAAGAACAATTCGTCTGGTCAATCCCTTAGTGATAGGATCCGCCAAATTCTTCTCGGATCGCACATACAACAAGGATAAGACACCATGTTCCAGCAACTGTCTCACTGCACTATGTCTTACACGGATATGTCTCCTTTTTCCGTTATAGACACAGTTATGTGCTACTCCAATTGCTGCCTGTGAGTCACAATGTAAAGAGATATGTGTCTCTTGACTTTCCCATAGTGGCACATATGCTAATAGACCTCTAAGTCACTCTGCTTCTTGACCTACCAACTCAAGAGCAATAAATTCAGATTCCATGGTAGAGCGACCTATGCAAGTCTGTTTCGCAGACTTCCATGAAATAGCCCCTCCACCCAAGGTAAACACATAACCACTAGTAGAACTAACTTCATCATTATCCGAAACCCAGTTTGCATCACAATATTCTTCAACAGCAGGGAATTTGTTAATATGCAATCACCAATCAATTGTACCTCTAAGATACTTAAGTAAGCGATGAAGAGCATTCCAATGTTCTTAACTAGAATTATGAGTATAACGACTCAATCTACAACATAAGCAATATCAGGATGAGTAAAGTTCATCAAACACATTACACTCCCTATAACTTTAGCATACTCAGATTGAGACACACTAGGACCGATGTTCTTCTTTAAAGATATGTAAGGATCGTAGGGAGTTCTAATAGGTGTCACGTCAAACATGTTAAATTTCTTTAACACTTTCTCAAGATAGTGTGACTGACATAAAGCATAACTAGACACTACAAGATGGTTTAAGTAATAAGACCGTTCTGAACGGTCTCAGCTAAGAATGAACGGTCGCGCCAGAGGGCGCGCGAACGTTCATTTGCAACCGTTCAAAACGGTCGCCTCTGAATGGTCGTTTGGAGTAGGGATGGCAATGGGGCGGGGAATCCCCGAACCCGTCGGGGCCCCGCCCCGCTCTAGGGAAAAATCCCCGCCCCCATTGGGGATGGGGACGGGGACGGTTTTCCAAAATCCGCTCGGGAACGGGGCGGGGATGGGGACAAAATTTTCTCCATCCCCGTCCCTATTTTCCCCGCCGGGGTGAATTCCCCGTCCCCATCCCCGAATCTCCATCCCCGAAAATGTTAAAATTACCAAATAATCTTTATTCAAATTTAATATATATATTAATGGGAAGGACAAAGTAGTAATTTTTCAATTTATTCTCACTTGTTGTTGTAATATTGTTTGATTTTGATGTATTATTACTAAAGCAAGTTAAATACGTTGTACTTTGAACATGTTAAAAAGCGGGTTCGATTAAAAATCGGATCCGATTAAAATTTAGGATAGTTTTAAAAAATCCCCGTTGGATCTCCGTTGGGGATGGGGAATCCGCGGGGATGGGGATGGGGCAAAAATCATTCCCCGAAGCGGGGATGGGGATGAGTTTTGGGAGCGGGGATGGGGACGGGGGTATACTCCCCCATCCCCGATCCGCCCCGTTGCCATCCCTAGTTTGGAGGACCGCGCAACTGTTCAATGAATGGTCACAATAGCGACCGTTCATCAACGGTCGCAACATTGGCGACCGTTCATGAACGGTCACAGAAGCGTGCGACCGTTCATTGAACGGTCGCTATTTCACGACTGTTTATGAACGGTCGCTCACTTTTGTGACCATTTATGAACGTCGTCCGCTTTAAGTACTTTTTTTTAATATATTTTTTCTTTAGGGGTTCCCTGAATTGATATTTGAAGTATATATTTGAATTATATGCACCAAACGGTCACAAAATGAACGGTCGCAAACATTAATATATTCATAGAAGTAAACGGTCGCAAAATATATTACATATCCCAAAAGTTAATTGTTATAATTGTCCTCACAAACACTACAAAGAAGGGTCCTGGGGAGAAGAAGAGCTATTAATGAAATTGGAGGGGGAGAATTGACCGCTTGAGGGCATCCCTTGCTGCTGTTGATTTTGTTCTACTTGGGACAATCTTCCTTCAAGTTGGATCAACAGCTGCTTGTATTGGGAGACTTGACTCCTCAAAGACTGTTGTTCAGCCACTTAGGAAGCATAAGCAGATGGGGTAGCGGTGGATGCAGAAGAAGATCCCTGGCCCTCGTGACGTGTATAGCGAGCCGACCTTTCACAAACATGCCCGTCGAGGATCCTAGGCCGAACACAGACTAATTTCTGACAGAGAAGCCACCAACAACATTGTAGAACATAGCGTTGGCTTCCACAGAATTGGGCTCCACGCCCATTGCAGCTACTTGCTCAAGATAATCATTCTGCAAATTATCAACATTTATGATAATGAACAATCACAATTACATGATCAAGATGTTTCTCATTTATGATAATGAACTAAAGGTAAAGCAAAATGGTCAAATTGTTTCTTATCAATTCAAGATGGATATAACTAAAGGAACTACCAAAGGAGCGTCATCAAAGCACATTATCATATAAGTTCGTCATCAAATCACATTATCATAGCTTCATACTATTAACTTTGTTGTAAGTAATTACAACTTATGATCAACATTCAACACTGGTTATCATCACCAATATAGATTCCTAACTATATTTCCAACTCCAATTGTCATCAAATATCATGAAATTCTTTGGAAGCAAATAAAACAAAGAAAGCATTTTTGCGAGACAAGTAAGGATTTGTTAAAATCTCCTACTCATTTTCTCATTAATAGATGCCACAACAAAGGGAATCTAGGGAGAGGTACATAGAAATTTCGGCAGAGTTTCCTATGTAATATGAACTATCCCAACTTCATAATACGAAACATAAACTTGCAAATGACAATTTAAACTGAACTAATAGAATAAGGGGCCATACAGCCACTTTACCACAACCAACAATAATTCTACACGGCGATTAATCCTATCGAGCCACACACTCGTTTCTAAACATAAGTTAAACATTCCAACTTTTAACAACAACTCCAACATATAATCAAGTAACCATAAACGGTCAAACGCCGATTAATCTTATCGAGCCACACACTCGTTTCTAAACATAAGTTAAACATTCCAACTTTCAACAACAATTCCAACATATAATCAAACAACCATATTGTGGGACCCGGGAAAATCCCCGTGGTATCCCTCGCGGTAAACGGCGAGTCGAAAGGGGTGTCTTTTCTTTGAGAAGATTTGCTCGAATTTCCGTTTAAAATAAATTAAAGTTTAAAAGTTAAATAAACTCTTTTTTTATTTTAAACACTTTTTTAGTTGGGAATTTTATTTACTCTATGAAACAGACAGAAAACAATAAAAAGGAAACAGAAGAAAAAGAAAGGACAAACAGAGAACCCCGGGACTGGGCTCGGGACGATTTACTGTAGCAATACCTGCAGGTATTGTGAGTCAGTGACCCCGAAAGAAAAAAGGGCCCGGGCCCGGAAATCAGATCCGAGGCGTGGTCCGACTTAATACCGCCAGTATTCCACTCGCCACTTGGGATCTGTTTCCAAGACAGAAAAAAATAAAAAATAAAATCTTTTTTTTAAAAATTAGCTTTCCGAAACAGAAAATAAAATACGAAAGAAAAGAAATAAAAGCGAGAAGAAATAAAAAAAGGAAAAAAAGAAGAAGATTCAAACCCGGGACCGAGGTCCCTGTCCACAGCGATACCTGCAGGTATCGTGGGTCGGGAATCCAGAAGAGAGGGTCCCGATCTGGAAGTCAGGTCCGGGCCGTGGGTCGGGCCAGAATACCACCAGGTTACGAATTCGGGAATAAAATTCCCGAATCCGCCCGTTCAACGAACAGACTTTACTAAACCGGTTAAAATAAAAAAAGAGAAGGGGAAAGAAAAGAGTAGAACGGAGTATTAATTATTGTGACTAATGTTATTTAGTTACATACAATGCAATAGTAAACGAGAAATAAATACAAGAAATAAAAGAATTGAACAAGAACGTACCTTTATTCACAAGTAATCCATATTATTTATGTCGAGTTTAGGGTTAACTCAAATTACAAGATAATATGAACGGAGAAGAGATAGAAACAAATAAAATGCCAATCAGAGTGTATGCAAAAATGAAGGAAATAGAAAAGGGAGAAGAGAAGATGAATCACCAAGTGTCAATACGCCAGGGTGATTTCGGTGTAGGATTTAAGTGAGGGATGAGAGGGGTTTTATAGAAGAAAATAGGGTTGGAAATTTAGGTCAAAAAAAGAGGGGGGAAAATGACCTAATACCGCCAAGTATTGGGGTTTTTTGGGAGCCCACTGCGTGTACGCAACCCTAGGCAGCGAGCGCTGGTGGGCAGAACTGAGATACTGGCGGTATGGGGTCGGATCTGCTGACCGGATATTCTGCGCCTTGGGCCGCGTGCAGAAATGGTTTTGGGCTGATTTTTGGGTTATTATTATTATTATTATTATTTTTGCATTTCACTTTCTTTGGCATTTTTCCTAAAAACAAAATAAAAATAATTACAATAATTACGAGACACTTTTTGGGTGTCTACAGTTAGCCCCCACTTTGATCGAGTCTGAGTAAGATGATGATCAAAGTATAGCCTGGAGGTCTTTGATCTTTCTTGATGTAGCTCGGTCTCTCTCGATGTCGTTGAAGTGTAGCTCAGTCTTTCCCGATGTCGCTGAAATGTAGCTCAGTCTTTCCCGATGTCATTGAAAATGTAGCTCGGTCTTTCCCGATGTCGTTGAAAATGTAGCTCAGTCTTTCCCGATGTCGTTGAAAATGTAGGTCGGTCTTTCCCGATGTCGTTGAAAATGTAGCTCAGTCTTTCCCAATGTCGTTTGAAAATGTAGTTCGGTCTCTCCCGATGTCGTTGAAATGTAGTTCGGTCTCTCCCGATGTCGTTGAAATGTAGCTCGGTCTCTCCTGATGTCGTTGAAATGTAGCTCGGTCTCTCCCGATGTCGCTGAAATGTAGCTCGGTCTCTCCCGATGTCGTTGAAATGTAGCTCGGTCTCTCCCGATGTCGTTGAAATGTAGCTCAATCTTTCCCGATGTTGTTGAAATGTAGCTCAGTCTTTTCCGATTTCGTTGAAAACCCTTATCCACATCCATCAAAACTTCCATTCTCTACTTCCTCACTCACTCTTTCTCTCTCTAAAATCCCGAGTAACCAGCCCCCACCGGGTGATCATACCGCCAGGTGTGGCATTTCCCGAGCCCCTACCTCGGTTTCGCGTCTCCTTGCCGCCGGTGTACCTCGATTTTCTCCACCAGATCTGGGAACTTGACCGGAGCCACAGAATACCGCCAGGTATCCGTCTCCTTTTTACTGTTTTTTTCAGAGTTTAGATCTGAAATTTTCTGCCGGAACGGACACTATACCGCTAGGTATGGTCTCGGGTTCAGACCCGAGCTTGACCCACTAACATGCCGGAATTTTGCTGAAACGGATACCTTACCGACAGGTATGGTCTCGGGTTCAGACCTGAGCTTGACCCACTGACTTGCCGGAATTTTGCTGAAACGGATACCTTACCGCCAAGTATGGTCTCGGGTTCAGACCCGAGCTTGACCCGCACCAGTTTTCGGGTTAGCTTTCGTACAACCCGGGGTTTGGTCTCGGGTTTGTGCATACTTGCTTGTATGGTCTCGGGTTTGGGTCTTGGTGGAGTTCGAGAATTTTGCTTTGTTACGAGATTTTGAACTTCCTTCTTGTGTTTCGCAGCTTATACGATGACACAACCCTTGAAACCTCGAGGTATCCGAATGAGTATGTGTGGCTTAGGAGATCGGAAGTCCCGGTAGGCCTTTCAAACTCACATTTTTGTATGGTCTTGGTATCTCGTATGCATGCTTTATACCAACCTTGTCATGTATTGAGGCCCAAAACTTTTTGTTGTTCCTTGTGTCGTCAAATTTTTAGAGTTTAACGTTGGGATTAACTAGTAATCCCAAGATTTTTCTCATAAAAATATGATGTCATGCCTCCAGGCATGCACCTCTGTCCAGTTTTCCATACTTTTCTGCACAGTCTTTTTTTTCAAATCCTTGTGCAACAGTGTCATGCCTCGGGCATGCGGCTCTATCCGTCGATGTCGATCGATCGATCCTTTCGTTATTCGAAACTCTGGGCAAGCTACCATGCATGCAGGGATGATGCTCTGTCAGGAGTTTTTCTGCATCCGGACGAGTTTAAGCTGGCGGTGGCATGCCTCGGTATTGTGCTCATCGAGTTTTCTGCATAGTCTGGACAGATTTAAGTCCGGGCAGGCTGGCATGCCTCTAGGTATGGTGCTATGTCTGTTGAATTCTATCCAATTTTCTTTGTTTTTCTGCACTGCTTTGTCAGATTTGGGGTCTAGTCAGGTTATCATGCCTCTAGGCATGCAACTCTGTCCAGCCCAGGATCGGTCAGCCGGATTTCACTTGTTGCACGGAACCCTAGGTAGGATGCCATGCCTGCAGGCATGCTGCTATGCCTGATGTTTTTTTTTCCGCAGTGCCCAACCTTGAGTCCCCTCTGCCGAGCATACCGCCAGGTATTGCTCTGTGAAATCTTGCATTTTGTCTTCGCATCGGGTCCATTTTTCTCTTGGTCCGGACCATACTTGGGGGTATGGTGTTTGATTGCAAGATCCAGACCCGACTTGTTCTTGGCAGTGTGGATCGGGTTTGTCTGAATGCTCGAGTCTTCTCAGTTAAATTAAGAAATGAGTTATTTCCAAATTAATTCTTGTGAACATTGTGAATTGAATTTTTAGAGTTTAACTCAGATAATGAAGTATTTTCCAAATTATTTTTCATAAAAATTTGTGATCCGTTTTAGAGTTTAACTCGAAAATGAGCTAATTCTCATAAAAATTTGTAATCGGAATTTTAGAGTTTAACTCGGAAATGAGCTAATTCTCATAAAAATTTGTGATCCGAATTTTTAGAGCTTAACTCGAAAAATGAGTTAATTCTCGTAAAACTCGAATTATCTCTTCATCGGCAGCGTCCTTTGAGCTTCTAGCAATATGTCCGAAGGCGATTAAGACTCCAAGTGAGCTTGCTTGATTTCTAATCACCATAGCTGCATTTCTTTTTATGTTCGGGCGGGAGATAGAAGAATGCAAATGCGGTCTTATGCATGCTATGCTACATGAATTACAAGAGAAAAAAGTATGTGCAATACACAACTCTATTATGCATTATATTCTATAAGATTCTTTATGCATGATTTTATGCAGTCCTAATTCTAATGCATGATGTGACTCTTTTTTATTTATGCAATGCATGTGACTTTTTTTTATTTGACTCGAGAAGAGAAAGAAAAAAAAAGAAAAAAAAAGAAAAACTAAAAAAACAACTAACGTGACTCAAAATGAAAATGAAAAACAAATTAATGTGACTCAAAATGCAAACTAATGTGACCTAAAATGAAAAATGCACATGACCTAAAAACAAAAAAACTAAAAAAAGTGCACATTGATTTGCTGCATGTTTGCGATATGAATAGCCCCCACTTTCCCGAGGAAAGAAGAAAAAAAGAAAAGTAAACAAAAAAAAACTCTAAATGTCAAAAGTGATTTCGAGGAGAGTTTCTGGACAAGACAAAAATAGTGAAAATGATGAGTTCTTCTTCTCGAATAGCCTCGCAAGTTGCCATGATGCTGATATTGAGTGATGAGCGAGCCCCCAGTTGGAATGCTGCAAAAGACGATATTAATGGAAGACTCGGTCTGCTTAAGCTGTATGATGGGATAGTCAGGATGCTCGACCTTGATGTCATGGTTAGGAACCCCAAGCACTAAGAAGGATCAAGCGACAAGTCATCTTGATTTCTCTTGCCTTTTCTCTATTCTTCTTGATTCCTTTAGGTAGGAACATGTAAGTACCAAGCCCCCAGTATCAGTGAACAGGCGTCTTTAGGTGAGTCAGAATGATTGACCTAGGTTGATGTTGTCTTCAAGTAACCCTTATTTTGATGCAGTTGGCTTCTTGTTCTGCTAAAGGAGTTATCCATCACTCAAGTATTCTGAAAGCAAGGATTGACTGACGAATCTCATGCATACACTAATGACCAAATCAGAAGAGCTCACAGGGTAGGGACAATGGAGGATGGATTATGGAAAAGGTAGGAATGGTGGTATAGAAAGCATGTTTGTGAGTGGTTAGGCCTCAATGGTGGGCAAGACGAGGCTATGGAAGGTTAGGTGAGAGTAGTGATCATATGAATGGATGGGTAGTTCGATGGACAAAGGTTCGAACTGATGGAGGTGGACGAGATGGTCTATGGATGAAGGACCATGTCTCATGGGTTTATCTCATATGGGAAGAGATGGTCAAATGGCTATGGTTTGATGAATTTAGGTGTGAAGGGTGATCCAAGTCTGATGGGAAAAGGTGGGTGTGTTTTGGTGAAAGAAATCTGATAGCTTGTCAGTGTCATTAGAGACCAAGGTTTTCTCTCCTTTTGCCTAGCTCGCCTGGTGAGGTTTTCGAGCTAGCCACTCTTTATTCTATCTCTCAAAGATCAAATGATTTGATGATGAGTTTTCTCTAAAGTGAATTGCAGCGGCCGGGCCTCCAAGAGGTTTTCCTATGTATCCATTGTGGAATCAGGCCAGTCGTAGTTCAACAGGTGCAGCTTTGACTGATGCCTCAAGAAAGACTTTGAGATGGGTCGAAAGTTTAATGGGATGGATAGGTTTGAAGTTTTGACGGGAAGGTTTTGGGATGCGCATGAGTGACCACTGTAAACCGACAACTGCCTCTTATTCTTACTTTCTTCTTTCTCTTTTTTTTGTTTTTTTTCTTTTTGAACTTGACAACCTTAATATATATTTCTCTTATCCATGAAATTTATCACCCGCAACACATTAGTTGGCTTAAATGGATTTAGGGAAGAGATGATCATAAAATGAATGACCAGGTTCGTGGTGGTGGTTAAGAAGATGGTGTGAGAAGGTAATAATGTAGGTAAAGCGGCTAGGTGAGAATGAAGGTGGTGATGATGTAGGTGGTAAAGGGTGGAAAACTTCTATCATAGGCATGTCCTTTTCAGCAACATGATTTATTTGATAGTGAGATTCACTTTTAAAGATTGTTGGTCGCTTTGAATTCTCCCCTTTTGCCTAACCTGTTGGATGGGTGTTCAGGTTAGCTTCCCTCCTCTTAACTTTTACTCATTCACCTCTCCTTTTTCCCAACTTGTTAGATGAGTGTTCAAGTTGGTCTCGCTCTTTTTTATTTGTCTCTCCTTTTGCCTAACCTCGCTTTGGCAGTGAAGTTAGCCTCTCTTCTTAATCTTGGACTCAGGGTAGGGCAAAAAAGAATAGAGAAAATGTGATAGAGATGTGAGATGGAGTGGAAAATATGAGAAGATGGATGTGTCAGACTTGGATGGTCATATGGGTGAGTGAGCTCTTCAATTCAAATTAGGAATGCAAGCACAAGATTCTTTCCTTAGCAATTTAGAAGCAAATGAAGGGTCGGGGAAGACAAGAGTCATAATCATGAAAGGTTTCATCTTTATTGAATGCAACTAAGATCAATACATTAAAAAAACTCTACTTGGGATACATCCCAACTGACTCTGAAAATAAATGCCAACTTTCACGGAAAGAAAAGGAATGATAATATAAAATCTCCTAATTAAGCCTTGTCATCTTCTACTCTGATGTAACCCAGGATTATAGAGCTTGCAGCGGAAGATCCCCGTATAGCGTGAATTTCTAATGGGGCTTCTGTATTGTTTGTGCTGGCGGCAGTTCTCCTAATTGGAACACTTCTTCAAGTTTTTTTCTTGAGGATGAAGCAGTTTTCAGTATCATGACCTCGAAGTCTATGATATCTGCAAAACTTACTTGAGTTCCAAAATTTTTCCTCAGTTCCGGGTTCGCATCGAACAAGGGGAAGCTCGATCTTTCCTTCCTTAAGAAGACAATTGAGAGCCTCGGTATTGATAGTGTAGATTGGAGTTTCAACATTCTTAGCAGAGGAACTAAGAGTCCTTTGATGAACGTCAGTGTTATGCAATCCCATGGATGATGATCCTTCTCCAATATTTTTTCCGATGCGATGTTCACTATTGGTCGTCCTTCTATCGTTTTGTAGAATCCAAAGGATCATATCCATTTTTCGGCCCAGGCCCTCCATGCGTGATTGCATTTGAATTATTGTGGTAAAGAGTTTGTCCATGAAAGAACTTTCTCGTTCACCACATCTTCTTTCTTGATATCCTCCTGTAGCTAAGGGCGGAATTCGGTATTTCTTCTCAGTTAAAAGTAATCGGGAGACATTTGGAGCTGTTTTAAACCTCTCCATTGGTGAGTTGGACTTATGTGGTTGATCAACTCTAGGAATAGAAGTGAGTCCCGTGTCCATATGGTGATTTGCAGACATAGGGATCTCTCTCTCTATTTCACGCATGCTTGACATTTCACTATGATGAGTGTTGCTTCCATCTTTATCAAGAAAATTAAGCTCATCATTCATCCTTGCTAACGTATCGATGATTTCATCTATTCTCCTATCGTTGCCTTGCATTTGCTGTGAAATTTCAGTCAAATGTTAGGAGATGAAGAGATTGAGTTCATCGTTGCTATGTATTCCGTTTGAGGCCATTGGAGACAGTGGTGCAAAGAAGACAATTTGTTTACTCTGAATTCAAAGTCGGTCACCGAATCCTTATTCTGCCTGTATGGAAACCATAAACTTCAAAAATCAACCTTGACATTGTCCTACCCAACGACCTAACGACCTATATGAGACAACCTAGTGCAAACCATGCCTATATGCTAATTTTTTTCCTTTTGACTTGACTCACCCAACATTGGGCTTGCATGATGACCTCTAGCCTAAGATGAGACTATGTACGGGGAAGGTCCATCGGGCCATCATAAGATCGAGTCGACATTAAAGTTTTAATGAACTCAGATTCGAATAATGACCGAATACACTTTATGGGCCCGAATACAACCAAGGGTTGGACAAAGTCAAGCTTAGATCTCGGGTTTAATCAAACTTCTTTGATTTGGGCCCAAGAGAGACCTCTAGGTCTTCTTTAACTTTTGCATGACTATTGCCCAAACTAGAGCGGTATTTGGGGGGAAAGACCTTATGAGACCGACTCTTAAAAAAAAAAAGAAAAACATATAGCACATAATTTACATACATCACAACAAGGATGCACATAGCATACAAAATTGGTAATGCACTTAACCGAGGTTCTATATTCACGGGTTTAAGGTCGGATACCTAAAACTATCATACTCATGTCTCTCACTCGCCACAAATTCTATGGAGTTCATAGTAGTGTGACCCGTGTGTTTCTCGCAAAATTAAAGGGAAAATGTAAATTCATAATCCCGAGAATTGAGGAGTGTTTCATGAGTGGGAAAGCAATTTACGAACTTCTCGAAATGTAAGATTCATTCCTTGAATTCGGAAATATACTTTACCCAAAAAGGAATTTGGGTTTACCTAGACGATACCTTTGGGTTCATCCTGATTTATAAAAAACCGAGATGGAGGTCCGTATGCATGATGCCTAACTAAATAATAAAAATTACAAGAATTAACTTCTCCTTTTCTACTCAAAAATTTAAAAAAACCGGCTTTTCAAGTTTTACCCTCTTAAAGTAAGTCCCCAGTGGAGTCGCCATTTGTGGGACCCGGGAAAATCCCCGTGGTATCCCTTGCAGTAAACGGCGAGTCGAAAGGGGTGTCTTTTCTTTGAGAAGATTTGCACGAATTTCCGTTTAAAATAAATTAAAGTTTAAAATTTAAATAAACTCTTTTTTTTTTGTTTTAAATACTTTTTTAGTTGGGAATTTTATTTACTCTATGAAACAAACAGAAAACAAAAAAAAGGAAACAGAAGAAAAAGAAAGGACAAACAGAGAACTCCAGGACTGGGCTCGGGATGATTTACTGTAGCAATACGTGCATGTATTGTGAGTCAGTGACCCCGAAAGAAAAAAAGGGCCCGGGCCCGGAAATCAGATCCGAGGCGCGGGTCTGACCGGAATACCGCCAGGTATTCCACCTGCCCCGGCCTCGGGATCTGTTTCCGAGACAGAAAAAAAATAATAAATAAAATCTTTTTTTTAAAAAATTAGCTTTCCGAAACAGAAAATAAAATACGAAAGAAAAGAAATAAAAGCGAGAAGAAATAAAAAAAGGAAAAAAAAGAAGAAGATTCAAACCCGGGACCGAGGTCCCTGTCCACAGCGATACCTGCAGGTATCGTGGGTCGGGAATCCAGAAGAGAGGGTCCCGATCTGGAAGTCAGGTCCGGGCCGTGGGTCGGGCCAGAATACCGCCAGGTATTCTGTCCGTCCCGGCCTCGGAACCTACTTCCGGACTTAAGGATTCGGACCCAAAAAAGAAAAAAAGAAAACTTTTATTTTCGTGATTAATTTTCTGAAATCCGAACAATAAAATCCGAAAAAGAGAAATAAAAGGAAAAAAAAGAGGAGAGAGTTGCCAATTAATTTTTGAACGAGAATTAATAAACTCAAAAAAAAGTGACTCCACAAACCACGAACCACGAGATTTGGATCCGGGGGTAAGGTTACGAATTCGGGAATAAAATTCCCGAATCCGCCCGTTCAACGAACGGACTGTACTAAACCGGTTAAAATAAAAAAAGAGAAGGGGAAAGAAAAGAGTAGAACAGAGTATTAATTATCGTGATTAATGTTATTTAGTTACATACAATGCAATAGTAAACGAGAAATAAATACAAGAAATAAAAGAATTGAACAAGAACGTACCTTTATTCACAAGTAATCCATATTATTTAGGTCGAGTTTAGGGTTAACTCAAATTACAAGATAATATGAACGGAGAAGAGATAGAAACAAATAAAATTCCAATCAGGGTGTATGCAAAAATGAAGGAAATAGAAAAGGGAGAAGAGAAGATGAAATCACCAAGTGTCAATACGCCAGGTTGATTTCGGTGTAGGATTTAAGTGAGGGATGAGAGGGGTTTTTATAGGAGAAAATAGGGTTGGAAATTTAGGTCAAAAAAAGAGGGGGGAAAAAGACCTAATACCGCCAAGTATTGGGGTTTTCTGGGAGCCCGGCTGCCGTGGCACGCAACCCTAGGCAGGCAGAGGCGCCTGGGGTCGGGCAGAACCCGCCCCAGATACCTGGCGGTATGGGGCCTGATCTGCTGACCGGATCGCTTCGCGCCTTGGGCCGCGTGCAGAAATGGTTTTGGGCTGATTTTTGGGTTTTTATTATTATTATTATTATTTTTGCATTTCACTTTCTTTGGCATTTTTCCTAAAAACAAAATAAAAATAATTACAATAATTACGAGACACTTTTTGGGTGTCTACACATACACGGCCACACGCCGATTAATCCTATTGAGCCACACGCTCGTTTCTAAACATAAGTCAAACATTCCAATTTTCAACAACAATTCTAACATATAATCAAGTAACTAATCTAACATATAACTGACAAACTTTAGAAGGAAATGACTTACATAAACTTTCGCTGATTTCGGGTCAGTCCAGTGCTTGTTGCCCTCGGCGTCTTGTTTGCAACGATAATGCTCTATCATGTCCGCAGGGCTTACATGGATCCCTTCAGTAGCCTAGGAATATAATTTGAAACATTACAGATACAACATTGGAATTGATAATGATGAAAATCGTCAAAGTAAAAGATTATTGGAGACTTACCATTTTACGCACGTATTTACCAGCGTACATCGAGCCACCGTAGTGCAAATTCTGGGTTGGGGCTTTGTTCCGGTTTGCCGTGTATGCATCAACCTGAGCTTTGTAGGCTTCTGCCTCTCGTTCCTCCCACATCATCGCCCGGACGTTCTGAGGCAAATGGGGGATCGGTTTGTCCCTAGGGGCCTTGTTCTCCCTATGGACCAGGCCCTTCATGATGTGGCTGAATTTTGAATGCCACATTAAGAAGACCGCCTCAGTCAGGTCCATCTCATACTCGAACCAATTCTGTGCAAGAATAAATTTTAAAAAAAACACATAATTACTGTGCCATATATGCTAACAAATTCCAAATAAAAGAATTTCATTCCTAATGGTTGCATCCTTACATAAAAAAACTGCCAATATATCATCTTATCGTCATCTTCCATGTCTTGGGCGGAAAGAGCCTCCCCTTGATAATGGGACCGTATACTCTCCGACACACTCTTTGTTACCTCAGGCATAGAGAACCTACAAGAAACGAGTACCAAGTGAGAACGTTGCAATATTTATTAATTATGTATTGACCATATTTTAATTTGACATACCAGTCTTCCCCCCTAATGAGGGGCACCCTCGGATTGGCTGGGTCAGGAGGTAAACCGGGCTGAATTTTCCATAACGGAGAGGGTGGTCCCATGTCTGATTGTTGAGCTGCACTATAATAACCAATAATTAACCCTGGTGCATGTAGTGAGTAGTCAAATAACAATCACGAAAACAGATTCATTTAAAACCAAACAAAATAAAAAATAATTTCGAAACTGCCACATAATGTAAGAAAAGCAAATGACTGTTCAAACCTAGAAACTAATCGTACATGTGCTACCTACTCATCATCATCATCACTAAGCAACTCAAAAAATGCTGCATTTTCCAATACATCATTCTCTTCTAATTCATCGTCTTCCACACCCTTTGCTATACCCTGATCTTGTCCATCGTCATCATCGCTAAATAGTTCGTCTCACGAGCCATCTCGATTGTGAAGTAGGTTGAATTCAGCAAGTGAAAGGGGGTCTACATTGTTGTCTTCCTAAAATGCTCCATCATCGAGTCCATCTATTGTTTGTCTTGGCTTAATTGTCAGTGTTGCAGTCCATGATGATCTATCCTTCTTGGTTGTTGGGTAATGGATGTACACCACTTGTGTAGCCTGAGATCCCAATACAAAAGACTCATACACCCTATACCTCTTTGCTTGGTTGACATCAACAAGCTTGTAATGATCATGCACGACTACCCCACCTTGACCCGGGTCAAACCATTCAATCTTGAACAAGTGGACTTTGTATTCTCTCCTACGTCCAGTATAAACTAATTCGATAACCTCTTTCAAAACCCCGTAGAAGTCATTTCCATTCACCGCTTTGAGACACACCCCGTAATTTGCATTCGTTGGTTTATTATCGGCACGATAAGTATGGAAGTTAAAGTTGTTAATGTAGAAATGAACCCAAGATAAAACATCCTTCCTAGGGCCATTAGTTAAAGCTGTAACAACTTCGTCTCCTTCACTGGATGATAAAACCTACATAAGTTTAATGTTTACTAGATTAATCTCATGTAACCTATGTTAACGAATAATTTACAATTCCACAACTCCAATTGAAATGTTAATCTTTCTTCTCAACCAACGAGGGAATTCTTTGCGATGTTTGTTCCATAATTCACCATGCGGCGTACGTGGATGCATGCGAGCCATCTCTTCTTCGAATTGACTGAAAATAGTCAACGTAGGTGAAGATTCCACTAGATAAAAGATAAGTTATTGTTAATTAGATTACCGATTTAATTAATTTAGCTTATATAACTTTCATATTCAGTCATTAAATCAGAGTTTGAAAGGATATATTCATGCACAGCCTCATATTCTTGTTGGTTAAGGAATCTTTTCTTCCCTGCAGCTCGAGAGTACCCAATGTTCGACGAAAACAACCAGGTATTGCTCCATTGACGTCGAATGCATCACCCAAATCAGGGCATGTGTTCCTTGGAAGGTTCCTTGACTTTGTGTGCACTTCTGATGCAAAATATGCAGCACAAAAGTTGGAAATCTCCTCCGTTAAGAACGCATTACATATGGAGCTTTCAACGCGCGCCTTGTTGCCAACCTTCTTCTTCAAATGATGTAGAAATCTACAGATTGACAACCAACACGCGGTGCAAATAAAGAGGCTGGTCCTAAACTTTAATAAAATACACTTCAAATTCAATACAAATATTCATTACCTTTCGAAAGTGTACATCCACCTATATGTACCGGTCCACCTTTAGCTGCTTCATTTGGAAGATGTATTGGAAGATGCTTCATCACATTAAAGAATGCGGGAGGGAAAATCATCTCTGGTTTGCTTATGATTTCCGGTATGTTCCTCTCCAACCGGACCATATCATCGACGCTCACCTTAGAGGCACACAAGTCTCTAAAAAATTGGCTTAATTTCGTCAGAGCTTTCCACACATTCTGAGGAAGCAACTCCCTAACGGCAATTGGTAGCAACCTCTCCATGAAAACATGACAATCATGACTCTTCAGACCATGTAATCTTGATGTGTTAACGTCTACACATCTACCTAGGTTGCTTGCATATCCGTCGGGAAGTTTGAGATCTTTAATGCCTTGTGCTCCTCTTTACCCATGACATATGTAGCTCCGTTCGTCCTTTCTTTATCAACTCGGCGACGCTTACAATGAGTGGCTAGGTCCTTCTTAGAGTTGTCATCATTTTTGGTCTTTCCTTTTATGTCCATGATGGTGTTCAACACCTGTTCAAACACATTTTTCTCAACATGCATGACATCTAAGTTGTGTCAAATTAGAAGGTCTTTCCAATACGGTAGCTCCCAAAAGATGTTCTTTTTATTCCAATTGTGATATTGAAGATATCCATCAACGTTGCCTTGTTGTTGAGTAGATGCTGGCAACCTTGACACTTGTTCCCAAACTTGTCTCCCATTTAGGCGAGGGGGAGGAGGCGAATGTTCCTCTCGAGTTTTAGAAAAAGCATTCTTGTTAGTACGATAAGGATGGTCCATTGGGAGAAACTGCCGATGACAATCAAACCATGACTGTTTCCTCCCAGGTTTCAGCCACCGTGATTTTGTTTTGTCCATGCATTATGGACAAGCTAACTTACCTGTGGTGGTCCACCCAGAAAGCATACCGTACGCTGGAAAATCACTTATTGTCCACAACATGGACACTTTCATTCTAAACTTTTCCTTCAAAGACACATTATACGTGTCTACACCCTCCTCCTACAGCTATTTCAGCTCGTCTACTAACGGCTGCCGGTATACGTCCAAGTTTCCCTTTGGACTTTTCGGATCGGGAATCAAGAGCATGAGGAACATGTAAGGCTTCTTCATGCAAAGCCACGGAGGCAAATTATATGGGGTAGTTATAATAGGCCACGTAGAATAAGTTTGCCCGAAACTACCGAAAGGGGCAAAACCATCCGTGCAAATAGCCAACCGCACATTGCGTGGTTCCAATGCGAACTCGTTGTGAGTGGCATCAAAATGTTTCCAAGCTTCATCTTCGCACGAATGAACCATGTCACTGTCCCCTCGAACATTTGTTGAGTGCCATCTCATTTGCTCTGCTGATGCCTAAGTCATGTATAATCTTTGCAACCGTGGACCGATTGGAAAGTATATGAGCTCTTTGTGAGCGATCTTTTTACCCTTAGCCATTTTCCGCACATATCGATCAGCACCGCAAAAGTTGCACCTATCGAGCATGGAGTTGTCCTTCCAAAACAACATACACCCCTTTGGACACACGTCGATCCTCTCATGGGGAAGTTCTAAAGCTTTGAGTAACTTCTTCACCGAGTGGTACGTGTCTGTCATTTCATTACCAGGGGGACAAATGTCTTTCATGAGGGCTAGCCGACTGTCTACGACTTTGTTAGGGAGATTATACTCACACTTTATGTTTAAAAGCTGCGACACTATTAACAATTGTGACATCTCGCAACCCTCATACAAAGGTCATTTAGACGCTTCTAACATATCTAGAAATTTTTGCCCTCTATCTGACAGCTCATCCTCCACTGGTTCTAACACATCAGACGATAAATCTCCGATGGCATCCATAAATAATAAACCTACTTAGAAACAAACATAATAAAAATTAACATAAACAAATTAACAAACACAATAAAGTTAATAAAATCTTTTAATAGTCATGGACATACATATTATTCAACAATTTTAACCAACACCAACTCATGCAAACATTAAACTTTTTGCGCAAAACCAATACATAAAAACTAATTTTTTACAAATAATACACAATTAACAATTTTTACACAAACTAATACATACAAAACCAATACATAAAAACTAATTTTTACCAAACATACCATACACAAAAAATTATTCACAACATAACTAACTAAACTTTTTTTACACAAATAATAACATAAACCATACTAATTTATGCATGCTCATAATTTATACACATAAACATACAATTAACACAATTAACAATTTTCAAAGCTAAAACACTAAATATTACAAAAATTAAATAATACTAACATATCATTAAACTAATTATTCAAAACTAAAACACTAAATAATACAAAAATTAACCTAACAAATACTAGTTATTCACTAAAATTATTCACAACATAACAAACTAAACATTTTACACAAATATTAAATAAATCATACTAATTTATGCATGCTCATAATTTATACACATAAACATACAATTAACAATTTTCAAAGAATATACCGGGGAGTATCACCGGCGGCGGATAAGCGGCGGTGGAACCGGCAGCGACCACGGCAAGTGGCGACGGCGGCAGCGACAACGACAGTTGCTAGCAAGAGGATGGGTTTGTGTTGTCATTAACCACCAAAAGTTTAAAGAAAATGATAAGGAGGGAGAGGAGATGGACTTACCGTCGTCGGCTCCGGCGGAAGGTGGCGGAAGGTGGCGGTTACCGGTGCAAATGGCCGAATTTTCTTCAAGGTCGGACGGTATTATGCGTTGGGTTTTTGGTTTGAATGAATAGCGGGCAAATGGCCGACTGCATTCAATTGCGCATATAATGAGTCGCGCGACCGTTCAATGAACGGTCAAAAAAGAACGGTCGACCGAGTTTTTCTTGCGACCGTTCAGTGAACGGTCTAACCGAACGGTTGAGTCTGCCCAGCCCTCTTGTAGTGAGAGTTCGGTTTTCGAATTTTAATCCCTAAGATCACGTCACCTTCACCCATATATTTCATTTCAAACAAAGAAGACAACAAATTTTTAAGTAAATTACATTTACCCTACCTGACATTTGTTGTAATAATTTTTGCGCACCCGACATTTGGGAAATAATTTTCACCTTACATGACATTTAGTAAAAGTGATTTTTAGCAGTAAAATTTTGTCACTTCTCATCGTAAATGAGGAAATACAATAGTGCTCCTATATGCCTATGTGAATGTATCATGTTGTCCATTAATATTTAGAAGGAAATGACTTAAATGATCCTTTCATTGTTTTATTTATGATGAGAAGTGATCGGATTTTGCCACTAAAAATCACTTTCACTTAATGTCAGGTAGGGTGAAAATTATTTTCCAAATGTCGGGTGTGCAAAAATTATTACCACAAATGTGAGGTAGGGTAAATGTAATTTACTCACAAATTTTTGGTCCCATTAATTACAAGTAAATTTGTACCAAAGATCAGCACATCATCAACATATAAGCATATAAGCACACAATCTGATCCTATCATCTTTCAATAAGCACAAGAATTAGACAAATTTGCTATAAATCCATTTTTCACAAGAGAACTATCAAACTTGTCAAACCACTGTTTGGGAGCTTGCTTTAGGCCATAAAGAGATTTTCTCAATCTGCACAATTTATCCTCCTGACTTGTTTCTTCAACCCTCATGTTGGGTCATATAAATTTCTTCCTCTAAGTCACCATTAAGAAAAACTGTCTTTATATTCATTTGATGCACAACAAGATAAAAAATAGCAGCTAAAGCAATCAACGTTTTAATGGTGCTTATTTTTGTAACATGATAATAAGTGTCAAAATAATACATCCCTTTCTTTTGGTCAAAACCTCTAATAACAATTCAAGTTTGGCTCTATATTTATCAGTTGAACCATCAGACCTCAACTTCTTTTTGAAAATCCATTTACTACTAATAGGTCTACAACCCTTAGGCAAATCAGTTAATTCCCAAGTTTTATTAGACTCTAGGGAATATATTTCACTTTTAACAGCTTCTTTCCAAAAAGTTGCATCAATAGATCTAATAGCCTCAGCATAGGTTTTTGGATCTTTCTCAATCATAAATAAAGATAAAAAAATCCTCAGTCAAGGCATCCACATCATAATGATTAAAAACTTCAACTAGGAAAGCAGTAACAAAGTCAGGTCCAAAATCAGTTGTAGTTCCATGCCTTTTACTTCTTTTAGGTTCAATTTCCACATTTCTAGTACTAGAACTAGAGGCTGGAAAGCTCACATTCTCAGGTACAACGTCAGGCACAACATCAGTTACCACATTAGGCACATTCTTTTTTAACGAAAATACATACTCAAAAAATTCGACATCTCTATAATTAGAAATTGAATAATCACTTAAAGACATGAAATGATTAGCAGCACTGTTTTGAGCATATCCAATGAAAATAACATCAAAGGTCTTTGGGCCAATGTTGGTACATTTATGACTAGATAAAACAAATTTAGCCAAACACTCCCACACTTTCAAATAATTTAGGTTCCGGGCATACCCTTTCCAAAGTTCATATGGGGTCTGGTCCATCGTTTTATGGAGAACTCTATTGAGAATAAAACAGGCAGTCAAAACTGCTTCACCCCACATGTTATCAGTTAATCCATAAATTATAAGCATAGCATTCATCATTTCTTTAAGAGTACGGTTCTTACGTTCAGCTACACCATTCTGTTGTGGTGTATAAGGGGCGGTAGTCTCATGAATAATACCCAATACCTCAAAAATAGCTAAAGAAGTCGAATCATATTCACCACCCTTATAAGACCTAAGCCTCTTAATTTTTCGGTCTAGTTGATTCTCAACTTCTGCTTTATATTCTAAGAACACTTCTTCAGCCTCATCTTTAAACCTAAGAAGGTAAACCTTTGTATATCTAGAGAAGTCATCTACAAAGGTAATATACCATTTCTTTCCTCCTTTGCTCATTGTGTTCATAAAGTCGGCTAGGTCTAAATGAACAAGTTCAAGCAACTGCGTTGATCTTGAAGTTACTGATTTAAAAGGTTTCTTGGCAATTTTCGCCTCAACACAGACATCACATTTAGAATAATTTTCTATGCTAACATTTGGAATTAATTTCATGTTCTTTAGTCTGTTTATGGAAGCATAATTCACATGTCCAAGTCTACCATGCCAAAGATTAATAGACTCAACAATATAAGTAGAAGTAGAAGCATTTCCATTAGCATTAGAAGCAACATTCAGAACATATAAGCCATCACTACGATACCCTTTCCCAACAAATACCCCATTACGAAGAATAACAATTTTTCTAGCCTTTTAGTTTACCTCAAACCAGCAACATCAAGGAGGCTACTAGAGACTAAGTTTCTACAAAGGGAAGCGGCATACAACACATTGTTTAAGCATAACGATTTTCTAGAAGTAAATTTAAAGAGAACTTTCCCTTTACCCAATATCACAGCAGTGGTAACATTGTGCATGAAGACATGTTCACCATTAGGAACCTCCTCAAAGTCATGCATCCGTTCCTTGGTGCCGCAAAAATGTCTAGTAGCTCAATTGTCTAGAATATACTCGGTGTTGTTAGTCACAAAATTGGCTTCCACAGTTACTGCACATAATACTTTAGTCTCCCCGGTCAGATTAGCTTGATTCTGATTGCTATTCTGTCCAGCGGGTTTCTGGTGGGTTTGATTTGCTCCTTTGCGCTGGTTGCACTAATATGTCTTATGGCCTGGTTTGCCACAAACATAACAGGTAACCTTCTGCTTCTTGATTTTAGTATTAGGTTTGTTCAATTGTTTTTGATGCTTGGATTGTTTCTGATCCTTCTTATTCTTTCCTTTGAACATGTCCTTATTAGTGGGCACAGAAGATTTAACTAAGTTAGCTTTAATAGGATTCAAAGAAAGAGAAGACATCTTATCTTTCAAAAGGTTTGCTTCCTCAGTCCTCATATGACTGATCAACTCTTGAAGGGTAAAATCCTTTTTGTGCTTGAGATGATTCTGGTAGTCAACCCATGATAGTGGAAATTTCTCAATCAGCACGTTTGCTTGCAAAACCTCGCACATCTTCATTCCTTGATTCAATACTTCAGCATACAGGTTCTCATAGACATGAACCTGTTCCATGATGGGTTGGTCATTGATAACTGCGTTTCATGACTATATTTTTAGGGGTTTTTAATAGTGAATTAGGGAGAGTTTTATGTGTGAACCTTGATTTTTATTCCAATTTCCCTACTACACTTGGTGTTGTTGTTTTTGATGTGAATTTCTAGGTTTTGAGGCCAAAACACCAACTTTCTCTCAACTTCAGGCAAGAGTGAATATACCACGGACCTCTACATGTTAAACCCAAACCGTGGTACAAATTTGGGACGGAAAGGAGCAAGGAATGGCCGGGCAGCAGCAACCTCGGGCAGCCCGAGGTGGTGGCCACGGTCCGTGGCGGTTCAGCTCTTTGTGCCCAACTCATTTTTTGCGAAGGAAAGAAGAAAGAAACGAAACAGTGGCAACCACGGGCAGCCCATGGTGTACGGACTTGTACGGACCGAGGCGGACTGCCTATGCAGATCGGTTGTTTTCACGAGTAGAAAAGGGGGCAAGCGGCAGTTTTTCGATATTCAGTCATTATCTATCAGTTTTCTTTCGTTCTTTGGCCGTGAAGGAGAGAAAAGAGAGCCCTAATACTTCCATTCGACTCCTCTTCCCCACCATCAAGATTCAAGACCAAATCGATTCAAGAGAAACCAAGATCAAGATTCGCAAAGGAAAGGAGCGACGTTTGCGGAGAAGGTTCTACCCCGGGATTGAAAGGCTCGACGGGTTGTATTCTTCGCAATTTTATTCTTTCTTTTCGATTTCCTTCTTAGTTTTGAGATCCGATTGTGATGATTGGAACTTGTGTTGTGTTTTCATTGAATATGAGTGAGTAGTTTCTTTGAATTCTAGGGTTTTGCAACCCGAAACAATGTGGTTTGATTGATTGTTATTAGTTTGTGCATGCATTCTTGATTAGAATCAATAGATGGTTGTGTTTACCATGTTTATGAGTATTCTTAAGGCCTTGGATATTTGTAAGTTTGAGATTAACCTGAGAAGTACTGAAAGGTGAATTAGGGTAATCTGACTACCAATCTGTCTACCTAGGCTTACGAAAGTTGAAAAAGGAGTAGTAAACTAGGGAATCATTAGTTAACCTGACCTTTTGAGACCTTCAATTCTGTTTAACCTAAAAGGCACACGAAAGTTGTTGATTAGGTTGTTTAGAATAATTCTATTTAGCATCGAAATGGCGATAGGATTTAGAGGTTATCGATTCTTGATTCATTCTTGAATGTATGATTGTGCAGGCTAAGTTTTAGTAATTGAACTCGTTGTTAGGTTAGCATCTCCCTAGAAATCTTTCTCTCTTGATTAGAACTCTTTGATTGTTTTTCCCTGCTTTATTAGTTTAATTAATTGTTAAACCATTTTCCAAAACCCAAAATCTGATTAGCTTAGCAATACATTAGAGATTAGTTTTCTGTGCTGCTAATTGAGTCCCTGTGGGATCGACCTTGACGTGCTACTACGCATAACCGCAGTGCTTGCGGCCTGTCGCTGTTTTTTGGCGCCTGTCGGGACTCGTCCTAGCAGTCGGTAACGAACCCTCTTAGGTTGACTAAGCTGTTTTTTCCCCTTTTTTTCGTTGATTTTCTTGATTTTATTGTTTCACTGCGTTGGTGTTCTTGTTTTTGTCTTGCTAGGATCTTTTGGTGTATGCGGCTGATTCCGGAGTTCGAGTTCGATCCAGAAATAGAGAGGACTTTCCACCGGAGGAAGAGGCAAAGACTAGAAGAAGCTAGAAAAGAGACACCTTCGCAACAATCTAAGATGTCCGGAGAAGAACGACCGAAGACGCTGGCCCAATACATGACTCTAAACGTCACAAGCCCACCCACCGCCATCAAACTACCTGAAGTGGAGAACGACTTTGAGCTCAAGAATTCCCTTATCAATCTGGTTCGAGCTACACCGTTCCATGGTCTCCCGAACGAGGATCCAAATCGCCATCTTTGCATATTTCGACAAGCATGCGACACCTTCAAAGCCAATGGGGCCTCGCCGGACGCGATCAAGATGAGGTTATTTCCATTTTCTTTGGAGGATCGAGCATGGGAGTGGTTGGATTCCCTTCCGGCGAACTCCATCACTACTTTCGATCAGTTGACGAGCGCATTTCTTACTAAGTACTTCCCGCCGAGCAAGCTGACGAGTCTTCGGAATCAGATTTCTACTTTCTCCCAAGAGTCGGATGAGACATTATATGATGCATGGGAGAGATTCAAGGAGTTTCTTCGCTAATGCCCCCAGCATGGATTTAAGCCATGGGTTCCCATTCAAGCCTTCTACAATGGGGTAGATGATCAGCTGAGAGCGACAATCCTTGCAGCAGTAGGAGGAAACATTATGAACAAGACGGTGGAGGAGTTTCATGAGCTGATTGAACAAATGGCGTCGAACAGTCAGTTAGTCACCAATGGTCACGACCCCGTTCCACGAGGACGGGAGGTAAGTATTCTGTTGATGCTATCACATTGCTTTCTGCGAAACTTGATGCTATAAATGAAAAGATGGAAAGAATGCATGTGAATGCTTCCCCTCCTCTCCAATGTGCTTCCTGTTACTCTTTTGAGCATGCGACTCTATATTGTCCTAATGGGGTGGGTAGTAGTGCGCAACCTGACCAAGCCAACTTTGTTGGTAATCCTACCCATAGATCCCTCTTTGACCCCTACTCCAACACATACAACTCCGGTTTGAGACCCCATTCTAATCCTTCTTACCGGAACCAATTGGGTCACCACTCAACCTTACCAAGCCTCTCAAAATTCCGACTTAGAGGTCATGATGAAAGCCATGCTCTTGTCCCAACAAAAGCAATTCGAGCATCAACAAAAACAAGATGAGGTGATTAAGGCTTTAGCCACTAAGGTTGACCTTTTATCCACCTACAACCAAATACTTGAGAACCAGATAGCTATTCAGTCTGGTACTTCCACCACCCCTCCTGGACCACCCATACCTAACCCTAAAGAGCATTGCAATGCTATAGTCTTGAGGAGTGGGACACAACTTAAGGGACGCGAGATGCCAAATGCCAAGCATGGGGGGGATTTGATTGAGAGGAGTGCTGAGAAAGAGAGTGAGGAAGAGAAAGACCATGCCATCGATAAGGGTAGTGCTGAAATCCCTCAACCATCACCATCACCACCACCTAGATTTTATGTGCCCCCTATTCCATTCCCTTCTAGGCTTGCTAAGTCTAAGACCGATGTTCAATTTGGGAAA
Source organism: Portulaca oleracea (assembly GCA_029582165.1). NCBI lineage: Eukaryota > Viridiplantae > Streptophyta > Magnoliopsida > Caryophyllales > Portulacaceae > Portulaca > Portulaca oleracea. Next base: position 11,022,552 of record CM055872.1, on the reverse strand, counting down.
TTCCTTGGCGTGCTTAAAAAGTTGAATGTGAATGTTCCTTTTCTTGATGCTTTGTCCCAAATGCCTTTGTATGCTAAATTCTTGAAGGAGATTCTCTCCAAGAAAAGAAAAATAGACGAATGTGAGGAAATTGCATTGAATGAGGAGTGTAGTTCTGTGGTCTTGAATAAGCTCACTCCAAGCTTAAGGACCCCGAAAGTTTCACTATTTCTTGTGGCCTAGGAACCATGAACATCGACCGTGCCTTATGTGATGTGGGCTCAAGTGTGAGCATGATGCCTTATTCCCTTTATAAAAGACTGAACTTAGGCGAGCTTAGACCTACCGCCATGTCACTGCAAATGGCTGATCGTTCTGTTAAATACCCCATGGGTATTTTAGAGGACTTTCCTCTTAAGGTAGGAGACTATTATGTGCCCGTGGATTTTTTGATTCTTGATATGGCCGAGGACACCCGTACCCAAATTATTTTGGGAAGACCTTTCCTTGCCACTGTTGGGTGCGTAATAGATGTGAAAAAAGGGAAGATGAGCTTTAAGTTTGGGGAACATGAGGTTGAATTTGATCTGTTTCGTGAACATATGCCTCCTAATGTTTCTTCTTGCTGTGGTGTTGATGTGATTGGGAATGATGAGTCTGATGATGTATTTCCTGAGAGCCATGTACTCGGTGACACGTCGGATTGGGTACAAGATATTGAACCCGAACCTAACATCACCAAGGACAGGCCTTATGCTACTAATGAGGTTGTGTTGAGAATTTTTTGCAGGTTTGACTCCAGGATGCCTTCCAATGCTAAAAAAGGAAATCAGTTCGACCCTTGCTGGTGGATTCGACTTCGAGACTTTGGGGAAACACATGCTGATGGTGTTCCAAAAGAGTTTGACTATGATGTGGAGCATTCTCCGGACTCAGGTGAGTTTCGTCTAGCTAAAGACGTTAAACTAGCGCTTCTTGGGAGGCAACCCAAGCATTTAATTTCTTTATTAGGTTTTATTTTGTTTTGATTGCGAAAACCCTCCTTTGTTGAGTACTTTATGGTGTATGTTTGGATTGTCATTACAAGTGTATACTCATGAGATTTTTGGCTTGATGTGGATGATAGGAGAGACTTGGTTGTTTGTTTGATTTAGGTTGCTTGTCTTGATTGTGATTCATCTAGTCTTGATAAACTCTTGTACATGATAGTGAAGTTCTTGTGTTTGGTACATCAAATGAACTAGTTGCTTGTGATTGTGGTAGGTTAACCCGTGAGACTTCTTGAGCCTAAAAGACTATTATTTTTATAGTCTCATTTTCTTTTGAGTGTGACCTTACCATGTTGTCATCTCTAGAACTTGACTTGACTCTCTTTGAAACTGCATTTGACTTGTGTATTGTGTTAATATGATTGAAGCCCATTTTGAAGCCACATAGCCAAAAGCCACCTAACATCTTGACTTCTTTTTGCTAGCCCTTGCGCAATTTTTCCTGTCTTGATTTGCTTCACCTATATCGTGCACCTTTGGCTTGTTCTTAATTCCATACCCTTTTAGCCAAGTTAGTGGAGCAACAATTTAGTTGGGGGACAGTTTTGTAGTCTATTTGTTGATGACTTCGTTGGTTGGTTTACTTGATGAGGGAAGCATTGCTCATAATCATTATTTATCCCCTCTTTTCATTTGAGGTTGAAATTGGGTTGAAAGGAAATGATCCTATTTTTATATATTTATGCTATTCACCACAAAAAAAAGAGAGAAAAAAAAAGAAAAAAAAAGAGGAGAAGTTTTGAGGAATAAGGTGAATAGCATAGTGGTTTTCTTGCTTATATTGACTATTCCTTTATTTTGTCTCGATGGGGAAGATATTTATGCTTCATTGCGGTGTGATGTAAGAGGTGTTGTGCTATATGTATTGGGAATGTTGCTCTTTAGGTCTTTGGCTCTTAGCTTCACATTACCCAAATGAATTCCCTCCTTACCCTACACCTAAGCCCCGTTACAACCTTTGAAAAGTCCTCATGATTAACATTTGTGCATATTGTCTATAGCGGTAGAGAATCGAGAGTCTTGTCAAGCTTATGGTAGGTTGTTTACATTGGTTGAAGATTTTTGAGTGAACCGTTACATCTTTTGCAAACACACGAGGGGAGTGACCCACATACCCTAGAGTGAGGTCCTACCGATCCCAACTAGTTCGCCAAACATGTGAATGAATTTTGATTGCATTTGAGTTGTGATGGATTAGTTGTGTTGCTTCCTGACACGTGACTCTATTTCGAACAACAATTTTTGTTTCAATTTGAATCTTATTCTCGCTAGGGAGTCCTTGAGTGTATGCTTGCTTATGTAATCCTATATGCCCCTTTAATTGGAGGAGGTGTGAGTAGAATTCTTTTTCTTTTAAGTCCTTTCATCTAGTTTTGAGTCTTGTACTTGCTTGGGGACAAGCAAGGAGTAAGCATGGGGGGATTTGATAACTACGTTTCATGACTATATTTTTTGGGGTTTTTAATAGTGAATTAGGGAGAGTTTAATGTGTGAACCTTGATTTTTATTCCAATTTCCCTACTACACTTGGTGTTGTTGTTTTTGATGTGAATTTGTAGGTTTTGAGGCCAAAACACCAACTTTCTCTCAACTTCAGGCAAGAGTGAATATACCACGAACCTCTACATGTCAAACCCAAACCGTGGTACAAATTTGGGACGGAAAGGAGCAAGGAATGGCCGGGCAGCAGCAACCTCGGGCAGCCCGAGGTGGTGGCCACGGTCCGTGGTGGTTCAGCTCCTTGTGCCCAACTCATTTTTTGCGAAGGAAAGAAGAAAGAAACGAAACAGTGGCTACCACGGGCAGCCCGTGGTGATCACCACGGTCCGCGGTGTACGGACCGAGGCGGACTGCCTATGCAGATCGGTTGTTTTCGCGAGTAGAAAAGGGGGCAAGCGGCAGTTTTTCGATATTCAGTCATTATCTATCAGTTTTCTTTCGTTCTTTGGCCGTGAAGGAGAGAAAAGAGAGCCCTAATACTTCCATTCGACTCCTCTTCCCCACAATCAAGATTCAAGACCGAATCGATTCAAGGGAAACCAAGATCAAGATTCGCAAAGGAAAGGAGCGACGTTTACGGAGAAGGTTCTACCTCGGGATCGAAAGGCTCGACGGGTTGTATTCTTCGCAATTCTATTCTTTCTTTTCGATTTCCTTCTAAGTTTTGAGATCCGATTGTGATGATTGGAACTTGTGTCGTGTTTTCATTGAATATGAGTGAGTAGTTTCTTTGAATTCTAGGGTTTTGCAACCGAAACAATGTGGTTTGATTGATTGTTATTAGTTTGTGCATGAATTCTTGATTAGAATCAATAGAAGGTTGTGTTTACCATGTTTATGAGTATTCTTAAGGCCTTGGATATTTGTAAGTTTGAGATTAACCTGAGAAGTACTGAAAGGTGAATTAGGGTAATCTGACTACCAATCTGTCTACCTAGGCTTACGAAAGTTGAAAAAGGAGTAGTAAACTAGGGAATCATTAGATAACCTGACCTTTTGAGACCTTCAATTCTGTTTAACCTAAAAGGCACACGAAAGTTGTTGATTAGGTTGTTTAGAATAATTCTATTTAGCATCGAAAGGGCGATAGGATTTGGAGGTTATCGATTCTTGATTCATTCTTGAATGTATGATTGTGCAGGCTAAGTTTTAGTAATTGAACTCGTTGTTAGGTTAGCATCTCCCTAGAAATCTTTCTCTCTTGATTAGAACTCTTTGATTGTTTTTCCCTGCTTTATTAGTTTAATTAATTGTTAAACCATTTTCCAAAACCCAAAATCTGATTAGCTTAGCAATCGCATTAGAGATTAGTTTTCTGTGCTGCTAATTGAGTCCCTATGGGATCGACCTTGACGTGCTACTACGTACACCGTGCGCTTGCGGCCCTGTCAGTCGTCAATGATTTGGAACTGCAACCACTTGCCAACCATGTACCTCTTCTTTCCAGCATCGTCAGCATCGTATTTGATCTTCGGTTTCTCCCAAATAGCCTTGGCTGATTTGAACACGACAAACAAATCAAACAACGAGTTTGTCATGTTGTTGAGAAGATAACTCCGAGCCAATTGGTTGTCTTTTTCCAGCTTCTTGTTGGCATTCTCATCGAGCAGGATAGTGGGTCTTTTTGCGACAATAAGAGTCTTCTTTGGATCATTTTCTGGAGTCGTTGCATCTGACCCCTCGAGATGTGGAGATGAGAGAACATAATCAATCTTCAATTGCTCTGAACAGAGAAACAATTTTTGAGACCATCGCTTATAGTTAGTTCTATCGAAAGGTTCGATTATGTAGATTTCAGGATGAGTTTTTTATGGAGCAGCCATTGATATCAATCGCTTTCAACTTGTTGGAAAAACAATGGAAGAATTAAGGCTGCGGGAAGGACATCATCTGAGTCGTGGACAAACCACTGCTTTGAAAGCGATTGCGGCTCGACCTCGGTGCCAATCGAATATACACGGTTGCTCCCCAAGATTAATTCAGACAACCTTTGGACACGTGTACTCGTGGCCAAAGGCTGGGACTACAATAATCTAAATGCCTTGAATGGTTAAGTGAGGAGAAGGAAAAGATTGTATGTTTGTTGTTTATGAACAGTCAAGCAATACAGTCATCTTATAGCAAGAAAGATGATTGTTGGAGAGACAAAAAACGGAAATGGCAATAAAGAGAAACGAGAATCATGGTGATTTAATAGCCATTAAGAGAGAGCGAAAAATCTGCGATATTAATTGAGAATTAAATCAGTCAACGCAAAAAGGAAGAAATTGGAATAAAAAACGACCTGATCACGCCCTGCGCCAACCCAGACTAGCCAGATGGCGGCGGCCTAGGTGGGCGCGTGAAGGTCCAAACCATACCCTCCTCCATAAAACCCATTTTTTTACTTAATATGACACTAGGAGGAATAGTGGGATATATGAACCCACTTAAAACTATACTATTCCTCCTATGAGGGAGACCAAAGGGTGTAGAAAAGAGTGAAAAAACCCTGTTGTCATTACCACAAAGCTCTCCATTCCCAACAAGTAATAGTTTGGATTCTGTTTATGACTTTTTCTCGGGAATAAAAGAATGGAGAGGAGTGTTAAAAAAGTTAAAATGAAAAGGAAAAAAAATAAAAATAAAAATCCCTCTCCTTATTAGTTTAATTTCAAAGGAAGCTGTCTATCATATTTTCCTCCACTTGAAAAGGAAATCAAAGGTAGTCAAATATGCAAGTTTTGCCGTTCCCTCAAATTAAACTTAGGTGGGGAAGGTGAATGTAATGCTTCATCCGTTTATTGCCAAGAGATATTCTACAATTTTCTTACACCTAAATTTCAAATTCTTTTTCATTTTTGAAAATTTACAAAATTTCTAGTTCCTTCAAACTCGATTTATTTCCATAACAAGAAAGCTAAATTATTGCTATTTTTTTTTTCAAAAGTTGCAATTTCTGTTGGCATTGAATCTCAATTGATCATATCAGATATGCTCCCAATAATAACAGAAGAGAATTTGGGTAAACTTTTCCACAACATTGAAACCCAAGTTGACCTTTACCAAATATTCCGCCGACCATTATTTGACCCCCCTTCCTTCTATTTCAATCTCTCTTTTTCACTGTTTCCTAAACTTTCACTCCCCTAATTTTCATCCCACACTCTCTCTCTACTTTCTCTCTCTTCCCACCATTTCAAAACTCCAAACCTCAACCGCCACCGCTCACTTCACTCTCATCAGTCATCATCATCACCATCACCACCACCACCATCACCCCCTCGTCCTCGCTATGGCCTCCCAAAACGACGCCGTTAAACCCCCCACCGCCGGAAAACTCCCCCCCTCGCCGGACTCCAACTCCTCCGACCACCACCACCACCACCTCCACCGCTTCCCCAAATCCGCCGCCCTGCTCAGCCTCCTCCTCTCCCTCTCCCTCCTCCTCTACTTCTCCTCCTCCTCCCCCTCCTTCCCCTCCCCAGCCCGGTTCTTCTTCCTCCGCCGCCGCTCCTCCGCCACCGCCTCCGCCTGCTCCGCCGCATACAACCTCTCCGACGCCGGCCCGACCAGCTTGACCCACATCCAGTTCGGCCTGGGCGGGTCGACGAAGACATGGCCGGACCGGAAACACTACGCCGAGCTCTGGTGGGACCCAGGCTCGACCCGGGGCTTCGTCTGGCTCGACGAGCAGCCCAGCCCGAACTCCACCCGGCCCGACGCATCCCCACCATACCGGGTCTCGTCGGCCCGGTTCAAGGCTCGGCGGCCGTCGGACCGGATGGCCAGGATTCTCAAAGAAAGTTTCGAGGAGGGTTTGCCGGGGGTGCGGTGGTTTGTTATGGGGGACGACGACACGGTGTTTTTCAGGCGGAATTTGGCGGCGGTGCTGTCGAAGTACGACCACCGGCGGATGTATTACGTCGGAGGGACGAGCGAGAGCGTGGAGCAGGACGTGATGCACGGCTACGACACGGCGTTCGGAGGCGGAGGGTTCGCGGTGAGCCGCGCACTGGCGTGCGAGATGGTGAGGATATTGGATGGGTGTATCGAGAGGTACAGGGATTACTACGGCTCCGATGAGAAGGTGGCGGCGTGCGTGGCGGAGATCGGTGTTCCTCTCACCAGGGAAGCTGGGTTTCATCAGGTAAATGTCATCGCAATCATTCTCAATCTCTATCTGTTTGGCAAGTCTGTCTCTGGGATTTTGTATTCAGATTGTGTGATTGATATGAAATCATGTCGATACTAGAAGAAAATATTTCACCACATTAATATCTGGGCCTTTGATAAATTTAAAAATATGGGATGAATATACAATGAATTTTATTATAATTATTGAGTTGTTTTTGTAAAATTTAACATGTAAATAAATACGATGCACCATATATTATTACCTAGTTCAAATTTCATCGTTTGTTGTTGGTAAGGAAGCTAGAAATTCAATAAATTACTAAAAGATACCTATGTTTTGGGATATTTATTTTTAAAGGATCATATTATTGAAAATAGTTTTTAGGTATCATGTGTTTTGTAGTACCTATTTTTTGGTGACAAATTATTTTTTAGATTTATTACAAGATCTCCAAGACTATGTAAAATTGTAAAAATAAACATACTTTCATAAAAACTTGTCAATTTATATTTTCATCTGTATTACTATTTGTTTTAAAGAACTAGCATCTCCATATTTTTTGGTATCAGAGAAAATATTAATGCAGAACATATAGTAATTCTTTAAAACAAATTATCAGAGCTTGTCAATGAAAAATATGAATATGCTAATTCTTTAAAGGGAAATTAGATTTAAATAATCTGAACTTTGGGTCATAGTAGACTAAATAATCTGAATTTTAGATTTGGTTCTAAATAATCTGAACTTTGGCCCCCTAAGATTCTAGTAGCACGCCATCAACTTAACTCGGCGGTGGGATGACAATCGTAAGTTGACATGGCACAACCAAAAAGCTCAGGCACGTGTCTCCGTCGCCACGTCATCCTGCCACCGAGTTAAGTTCGATGGCGTGCTACTAGAACCCAAGGGGATCAAAGTACAGATTATTTAGAACCAAATCTAAAGTTCAGATTATTAGTCTACTATGACCTAAAGTTGAGATTATTTAAATCCAATTTCCCTTTTTTAAAACAAATAGTAATGCAGGTGGAAATATAACTTGACAAGCTTTTATCAAAGTTGGGATATTTTTGCAATTTTACATAATCTTGGGGATCTTGTAATAAAATTAAAAGATAATTTGTCACTAGAAAATAGGTACTACGAAACGCAGGGTACCTAGAAATTATTTTCAATAATATGGTCCCCTAAAAATAGATATCGTAAAACATAGGGTACCTTTTAGTGATTTATTGTTAGAAATTGGGAATTAGTCCCTGTTCTTTTCTGCGGTTGTCAAACTGAAGATAGAAAGTTATGGTTATTGTGGTAAAGTATGATATAATATCGCAATATGTGATGGTTTTGTGTTTAGTGATTAAATCATAATAGATACGGTATCATACCTAACAAAAGAAGAGGGCTTGACTCGATAAGTTTTTTACGGAGCATTTGATAGGAATCCCAGACAAATTTCTCCCGGGGAAATTTTCCAAGAGAAGTTTTCTATGACAAAGATTTTCCAGGAAAAAACTTCCCTTAGCCCCCCTTAAGCGAAATTTTTTCTAGAAAAATGAAGAAAATGTTGGCCCCACCATGAAACTTTTCTCAATATCAACTTATATCCAAATATAGAGAAAATAAGTCAACTCGGAAAAATTAACAATTTCCCTGTTATTTTTACCAACCGAGTGAGGCATATATTTCAGGTTGATAAATATCTCCTTGAATCAGAAAGTTTTAATGTGGAGGTTATATTTGAATCTCAAGTTGATAAATTTTAATTTTTCAAGTTAATAAACTTTTTCAACCTTTTCAGGTTAATACTAGGAGTAAACTTTTCTGGAAATATAGACAAGTTTTCCAAGAAACTTTTAACCATTTTCTTAAAATTCTACCAAATACTTATACACCTTATTACTCCGTATTTCCACAGCTTCACGTCTCCCTATAACTAAATACTAACACGCCACAGTTAATCAGCAGTAATTTTGGTGCATGTACTGCTTGAATTCAGCCTGTTTAGGTTGAGACTTATGAGATAAAACCGCGAATATTACTCCCCTTAACTCTTAAGCATTAAGTTTTCTTGTATAACTGCAAATAAATGAGGTGGGAATAAAATCAGGGAATATTACGCCCCAAGGCCCCTTTTTTAATTAACGAATCTAAACGCAACATAATTTATCGCAATTAATTAAAATATAATACAAATTACCATTATTTTTTAATTATTATCACTATAACTTAACGCAATTTACCGCATCTAATCATATAATCGTAACAAGGCACAATACAACGGGTCTAAATAATGTTTGCAATTTCTTGTCTTCCCATTATGAAAACAGAAAAAAGGCTCTGTTTTCTGCCAATTGGCAACAGAAACCATCAGATTTGAAAACATGGTTTCAACAAAACCTGAAAAAGCAGCTTTTGACCCCTTTGTTGGACAATGGACACGTGTCAACCACATTTGGCGAATAGCCTACTTTTCTTCCTAATAAAAGTGCCCATGTTTAGAACCCCTTTTTCTCCCTTTAATTAATTAATTTGCTTACTTTCTTAATTTTATATTAATTGTTGAGTGCAGTTAAATTAAAAAAAATTTGATCATAAATTTTTTAATATATATAATGAGTTGCTATATAAAATTAATACTATTATATTTGTAATGAAAAACACTATTATAAAAGTATAGTTAATAAAATATTATGTATTACAGTAAAAAAATTATCAATCAAAGAGTGATATTGAAGACCGTGAAAATTAACATTGACAATTAATGTGGAACGGGAGTAGTAATTACTATATTATTAAGACAATAATTTTTGTTACGAATTTAACGATAATAATTTTATATAACAAGTTAATTTTTTTGTAAAAACTTTTAAAGTTTAATAGCATAATTTTCAAAAGACTCAATTAAAATAGTAGGGAAAGAGTATAAATTAACAATAGAAAAGGAAAATTGCAAGTACAAACAAGTGTTGTATGTTTTATCAGGTTCATGAAATTATTTAGGGTACGGACCATTGTTATTATGCCACGTGTCCATGGGTACAAAAAGGAGGGGGTCCTAAATAACCTGTGTTTGTCCTTTGATATATGTTTGATGTTTGTGTTGGGGTATGTGTCCTTTTAAGAAGGGCATCTAACCCCACAATCACGGCAATTTACAGCACATACAATACAACACCAGCTAATTGGCCGCTTTGGACGGTCCTGATTAATTTTAAATTTGCTTGTGGATCTACTTTTTACATTTTGTAATTGTAATTGTAATTGTAATCCCTTCTTAAACATGGGTTTGTGTTTCTTTAATCATCATAGTGACAAAGCATGCATGCACTGCAACTGTACCCATTGTCATGTATTGCTCTCTTAAAAAGTTTAAACCCTGAATTTGGTGTAATAATCTACATACTCCTACACTACTAGTAGTCTAGTACTAGACTAGATTGTGTGACATGATAATGGTTGTTTGACCGGTCAAAATAGCCATTTGGGCCGTAAAAGTTCGGGTCCGAGTCAAGTTGTTTAGTGTCTAGATGGACTAGATATTGGACGAAAACTTGATATCATTGATATATGATATCCAGTTTTTAGGATTTTTTTTTTTTTTTTGGGTTGGACGATGTTGGATAAGTCTTAGTTTGTGTGAAAATCAGGTTTGAAGAATAGAAATATAAAAAGAGTTTGTCTGGATCATCGGTTGAACCCAAAATTTGGATGAACATTTATTAATATACTCAGTTTGTCTTGGGTCGAGTTGAACCGATTTAATCAGACAGTTTTTTGATAAGCCTATCAGCATGGGCTATAAGTTGATTTCCAAACATGTAAATTTGATTTTGGGTAGTTGGGTGAAGGCCTGAACCTCGTTTTGGATTCATAATTATACCAAAGGACAATTTGTTGATTTTTTAGGTAGAGAGGGACAAAGGGTTGGGAAAACTAAGTTTTTAAATACCAAGGACAATTTGTTGGATGAAGTCCTAAATCTCGTTTTGGATCCATAAATACCAAAGGACAATTTGTTGATTCCCAAACATGTAAATCTCGTTTTGAGTAGTAATTACTGTCGAATGTCAATACTTTCTCGGCCCGTTCCACTCAACTAACTTTTCCGGTTCCTAATTATTTGTCATTTTACATTTTATCATGGATTTTTTCAACTTCAACCCTAATAATTAACTTCCTAAATCCAAACATCGGAATTTAACAACCATCTATTACATGAATGTAGGGGTAGTTCAATCCTTTTACACTTTCTTTTGCTAAAATTTTATACTCACCTTGGTCTCCACTCACTCCTCCTAAACAACATATAGAAAGGGACAAAAGGAGTACTCGCCGGTAGACTTGACAATTGGATCATTCGGGGGTAAGTTTAGGTTAGATTCATTTGGGTTGGGTTGGGTCGGTTCGGGCAAATAAAGTGAAAGATCTCTCACCAGAGTGGGGGTGAAATCTTTTCTGCCATGCCAACAAGATTGGCGTGATAAGGTGGGAACAAAGGCAGAGAGAGAGAAGAAAGTCTTTCTCAGACCTCTTCCACGCTCGTGATTAGTGTAGTGAGCAAGCATAGGAAGCAAGCAAGCTTTGTCTCTTGTAGGCTATCGGCCTGAGTGGGTCATTTTTCGGATTGGGTTGATTTTGGTCGCTTTTGTTTTATCAAATTAGATTATCTTTAAAAACGGACAACATTGGCGAAACGTGAATTTGGTCGACTGAATCTTCTCTGTTTTCTTTGGTCAGCTTGACATTCGAGACGATCCATATGGCCTCCTAGCAGCACACTCGGTGGCTCCATTGGTCTCCCTCCACCATCTTGACTACGTGAAACCATTGTTTCCAGGCCAGACCCAGATGGACTCCCTAAAGCGGTTGATGGGTGCATATGACCTCGACCCACCCCGGATTCTGCAGCAGAGCATCTGCTATGACCACAGGCGCAAATGGTCGCTCTCCATATCGTGGGGCTACACCGCGCAGTTGTACCCTTCCCTTGTCCCCGCCAGGGTGCTGACCACGCCCCTGCGGACATTCCGGACATGGCGTAGTTGGCACGACGAGCCCTTTGTGTTCAACACCCGGCCGCTCAATGCGGACCCATGTGGCCGCCCGATTATATATTTCCTGGACAAGGTTAAGGATAACGGTGATGGTAAGACGACGACCACTATCTACAAGAGAGTGGACGAAGAGAAGAAGTGTAACCAGTCTGCATACAAGCATGCGATGTCTGTACACAAGATTACTGTCTTAGCACTAAAGACTGATCCTGAGGAGTCTTTGAAGGTTCTCCAACCAAAAGTAATTGGGTCACTTTTATTCAGTCTTTTAGCTCTATGGCTGTTCATGGTCCAGTCCCTTTCGGTCCATCCCTCAATCAAAGGACTGGACCCATACTCAATAACTAAAATTTTAGAATTTCTTTATGTATAGTCTAGTTTTGACTGGACCGAGGACTGGAACAAACAAAGTTTGGTCTGTCCAGTCCAGGTCCAAACTATGGCCTAGTCTGCGGTCCGGCTCAATCCTCAAATTCGGTCCTTGGTCCTTTCGGTCCTTTCCTGAACCGATGAAAAACCTTTTACTTTAGTCCAGTCCTGGACCGATGACACACCGACCTTACTTTGGTCCAATCCACGGTCGTTTAATTCGGCTCCATGGGTTGGACGAAGGGCGGGATATCAGCATTTCTTGGACCGGGGACTGGAATGGGCCAGACTTTTCTCAATTCTCGGTAATGTTTCTTTTTCGTGGATTGATGAGTAAGAAGAATGCTGATATGATTGTTTGGTGAACAGGCACCGAGGAGGCAGTGCTGTGAGATAGAAACAAGTAGCTGGACAATGCGTAACATGCGAGTGAAGATCAGAAGCTGTAAACCGGGGGAAACCATCACTGTATAGGAGGAATACGGTATTAGCTCAGTAGCTCAACTAGTGAATATATATTACCCAAGTGACTGACTTCTGCACCGGACACATATCCGGCCGGACACAAAGCACCATACTTAGTTCTGCACTTACAAAAGGGCGGCTCTCGAACTTCTCTCACAGAAATGTAGATTGTGTACTTAATTATGATGCGAATCAGCTTCTTCATTCGCTGATGTTTGGCATCGGATGTCGTTTTGGTATATATGAATTGTGCAGTATTGGTGTAAAAGTCGACTTCTACACTAATAAAACATCGGATATTCCACAACAACAAACTCCTAGGGGAAACTTGTATGAAAGATTGGATGTTGAGGAAGATTCAAGGTGGCTGGGAAGGAGTTTCATTGTGTGGATAGAAATTCGGGGTGTACACTTAGAATGACAATGATTAAGGAATGAGGGCGTAACATACAGTCAAATTGGGAGAACATCGTATATTTTGGTATATCTACCTAGATTCGCTAAGAGCATAAAATGAACTAGTTAGACAAACAAACGACACTAAAAATGTAAAATGAACACGTTGGACAGACACATAGCATGAGACATTTTGAGTCGATTCATATGAAATTGGTGAAAGTAGATCTGTTCACCATAGGGGTAGGGTGGACATTAAATTTTTGATGACAAGAAATTACATGGAAGAAGCAATTTTACATTCTAATCCACTGTCCCATGAGAATGATTACTGCACTGAATTCAACCAAATTATACGGTAGAAAGTACAATTATTGAAGGCTTCCACCAACCCATGGGAGTGCTCTATCAAACGCAATGCATGCACTTTGTACTAGTAATTAATCCTTCTCTAATTTATATATAATCACCTTCATTTCCTACCACTCAAATTATTGTACCCAATTCCTTCATTTCCCAACTCTCAATCCATTCTAATCAATCACCCTCTCCTTCACTCATATTTTTCAACTTTTCCCTAGCAATATTACCAAGTTTTTCCTAACCAAAACGAACCAACAGAATTCGACCGACTCGAGAATCAACTTGAACCTATTGGAAAATTTAGGATTTTGAACGCAAATTTCTACACCCAAAACCTAAATAAACTTGAAATTGATCTGTACTGAACTTGACCAGAAACTAACCTGTCCGCTCAAACATACGTCTACTGATCATGGCTATAGACGAAGCTGCTCAATGGCCCAACACACTGAACAAGCCCATTAGAGTGGTACGAAAGGAGCCAGAGCTAGTGGGTCCCATGAAGCCCACGCCCCACGAGACCAAGCACCTGTCGGACATCGATGACCAGGAAGGTCTCCGGTTCTAGATGCCTGGGATCATGTTCTAAGGTGCCGACCCGTCCATGGCCGGGCGTGACCCGGCCAAGGCGTTCCGGGAAGGGATTGCCCGGGCCCTCGTCCGTTACTACCCCTCGCCGGCCGACTACAGGCCGGGCCGGGACTTGTTAGGCGTGCTGTTAGTGGAGGCCGACTCGGACGCCACACTGGACAACTTCGGTGGGGACGACGGTGAGATCCGGCCACCGTTCCCGCTGGACGAGCTCCTGTACGACGTCCCGGGGACTCAGGGGATCTCGACACACCGCTGTTTGTCGTCCAGGTGACTCGGCTCCGGTGCGGGGGGTTCGTGGTGGCGGTGCGTGGGAACCACGTGCTGAGCGACGCCGGCGGGAATATGCAGGTCATGTGCGCCATCGGGGAGATTGCCAGGGGGCTGCCTGTGCCGCTGGTTCCCCCGGCGTGGGACGAGAGCGGCTGGCAGCCAGGGAACAACCGCACGTGACATTCGAACACCACTAGTACGATGAGCTGCCACATGCGGCAGCGCAAACTCATCATGATGATGACATCGGCGTGCTGGCCCATCGTAATTTCCTCTTCGGCCCCGCCGAGCTCGCCGCCCTGCGCAGCCATGTCTCACCACCCGACAGCGACAACTTGAGAGGGTTTTCGACCTCCAACGTCCTGTCTGCTTTGCTGTGGCGGTGCCGGACCATAGCCATCAGGCTCGACCCGGCCCGGGAAGTCCGGCTTCTCTTCGCCGTCAATGCTCGGTCCAAGTTCGACCCGCCGCTTCTCAAAGGATACTACGGCAATGCCTGTGCTTTTCCGGTCGTTCGAGCCACTAATCAAATTTTATTTTTTGCAGGTGAGATATGCAATGGTCCTCTAAGCCACATCCTAGAGTTGATAAAACAGACAAAGCAGCAAGTAACGGAGGAGTACATGCGATCAGTCGCGGATTTGATGGTGATCCGCGGGAAACCCCACTTCGCGGTGGATCATACTTATGTTGTGTTGGATCTCCGACATCTCGGGTTTGTTGACGTGGACTTCAGGTGGGGCAAGCCCGTCTTCAGTGGGCCCGCAAGCAACGGGTCGGTCCCGGATGCAAGCTTCTTTCTGAGCTTCAAGAATAAGGAAGGGGAGAATATGATCATGGTGCCCGTTGGGCTTCGCCCTCATGTTATGGAAATATTCGTCCAGGAGCTTCATGGGATGTTGAACAATGCTTGAATCGTACGTATGCAGCAACGTATGTGTATGATATCACGTAAAAAAATCGACCTATTTTAATATATATATGATATCATGAATGTCTTAATGTAATTTCGTTGATTATTTTTTAGTTTATTGTCAAGTCTTTTGAAGAATGTATTTCATTTAATTTGCAACCTTGCCAATGCTATCTACTAAATTCAAACTGTTATCTTACATATGATGGTTGTTACATGCCATGCAAGTTAAATTTGTCATATTTCAATTCACCCAATTCAATGGTAGACTTGGTAGTGCACTATAGTATGTAGTTTAATAATTTCACAATTTGACTTATCGTGATATAACTTCAAAGTTGGCTTTACCACAATCTCATGCCTTAAAATACAGTGTACTATGATGCACTTCTCCTTATAATTGCTTAAATAAGAATGCATTGACTTCTTTAACTCGTAACCTATTGCCTACACACATATAGGGAGCGTTGGGTTGAGAAACTTTTCCACGTTTAGTTCTCCATAATATATAGGAAAGTTTTAATGTAAGAGCCACCGACACAACCTCAATAAAAAGTTTCTTAAGGGGGGCTAGGGAAAGTCTTTCTCGGAAAAAAATTTTTCCTGGGAAGATCTTTCCCAGGAAACCACCAAATGCACAAATAGAGTAATTTTATCATTTATAAATATGAAAAAAATTAAGCATAATGATTTGAACAGAAAGATTCAAACTTTACTGATTCTTGTGGCCCCAACAAAAACTGCAAAAAAAAAAAAGAAGCCCCTAATTGAACGAATTACATTTATTTTCGCAGATAAAGACAAATGTCAAATTAACAAGCTGATCATTCCCCACAAAATGAGTATAAATACTGCACAATTCCATCCAAATTTTCAAAACAGCAGAATTTCATACTTCTTGTGTGACTAATTATCCTTCTCATCTACACAAATTTAACCTTTAATTAATCGATCAAACTTCATACACAGCAATGGAAAACGCCCAGCAAAACGCGAGCCAAGCCGCCCCAGATGCCAAGGCCCAAGCCCAGGTATGTAATTAACTCGAGTTCCAACAGCTAAACCGATAATTAAAGTCATGGATTAATCATAATTATAACGACGACGTCAAAAATTTCGATGACATTTCAGGAGAAGGCTAGCAGCATGTCTGACAAGGCCGGGGACATGCTTCAGGCTGCCAAGGAAACCGTCACCGAGGTTAAATTTTTCGGCTTTTGCTTCGAGATTAAGTATCGTATCGTGAGTTAATTAATAATTAATCATGGTTTGTGGTTGATTATGAATGTGAAATTTGATGCAGGCTGGGCAGCAGATGAAGGCAACAGCAGAGAATGCTGCTGAAGCTGTCAAGAATGCCACTGGCATGAACAAATGAGCTACTTATAAAGTTAAAATATAGTGTTATGATCTAGCATTTAGAATAAATATTCTTATTTTTGGGTTTCTGTTAGAATAATATGTTTTTCTTTTACTTTTTTTATGAAAATATATATAGTATTATGTAATATAACAATTTCAGGAGTGGAATTTTCCAGCTTATTCTAATCTTGGGCCATTTTATTCTTCTGATCTTTGCATTCCTCTCATCTATAGAAGTATAGATTATTCAGTTTTTCTTTTGGACACTAATATACTGAATTTTTGGGGTGTTGGACAATAATACACTAAACTTTTGGTATTGGAAAATAATACACTATACTTTGGGGGACGTTGGACAATAATGCACCCGGAACAATTCCAACGCCTGCCACGTAGGATCACTACCGAGTCAGCCACAAAAGTTCAGTGTATTATTGTCCACTATCCTGAAAATTCAGTATATTAACTTCCAAAAATCTTTTTTGAAAAGAAAATTTAGTAATTTGCCGTCAAAAGAAAATGCAAAGATTCGCAGAAATTACGAAAGATGAAGAATAGCTCAATGCTTATGTTCTTTTTATTTTTATTATTTTCTTTTTGAAATCTCATAATATCTGTTTCAGTAGTAAAAAAATATGGATATCCCAAGTATACAATTTCAATTCTAGGAATTTTCTGTTTAGGATATCAGTACAATCATGGGGACTTCCTTCACTAAACTTCACAATGGAATACATACTTACAAGCTGCAATCCTCTGGAAAAAATTTACTTGCAAAGAAGGGTATCGCGCGTTGCATTTCCAGTCACTGAATTCACTCTGAAAACACAAAAATGGAACTTCTCACTTTCTCAGGGTGTAGAGAATATCTTACCCTAAATCAATGATTATTTACATGAACTTTCAGAATGGGTAGTAGAGTAGAGAATATCTTACTTACCCATCAGCAATTTTGCAGAGATATTCTCGTTGATCGTCTCTTAGAGGGACATCAGTGAAATCTGTTTAGCAGGAAGTATTAGTTTCCTAAACCATAGACCCTAAAAAAAAACAGCGAAAAGGGTCGACAGCTTCGTTTCAAACCTGCTCCTGTAATGATCGATCCTTTGAACGAGGTGTTGCCAGTGGTTAGAGCCCCTTCCAAGTTAGCATTGGTTAAATTCACCTACAGAAGAGATGGAACTTGTTTGAGATAAAAGCAAGAAACCCAAGTTAGCACCCTTTATTTAGGTTTCAGGGTTACATGCATCTGAAATTAAGAAAGGAGGGTTATTGTTCATGCAATTTTAAATCCGGGTTTCGTTTGTGTCGCAACCCAAAGTATTTGGTTTCTATTGATGACCAAAAATTTCACCGCAAATGTGAAACTAAAGTTAATTAGAAATCTGAAAAGCAGAACACTAGTTAAAAGAACTGTCAATAGTTTACCTTGGTAACATTTGCCAAGGAAAAGTCTGCCCCTCTAAGGTCAGCATCAGAGAGATCAGCTCCTGAATAACAAGAGAGAATTGAATTGAAAACTTCATCAGCACAGAAGATAAGTTTCTTTCGCCAGGACAAGGATTAGTCTTAAAGCAAATGCATCCTAAGGTTGAAGTTATAATCCTGATTCCTCTTGCCTTGCACAACGATCCTCAATATAGAGCCTGTTGATCGAAAGCTCTCATACCATGCTCGGAAATCAACTTAACCAAACATTTAGATAGATGGTTCGATTATGCACTCTTATGTGCGTTTGGCAGTTTCCCGGGAAAGTTTTTCCTTCCCGGAAAAGGCTTTCCTTAGCCTCCTTTGGGGAATAGTTTACTGAGCTTGTGAGGAAAATAGTTGTCCCCACATTAAAACTTCCCCAATCCCCATCTACCAGGAAGAACCAAACATAGAAAAGTTTATCAATATGGAAAAGTTGACTAACTTTCCCGGGAAAGTTTCCCAACCAAACGCTTCCTTATAGTATACTTCATGGGATTATATAGTTAAGACCAAGAGAACAAGGGATATGAGCAGCCTCTAAATACTCCCAAATTGTCATTTTCAGTTGTTTACAGAGCCAAATAATCTGTAATATTCTCCATTTTCAACAATAATCACTCCTCATTTGTTGCTCTGACTAGCTGTCAATGCAACTGTGTACAAGATTAGCTTCTAACTCATTTGGAAAGCTTTTTTTTGGGGAGGATTATGATTAAGTTTCTAGTCTACAAGCACTCAAACACCTATCTAAGCAACTACATTGGTTCTACAAAAGCTGAAATTGAATTCAGAGCAGGAAGAATTAAGAAAAGACCTGTTAAATCAGCATCAAAGAAGCTAGCACCAATCAATTTCGCACCCTTGAAATTCGCCATTCTCAATATCGACTGCATCAAATTTCCAAATCCTTCAATTTGATCAATCAATTCAATCGAACCCACAAAAGATCAAGCACCAATGATCAAGATCAAATGCGTAAAATCGAACCGTTTTGAAGTCTTGTTTGATGAGAGTCTTCCCGCTAAAATCTTTCCCAGATAAATCCTGACCTCTTGTAACTTCCTGCCCATATGGCCCTCCACCCTTGTTTCCCCCCAAAAAAAAAATCACCAAAAATCATCAAATTCACCCCAGAACAGTAAAATCCAGACACCAAAAAAACCAGGGTTTACCTTGAAAGCAAGGGCAGGGTCTGCAAAGCAAAGTGAAGCAGAGAAAAGAGCAACAGCAATTGGCTCCACAAACCCTAACAATGGCGACGCCTGTTTCTTTCCTTCACAGAATTGCAGATTTCCTCGCTCCTGTGAATCAATCAAACCCAGAAAAAAGTTACGGAAGTTAGGGTTAATCCATGTGAGAATGGGAAAGAAAGAGATATAAAGGTGAGGAGTGATTGAAATGGAGGAAGTCGTACAGGAGAAAGAGGGGAAGATAGAGAAGGATGAGAGAGATGGGGTTTGTGTAGAGAGAGAATGGGTTTTGATGGAAGCTTGAGGATGAAGGAGACGTTGAGTGCTGCCATGGCTACTGTTTGCCACAAACTGGAATTTGCGTTTTTATCTGATTGCTGAATGCTGATTGATAGGATTAGGATATGGCTGCCCTTTTTTTCTTTTTGGTTTTGGGAAACATTGTTTTCATTTCTCCTCTTTTTGTTTTTCCCTCGTTATTTTTCCTTTTTGTATGTGATTGGTAATTGGTAAGAATTTATGCTATACTAATCTTAATTGTAAATAATTATCCTAGCATAACACGGTGAAAGGAACATGTTTTCTAGAATGCAACAGTATACACCATGGTGGATCTATTTACAATTTTACATCTATCATATGTCCGCATGTATTTATGGACGGTGAAAGGTACATGTTTTCTACAATTTTACAATTTTACATAAGGATTTCATTAATAATAAATCATACTGCCCTTACAAAATGAAAATTGTGATTGAACAATTGTAGATCTAAAACATACATATGAAATTCAACTTTCAAATAACTAATACTAATCTTACTGACGTTCAGCTCCGATTTATTCAATGACACTACATCTTTACCATTGATGGAGAACCTTACAACCGGTGTTATAGCGATTTGAAAGTCAATCTTCATCCAACGTATTAGACCACACCAACTGAACAAAACTCTAAAAAGAGACTAAAACCCTAAATAAGGGTACAAAAAAAACTCTTACAAAAGAAGATGCTAACTTTTTTGCGGAAACGTAAAACTAAACTAATAATTAGGGTAGAAATCAATCAAATTGAGGCATACCATCGACAAAAGAATCGATGGCAGCCCCGCTAAGGAAATTGAGGGACTAGGGTTTTCTAGAGGAAAAAAAAAAAAGAAAAGAGGAGGCCACAGTTATGAATCTAATGATGGTCACATTGGTGGACTTAGTTGATACTCCAAATTGTACTTATTTATGTAGATAAGAAAGGCATGATAGTCACATTTTTGAGGTGGTATCTTATTTACGCGTAAAAAAATTAGTAGACTCACTTCTTTTCTATTATTATTATTATTATTATTATTATTATTATTTATTGGAGGAAAAAAATCAAAGATATCAAAAGTCAAAATTTAACAAATCACCAAATTTGTAATGAATGACTTTGCTCCATGTTCTACATTAGGCTGAATGATCAATATGATAAATGGGTTACTCTTTTGGGCTGAATTTTCTAGCTTTCTAAAAGCAATTGGAGCCCAAAAAAATACGGGCCTGAAATGTAAGGAGGTTGCTCAGCTTGCCAAATTTGTAATTATTCCATCTTTTGAACTCTCCATCGAAATTTAATTTTTTAGAAGTAAAATGTTTCTTCTAATGATCGTTTGGTTGAAATTTGGAAATAACAATTTTTCTCATATTCAGTTGTACTTGATGGATGAGAAAATTTTGATGTTGTGGTCCATCATTTTACTCTTAAAAACTCGGTAGATTTTTCTCAAAGGATAGCATAGAAAGTTTCCACCCCTTATTCCGGACATATAAATGGAAATTATAAAGTTGATAAGGAATGCTTGTCATTAACAATTTAATACCTCTTGTTTTAGAAAAATAAAGCTTAATGGTAGTGACCCTATGATATAGGCCCGAGAAACATGCCTACTTACCCTTCATTAAAAAAAATAGGAATGCAATAATTTATTCATGATTCTACAAATTCTTGTTTCTAATAAAATTTAATTAGTTAATAAGTTTCCGATTGACCTTTGCATTAATGGCAAAGACTTCCATCTCCTATTCATTGCTCGGAACATTCCTTACATAACAAGAATGAGAGAGTGCTGTGAGTGGAAGATTCGGCTTAGTTTAGACATTGACATTCTCATACTCCAAACCTATAACGACCCACCGAGTTAGGCCCTGAAATAGGGATGGCTCGGTGAATTGGGTGGCTTACCTACCTAAAAAACCAGTTAATAAATCACTTGACATAATTTATTTTTTATTTATTTTTTTTGGAAAAAGAAACCTGTAAAAACAAGGGAAAATGGGGAGGTTGAAAGTTGGGTGAACCACCTATGAGCCATGCATTCATGTCTCCTGCACACGAATCCATCCATGATCGATCCATAGTTAGTATGGAAACTATAAAAAGGGTATGTACATGTATCATGTATGAGTGACCTGAGTGTCCCAGCTTTAAATTTTAACGTGTATGCAGGCATCATGCCCCCCCAACATCCACCTGTACACATGCAATCAATGTACTCATCAATCTGTCCTTTAATTTCTTTCTTTCTTTCTTTGTTTCCGCAATTTGTACATGCATGCACACACAAAATCAAACTTTGTTGACAGTGGACATATACATGGAACTGAAATTAACACCACTGGCAAGCACTGTTGATGCTAAAGCAAACCCTAACCCCATTTAAATATAACGCACAACTGCAGAATTATTGCAGTATCAGATGCACGCATGCATGCACGCGCATGTTATCGCCTCCTGTAATATATCAGATTTCTGCTTCTGCTTCCCAACAACACTAAGAACATATGCAATGCGGAACTTTATCAGTGAAATTTTTATACTCTCTTTCCGTGTTGTCACCCTCTCTCTCCTGCTTTTTCTTCAGCAGGAGAGAGAGGGTGACAACAAGGAAAGAGAGTATAAGAATTTCATTGATAAAGTTCCGCATTGCATATGCTCTAACAATTTATTCAATAGTATATATGCATGATATCCAAATTCATGTCATCTTTTTGCCCTACACTTCCCTAGCTACTACTTAACCCAAGTTTTCCATTCAACTGGATAATTACATTCAAAGATAACGTACCATCCATTATCCTTATTATCATATTTATCATGGACCTGATAACCTAGTACATAGTTGACCATACGACGACAATGTGGGATGATGCATGTCATTAATCAAATAAAGAAGACATTCATCAATGAACTTGATTCAAATCTACATTTAATTGAGCCTTAAAAGGTAAAAACTCATTAGCTCTTTAATATTATTGTGGATACCTAATGGTTGGAGGAGAAAAAGAGATATTTGTCAAGCCTTGTTCTATTGGTGGGCATGAACAAGTTGGGTATGTAAAGGTTGGGTAGTTTATAGAGAAGTAACAAGTAAGTAGAAGCAGGTAATTAATGAGTTATTTCGGAATAAAAAAAAAAGTTATGCAGATATAGTTAGGTTTTAGTAGAAAATTAAAATTGGATAAAAATAGATAGAAGAATATTATGGTTGATTTACCCGTGGCGAATCTAGACTTTTTGATTAGGGGTCGTCAATACACTACTATTATATTCATATGATTAACTTAAAATTCATAATTTTTATTCCAATTCCACTAAATTATTTTTTTTTTCTGGTGCTAATGGTGGCAGTGACCACCTTCGGCATAACTGGGGATCTCCCAAAGGGTTTACCCTCACAAATTAACTACATAGATATTGGTATATATTGTGCCGTTGGGGAGGTTTCAAATAGGGTGATAAAATTTTCATAAGAGGCTTTCAAATTGTTTTCTAGACTTGTCATAATCAGTCTTTTTATGCATCAATATGCATGGGGAAGATTGTCTACATCTGAACTTTCTCAAATCTCATATTAATTGAACTGTAATGGAGTATGTTATTATTGTTGTTAGTGAAATTTCATAAAAGGTGTCTCTAATTGTGGGTGTAAATTTGCAGCTTATTTGAGGCTTTATAAAATAATAAAAGGAAATTGTATAAAAGGAATAAAAAAATCCCAATGTGGAAATGGATCCGTAAAATAGGAGTTAGACAAGTTGGAAGATGTGCATGAATCCTTTGTAATGGCATGCAAGTGGATATCTCGAATATTGGAAAAGATAAGGAAGTAGCTACAATTCACAATTATAGAGGATAGTTGTGACAATTGAAGCGGATGATTGTGAGCCTTTTCTTTTTTACATGTAGAAAATTCATTTGAATTCAATTCTACTAACGAGTTGGATAATGAAGCCAACAAAAATTGATGGATATATGCATATGAAGGGAAACACGAGGGGGTGTTAATAAGTTGAGTAACTAATTAAGGCCCTGGTTTTTTTCGGTTGGTATGATGCGGAAACGGTGTGATGGGATAAAATTCTGAAAAATGCAATAAGGTGTGGAATGATATGAGAAAATTTTATAGAAAATGTGGTTGATGTAGTGGGTGATGAGATGAAAATGTGAAAGGTAGAGGAGAAAAGTGACGAAATACATTAGTAATGATTGTGGTAAAGTATGAAAAAATATTGAATAGTATGGTGAGTTGTGTACCGCAACACAACGCACCATATAAAGAACATGACCTAAGACTAAGAAAGAGCACGTTCAAGAGTAAAAGTAAAAAAATTATAGGGGATGATAAGTGTCATATTTAAAGATATTTTTTAAAAAAAATTATCTTGTATTAGATTAGTATTTTTAATAGTTTTTTACTCTAATTTTTAATGGTAAGTATTAATTATCAATTATTAAAGACTTTGGATGTACGTATTGACTACGCCAATGAGAACAAATGATACCTTAATTAATCGAATCAGCCTCATCCGTTAGTCATATTATATGCCTTTTTTTGAAATAAAGAATACTAGATAAAAGTATATAAGCATAACTTTATGTAATTTATATATAATATTATAACTAGCGGTGTATATCCAGTTCATGCACAGGAAGATTGTCAATTATTAGAATATCGAGAATATTTTGTGTTATACTATTTTGTGATAGAATATATGTGTTAAACTTATTAATATTGAAATATACAATTTTCACACACGCACGTACATATAGATCATATATTAGAAATTATTAATTACATAATTTATTTTAATTTAGTTAGTTAAAATATAATTATGAATATGAAAATAAAATCAACTACAATGTGTTCTAATTTTTCCATAGACACACACTAAAAAACAATAGTAAATATTTCTATTTTAGATTTTTTTATAAAATATGATGTATTATAACAACGATGTGTTATAAACCCTAAAATAATTAAAATATAAAATGTTAGAGAAATTATAGAGCATTAACATTTACTAATGATAACACATACTCACAAATAAGTTTAAAAAAACAACAAATACTCACAAATTAAAAAATAATTACTAATTCTAAAATTTAATAATATGTCAAATAATTACAATATTATCAATCAAAACATAGTTGCATTACTTTTTCCATAATAAAGAGAGATTAATTATTATTTTACGAATAAAAAATAATGTTTGTGAAAATTTAGTAAAAACCATTAAAAATATGATAAATAATGGACCTATTTAATTTTTTTGTGAGATGAAAGGTGAAAGAGAGGGAATTCAATTATATCAAATTTCAAAAATAATATAGAGAAAATTATTGATATTAATTCTTATTTAACAGTGAAAAAATGTTGTAGTATCTTTGTTCACATATTTTAATAATACAAATATTTTTGAATACTAATTTAAATTATATATCTCCAAAAACATACTAATTAAAAAAGTGTGTGTGTGTAGAAATAGATTTGAAATTTTATTTGCTAAATAAAATTATATTAAAGTTTTATCATTTATCTATTATCAATCCTCGTATAGTATATATTAATCTCATAATAATTTCACTTTGAAAATTATTGATAGAATATTATTTTTGTACATAACAATAATGATACAAAAAAAGATGGCAGTCAAATGGTAATTAGTCTTATCTTCTATGCTGCCCACCAAGGTAAACATACTAATTAAAAAAAGTGTGTGTGTAGAAATAGATTTGACACTTTAGTTGCTAAATAAAATTATATTAAAGTTTTATCATTTATCTATTATCAATCCTCGTATTGTATCAATTAATCTCATAATAATTTCTCTTTGAAAATGATGGATAGAATATTATTTTTATACGTAACAATAATGATACAAAAAGGTGGTAGTCAAATGGTAATTTTTCATGCTCCCACCAAGGTTCAAATCTTAGCAAAATTAAAATATTTCCTGTAAACTTATTTTTTAATTGACAACAATTATTTATTTTTGGAAGTAGGTTAGGAGCAACAAACCTCCCAAATTTCACGATCTAGGTATGGATTTCCCTTAGGGGCCGTTTGGCATGTAATGGGAATGGGAATGATAATCCATAATGACACCGGGAATGAGAATTCATAATGGGAACGAGAATTAATATGTCTTTATGAATTACCAACCTTCTTGTTTGTTTTGTGGTAATTCAAATTGGGAATAGGATTAAGAATAAACACACATTGACTAAAATACCCTTTTATTGATTTATGAATGTTTTAATAAATTGAAATGGATGAAAGACCATAAGTGACACACATTTACTTCTAGAAAATCAATTATCATATGAAAAAAAAAATTTTAAAAATTTAAGTTCATAAAGATTTTAATAAAAATTAATTAAACATCAAATATGAATTAAAAATTTAAAACAAGTATATAAACGTTCAAAGTATGGATGATTCATTCAATAAATCAACATGATAGACCAATTGTTGACGGTTGCCATAAGATTCAATAACTCAACTGAGTTTACTAAGATATTAATTATAATAAATATTTAATTAATAGAAGAAAAAGGCGTAAACCCTACTGCATTAGTAATATCTCAACCGAAGGATACGTAATAACAATAATATTTAATTAATCTAAGCAAAAGTAATACCATATTTAGGTGACGGTAGCCGGCAAGATTGACAAGAAATGTGAGTTTTTATTTAATATAAGCAAAAAATGAATAAATGTGAGTTTTTATTTTTTTAAATAGGGTAGTTTTGGTATTTAATAGTGACTAATGAATTTCATGGTCTATTACCACACCCCCAATGGTAATAGATTGTTGGGAATAAACCCCTTCTATTCCCATTCCCATTCCCATTCCCATTCCCTTCTTTTTTTTTCCACTGGGTAAAAAAAAAGGTTACAAAGATAACCTATTCAGGGGACCCTTCTGTCAAGGCATCGACCTGAAATATCAGCTAATACAATAGAAGAGAAGGAAGGGGGGTGGTTGGAAAACCAAAAATAAAAAGAAGGAAAATTATGACCAAAGTTGGTCATCCAATCTGCTGCCAAATTTGCTTCACGATAGATGTGTTTGAGGCTATAATCATCGAGGGTGGTTAAGAGTATCTTGATATCTCTAACAATCATGTCAATTTGCCACGGAATCTGGATTGATCCAAGAATAGCTTGGATAAGAATTAGACTGTCGCCTTCGATTTCAACTCTTGATAAGCCTGTTGGATAACATGCTGCAAACCCTTTCGTAGCGCTAGTGCTTCAGTCACAAGGATTGATTGTGAATGAACTTGTCCTGCTCCGGTTGAATGAATACTCCCACAACAGTCGCGGACAACGAACCCAATTGCTGCCCCCTGGTTTGTTTGAGACCCATCAAAATTGAGTTTGAACCAACCAGGGTTTGGGGATTCCCAACGAATTGGTTTACTTTTTATCGCCTTCTTCTTGGTTGGCCATGACGGAGTATATTCGTGATACGAGAATCTTATTCTGGCTCGCCATTCTGCAAAATTCTTCTTTGCTCGGATGATGACCCTTCTAGTGTTGAATAAAGAATTATTGAAAGAACAATCGTTGCGCTCCTTCCAGATGCTCCAAATAAGGTGGATGGCTCTTAGAAACTCATTTGGGGGGAGAGAATTTCTAAGAGTGTTGAGAAAAGTGGAACCTGCGTTATCAGACGACCACCCAACAACAGTGGCCAGCCACCTATGGGTTTTAGCCAATTCCCATACCTTTTTTACAAAAAAGCACTGACTCAAGAGGTGATTATCCGTTTCTAATTCAGACATACAAATAGGACATAGAGGATCATTCGCAGCTCCTCTTCTAAATAGATTTCCTTTGAGCGGAAGTCCATTTTGATAAACTCGCCAAAGAAATTCTTTAAGTTTTGGTTGGATATCCAGCTTCCAAATCCATCGTCCTTCCCATTTCTGGGGGTTAGTCGACTCATGACAGAGCCAGGTTGCTGACTTTGTACTAAAGTTTCCACTACCAGTCAGCCCCCAACATAACTCATCTTCCTCATTGAAAAGAGAAATAGGAGTTTGTACTACTAGGTCAACTAGATCCCTCGGGAGACCATCAAGCTTCTCCTATTCCAATCATGAAGAATGAATTCTTCCACTTTAATTGGCTGATGCGCATGGTTAGGTGGAATATTAGCCAAGTCAGCTAGCGGAAGTTGATGACACCACCTATCATTCCAAAAATCTATCATTTTTCCGTTTCCGACTTTCCACCTAAAACCCTTTTTGCAAAACTTAAAGGCTTTACACAAATTCTTCCAGACCCAAGAATCCGAATGTTTGGGGTTCATGAAGAGACCTTCACCGAGATAATTATATTTAGTTCTCATTTGCGATACCCAAATATTATTTTTTTCATGCATGATCTTCCACACTAATTTACACTGGAAGGTTAAGTTTACAGCATGGGTCTTTCGTAATCCTAAACCTCCTTGGTCCTTTGGTCTACAGACTTTATCCCATGAAATCATAGGCATTCCTTTTTCTGAAGAGGCTTTCCAAAACTAATTCTTGTGGATTCTATCAATGCTTTCACAAGTGGCTTTCGGCAAAAGAAAGCATTGCATTAGATGAGCCGGGGTAGCTTCCAGGTTAGACTGAATCAGGACTGCTCTTCCAGCTCTTGAATATGATATGATAAAATGCTTCGGTTTGTCTATAGTATGATAAATTGCCATAAACATGATGTGATACTATTTAGGCCTTGTTCTTTTATACGATTAACTAGCTCCGCTACCACAACACACCACACTTTTCCAGAACCCACCACAACATATCAATCCACCACAATTTACAACCCACCACACATTTACCAATACAATTTACATTTATAAAAAAATAAAATTCTCCACAATTTACCAATAACCCACCACAATCCATCACAATTCCATAATTTTACCATACCGGACCGCGCCATACCGCAGCCAACTGTATAAAAGAAGATGACCTTGAAAGAATAGGACCTACTACGAACATTTTGTATAGATTGCATTTCCCCAATTAGAAATTCTGTCAGTGTCATCCCCTTGTAAAACACAGAATAAAGGAATCACATCACCTCACCCTATCTGGGCATTTGAGTATAGTTTCCCCTTTTGATAAAAAATGCCAACCCAACCCAAGATGCCTTCTTTGTAACTTTGTTGCCGTAAATTAACCCAAAACAAGACACTATCTGTACCCCAAAGATTAGGACAACTACCCCTAAATTTGCACCCCAGCAGCATCAGATAAAAGACACACACTTACACAAAAACCCTCTCGCTAGGGTATTCCTATTCCTATTCCCCATAATCCTAAACCTAACCAAAACTAGCTGCAACTACACCGCCCTTTATCTCTATATCTATCTATCTATCTATCTATACAACTTACTTTCTCATCTTGTTCCTTCATCATCTTGTTCTTATCCCCTGATTCTGAATGTCAAACAGAGATACAACTGCGGCTTTACCACATTTCAGGGCACACTTTTTAAGGGCTTTTATATGCAGATGCTTAATTGCACTTGCATTGCTGCATTATTTAGTCTTTGGGTTGTAGTTTTTCTCACCTCTTTTTTCAAGTTTGGTGGGCTACTTGTTTTTTAAGTTGTTGGGTAAGACAGACAGAAAGAAAACAGAGGACATTATTCATCAGCACACTGTGTAGGAATCCCAAATTCAATGCCAACCCAACCAATTTGCATCTCCTCTCTACACTCAAACTTGGCTTCTTCACTTTCTTCTCTTTGACCCATCCAACGTACTCTAATTCTCATCTTATTACTGAATAGTCTGAATCAGAATTCGACCCTGTTTGCTGACAAAAAGAGGGGTTTAAGAAAAGCAATTCAAAAAAAGAAAGCGACTGGATTGATTGAGAGATTTTCGAAGAAGCATTATGTCGAACAGGTGGTGGGCAGTAGGTAGTGGCGCCATGACCAGCCCCATGACAGCAGCTGCAGGAGGAGGAGGTAATCAGATGTCGTCCACTTCCCTCCACCTCAGTAGCTCCGACCAAAACGCTGACTCCGACGAGAATAACCCCGACACCATCTCCGAAGACACCCACAACCCCGCCGGGAGTGGTGGAGGTGGCGCCGCCACCTCCGGCCGGAGGCCGCGGGGGCGGCCACCGGGGTCCAAGAACAAGCCGAAGCCGCCGGTGGTGATCACCAAGGAGAGCCCGAACGCCATGCGTAGCCACGTCCTCGAGATAAACTCCGGCGCCGACGTCGTCGACTGCCTCGCCGCCTTAGCCCAGCGGCGCCACCGCGGGGTGTCGGTTTTGAGCGGGAGCGGGATAGTCGCGAATGTGACGCTCCGGCAGCCGGCGGCTCCCGGCGGCGTCGTTACCCTGCATGGAAGGTTCGAGATTCTGTCGCTCTCCGGCGCGTTCCTGCCGGCACCGTCGCCGCCTGGGGCGACTGGACTGACGGTTTACCTCGCCGGCGGGCAGGGGCAGGTCGTCGGTGGCGGGGTGGTGGGTCCGCTGCTGGCGTCCGGGCCGGTGATGGTCGTCGCCGCTACGTTCACGAACGCGACGTACGAGCGGCTGCCGCTGGTGGAGGAGGAGCCGGAGGCGGAGGGTGTCGCCGGCGGCGGCGGAGAGGGAGGGGCGGAGGCCGGAGTGGGGCCGGTGCCGGTGACGACGACGGCGAGCGTGGCGGCGACGGTGGTGGTGGAAGCGAGCGGAACGACGGGTAGTTCGATGGCAATGGGCGGCGGCAGTGGCGGCGGTTTGTACAGCAGTGCGGCGCCGGGAAATTTGTTAGGAAATAGCGGCGGGCAGATGCCGCATGATATGTTCTGGGGCCCACCACCACCACCACCACCGCCATCTCATCATCAGCATCATCATCGTCCTCCATCTTCCTATCAACAAGGATGATGTTTCTTCCATGAGGACCATTTTTTCCCCCCCAAAAAAAATAAAATAATTTACAGGGTTTCGATTCTAGTTTTTGTTTGGCTGCTAACGATTGTTTTTTTTCCCTAGATGTTGGGGTTGCAAGTAGTGTGTTAGTTAGGAGAAAGATTGAGGCAGATGATTAATTTGGAGTTATAGGACTAGTTGTTTAATCAATCTACATTAAGGAATTAATTTGTGATGTTGATTGTGTTATAATTTTTATTTTTCTGGCTGTCCAATGTGCTGTAAAATTCATTTATTTGTTTTCAGTAGGAATGTATGTCAAGCCGGCTTGTTGTGTGAATAAATTTGCAGGAGATCGTTTTTAGTCACCAAATATATAGTCAATACACATAATATGTATCTGAAGCATATGTTCTAAATTGAACAATGATTATATTTAAAGGCTAAAGCATATACTAAGGCACCGTTCTTTTGTGCGTTAACGCACCCAAACGCAACGCAAAATCAATAAAACTTAATGTATGGCAAACGCAATTTTTCACAATCTACTATTCACCTCTACTCACCTTTTTATTATTTCCTACCGCAACCTAACGCAACCCAAACACAACTTATCGAAACGCAAACGTAACGCAACGTACAAAAGAACGGTGCCTAAATTGTAGAAAAGCAGAACTGCAATGATACGCACAAATGGCATGGTTTCCTGCTATTACTATGTTAATCAAGCTTTAGTCTTTACATTTGAAAAAAGCGATTTAGTACTATAATATTTATAAATTGTGAAAAATAGAGCAAGACTCATAAATTGTAAGTGATAAATTTGAAAAAAGTGATTGATATATAAACTTATATATATCTATCAACTTTACTATAATATTTATCATTCTTTAAGATTTAGTACTATACTGTAGTGTTTGGCTGTTTGG
The DNA here is from genome assembly GCA_029582165.1 of Portulaca oleracea. Taxonomy (NCBI): domain Eukaryota; kingdom Viridiplantae; phylum Streptophyta; class Magnoliopsida; order Caryophyllales; family Portulacaceae; genus Portulaca; species Portulaca oleracea. The sequence goes on along the minus strand of CM055872.1, from coordinate 10,991,327 downwards.
TGCAATGGAGCAGGATAGATGGGTATTGGCTAGAGTAGAAGCTAAGGAAATTAGATTGATAAGATAGCAAGTTGTGATCAATCAAATCATATCATATCATAATCAGGATGATGATAAATGCCATATTCTTCTTTTTGTGCTCTTTGTAGGGAATTTGCTATCAATGTCAGAGCATCTTCCAAAAGTTTGCTTCAATTCTTTCAGGATAACTTTAGCATATAAACCTCTCCCATTGTATATATATATGGAGAAATTATATCCTTCCATATTAATATTGTAGGTGCAAATTAATGTACCCTCAAAAAAATGTGCAAGTGGTATATATCTCACTTTTTTTTTTTAAAAGTCTTATTGAATTCCATTATTTTAATATTAACATTTCCTTTAACTTGTGTCAACATGCTTAAATTTTCACCAATCATTTTTTCACATGTATAATATAAAGTAACTAGTATGCTACAATTAGCTTTTCCACGTATATAAATATAAAACATCTAGTATAAAGTTAAGTATAATTCTAAAATTTATTTTTGAAAATATATTAATAAAATTAGGTGTCAAAATATAGAATGTTAAAGGCCATAAAATACTAAAAGAAATAAATAGGAGTAGGACAAGTATCACAATTTATCCTCAATAAGGTTTCATTTAAATTTGAATCAACGTGCATACATATGAAATATTAACATGCATATATATTAAAAATACTTGCGTACAATATAAGAGATCAAGACATTCTATCATATATTATACTAGCAAGCTAGATTCACTACTGGTTAGCTAGACTAATTAAGATTAGTTTACAAAACATGCAATTAGACTACTAATCAAGTTTTCCTTAATTAATCATCCATTGTTGAGCATCAAAGACGTCTTGATTAAGTATCGCTTCAACCATCGAAATTCCTTGAGATCGACGAGCACCATCCGACGCTCGAAACAGATCATCTTGTGATCTCTCCCATTCACACATTGGCATAGGTTGATCCGAAAGCGTAATTAGGTTGTTGTTTAAGGTGTAATTAGTACTTTGATTACTGCTAACACTGTCATAATTATAACCCCCATTAGCATTAGTTTCTGCATGGTAAGTAGTAGGCACAACTTGCTCTTGCTGTTGGTAAGTAGTACTTGTCCTCCAATGTTCTAGAAGGTTCATGGGACTTTCCTCAAGAAGAGATGAATGGTAATTATTATTAACATTATTATTGTTGATGAAGTTGTTAGAAGCTTGACAACTTCCACAATTATTGTGACTAGCCACCCAATTATCACTAGGGTTGAGATTGGCTAAGTTCATATGACTACCAAGAACCTCTATCTCCTCTTGTAAATTGGCCACCTACAATTTGCAAAAGGGTTAAATAGGGTTAGTTTAGTTGTCATCAAGGTCAAATATTGAGATGTAGCAAATAATGACAAAATTTAGCATTTACTTCCATATTGGTTGAATGAATGCAAGCAAGTTGATGAGGCATATCTCTTTAATTTGGAGGGTCCCCTCTTAGACTCTCGGGTGTTATTAGGACCAAATCACGTCTGAATCAGCTTAGGTACATTGTATATTGAAAATGATTAAATCAAGTTTAAATCAGATTAGATACACTGTATAATGAGAACAATGTAACTTTAAATAGAGTTTTACTTAAACTTTGAATTCAGTTACTTGTACTACGTTTAGCTATCTAACTTCATAAGACTATAATAGATCTAAACAAACAAAGAGGACTTGTTTATTCATATAGATCAAGAAGTATGGCCAGATTATTATGTGACCGGATTAATTAAGACCAAGGGATGTCAACATTAGAGGCAACACTAATATATGTGTACATAATTGGGATTATAGATTGATCGATTCATGTATGTATAACTTTAGATCCCTCAAACCATGCCAAAAATATGTTTTTTCTAGGAGTTTGTTGTTGTCGTCATATATATATCTCCTACCATTGATGAAATCAACTTATTATTCGTTTAGCGTAATTAGGGTTAGGTAGAAAAAGAACTAGTCTTTTAAACTCATAAATCATCATCTATATGTCAAGCTAGTTAGTTACAACTTCACATGGATACATGGATGTAACTAATAATTAGGCCATATATAGAATCTCACCCTAGTTATAATTAATATTGTACGTACTATATAAACCCTTAACCATCCCATTCAATAGAACAACACTTTTAGGCAATGTATATATGCTACGTTGTCTTGCCTATGAATGTTTCCAAACTTCTCCTTTTGTGGATGTATGTTTTCAAACTTTTAAGCATATATAATTGTCGCCATATATCTTTCGCAAAATACGTAGCTATAATTAAAAAATTTCGACATCAATTTATTAGAGTTGGATTATTTATAAGAACCGTTGTCTACTACGTAAACCAGCCAACATTGATTAAGCTTACAAGGTACGAAAGGGAATAATTATAAAGGTGGTAGCTTGGTAGGTAGCAAGTACATTGACAATATTTCCTCATGCATGTCCCACTTTGATCAACAAGTCTCTCCTTTATTAGGTCACCCTTTAATTTTCAAGCACGTAAGTTAACCAACAATTGTACACTTGAGAGTGAAAGACGATTAAGACATTTGTATTTATAAAGGTGTTTCTATCAATTTCGGCCTACTGAATTTTATATTTTTTCTAAACCTGCGTAATTTATCTACTTCCAATATAAAACAATTAATTATTTACTACTGTATGAACCATTCAAACATATTTAAACCTGTCCAATGTCACCTATCCAACTTTTATATACATGTCAAAAGAACATGATCTAAAGGTTTGTTGTATAAAGGTCATTGGTAGTCATGGTAGCGGAGGATGCTGATTTGAATAGAAGACTAATTGTTTGATTTTTTTGCTTGGAGCGGTTTGTAGTTTTGGTGGCTCTTTGCGGATGACTATGTTCGTATCTTTTAGGTGTTATGAGTTATGTTTTACTATCTTTTGTTGTTTAATTAGAGAATGTTTGTGGCATCTCTGGTGCAAATTTCAGCCTTTTTTTACTTTCAATAATCAAAAGAAAATTCCATATAATTAAGCAATATAGTTATAATCAAACCTCTTGTTGGAGGGCGAAGATGTAAGCAACACATCCATAAACAGGGTCTCTCATTCTTGCAAGAGCTTCATAAGAAACCGAAATGGCGGCTTGGCTTCGATGTTGTTGAGGAAGACGAAGAAGAAGCCTCGAGAAATTGCTGGCACCAAACACTTTGTGAACTGCTGAGAAATGTGAAGCTGCTTCATCGTAGCTGAAGTAAGGAGCAAAAACACACTCACTTGTGCATTTTCTTCGTAGAAACTTGCATGCTCCACATGATGTACTAACCCCTGTCATTTTTTCACTTAATTACTTTACTTTCTCTCTCTAATTAGTCCACTTAATTACCTACTTCTCTCTCTTGTCTTGGCCCAATTAGTTTGGATGGTAAGTGATTAGTTTAACTAATGACATTTGGGTGACCAAGAATCGCCTTTTTATAGTGATGATGTGATAAATTAAAGGAGGATTATTAGAAATTATTTTGCTAATTTAGTGCTAATTATTTGGTGTATTAGGGACAATGCTTGCTTTATTTTGGAAAGTTAGCCTCTTTTGGGTCTCCTTTATGGCCTACAGTTTTATTCTTTTAAGTACGTTTTCTAAAGGGTTTTTTCCACTTTGGTGCATTTTGATTATTTTTACTTGGGTGAATAATTAGTTAAATTAGTTTTAAATGCTGTATGTGAGTGTATCTTAAATTCTTAAGTAATCAAATCTATGGAGAAGATAAGTATATATGTGTATATTAATGGAAATTGGGCAATCATTACTATGATTGGGTGGCAAAATTATCGAATTTTGTGTCTTTTATGGTGGGGTTTAGTATGTTATACTCCTTATTTAATTTATCCATCATTTATTAAATATTTTACAAAAAAAAATCTTTAGTGTTTTAAAGTATTTTTTATATAATATTTATGCCAAAAATTATAAAATTATATTTTTATAATTTTTTTATTACAAATTTAGTGATATAATTTTATATCATAAATTATTATACATATATTAAAATTTAATAATTTAATAAATAATAATTAAAAATGGAGGATATAGTTGGAATATTAATTAGAGAATACAGGTTTGGCCCCTTTTCCTTGTACCTGGTAATCATGATGCATGGGGTTATAATTGCCTCTTAATTTAATGTTAAACGATTAAAAGTGTGGATCCTTCTAATTAAGGCATGTTTTTCAAATAGAATATTTTTACAAATGAAAAGTGAAAAACAATTACGTACCGACAATTTTTAGGAAATTTTAGATAATTTTTAAGAAGATGCCTATGAGAATCTACAATATGCCAATTTCTTTGACAATAATTTTTATGTAAGACCGTTTTATCATAAATTTATTGTAAGATATATCGACGTATAATTTTGTGATGCTTATTTATTAATAGAGGAGTGATTAATAATTTATTTTCACTGACTCAGATAAAAGTCACCCCATAATAAATTATTAATCATATTTGTGTTAAAAAGTCATTCTAATTAATATCACTTATTAGTCATAGTCATATACTCATATATTAAAAATGTCATCCTATGGGAGTTCACTCACGATAAGTTTACGTGAAATGGTCTTACACTAGAGTTTATGTTGCAATGAGTATAGATTTCTTAGATGGATTTGTAAGTTAGGTGTTTTGCTAATCCCAAACTATTGATTGATCATTTAACTTGGGTATATTATCATCAAATGTTTGTGCTTAATCACTAAATACATTATGTATGTGGATTCATGCAAAATAAGTAGATCTTTGACTACATAATCACCACTATTGAATTCATTTGTCACAGAATTGGGATGATCAATGAATTAATTATTTGTGGTGAACTACTTATTATCACCTGGATAATTAAAAGTTGTAGTCCAAAAAATATTGAAAATGTAACATATTTACCACTGGATTCTAAGAAGGAACAAACGATATCAAGTTTTTATGCGATATATTGATGTATAATGGGATCAAAGAGATCTCATTACACAACATTATACAGGATCTTTAAACTTGGGATTGGTTAGATTGATTCTTAAACGAATGAAAAGATGGAAATGGCGTGTAAATGAATGAATAATGGATGATGGACGAATGGATGGATGGGTGAACCTGATAACCATCTTAACTCAAGATGGTTCTTAACCATCTTGAATTGTTCATATTTCACATTTTTTGTAACTTTTATTAATATTTTCTTTAATAATTATATATATTTATCAATTATAATAATATAATACTTATTAGCTAGGTGAAAAATATAACTATAGCCTAAATTTATCAATCATAGTAGAAAATCCACATTTTATACATAGTTTTATATTTATGAAATAAATATAAATAAATAATTATTTTTAAATTGTTTATAAGTTGTAGTAACCCTAAAAATAATGAAACATACCATTCAGAATGATTTTAAATACACCTACATTTCATTTTATCCGTGATTTACAAGAAATGCAAGATGGTTAAGAGTCATCTTATGTCAAGATGTTTATCATTACATATATAGTGTTTTAGATATAAAGGTCATATTATTCTTATCGTGAGACTTGTATAAGACACGTTGCAGGTCTCATGCACATATATACCTACACACATAATGTTATGCTATGATTTTCACTGTGGTAGTAATAAAAAAAGATAGATTTTAGGTAGTGTTTCAACTTGATAATGTCATGAATACATATATCTACACATCCTTTAGAAAAACAAAATTAAGTGGAGCTACCAGTGATGAAAGTTTAATCATAACAAAGTTGACTTGTTATAACTATCATCAGTATTTTACAAAAAAAAAACAAAAAAAAAACCCCCATAAAGCAGATTAGGGATAAGGAAATTCTATAGTATATCATATTGCCACAATGATGGCAATGATTTAATCTTATTTTAAATCTTATTATGGATGATCCCTTGTGTGTTACAGTGTTGCCTGTTGTGACTTGTGAGCCTCGTGCTTATGTATCATTTAGCCCCCTTCTTTTCTTGTAATGATTGGTGGGTTTGCCGTTCCATCTCGCAATCACAACTTTCAAATTTCAATCATAATTCACCATCACTTATCATTTTTTTTTATTAAAAGTGAAAAATTTTTACATAAAGAAATTAAAACTTTCACTTTATTAATTTTTTAAATTAAAATATATCAACTCACATTTCATTAATCATTTCCACCACAATTTTCCACATTTCCACAACACTTTTCAAATTTCCACTACACTACCGCAACCAACCGCACCGTATAAAAGAACGGGGCCTTATAATATAATACAGTGGTGAATTTAGTTTAAAGGGCTTGTTGCATATGCTAAATGCAACCGTGATTCCTACGAAAGTGAGTTAGGATAGTTTAATTTTATTTTCTTTCTTTGTTTTAGTTTGCTCGGGGCGAGCAAACCTTTGTGTGGGAGTGTTGTTCGATCTCATTTCGAGTCGAATTGATACCGTTATTAAAGGGTTTTTGCTTGTTTTAGACCCCTAATTATTAGTAAGTTATGATGATTTTGTGTTTTGTAGGTTAAATTAAAGAAAAGAGGGAAAAGAAGATCTAAAAGCTCCAAAAGCCCATCAACCAAGTGTGTGGCACCCGCAACCATGGGCTTCGCGCCCGCGACGGTCGGAATTTCTGGAAATAAAGAGGCGGCGGCAAGGTTTAGGGTTTTGGAGAGATTTATTTTATTTTCCCTTCCTAAACTTTTCTATATATTTTATACATTAGCCTTTAGTTTAATTAATTAGAGTAGGTAGTTAGTTTTCAGTTCTTCTTTAGTTTCTTTAAGTTTCAGTTTTAGTTTTAAACTTTAATCTGAAAAAACCCGGAGGTTATTTGTATTCCTCGGAAACCTCCGCCTACATCACCATTCAAGATTTCTTGGCCCACTATTGGCCAAACTACTTGGGCACTAGGTCCAATGTGAGTAGGATCACTTAGCCATGCTTCGTAATTGGAAAAACGAGCACCGTGGAAATACATACCACTCAGCCAAAGAAAGATAATGGAGAGTTGACCGGAATGGGCACTAAATATTTTTCGGGAAATCTCCTCCAAATCGCTGGTATGGCTATCAAAATCGTGAGCATCAGCATGTAGGTTCCAGATCCAAGTGGTAGTTTCAGGACCTTTAGCTATTGTTCTTGAAAAATGACCAGTCGCCCATTCCTCAAAAGAAGTTTTTACGGATCCCTATCTACCAAAATTTTGACTTCCGGTTCCGTGACGAATAATCATTGAGTCCTCCTCTTCCGGACAAGACATACAAAGAGACCGCCACATACCAAATAAAATAATTGGTGAAGCTCGAGAGATGTTTAGAATTAGTTTCTTTCACTTCTATCTCCCATCTCTATCTTTTTTTTAGTTATTTACTAGAGCAATTATGATCTGGAAGTCGATCCAGGGCAAGTGTTCGGATCTATTATGACATAGACACGTGGCGCTCAACGGACCTTTTTTTTAATATTCTAAATCCTTTCTGGTTTTTGGATTAATGTAAAAACGCTTTTCTGTGCAATTTAGCCTATTCTTATCTCAATTAGAAGGTATTAGATGGAGCTACTTAATGTTTTATTTTTCCATAGAATAGATTAATTAGTATAGATAGATTCTATTTTATTCTATTCTAAAATTTTTTAATAGAATAAATAACAAAAATCGCACGAACAGTTATTAGTCATTACTAAGAAACATCCCGATATTTAGTCATTCGAATGTTTTTTTATAATATTTTATTTTAGAATAATATCAAATATTTCTATTTTTTTTTATACCTATTTTTTCTATTATATTAGAAATATTCTATTTATATATATTTATAAATATATAATTTTATTTATATTATTCATTTTTTATTTTATTTCGAAATATTTAATTGATAAATTTTTATCAATTATTCTAAAATTTAGTATTAGTATTTCTTAGTATTTATTCGAATTCCATTTTTTTCTATTAAAAAAATTCTATTTTAAGAATAGTAATTGATTTCTTGTAATACTAAAAAATATATTCTGATCGTTTATGTGTATTCTTTATTCCTACGAAACAAACTAGAACGATCTGAGAAGGGATATAATGAAATTCTTTAATTGGTTCTTCTCAAAAAAATGATTTCATTTTATTTACCTAATGGACCAAGATTAATTCTACAAAATAAAAAAATTAGAAATAATCAAAACTTTTATTCTTTTTTTTATTCGAAACGCCTGCTATCCTCAACCAATTTTGTGCTTCAATATAATTCCCGGGAGTAAGCATTATCGCCTGTTTCCAATACTCAGCGGCTTGATCGAACCAAGCCTCTGCAATTTCAGAATCTCCCTGTTGAATGGCCTGTTCTCCCCGGTCGGAATAGGTGGGTCAGTTCCTTTCCTTAGAACCGTACTTGAGAGTTTCCTAACTCATACGGCTCCCTAGTCAATTCTTTTGGTGTCCTTTTTTTTTTTTACCTATCAAGGAAAAACGGAATGAGATTTCTTATAGATCTATCCCACTGCTCGGGGTAACCAAAAGAGGTTAATCACATGAGTTTCAAATTTAGTTTATTTAAGTTTTCTTTCAATTCCGCGATTGTAATTTATATTCTCTTTCAAGATTAATTCAAGTTCTTGTTCTTTCTTGTTCCTTACTTTCTGTTTCGCTATTCTGAATTTCATTAGTATTAGTTCCACAAAAATTCCACTTTTTAGTGAAGCGGAATATTAAGGTTCCTCGAATTCTCCCTTCATGTGAGGATTCGAGCAGTTTTAGTAATCCAAATCACACCTTTCTTGTTTGTTCGGGAGAAAGATTCGTGATTCAAAGATTCAAGATTCAAGATTAGATAAAGATCAAACCTTCAGGTTAATGTTTTCTACTTTAGATTCAATAATTAATTTAGTTTTTACTTCCATGGTTTTTAATTGTTTTCTTGATTATGCTTTTGATTTCTTGTTTAGTTTCTTGTTCTTGTTCTAGTAGTTAGGTTTTGTTTTCTTGTTTTCTAGTTTAGTTTCTTTAGTTTAGTTTTATTTCCCAGTTCATGTTTTCCTAGTTTGAATTCCTAATTAGTTTAGTTTAATTAGTTTAAATTATTTATTGTTTCCTGCAATTTGAAAACTCTTACCAAACCAATTCCCTAATAACCTGACACATCATCCCTATGGATACGACTACTCTTACTCTTTATCCCACAAATACCACAACCGAACAATGGTGTTCAATATATATATTACTATATTTATTTGATAACTTTCATAATTTCTATTCTAATTTATACTAATTTATTTTTAAAAATTTTACATCCATCAGGGGCGGACTTGCGTATATATCAAGGGTGTCCACGGATAGCCCTAACCAAAGAAAAATTTGTTATTCTCTAATATTATTTGGAAGAAATTTTCTTAATTGGAGTAAGTAGACACCGTAAAAAAAATCTCAAAAAATATAATAGGGGTGTCCAATTTAGCAGCGACCAAAAAACCTTAAAATAGAACTCCATTTGTCCCAAATAATTTGTCCAAGTTGACTAATTAGGTAAATATTTTTAAATTTTGATCGTTAATTTATCAAATTATATGTTAAGTTATTATACAAGACTATCACTATTATATTATATTTGTGATGAATTTTTTTTTACCTAAATACAATATTATTAGTCTTGTTAAGATAAAATGTGAAATATTAGTGGTCAAAGTGTTGCATCGAAGACCGTAAAATAGTAAACTGGACAAATTAATTGGGACGGAGGAAGTAAGTACCAAATTATTTTTTTATAAACAAAAAGTATAAGTCAATGAACTGGGTAATTGGATATCAATATAAATTTAAGATATAAATATCTAGTTAATGTGAAATTTCAATTTATTTAGTTTGCATATTTATATGACGATGTAAAATTTTGTTGAGTTTGTGAATATGTTATTTAATATTAATTTTAATTTTAATTTATTTTTAATTAATTTATTTTATTTTTTAAAAAAGTATTTTGGACACCCTAAAATTAATGTCTGGATCCGCCACTGACATCCATGATCATCAACAACAACAAGCTACAGTATAATCTTGTTAACAGTGGTGGATCTCAGGCTAACCCAAGGGTGGCCACGGTCACCGATAACAAAAAAAACTGATGATTCAATACAATTTGAATAATAATTATGGATTTTATGTGTATAAATATAATAGTGCATTGGCCACCTCTAATCAAATGAAAATGCATGAGAGGGGCGATTGCACATCATATATATAACCCTTATATATATATATATATATATATATATATATATATATATATATAGTTAGACAATTTATATGTGCAAGTTTGACATTTGAGTTACTTTGTAAAGATGATGAGTTGTTTTTTTTCAAACTCTAGACATGCCTGTCATGGGATAGCCACCAAATTAAAGCTTGGAGCTAGCATTTCCCCACACATTCCACAGTCTTTTTTTTTTTTGGATGGAACACATTCCACAATCTTCATCATGCAATAGTAATTAATTAGTTAATTAATTAAGTAGCTTAATTAGTGCAACATCACCACCATGCATATAGGATATCAATAACCAATCACCATCAAAAGATCCACATCAATTATGGAAATTAATTCCCAATTAATTATTACTACCTCCGTCCCATATTGTTTGTCCATCCAACAATATTTAAAAGTTCAATGGTCATGGGAAATGGGGTGAAAAGTGTGTAACATACCAGAATTGCCCTTACTTCTCTCATGTGAAGAAAAATAAAAAAGAAACAAAAGAATATTTATTTGGGGTATAATGGAAATTACAATCATTGAAATTATAAAATGGAGAAACATTTTGAGACAAGGGAGTTAGGTAGATGGACAAATAATTTGGGACGGAGGTAGTAATTAATTAGCAACATATCCTTTATAATTAAAAGGTTTGTTTATACCTACCTACCAACCTACCTACCCCTTCAGCACACAAAACATAGCTATGGGCCTATGGCATTAATCCCAAAATCAACACTAGTAGTTGGCTAGCTTAGCTAGCTCGTTAATTGGCTTCGAGGGTTTAACGGAAAATTAAGTTTGTGTGTCATCATCTCATCAAATGCTCCCATGTCTTAATCAAGATCACTATATAGTGCATGCTAATGGCGGCTACTAATCACTTTTTTTAAATTAAGTTTCTACTCCGTCCGTCCCAAATTAATTGTCATTTTGCCTAAATTTTGACCGTTAATTACTCACAAATTACAATATGAAATTACTATCATTGGAAAGATACTTTACTAAAAATTACAATGGAGGTAATTTCATTTTACTACCCATTGTAGTTTGTAAATAATCAACGGTCAAAATTTAATCAAGGTGTCAATTAATTTGGGACGGAGAGAGTAATTAATTTAATCTACGCGTTGTTCTTTTCGGATATAGGATAGCTATAGTTGGAGAGAATGTTAGATAGGAAAGTTAAATAATTGAGGTTGTGTTAGTATTGGTAGGTAGGATAGTGTTTAAGAAAGTTAGGTAAAGAAAGTGGTAGAGGTAAGTAAATATCACATCACCTGTTACTTTTTTATTTTTAAATAAATTATGTGAGTTGAATAAAAGATTTTAAATATGAATTATCTAAAAGTAAATTTTTTTTTTTTTAATGGTAAGGTAAGGTAAAGTTATGTTAGGGAAGGGAAGGATAATCCTACCAAACTAAAGAACGGAACCTTAAATAAATATATGAATTTGTGAATATATAACTTATCATTTTTAATACGGGCGGGCAATCACATCACTAGACCTGTCACTACGGGCGGGCGGGCAGGTTATGGTTCAGTCGTATATCGGGTTCGGGTAAATACGGGTCGGGTGTATTTCGGGTTCGGGTAAATACGAATCAGGTGTATTCCGGTTTCGGGCGGTTTGGGTCGGGTTTACGGGTCATGACCGCCCTTTTTCTCAATCACTTACAACTAATAAAATTGATTATAATTGGTCAAAGACACCTGTGTAATGTACCATTCCATTCCAAGTTCGACCACCACGATATGTCATAGTTGTATAGACATATTACTATACACCAAAGGGACAAAATTTGATAATCTTAAAGTCTACAAGTATTACGCGGTTTACGTCAACAATCCACGAATAACAGTACTTATGAAATATATAGGGTTTTGGGATGCTAATATACTGAACTTTTAGGGTATTGGACAATAATGCACTGAACTTTGACCTTTGACAATAATACACTATTTTACTGAAAGAGAGGAGAGCGACGAGACTGAAGGAGTTAGAGGGTTCACTGAAAGAGTGAGTGACAGTGTTAGGGTTTTGTTTTGGTCATTTGTTATTTGATTATTTCATTTGTATGTCTCTCTCTACGCATAACTTTCCAAAGGCACCCAATATTTTATTTTTGGGTCTTATTTATCATGAAATGGACCCATTTTTTTTCACAGGGCCAAAGTAGACAAAACACTTAAAATTAAAGTAAAACCTGACCCGTTGTTTATCGGGTTCTTTGGGTTGGGTCATTTTCGGGTCCCGGGTCGGAATGTCGTGTTCAAAACCCATTTTTTGCGGGTCCATTTGGGTCGAGTTTCCGGGTCGGATCGAGAATTGCCAGGTCTACACATCACATATTAAATATATGAAACTTTAAATATATATTATGTAAGATAAATAAGATAGTTTGTGACCAGATAATTAAGGTTTAAAAGATTGTGTAGAAGGGATTTAGATAGGATAAATTTATCATGCATTTAAAAAGAACCGGGTTTTAACTAGTGATTGAAAAAATAAAAACCATAATTGAATGGCTTTTATGCAAGTTTACTAGGTTTAGGGATTGGTTGTATAGAGTTAATGACTCATCAATCCGATTATTTGTCTACATGAGTACATAATCTCAATAATTATGCTCCTTTGATTATTTTATATGCCCAAATGTCTACATCACTCCTAGACAAGAAGAAGGAATTGAAGCATGATTAAACCAACTTTAATGTCATTAGCAACATTCTTTTGGGTGCTTAACACTATTTGCATTGCTTTAGATGTTTAATTATGCATGATGATGTGATTAATAAAGGCTCTAGCTAGATGTGTGCCAAATGGTGGGTTTGGGGGATTAAAGGGGGCTTGGCAATGTTATACTAGGCAACATGTATGTATGTATAGTTAGATGTTGTTTTCATCGGTAATGTAAGATTGTCTAAAATAAGGTTCAACGTAGAATTGTATATATTTGTAATATTTACAGTTCTACACTATTTTATGCAATTTCACAATATGGCTATGTATAATTGTGGTAAAGCTTAGTGTAAAAGGTGAAATTTTAAGCTCTTGAGCTGAGAATTACTTTGATTTTAGACCATGTTCTTTTATGCGGTGCAGTGTTGTAGTAGTATCTCTTTACTTTTCTCTTTTTTCATTTTTGTCTTCTACTTTTCACATTCTCTTTCCCCACCTACCACACCAACCATACTTTCCACAAATTTTACCATATCATTTCACACCTTATCGTTGTTTTCACAATTTTTACCACACTGCATCATTTCCACGTCTTACTAACGGCACAAAAGAATAGAAGTCTTTGAGGCATTTGCATTTTTATTACTTGGAGTTTTAAAATAAAATTATGTAATACATGTTAAGATATATTTAAAGTTTACACTCATAAGTCATAACTATCCAAATGTTGTATTGTATTATATAAAGAAATAATCTTTACACGAAATAAATTGAAATAAACTTCCTCGTGTTGCATCCTTGCCCTGGAAAATTTAAAATAAATTGCTAGATCAAGTTTTTAAAATATAAAAAGTTATGTTAGAAAGTGAGGAAGATATAGAGATCACGAGGGGACATATATGCCTATTTTACTCCGTTAAAAATTACACAAAGTTTTCACTTTCTGTCATTTCAAAGCTAATAAAGCGTTTTCGAATGTCTGAAAAAATTTTCAGTGTAATTATTTAAGTAAATTTCTGTTTTATTGATACAAATTCACTGTTGATCAATAATTAACGCACATAATATGGTGGGAAGAGACGCCATAAAAATTGGGGCGGGGCTTCTAGACATTCACATTAACTTTTGGAGGTGATCCAATGAAATTACTGTTTTGTGTAATGTGATTAATTAGCACAAAAAGGGGGATTAAGCTTTAATCTGGCTTTTCTTGCCAATCCCTATGTCTTCATATTCTTGATGTGATGTTTTTAGGGTTTGTAAATTGTTCCCTTTGTCACTGGGAAGTAGGAACCTATTATTTTGTGCTGTCAGTAAGATGCGATATGGTGAAATTATAAAAAGTGTGGTAAGGTGTTGAATGGTACGGTAAAATTTGTGGAAAGTGTGGTTGATGTGGGTAAGTGATGATAGAGAATGTGAAAAAGTAGAGGAGAAAAGTGAGAAGAGAGAAAAAATGCGGAGATATATGGGTAATGACTGCTGTAAAGTGTGGTGGAATGTTGAAAAATATTGAGTAGTATGATGAGTTGTGGTACCGCACCGCACCGTATAAAAGAGCAGGGGCCTCAGTAGTAGTAGTAGTCAATATTCTTAAGTTGATAAATTTTTTCATATTTGATTGTCTTTAAGAGATGTGAAAGTTTTCATTTCACTCACAAACTCAATAGCTAGTTTTCAAAGGCGACTCAAAAAAGGAAAAGTCATTCCTGTAACATTGTAATTGACCAGAGTGATTGATTTATCAGTTGCTTCCGGTCTTTAATACTACATCCAAATTTAGAGTTGAGTCTAACGCCTTCAATTTGGATTAGATAGGGGGCATATTTAATTTGATTAAGATCCATGATTCTTATTTGAACTCACTAGAAACATACCAAACTGAAATCCTGTAGTCTTGTTTGTAACTTTATGGTTCATTTGCTTCATGGGCCATCTCTTAGGGTACGGTTGATAACCCAACTTGTAAAGTTTGGGCTTGAGCTCAAATGTGAAGTATTGATAATTGGGTTGAGCTGAGGTACTGAAGCAAAGGAAGTGGGCTACATGGCTCAATCCACATATTTCCCTTAGTAGGCCCAACATTGATGGGCTTCGCATTTTTTGTACTCTTTTTTTTTTCTGTTCTTTTAATTCTTTTTCTTCTTTTTTTTGCGTTTTTTTGCGTTTTGTTTTACACTGTTTTCCCCCCCTTTCCTCTTAATTATTTTCAGGACCATATACTCCAGATATATAGACAAATATTTTTCTCCAGTTTCAGCTCAGACCAACATTTTTAGTACTGAGAACGACATGAAATCAAAATTGGGGCTTCTAGCGAATTCTTTGGAAATAAAATACAAAAACAAATAACATAACAAAATAGATGATTCAAGAAACTCATTGGTCCCTGCAATTTTAATTAATTTACACCACAAAAGACAGTGTCTCTCAAAACAAAAAAAAAAAAAAAAAACAGAAGTGAAAATTGAAAAGGACATGAAACCTATCAAAGACATTGAAGATAAAAAGGTATACATTATTGCGTATAATGACAAACCACCATTTGATTAGTGTGTACAAAATGAGGACAAACAACTGGGAAAATAATTAATAAGATTTAAAATCTTTCTGATTTTAAAAAAAGGAGATAAATTCAGCAACTGGTACTATCACGTTTGCATGCATTAACCAATAGTACGTAGAAAAATAACGATAGGTATAAAAAAGGTATCGTATTAATTATGTCATGTTAAGAAGATATTTCGACTTATAACAAAGTAAACAAGCTGATAAAAAGATATAACATCTGCAATTATATATAAGCATATTATATGCCTTGGTATATATACCATAGTTATTAAAATTCCGATCCTGATTTACGATCCTACGATTTTATGGTCCAAAATCGTCGATACGATTCTATAATTTACACACGATCCACGATCCTACATGGGCTAAATTCCGATCCTAACTTCCCTATAGTTTCGAGTTAGGATCCCGATTTTAACAACCTTATATACCTGTCCAATACAAAATATTATCCTAAGAATATAATGTCGTAATTTTTTATAAATATGTTATAAAAAATTCTTAGTTAAAAGAAACATTTAGGACAATTAATATGGAACTAAGAGAGTAAACAGTAACAAAATAAATGAGTTGGGTAAGTACGTAGCATAGGGCATCAAGCCACCAACTACCTAGGGGAAAGAATAGTAAGGCACCGTTCTTTTATGCGTTTGGTATGCGTTGCGTTACGTTTGCGTTTCAGAAAGTTGCGTTAGGGTGCGTTAGGGTGCGTTTGGTAGCGTTTGAGAAATAATAATTTGGGGAAACTTTTTTATTTTTAAGAAAAAGATGAGTAGTACATTGCGTTAAGGTGCGTTTGGGTTGCGTTAAGGTGCGTTAGGCTTTGTATATTTTGCGTTGCGTTTCGGTGCGTTAACGCACAAAAGAACGGTGCCTAAGTCTTGTGTAAAACAGTTTTAAAGTAAGTTTATTGTAAGATAATTTTAGCAACCAACAATTTTGAGGTAATTTTACGATAACTTATGATAAGACTGTTATACATTAGCATTAACAACAAAAAAAGGGCGTAATTTTAAAAATTAAATTGGGGGCGAATTCTTGAGAATTAAGGATTTAGCTTGTGGGAAAATTAAATCTCTAAATTTTGATTTTCTCCCTGAAAAAAGAATCAAGTGGATCGAGAAAGGGAATATGGAAAAGCTCCAATCACAAGGGACTTACATTCTGTTTGGTTCAGGGACTTACATTCTGTAAGGATTCAACACCATGATGCCACGTGTCAGACGTAATCCTGATTGTGTGGCGGGTAACATTTCAAAAAATCCACAATCTCCCAACGGGTCAAATTATCAATATTTCTGGCTCACATATGATCACTTCTCCTATATTAATTCATCCATCACTCTCTTACTCTCTCTACTCAATCAGACAAAATCAGATCAGCTATCTAGCTAAGTACTCTCTCCTACTCGAATCAGATCGATCGCCACCCTTGGATCCATCAATGGCCGCCTCCATCTCCACCGTCGGCGCCGCCAACAGGGCACCCGCTGTAAGTTATCATTTCCCCATGACAATGATATGATACCTCATCTTTTCCATAGGAACTGTTATTTAATAAATGTTACACGATTTCTAACCTACGTTCTTCTTTGATTGTAAATTTTCTTACTCTTATGATACTACTTTTTTTTTTTGGTTATGAATCTGACTATGTTGTTTTCATATATGATAGAATATTGTATATGTTGGGAAATTAATTATGAAAGTTTTTAAAGTTTGACTGGCACATAAATGGCGATTGGGACATTTGGGTTAAGATTGGGTAGGACTCATTTGGATTGGGTCTTAATTTGGGTCAACAAGGTTTGGGTCATTTTTAGGTTTGGTTGTTTTTAAATTGTTAGAAAATGAGAAAACTTTGGTAAAATATAAACGGGCCGGGTCAAGTTGAGTTGGGTCTTTGGGTTCGGGTCCACTTCGAATTATCTAGTTTTGACATTTTCAGATCTGAGCTTGTGTTGGGGTGATAATTAATGTTGAAGGGAGACAATCAAGTTAAACTAATAGTTGCTACTTGTTAGATAAGAGTTTGACAGAGCGGTTTATTTTCTGTGGTGAGTTGCAGTTTGGTCTGAACGGCTTCGCAGGTGCAGGAGCCGCCGCAGTTCCAAGCTCGACTTTCTTGGGGACAAGCTTGAAGAAGGTCACAGGTTCAAAACTCGGCACAAACTTGAAGATCTCGAGCTTGAGGGTGGTGTCGGAGTACGACGAGGAGAAGCAGACAAACAAGGACAGGTGGGCCGGTTTGGCATACGATGTGTCCGACGATCAGCAGGACATTACGAGAGGAAAGGGCATGGTGGACTCGCTGTTCCAAGCTCCCCAGGACTCCGGCACTCACTACGCCGTGCTCAGCTCCTACGAGTACATCAGCCAGGGGCTTAGAAAGTATGAAATTTTTTTACAAAATATTTTATCAAAAAGCTACAACATTATGTTATACTCTCGTGATAATGTTTTTCGTTATTAATCTAAGGACAATAGTTTTATATAATGGTGTGATTAAGTAAATGGTGGTGAATATGCAGTTATGAGATGGACAACAACATTGATGGGTTCTACATTGCACCTGCCTTCATGGACAAGCTTGTTGTTCACATCACCAAGAACTTCTTGAACTTGCCCAACATCAAGGTACTAATAATTTGATTCATTTTTAGACCCCCAACACATCTTCAAGGCCCTTTCCTATATATTCTGTACAGATTTGAAGCTATTAATGGAGTGTTTGCTTGACATTTTTTCTAGAAAAATTGATCAATATGTGTTTGGTTGTGTAATGCAAATTCCGTTCTATATTAATTATCACTTAATAAATGTTACATGGTTTCTATATTAACTCTTACTATAGTATTGAAAACCTAGGGCTAGTTTGAACCGCTCAAGCAAGTTTTCCTTGTATTTTAAGACGTGAACCAAATACTGCCAAATACACTTTTTTGAGGGGAAACATTTCTCACGAAAAAAATTTTGAAATTTTATTTTCCCATAATCCTATGAAACGCACCATATTTATACGTGTTTAAGATCGGTAGATCTAGCAAATCAAACTGAGGTGTAAACTAAATTTTTGTTCTCTGGTGATTAAATTAGGTTCCCCTAATTTTGGGTATCTGGGGAGGCAAAGGTCAAGGAAAATCCTTCCAATGTGAGCTTGTTTTCCGCAAGATGGGCATCAAGTAAGTTCATCATCAGCGACTCTTATATCACACCGTCTCACAGTACATTTGTTGTGAGCTATGAAGCATGGACACTTCTTTTAGCCTCACGTATATGTATGTATCGAACACGTATCTGACACCTACAGTCTAGGACACGCGAAAAAACAAGTCCCTTAAATAATTGTCAAAAAAACATCTGATATTTGGAGGACTCATGGTGGACACGTGAATCCAACCTACGGACCCTTCCGAATCATTGATGAACTTACATTTTTGGCTAGCCGACCTCTAAAGACATTCTCAATTATGATATCCTTTTTTCCAATAAATCACTTTCCTTGTTTATTGCTTTACCATCTTACACATACTTTTATCCCTATTTAACATAGGTTTGTTCCTGTTCATTCTTTTATTAAATTTTATATTCCATATATATTTTAAAATTCATAAACTATTAGAGAAAAAATATTTATTAACATTTTTAAAATAGAATTTGGCATTTCATGAATTACTCTACAAAATTAGGGTATGTGTCAGACTACGTCACAATGCCCTTTGTTTTTTAAATTGCTTGTCCTCCATATTTCGTGTCCGAATCCGTGCTTCTTAAGTCGTCATGAGATGTATGCTTCTATGGTGACTTTTTATGAATATAGTAGTGATTGGTTCATAAATTCCCCTCTTTTGCTTAAATTTCCGACCACAACCAAATCTAACCCACCCCACCCCCACCAGCCCGATTATGATGAGCGCGGGCGAGCTGGAGTCCGGGAATGCCGGGGAGCCCGCGAAGTTGATCCGACAGAGATACCGAGAGGCGGCGGACATCATCGCCAAGGGGAAGATGTGTGTCCTGTTCATCAACGACCTGGACGCCGGGGCGGGGCGGATGGGGGGGACCACCCAGTACACGGTCAACAACCAGATGGTCAACGCCACCCTGATGAACATTGCCGACAACCCGACCAACGTCCAGCTCCCTGGGATGTACAACAAGCAGGAGAACAAACGGGTCCCCATCATCGTCACCGGGAACGACTTCTCCACGTTGTACGCTCCGCTGATTAGGGACGGTCGGATGGAGAAGTTCTACTGGGCGCCCACCAGGGAGGACAGGATTGGGGTGTGCACCGGGATTTTCCGGACGGATAATGTTCCGGTCGAGGATGTTGTCAAGCTTGTCGACGCCTTCCCGGGACAATCTATTGGTAAGAAAACTGCACCTGATAATAAATCAGCGGGAGTTGGAGTTTCTATTTTTACTCTCATTGCCTCATTTTTACAATTCTAATAAAATAAGTATGAGCATCGTATTATCAAAAATTATGAATTGTCGCTCATTCTCACCCTTCTATTCCCTGGTACAGAACACCCCCTAAATATATTCCTAAACGTCTTGATATTCAAATGTACTTTTTAGTGCACGTGCTGTTAGAATATAAAACTATTACCTGAGTCTTCGATCATAAGCTTAAGCTTTTGGTTGAGACAGTTCAACGTGGTATCAGAACCAGACCTGACTAAGAAGTCTTAAGTTTGAATCTCAGCATCTGCATATTCATTTGCACAGGTTCCACACAAGTTATATTGATCAAATTAATTAACTGGCGAAATATCTGCCTACATAACTAATCAATGTTATCTGCTTATGATAAACATGTGCAGCTAGTTACCTAAAGAATAATCATTCAAAATCATAAAAAAAGAATTTACTATTACATTTTTTTCCGATTATAATAGCCAAAAAGCTTAAAGGTAAGATGCATATACTATTACATATATACAACATAAGATGCATGTTTGAGGCGGAAGCATAATCAAGACACGTATCATTGTCCATGCAAACCGTGCAGATTTCTTCGGAGCCCTAAGGGCAAGGGTGTACGACGATGAGGTGAGGAAGTTTGTGGCGGGGATAGGGGTGGAGAACATCGGAAAGAGGCTGGTGAACTCGGTGGAGGAACCCCCGGTGTTCGAGCAGCCGAAGATGACGCTGGAGAAGCTGCTGGAGTACGGAAACATGCTTGTGGCTGAGCAGGAGAATGTGAAGAGAGTACAGCTTGCTGACAAGTACTTGAACGAGGCTGCCCTTGGTGATGCCAATGAGGATGCCATCAACCGAGGCACTTTCTACGGTTAAGTCCCTTTAACTTTACGCTTTAGATAGATAGATAGATAGATAGATAGATAGATAGATAGATAGATAGATAGATAGAGGTTTGCATGAGCTACATTTCGGTATTCGATTATGCATGGTGATTAAGTTTATGATGTTCGTAATTTAGATGACCGCTGGCAAAAATCTGGCCGAAAATTATCTTAATTTGCCCAACCTGACATAAACCGAGTTGGGTCATCCACTTTCTATCCGAATTTTAAAATTTGTCAATATTTTCCTGTCTGGTTGTAAAATTTGGTTGAGTTTAGGGTAACAAATTTGGGTGATCTGAATTTTGTGTTAAATTCGGCTTTGGACATATTTGGATAGCGTTCGGACCATAAGTTGAATGTGAGTTCAGATACATAGTTGCGATCGTGTCTAAATTTGGGTTTAATTTGGAGGTAATAGGACAAATTTGGATTCACACATTACAAAGTGTCCGACTTTGAAATTCAAACAGATTTCCATTTGCGTAATTTGTCCAAACCTAAATTAACGTGAATTCGAAATTTTTGCCACCGCTAAATTATGGATAGTTGAAAAGATTATGTTAAGGACTCATACAACATGCCCTAGTTAAAACTCCTCTACTTTTTTGCATGGAGTAGCATGTAGGGAACGGTTTTTAGATCTCGAGTCGATTGGGGTCATACTCTCTAAATTGCAAATTTTAGAGATAATACTATATATTGCATGCGGGATTTCTGAATATTGGTTTTGGTCGACCAATAGTGATTAAATATATGTATCTAAAAGGATGAATGATATATTGAATTTGATGGTGAAAATTAAAGCTTTGTTTGGGGATGCAGGGAAAGCTGCCCAGCAAGGTCATTTGAAGGTTCCAGAAGGATGCACTGATCCTGAAGCTCAGAACTTTGATCCTACTGCAAGGAGTGATGATGGAAGCTGCACATACACTTTCACCTAATTAATTAACAATAATTACATCTTAATCAACCATAATTAGCCCCAACCATCTCCATCTGTTTGTAATCATCACAAATGAGGTTCCATTGTTAGTGTAATTAATTAGCAAACTTGGTGTGTGTTTTGGTATGTGGGTTGGTGTTAATTGTGGTCATCAGATCATCATGTCCTGTGATTTTAATTTGTGTAAGCAAATCAAGTCTTGTGTTGGTCTTGTTTTATCACAATTATTATTATTAAAAGTGTGGATTATTCAGGTTTATGACACTCTTCTTTTCTTTTCTGTTTTACCCCTTTGATTAGACCTGCTAAAACAAACCCGAGACTTGAAACTCGAACCAGGGAAAAAATGGAACTTGGACCCGAACTAATACCAGGATGAATGACCTGATCTTACTTGAACCTAAAGAAAACCCATTGGGAACCGCAATCTGAAAGTTGACCTGATTAAGACCGACACATGAATGACCTTAAATTGAACCAGAATCCAATATAGAAGAACCTCATCCGAACCAACCCGAATAGGACTCGCTCGAAGTTGTCCTAAAACTCACCGGAACCGAACTCAAACCTAACCGAAATCGGTTGACCCCAATGCCAACTCAAGTCGATCTTTACTTGATCGGAACTCGAAGCGATTCATATGTTTGCCAAGTCTAGATTTAATGACAAGTTTAGGTTTTAGACTTTTGACGACCTAGAAAAGCATTTGGCCCAGATGTTAAGTCAAATGAAAATGTGGATCTTGGGTTGAAGCCCAATAAGATCAATCTGGCCCAATCCCCAATCTTTGCCATAGTACTTTGCGTTTTGAATGTTTTTAGTTTGGATCTTATTGGGCTTCCTTATATAAAGCATCAAAAGGTGAGAATCATAATTTTAATTAAATTACAGTCAATTAACAAATACTATATGTTAAAAGAATCTTAATAAATTTGACGTGACCTCTGTAGGCTCATTTGTAGAGTCTTCTCTTTGTTGTCCCAAATCTTCAACTAGCCTCTCTGAATCACGAGTTACTACATCCGTCCCAAAATGTTGTCATTTGACCAAATTATAACTGTTGATTGTTCACAAATTATAATGAGTTACGATAAGAAATTGTCGCCATTTAATCTTTACTAATGTATCTTTCTAATGATGGTAATTTCACATCGTAACTCATTGTAATTTGTGAGTAATCAATAGTCAAAATTTAGTCAAATGACAAATATTTTGGGACAGAGGTAGTATGTTTTTACTTTGAAGTCTGATGTGTATTAATTATTACTGAATTTAAGGAATGCATATTTTAAGAATTTTAGTAATGTCTTTTAAGGTATATAGATGGCCCTTATTTATACAATCCATTCTTTTTTTCTTTTCCCTGGATTTTCAAATCAAATTTCTAATGTTCGAATATGAACAATCAGAAATATTAAATTTAATTTCTTTTTGGTCAATTGGTCATATTAATGAGGCTTGAAATATAGGGCTGTCTCATAATTGATATCCCACGCTTACCACTAGTTTTAGTGAGATAGATATTTCTTGTCCTCAAAGACTCTTACAACCAAGTGATCTACTACTACTACTACTATAGTAGTAGTAGTACATAGCTAATAGCTTGGTCCAAAAACATTTGTATATTTTTTAAAAATTATTTCTCTAACTTTACTTTGCTTTTTCCCCCATTGAGGATTAAGTAATTAACCATTCTAAATCATGAATGAATCATAACCAATTTACTTTGTTAATCCAAAGATGTTGGTACCCTATTTTGCAACATTAAATTTTTCTGAAATGATCATTTGAACTTTAGATTTGTAAATTGACTTACTTAACACTCTCATTGTACATTAGTTTCACAAATTCAAATTATATTGGAATTTCTTTATCTTTATAACTCCCCCTTGATAATGGTGCAATGTGTAAATATGGCAATTGGGTCATTTTGGTCGGATTTAAGTTGAATTAATCCAATTAGGTTGGGTCAATTGAGGTGAATAAAGTCCGAGTTCTATCTGATTTTTGTCAGATAAGATTATCTTTAGAAAACGAACAACTCAGTAAAAGCTGGTCAGGTCGAGTCGGGTTGGATCATATCGGGACCGAGTCCATTCAAATTAATTATTTGTGACATTTTCGAATCTGAATCGAATCCAAATTGGTCAAATTCAGGTGGATCATTCAGATGAAGTCAGTTTTATCATGTCTCATCATTGAATCGTGGTGTACACTCCAAAACATATCATATATATGGGACATTTGAATTGAAGTAGCTAAATATACACAGTAGTGGGCATTCTAGTGCCACTTCATAGACACATATTATTGACATTTGACCAAGGCTAGCTAGCTTGAACAACGACCATCACTATTACTGCTAGTCAACGTAACCATTTTTGAACATTTTTTTTTCATATATTTCTTTTGGAGTCTAGTTAATGGTCAACTTTCATCAATTAACTATGGAAAAAATGGACATTTTTCTGTTGGCTTTTGTCCGAAAGGAATAAAATTTAAGTTTTATAGTTAGTATATGTACACTCCATGATATGATGCTTTATTTTTGGAGGTCCAAAACCACAATTTTTCTTCATCTTTAAGTTGTTCAAACTTTGACTTTGATTCCACTATGGAATAATCATGATCCACTGAAAATTTTATAAATATATCATTTTTGAATCATTTGGTGCAATATTGAAAGATTTAGCTAGAGTTACATATTATATCAATTAATCATCCAATTGCATGTAAATTAATCAAAGGACGTAGAAACTAATCTTGTTATTTTAGTAGAAAAATGGACAAAAGTACGGTTAATTAATCCTGGTACTTGCTTAGTTGTGTTTAACCTTACTAGATGATTAATTTAGGATATGCCTTTTGACTTGCTAAATATTTTAATTAGTTCATATCTTTGTGGTAAAAGAGCCTTAATTAACTTCTAATTATATTCACCTTCATGGGAAATCTTACAACTAAATCCAATAAAAAGTATTGCGCGCATGCATTATATTATTTTGATTACCAATTTGTGAAAAATATGTCTTGCAAGATCGACTTTCATGGTTCAATTAGCAAGAAAAACTATTTAAGTGCTATATTTTAATGAGTTAATCAAATATATAAACGGTTTGCTTTTTTATTTGTGCAAATAAGTATATAATTTGTCAAACAACTTAAGTAGGCAAGGTAAAGCATCACGTAATTATACTAGTAATTCAAGATGTTTTTCTAATATACAGTTTATGTATGTAACATAATAAAATATAAACCATATATTATGTAAAAGAAATATTTCCCGGTCACCCTCTCAAAAAAAGCAAAAAATGACTAAAGGAGCCTCACATTTTGGTGTAATAATTTTAAGGGCCCTATTTTTTTATAAATAATTGTTGGTGACATTATTTTTTATGTAAATATTTAGGGGTGACATTCCGGCCAATTTCCGGTCAAAAATGACATGAAATAGTGGGTTTTATGTTTAGGAGTGTTTATTATGTTAGCAGATTTACTTGTATATGTTAGAGTTAAGTATAAACTTCAATTTAAAACACGCCTAAACATAAAATCCACCACTTTACGCCATTTTTTCCCGGAAATTGGCCGGAATGTCACCCCTAATATTTACATCAAAAATAATGTCACCCAACAATTATTTATCAAAAAATAGGGCCTTTAAAATTATTACATCAAAATATGAGACCCCTTTAGTCGTTTTTTGCTCAAAAAATGGTAAAAGGAAATGTATCATGTACTAATCTATATATGAGTTAACATGCCCTAATATTTATTTCATTTCATGAGAAGAAAAGATTGATAACTAATGCTTATCCTCTAGTTAGGTATAACATCACAATTAATAGTTTACTATTACCTCAATTAACTAAGCAATTCAATGTTAGGTTCATCTAATTACGAGCAATTAAAGAATTAAGACTTGGAACTCAAGTTTAATCAAAGCTAATATATGATCGATCACAAGCTGAGATTAGCCATTAATCCAAGCAATGGCCCTCATTAATTTAGAAATTAACACCACGTAGAAGTATATAGAACCTTAATTAATTTGGTATAAAATATTAAAATGTATACCTAATTATGTCCAAGGTTTCCTACTCTCCCATATATATTGACTTGGGGGACATCCTTAAGCCTTGAGTCAAGGTATATAATTGTGGGACAATGGGACATTCTATGGCTACCATAGAATATTATTTCTCAAATTTAATTTGGAATTTTATTAAATATAGTTGGATATTTTTTATTCACTCTTACATAGATTGGATTGTGATTATTTGCCGACAGAGTATGTGAGCGAGCTAAATCAATGCATCAATATTTTACATGAATTGGTATGTGCTCTGGATATGAATTGTTCATCACCATTCACCATATATAAGCAATTAATTATTTTACTGTCTTTTTATTTTCATTTTCCATCTGAGAAGCTTAGATATTTTATTAAAATAAAAAAAAATAATTGATATACTTACTAGTGAGTTTATATGGTATATTTTATTTTGTGATCCAATTTGGGATCTTGTAGGTATGATGTAAAACAATAAATTTAATTATTAAATGAGGTGGAGATTATAATCTTTATGATCCCAAAAGTATAAAGGGTGATGATATGTGTCTTACCCCAAGACACTGATTAAGTGTCTTCCTTTTTATAAAACTAATACGTATTATCATTTTTAATCTCAAATTTTTTGACATATACTATTGATTATCAATTATAAGAAGCTTGGAACGTGTTGGCAAAATTGACACCTTAACGAATGAACCCCGTCCGTTGGGCATATTTTAGACGCATTTTAGTAGATTTTTAAAAATATATATAAAAGTGTGATTTTATACCATTTATATATATTATCAGTTATAGAAGTCATTCATGTAAGTTTTTTTTCAATTTAATTTACAAATATATAGGGTTCAGGGTTCAGGGTTTAGGTTAAGTGTGTTTCGCAAGACATTTATCATTTCCCAAGTATAAATTAAGATGCAGATAAATTAGTACAGTACAGTCGAAAAGTGATGTGAATAATTGTGAATAGTGCGGATATTACAAAAAAAATAGGGACCAACTTCTGGAAACTAAATTTTATAGACACAGATTTATAGGAGAAGCTTCATTATAATATGAACTAGCTTGATTGTTTTCAACTTCTAATGAATGTACAAACAAGAGCATAAAAATGACAATCTATGAAAAATTTGAATATACAAATGGACAAAAGTTCAACTATTAATTTCAAACTTAGACCAAGAGCCCCCACTATATATGATGATTGTAAGTTGTGATTAGATAAGATTTATCTAATAAAAGAACAAATATCTATGCCTAGGGTAAACAGTAATGAGCATCTCAAGCTTCCACTTGTGAGTGTAATAACCTATATATATTATACAACTTGTTTGCTGGGCCATCATTTTTCTTGACTTCCTGTTCTTGGTGACTTTATCTCTACCATACATATTTTCTCCATTTGTTATTTTCACAAATAAGATTCAGCAAAGAAACAAAATTGCTATTTTAAACTTATCTTAAACCATATAAATATTTTTTGTATTTAAGTTTGGTAATGACCCTTTTTAAGGTCTAAATTGGCACGAGCAAAACTTTATCCGACCCTGGAAAAAAAACAATCAGGTATAATTTGAAGTTTGAACTCAATTTTAACACTGACTGAATGTTCAGATATAATATTTTTTTTTCTATTGTCAGAATTTAATTTAAACGAATTTAACTATATTTAAATTGTGAATATATAAGAGGAAGATTTCCAGATATAATATTTCTCTTTAAAATTATTAAATATATGAAGAAACAAAATTGCTATTTTAAACCTATCTTAAACCATATAAATATGGAGAAAGAAACATTATTTGTATTTAAGTTTGCTAATAACCCTTTTTAAGGTCTAGATTAGCGCGACCAAAATTTTGTCCGACTCTTCGAAAAATAATTAGGTTTGGTCCAAATTTAATCTTGACACGGATCGAATATTCAGATATAATATTCTCTTTTTTTTATTGTCTGAATCCAATTTTCACCCGAATTTAACTATATCCGAACTGTGAAAATATAAGAGGAAAATATTCAGAATTATTAATATATAAAGTAATTATTAAAAATATAAATATTGTGATCGAAAAAGGAGAGTTTAGTTAAGGGAAGAATTGAACAATGTGCAGATCAGTTAATTAGTGCTTTTAGGTATACAAGGATGAGGATTTCAGCATCCACTCACAACAATAAAGTAATAAACTACCAAATATTAATTTTTCTTTTTGTAATTAGAGTTTGCACAG
Organism: Portulaca oleracea; assembly: GCA_029582165.1. NCBI lineage: Eukaryota > Viridiplantae > Streptophyta > Magnoliopsida > Caryophyllales > Portulacaceae > Portulaca > Portulaca oleracea. The sequence goes on along the minus strand of CM055872.1, from coordinate 10,963,227 downwards.
ATTGTTTTAAATTAATTGTTTGGCATTGAGGGTAGCTTGTTGGATCCTAATATCCTATTTTCCCCCTTAACCCTTAAATATATTCTGTCATGACAGTGATGTTTCGCATAAAACTAAGAACATTCCAATAAATAAATGCAATTAGATTTATTTTATGGAATAATTTATAATATATTTTTTAATTATTGTGGACCAAGGGGATATTCTATTAACCTAGTCTCAATCATATTTCTTGGAGGGTGATTTTTTTTATAAAAAAAAAGAGATTAAAAATGAGGACACATTGATAAGAAAAGAAGAGAGGGGGACAACACCTAATGTCTTAGCTCTGACTAGCTTGTCTTTCTTTTTTGTTAAAAAAAAATAATTTATGGCTGGTTTAGCATTTAAAAGTTCTATAAAACCATAACTTATATTTCAAAATTCCATTTAGATGAGGTATAAAATGAGTCGGATGTAGTAGTTTTAAATATTGTTTTTTAGCCTTCTATTTTCTGAATTGATTATTACCATTTTGAGGGTTTTAACATGTATTTTCGTTGTTGATTTTCCATTAATGGATTGATAAACGTTTGAATTACATTTTGGTTTGACTATATATTATTCCTAACTTTGAGCTTCATCTCTAGCAGCGAAGAAACTTCATGTAATAACTGATTTAGACAATTCCCATTTGAAACAACAAGTGATAATTAAGTTGCCCCATTCATTCTTGGCCTCAGTCTACTATAATTGGTGTAAGTCTCAGCAATGAGTCTGGTTTCCCCTCTGACATCTTCCTTTACCCTCCATATGTAACATCGACACTTTACACATGTTGGTTACGATCTAGGGGAATTCGTTGCTAAAACGTGAAACCATATCCCCCTCCCTATATATGAGATTACATATTATACTAAAATTATGATGCTCCATACTAGAAATCAAGAATAGAGTTACATATTAAAGACCTCAATGGCAGTAGAAATCGGTTCCAGAAGTAGAGGAACTAAAAAATTGATGTCGAAGGCCATAATGATAGTATATGTCAAATTCTCAGAATCCGCAGTTATCCATAAAAAGAGCAAAAATTAATGTCGAACTAATAAATTGAATTTTAATAATTCCTACTTTTACTAATTTTATAGTAATAATATCTATTTTCATTTTGAATTCCAGTGATAAAAAAAAATCTTTACCCTCACTTTGACCTTGTGAAAGTAAGGCTTATGTCATCAAATATAAAGTTTCATGAAACAAATGAGTAGAAAGTGCAAATTGTAGATTTGATATTTGAACTGTCCACCCACAACTTTGGCATCAATCATAAACCAATTAATTTTATGCAATGATTCTCTATAAGAAAAAAATATGACAAAAGTGTTGATTCGTGCCACTATTTTTCCTCCCTTTATATCTATACAAATATTTAATATAGTGTTTTATTTTTATACAAATTTCAAGATGGGAATACTTTATTTAAATTTTACACGCTAATTTTTTTATTATTGAAAGTCAAAAAATTTTAAAATTTTACAAAAATAATAAAATAATATTACAAAAAGATAAAAGAACTACAAACAACACACGTTAGATAAACATAAAGGCTCTAGGAAGATATCTTATTATGCATGTATGGGTAGAAATTAATTAGTAAGTTTGGGACCATGTTACTTTACAGTCACAACTTACTTAATTATACAACTTACTTACCATGTATTTGTGATATATTGAGCAAGATAGGATAAAATTTTTGAACATCTTTTTATAAATGTAATTATTTTTTGTGTTTGTCATATTTTGAACAACGGCATATAATTCTCTTTAAAGAAAGGATGTATATAAGTTTTCGAATATAGTATACACACATTTTTGAACATTTAGATATTAATAAGATTTTGAACATTTTGTAAATAAATTTTGCAATATAATATGTATAGCTTTTGAATATTAAAATATGGGGACCTCAATATTAATGATCTTGGAACCAATGATCTCATTGCTGGTATACTTTATTGATGAAAGTTTCATGTATACCCCATGTGTTCCACATTAACTGTCATATATTTGATTGTCACGGTCTTCATTGTCACTCATTGATTGATATTTTTTTTTGTAATATCATCTTTTAAATTACAATATTATACTTTTATGATAATATTTTTCGTTACGAATATAATTGTAGTAATCTTATATAACAAGCCATTGTATACATTAAAAAAGATTACAATTAAAATTTTTAATGTTTGACTGCATAATTTTTTAAAGAAGGTAAAAATATAGAAGAGTGGGGGCATTAAAGAAAGGAACAACATTCCCCTATTGTTGGGCATGTGATAGAGGGAAATCGGATTAAGTTTCGTGAAAGTTCGGAATTGATAAATAAAGTCCAAACTAAAATGACATGCCAGGTAAACTGAGAGTGATTGAATGAACCAAAAGGAGCTAAGTGGCAAACTTTGATGAATTTCGATCATCCAAGTTTTTCTCATAAATAAAGTCCTAAACATATTGCTGGGTTTGGTAATTATTATTTACTACCTTTTCATTTCTGAAATTTTGACTTTTACTGCCAAAATTTTCGATTGAAATTATGTGTCGGGAATAAATTGAAAATCATATTAAAATTTGATGTTTGAATTTCAAATCCTAGTCTTTTCTACGATAGGTAAAGTGTGACAATAATATGGTAAAAATGTGCGTAGAGTAATATAAAATCCATGTATATTTTCTTCATGTCTTCCTTACTTCCAGGCTTCCAGCTATATTTCTTTAAAAATCTTCACCATTGTTTCCTCAACATCGTGAATAAAATCTAGACCACATCCTACTTTTGTGTCTTCTCATATCTAAATAGAAATTAGGACTCTGTATTTTAGAAAGATAAATAAAATTTTACCTTATCTTATATTGTCTTGTCTTATTTTATTTTACCATTCAAGAGGAGAAGACTATACTTTTAGATAATTTATATTTAAAATTTTATTAAATGCACAAAATTTATTAAAAAAATGTAATGTTACATGTCGATCAACCATTGTTTTGGTGGCAAGGGCTCCTCATTTCATTATCTCCTCTAGGGTTCAAATTTTGGAAGGTGTTCCTTCTCAATGGTTGAGAAATGTTGTGGTAAGTGTGAATCCTTCATTGAACATCGACATTCCCCATCTCCATTTATTATAAAGCTTGTTGGATTAATATTACCATCATATAAGAGCATATGCAATGATCTCCTCTCTTTTAGTTGGCTCATCTTCTCTCCTCCTTTTTCCTCATTCCTTTGACTTCTGAAATTCTGCAGAAAAAAGAGGAGAAAAGATGGAGATAATTACATTTACCCTACCTGACATATGTGATAATAATTTTTGCACACCTGACATCTGAGAAATGATTTTCACCCTACCTGATGTGTCAATTAGGAGAAAACGGATCAAAATTCCATAAATCAAATTTTACATTGCCTATGCTCTAACAACCCAATGAATTGAATTTATGATCAAATCAATCATAATGAAGTATCATAAAAACATATTACATATTTTTTTAAAAAATTAAACCCACAAAATAAAAATATCTACAAAGATGAAAACACACCCACAATTGACAATACCCCAACCGCCACGCACGCACAAATTTCCCTCTTTAAGTCTTTCCTCTTCATACTTCATTCGGTGTATTGATTTGCAGGGACCCATACCATATACTCCCTCCGTCCCAAATATATTGTCCATTTTGCTTTTTCACAGTCTTCGATGTTATACTTTGACTATTAATATTTTACGTTTTATCTTAGTAAGACTTGTAATATTTTGTTTAAATGAAAGTATTTTTCATCACAAATCTAATAATAATAGTTTTACACGATAACTCAATATATAATTTGATAAATTAACGGTCAAACTTTATAAAGTTTGACCTCATTAGTTAAACTGGGATAAATTATTTGCGACGGAGGGAGTAACATTATTAACATATTCCCCTCCTATTATAAACACCCATCTCAGTTTTAATAATTTTTATGACCATGTGAATGCTTTCCTTCTCTTCTCTCAACTCCACTTTACAACCCACCATTTCCTTCTCTCTCTTCCTCCACTCCATTTCTCTCTCTAAACCCTAAATCTTCAACTATGCTCACCATCTCACTGTGAAACCTCCATTTCTGCATACCTACCAACCCTCAACAATGGCGATTTCACTTTCCCAGCTCAACTTTTTCTGGGTTTGTCTTATTGTCTCCATCTCCATCTCCCATGCCCAAGACCTCTACTTCAATGGCTTCAACCATGGTGGTGATGCTACCAACAACTTAACCCTGAATGGCAACGCCAAAATCTTGAAGAACGGCATCCTTCAACTGACAAACGACACTCTCAGATTACAGGGTCATGCTTTTTACTCTTCTTCTGTGAAGATTAAGAGCTCAAAATCTGGGCAAGCTCTTTCGTTTTCGACTGTTTTTGGGTTTGCGATTGTTCCTCAGTTTGAATCTCTTGGTGGGCATGGATTTGCGTTCACTTTGGCACCCAATAAAGACCTCCATGGTGCTCTTCCTAGCCAGTATCTGGGCTTGCTCAACAACTCTGACAATGGAAATCGGACAAACCATCTGTTTGCGGTTGAATTTGATGAAGTTCAAGATTTTGAGTTCAAAGATATCAATGATAATCATGTGGGTATCAATATAAACAGCATGGTTTCGAATTACTCTGTACCTGCTGCGTATTATGTGGAAGGGAATTCAACTGCGCAGAATCTTACCATGAAGAGTGGGAAAACAATCATGTCTTGGATTGATTATGATGCCAAAAAGAAGCAGATTAATGTCAGTTTATCTTTGACATCAAAAAAGCCTGATAGAAGTATACTATCTTATGATTTGGATCTTTCTCCTTATTTGGATGAGTTTATGTATGTGGGATTTTCAGCTTCAACTGGGTTGCTTGCTAGCTCGCACTATATCATGGGTTGGAGTTTCAAGCTCAATGGTGGGCAAGCAACTCCTCTTGATCTATCTTCCTTACCAACCCTCCCCAAACCCAAGAAGACCAACTTCGGGTTGATTTTGGGTTCTTCATTAGCCTCGGTTTTTGCCTTCTTTATGTGTATAGGGTTAGCCGGGTACATCGTCTGGTTGTACAAAAACCGGGATGTGATCGAGCCATGGGAGCTCGATGTGGGTCCTCATAGATTTCCCTACAAAGAGCTCAAACGAGCTACAAAGGGTTTCAAGGATAAGCAGCTCCTAGGTTTTGGAGGATTCGGGCGGGTTTATAAAGGGGTCCTTCCGAATTCGAATACCCACATCGCTGTGAAGCGGATTTCGCATGAATCCCGGCAGGGTTTGCAGGAATTCGTGGCGGAGATCGCCAGCATAGGCCGTCTCCGGCACCGGAATCTTGTCCAGCTCCTTGGATGGTGCCGGCGCCGGGGAGATTTGATCCTGGTGTATGACTACATGCCCAATGGAAGTCTTGACAAGTTCCTCTTCGACGAGGACCCTCCGATGATGCTGACGTGGAGCCAACGGTTCAGGATCATCAAGGGGGTCGCTTCGGGGTTGCTGTATTTGCACGAAGGATGGGAGCAGGCTGTGATTCATAGGGATATCAAGGCAGGGAATGTGCTGTTGGATGCTGATTTGAACGGCCGGCTGGGTGATTTCGGGCTGGCGAAGCTGTACGAGCATGGAACCAATCCCAGCACGACACGTGTCGTGGGGACGCTCGGGTACCTCGCCCCCGAGCTGACTCGGACGGGGAAGCCGACCCCAGGATCCGACGTGTTCGCATTTGGGGCCTTGCTGCTGGAGGTGGTCTGCGGGAGGCGGCCCATCGAGCCCAAGGCATTGCCCGAGGAGCTGATATTGGTCGACTGGGTGTGGGACCGGTGGAAGGCGGGGGCCGTGCTGGACGTGGTGGACCCCAAGCTGAAAGGCGAGTACGATGAGGTGGAGGCCATCATGGTGGTGAAGCTCGGGATGCTGTGCTCGGCCGAGGACCCCGAAGAGCGGCCCACCATGCGGGAGGTGGTCCGGTACCTGGAAGGCGAGGTGGCATTGCCGGATGTCATCGCGATGCCCGGAGGGTACGGTGGGAAGAAGAGTGTCGGGAGCGGGAGGAGGAGGAATGATGGTGGGGGGAGTAGTACAGGTGAGTTTGAGGATTTTCTGCATTCGTATCCTGCTGCGTCGTATATGGATGTCGAAGCTGGGTCTGGGACTGGGTCGCTGTTGTCTTTGTCGAGCACAAACGAAGGGAGATAGTTAGTTGCTGCTGATTCGCTCGTGCGTGTGTGTGTGAGTGTTTTGATTCGAAGTTTTGTTTAGGGATCAATCTGGTTGAATCAATGGTTGTGTTGTATTTGTATAGGTATATACGAGTGAGTGGTAGCTGGTTAAGTTGTGACTCTTTAACTGTTGTGCTTTGTAAGATGCACTCTCAGCTTAACAATTTGTGCAACATTATTGATTATTGATGTATAATCAGGTTTTCTTCACTGCTGAGTTTATACATTTGAGTTGAACCTTTTCTCTGTGAGTCTGTGACATTCAGAACAGGAGCAACTTTCTGCTGTATTTGCACCTTAATTTGTTCAATACTGAGATAACACAAACTCATATATTTCACTTTTGGCCTGTCAACTGAATGGCAGATGAAAGTAGAAATACACACTACACTATCAGAAGCTCAACCAGCATACTCTACGCCTCACTATCTAAAACTAACCTAGAACTAGAATCAGCCGAGCTAAGCATGAGTCAGATACACAATTTTAACATGATTACAAAGGTTAAGGCTACCTAAACAGCTTCTGGACTCAGAAGCAGTTTATGTATTGTTTGAGGCCAAGCTTTTCTAGACTTCAAGAGTGTCCTCGTCCTCTTTCGCTCCCCCGAAAATCTCGTAGTCATCGAACCCTACAAAGCAAGTTAGAAATACAGTCAGTCTGAGGCAGGCAGAGGTGCATTATAATCGACACAACTAAGCAAAAGTGCATCAATTACCGCCAGCCAATTCTTCAACTTCATCAGCGGAAGATCTGAGTAGCATTTTGTTCGACGAGGGTGGTTCGATAGATATCCAATCAAAACTCGTATGATCATCCAAGTGTAACCCTTTTCTTGAAATCCAGTCGCACACGCTATCATGATTTTCCACTGAGATGGGGTCGAGGTTATCCTGTTCTTTGCTCCTCTGAACCCTGAGAGACGAAATCTGGTTAGAGAACAAAGTTCTGATTCCCTGCTAAGAATTTTTGTTTTCTGTGGGTATTGTTATTGTCAGACTTAGACTTACATTTGCCTCAGCCTTAAGTTGTACTGGGTGAAGACTTGATCGCTAAGCCGTTGGTGCTCCAGACTGTTTGTACTGCAATGCATCTGCTCAAGCGGGATAAAATCTCGTCTACACTGAATCAAACTGCAACATTGGCTAAGAATACGAACTGCCAAACGCGACAGGTTTGGGCACGCCCCTCCATATGTTGACCACCATTCAGCTGCAAATTACAACATTTTTCAAATCTGATTATTTATTTGATGACAAATTCAACACAACAACAACAACCACGTACTCCAGTATAATTCAGCTATATATTCAAGATAAGTTCAAAATCCAACACTTAAAACTTACAAGGTAGAAGGGTCTCCCTTGCCCTAATCGCCATCTTCCTACCAAAATCCCCTGCAGCAGTTTTGTATGAGTTAAGCTCTTTGATGATCTTATCCTGGATCTTGGTATCGGGAACTAATCTCTCTATACAATCAAACATCCCAGACACTATCGCACCAGGCATATCTCCTTCAATGCTGTAGAAGAATTTCGGGTTCAGATAGAATCCAGCAGCGTCAAGGGGAAGTTGATGATGTCCCCACCGCTGATCAATGACATTCCAATATGTCAAATAATCATCCTTTTTCCCGAGTTCCTTTTTCAGGGCCTCCTTCGCCCGGTACATTCCTGCATACACATAACCCATGGCCGGTTTCTTCTCACTGCTGACAATACTCAATGCTCGCAGGAGCGGGTCTGCTATTTTGACAACCTGGTTGCACGAAGACCAAAAGGATTCGTCGCTGACGAGATCCAAGACGGTCAACCCCCCTTCTTTTTTTGAGTAGTGGGAGTCCACCCACTCTTGAGAGGTAACCAAGGCCTGTAGATTGTGCTTAAAATCCACCATCTGTTTGACGGTTCTGAAGTTGGTGACAGAGGGGGTTACATCAGGGACAACTATATCCATCCCAAAGGTATACCTTCGCATCATGTTTAGAACCGCGCCATGGTTGTAGATAAACCTAGTTATCGACTTGCATTGCTCTAGGGTAGAGTTTATCCACTCGAAATTCCCAAAGTCCTGAAACATCAAGCTTATGGAGGTAGACGCGCAAGGGGCCCAATACAAGGTGGGGTAGACCTCCGCGAGCCGTTTGCCAAGGGCTACATAGCATTCCTCAACAGGGGTAATCACTTGCAACACATTTCGTACTCCAACTTCTTCAATTACTTGCTTAAATGACTCAAACATCGGCTCTACTTCACCAATCATGTCGCTCACGTTGATGGACTTCAAGACATAGTGCCCTCCGGACAGTACGGGAAAAAGTTCAAAAACGTCATCCCCGTGCCATTTCCAAACTCCTCCACCAAGAGCGAGCACCCAGTCCGGGCCCACGCTCTTGTGCAGTAGTCCATGTCAGCCCTCACCTCGTCCACAACACTCTTCAGGACCCACCCGCGAAGGTCATGGTGCGAGGGGGCCAAAACCCCGTGTCCTTCCGAGGCAATGGCATCCATCATGGGTTGAAAGTACACCGAACTGACCGCATCCAAAGGGACCCCAACATCATACAGAAACCTCCCTATAGCTAAATGCACCGGGGAGCTAACTTTCTTCAACGGGGCAATACTCCCATCAATCTCAGCACCACCACCAACAACCACTTGATGATTATCATTAGGCAGCGCTGAATACGAGTTGTTCTTGGGGGGCCTACCGCGCTTCCTCTTCTCGGGCAACTTGACACTCACTGGCTCGAGCGCGTCGGGCGTGACAATGAGGTGGACTTCAGTGTTCAACCCACACTCATTCCCAAAGGTAGCCTCGACGTCGCCATTCGATGAGATGGGGTTATTGTTAATGGGTGTGTTGGGGTTCAACTCATCAGCAATCTTCTGCTTCTTCCTCTTCTTCACCACCACACCATCCAAACTCTCCTGCATCGCCTGCCGGACATCGGGCGGTACCCGGTGACAGGTGGATGCATTGCCCTTCTGACAAGCTAAGTGTTCTTTGATCCTATGGATGCCACCGCCACGAAAAATCTTAGCACAATACATGCATTTGAGCTGCACTTTGTCACCATCTTTAAACATCTGACAATGTCTCCATGCTGGGTCATGTTTTTGGGAACTTATTGGCACTAGCTCAAACCCAGAACTCATTTTGCAACAACTACTTCAATCAAACTGGTATTGATTGTGATTTCTGGTAATCTATCAAGCAAAATTGACCCATGATTAATGCCCATTCTGGGTCATTCTCAATTGTGATAAACTACACTACCCATCAAATTTTAAGGCCAAAACAGCTACAGAAAAATTGACCCATGATTAATCTCCATTCTGGGTCATTCTCAATTGTGATAAACTACATTACCCATCAAATTTTAAGGCCAAAACAGCTACAGAAAAGCTCAGAATCCAACATATACAGATAAAAAAGCATGAAAATTTAGGCAGAAATAAACCGGTATTCGACAGAATCCAGGCATTGTGAAGAATCGATCAAAGAGAAAACCCTAAACAAAACAAAACCCATTCAAAGACCTAGAAAAACATCGAGAAAAACGAAATTAAAGACCAAAAGAAACTTACTTTGATCTTTTCGTTTGCGAGCGAACCGCGCGGAGGAGGCAGAAAGGGGAAGAACGAAGGAGGCGAGCCAAAAAAAAAAAAAGGGTTTTGGTTTTGGTGTTTAGGTTACAAACCGGATGAACCGGTTATAAAGAAGTACAAAACGATGCGTATAGGAAGCATACAGTTTGGGTTCTGTTACCGGCTGATCCGGTTTCTATGGGGTAAATGACACGAGGTTTACCTGCTGAACCGGTTCTTCCGAACCATGAACCGAGTATATTCGGGTTCGGGTCAGACCAACCCAAAATACACGGTTCGGCTGCATATTGCATTTAGTAACTTTCTGCAATTCAATGGCTTTTCAAACCAATCGACCCGTTTAGCCGCCACCCTGTCCCGCGCCGAAAAACACCAACTGGCGGCGCCGCCTTCTTCTCCTCCGCCGCTACGCCGTCGTTCTGTGAGTTCCCCATTATTGTTCCACACTTGTTGAATTTAGAGATTCAATTCATTTTTTTGTTTTCGGGGTGTTTGATTGTGTAGTGTAGTTTTTCAATTGATTCCAAGTGCATTTGGATTGAGTTCGTGGGTAATTTTTGGAGGAATTTAGGGTTAGGGTTTAGGGTTATTTCTGTTGGTTTTTGCCATCTGCTAGTTAATGGGTTTTGTGGGTAGATGCTAAATTTGCAACTTTTTACATCTTTGAATGATACATTTAGTTGTCTGTTGGTGTTTGGCTGCTAAATTGATGTTTGGGGTTTGCTAGAGTAATGCATTTCAGGTGTTCGATATTTTTCCACATGAACTTGCTTCAAAGATCGTACCTTGTAATTATTGATGATTGTCTTTCTCTCTTGTTTTGTAACTTTGTAATCTTGTATGTCTTTGAAGAACTCCACATCAAAACATCAATTTCATAGCTCCTATGTCCTATAACTTATTATTCTCTAAACTCAAATTCATCCAAACTCTTTGACACTCGAAATTTTGACATCCATAATAAATTACTAGACACAAGTAGCAACACTACACGCAAATCAAACCAAAGACAACACCCCCAACCATATCGATATGCAGGAGCTGCCGAGTTATAACGGTTTGCGAAAGCCAATCTCTACGGTAGAGTCTTTGCTTTGAGGCACCGGGTTCAAATTCACGGCGGGTCTCGCCGGAGGCTCCATTTTCCACTTTTTCCGAGGCATTTTCTGGCTGAGTCCCAGGGCGGGGCCCACAGGCAGATTAGCCGCCGGACTGGCGGCGGGGACCGCGGTGGCTCTCGGGGCTCTGGCCATTGTCGTCTCGAAGGTCGTCGTGTACGGCTGGCATATGTCGCAGTGCGGCCCGTCAGCGGATTCATTGGCGGCTCCGTTGCTGGGGCCGTTGTCTTTGCTTCAAGGGGCCCGCACGCCGCCCTGACTGTCGCGCTCGCCTGCGGAGCTCTCTACTCACTGTCGCGTACAATGGTCCTGTGGGGTGCTCAGGACCCTGTGGGACGAATCAGATGTCGTCATGAGTAACTAACATCCCCACCCTGTAGTTTTATTTAGAGTAACAATACGTCTGGGTGTGTTGCTTTTTATGAAATTAATACCGATTATAGTTTGATACGCAGGGCCATCGGGTTTACTTTTAATGTAGCCTAGGCTCATCATTTATTTTTGGTACTTGGCTTGATAACGCTTATAATCAATTGTTTTTACTAGCATGTTGTTAGTATTGCTTTGTTGCATTTTTGTCCTCAATTGTTTCTGAACTTGATGAACCCACCTTCAAACTTACCTTTCCACATTGTTCTCTTCAAGCTCAACTTCTGCAATTCTCAAACATTAGGCCTTTTTTTCCTTTCAGCTAGTTTTTTTACTGATCATACTTTGACATAAACTAAACTCACTCCGTAAATTTCAATATGTACAGATCTGCAGCCTAATTCTATCAGTAGATGATCTGTTTGCAGCAAAAATGTGAAAGAAAAAGCCTGCAGTCATAGGTAGTACTAGTATATCACCAAATATCTGAAGAAAATTGTAAGCACTGTCAGACTGTAGTGACTGAAAAAACACCGTCAACACCCTCAAATGGTTCTCCTATCAATGCACTCTACCAGCAGACGAAAATTGGTATATAACATAACAGTGACACAAAGAGGAATGGTAAAATTGACTCAAGCAAGCAAACTCATTCTTATTCAGCAGCTTGTGCTATGCAAAAGACTACCACTACAACCAACCAGATATATAATTGAATTTATTCATAACCCAACTAAAGATCATATTCATATTCAATGATACATGTAGTTGTCTGTTGGTGTTTGGCTGCTAAATTGATGTTTGGTGCCAATTTAAAAGTGTGAGTTTTTTTCTCCTGGGTAGTGGATTTGTGTTTGTTTTTGCCATCTGTTTTGTGGGTAGATGCTAAAGTTTGCATTTTTTTGCATGTTTGAATGATACATGTAGTTGTGTGTTGGTGTTTGGTAGCTAAATTGATGTTTGAGGATGGCTAGAGTAATGCACTTCAGGTGTTCGATGTTTTTTCCACACAAACTTGCTTCAAAGATTAGATCGTACCTTGCAATTATTGGTCACTGTCTATCTTGTTTTGGCTTGTATATTGATGATTCTGTGTTTTGAGTTCTGGATGACGATTGTTGTGGAGGACAGTATTGTGGGGCGAATGAATCAAACTTAGAAGGTATTTGCTCAGCATATTGAGATGTTTGATTTTCATTAATTTTGGTGTTTTGTTTGGCTATTGTGGTTGCAGGTTAGATGAATGGAGGGCAGATGAGCATGTTGAATGCATAATCAAAGGGGATGAACCGTAAGTTAGCAGTGCTTGGACACATTGAGGTTTTCCTACACAGACCGAACAACATCCACAGAGCCTTTCAAAACTGCTCTCTGCATTTGAGTTCCGCCTTTCATAACACCTCGGAATCTTCAAATGAGGGGAACTTGAACTTGCCTTTGGAGTGGTACAACCAGGCATTTCCAAAACTGCAAAAGTTAACAAATTCACTGAAGAATGTGGATTTGGTTGATGGAACGTTGGTCCATGTTGAAGATAATAATTCCATCATCACCGATGAACGTCTTCTTCGTCGAATGCACCGTTACAAGGGACTTGTCAGAGCATTTCTAGAACATCCTTCAGTTCAAGAAGATGTGATGAAGAATGTGCATGCTGCATTGGCAGGAAGAAAATGCACCCCGCCTATTTGTTTTGCCAAACCTACTGAGAGAGATCCCATCACCATCGATATCCTCACTAAAGTTTGCAACATTTTGAACATCTCCGCGCAGCAAAGGAAGACGGTTCGTCTCATGATTTGCCCACAGATCACACAGCACCGAATATGGACGGGCGCCCTCGAACAAGTACTCAAGGGACTAGACACGGAGATGAAGATATTAGATAGTAATGGTGATGAGCCCCACAAAGGGATATTTCTCGGCCGCCAAATTGTTTCAACTTGCCTGAAATTCCTAGCTGAAACAGCAGGCCGCCAGGATGAGGATGCTTCTTCATGGATGAGAACTAGACCATCTAAACCGTCTCATTCTCCTTCTGCAAACAAATGGGAAGAAGTCCTCGAGATGTTTAACGACCTCATTAACTGTCTAAAAGACGATCAAGGATTACTACTATCCCATCATGTCTCGAAGCTCGAGGCTATGAAAGAAGGGCTGACTCAGGTCAAAGACGTGCTCATCGATAGGGACATCGGGTACAAGGAGGTCCTCCATCACGAGGGCTTGCTGCAGAAGAAGCTCCTGAAAACACAGGGTCACTCATCCCGATGCCTGTTTACCCTTCTGCGGTATTATCTCCACGACACTGTTCGAGATATGGAGGTGGACGTATCGGGTGGATTGTATGAGATCGGTGACGAGGAGAAAGTGTGTCTCTGTATGGGGAAAATCGTCACATCCGCTGAAGAGAAGATGGTTTGGCACGGCGTAAAGCAGTTAGACAGAGCGCTTGGTATGTTCAAGTTCGTATGGGAAGTAGCCGGCATGAAGAGAAAACTAGAGCTGCAAGGACATTTATGGTGTGTAGGCGCTGCGAGCAAGACACTCACATACAAAGGCAACTTGTTCATTATTCATGGAATTAATTTATGAAGATCATTCAGTTCATCCGGTCAGCTCCGATTTGAGCTCATTGATGTGTTTTTCCTTTGGGTAAGTCGATATCAACTTTGAGCTTATTGAATCAGGGCTGCTCCGGTTTTTTTTTTTCATTTTTTTTCTTAATAAAAAGTTGGTTGGTTAGTTGGGAGGCATTTCACTCGAAAGGCTAAGAAAATGTAAATGAATATGAATTTCAAAAATAGTTGAGTGAGTTGACATATCTTTTCAAATTCAAACCTACTTCTGCAGTATTGTATTCTATGCTGATGCATTTGGACAATCTGAAAACTCAGCGTAGTTATCACCATTGAATTCCATATTTATCTGATATCATGACGAGGAAGAACACATTCTTTCTGTTTGATTTTATTGCAATTTGTAGACTTACCTTGTAGAACTCCAGTTACTGTTGTTAAATGCTATTCTGGGTAGAAATAAAACTCTGTATTGTTTTCACTTGATACTTTTTACTGGTGTAAGTTTTCCTGCTAGGTTGCTACTCAATGGAGTTAGATATAAGCCGCATGCAGGAACTTGGTATGTGGTCGGATGTCTATTTCGCCAAAACACCTCCATACGTACAGAAGGCTCTGCTCTACATATCTTCATGTGCCCAAACTGCCCTTTTGAAATCTATGCATCTGGAGACTTAACTGTGAGTCCAATATTCATGCTTGGAAGAGAAACCTTATGATATATCACTTGTTATTATTTGGGAAAAAAAAGAAGACCTCAACGTGAAAGTCTGAAGTGGGGGGGGGGGGGGGGGACAAGTATCAAGTATGTATGTTAGTGGGAAAACCGTTACCCACTATGACTTAACCGTTTTCCCTTTTCTGATTCTTATTATATACATCAAGTTTTCTCTCCCATCTTTGTATGCATTAACCTTGCAAAACCAAAACAAGAAAATGCCATCTTCCCTGCCTTTTTTGCTGCTGTTTTTCATGTTCTTCCTTTGTGTTGTTAATGGGGTTCAGCTGATAATAGTCAACAACTGCAAAGAAACCATCTGGCCCGGAATCCTTGCAACTTCCGGCCAAGCTACCCCGCTAGGCGGTGGCTTCTCCTTGGGCCCGGGCCGCCGCCAGCTCCTCCAACTGTCCCTGCACTGTTCGGGTAGGATATGGGCCCGCCAAGGCTGCCGCTTCGACCGCCACTCCCGGGGGACCTGTGAGACGGGGGACTGCGGCGGGGCCCTCCGATGCAGGGGCATGGCGGGGGCCCCGCCGGCCACGGTGGTGGAAATGACCTTCGGCAGCCCCATGTCGCCCCTCCACTTCTACGATGTCAGCCTGGTCGACGGGTTCAACCTCCCGGCCTCGGTGGTCCCCCTTGGCGGCAGCGGGGACTGCTGCGGGGTGGCGGCATGCGAAGCGGACCTGAATGGGCGGTGCTCGCCGTGGCTGGCAGTCAGGGGCCACCGGGGGACGGTGGTGGGGTGCAGGAGCCCGTGTCTGGCAACAGGGCTGTCTAGGTTCTGTTGCACCGGGGAGTTTGCCGGGCCAGAAAAGTGTCCGGCGACGGTTATTGGGAGGATGTTCAAGACGGCTTGTCCGAGGGCATATAGTCATCCCTTTGATGAGGCCACGGGGCTCAAGACTTGTAGGGCTACTAGGTACGTGGTCACCTTTTGCCCTCCTTGATCACTAGGCTCAGGCATTTCGGTCGGATTCGTTCCAGGAACTATAAAATTCGTGGGTAAATGAAAAGTTAAGTTCTTTTGAATGAAATAGTATAGCTTTTTTTTTAAGTAGAAAGTAAGTTTTAGGGTATTTTGTTGTTGGACCATTTGGTCGTCTAGCTTTGGCAGGTTATTGTGTTCTGAATTTTGATGAATTTGAAAGTTGAATGTTGGATTTTCATATTCCATACATGGCCTTTACTGTTAAACAGGATCTAGTTTCATGGCCCGTCTCTAATTCCTTGTTGAATTAATGCTTCAATAACCGATATTATTGAAACCAACTTCGTATAGCTTATGATTTTATTTTATTCTATCACTGTTAAACAATTTGAAGATCTTTCTGATATATTCATCGTTTTTTTATTGGTGTAGATAATTTTTGTCTTTGAAATGGCGGGATATGAGTGTATGACTATAAACATAAATAAATCGTTTAGCTGGTAGCATACTGAACCCGAATCAAACTAAATACAATCACCGGAGGCTCGGTTTTCCACTTTCTGCAAGGCATTTTTCCGTTGGGGCCCCAACGGGCTGCGTCACGGCCGTCAGGACCAGCCCCCAAATTCATTTAACAGAACCAAGCTAATGTTTTTCGGATTTAAGGAAAATTAAATTATTTATTCCACCTAATACATTTCCCTTTACTTCAAAATAAACGATAAAATAGAATTAAAAAAAATTGACGTGGCAATCTTTTAATTAAAATGACACGTGCTCCTGTTGCCAAATCAACATTCCGGTGCCAAAATTTCAATTTGGGATGCTACGAGAAAATAAAGAATAAGTATAGACTGTCGCCAGCTAAAAAGTCACTTTGGATTATTCTTGATCACAAGACCCTCCGTACGGATTTTTTCCAGCCAAAAACCCTCCTTTATTTGATGATATTTTTTATGATTCACTATAGTATACATTTTTTTATGTATATTTATAGTTTAGTAGTCTTTTCTTATTATTAAATATATAATTTTATTATTAAATCTATCTCTGTATCCTTGTTTTCAAAGTTATTTGTTTGCGTTAATACTAGACTCAATACAAATAAAATACGTACTATACAATTTATATCGTACATTGCACAAGTTTTCTTTACATCATAGTTGACTTTTTATTAATAAATATCATTTTTTTCGTACACCCGCGCATTGTACGGGTTTAACACTAATTTTCCAAATAAATTGAAAATAAAAAAAGTTTGATGAAAAGTACAAAGACCAAATCCTCTTTTTTTTTTTTTTGAAGTACGGAAAGTCCAAATTCTTAAAAATACGTCCAGGATAAATTTCTATCACAAATACACATATAATTAGATAAGAACTCCTAGTTGCGATAAATAGTTGTAATTTGTAAACCATTATACTTCTATTACTAACATATATTGGTAATCTTTAACCTAACCAAAATCTTAGTTTATTTTCAAACGATGGGGTATGTATGAGTGCATGACTATAAATACAAATAGATCATTAGCTTGCTAGTATTCTATACATTCAACCCTAAACAAGCAAACCAAAGACTACACCTCCAACCATAACGATATGCAGGAGCTGCCGAGTTACAACGGTCTGCGGAGGCCACTCTCGCCGGTAGAGTCTTTCCTTTGAAGCATCGGGTTCAAATTCACGGCTGGCCTCGCCGGAGGCTCGATTTTTCACTTTTTCCGAGGCGTTTTCCAGTCGAGTCCTAGTGTTGGGCCCGCCGGCAGATTAGCCGGCGGGCTGGCGGCGGCGCGTGCTGGCGCATTTCCCGTGGCGGGGACCACAGTGGCTCTCGGGACTCTGGCCCTCGTCGTCTCGAGAGCTGTCCACGTGTATGGCGGCCGCGGGCATACGCCGCGCGGCCCCGTCAGCGGATTCATCGGTGGCTCCGTTGCTGGAGCCGTTGTCTTTGCTTCGAGGGGCCCGCGTGCCGCCCTGACTGCCGCGCTCACCTGCAGAACTCTCTACTCGCTGTCGCATACAATGGTGCTGTGGCATTACCGGGACGGCCTGGGACGAATCAGATGCCATCATGAGTAACTAACATCCCCACCCCGTAGTTTGTTTTGAGTAATGATTCAGTGTGTTGCTTTTTATGAAATTAATAGTACTTAGGCCCTGCTCTTTGGATTGATAACTCTTTCCAATTCAATCCAATCTATTCAAACCTCATTTTATCCAATTTAAAGAATAGGGTTTTATTATAGTTTGATACTGATAGATGGCAGGTCCACTGGGTTTACTTTGAATGTAGCCTAGGCTCATCATTTATTTTTGGTACTTGGCTCCATATCGCTAATAATAAGTTGTTTTTACTAGCATGTTGTTAGTTCTCAATTGTTTCTGAACTTACCTTCAAACTTACCTTTCCACATTGTTCTCTTCAAGCTCAACTTCTGCAATTCTCAAACACTGGGCCTGTTTTTCCTTTCAGCTAATTTTTTTTACTGATCTTACTTTGACATAAACATAGCATTATCCCCCAAAAACATATACAATCTATCAGTGGTGCAGCCTAATTCTATCAATAGATGATCTGTTTGTAACCTTGACAGCAAAAATGTGAAAAAAAAGTCTGCAGTCATAGGTAGTACTGGTATATCACCAAATATCTGAAGAAAATTGTAAGCACTGTCAGACAGTAGTTACTGAAAAAACACTGTCAACACCCTCAAATTGTTCTCCTATCAATGCACTCTACCAGCAGACCAAAATTGGTATATAACATAAGAGTGACACAAAGAGCAATTGTAAAATTGACTCAAGCAAGCAAACTCATTCTTATTCAGCAGCAAAAGACTACCACTACAACCAACCAGATATATAATTGAATCATTCATAACCCAACTAAAGATTATATCATATGCATATCCATCATACACACTGACTGACAGACAAACCCATCAACCATTCAATCTCAATGTCGATTCCAGAACATGTTGGCCGACTCAAGCCCGCAGTATCCCAAATGCCCGAACCCATAGGGGCCGCTGGGCGTCCCCGGAACCGGCATCAAATGCTGCTGCGGCGGGTTCGGGCTCGGGACCATCCCGGGGCCGAACCCGTCGCACTCAAACAGGGTCGGGGGCCTGCGAGGGACTGGGTGTCCCTCGCTCGAGAGCCCCTCGATCCTCTTCAGGTAGAGCCTGTACTTCTGCAGGTGGCTGGCGACGTTCTCCCTCGTCAGCCCCTCGACGCTCATCATCTCCATGATCGTCTTCGGGACAGCCTTGTCAACCCCCAGATGCTCGATCACGTCCACGAACCTCTTGTGCAGCTGCGGCGTCCACACCAGCCGCGGCCTCTTCCCCGCCCGGCCCGGCCCCCCGCCGCCGTCCTCCGACCCCGACCGCGACGGCTCCTCCTCACCCCGCCGGAAGTCCGCCGGGAAGAGGCGGAGTCCTTGGGGGTCGTTCTCTTCTCTGGGGCAAATCGTCGAACAGTTGTCCTGCAATGTCCGATTGAGATCGAACGAAACCCTAGGGCGTTCCTGGGTGATCCCGAATGCCAAGGCGAGCTCCGGGGAGATCAAGGACTGCGTCAATGGCGTCAGATCTTCGATCGATGGGAGACCCCCCATGTCCCATTCGAGCTTCTTTGCTCCGAATCGTCCCTCCATTGTTGCCCACCAGTTTGGATCAAAGATCGGAGATTTTCAAGGGGAAATCTGGAAATCTGGAAATGGGTGTTGAAGATTTGGAGGGAGGGATTACTGATTAGGGTTTGGAGGTTGGAAGACGGAAAGCTGAGCAGAGTTTGTTTGTGAATTGTGAATTGTGAATTTGTGATAGAGAGAGGAAAGAGTGGCCCGTTTAGCGGTGATTGTATTGTGATGTGTGTTACACTTTTTGAGGGGAAAGAAGTAAAAGTAAAAGAGGAAAGAGAGATACATAAACAAACATAGGCAGCAGAGGTCACAATCTCAAAGACAGGGACCTCACGTGGATTATTATCACCTTAAACACCCTTGAAATTTTTTAACTGGACTTGCATTTTTCTTGTCAGTTTCTATGTATTTATACACTCGATTGGTATACTAAGGTCGTGTTTTTTTACGTGGTTTGCTGCGGTATGGTCTGGTGAAATTGTGGTGGGTACGGTGGAATTGTAGTGAGCTAATTGGTAAGTTATGATGGGTTTTTGTATATATATAAATATTATATTGGTAATTGTGCAAAAGTAATTGAAAAAAGTGAGATGAATATTGTACTGTTTTTGGATTATTAAAAAAATATTGTATTAGTAATTGTGAAAAAGTAATTTGTGGTGGGTTGTGGTGTAATGGTATGTTGTGATGAGTTGTGGCAAAGTGTGGTGGATTGTAGGACTGTAGACTGTCAGCCGTATAAAATAAAAGGAATTAAGGCTATGTCGTTTTGTGTGGCTAGTAAGATGCGGAAAAGATACAATTTGGTGAAATTGTGAAAAGTACGGTAAGGTGTGAATGATAGGTAAAATTTTGGAAAGTGTGGTTGATGTGATAGGTGAGGAGAGAAAATATGAAAAATAGAGAATAAAAGTGAAGAGATACATTGGTAATGATTATGGTAAAGTATGGAAGAATATTGAGGCACCGTTCTTTCGTTCTTTTATACGATGGAATTGCGATGCGGTAGATCGCAGTGGGTTGCGGTAAGTAGCGGTGCGGTAATTGGAAATATTTGGGATTTTAATAACAAGATAAATAGTATATTGCGGTAGATTGCGGTGAGTTGCGGTAGATTGCGGTAAATTACGGTGCGGTAACTTATGGTAACGCATAAAAGAACGGTGTATGAGTATTATAGTGAGTCGTGGTACCGTACCGGTGTATCGCACCGCACCGTATAAAAAAATACAGGCCAGCAAAAGTCTGTTCGACTCAACATCCTGAATTTGTTTGACTCGGGAAAAATCGGGTAGGGTTATGGAATTTTCGTCCTATTTTTTACATTGGCCATTTTTTTCAAATTTCTACTGTTTGAACCCGATGAAAACCCGAATTTATACTTGCCCGATTTATCCAACCCCAAAAATACGCAAAAAGCCTGGGTATCAGACATCAAGTCTTTGTCCGATGTCCGACTTTTCCGAACATGGAATTACTCGGACCCAGATTTTTGTCACCTCTAGTTTTGTGTGAGTTGTATCAGTATATTAATGGTACTTTTGATAGTTTACTAAGAAATATGTTTTTCAGGAAAAAAAAATCATTTCTACCCTTGAAAAATGATTTACTGTGTTTGTGAGTGAAATAATGGATCTCACATTAAGATTTTCTCATCTATTTAGAACAATCAAACATGGAAATGTTTGTTCAATTTGGAAAAGTTAACTACCTTTTCCGGGAACGCTCTGTTATAATTTTTTTGTTTTGTTAATAAAAAAGGGGAGAGGAGGGTTTTATCAAAAAGAAAAAATTTAGTCATTTTGATTAATGTAATTATGTAAGAACTGCAAGTGAGTAAATTTCTTTCACAAGTGTAATTAATTTTGTTCTAGCTAGAAGGTCAATTTGAGAATGCTTGAAAAATCTAATGAAATAATTGTAGTAGTTAAATGATTGATATACTTTGAATTTGGTTGAGGAAACATGCACTTTTACCTTTAACATAAGTGGAAGTGAATCATGTGTTTCTGCAAATGTATCTGAAAAAGGGAAATCAATCTTCATAAATTATGTTGCCAAAAAAACATGATAATTTAATTCATACCAGAATACATAAATTGTATGTGAAATACTCCCTCCGTACCATATTAATTGACATGTTTCACAATTTCTCACATACCTAGGTTTTACCTAAAAAAACTACCCAAACAATTAAATAGCCCCATTCTCCAAGACTTTTTTAGCATACCAAGGTGTGGGTAGTGAGAGAATGTGAGTAAGAGTAACTTTATTAAATGAAAAAAAGAATTTAACATAAAACTAAAATAATTAAATGAGGTATTGGGAAATGGAAAGTGACAATTATTTTGGAACAAAAAAAAGTGAGTTAAAGTGTCAATTAATATGAAACGGAGGGAGTACTGTTATGTAATTCTAAATTTGAGTAATTAATCAATATTCTTTCCAAATTGCAATCCAGTTGATTTATAGCTCATCATGATAAAAGATCTAACTTTAGAAATTTCATAAGAACAAATGCAATAGGGGGAACACCACATTGGAACATGTGTCAAGTTCCCAAGTTCTAGTGCAATAGGGAATGGAAATCTGGAAATGCAAAATTGGGAACACTCCATAGTTCTTGGAGCTTCACCATTTCAACAAATTAAAAGGTGACATGTGGCATTTATATAATATAGGTAAAAGGAAAAAAATAAACTAGTCAAACAAATATTTTATAGTAAAGTGTAGGAATGAGT
Source organism: Portulaca oleracea (assembly GCA_029582165.1). Taxonomy (NCBI): domain Eukaryota; kingdom Viridiplantae; phylum Streptophyta; class Magnoliopsida; order Caryophyllales; family Portulacaceae; genus Portulaca; species Portulaca oleracea. The sequence continues at coordinate 10,941,242 of CM055872.1, read as the reverse complement.
TCATATTGTTGTAGAATTAATGGAATGAAATTCCAAAAAATAGGAATGATGAATGATGTGGAAGGAGATGACCACCAATTTCATTCAAAAAATATGATCACCATTGTATTTGCTCTAACACTTACGAAACATATTTGGAACTCTGAATTTAGTGTAAGCCTTTGATTATAACTTGTGTGTTCATACACCAAACATGAATCCTCCAATTGACCAAAAATATTATTGTATCTCTGAAAATTGTAATTTTTAACATCTCGTAACTAGAATAAGTGTATCCTTCACGAACGGCAACTTCTAATTGGCAATATTAGAAGCTAACATCAAACTTAGGTGCGTATATCCGACGCAGATTAGTACGACTTTTTTCAATTGTTCAAAGCCAAGATTAGACTGAAGAGCTTGCTACAAAAGTTGCAGAAAATTGCAAAGTACTAGATACAGTTTGTTGTATTTCACACAAGTCTTCCAATTCTAGCTCAGAAATTCCTGTTATCAAAACCCAAATCATAGAACATGACATATTTTCTTATTTTTGTTGGTTTTGCCATGTAGTTTGATCGATTTTGATTTTGTTTTGATGCAACTTGTTTTGTGTAGGTTCGACTTTGTTGTTGCGGTCTCTTGACTATATTATGGGCTTTAATCAATCAAAGAAAGAGAACAGGACATATACAGCAATATCATCCAACATTCAACAACAATAACAATAACAATAAGCAAGAAACACCAAAACATAAAAGAGAAATGTTTGTTTGAAAGAAGGGAAACTATCCATGGGATACAACTACTACAAGCAAAAGAAAAGAAAAAAACTTATGGCCTCAAAACTCTAACATGAAAGGCTCTGATTTTCCTCTCTCACAATCTCTCTTTTCTCTCTGCAGCTAAGGCTAGCAACATCTGATCTGTACATCCACAAATTTACCACCTCCACAAATTTACCATCTGATCGGATCGGATCGGGCGGGAGGCATCTAGTGTATTATCTCGGGCACGGTTCGAGCCTCAAAAACTAACCTGGTTCTTCTTCTTCTTCTAGGTATTATATATATATTTATCTGATATATCCTCCGAAAACTACAATTTACAGGTCTATTACAAGTACAACCAACCAACTTTTATTTTTTCCTCATCTACCTAAAAAACTACACATGAGCTCCGAAATTAAACAGGCATGCAGGAAACCAACTGAAAGAGAGTCTCGCCTTCAAACAAACTAGCCTCAGTTAGCTGTACAACGCTTTGGTTTCCTATGCCATCGGAGCAGGAGCAGGAGCAGGAGCAGGAGCAGTGTAGGGAGTCTGCAGACTAATGATCCTCCTCTCTGCAAAACAAAACATGCAAAACATTCAAGTTTGATGGTTCGAAAGATCGATACCCAATATTTCACTCTAATGTCAAGGTTAAATTTCAATGCTTAATGGAGTATTGGTAAACTTAGGAAAGTTGACTAGATTTCTCTGCATTTGGTTGTGTTTGGTGAACGGGAAAATTTTACATGGATGCCATTATTTCATAGTCCAACTCAAGGAAAATTTTTCCCAAAGGGGAGGTAAGGAAGATATTTTCATAGTTTGGAATGAAAATTCATACTCTGCTGAAAATCCCAAAGTACACTCTGAATGTTGAAAATCTATGGGGTAGATTGAACATTTCAGATATTTTGTTTCCAGGATTTCAAATATTTTTTTTCTAGTACAAAAAGATTCCAGGAAAAAAATTTCCGATGATTCCACCAAATGTAAAACAAAAATCAAGTTCAAAAATTCTAGGCAGCAAGCCAGGTGATGCCGATAGCAAACAACAAGATACCCCAGTATATAGTCCTGCTAACGTGAGGTTTTCTTTTTTCTTTTTCTTTTTTTTTTTTTGGGGGGGGGGGGGGTTGTTCCAAATGGAGGCAGACAGGCAGTCTTCCGATGGACAATGCGGATGTATAGCACTTGGAGAGAATAAGAGAAGTACAAGATGGAGAACGTGGGAGAGAAAGGAGAAAAGTAAACGAAGATAATACCTCCAGCTGCAACAAGTTTCTCCACACGTGCGACAATGTGCTTTCCATAAGTATACTTCTTGAGTGCATTCAGGTGGTTTTTTATTCGCGAGAGGATCATTTCAAGTTGCTGGTCATCACAAGTCTCTAGCACTTTCTGGACGACATAATTTGCAAACTGATCCTTCATCATCACCTGCATCACAAAGGCAGTTTGGCATGCCACAGGGCAACATATTAGCACCATGAAATAACCAGCAAAAGGTGTGCATGTCTTGTTAGCAGAAGAAGGAAGTGATGAAAGACCAACCTGAAGTGGCTCATTTTCATCAGTAGAACCGAGCATTTCATTCACCATGGTGCGGCGTTCTGTTTCATCACCAAATGCCAGACACTTCTCTATGACGTTAGAGGCGAATTTCTGTTGGCTCATTTTGACGATCTTCCCAGTTAATTTGCTGATGATAGCAGAGCGTTCATCTGGCTTTCCATGCTCCAGTACATGCTGTAAAAAACGACGTGCGAATATCAAAATGTATTCCTTGTGCATTTAAACAGAAACAGAACATCACTTAAAACACACAATTTTGTAAATAAAAGACTGACCCCTTGCATTAAGTCAAAGAATAATTTTCTAACACAAAATATTTGTATATACACTAACAGCTCAAGATAATAATCAGGCATATAGCTGATGGTTTGAAGACAGAATGAGAGAACTTCACTGGAGAGAATGTATGTGAAGTGTGAACATCAAATTCAGGCAACAGTAGCAGCACTGGCATCAACACTAGATATATTCGGCTTGAAGAAGCATAAAAGTTTTTACCATGGGAAAAAGAAAGAAAGGCCATGACAAACCTGAACAACATAATTTCCATACTGATCCTGCGCCAACATACAAACAGATTGCATGATCTCATCCATAACTATTTGTTGGGTCTTTGGATCTTTGCAGTGTTCAAGAACCCTCTGCGCCAGTAAAAAGAAAAGTACACAGTTAGGTTTTATGAATTTTATCCAGCTAATGTTCAACTCATATAAGATTCACTAATATACAAATCAAACTCGCACTAGCGACAAAGGACTAAAAGATAATGAGTGCCATCGAACCTGAATGACACGACACCCATATGGATGGGTTGACAGAGTCACAACTTGATCATAAAAGGTCAATATGATAAACTGGATAGCATCTTCTGGTATGCGCTCGATGCACTTCTGAATGACATGATTTCCATTTTGGTCACGGACGCAACGCATGATATGACCATCTAGTTCGACCACCATCTTCTTCTGCTGATCCAGACCAACCACTTCAATTGCCTATCAACCGAAAATAACCATAGTCAGGAATCACATAAAGTGTGGAGCATCTAGGACAATCAATATCAGCTGCTTAACAAATCGACGCTGATCTTATACAAGCCCCAACAAAAAGAAGATGACGATCAACATAAATCATGCGAAAAATGTTGTTGGTTGTCTAAGTACCTTTTGGATTACTCGGCATCCATACATTTGCAGGCTAAGGGTCAGCACATGCCCTGTGAGCTTATCTGCCAGTTCTCTAATCTGAGACGGGGATCCGTGCTCAAAGAACTATACCCAAAACCACGAAGCCAATAAACATGTCACCAACACAATTCTACATTTTATTTTGTCTGTATGAAGAAAATCAATGTCACTACAAAAGAAAAATAATATATTAAGACTACCTTTTGGATTACATAGTTTCCAAAGACATCTGTCATCAGTGACAATGCTTGAGGGATAATTTCATGGAAAACCATGTCCTTTTCTTCAGTGGTAGCTGTTTCAAGTTTCTGCTGAATGAATCGACTGCCATACTGATCGGCACTGCGAATTTCGAACAAGCGAACTTAAGAACCGAACCTAAGAGCAGAAAACGAAAAGGGATGAAAACCAATTGAATGTAAGCTTATACCTGAACTCCACGACATGACCAGCAATTTCAGCGAGCTCAAAACATTTAGTCTTATTGCTTTTAAACTCATCAAGCAGTGAAGACCCAAAACTTTGCTCCATGAATCCACCAGCTTCAGAGCGCCAATTTCCCATAACACCTGCAGCTAAGTTCCTCATTCCAGATGACATCCTCATGCTCCTCTCGCCATGCCGCAGAGATCCCACAGGAGAGTTAGGAAGAAGAGAGCTCAATATTGAATTTCCACCGTATGCGCCATATCCTGGATTCCCATAATACCCCTGGTTCAATCCCGCAGATTTACCAAAGTACGGCCTGCCACACTCTGATTTTTGGGGCGAAAGCATGCCCAAGTAAGCCTTCTGGAGCGCGAGCAAATCCATATAAGCGGCCCCGTCCATGGAAGGGTCATTCAGAGCTGCCAGCTGGGCAGCAGCGTGATCTGATGATGCTAAGTATTGAAGATACAATGGGTCCACTTGGGACAGCGAATGGGTCCCACCTCTGCTAAGACTTTGAAGCTCGGCTGCAGCAGCAGCAGCCGCCATTAAGTTAGCACGCGACGCTACTCCTCCTCCTCCTAATGCACGTGAATCCATGGGGCCCACACCGATGGCGGAAGCAGCGGCGTTTTCAAACAACGGCGGCAACGTGCCGCTGCCAAGCTGGCCCGCCATCATCGACGCCAGAGCCGGATTGATGTTGTGCCCGCTCAGACTGTAGTTGGGAATGGCCGAGCTTGGGCTGCCAACGCTGTGAAAATGAGAAGGCGAGTTCGGTCCACTGTGCTTGTTGTGATGGTCGGCGAAACCATAGTAGTTCTGATCCATGGCAATTCCACCACCTTTTCCCACAGCAGGGTACGCCCCTTTAGTCACATGAGATGCTGGAAAGTTCCCAAACTCGGCAACATCCAAATGCGAGTTCGGCTTCATAGGGTTGCGATTGCCGTGCAAATTGAAGAGACTTTGGTGAGACCTCATATGCTTCTCCTGATCCAGCTGGGTATCTGCAGAGAGGTTCATGCCAGATAAAGCGGCCACGAGATCCGAAGTAGTGGTTGGACCGTTGGAAGTGCTGTGAAGTGAGCTTGGACTGTTGACACTCCTTTTGTCCATGGAGTTAACCCTACCTTCCCCAGCAGTGGGGATACGAGGACTAGGTGCCCTAGCTATAAGCTGAGGATCAGGAGTCGTGTTCCTTGACAAGGAAGCACCTAAAGCAGAAGCATAAGTTAAAGAAGCTGAAACACCAGAGTTCTGGTTTGGTGATATAGCTCGTAGAGTGTCTGTCGAAGACAGGGGAGCAAACTGAGCCTCCGAAGAAGCGGCTGTCTCATCAAACGCATTCCGGCTAGCAGGGCGAGAGGGGACCCTTGATGGAGACGTCGAATGGTGCAGATCGTCCTGCTACAATGGAAATAACAGTGAACCAAAAGTCTCGCAGTGAACTAACATACAAATAAATTAACAAAAATACTAAATAATTTACAATCTTGAACCAAATCAAATATCAATCTTGGCAATAACAGTCATCCCTCACAGTGCCCTAAAGCATAAACTCATAAGATATTAAGCATACTAGTTAATATTTTCAGATCTTCAAATCTGACAAATCAAGAATTAAAGTATACAACACAAAACAGAACAAAAAACTCATAATACAATCAGTAAATCCAACCCAGAACAGAAAAACCCCAGAAAAAACAAAGGAAAAACTTTAGCTTATTGTGTAGGACTGACTGAGTCACCAAAACAAGCACAGATATAGAAACATGAAATCCAACACAAACCAAAATAAATACTACTCTGAATCAAGGGAAAATGAGGGTCAATCTAACCTAAAACATCATCAAATTATCATCAACAAAAGGTTCCCAGAAGAGATAAAACCACAAGCTCCAACTTTGTATGATATGAACACATCTAAATAAGGAAACCCTAAAAACAGGAAATTACCTGAATGATCTCAGCAATACTCTTCTGTCTACTTCCCAGACCTAATCCAGGCAACCCTACGCCATTCCACTCACTCTGTCCGCCATTGTTATCCTCCTTATGGTGTCCATTAAACCCCGGCTGAATCGAAAACAACGAGTTATTGTTATTATTACTACCACCGCCATTGCTGATTCCATTAAGGCTAAACTCGTCGTTCTTCCCCACCTTCCTCCGATCGCCGATCCCCCCGAGTCCGGCTCCGGCGGTGGCGCCACCGCCTCCGCCGCCGTGCACCCGCTGTGAGAACCGCCAGTCCTCCTTCGAGAGCAATGGCGGCGGGAGTCTAGGGTTTAAATTCACGTTCGAGTAGTAGTAATCCACATAAGCTGGATCAGCCCTGAGTTCTTCCTCCGTTACCTCCCTCTTACCTCCTCCGGCGAACAGCGAGTCTCCGGCACCGGAGAATAGGCCGCCGTCGACGGTCGGCGGGGCGGATGGAGACCGGAAAATGTCGTAGCCTCTGTCTTTGTCCCTCTCCCTCTCCCTCTCCCGGACCAGAAAACCTAAATCTTTACCGACCAATTCCTCGCCATAATCGATCGATCGAACGCCAATATCCGACGCCATAGTCATTCCATCAACAATCAACAAATTTTGAGCTCGAACAGTTAAAATTTGAGCTGATTGCACCCCAAAGAAGAAAAAAGAAGAGATTTTTCGACACTATACAACGATTAACAACAGAAATTAGGTGAAATCGTTTGAGTAATCAGAGTATGGAGTGATTAAAATGGAGATCGATGAATCCCTAGAACAGTGTCCGCCATTGATGTGATTTTACGAGAGTGAAGAAGTCAGGGGAGGGGTTGAAATAGGAAGAGAGAGAAACACAGACAGTGATAAGTGCGAGCAGAGAGGAGCCCTGAGCCGTAGGATGATGAGAGAGAGTGAATCCGACGGTGGAGATTCGTTATTACACAGAGAGAACAGTGGGCTGTTTTTTCTCTCTTTTTTTTTATTTTTTTTATTTTTTGTTTTGCTATACTTGGTTAGGGTTTTGATTCTGAAGAGAGAGAAAGTAGGAGAGTGTGATTTCAGATTAGTTAAATTAAATTATTTGGAATTTTAGTTCATTATTTATTTAAATTAAAAAAAAAGGAAAGGGAAAGAGGGGGGATATGGTATGGTATGGATATTTTGGTATATTATATTATGGAAATGAAAAGAATAGTTTATTTGTAGTAAAACAGAATCACGTCATGTAAAGTGGTAGTGAATGAAATTGGGGGTTCAAAAATCTAGGGTTTTGCCGGCATTCGATTGGGGGTGAGATTCGAATTAGCCCTTGGATGCTCACCATTTGGAGCAATATTATTCAACCCTTATATGCTCCTATTATATTAAATTTATTTTATTCTTTATTTTATTATATGCTTTTTAAAATTAATTAATATTCTATTCGTTCATATTAATTGTTATAATTTTGACTTTTACAATCTGTAATGTCACTCTTTGATTGATAATTTTTTACATATTATGCTATTAACAATTTCAATATTATTTTCTTTGATTGGTATTTTTTACATAATATGTAATCGGATCCGCCGGAATCAGTCTCTTCATGGACTTTTGTTCATGGGAGTAAGGCTGCCTACATTAGGATCCCCCGGACCGCGCTCAAACGTGTCACTTGGAAGGTTGTTGTTGTTGTTGGTGGTGGTGGTGGTGGTATTTTTCGTTGCAAATCTAATGATGATAATTGTATGTAGCAACTCATTGTATATATTGACAAATTTATGGTCAAAATATTTGAAATTTGTTTCTTGATTTCCAAAGACGGCAAATAAACAATTAATATGGAACGGATAGAGTATATTGATTTGTTTAAGAAGGTAGGTAGGTAGGTTTATATCAGGTTGCTTTTTTAGAGATAGTCATCAGTAAATTTTGGAAATTGATAGCAAGGGATGTCAAAGGCCCTATTCTTTTCAGATGTGAGTAAAGTTTTTTTTTTTTTTTTTACTTTATTCAATTTTATTTACTTTATCATTCTTTATCTTACTTACTTTACCAATTATTCTTTACCTTACTTATAATAATATTATACACATTTTCCTTTCCTTACTTGTTTTTTCTTACTTTTCTTACCTTACCTTATTTACATCCGTCTTCCTTACATGTAAAAAGAACACCCCTAATATCGCAAGCTTGTTCGATCAACCTTACTCCATTTGTGAAAAAATATTTTACTTGCATCGGTAATTAAACTTTGGCCAAAAGATTTGAAGACAAAGGTGGGTTACCTAGGTTGGGTGATGGGTTGAATCCCACTAAGTTTAAGAGGTTGGGCTGCATGAAAAGAAGGTCGCCAGAGAGTCAAGTCATTAACATGTCGACCCATTTTAACAATGTTAAAGAGTTAGTGAATAGATTGGACTGAGTCAACTCATCAATGGCCTTAAAATAAAGGGTTTTGGCCACAAATAATCCGTACTGAGGGGCTTGTGACTGAGAATAATCAAAAGTGACTTTTCGGCTACTGGCAGTCTATACTTGTTTACTATTTTCTCATAGCAGTCTAGAATCAATTTCCGGCACCGGAAAGCTGACATGGCGACCGATTTTTTTTTTTGAAGTATGAATAAACATACTTTCCGGTCGCCACGTCAACTTTTCGGTGCCGAAAATTGGTTCTAGACTGCTATAAGAAAATAGTGAAAAAGTACAGATTGTCAGTGGCCGAAAAGTCACTTTGGATTATTCCCAGTCACAAGCCTTTCAGTACGGATTATTTGTGGCCAAAATCCCAAAAATAAATAGTGTTTCATATAATTTTACATTTTAAATTCACTTAAATATATTTTTTTTTTTGTAATATAATTCACATTAAATAAAAATTAGTATAACTAATTTTGTGGTACAAGTACACTTTATTTTAGTCTTTGGTCAAAATGAGTTGACCCATTGTCTAATCCTTATTTTTACTATGAAAAGTTTAACCGACTACCCGACCTGCAACTTCAATGGGCCAATCTTGACTTGGCCCAACCCTATATAGTTGACAGAATGATCCTTACCTAACTTAATCTGATCCGTTGCTCACCCCTAGTGGTTTCTAAACTATACTAAACTTTAGCATTTCTCCTAGATAAAATTTTATAAATGATATTTGATTCGATCAAAACTGGGCTTCGGCTCGGGTTCAAATGGACTCGATAACAAACTGTGAAACAAAGGAAGAGTTTATTGAAGAAAATTGTATTGTATCATTATATTCGAATACAATGAGGATACAGAAGGTGAAACTAAGACTATTTATAGAAGAAGAAAGAAGGCTAAACAGAATGTATTTAGTTATAACTAATTCTTGAAAAGAAACTACTTGATATCTTGATATTTGATGAATGTAGCTGCTGTAGCTATATTATAGCTACTGTAATGCTTCACATCCCCCTCTCAAGGTTGACTAGGGGGATTATCAATCAACCCAAGCCTTGACACAAGCAAATTATGTTGATATTCTCCCAAGGGTTTTGTCATTACATCTGCAAGCTGTTTGTTGGTGGAAATATGTGCGGTTTGAATTAACCCATCTTGAATCTTGTCACGTATGTAATGGCAATCAATACGAATATGCTTTGTATGTTCATGAAAAACCGGGTTAGCAGCTATATGTTGTGCTGCTTTGTTATCACAAAACAAAGTAATGGGTTTTTGTGCTGGAATATGAAAATCCTCTAGCAACTGTGTCACCCATTCTATTTCTGAAACTGTTAATGACATTGATCTATACTCGGCTTTTGCAGAAGATTTAGGTACTGTTTTTTTGTTTCTTAGTTTTCCAAGAGATCAAAAAATCTCCAACAAAAATACAGTACCCAGTCAAGGACCTTGCAGAAAATTGGCAGATTCCCCAATCAGCATTTGAATAAGCAGTGACTTCTAGATTGTTTTTGCTAAAATAAAACAAGCCTTTATTGATAGAACCTTTGAGATATCTCAATATGTGTTGTGCAGCAGCAAGATGCATATCAGTAGGCTCTAATACCATGTGAAACAAAGGAAGAGTTTATTGAAGAAAACTGTATTGTTCATTATATTCGAATACAATAAGGATACAGAAGGTGAAACTAAGACTATTTATAGAAGAAGAAAGAAGACTAAACTGAATGTATTTAGTTATAACTAATTCTTGAAAAGAAACTACTTCTTGATATCTTGATATTTGATGAATGTAGCTGGTGTAGCTGTATTATAGCTGTTGTAATGCTTCACACAAACTGTAGGACCCATTTAGTTACATGGTAGATAATGAAAGATGATTTATACAATATAATGTTAGTTTTTTAAATGTTTAATAAAGGGTAAATATGCCCAACTATTTTAGTTAGGTCCATATCAAATGACTATTCGCCAGTAAATTTTACAGGTTAAAAATAATGAATAATTACTAAATTGCCCCTAATAAGCATGATTTTATATATATATATATATATATATATATATATATATATATATATATATGAAGTGTAAGATACAATCACCTAGACAACCATTCTCACAAAGATTCAGTCAAGCCATCCTCACAAATAATATGTATACTCGACACATAGAATGTTATCCCACGCCACCAAAGATTGTACAGTATGACACAATGACCACACTTCATAAGTCAATACTCGCTCGTTTTTAGTAACAATATGTATTTGTCACAACAACTAAATCATATCAAGACGTACACGTCGGAGGAAATATTTTGAACTCTCAAAAAATATGGATGGTACCTTTAATAGCGCTGATGAGTACCATTTTAAGCAAGTTGGTGTGTTAGATGGTGATGGTGATTGTGTGAATTCTCCTGCGTCCGATGGTTCATTTACCATCTCTGATCTTCTTCCTTCGATTGTTCCTAAGGTTTCTAAATCTCCCTATGAAGGTGCCATTTTGAGAGACCATGTTGTCAGTGGTAAGGTTGGTGCTAATACGGTATTTTCTTCTGATAGTGAACGCACTGTTAGTGACCCATCTAGTAGTGCTGTGGATGAGAAGGTTTGTTCTTCACCTCTTGGTATTGAGGACTCTTCTCATAAAGTTTTCAAAGTCAAGGGCCGACAAAGAAGGAATGTGAACCTATTGTGAAACTCAAAGTGGAGGTTGGTTAGTAGAGCATTGTGTAGGATCCGCTCTAGTGGTCCTAGTTGTGTTAAAGGTTTGAAGAGGCTTTCTCGAAGTTGCAGTTCTAACAGTAAAGATGCGGTTGATAGTACTTCTGAAAGATCTTTAAATGCAGTGAATGTCACATTGGAAAGGTTGGATGAGGAGACTCGTAGAGTGCCCATTGTCGTGAGTTTGTTGAAAATGTCTTCTGATAATTATGAGACTGTGACTAAGGTGTTTAGAGATGATATGCTGGAGCAAAAGAAAAATCTTGTTAGATAACTGTTTTTTTTTTGTGTTTTCTTGTGTTGCGCTTTGTGTTGCTCTTTTGTTTGCTAGGCTCTTTGGCTTTCTGCTGTTTGCGATCTTGTAGCATGTTTGATACCTTCTTAGTCTTTTTTTACTAGCAAATTATCGAAAAAAAGGTGAAACCAGCAAGAACTGTAATCCAAACTCCATTTCTCATGCCCATAGTTTCAGCTACCCTTGTAATGTCTAACAATAAAAACACAATTTGCTCTTAAGGATGTATGTTTTAGAACAGTCAAATTTGATTTTGATGGTTCTTTGAGATCGATTCCTTGCACCAAGAGATTATTCATTGCTACAAATGTCAAGTAGCAGAGAATCAAAAGAAGTTCCGAAAAGTTAATAATTCTAAGAACTTAAGGTCTCATTCTTTTATGCTGTACCGCGTGGTACGGTACTGCACCACAATATTCAATATTCTACCACACTTCACCACACTCTACTACACTTTACTACAAATCATTACCAAAATAACTTCTTACTTTTCTCTCTCCTCAATCTTCTTATCTACTTTTTACATTTTCTCTCCTCACCCACCCACCCCACCTACCACAACACCCACTACAACGTACCACAACCCACAACACTTCACCATACTTTTTCAAATTTCACCACACCGCAACCAACCGCACCGCAACCGCACCACATAAAAGAACGGGGCCTTATCCACAATCATCGATTATTCACCTATTCTAAGCTTTGATATACAACCAAAATTTGCATCAAGATTATATAATAATTAGGGCATTGAAGTTGAAAACTAAGAAGGAGTTGGTGAAATGAAATCCTAAAAGTTTAGGGGAAGACAATCCGAAATGGTAAAGTGTGGGATAATGATACAAATAATTGCGCATGTCGTGCCACTATCAACTCAGCTTTCCACCTCCGCTTCATATGCTCTGTTTGGACAACGACATTTGTGTCAATACTCAATTTATCAAATCCCCCCTTTAATTTAATTTACATCCAAACATATATAACTCTATTACAACAACAAAAGTCTTATTTTCAAAGGGAAATTAAAGTCACAACGACAACTCTCTGACTTTCCCACGTTGCAATCACACACACTGTTTCTTTTATTTAACTAATCAATATTTTAGGAAAATGTTTAGTCCTTGTTGCTAATAATTTCTGTATTTTTTTCTGAAATTTTCAATCTATTTTTTTTTATAAGGGGTAGTTGAATATAAATATCCAAAATTAAGAATACCCAAACAGAAGAGCTTCTAAGAAATATCTTATCATATTTTTAGAATCCAATTGAATTTTCAATTCGTTTGGAATATTGGGGTGTATTAACTATTGAAAATGGAGATAAACAGATAGAAGATGCATGCTCTAATTAATGTGAGATAATTAGTTTTTTTTTTAAGTTGTGTTCTGCAGCAGTGTTAGAAGTAATATTTAGCATTTTGACCAATTTCAAATTCTAATTGAATAAATATTAGTGTTTGTTAAGATGGCGTTTTAAATGACGTTTAATGTTTCAAGTAATGTTTTCTAAAACGTTAATAAAATTACTATTAAGCGTTTGGAGCAACATTTCATATTTTTTAGTAAAAAAATAACAACTGAAAATTTTATATTTGGAAATTATCCATATTCTTTTTATGTCAATTCACATTAATCCATTAATTCAACTTGATAAATTTACCGAACATAACTCTCATTTGAAGAACCATTTGCTATTCGCCATTTAAGCAAGTATCCGCTACGTAAACAGTTATCCCTTGTAAAAACAATAATTTCGTGTAACAGGGCCTAAGCCATTAATCCATGCAAGTCAATTTTATTTTCACATCACAGAGACTTTGACTGTTTCTTTGAGACAATTAACAAGAAATCTCAATCCATTAGACCATAACACGAACATTTATGACTTTAATAAGCTATATATATCCGTGCACAAATGGAGACAATAGGAAAATAAGACCAATTCAATGAAGGGCTAACCATAAAGATATATAACATGTCCGCTAAAAGCTCATTTGTCATTCACAAATTCCTCCTATAAAGGGACATCATGAAATTTAATTTTAGATGTGAATTGATATTTGGGCACCACAATTAATAATTTATGTAAGAGTTAACTTAATAAAAAATTGAATTACTATATAGTTAAAGGTTGGGTTGAATAAAGATTTTATATATATTCTAGTATGTTCCCATACATTAGGGTAATTTACATTTTGGACCACGAAGTATATGGATATTTATTTTCTGGATCCTCGGTTTTCATTGTTTATTTTTGGGACCTAAAGTTTATGGGTTGAATAAAAAAAGACCTTAAATTTGTAGGTTGGAAAAAAAGACTTATGTACTGTTTTTCTTTTTCTTCTCATATTTGAATTTATCTTTCGATTAACGCTAAATTTCAGGACTAAGGTTAAAATTAATATTAAAACTGTAATGCACATCTCTTAATCATGATGGAACTACTTAGACCTTGGGTACTTCAAGATCTAATTAGTTCTCCTGTTAAGTATGAACGAGAGCTTTGCTAATATATATTTATAAATAATTAATGCCCTAACCTGACATGTTCTTTAGAGAAATAAGTAGTCACCTACCTTTACATACCTTATCTATTTTTACTTACTTCATTTAGCATTATCTGAATTACATTACACAAAGTGGTCCATAATTTTGTACTCCACCAAAAGTGATATAAGGCAAACAAAAGTTGGATTCCCTCAACTTTGTTGGATGACAAAGTCTTAGTAATTAAGCAGGGCAGTGAAATTAAAAAAAAAAAACCAAGTGTATGGGGCAAATTATTGACCACCTCCAGTGCACTACTAAATTAACTAGACAAATAGTAGTAAAGGAAGTACTGCAGAACAGTGATAAAATATACATTTGTGGGATTTCTTCCCCATCTCAAGAAATTGACAGGAAAAAAGAAAGAAACAATTAAAGAGTAGACAATATTGAATTAATGAGGTATACAGCAGTAGTTGTGAAGCACATAAGAGTGACGTTGATTATTAACTTAAGTCATAATTAATAAAATAATATATAATATAATATATTAATGTGAGACGGAAGTCGCAGTCTATGAAGGGGGTTAGAGGGTGAGGTAGAGATAGGGCAGGCATGCAGTAGATAATGTAGAATAATGACAACAAATTAAAGCTACGTAACCCTAACAACTTACAATGGGCCAAAAAAACAATCACAATAACAAAACCAAAAACTAGGGTTTTTAATTTCATAAATTGAATTCTAATATTTCCAAAAGATTTTGGCAATCGGGAATTTTATTTTTGTATGTCAGTAGTCCCAATAAAAAGATAATTAAAATTGTATTTTTTTTGAACCATCATTCACACCATTTAATATTGTAGATTTTGACTTGTGTTTGCTCCCAAACTTAGTACCACACTTCCTCATATCATTTTTGGTGAATTTACAAACTTTTTCCCAATTTTTTAGATTATCTATCATTTGTATCATTTTTCGTTGTTTATTCCTTAAACCAATCATAATAATTGTTTAGATTTAAAAAAATCTTTTAATAACTACACTTCATAGCCTCTGTGTGGACATACATGGAAAAAGTAGAAAATCTGAAAATTTAAACAACCCCAAAATAAAAATATAGAATTAAATTTAATACCATAAAATACAATACTGTTTTTTTAACAGTTGAAGTACAAAAATTAAAATTCGGATTATTAATATTTAATTGAAAAAAATTAGGTTAGTATTAAAATCTAATTTCCTTTTAATTTTGAGTGTGCGTGGGTGTTGAATTTAAAGTGTTAGCTTCCTGGAAGATTGGTGTGGTGCCGTTTATATTCTTCTGCAGATCCACAATAAATATTATTACGTCTTCTTCTTCATTCATTCATTCATAAGTTTCAGTTCAGTTTCACGAGGACTCTCCTTCTCTTATTATAATTATACTACTTCCGTCCCAAAATATTTGTCCGTCGACTAAATTTTGACTGTTAATTACTCACAAATTATAATGAATTAAAATATGAAATCACTACCATTAGAAAGATAATTTGCTAAAGATTACAATGACGGCAATTTTATATTGTAACTCATTATAATTTGTGAGTAATTAATGGTCTAAATTTAGTCAACGGACAAATATTTTAAGACGGAGGTAGGACTAGTAATTAAATTCATGCATTCTATTGACAAAAAAATTTCTAGCAGCCTTCATCTTCTCCAATAAAAACACTGTCATCATTTAGGCCGCCCTATTTTTTTCTGCGATGCGGTATCACACCTCACTCTATTATTTAATATTCTTCCGCACTTTACAACACTTATTACTAATATAATCTCTTCACTTGTGTCTCCAACTTTTCTCATTCCACTTTTTATATTCTATTTCTTCACCTATCATATCAATCATACTTTCAACAAATTTTATCATATTATTACACATCTTACTAATCACACAAAAGAACATGACGCTTGTTTATTTTTATTAAGGGATGAATCAACTTGTATTTTGGTTATGTATGAACATGTACATTGAGTATTGTTTTTTGAAGTACAAGTTATTGCCTTTATTTATAAAATTAGTATCAAACTATTTATAATATCTATATAATTTATTTTTTTTGTGTATTATCCTGTATGGAAAAGAGTACCTACATCTAAATCTCTTCATAACTCACATTAACATAATTACATCGGGGTTTGTTGATGTCGTATCTATATAATCTTTTTTTCAATTTGGTCTCAAAGTAGCAACAAAGGACCCTTGATTTTCTTAAGGTTATTTTATAATTTTATTGCTTTATCATTAAGGGCTCCCTCTTATAAATGTATAAAGAACAAAAATTAATTTCATAGGCCAATTAAAGGCCCCAATGGCATTAGGACTGAATTCGATGGTCAACAATTCGAGTTGAATTCTAAATCCACGCTCAATTTTCTAAGATTCTAATTTTATATCTATTTTATTCATAAGTTATCACCAAACTGACCCTAAGTATTACATCAAACTCAAAATGTTACTATAAAAAAGAAAAGGTGACATAATAGGACTCCAATGGAAAAGAATGTAGTAGCCTGATGCTACAATGAATGATCCAACTTCCAAGAACTCTAGTTTGGAATTTTAATGCCAACTTATATTTTCTTTGGGGTAAGGTTAGGCTAGGCTTTGGTTAACTCGGGTTGGCAAAAGTTTGGATCAACTTATTTTCGACACTTTTTTTTTTTTTTTTGCTCTATAACCTTGTTTTGTGAAGCGATCAACTTTGATGAAAGATAAACTCACGTCAAATTAGGACGTGTCGGATAACTTTAGGTTGAAATCAATTAATTTTGTTATTTTCGTGTCTACATTGGATTTAGATGGATCCTTTAGGTCAAGTAAATTTGGGAGCCATGAGGCCCAAATATGTTGGGCCTAGAGTTCATTATGCAATATCGAGCTTCGGCCATTTAAAGGCCCATAAAATTATATGCTTGGGCTGAATATGTTGGGCCCAATATTGAAAATGCAACATAGAGCTTTAGCTACTTAAAGGCCCAAACAATTATAAGCCCATAATACTCCTTAATTAACTTCGACTAATATTACTCGTTCCATATTAATTATCATATTTGAAAATTATGTAGTCAAATTTCAAAAAGTTTGACTATTAATTTCTCAATATTTATAATGGCTTGTAATATAAAATTACTACCATTAAATTAGTAACAAAAATACTACCATAAAAATATAATTTTGCAATTATTAATAAAATATTATGTAAGAAATTATCAATTAAAAAATGACATTGAAAATCGTAACAGTCAACTAAGGTCTTGTTCTTTTGTACGGTACGCTGCGGTGCAGTAACACAACTCAACATACTATGCAATATTCTTTCATACTATACCACACCATACCACACTTTAGCACAATCTTTACCAATATGTCTTCTCACTTTTTCTTCTATGTACCTTTCACATTTTTTCCCATCACCTATCATATATTAATAACATTTTCCACAAATTTTACTATACTATTTCACACATTACCGCACTTTCCACATTTCATCATTTCACACTATTTATAGACCATATCAACTGCATAAAAAAAAAAACAGGGTCCAAGTGACAATTACTACCTCCGCCCCAAAATGTCTGTCAATTTAACCAACTCCTTTGTCCCAATTTGTTTGTCACATTTACAATTCCAATGACTGGCATTCTTTTTTTGCACTTAATTAATAAATCTATCTATCACTTTTTACAATTCTAACAACTATTATTCTCAATTAATATAGGGATAATTTGATTAAATTACATACTTTTCACCTCATTTCCAATATGCATTGGTTTTCCAAATTCAGGTAAAGTAACAAACCAAATGGGAGCATGGAACGGAGGTAGCGCAAAACAGAGCAAACGAAACGTGGAAATACAATCAACTTATCCGACAACAGTGGACCCCACCAGAAAAATACAAGCAGAAAAGATAAAAATATATTAATTTTTTTTATTATTGACCTTTGAATTTACAAAATTACAACCCCCTTTTTTCAAAGTTTCCACACATCAAGAGGTCAAAGGGGTTCATTCAAACCGTTATATGGCGCCAAATCTTGCAATTTAGCTTTGCAAAATTCCTACCATACCACACCTACTCAAAGACAAAATTGTAGTTTGGCTCAAAAAAGAGGGAAAAAAATTGTCAATTTTTTTTTTCAAAAGTTAAAGTCGTCTGATAATTAATTTAATTAAGGGACATAAAATCCTGGCAGATAAAATGCTTTACTAAAGGGATGAGCTTTCAGATTTGCCCAAATTCTTTTGTCCACTTTAATTAGAGAGAGATTTTAATGTATTAAAGTCTAACCTACTTTGGCAATTCAGAAGAAGAATATATATGTAATAAGAAAGTGAGTTTAGTGATGGGATATAGCAGCATAATATGGGAAGTTGTAATCCAATTACATGCATACGTACGTACATGGATATGCATCCCTTTATTGTTAGGTTAATTGTATCTGTATCAACTTTTCTAACCTAAACTTCTGCCTTTTACTTCTTAGCTAAGTTAGGTCATTTTTTTTTGTGTGGTTGGTGAGATGTGGAAATTGTGCGGTGTGGTAAACTTGTGGAAAGTTCAGTAAGATATGGAACGATACGGTAAAATTTGTGGAAAGTGTGGTTGATGTGATAGGTGAGGAGAAAGAATGTGAAAAGCGGAAGAGTAAAGTGAGGAGAGGAAAAAGTAAATAGATATATTGGTAATGATTGTGGCAAAATGTGGTGAACTGTGAAAAAAATATTGAGTAATATGATGAGTTGTAGTACCGCAAGTACTGCACCATATAAAAGAACAGTGTAAAAGAACAATGCTTTAAGAAGTGGAATATATGTGCAAATTTATCAATAAACAAAAGGGTGTGTTGAGTAGAATTTCGACCGCTTATAAAAAGAAAAATAGTGAGAAAAACTTTTTATGCCCTTTTGGAAATTTTCTTTTTCTTGATTCTTATACGCTCTGTGTGAAATAATTTTCATTCATAAAGTACAATCAATATAAGAAAATATAGTCAATATGAAAAAGTTGATTTTTTTATTTATTTTTATTTATCAAGTTATCCAATTCCGAAGAAGGCATCGAAGAAGAGCGCTGGGAGACTACGTATGTGCAAACTTGTCAACAAAGTAGTAGAAGTCACTGTAAATTAGCAATATTTTCTGAAAGATTATTTTCTAGTAAATTAATATAGCACTGGTACCTGAAGTGGGCATGATTAATTGGATGAGACTTCTTTTGCTCGTTAATTTGGTTGGTTGGAAAGATCTAACCCTCAATTAAAAATACCAACAAATGTTACTATATTTATAATATTACCTAGCCACATCAATCCCATATTAATTAATTAAATATAAAAAAATTGCATCTGTTGGGTTATTAAATAAATGGAAAATCAAGCAAGTGGCCTGTGATGAAATGCAATTTACATATAATTAAGAAAAAGTTTAATGATGTTGATCACCTTTTCTTGTAGAATTAAAACAATAACTTAGAAAAGTGAATAACAAGGAAGTTACCGGATTTATGTCATTATTGAAGCCGTGAACTACAGAGAGTTGTGGTTGACAAACTTATTGAAATCTATCCTTCAAGTCACTTAAGCTAAGATTATATATGTATTAATCTCAGATGTAAATGACTAAGAGAGCATTAAACACTGCAGCAATACGTATTAGATGCTTGAGGATGAAGATTAGTTAATTAAATAATCTTATTATATATTCTTGCTACATATATAGTACTCCATATATATTCAAACTCAAACTGTAATCAACACATGAATTCATGCTTAACTTCAGATTAGCTGCATGGATTTACAATTAAACTATTATATGCCATTGGCTGCGAGAAACTTACTTGAGGGTAAATAAGTAACCATGATCTAATTAGACCCTATCTTTCAGGATTAATTATACATATAACTATATAGACCTGATCGACAATCGAATGTGTTGGATTGGATTCGGATCAGACGTCAACTTTAGATTTGGGCTTGTTCGGATCAACCACGCTGTGGTTCGGATCGGGTTTGGTATGACTCTAGATGGACCTGCTGAGCTGGGTCGGGTGGGATTACCCAAATCAAGATCATCGGATTAGAGATGGTTGAATCCGAACCCGAAATTTCTTATGTTTTAATTGAAATTAATATTTCAAAGTTTAAATCAGAAGATATTCATTTATTTTACCTGAATATAAACAATGAAAGATTTAAAATTATTGACTATATCATGAATACATAAATAACATCCTAATAATATATATTAACCTCTCGCAACAATGTATCATATACACACGTAATTTTTGTAAAAGTGGTATATAATTATAATTAAAATTTAATAATTCTAAACAAAAATAAGATACTCAAAAGTGCATGGACACATATATATACCTCTCATTATTTTCCAATAATAATTAATCCACATACTCCTAAAAATATCTCCATTTTCATGACAAGTACGTACGTACGTAAGAGAATCACTAACCTAGGGAAGATCCTTCGAAAGTTCCTTGCTATATAGCAAATTTAGAAGGTGGTCCAACGTGGGTCATTTTATCATCACAATTACTTAATAAAATACGAGTATATATATTAGATGTAAGCCAGTGACCTAATACACAAACTATCATCTTAATACACGTAGTCACATACAAATATATATTTTTGACGGCCACCAGGAATTTTGAAAAAAAATTGGTTCAAAATATTTTTCAATATACTTTATCAAAATATGCAAAAATAAATCCATGGTTGGTGGAGTTAAGTAATCAATCTCTCCATATCTTAGCGTGGCGTATGTACTTTCTTTTCATTTATTTTTTTGGCTCAGAAAATCTAAATATTAAAATGGATAAAAAGGTGGTAAGAAGACTATATAAAAAGCAAGGACTGCATGCAGAAATAGACTCAGAGCAAAGAAAGTAGTTGTAAACTGATAAACTGCCTCCCTCCTTTATTCTTACACCATATATACCCCTTCTAACTCTCTTAAACCCTTCAATCTCAGTTTCAATTTCTCCACATTTTAGCTTTGACATACATTATTATATTGTCGTCTGAAACTGTTACGTCTGCATTTCTCAGACCACGCTGAAACGTGTTTTTTCTAAGAGTTTGTTGTTGCTGTCCCTGGAAAATAGAACGTCGATCATGAAGACACCACCATTATCGACAGAGTCCGTGGTGGCGGAGCTAGAAGGGACCCTACTGAACAACCCGGACCCGTTTTCCTACTTCATGCTCGTGGCATTCGAGGCCTCGGGCTTCATCCGGTTCGCCCTCCTCCTCCTCTTCTGGCCCGTGATCCGGCTCATGGGCCTGCTGGGCCTGGAGGATGCTGGGCTGAGGCTGACCGTCTTCATCGCAGTGGCAGGCCTCCGGATGTCCGAGATCGAGTCCGTGGCCCGGGCCGTGCTGCCGAAGTTCTACATGGACGATCTGAACATGGAAGCTTGGAGGGTTTTCAGCCGGTTCGAGAAGAAGGTGGTGGTGACCAGAACCCCTAGGGTCATGGTCCAGAGGTTCATCAAGGAGCATCTGAAGGCCGACGAGGTTATCGGGAGCGAGCTCGATATGAACCGGTTCGGGTTCGCCACGGGCCTGGTTCGGGATGTCGGATCGGTTTCGAGTCGGGTTGCTAGGCTGTTTGGGGAGGAGAAGCCTTCGTTAGGGATGGGAGCGTCCAACAATTCAAACTCATTCATGTCTATATGCGAGGTTAGTATACGATTAATACCACATTTATCTTTTTTTATAAAAATAACAAATGTCATGAATCTTCTCGAACCTTTTAAATGATAATCAAATAACATAACTTATGAGTTGGGAAATCTTTCAAACAATGAAATATGCTATATTGTAATTAATAGTTTAATATATATAGATATGTCTTTTATATTAATTTAAGTGATATTAATTCAAAATGATTAATAATTATTTTTTTGTTAAGACACTTACCATTTTCAATACTTAAATTACTTAAATTATATTATTCTAAAAATAACATTTTTTTATACATCGATCTAAATTGTTAAAAGGATCTCTTTTATTAGTTTGAGTACTCTTAATACCACACATATCAATTGTCCATTAACAAAATGGGGGAAGTCGGTACACTCCCTAGCTAGTTTCATATAATTATCACTTAATTAATTGATTATCAATGTTTTTAATATTACTATTTAATTGATAATTTAATTTTATATAAAATTTTAGTAATAATCGAAATATTATATTTTTATAAAAGCATTTTCATTACGAATATAATAATAGTAATTTTATAACAAATTATTTTATACATTGAAAAGTTTATAGTCCAAAATTTTAAACAATTTCTATATACGACAAGTAATGTAGTATAGATGAAAATGTCTACATAGATATGTGACGGTATTTTTGCTAGGATGAAAACTCATACATGTACATGTTTCCCATGCAGGAACAATGCCATCCACCCTACACCACCACCAAGTACGTGGACGACTTCAACCACCACCACCGTGACATTGCCTCTCCGGTCCCGGTAATCTTCCACGACGGCCGCCTAGTTCCGCGGCCGACTCCGGCCATGGCCCTCCTGATCCTCCTGTGGACCCCGGTCGGGATCGTCCTAGCCATCATCCGCATGCTCATCGGCGTGGTCCTCCCCCTGTGGGCCATCCCCTACGTCACCGCCATTTTCGGCGGCCGCGTCGTCGTCAAGGGCACACCGCCGCCGTCATCCGCCGGCGGCGTCCTGTTCGTCTGCACCCACCGCACGCTCATGGACCCCGTCATCCTATCTTACGTGCTCGGCCGCAAGATCCCCGCCGTCACCTACTCGATCTCGCGGCTGTCGGAGATCCTATCCCCCATCCCGACCGTCCGCCTCACCAGAGTCCGCCACGTGGATGCCGCCATGATAAAACAACAGCTCGAAAAAGGTGACCTGGCGGTCTGCCCGGAGGGGACCACGTGCCGGGAGCCGTTTTTACTGCGGTTCAGCGCGCTGTTCGCGGAGTTGACCGACAGGATCGTGCCGGTGGCGATGAACTACCGGGTCGGGTTCTTCCATGCCACCACGGCCCGCGGGTGGAAGGGGCTCGACCCGGTTTTCTTCTTCATGAACCCGAGACCGATCTACGAGGTTACCTTTCTGAACCAGCTGCCGGCGGAGGTAACCTGCTCGGCCGGCAGGAGCCCCCATGACGTGGCGAATTACGTGCAGAGGATGCTGGCCGCCACGCTGGGGTTCGAGTGCACCAACTTTACAAGGAAGGATAAGTACCGGCTGCTGGCCGGAAACGACGGAACGGTGTCGTCTGATAGGAAACAACGGAGTTATTCGGTGGTGAGGTCCCTGAAGAAGGTGGTGAGCACTTTTAAGCCCTTCATTCACTGAAACGAAAGTCTAGCTCCTTTCTTGTTTTTTAAAAATAAAAAAAAAAATTGTCATTCGTTTTCTTATTTTGTTTAGATTGTTTTGGTGTTCAATTTGATTGATTAATTTTTTGATATATATATGTAATCATGGAAAATAATTCTTTTGTATCATAAGAACCATGATGGATGGTTGATTATATGTTAAATTTCATCGTACTTGTCGCTTGTAGTTGCTAATAATTTGTTCATTTGGTGTACATTGTATGAAGAATATATGCCGTGGGATTCCGTCTTTTTTATAAATCAAGATGGTTAATAAGCATTCTGAGTTATCTCTAATTTATATATGAATTTAGCTAATGTTTTTATTTTATAATTACACATATTTATTGACGATAATAGCCCAACGTGACATTAATTTATATGCTACAATCAAAATATTTATCATAATTCATAACCTAATCATATTATGCACAACCTACATATTATGCACAATGCTATATTTATGATAAAATATACATTAAAAATAACTTTTCTATAGTATATTAGTGATATTTAAACTAATGATACATGCTTTTTTTTAATAATTTAAATAAACATGAATAAAGCTTTTAGAATAACTAAAGCAAAATCGAGATGATTAATAACAATTTTGATTCAAAATACTTATCATTTTGTTTCAATCAATAGACAAAGGAATATGTTTACATTCATATGGTGCCTATCTACAAAGGGTTTTTTACATTTTTCACCCTGAATTTTAGGGGTATTTATATTCAATTATGAACCCTTGGTTTTTCACTTTAACTTTTTGAACCCTAAAGTTTGTAGGCTGAAAAAAGGACCCTAAAGTTTGTGAGGTGAAAAAAAAGTCCGTTTTTCGTTTTTCTTTTTCTTTCCATGTTTGAATTTCTCTCCCGATTGACATCAAACTTTGAGACTAAGGTTAAAACCGATATTAAAGTTATAATAAACCTCTTTTATTCATGTTGGAGTTACTTAAAACCATGTACTCAGGGGTCTAAGTAGCCCCGACATGAATAAGAGATGTGTATTATAGCTTCAATATTAGTTTTAACCATAGTCCTGAAATTTGACATCAATCGGAGATAAATTCAAACATGGGATGAAAATAAAGAATGAAACATGGGTCTTTTTCTTCAGCCCACAAACTTTAAGGTTCTTTTTTATTCAACCTACAAACTTTAGGGTCTAAAAAGTTAATGTTGAAAATCAAGGCTTCAGAATCTAAATACCCCTAAAGTTCGGGGTCCAAAATAAAAAAAAACCCTATCTACAAATTGATATAGAAAATTTTCTTGTAACAGCTGAATGCACCAAAAACAAATTGAAAGTGAAACAATGCAATTAAAATTTAATTCAATTATAAAGTTATCATAACTAAAGCCATGTTATACCCATAAAAAGGACTAAAAGAATTAACTACTACTTGCTAATGGTAGCTTATTATGTGAAGCAAATAGAAATCACTAATATTGAATCCATTTATATATAATTTATACGTACCATATGATATATAGTGTGAATATATAATTAGGATGTAGGAATTATATTAGTGAGGCGTTATCGTGAGGTGTTAATGGTCATAGCTACTTTTACCTAATCATTATTAGCAGCAGAAAAACAAAAATCCAAACAAAAATCCTCACGTCGACGGCAGCTTAATTATTCCTAGTATTGTTTAC
Source organism: Portulaca oleracea (assembly GCA_029582165.1). NCBI lineage: Eukaryota > Viridiplantae > Streptophyta > Magnoliopsida > Caryophyllales > Portulacaceae > Portulaca > Portulaca oleracea. The sequence continues at coordinate 10,916,316 of CM055872.1, read as the reverse complement.
CAAACCAATCAGAAATCAAGAAACATCTTTTTTTTCGGATTGAGATGGCTTCAAATACTTTTCATTTTCCAAGTAACCTAATGAGGAATCATAAAAATAATTGAGCAAATTATATATATATATATATATATATATATATTAATATTTGGAAGCCTACTGGCGGAAACTTCTCATAGTGACTAATATCAATGTTCCTTTTTTTACCAAAACATCTTCCATGTAAGCTTCCGTCACCGCCACGTCACACTTTCGACGAGTTTGACTCGGTGGCGGTTTGCTGGAAAAAAACAACCTATTAAGGTCAGTTTGTCTAATATTAATGTTCAAGGTTGGTTCGTTATATCAAAGCACCTCCAAAGGTTGGTTTATTTAATTCCAATTTCCCTATATATATATATATATATATATATATATATATATATATATAGGGAATGGATCCGGTAGGAAGAGACTTTAGGTAGGAAGGTAGGAAGGAAGGATCTCGCGCGTTCGATCTCGATCTGGTGGATGAAATTAAAACCACCAATATTTCCTCCAAAACCACTCACACGTGTGAATCAGTTGGCAGAGAAAAGGAAAGTTGTTGATCCTGTAGCGTAATTTGGGGGATATGTTGATTTTATTTTTTTTACCTTAATTTCATCCTAAAAGAACTTCCTTCACTGTTCACCAGTGAGAGAGGTGGGAGAAACTGTGAGTGAGAGATCTCCAGCGGCATTGCGACGACTTTTCAGTCGAATTCCCACCAACGAAGTTAATTGTCATTATTCTTGTTCGATGACGAGACTAGGTTCTTGAAGCAACACCTTTAGACCCCCAGTGGAAGCAGTTGAGCATTGGTTTGAGCAAGGAAAGTGGTTTTGCTATAGAAAATCAAAATCAGATTCAGAATTAGGGCTTGATTTTGAAATGGTTTGTGACACTGTCGATTGTTCTGTGTTTCATGAATTTTTCTTTTGTTCGACGTATATGTGTGATATTGTGGTTGTGAAGTTTATGAGTGTCAATTGTTACATGACATGGTAGGAGGAGATGACAGATGGCGAGGGCTCACAACTGAACGTCAGCGCCGATGTGGGCGATGCAGGAGCAAACATGTAAGTTAATCCCACCCCCAACTTCGATTTGCGATATGAAGAGCCCTAATTGTGGAATCAAATCGCCACCTATGAATTCATCTGTTAAATGCAGAGGGTTAATGTCCGATTTGTTGTTGTGTATTCATCTGTTAATTGTCGATTCAAATTTCCATGCAGTTGCGATAAGAAGAGCGGAGTAGTGTGTGCATATGTCATGGTATTGACCACATTATACACACAATGGAGTCATTATTTGTTGTTTTAACCACAAATCACAATGTTAGAACTAATGTGTCATGCTTTAATGTTGACAATGTTGACCACATTATCCATATAGTGTGGTCATAATTTTTCACCAATATGTTGGTGTAACTATGCAATCTGTGTGGTCATATTTTTCTTGTCCAAATAAACAATGAGCTAACTTTGGATTCAGTGTGATCATCCGGTGAATGAACTGCGAACTCAGTGTGTAACTGTGACGCCCCGGAAATTCAATTATAGAAAGTCAAAGTCAAACTAACGTTAACAGACAAAATTTAGCGGAAGACTTCAAATTTAGTTTGGGCGTCACTGCCGTATCCCCGAAGGAATACAAGGCGAGAAAGGAAAACACAAATGTCTGCTAACAACAACTACTAACAACTCAACAAACTTTAAGAATTCAAAACGAAAACAATATAAAAGGTTCAAGGACTTCTAGACTCGTCGTCCTCACTTCTAATTCCCGTCCCCAGCATTTAGATCTTCACCTGAAATCAAAACATTTCAGAAAATGAGGGGGAAATCTCAATAATGTCTACCCCTAACGCTTTAAAAGCTTAAAGTTCATTTCAATTCATTTTGGGGAGAGGGATCAAATCAAACATTTTACAAACCTTTAACCCTTAACTGTTTTCCTCAACCCATCCAATCCATATTTTAATTTGCGGGCGGGATACCAAATCCCTTAAAGTAACATCGCCTACCAAAGGCATCAAGAACATCGCCTACCAAAGGCATAAACATCGCTTACCAAAGGCATCAAGAACATCGCCTACCAAAGGCATAAACATCGCCTACCAAAGGCATCAAGAACATCGCCTACCAAAGGCATCAAAATACTATCCTATATCAGGGAAGGAAGCCCTGATCTCCTGGTCCATAACCCTGTAGGTTGTTACACCTGCACAACAGGTTATCCCCCGAAACCCGCTTAACGTTTCCACTTGGATTATTTAACAGTATTCAGACTCAACTCACGACTCTCAAGTCAACCATCCCAAGTTATCAAAACCATTAACAAAACTTCTCATAAAAGACCATCTCAATTTCAATAACTCATAAATCAACAATTACAAACAAATATCAAAACAGATGGCCACATTTCCACAAAAGTCCCCTTTCGGGATGCAATTCTCAAAAATAGATTATAAAACATCAAAACAAAATTTAAAGAGCATCCCGGTGGGGATTAGAGCATAGACAATTACCTGGTTAACTTCACTTTACAGCAAAACGAACACACTTGAGCTCACTAACGACGTGAATTAGCTCGGGCCTAAAATAGAATAATTATTCTAATCAAAACGCGCCCTTTGAAGTTAGTATTAGCTACCTTCTAACTAACCCTCCCCTAGGAACCCTATAGGTTCCTACCAATCATGAAATTACACTTTAAAACATTTAATACATTCCAAATAATCACATAACCAGCTCAATACATCACTTCACACCACAACACTTTCATTAATAACAAACATTAACAAAAACAGATTACAGCATCCACATAAAAAGGGTCGTAACTTGACTTCCCGACATTCTATGAGTCTGGTTTTGGACTTTTCGGAAACCTCGGGATGTCTACTAAAACTTTTATGTTGAACTCAAGACCCAAAACACGCTTTAAGGTCCTCAAAAACCATCATCTTCCCAAACTGTCCAGATCTGACCTAGGTCTGGTAATCGGGTTATAACTCGGGCTATACAAATCAAACGTTCGATCCGTAAAATTCCTATGGTTCCTAACATCTAAGGGAACCTTCAGTCCAAAGGGTTTGATCAAAAGGTAACTACACTAGCCGTGGCAACCCGATCTTTAGACACTAACAAAACTGTCCCGTTAACGGTTATCAATTAATTTGTTATTTCGGTTCTAACTTTTACCAAACGGTCTCGGGGTTCTAATTTGGACTCGAAACAGTAGCTAGGGTCTAAGATATGAAGTCCAACTCAACTTAGGTCCAACAATTAAACTTGTAGAAGTAAACTTAATTTAGAAAACATGAAAGACCCTTTAATAACTTTTAATAAAACCTAAGGTCATAAAAGGAATAAAATTACTTAACACATAAATTACTTAACCAAGATTTTAAAGATTAAAGCATGGATTATTTACAAATAAGTTATAACAAGGGAAAATAATCAAGAATCAAGAATTAATAACAAGAATCGAATTCCTTTTTAGTAATTTAACCAACTCACTTATTTAATCAAGATTTACACAAGAAATTAACATGAATGAACCCTTAGAGAATTTAAAGAACATATGAATATTTAACTAACGATTCAAGAATTAATCTAGATAAATATACTTTAAAGATTCGTGCATACAATAATATTGTAGTCTAACGATTCATGTAAAGAAAAATAAAGAACATTAAAGAACTACTTTTAAACCTAATAAACAACTATTACAACCTAATCTAATTACAATTTATTACATAAAATTACACATAACAAATAAACAAATTATACATAACAAATAATCTACACAATATTACAACCAAGAAATTATTTACACATAATTTTTCCTAATTACAAAACTAATAATACAATAATTATAAAAACAGAATATTAACTTTTGAAAATAAAATAAAAAGAAAACAGAAAAGAAAAGGAAAAAGAAAAGAAAAGAAAGAAGGATAAAAATCAGATAGTTAGGGTTAGGGTTTTAGGGTTTTACGTAGGTTAGGGCAGCGGCGGTTTCTGGCGACGGCGACGGCGGGCGGCGGTCGGAGGGGGGTGCGTCGGGGTCGCGGGTGGCAGGCGTCGGCCGTGGGCTCGTCGGAGGGGGGTGGTTGACGTCGATTTTCCGAGCAACAATCGCCAGTGACTCGAGCGGCCTTTTCTTCGACTGGGAGAGGCTCCGGCGACGTTAGGGTGGCGGGGCAGAGGTCGCCTGGTGGTCGGGCAGCGACGGCGACACCAAAGGTCGCGGCGGCCGACGATGAGGGCGGCGAAACAAGCGGAGTTAGCGCAAGGAGAGAAAAGAGAGAAAAAGAGAAAGAAGAGGGAAGGCACGGTGGTTACCGGCGATGCGGCGGTGTCCCAGAGGCGGCGAAGACCGACGACAGGGGCGGCGGTGCGACGGTGAAGTGAAGGTGGTGGTGGCGCGGCTGGGCGGTTGAACAGAGGGAGGAAGAAAGAGAAAGGAAGAGAAAGAGAAAAGGAGAGAGGGAGGGTGGTTGCGGTGGTCGCCGGAGGTTGCGGGTGGTGGCCGGCGGCTGCGACGGCGCGGCTGGGTGGACGGCAGAGAGAGAAGGGAGAGGGAGTGAGGGTTAGGGTTTGAGAGAGGAATTATTAGGGTTTAGGGTTTGAGAGGGGAAGGAGAGGTTTATATACTACCCACTTAATTAGGCCCAAATTAGTCTATTATTAATCCTAATCCAACCCAATAAGAAAAAACAGATTTTTGGAAAATAACTAATAACAATAATAATAGTAGTAATAATAATGCTAATAATAATAGCATTAATAATAATCACATAATAATTAATATTCACACGATTATTCATATAACAATTTTTTTGATAAACACAATAATATTAGTAATAATACTAGTAATAATTAGAATAGTACTAATAATACTAAACCCATGAAATTACCGATATACCCTTGTTAGTCTCACACGATCCTACGAGCTCAAGCGTTAGCAAAATAAAACACAGGCGAATAATAATAAATAACGAAGTCAAACCTAATTTACTAACGACGTCACGGTCAACCTCGTTGGATTTTTCGGGGTTTTACATCATTACCTTCTTAAAAGAAGTTTCGTCCTCGAAACTTAAACTCAACAGCAACGGTCTCCCAAACGGAACTAACACTGGCGCTAACCAAAAACTCGGGGTTTTACATCATTACCCACTTTAAAATAGTTTCGTCCTCGAAACTCAGAGCAACTTCTGTGATGAAAAGGTGTGGATGCCTCGATCCTTTATCCTCCACGGCTTCATAGATGGTTTCAGTTGTCGCATATACCATTTTACTTAGAAGGACGGACTTTTTGCGAAGCGACTTCTCTCAGCAATCTAGAAGCTCCTGTAGCTGCTCCTTGTAAGTTGGATCCTCTTTCAGCCTCCGAATTCTCATCGGAGGTCTTCTTCTAGTTCCAAGCCCTCCTCGGGACTATATTCCGTACCCACCTCGGGTTTTCATATCTTTAACAGAAGCTTGGGTCAGGTACTCATAGCAACGACGACGGTATACAACCCAACATATGAAAAAATAAAATAATCAAGCATACACTTGCAACATATGAGAAATCCAAGAAACAAACAAACATTCCATACCCCCATCCTACTCTCATCACTCCGAACGTAGCATCCTAAGGTCTAACTAAACCTAAGGGACACTTAGGAGCTACCAGGTCGCAACCCAGAGCTCTGATACCATTCTGTGACGCCCCGGAAATTCAATTATAGAAAGTCAAAGTCAAACTAACGTTAACAGACAAAATTTAGCGGAAGACTTCAAATTTAGTTTGGGCGTCACTGCCGTATCCCCGAAAGAATACAAGGCGAGAAAGGAAAACACAATTGTCTGCTAACAGCAACTACTAACAACTCAACAAGCTTTAAGAATTCAAAACGAAAACAATATAAAAGGTTCAAGGACTTCTAGACTCGTCGTCCTCACTTCTAATTCCCGTCCCCAACATTTAGATCTTCACCTGAAATCAAAACATTTCAGAAAATGAGGGGGAAATCTCAATAATGTCTACCCCTAACGTTTAAAACAGTTTAAGTTCATTTCAATTCATTTTGGGGAGAGGGATCAAATCAAACATTTTACAAACCTTTAACCCTTAACTGTTTTCCTCAACCCATCCAATCCATATTTTAATTTGCGGGCGGGATACCAAATCCCTTAAAGTAACATCGCCTACCAAAGGCATCAAGAACATCGCCTACCAAAGGCATAAACATCGCCTACCAAAGGCATCAAGAACATCGCCTACCAAAGGCATAAACATCGCCTACCAAAGGCATAAACATCGCCTACCAAAGGCATCAAGAACATCGCCTACCAAAGGCATCAAAATACTATCCTATATCAGGGAAGGAAGCCCTGATCTCCTGGTCCATAACCCTGTAGGTTGTTACACCTGCACAACAGGTTATCCCCCGAAACCCGCTTAACGTTTCCACTTGGATTATTTAACAGTATTCAGACTCAACTCACGACTCTCAAGTCAACCATCCCAAGTTATCAAAACCATTAACAAAACTTCTCATAAAAGACCATCTCAATTTCAATAACTCATAAATCAACAATTACAAACAAATATCAAAACAGATGGCCACATTTCCACAAAAGTCCCCTTTCGGGATGCAATTCTCAAAAATAGATTATAAAACATCAAAACAAAATTTAAAGAGCATCCCGGTGGGGATTAGAGCATAGACAATTACCTGGTTAACTTCACTTTACAGCAAAACGAACACACTTGAGCTCACTAACGACGTGAATTAGCTCGGGCCTAAAATAGAATAATTATTCTAATCAAAACGCGCCCTTTGAAGTTAGTATTAGCTACCTTCTAACTAACCCTTTGGATGAAGGGGTTTGTTGTCAGTCATAGATTTGTACTCGAACACGACATTAAAATGACCACAATGGGTTCCAACAGTGATTACCAAGTGACCACATGTGATGTTTGGAGTGACACTAACATGACCATACTATGTACCAACAGTCGTCACCGGGTAACCCCATTTGTCATTTCCAAATAATTAGATATGCAACACGTCACTGGACACACTTAGTGTCATATAAGGGCATGGGTTTGTTGTTAGTCATAGACCTATAATGGAACGAAGACATTAATATGACCACACTATGCAACTATAGTGGTCACCAAATGGCACATCAAGATTTATGTGGAAATGCCCAACCTATAACGACATGTAATTATTGTAATGTTGTGTTGTTAATGCTTAATTGATATGCATAAAACTTATGTAATACTTTGATGTCCAAATCTTGTTAGCATTTTTTATTAATTGGTTTCATTGCAGTGATGCAGGCAGCAGCCAAACTCCCTACGTTGTGCCACCGCCTGTCACATTCAATGATGATTCGAGTATGATGATATATTGGCCAAAGTGTGAAGATGAGACGATCGTTCCTTAGATGGGGATGTTATTCAGTATGTTGGCGGAAGCAACGTCCTTTTATGAAAGTTACGACGCAATTGCTGTAAGGTTCAGTGTACGGAGTGACACCCACACCACCGACATCGAAGGCAAAAGGGAGGGCGAAGAGGAAAAAGAGTCGTGTGGAGGTTGTTGTCCAACAGAATGCATCGACTAGGAGGTGTAGTGCATGTAATCAGATTGCAACCCATGATAGTAGAAATATCCTTTATTGATACTAGTACCACGTCATTTGTTAGTGACACACAAACATATGATTAAATACTTTTAGGTGTTGTTCTTGATTTGTTAGTTTTGATTTTTCATGGGAAACATATTGGACCATGTTGAGATATGTTGATAGTTCTGATATATTAGTTTTGATTTGTATGAGCAAAATGTGTAACTATGTATGACTAGATTCACCTATGATTGCGGAAACTTCCCACATTTACATCATCAGTGGCAGAGAATGCGAGTATGTTTGACCGGTGACCGGTATGACCACACTGTATGGGTAATGTGGTCACTAACTGACACCGCTTATAAATGGTACAAAGTTGCTTACTATGATCGTTGGTATACATATAGAAGGATGGATAATTCACACAATCACCATGACTGCAACTAAATTTGGTGACCACAATTAACATAGATACAACATGTTGGTGAACACTATGACCACGTAGTGTGGTTAATGCGATCAAAAACTATGACCACACTGTATAGATAATGTGGTGACCAATTGACACCACCTATGAATGGTGCAAAAATTGTCACACTATGATCGTTGATATTCAAATAATTAGATGATTTAGTCACAAAACCACAAAGTTTGCAACTAAATTTGGTCACCACAATCATCACCACTAAAACATTTTAGTGAACACTATGACCACACTTTGGTGCCGCTACGACCACACTTTGTGGATAAACCGGTCAATACCTAACAACTCTTAGGACTGATGCAATGGTGACTACACTATAATTCTCGATATACATATCATAAGATGGGTTATCCAAACGATCAACAACACTACAAATACATTTGGTGACCAATGTGACCACACTGCTATGGTATTCTGATCACACCTGTTTTAAATGTGATAACCACACATAACATCATGACCTAATGGAAAATTATTGAGTGGCTACACATTAACATTAGTGTGGGAAATATATTACAAAGTGCTTGTTTATAAACAACATAACATGATACATCACAACTCGAGGCTTCAAGGTACAACTCGATCACACTCCCTTACTATTATGCGTCGATTATTATACTTTGGATTACAAAATGTTGCGAAATAAATTCCAAGCATCGTATGTAACCGACCAAACTCGCATTACATTACAAAGTACTTGTTTGTAACCAACGAAATACGATACATAAAAAATGATAACCATAAAGTTGTTTAAATTACTAATACTATTCACACCACATCGAGGAAGGCACTAGGTTCGGTACCCACATGGCAACTTAGATAGTTTCAACATGGATATGTTAATGTATACTAGGTCAAAAATTCACAAATTTTGGTCTAAACAATTACATCCAAAGCTATTGTCCTGCCCAAATAAACTATAATGTGGTGCATCAAAGTCGATGTCTTTGATCACCAGTATCATCATGCTCTTTGGATCGTTCCCTATCCCATCGATTTTTCCGTTTCCACACTTCATCCCTGAGTGAATTCTCCTTGTGCATGGCAAAGTCGTAACAATAGTGCATACGTAATGACTTCGTCCTTTGGCCAATATATGGTCACACTCGATTCATCATTGAATGTGACAGGTGGTGACACTACGTATGGATATTGATTGTTGCCTGCATCACTGCAATTAAACCAATTAATAAAATGGCTTCTTAGATTTGGACATCAAAGTATTTCACTAGTTTATCCACTCAGTAAATATATAACAACATAACATTACAACAATAACATGTCATTATAGGTGGGGTGTTTCCACCGCACATCTTGATTCGCAACACATGATCTTGACCGTAAAGTTTCCACGCCATATTCTACGTGGGACACCACCACTTTATACATTCAACTACACAACGTTATAGTTCACACATTCCAAACTTATTGTTTCTGACCACACTGTACACGCAGTGTGGACATAGTGACTGTAATTTTGCAAAGTAATTGCCATAAATATCTGTAGTCATTAGCACATGAAGTTGGGTTCGTCCGTTTTACTGAACACACAATTTACACAGCGTGATCAAATTTGTTTCAATTTGTATCCATATTTTCCTACGTGTGTCCAAGGACGCATCATATATCTAACTGTTTGGTCGATCATCATTGCTTGGTGACCACTGTTGGCACACAGTGTGGTCATATTAATGGTTTCAGTCCACTATAATTCTATGACTAACAACTAACCTTTACATATCTAACTCTTTTAGTCAATGATAATTGTGGTCACTTGGTTACCATTATTAGTACACAGTGTGGTCATATTAGTATCACTCCACATATCACATATGGTCATTTGGTGATCACAGTCGGGACATAATGTAGTCATATCTAGACTCATGATCCACTATACATCTATGACGGACAATAAACCCGTTCATCCATAAAGTTATACATGAGTTCATTGACACATTTCATATCTACCTATTTGGTTGAGTGTGATCACTTGTTGACCACTGTTGAGACACAGTGTGGTCATATTAATGTCGTGTTCCACTATAATTATATGACTAACAACAAACCCCTGCATCCATATTGTCACGTGTGTGTCGAGTGACACATTGTATCTCCAACTCTTAGGTCAATGGTACGTATTGTCACTCGGTGGCCAATGTTGCTACACAGTGTGGTCATACTATTGTCGTGTTCCATTACAGTTTTATAACCGATAACAAACCCCCTCCCTTCCCGTTAATTGCCTCCCCAAGCCTACTGCACTGAACATCAGTGGTCGCACGACATGTGAGTGTGGTCACGAGTATGCAATTCAGTCCTCTCGAAAAAATCACGATCGCAATTCATTCCTCTTGAATCACAGTGTTATCATAAACCCTAATTATGTTAATGTGAATCCGACTTGAGTGTGTCAGAACTCGCAATTCAGTCCTCTAGGAAGAAAAAAAACGTGAGACGAACCAGTTAGTCTCCATTATTACGACCGTCGACCGTGTATGAACGAGTTATTGATGAATCCCTCTATTTTTTATATGCTTCAATCTCAATCGCGCCCAAATTGTATATGAACATGTTGAATATAATAATCTTGATTTCATAAAAACCATTCAACAACTTCTCTCTGCTGCTACAATCCAGTGAGTGTTAATTTTGACAATGGAATAATCTAATTGATTCCTTCCCCTTGATTCTCGTTAGTTACCATAACAACCCTGATTTTATTTTTTTTTTAATTCATTTAATGAAAACCACTAGTCGTTTTGAATGTTGGATAGTGGTTTTCTACTCCAAATCTCACATGTGTCAACGTTTTAATTTCATCCATCGGATCGAGATTTAACGCGCGAGATTGTTCCTTCCTACCTTCCTACCCAAAGTCTCTTCCTATTGGATCCGTTCCCATATAATATATATATATATATATATATATATATATATATATTATATAGGATAATTGGATTCTAATAATCCCTACTTTCACCAATTGGACAATGGTGGATCGTACTTTTACTTTGTATTCTGGTGGTCAAAAAAAAAATTGTATTGTAGTGGGACAAAATTTAGAGTATGCCCTAAATATCATAACCTGTTGGGTTCACCCGAAATTGAAATACACCGCCCGTATTTTCCCGAACCCGAAATACACCCGACCCGTATTTACCCGAACCCGATATACAACCGACCCGAAACCGCCCGCCCGACCGAATTGATAAGTCTAATATCCATGCATGGTGCTCTACTCTGCACCTGCTAATCAAATGTTAATCCATGTATGTTTATCCACTAAGACATCTTCTTTCCAAGTGGGTAAAGTATATGGTAATAATATGATATGGTAAAAATGTGGATAATATGATATGATATGTTAAGTTGTGGTAAAATTTGTAGTAAAAATGGTTGATGACGTTGTAGCTAGGTGAGCTGAGAGAAAAGTGAAAAGTAACTACAAAAGTGAGGAGAGAGAAAATTATGATTGTTATGATAAAGTGTGATATAATAATTATGGTTTGTGTAATAAATTGAAGTAGGTGCGATAGGGTATCATGCACACCACAGATATATGAAAAAAATAGCCTAAATTGTATGTATCGATCAATGTTCCTAACTTTTAGACCCTAAATCCTAAACTTAGGGTTATTTGTATTTTGGACCACGAAGTATAAACGTATTTATTTTTTGGACCCTTGATTTTCATTGTTTATTTTTGGGACCTTAAAGTTTATTAGTTGAATAAAAAAGGACTTTAAAGTTTGTAGGTTGAAAAAGGGCTCGTGTACTGCTTTTCTTTTTCTTCCTATGCATGTTTGAATTTATCTCCCAATTAGCGCCAAACTTTATGATTAAGGTTAAAACTAATATTAAAGTTGTAATATACCTCTTTTATTCATGCCTGAACTACTTAGACCCTAGGTACTTCAGGGTCTAATTACTTCCGACATGAATAAGAGAGGTGTATTATAGCTTCAAATATCAGTTTTTACCTTACTCCTGAAGTTTAATTAATTTGACGCTAATCGGGAAATAAATTCAAACATGGGAAGAAAACGAAAAACAGTACACGAGCATTTTCTTCAACTTACAAAATTTAAGGTTCTTTTTTTATTCAACCCATAAACTTTAGGGTCCCAAAAATAAACAATGAAAATTAAGGGTCCAGAAAATAAATACCCCTATACTTCGGAGCCCAAAATGCAAAAACCCCCCCTAAACTTTTACAGTATATATATATATATATATATATATATATATATATATATATATATATATATATATAAGTATAGTTACAAAGTTATTTGCGAGGTACTTACTGATCCCAAATACTCCCATGGCGTGATGCGGTGTGGTGGAATTGTGGTGAGTTTGGAAAAGTTGTGATGGATTGTATTGTGGAAAGTTGTGATGAGTTTTGGTTTTAATAATTGTAAATGTATTGGAACATGTGAAATTGTGGTGCGTTGTGGAAAGTTTAACTTTTAATAAAAAATTAAATTAAATTAGAAAAAGTAGATTATGGTGGGTCGTGGCAAATTATGGTGGATTGTAGTGGGTTGTGGAGGAATATGACAAGTTGCGGTGAGATGTGGCACCGCTAACAGCCAGCCGCATAAAACAACGTGACCTAAATTTTGACTCTATCATAGAGTGTTTGGTAGGAACCCCAGGAAAATTTTTCCCGGAGAAAATTTCCCATGACAAGTTTTCTATGGGAAAGATTTCCCTTAGCCCCCTCTAGGGAAATTCTCCCTAGAAAAATGGAGAAAATGGTGGATCCGTCGTGAAGACTTTCCAAAGTCAACTCGCATCCAAACACGGAGAAAATAAGTCAACCCGAAAAAATTGACCATTTCCCCAGGGTTATTGACCAACCAAATGCACCCTCAGTTATTTTTAGTGAGATTATGTACTTTCTATATTTAAAAAAAAAGAAGAAGAAGAATGATATGTAGTATGTACTATATGGTGGCTGCCAGATTTGGGCCCATTCTCGTTGTTGGACCTTAGCTTAATGGGTTACTACATCGGGCCAGTTCGGTCATAGCAGGTAGAATTAGATTTTTAAAAAAAAGTTGATAGAAGAAGTAGAAAAGGAACTAATGCAAGGTTTGCCCTTTCGTGCACTTCTGATTCATTTAGGTTCAAAAGATAAACTTAGGGTGTCTTTGGCGTAATTAAAAAGAAAATTTTTGCTTTAGGAAAGCAATTTTCCTTATAAACTGATTTTCTAGAAAAATAAATTTTAAATTACTTGGTATATTTTTAATTTTTCTTGAAAATGATGAAAAAGATGATATCGTGCTTGACAACAATGACTATTGTGAGGTAGCGGTGGAGAAATTAGTGATAAAGAGGTGGTGTTAAGGATACTTGGGTAAGATTAGGGTATACATAGGAGGGGTTTCGGCCCATAAAATGAGCTTTCTTAGGGTTGGACTCAGCAAAATATTCGACATAGAGAGGAGGGAAAATGAAATAATGAATTAGTATAATACTCTCTCCGTTCCATATTAATTATCATCCTTGAAAATTGTGCAGTCAAACTCCAAAAATTTTGACCATTAATTTCTCAATATATACAATGAATTGCTATATAAAATTACCACAATTAGATTCGTAACGAAAAATGCTATCATACAAGTATAATATTGCAATTGTTAATAATATGCAAGAAATTATCAATCAAAGAGTAATATTGGAGACCGTGAAAGTCAAAATTATGACAATTAATATGGAACGGATGGAGTATTTTGTAAGATAATTTAAAGAAAATACATTATAAACAATGACAGCGTGGTTTGTATTCAAGAATCAAATTTGCACGAAGATCAAAATTACGCGCATTATACAAGTATATTACTCCCTCTGTTCCATATTAACTGTCGTCTTTGGAAATTGTGCAATCAAACTACAAAAATTTTGATCGTAAATTTCTCAACCTATACAATGAGTTGCTATATAAAATTACCACCATTAGATTCCTAATGAAAAATACAATCATAAAAGTATAATATTGCAATTGTTAATAACATATTATGCAAGAAATTATCAATCAAATAATGATATTGGAGACCGTGAAAGTCAAAATTATGACACTTAATATGAAACGGAGGGAGTATTACAAACTATAAAATAATTAACGAATTAAAAAGAAAAAAAAGCAGATTAATTAAATTATGTGCAAATAGTCAGATACAGCCATACACATGATGAAATTTTTCAAGGGGGAGATCAGATCATCGTGTGGTCCTTCATTTGAAATCCCTTGCTTGGTTTCCTTTGACTTTAATAGTGCGTTTGCTTGCTTTTGTAATAATGCATGCATGGGACTGCTATATGTGCCCTTTTTTGGCATTTTTCTAAAGCCACATATACTATTTACAAAGAAAGGAATTTATTTTAGGGAAATTCCAAATGGCAGGCACCAATTATTGCCTATTTCAAGTGGTGAACACCCTTTTTATATATTTCAAATGGTAGGCTTAACTACCAAAGATTTCCATCCTGTAGGCATTTGATTAACCTGCCGTTAGGAAACAAAAAATAATAATAATTAAAGTTCTTTTGTTGTCTTCCTCGACGCTCACCTGGAATGGAGATTTCCCGGAAACCAGACCAACAACAATCAGGCTTAGCTTAGCACAACCTCTCTCTCTCTCTAGACTCAAGACAAAGCAGATGGGCAACGCCGCCGGAAAACTGACCCCCTGCCTGTGCCCCGCCTCCACCGTCGGCGAGATTTCCCGGCGCGATGACATCGTCGTCGTCCTCAACCACCCCCTCACCGCCCACGACGACGGCCTCGGCCACTCCTTTACTACATCCGCCCCGACCAGTTCGGCCCCATCTCCGCCTCCTCTAAACCCACCACCACCTTCGCCACCCCCACCAAACGTCGTCGTTCTTCCGTACGATTTCCGGCGCATCCATCTCCGCCAACACCTCAACCGCTCTCTCCACCACCCTCCTGCTCGACCCGTACCCGGCCCATATGAACCGGGCCGCCTCCTTCGACAACTCCCCTTCCTTCGCCTTCGTTCCTCTGCAGCGACACTACTTATCAACATAAAATGTGAACCTTAATTTTTGAGTTTCTCCATTCTGAGGAATTGGAAGCTCACATAAACGAAGAAATAGTTGCACAAATTGAAATACCCACAGAGGTAGACAACACAACACAAGAGCTTAATGAGATCTCAATTGATGTTGAAGAGAGCAAGAACCAACGGTTGTCGACGTTCTGGGCAGAGCTTCGAGCCTTTAGTTTGAGTTTTCCAGTTTCTCCATTCCAGATGAGGGTCGAGGAAGACAGCAGTTCAAAACTTTAATTTTTTTTTTGTTTCCTAAGGACAGGTTAATCAAATGCCTGCAAGATGGAATTCTTTGGAAGTTAAGCCTACCATTTGGAATATATAAAAAGGATGTTCACCACTTGGAATAGGCGATAATTGGTGCCTACCATTTGGAATTTCCCTTTTATTTTAATAGTTCTTGAACCGAATGTATTAAATGTAACTATCAATCAAATAATGTAGAATATAACAAAAATTTTAAGATGTAATATTTGATTTTTTTTTTCCCATTTCTTGATAGTTAGCAGCTAAATGGGCTTAAGTAAACAAACTTAAAAACATTAACAACCGAACTGAATAGAACAATTTAGTGTTGTAGTTAAGGGCGTATTTCAAGTGCCTGGGGAGATGTATGTTAGTCCAGGACATTCGAATGCTTTTGGAGGGGTGCATTCAGGTTCAAATTTCACATAAATTTCGCCAAGGAAATAGAGTTAAGTTTGGATATAATATTCATAATATGATTGTTTGTAATTCGAGTTTTCATAGAGATTTGTCTACTGTAATTTTTTAAACTATCCTAAGTTTAGCCCTTAAGAGAAGGGATTCTTAGGCTAAATTTTGTTGCTTACCTTTTTTTAAAAAAAAATAAACAACTAAACTGAGAATTCAATTTTTCTTTAAAAATATGTAACAAACTAAAAGAACATTGCCTTTTAGAATAGACTAATATGATTTTATTTTTATTTATTCATTGTTTTGGCAATAGTCATTTGTTATAGGAAAGGGGCAATCGCACTTCAAAGACATCAATCTTAACCATTAGACTAAGACCTCATCCACTAGAACTAGAAACATATATGAAATTTGAATTCAAATTTTAAACCATATCTAGGTAAGACAATGAGTATTTAATTAGAAAATTCATTCATATATTTTTATGTGAATTCTACAACTAAATTACTATATATCTTTGTCATATTACATTGTCTTATCGATAGCAATAACCACATACATAAGTATATTTGTTAAAAAGACCAATTCAACATTGAATAATATATATGTATATAATTTAGGATCCTATGCTACGCGATTAGCTAGGCATTGGGAAGCTTTTACGAAAAAAATTGTTTGTTTTTGAACCAAAGAGGAATAAATTAATTAACTAATTAAAGGATATGTGAATATTTGGTGCTACCAAACACAGCAACAGTGGAATTAAATATCAAAGATACTTGAAATTACATTTTTTTTTAAAAAAAAGATAACAGTTGGAGATTATTATCCACCAGAAAAAGGATTAAATACCTGAGTAGGTCTCAAGCATTACATTATCATATCCCACACGACCTGTTCATATCAAGAGGTTGTGGCTTATGGTAAATTTCAAGGGAAAATGCCAACTTAAATAAGCCTTCAATTGTTGGAAATTATTGCTTAGTTTCTACATTTTTATGATTTCTAATACTATATCATAACATTTTACTCATTACTTATTTAGAGTAATGATGGTAAAAATAATCACTACCAGTAGTATCGATCTTACTACCTTTGTGCCAAAATATTTGTTAATTTAACAAAGTTTTGACCGTTGATTACTCGTAAATTATAATGAATTGCACTATAAAATTAATATCATTATAACTTTAAGTAGGGTATCTTTTTAATAACGGTAATTTCATATTGTAACCCATTATAATTTGTGAATAATCAACGATCGAAATTTATCAAATTGATAGATCTTTTGAGATAAGTGTACATAAAAATTCTTTAGTAGGTGAAAATTGTGTGAGGTTGATGGGTGTAGGTAAAATTCTTCGCTTATTGGTTGGTAAATTGAATTTTATTTACTTTTTGTGGCTACCAAAGGCTCATGAGCAGAACATTTAACATACACATTTAGGACTTTTTTTATAAAAAAAAAAAAATTGTTTTAGGCAATAGTCCCATCATAAACTCATAATCCTTTTTTTTTTTTTTTTTTGTTGATTGAATTCATAATCCTTTGTTAAGTCCACATCATCCGCGTGCTGAAAATCCATGGGCATGCGGCCCACACGGTGTTAGGTCAGCCCGGTGCGACTGGTTTAACAATTTTTTCTGTAGCTTTCTTTTCAAAACTATCCTACTCAAAAATCTGATTTAATCTAACTCAAAAATTCAGTGATGTTTATAAATTTTCGTTTGAATTTTAATTTCGGTCAATTTGACCAAAATTCTGATATAATATTTTTTCATTTTTCTATTGACTGAATTTGATATTAACTTAAGTCCGGATATATGGGTATTGAACTCTGATATTCAATTCATCTGATCCTGAAATGACCCGAGTTTTTGATAATCCTATGGATAGCAACGATATTCATTTTCTTCGATCAACAACTTCCGATATAATCATGTTAACACGAACTTTAAAGTGATCTAAATACATGTAGATAGTCTAATTCAGTAATTCTATATCAAAAAAATGCATAAAGAGACTGAATTCGACAAATTTACATATCAATTGACTTCATTTTCAACTTTTTAAAAATGAGTAATTGTTCAATTCTCTTTGACCAAAATACACGACAAGACTAGTCCATATAAAATACAAGCAAACAAAATAAAATAATATCCAAGCAACTTTCACCAAGCCTTCCTCCATCCCTATCCTTAAGATTGAATATTCAAAGATTGTCAAGCAAGAAAGAGATAAACTACAAAATACAAACTTATACCATGGGAATGGTTGACTTCAACTCCTATATTTTATGTTTATTTTTTTACATTTATTTGACCTCTTTTATCTTAAAGGTTGTCTTCTTGTAGCAAAGTATAATTTTACAGAATTTGGAGAGATCTTAAAGTAAATGTAATTTTACCTTGACCAACATCACTATTTGGGGCTAGCGTTAATAAAAATTCAGTCAATATAAGTTCGGGTAAGTCAAATTTGTTTGAGGTTAAAATTTCGACGAGAAATTGATGTTCAAACCTGACTTTATTTCGGGTCAGACAATTAAAAAAAGGAAATAATTTGTCTGAATATTCAGTCTATTTGGTGAATGTCAAAATCTGATTAGGACCAAACCAAATTTTTTTGGGTCAAACAAAATTTTGCCCATACTATATGAGACGATATTAATTTCAAGAAACTCACATAAAAGAATTATGAGAAACCATTTAAAATTGAAAATGCTTACACTAAAATATTGGCATCATAGTTATAAGTTTTTCAAGAGAATGAAATAAATGACAATATGCTCTTGCTATAGTAAATTCTAAAAGACTTTTTTTCAATAGAAATTTAGGGAAGAAATACTTGGACATGAGAAAACCATGATGAATTCTTTTTGGCACTATGTATGTGTGCATATGCATGCACTTGGGGTGGAATCAAGACAAAGGGAGAGGTTGATTTGTCAAATCTCCTATCTAACTATAGGCAATCATCTAGACTTGTGTAGTGTCCACAAGATTGTGCAAATGCAAATACAAGGGGGGAGAAAAGAAAACCAACAAATTCGCTGGAGCAATGAAAATGAATGACATCAAGCGCGAATAAATGGACAAAAGAAAGTCTTTTATATGCAAAAATTACGAGGTTGATGAATCATACGTCTCAAGAACATGGGTAAATGTTTATTGACTTGAGATTGAAATCATGAGCCTCGTGTTAAGATTTTCTTATACCCTAAAGTCTAAGGTACAACCTAAGATCTAAAAAATTTGTCACCTTGAACATTCCCAAGAAAATTTTCTAACCAAATGCACCACTATCAATCCGTGGTCTAGTCTGCAAAGTTTATTGGTGATTACACCTGATATAGGGACTCATAATGGCCGCCATAGCTCCACCATTTTATTCAACAACCAAACATGGCTTGGTGACACCATAACTAGACCCATCAATTTTTTACCTGACTCGATAACCTAATCTGAACATTCATGAAAATTTTGGCTTTTGAACACAATTTCCTTGAACCATACCCAGAATTTGACCTTACTCAAAAAACAACTCAAAATCGGTTGAAGGGTTTTGACTTTTGAGCATGGTTTCCAAACCCAAAACCTGACTCAACCCATGTCGTACTTGGCCCAAAACCGACCCGTCCACTCAAATTGATATTTCTAACCACAACTAATGCAAGAACTAAAGTAAAATAAGGGTACAAATCATAATTAGACCTATCAATTTTGACCTAACTCGCTAACCTGATGTGTACCCTCATGAAAATTTCGGGTTTTGAACACAATTCCGTGAACCATACCCAAAATTTGACCCGATTCAAAAATAGACTTGGAATCGCCTGAAAGGTTTCGAACATAGTTTCCAAACCCAAAACCTAACTAAATCCAAACTCTACCCATATCGAACTCGACCCAAAACCAACCTGTCCACCCGAGTTGACATGTCTAACCACAACTGATGCAGAGAACTCAAGCAAAATGAGGGAGACAGGAGCCAGAACTTAGATAACAAGGCCAAGGGTGTAGACATTAGCCAAACAAAAAGCAAGTTCTGGGCTCTAGTGTAGTATATGCATGCCTGGATTAATGTCTGAAACTCAATTACAATGTAAATGACAGTTGGACATTGACACAGACACTACATTGTGTCATTGTGGTTGTCTTTGGAAGCTAGAAAGACAACCAATGTCCCCCACTAACTTCATGATATGTGCTCTTTGCCAATGCCAGGATGTCTTCCAAACAATTTCACAGCAAAAACACAATCCAAGGCCACACAATTGCAAGCAATATGATGCAAGTAACCAATTGAACAAAGGGTGAATTCTGGAATTCATATTATTGAGCTAGTTTGATTCATTCATGATCATTTACCTAAACAAAAATAATCTAACTGCAGATAAGTTTCACAAGCAACTAATAAGTACAGTTTTCAGAAAAGGGTATCATTCATTCATCCTCCTACAACAACACAATAATCAAAAATTGGCTTGGCTTACACTAACATTCTTCAGTCTTCTTCAACAGGATTTCCAAATTCTTGCTTTTCATGTTCTGAACCCTCTTTCTATGAGCTGAATCAACTTCCACATTCCTGCTCCATGTTTTATGTACAGACACAAAAACCCCAATCAGGCAAAATCATGAATCATGCTATTATTTCACATCTCATATGACCCAAAGATACAAGCTTTTTTACTTGACATTCACAATCTCCGAACTCTACTACTACCGCCCCGACTTCGCGAATTCGGGCTGAACAGAGAGATTGATCGATCCGCCCTCGAATCCAAACTCGAACTGCTACTCGATTCTGCCGATTGATTCCCGCGGAAACAAGAGAACAAATTCCTCAAAACACGGCGAAATGGCCCGGTTTGATTCGCCCGCCCGCCTCTAGAACCCCACGAAATCCTCCTCGGAAGCCCTCCCTGGTTGAAACCGCCGTCCATTTCGGTGTAAACCACCGGAAGCTCCCTCTCGCCGCCCCTCCTGCCGCCGGAGAACCTCCCTACGGCAAACCCTCCGCCGGGGAGCCGCCATATCGTCAGCCCGACCGCCTCGTCCTCGTTCTCAACCAAATGGTGCCCCCGAGTCGACTCGGGCGAGCCGGAGTCGACTCGGTCATCGGAGGGCAACTCGTGCCGGCAAACCGGGCAAGAATTACGGATCGACAGCCATGGGAGGATGCAATCCGGGTGGTAGATGTGCTTGCACGGCATCTCTCGAGCCTCGCACCCCAAATCGAAAGCTTCCTTGCAAACGGCGCAGTGAGATTCAGTACCGACGTGAAATTCTCCGATCAAGATCGTCGGCATCGACTCGATCGCCGCCTTGGACGCCGGCGGCTGCTCCGCCCTCCCGACGCCATTGATCTCGATCTGCGCGAGCTGATCCAGCAGCCTATCGAACCCCGACCCGAGCAGAAACTCCGAAACACTCGCCGGCAACGGCCGGAGTCCAGCGCCTCCGCCGTCGTCGTAGTAGAGCTCATATCCTCCTCCGCCGCCTCCCCTCTCGCTGCCGTCCCCCTCCGCCGGGGCGCGGAGGACGATCACCGGATTGAACGGCGACCGATCTCCGGCGTTGCGCCGGTTACGCCGGATCCTAGGGCTGGACGAAATCTGCTCGGAATTCGCATTTCCGATCACGTACCTCGGAAAACGAGGCCGCCGGGAATCGGACTGAGAAAGAGGCGAATCGATTTCTTCAACGAACCCCGATTGACAATCTGGGCAAGAAATCGAAGAATCTCTGGAACTGCTCCAAACCCTAACGAATCGATTGCATCTGTAGCACCAGTACGACGGAGACGACGACGCCGCCGACGACATCTGCAACCCTAGCCCTAACAATAACCCTAACCCTAACCCGACCCGTTCAAACAACAGAATCGAAACCCTCGAAAAAAGAAACGATAAATAAAGAATCCGAAGAACAAGAAACAATGGAGAAGATTAAAACGGAGAAATTTCGGAGATTTGAGAAGGAGGTCGGAAAGAGGGAGAGATTCCGGCGGAAGAGGAGGAGATGAGGAGAGAGAAAGAGGGAAGAAAGAGAGGAGAGAGAATTTAAAGGGGCGGGGGAGAGAAATTATTGTGGGTGGAGGAGAAAAGGAAAAGAAAAAGGGAAAATGGAAAATGGAAATGGAAAAAAGGAGGAGGAGAATTTGACTCAGCAAAGCGCGTAACGGCTTTAGACGTCACTGCCCTGTTCATCACACGCGCGTCGTTACGGAGGGAGTAGGGTTTGGTTAACGTTATTGGGACGCCGTTACAACTTTTCCTTTTGGAAAGGAAACATTCCGATGGGGATGTGGACACGAGTACCGTCTACAAATGTTGTCATTCGGTGAATGTATTTATTGGGTTAATTTTTGATTAGGACATATTTGACCTTTGAAATTTCAATTCAATTCTTGTCATATGTTAGGGGACTCATGGACGGCGAAAATTCGGGTTATGCTCGTCTTGGTATCATCAGGATAAGATATTGGATTAAAAGTTAATGTCCGATATTCTTTTTTTTTTTTTGCATTTTGTAGACAATTTTGATAAATTTTAATTTTGGTCAGTATCAGGCTATGTCATTTTGGTCTAATTGAACGAAGTCAAATTCTGAGCAAAAAATTATGTCTATACTTGGTTTTTTTCCAGGTTGGACTAAACTTGATATTTGGATCGAATGGTTTTGTGATAGTACTAATAGGATTATGGCCAGTTTCAGATTTATTAGACCAAAAGTTTGTAGTTCAAGTTCAAGTGGCATGGGAATTATAGATATATCTTTTCACTACGATTTTAAATCGCTGAAATTATTGGTACTTTTAAAAGTTCATTAAGGGCTTACATTGTTCTTATAGTACCCCATTCCCCGTCTGTTAGCGTGCTGCTTACTTCCTTTAGAAGGAGCTTAGTAATAGTAGAATGCACCATGCACCCATTTACCATTGTAAAAAAGAAAAAACAAATCAAATCTACCTCAAAAAATACTCATGCCCTAAGTAAACTTCTATCTAATGTTGCCAACAAAGCCTTAATTTATAATTGGTCAAATAAACTTTACCAAAAAATTAATAAGTTTGGTGAAAATGTTCGAGTTAAATCTAGGGTAGTTTGGTTTGCGTCTCTCCTACTTAGTGTTGGTATTTATAATGTTATCATTGAGCACTTGCTCTATTCATCAATAATCAATCTTATCAATTTTATTAATTATTTATGTTCCACTAGTGTTTATTATAGTATTTTCGTGAATGAATTTGCCTTCACCAGTATTTAATTTTTTGTTTTTAAATATATCTCCCAAAGACAAAAGAAGCTGCTATTTTTGTTTGAATTTGAGTGATGATGCAATTCTGTTCTTTATTTTATTTATGTAGTATCTAAGATATAGATGACCACAAATTCTAGTTCTAGATGGACCAAGGTCCTATTAAAAATTCCCATTTTATTCATAATTTTAAAAAATTAATAAAAATCATTTTAAATATATACAATTGGCAAGGCCCAATTTTTTAAAGCCCACTATAAAATCTTCATAGCTCTTAGTCCAAACATGATCAAGTTCACTTCTATTTCTTGTTTCTCTGTAAAATGTTTAATTTCTACTTCCCCTAATTTTATTTTTCACCTTAATTTTTTATATCGATCAAATATTTGCGACTTTCATCATTAAATTTGTAATATATAAAATTATCTATAATATGAAATTGTTATCATTCAATCTATACCAACAAATATTATCATATATAAATGATAAATAAATACAAGAATCCTTTGCATAGACTAAAAATGACAGTTTCTTGTTGTGTCTTTTACTGCTTAGTCCGTGTGGCTGCTTGCTGTAAAAAGGGTAGTTTGGACTTTTAAAATTTTTGTTAGAGGGACACATGTTTACGCTGAGGCTTCTCCAAACTATACTCTATCATCAAATTGTTGGACAGCTGGCATTTGCTTCCCTTCCCATCTCCCTTCTTTCAATCCTTTAGATTGAATTGACTGTGAAATTTCTTGTATCAGTACAACTTGCAAGTTACCACCACAACTTCAACCAATGGCAAGTTACACAACACAAATTTCTCAACCACCAAACCTTGCTCTACAAAATTGTTCTCCTCAATTGCTAAACAACCCACAAAGTGCATGCAAACCAAAATAAATCAAAAGAAAGTTGATTATTTATGCTCTGAATAGATGAACAGATCAAATGAACAAACTTACAGTAAAATTTAGCATACCCAGATAATTTTTGGCAAACCCAAACGAATAAGCATCAGAATACACACATTTTTTTTGTTGTGTACAAGGAAGAATACCCAGAAAGCATGAAACTTTATTCAAACTTCTGGAAAAACAAACTTGCCCAAAAACACAAAACTGCATAAATAAGCTGAGGTTGAGTTGGTGTAGTTAATTGGACCTATTCTAATTTCTCTATCTATCAATTGGCAACTTTGAAAGATCATTTTGTTAATGAAAAGTTAGACGGAGATTAAGGGACGTGATGCCAACAATCACTCTGAGAGCCTATTAGAATCCAATTTTCCTAGGTAATTTAACAAATGTAACATTTCATACATACTACCTTCGTTCCATTATATTAGTCTATTTACTAATTTGAGAAGATCAATGTATATTAGAAATTGAGGTAAAAAGTATGTAATTATTCAAACTACCCTTACTTTAATTAAAGACAATAGTTATTGGAATTGTAAAAAGTGATATTTATTAATTAGGGATAGAAAATGAATTACAGTTATTGAGATTGTAAATAGGACAAATATGTTGGGACAAAGAAGTTAGGTAAAATGATTGAGACGAAGGTAGTACTTTTTTTACCTAACTTTTTGACTTAGGCTCTATTCTTTCATACGGTTAGTTGTGGTGTGATAATGGTGCGTTGCGGTGGAATTTGAAAAGGTATGATAGTTATAATTATGTTGAGAAATGAGAATGATAAAATAAGAAGTAACTTTGATGAAAATATTTCTATATTTTTTATATACATACAGTATTATTCTTGAACTTTTTATTATTCTTAGAGTTACCAAATTGTTAGGGGGTTTTTTGGGTTTTGGACCCTCAACTTTGGAGGTATTTATTATTTGGTACCATACTTTTCAAAGTTTATTTTTTGGACTCTGCACTTTGTGTACCCAAAAAATCTAGCACAATCTTAAATTTTACTCCAACAAAGGCCCAAAATACACATAAAGTTCCTGATTTGTCCTTTTATCTATTTTTTAGGGTTTTTGACTTTTGTTTTCAATTTCAATATTGACTCTCCACTGTCCTTGTCAAAATTAAATAAAATAAAAACAATTTGACTCTACTGTGACAGCTAAGACCCACCAATATATCAACATGTTTTTTTTACCCACCAATATATATATTAAAAAAAAAATTCTACCACTAAATTTGACACTAAAATTTTCCAATAACATGGTAGATGCAAATTTAACCGACAGAACGACTATTACAATGATATATATTCCTCATCGACCCTCCCCAACCCCCAGAAAAAATAAAAATAAAACAAAAGAAAAAATTTCTAGTTAAGCTAATCAAGAATATACACTAATTAATTAATTAGGTCTTTTTACCTTGTTTTCTCTTGAAAACATTGAAATAATAAGCTGCTGATTTCTCCTTCCCTTTGACATCATTACAAAATTCAAAATCTGTATTTTTTTTGGATAATTATCGGTCAATAGACCATTTTATTCAAGATACTGAGCCAAATAAACAGGCAAACTGTACCGAAAGCTTTCAGACAGCAAAATGAAAGCTCACTAACGCAGGAGCCAGACAAACAAAGGCACATCAACAATAGTCTACAGACATAAACTGAAAACTTCCACCTATAGCAGCCATAGCCTATGAAAAAATGAAGGGGATTTGATGAAAATTCAATGCGAGCTGCTCCACAGAATAAGAGTGTTTTCCCTTCCAGTTAGTAGACCAAAGACAGATTCTCTATTTGACCATCTGCAGAACCAAGATCACATTTCTCTCCTGATTATCGAACACCACAGAGTTAAGATGGTGCCAAATCGACCACACAATCGAGAAGAATGTTGCAATCCAGAAATGTCTTCTGATCTTGTTCTGAAAATTAGCTTGAAGCCACACATCAACATTTTTTTTAAAGAAGGTTGTTGATGTACAAACTGCCCCAGGGATTGCATGATATCTGTCCAAATTGCCCACGTAAATGAACAAGAGATGAAGAGATGACTGTCACTTTCAATGGAATTGACAGACAGAGGGCAAGAGATAACATATATATGGATCTAAAACACCCTTCAATTGCAGCAACTCGTTAGTGTTTAGACAGCCCAGCAAAGCAAACGAGATCAGAATCTCGACTTTGGGAGGTGCAAGATGCTGCCAAACTGAGTTCATACATACTGGGAGTTGTCAAAAATAATTTCTTCACTCTTTGCCACCATGGATTTAACTGTGAAATTTGAACTGCCCAGCTACAGAATTGAGTCAGCAACATTTTTCCTCGGTTGTTTTGTTAGCAATTTGAGATGAAGACAGTGCTCAGATGCAAGCTCTTCTAAGCTTAAATCTTTGTTCAAAGCCAACGGCCATCTCCAAGAGTCACCTTCAAACCACCCATACTCAATGAAATGGGAAATTTGTTCGAACAGATTCACCAAGACCCCAAATTTATCTAAACTAATAAAAATCAATTTTAGGTTTTATAAACCCTAAAATATACAACTGTACTTACCGGTTTCTTCAGGTGGTATTGGATCTGGTCGTTGCTCTTTAATGTCTGTCAAGCTTCCCCTTAATCTGGCAATGGAAATTGAAACAGGTTGCAGATTCGAAGTTGGCTTCCAAGTTGGTGTAATGGAGAGTGAGCAGGGGTGGAATTGAATAAAAAACAAAGATTGTGGCAATAGATAGAAAGGGTCCAAGGGAGATGGTAATGGAGATGGAATGGGGGAGTCAAGCAGTGAGGGAGTCTATGGAGTCGAGCAGTGAGGGTGAGGAAGATTGTATATTATGAAATGAGGGAATTTGGGTAGTAATAAATAAGTGAAAGGGAAAATAAAGAATTAATAAATCAAGGACAAACTTGGAAATTCATCATTAATTAAAGGGCAAAGTTGGAAAGAAAAAACAGTCAAACTTAATTAATGGCTTCTTTTGACCGGACTGCTATAATAATGTCCATAATATTGCTGAAGACAAAGTACAAGATCTAACAAATAAACTTTGAAAAGTGTGGTATCAAATAATAAATACCCCAAAGTTGAGGGTCCAAAAACCAAAAAAAACCCAATTGTTAGGCACCTATTGGCTTTACTTTCATCTTGAATGATTTGGTCATCAAATGGTTTGGTCACATATGTTATATTGAAATATTAAAGTGACATGAGAATAAAATTTTAATTAAAATGATTGATATCAAGCGAGTGAACAATCCTATTGAATGAATAACCTAATGTATGTGAGTGAACAACCCAATATATGTGGGTAAACAATCGTAGTATCGAAAAGTAAAGTAAATTGTGCAGAATATAACCCTAGCCTCCCCGACCCCTGGCCTGCTTCGTTTCTAGGCTCGCCGCCCTAGGCACCGGAGGTTGCCGTCACTGGTACTCCGATTGCCAGGCTGAGGCGCCAGTGTTTCCCCTTTTGCTGACCTTCTTCGTTTCTAGAACCGACACCTTGGTCACCATGGTTTGCCGCTCCGAGCGTTTCGGGTGCCTGGTCGTACTGTGACTTCCGGCGGGTTGTTTCAGATTGGGTTTGTGGGCTAGTCTTCGTCGTTGTCTGGTTGTGTCTTGGTGGTCGGTTTCTGGGGTTTGGTTGGGGTTGCTAGGTTGTGTCGGTGTGTGCGCCCTTTGGTCTGCTTCGCTTGCAGGAGGAGTCGGGGGGTCTGAAGTTTTGGCGTTTCCTTGGCTCTTTGGCTGCTGTCGGGTTTCTGGTGGTTATAGTGTCCATCTTGGCGTTTTTGGTGGTCGGCGACAACTTTTGAGGTGGTTGTCAACGGCTTGTACCTTGGTTTCCCGACTCGTGTGTCTCTTCTGAGTTTTTTTTCTTATGGCTGGGATTAATTGCACCTTGGTTTCCCGATGCTTTGAGTTGAGGAGTGAGGTAATCTCCATTTTTTCCTCCCTCTCCTTTGGTGCAAATGTTTTGGATGTGGTTTCTTTATGTGCCCTTTCTAGGGCTAGTGAAATTTGTTATGTGCTTAAAGAGTTGGTAATGCTGTTAGAGCAGCCTAAAACCTTTGTTTTTGGTGCTTCTTCTTCATCTGTCCCTTGTGTTTTGGTGTCTTTGCCTAGTGCTGCTATGAATGTGAGGCCCTCGGGTGTAAGTTCTAGGGACAATAATTTGTTCTCTTTGTTTGTTGATAATTTTCCTATTGGAGTTGGCAATGTTTGGTTGAAAAACTTGTTTATGAAGTTTGGTCCTGTGGTTGAAGCTTACATCCCTCGTAAGGTGGGGCGTAATGGTAAAAGATTTGGTTTTGTTCGCTTCAAAGATAAAAAAGCGGGTTCAAGTGCTATTCTTGAGATGAATGGTTGGAGGTGTAAGGATGTTGTCTTAAATGTTGCTTGGGCTAAATTCCACAAAAAGTGCGGGTCTCCACCTCTTTCTAGGAAGGGTTTTGAGAAGTGGATTTGGGTCCCTAAAGATAAGCAGGTTGGTGTGAAGAATGGTCCTCGAGTTTGTGTGCGTCTCGATGCTTCCGATAGTTTTGCTACCATCTCTGATCCACTTCATTCAGTCATCCCCAAGGCTGTTAAATCTCCTTATAAGGATGCCCTTTTGAGGGGTTTAAAGGATGGGGGTAATGATGGTGCTACTAAGGTGGCTCCTTCCGATAGCGAGCGCACTGTTAGTGACATGCCTGGCAATGATGGTGGTGAGGTTTTTTGTCCTCCAACTCTTGATGTTGAGGAATCTTTTCATAATGCTTACAAAGTCAAGAGCCGTCTTAAAAAGAAGGTAAACTTTTTGTGGAACCCAAAGTGGAGATTGGTTAGTAGAGTTTCGTGTAGGACTCACTCTAGTGGTCCTAGTCGTGCTAGAAGGTTTAAGAAGCCGACTCGAAATTGCAATTCTCTCGCGGGGAGCGAATCCACACCTCTTGATGATTTGATGGATCGGCTGACGGTTGACATGAGCAATAAAGATGGCCTGAAAATTTTACAAGGCCGGGAGACGGCTATAAAATTGCTAAAGAAGAAGAGGTTGGATGAAGATAAAGACTGATTGGGTGTGATCGTCCCTTGAGCCTTGGTGTTTTCTCTTGAAAAGGTTGGATGAGGAGGCCTTCTGGCTGTGCTGTTTTGTTTTGTTTGTCTGTTGTTTTCTCGTTGTTTCGAGTTGTGCTGTTTTTGTTTTTGTTGTTTCCTTGATGTACTGCTGTTTGTTGCGGTTTTGTAGCATCTTTGATACTTTCTTAGCCTTTTTTGGCAAATTATCGAGAAAAAATGATTGATATCAAAGAATAGCCGGAGTATTAAGAAAATACGTATCAGTGTTACTTATTCGTTTTCAATTTTTTAATTAAGTTCTAAGTAATAATTTTGAAACAATGTTCTATATAATTTTAAGATTCCGTTCTTATTTGCGGTTGGTTGCTAGGGGTGTGCATTATTCGGTTTTGCACCGAATAAGCCGAGTACCGAACTGAATTGAACCGGTCCAAACCGAACTGATTTTTATTCGGTTCGGTTTTCGGTTTGGACTTTTGACCTTATTCGGTTCCGGTGAAAACCATTTAAAAAGGTGCATTAACCGAACACTGAACCGAACCGATTTTATTTGGTTCGGTTTTCGGTTTGGACTTTACCCCTTATTCGGTGTTCGGTTTATTCGGTTCGCCCGGTTTGGTTCCGTTTTGAACCGATGAACACCCCTATTGGTTGCGGTGCAGTCTAGTGGAAATTTGAAAAGTGTGATGGGTTATGATAGGTTGTAGTGGAAATAATTGTAAGTGGGTTGTTATATTTTAAATTGTAATTGGAAAAAGTAAGATGAAATTTTTTATTGAGAAAAAGGTACAAAAATGTGGGTAAAATTTCTTTATTTGCCAATTTAAGTATTTTAAATGAAAAGGTGTAACTTTTAATAAAAAGATGAATAAAAAAATAAAATGGTAGATTGTGATGGACTCTGGTGGAAATTGTAAACTTATGGTGTGATGTGAAACCATAACCAGCCAGTCGTATAAAATAACGAAGCCTAATGCAAACATCTTTATTTTAAAAGGGGTTCATTTTCAATTTTATTTTTATATAAAAGATTTCATTTTACCTCAGAAATAATAGACTGCAAATATTATTATCCGTCCGTAAGACGGGCATTCTCTGGTATAAAAAGAAAAGTAACTATCAGGGTCCACATTTATTAAAGAATTGCCAAATACCCCTTACTATGGTTTATACCATAGACTCATAAAGAATGTACTTTTAGGCTCTTCCCACTCCATCTTTATCTTCCACGAAATTGAAAGGAAAGTGCAACAAACAATAACCATCAATAAGAGGTAAACAATATCAACATGGCATTGAAAATAGTTATAAACTTGACCAACTCCTTTTGCTTGACCAAGGTCTTTTCCTTTAGTTTATTTTCTTTGGGGCTACAATTTTCACACTAAACAAGTACTTAAACCATATTCTTCTGGAGTGTCGGATAGTAGGAAAGCAGATAAGGTGGGAAAGGTGAAAAATATATAATTTTTTAAATATATGATTTTGAATATATATTATATATGTCACGTAGCTAGGTAAAGTAGTTCGAAAATGGACAAGTAAGATAACTCCAGAAAGATAAATTTATCCTAACTCACAAAAGAACAGGGCACACCGTGCGGATGAACAAGCTTGTCTCATAGGTCACGGCCAACGAGAACTGAGTCGTTGCGAATTGAATTTCTTTGATAACTTTTTTACTCAACTCACAAATATTTGTGGATTTGTCGTACAAGCAAGCAAGTTTATTTCTATGCAACATTTATCATATTTTTTTTAAGGATAAGTACACATTGAAAACCTATTATAAAAATGGTGGTTAGCAAAATTTGAACCATATTAGAATGAAATTTTTGTTATTTTCATATCACTTAAATTACAATATGTTGTGGACCAACGTCGAGCCTATAAAATTCACCAAACTCACACAAAAAATAATCAATTCTTGGGTAGTTCATAGATTAATAAGGCCCCATTCTTTTTTTTGGTTGGTGGATTTGCGATTTCACTCCGTACCACAACTTTCAAATTTCCATCACAACTCATCATAACTTACCATTTCTCTTTTTTATTAAACGTGAAAACTTTTCAAATAAAAAATCAAAATTTTCACTTCATTAAAATATATCAACTCACCTTCCATTATTTCCACCACAACTTTCCATATTCTAACTCATTTTTCAAATTTCCACCACACCGCAAACAACCACATTGAAAAAAAGATCGGGGCTAAGTAAGGTAGTTTCAAACTTTCAATAGTTATGAATTCTTTTTTTTTTTTTACCCTTTATTCGTAATTTTCTATTTTTTTTAATAGATTATCTTGCTAGATAGATGAGAGAATATCCTGATAGAAACTCTTCAAAATTAAACTTTAAAATAAAAATAGTTGGAGATGATGAGTCATGACTCACCACAAAAAGGATTAAGCACCCAAGTAGGTCCCTGGCATCATTATTTAAAACGCATGCAACTTGTCCAAATTAAAACTTCAAATTATGTGGTGTTGCCTTGGTGCATGTCACTTGCTAGGCCAAATTCCCAACTTTCAATGTCTTTGCTTAAAACCCTTGCTTTTTCCAATAATTAGGTATGTCCTCATGTAGTGTAGGTGTATAATAAGAGAAAAACTATACTCGATATTAAAATAGAAAAACCTTTTATGTGTCAAAGCTACCAATTAGAGTAATATGGTGTGATGCAGTCAGAATCCAAATAAGAGAAATACTTCAAATTTTGTGGTGTTGCATTGTATATGTCATTTGCCCTTGCCCACACACTCTTCTTGTGGTATCACAATCTCTTACCCAATGATTTGTAGTTGCAGGTATCTTTTTGCAAGTGCAAGTCATCTATTGCAAAATTTCCCCTTTGTTGGTTGTATGACACATGTAATTATTTTGATGATAACAAACCATAAAATAAGTTTATATATGAGGTTAGAAATTGAAGTGATTTAATTATTATGTTACTCATATATAATACTTATGATGATCCAATATATTAATTTGAGAATATTTGATTGGACAAATTTATGATATGATAATCTTGATTAATATTGAAACTAATAATAAGTATGGATATTAATTTGATTGATTTGATCATGATTATATTATATCATAAATTAGATTAATATTGATTCTCTATGTGCTAAGATATATGCATCTATATATACATATTGTAGTAGCTTGGCATATTGGTGAAGTACATTATATACAAGGTAATCAAGAAGATCATACGTCCATCCTTATGAGGATTATGTTGTGATTGATCAAGATTTGTCCAAGTTTGGTCATCGGCTCTTGCACTATAAATACAAGGAGATTGGATATTAAAGAGAACAAGAGAAGAGACAAAAAGAAAACGAAAGCGAACATCTCACTTGAGCGTAATTCTCTTGTTGAGTGTGAGATTAAAGTTGTATTGAGTTATTATTCATTCATTTGAGTGATTGAGATAGTTATTGTTAGGGAGAGGATTTAGGAGTTGAGAGGTCGACTCCGCCACACTTGGTTGAGAGGCGATATCAAGTGGTGAGATCTTGAGAGTAGAGAAGGCTCTAAGATCGGTTGTAGAAATCCATCCTAATAATAATTCGAGGTTAAATTCTAGAGTTGGAGAACTCTAGGCGGTGACGTACTCCGAAATTGAGTTCGGAGGAACATCGTAAACAACTACCGGGTTTTGTCTATATCTTTAATTTTCCGCTATTTATTTTCCGCATTTTATTTAACTAGCCTAATTAAACTTTTACCCTTATTTTCCAATTCCTCCCGTGGAACCTCTTTGAGAAGTTGCGTAGATTGGCAGGTCACGACCGTGACCTTACGAGAAATTTTAAAAAACTCTTTCTTAATCTCTCCTTAGTTTAATTGGTTCTTCCATTATAGTTCAATGTTTAAAGCGCACTTATTATTGCAAGCTTGAATCTTGTCTACTACCCCCAACCTCCAAATCATTCATGTTGTCTCTTAACCTGTTAGCTACATCCATCTTTTTGCTACTGACTATGATTTCTAAATCAGCAAAATACGTCTAACCCTCTACCTCCATCACCATAGATCTCTATTGATTCACCATCACAATGTCGTCACTGCTTGATATCACCATGAATGGCACTAAGTCTATCAATAACTCTTGCTCTCCTCTTCTCATGCCCAAAATGAAGTCCTTGAACCTATAATCAAGCCATTATTCATTTCAAATGACAACCTTGATCTTCCAACAAATCATCATCCAATAACAAAACTATCCCATTTCAAACTCAATTAGGCAAAACAATTAAGCAAATAAATAATCGAAAGATGGACATTTTAATTGAAAATTTAGAGATTTCACTCATGTAAAAATTTGATTGGAATGTATACCCTCCATGCAATGAGGCTAGGTGGTGGTGGTAGTGGTGTGATCTAATAGTTAGGGGACTTGGATTCATGATATCAGCCCATAGACAACTACACTCATTGAGTTTTTGAAAAAGAAAGAATGATTTGTGGGTACCATATGAGTGTCGGGTGTTGCAGTTAATGAATTGCTTCGAGTTTGATACAATTTTTTTACAATTGATGTGAGATTTCCAGTGATGGGGGGGGGGGGGGTTGAGAAGAAAAATAAGGGTATCTTTGTGTTTGTCATATATTTCATCAACTTCCAGTAAAAAATGTTCGATATGTCACCCAAACCCACTAGTTAATTTTTAAAAATATAGGGAGTTTCACTGTAGAAAAAGAATGAAATCTCAAGTAGTCAAGTTCTAGAAAAATATATCACCTCCCACTATTTTTTTTTTATAATAAAAGAACACATGTATTGAGTAACATTAAACAATTTGCTAGGCCAATATACATAAGTTTCTTTCCTTTGACATAATTTCTTCTACAAATGTGGCTGCATGAACTTGTTAAATTTCCAACATTGGGTGGTTAAGGTTGTTGGAACAAACTCTCCATTAGATAACCTTGACTTTCACATGTTCAAGATTTAATTCTCAACCTAATATTTAAAAATATCTTATTTCTCTTCCCTTTAAAGTATAAACAATTCTAGTTAAGATATAGTTTAACTATGATATGGTTAATCAATTATATGCCGTCCTCAACAGCTATAATTAACATGAAAACTACTATCAAATATAAATTTGATCTCAACTTTTAAACTACTTAGAATTCACAGGATAACTCGACTATAACTATATGTTTAAATATCAAATTTACGTTTAATATCAACTTTTGATAAAATCAAAACTAACATTTAAAATTCTGGTATAGAATAAGGTACGAAGAAGTTGAATGTAAGAATTTTGATCTTAAATTCTACAATTTAGACACACTGATATCAATTGACCCAAAATTTAAATTTATTTATTGTATAAAAAAGAGGTTCCAATTAAAATCAACTTTTAAAAAATGAATATATATACCTTCTTATGTAAACTTTAAAAAAAAAGTTTATTGAAAAAGTGATTCAGTATTTTGACCTAGACGACTTTTACCTAAAATAGAAGGAAATCAGACAGAATTCAAAGAACAGTTAAAAAGGACAGTAAAAAAATGGCCAGCCAACCCAACCATCCAACCATTTACTACAAGTATGTTGCCTAATTTCCGCTCCACACCCATCCATATCCAAAAAAAAAATAAAATAAAACAAAATCCATAACGTCATCTTAACGGCGTTAATTTAAAGCAGGGTTAAGTAGCCCAAGACAAGTAACGCCGGCACGTGCTCCTCTTCTTCTTCGTTTATTATTGATTTCTTGTTTGCTGGAAAATTTCCCCCAAATTCGTCTCTCTCTACTTTCTCTCTCTTCATTATCTCCTCCTCTTCCGCCGGGATCTCTCCCTTTCCCGGCCATTTTCCCTCACTTTTAGGGTTCTTACCCCTTTTAATCTCTTCAATTCGAGGTTTCGTTCTACTAATTTCGTTGTTCTTTCAAGATTTTGTTTTCTAGGGTTTCTTTTTCGATTGGTGGTTGGATCTGGTGGTGAATTAGGGTTACTATGTCGTCCGCGGCGTCGTCGTCTCCGTCGTACTGGTGCTACAGATGCAATCGATTCGTTAGGGTTTGGAGTAGCTCCCGAGATTCTTCAATTTCTTGCCCTGACTGTCAATCTGGGTTTGTTGAAGAAATCGATTCGCCGTTATCTCAGTCTCCGTCGTTGTCCGACTCTCGCCGGCACCGTTTTCCGATGTACATGGTCGGAAGTGCGAATTCTGAGCAGATTCCGTCCAGTCCCGGCAGGATCCGCCGGAACCGGCGCAACGCCGGAGATCGGTCGCCGTTCAATCCGGTGATAGTCCTCCGCGCCCCGTCGGAAGGCGACGGCGGCGAGAGAGGAGGAGGCGGCGGAGGAGGGTACGAGCTCTACTACGACGACGGCGGAGGTGCTGGACTCCGGCCGTTGCCGGCGAGTGTGTCGGAGTTTCTGCTCGGGTCAGGGTTTAATAGGCTGCTGGATCAGCTCGCGCAGATCGAGATCAACGGCGTCGGGAGGGCGGAGCAACCTCCGGCGTCCAAGGCGGCCATCGAGTCGATGCCGACGATCTTGATCGGAGAATTTCACGTCGGTGCGGAATCTCACTGCGCGGTCTGCAAGGAAGCGTTCGATTTGGGGTCCGAGGCTCGAGAGATGCCGTGCAAGCACATCTACCACCCGGATTGCATCCTCCCATGGCTGTCGATCCGTAATTCTTGTCCCGTCTGCCGGCACGAGCTGCCCTCCGATAACCGGGTCCACTCGGGCTCGCCGGAGTCGACCCAAGGGCACCATTTGGTCGAGAACGAGGACGAGGCGGTCGGGCTGACGATATGGCGGCTCCCAGGCGGAGGGTTTGCCGTGGGGAGATTCTCCGGTGGGCGTAGAGGCGGTGAGAGGGAGCTCCCGGTGGTTTATACCGAAATGGATGGCGGGTTCAATCAGGGAGGGCTTCCTAGGAGGATTTCATGGGGTTCTAGAGGCGGGACGGCGAATCAAACCGGCCCATTTCGCCGCGCTTTAAGGAATTTGTTCTCTTGTTTTCGCGGCAACCGATCTTCAGAATCGAGCAGTTCGAGTTCCGAATCGATGGCCAATCCAAGAAACCGGTCACTCTCGCTGTTCAGCTCCAACTCCCGGGGCAGAAGTAGGGGTGTTGACATTGTCAGTAGGATTCGGAGATTGTGAAGTAAAGTCTGCAACTTTGGGTGTCATCTTAGGATATGAATCATATGATAATATGTGATCACATATTGATTGCCTGATTGGGTTTTGTACATAGAAAAACTTGAAGCAGTATTAGTAGCTCATCTCTTAGAGAGAAGAAGAATGTGGAAAAACTTGAGGAACAAATGCATACTGAGCTGTGTAGAGTAATCCAGTTTTTTGATCCTGTTTTAGGTCACCTTTCTGGAAAAATTGTATTTAGTTGCTTGTCTATTTCTTCTATCCTCAGTAAGATTTTTTTTGTTTGGGGCTTTTAGATAAGTTATGAAAAATGATCAAATTAGCTCAATAATATGAAGCTTTGCTCATTTGGTGGTTGTCTTCCTAAGTTTCAGTTTCATATTGGATGACATGTTTCAGATAATATGACTCATGAATTTGAGCGACAGCTTGTGATGTGAAGGTGTATTTGTTGTGAAATTGTTTGGAAGATGTACTGGTAATTGCTGGACAGTGTACACAGATGTTGAAGTTTAGTGGGGACATTCACCACTTGAGCTTCCTGGTAAGTGGGCAGAATGCAGATGTTAACATTTGAATGTAACCATGATGTATCAAAATTAGGAGGTTTTTTAGTTGTTGATGAACGGAAGATTGAATCTAACTTGTGGTTTGTTCTCGGTGTGATGGTCTTTAGAACTAGCAACATCCCAAAACCCGGACCCGAACTGACACTCGAAGGGGCGATCCGATCTTGGACTCGAACATGAAGAAAACGTGACCAGAACCGCAACCCGAAACGAAAAGTGACCTAATTAAGATCCATACTTAATGACCCAAATCAGCTCAGAACTTCCCTAGAACCAACCCGAACCCAAACCCATATCCGAAATTGAACAGGCTGAGGTTGTTCATCGGGTCAAAACTGAGCAAGGCCTAAAGCCAAAATTGAAAACCGATCCGAAAATTTTCGCTTTAAACGAAAATTGAATAAAATTAGCTGAATTGAACTGAATACTTTTGAATATCATTTACATTCTATACTAGTCTACTGCTCTCAATCTTTTTGAATAAATTGAATAAGAACCCTATTCGGTTTTGAACCGAATAAATCAAAAATTGAATAAAACAAAATCTTTGAACGGAAAACCGAATAAACCATTCACTTGATCAGTTCTATTTTAGATTTTGTCGGTTTAAAACTGAATAATGCACAACCCTACCGAACCCAAACCCGAACCAATGCACCCGTTTGCCAGGTCTAAGTTGATCTTACTAATCTGAGACTGTTGCATTTCAGATGAGGTTCCTGTGATCTGCACCATATTTTGATCATTTTCAGGGTACTTGTTGATCTGATGATCAGTTCTTATATTTGTCTTTTATTTGTCAGAAGAAGGAAACCATTGGAAGTAATTTCCAGACCAGCCACCGTGGTTAGTTTGTTCTGGTCACTAAATGATTCTGATTTCCACCATAACTGATTGTTTAATTACTCATTAAGCATTAATTAATGCACATGGATTTCAGCAATCTGCTTAATTAATCATCCTACAACTATCACACACTTCATACCTAGTTACCTACTGATTTCCAGGGCAAGTTAGGCCTGCCAACTGCAACTTTATGCTTAAGAATACCCTTCACAGTTAGCGCTGGGCAAAAATTCGAGTCCGGGTAAATTCGGACAATGCCAATATTCGGACGAAAAATTTATGTCCGGACCCGGTTCTATTTCGGATCGAACCAGGTCAGACAATTCGGACGAAGCTAAAATCAGGTTCAGACAATAGAAAAAAGAGAAATTTTATGTCCGAATATTCGGTCAATTCGATCAATATCAAAATTCAGACGAAAAATCTATGTCCAGACCCAGTGTTTTCCAGGTCGAACAATTCGGGTAATCCGAGTCGGACAAATTTTTGCCAGCTCTATTCACGGTCTTTCTTTCTTGTGCATTATCCATGTATATTACTAAGGTGAATCTGATTTAAACTTACATTTGCTTAGCATGGAGTATCGAAAGTCTAAATAAGTGATCTGATCCAAATGACCCCTTAAACTCAACGAGACCCAGATGGCTAGACCCGAAAATGCCAAACTTAATTTACTAGGAGTGGACTAGAATATGAAATTATCTAGCTCAGCCTGACTTGATTGAAATTTATCTTTCAACAAAGTTACTTGTTGTTTTGAAAAAGCTTATTGGATTAAACATAAAACGACCTGAAATTAACGTGATTGGAAGTGATAGGGCTCGAAATCTTGTTGAGCCAGCATGACCTAACCCAAACAAGACCCGAATAACCCAATTGATAGGCCTAGTTAAGAACCAAGTAGAGCAGGAAATTTTTGTATCTGACCCGAATTTGTCCGACCCTAAAAAAACCCGGTTCGGTCCGAACTCATTTTTGACATTGACCAAATATTCAGACATGATATTTCTCATTTTTTATTATCCAAACTATAGTTACCAGAAACGCTACGTACGCATGCAACCTGCATTCCGAAGTCAAAATTAGACTAAATTTGTGTAAAAATTTAGCGACCCATGTTCCAGGACTAACGATCCGAAAAGCGTTCCTTGGTAACTATGGTCCAAACCCAATTTTGAACCATATTTAGCTCCTTCCAAATTGTTCGATGAGAAAAGAGTTCCAAAAATTATTTTTTCGTCCGAATTTGACATTGACCGACTTGAATTTGACCAACCTAGCATCTCTTAGCCTTAGGAACTAGGTAACTAAAGAGTGACTGGACCAAATAGGGTTTTAGGTAGGACACAAATAAACACTACTGCATGATGATTAAGGAATGACCTGGCAAATTAGATGAACCTTCTTTAGAGATAGAGAGAGAAGCTATAATTGAAGGGAACAGTATCTTGGCCCTTTAAAGGGGAACCAACTGCCTCAAATTGGCCTTTATTTTTACTATTAATTGATTTGATTTTGTTCTTCAAGATTCTTTGTTTTTCATGGCATGCATTTTTGGTTACTTGATTGGATCATTTGTCTCACTTTCATTTGCCCATATGAATCATAATTAATCTTTGCTGCTAATTACAATTAAAATTGTTTTGGATTCAGTGATCCCTAATCATGTATGGATTACATAATGCCAGCTAAGTTTTTGGTGAAACTGGGAATAATATTTTTGGTTCATATCTTACATTTTTTTGGCCACTTGCACCCCACAAATTCAGTCATGTGTCTTATAAAAGTTGGACCCATTGATTAATTTTGAATCAAATTCCAGATTTCAAGTTGGGTTATAATTTGCATGTTATGATACACAAGTGGCATTTTATATGCATTCGAAGGTGAGCCTAAGTTTGGTAGGTTCGAGGTCCGACTTCTGAGCTATTTTGTGGATTTGGCTCGGCTCATGAACTTGACCATCTTGAAAAGTTAGATTTGTGACGTGGCTCGCAAAAGTTCACAGAGTTTAGTAGGCTCGAGATTCCTCGTCACTTTGCGTGAGAGAACGTGTTAGACTGTATAGTATAGGACAATCATTAAATTTTCAACCGTCAGTTTAAGTTTTCAATTGAGATGGTTCAACATTAAATCTCATTAGAGATAATAAAAACTGAGTATCAAAGACGGACATGAGCATTATTAGCGAAGGACCTAAGCAAGGGCCGAGTTTATGGTTTGCAACATCTTGAATCCTAGAACTCCGAAAATTCCTATCTTAGCCCATGTCTTTCGATAATCCTAAATTCTCAAATCTTGTCGAATCACTTCCTTAAAACTCTTCTTAGGTCTCCGTCGACTTCTTTTACACAAAGGAAGGTTGAGCATATCACATCTCCTTACAGGTGTATCTAGACCCTTTATTGCTTAGTTGAACCATCCATAACCTAGTTTTTTTTATCAACTTTCTCTATAAATGTCACTCCTACTATATATCTCATCACATCGATCTTTATTTTGTCTAGTCTCATGTGCTACGAGATCCCCTTCATTATCCTCTTTGGTGTTGCTATGAGTATATGGATATTAGATAGTTTTAATTCGTCAACACTCTGCGCCATATAACAACGCTGATATAACCAATTTTTAATCTTAACTGAGATTTTCTTAATGAACAAGATAATAGGTTTTCTTGTGTTTCTCCCCATTGTCATATTGGACCTCATTCAGTGACAAGCCCACATTGATATATGGAAGCTTAGAGTCCAAACTCTAAAGCTTCAGCTCAAGCCCAAGACTGGTTCCACAAACAAGTAGTCCAACTAACAGATATCTTGTCCTCTAGCTTGGTTCACTTTCTAGCAAAGCATCACCTATGGCTTATATTTTCATTATATATATATTGGTGAGATAATAATTTACAAATCGGTTCCTACTTACTGTCCTCTGAAAAAGAAGCAGAGGAAGTTTAGTGATTGTAATGGACTAAAGTAAAATGCTTTTCTAAACATCATCTGCTTCTTTTTCATGGAGCAGTAGGTATCGAATGATTTCTAAATTTTGGGTCAATTGGAACCAGTCTCTTTAAATTATAAATAAATTGTAAATTTAAGGATTAGATTGATACATTCGACTCCTGCATATCCCACCTAGACAAGATTTCGGAGTTTTGTTTTTGTTTTTGATTATGAGATAACAATCTATATGGGTTTACAGTTTGCTTTGGTCAAATCTTATTGTGATAAATACCAAGCCAAATCATGGAAAGTATGGTTTGGTCTGACTTATGATTAGAAGTATTTAGAACGATATTATTATTATTATTGCGAAAACCCTAATTAGGGTAACTGAGGTGTTGTTGGGTATAAATTGTGAAACAATCAATGGTCTTGTTTGGGTTTAAAGAAATCTTAATTGGATGGTGTTCTAAAGTTTGAAGTGTGTTTGACGCCAGATAGGTAGGTTAGTATATAGAGGGATAATGTTGCACATAATTAAGCCAAAATTAAGGAGACAAAACTTTACGTGTGTCAATGCAAGGATATATCTGCACAAAACTGACCAAACATGTCCTTTATAAAGTTCAATCATAGAGCTTAAATATGGTTATATATGCTAAGTATCAATCTTTGATTAATGATTAGTGACTAAGACAAATTTGGTCTAGTTTTCAAGTGGTCTGATTGAATATTTTGAAGCATGAATGCAAACTTTGACTCTCCTAAAACTGTGGTCTGTAAACTCCTTTTTCTGGTACCAAAAAGAAAAAGAAGGCCAAGAGATATTTTTTAGTAGCGTTTGGTTGGAAAACTTTTCATGTTTAGTTGTTTTCGGTGGATGGAAAAGTTTTAATATAAGATTCATAATTTCACTCACAAATTCAATAAATAGCTTTTGGGAGAACTGGGGACAGTCTTTCTCAAGAAAATCTTTCCTTATAAACTACTAAAAACACTATTAATCTAAAGTCTATAGCACCGTAAACTTTAGGTCTTTGTTGAACCATCCTAAACCCTAGCTAATTAAGCCCTTGACCCCTTTCCCTTCTTCCTTTCATATGAAGAAAAGGAAATCCTGTGTCTGTGTTTAGAGTTGGCCAATATATTATACTCCCTCCTTCCCATTTTATTTGTCCATTTGGACATGATTTACAAAATCAAAAAACCCTCCACTCTAAATTAATTTAGCTCATTGGAAATGTGAAAATGTTGAATAAAATAGTGAAACAAAAAAAAAGGAAAATGTGAATAAAAGGGGAAATGGAAGAAAAAGATGTAATTAATAAGATTAATTTGATAAATTAGTAATTAATGTCTTATTGAAATTATAAAGTGACAGATATTATGAGAAAAAAGAAAGTTAGTTAAAGTGACAGATAATATGGGAATGAGGTAGTAACATGGTATATTTGTTTTGCAGGTAAAACTGGATAAAGTCAGTACATATATATGTAATATTAGGCGAGTTCGGAAAGTATGATAAATTTTAATAAGTTTAGGCTCCGTTCTTTTATACAGTGCAGTACGGTGTGGTGTAATTTGAAAAAGTGTGGTGGGTTGTGGTGAGTTGTGGTGGAAGTTATGGTAGGTGAGGTAGGTGAGGAGAGAGAATGTAAAAAGTAGAGGAGAAAAATGAGAAGAGAGAAAACTAAGAATATACTTTGGTAATGATTGTGGTAAAAAGTGGTGGAGTGTAGTGGAATTTGGTAGAATATTGAGTAGTGTGGTGCGGTGCGGTACCGCATAAAATAACGGGGCCTTAGATAAGTTTAACATGCTGTTAATTAGTGTAAATAAATATGTGTTCTCAAACATATATATATATTTTTTTGGTAAAAAGATTTCTCAAACATATTACAGAGACTTTTTTTAACAATGAGCTCACTTATTTCGTTTTCAGAATTTATTTCAACCTCACCTTTTAATAATGTAATACAAATTTACTCTATGCTAGGACCACCGTATAAAATTTTGGGTATATATATATGAATATGTTGTATTTTCTTTAGTCACAACTGTCAGAAATAAATGTCAAGGTGATTTAATTGTCTTAAAGTATATAACAAAATAAATGTTCTAAAGATCACAAGTTGAATTACAAGGGTGAGAATAAGCAGCAGTTGCATACATCACATCAGCAAATTAAACTATATATCAATGGAAACAGACAGAAAATAAACAATGTGAACTTTCGGCAATGCAGCCACTTTTTCTTTTGAGTGCAGGAGAATTAGGGCTACAATGC
Organism: Portulaca oleracea; assembly: GCA_029582165.1. Taxonomy (NCBI): domain Eukaryota; kingdom Viridiplantae; phylum Streptophyta; class Magnoliopsida; order Caryophyllales; family Portulacaceae; genus Portulaca; species Portulaca oleracea. The sequence goes on along the minus strand of CM055872.1, from coordinate 10,873,400 downwards.
CAGTGCTTCCACAACTAACTAGCTTTGGCCACCTGGAAACACCTTTTATCCACATACAATCGAAGAGTTACTAATTAATGCTTTGGACCAAGGATTAGTGGCTCAACTCTCAAGTGCTTTTATAAAATTACAAAATTAGTGTCCATAACATCAAATTTTCTTGATAAAGTGATGTTTAGGATTGTGCATGGTCCAGCCTAGATTAAATGTACCGACGAAAGTTCGGTTCAGCCTTCGTGCATAGTTGTTAAAATCCTAATTTTGATTTATGATCCTATAATTTTATGATTCAAAATCTTTGATACGATTCTAATAACATTCTGATTCACGATCCTACATGGGTTAATTCTGATCCTAACTACCCCATGAATTCGAGTTAGGATTTCGATTCTAACAAACCTTCAGTCAAAGAAATTATGATAATTGGTCCTCGGTCCAACCCATGGATTGGACCTAGCTTATATAAGGACCGATGACTTGATCGAAGAACCGACTAAGTGATTCAACTAATAAAATTTTTAGAGATTTTTTCACTCTTTCTCATTAATGATTGTGCATAGTCCAGTCCAGTCCGGACTAAACCAAAAAAAAAATTCAGTCGATTCAGACCAAATTTTTTCGGTCCCATCTTTGATCCATCTCAACCCTAAGTTTGATCCTTAATCCTTTTGGTCCAGCACTGATGTTTAGCCCTGGTGATACCTTTAGAAATTTCTTATAAACCTACTTACCAAGATAGGTATCGTTATATATAGTTTAAGTTAATTTAAGATAGGGTCAAACAAAGTAATCTACTCTCAGTTCGTTTGCATAGATATATCACTAAAACATGCAACGTGGCAGTGTGATTAGTGGGTGGTTACCTTATCTTATAGATAAAGGAGGCCAATTCATTGATATTTCTTAGCTATAAATTACTAGTTGGATAAAGTCATTAATTAGGATCTAGTTAGGCTATGTTATTTTTATTAGCAATGCCTAGCAACCTGTTTTCCTTTGTTGCCTAGTGCTAGCTAGCTTACCATATAATAGAGATTTGCAAGAGGGGATGGGGCTTAGGGTCCCACCAGGCTTCTAGTTTCAATATATATTGTAACACCCCGAACATATGGTTAAATGTGACTTAAAGGTATTGAAATGACTACTCATATCACCAAGGTGCACCTTCTTTTATGGTAGCTCATCTGTTGGGAACTCCTCAGTTAAGCTTGTTTGGCTATGAGTAGTCGCAGGATGAGTGACCTCCTGGGAAGTTTTCCCAGGCAGCATATAAGCGAGGACGAAGCACGCTGAAAAGACTATTGGTGATTTGTGAGGCCACTCAACGATCCTTGAAGCATTTATCGGTAATGCCCATGACCCAGGAGGGGCCGGGGCGTTGCATATATAACAACTAAGACCCTATTTTTTTGTAGTGTAGGTAAGAGCGAGTATAAGTAAATTAAGGTAAATAAATGCAAGTAAAGTTGTGTAAGTGTCGCTAGGTAAATCATATCAGTTACATCGTGTAACTAAGTAAAATAGCTAAAAATTTACCTATAGTCCAATAAGAACACTTGAAGTACATGGTGAATGATTTTTTTGGTTGTCTGTCCAGTATCTGAAGCGTTGCCTCGACTATTTTGGAGTTTGTGGGATTGCGCATCTGACTATGGTGGGTGAATCTTCCAATGAGAATAATTGTATACACGAGGTGTCGTACTCGAGACTTGTTTAAGCGATTTGAATCGCTTACCACTTGAACCAACTCCCATTGGTAGATGGTGAACACCTGGTTTCAGTTGATAACCTAGAAGATGGTGAAAGATGAAAATTAGACATTGTACACTTCTTTATTCTCTTTTCTTATTTCCATTACAAGAGACACTATGTTTGTCAAAAGAGGGTGCATGATGAGGAAATTCATATTTTTTGTGCCTGGTTTAATATTGTTTTGGATGGGTTGTCTTGTTCGTCTCAGTCGATTGTTTGTTTACAAATTGCGGATGTTTGTTTAGACTTCTCCTTCAGTGTGAAGGATTGAGTTTATTTTGAGCATTACTAGTCGAAAACGGGTTGGTGGTGGTTTATGGGGTTTTTTGCTTTTTGGACACTGTATTTTGGGGGTATTTACATTATGGACCCCCATGTTTCAAGGTTTGCAATTTGAACCCTGTATAATATGGGCCAAAAAAATTTAGCCCAAACTTAAGTTGGGCTCCGATTTGCCTAGTGAACTGACCGATTTGCCCTTATGCCATTTATTCATTTCTCTCTCTTGTTTCCTTTTCCTTTTCCTTCTTCTTCCCCGTCTCCCTCCTCTTTCTCTCTCTATCTCTCTGATTCTTCCTCTTTCTCCTTCTTCTTCTTCTTCTTCTTCTTCTTCTTCTTCTTCTTCTTCTTCTTCTTCTTCTTCTTCTGCTCTTTCTCCTTCTTCTTCCATATCAAAATAAGCAACGGATATCAAATCAATCAAACAAACTCGATGAACCAAAAGGACAATCCAAAAACAAACGCAATCCCACACGGAACCCTAACAATGGTTTCCGCAACAATCTTCATCAATCGGAACCAAATTGAGCTCGTAATCGCCCAAAAAACAAATAAAATACATTGCATCAAATCATCGAAGCGGCTAAATGTGCAAAGATCAAATCAAAAGGAGAAAGGAAGAACTGACGGAATAAGAGGAGGCCGGCGCCGGCGACGGAGGAGTAGACGAAGCGGCGAAGAGAGAGATCAACGCATGCGTCCCATTTTGCGTCGAGGTCGTAATCCTTCGGAATCGGAGTTGCTCGATTGTTATCCCCCATTGTCAGATTTCAGAGCTTCTTTTTCTGGAGATTCTTCTGGTTACTTTGATTTGAATCTTCGTTTGAGTAAATTTCCAGAAATTTTCCGCGATTCGATGATTCTACTTCGTTCCTCCGCTCAATTTCTTCGGATTTCTTCAGAACCAGAGAATTACACGATTCTTCTCTCTCCTGAAAAGTGGCAGTTGGGTTGAGGGCCAAATTACATGTGCAGGCGGGGCAGAGGAGGAGGATACTCATTCAGGTTTTGTAGCACCCAAAATGAGTTTTGCCTAGCTTCCACCATATTTGTTGCCAATGGTGTTACACAATCATCCATGTCTTTGGGTTCATGTTTTATGTGTTGGTTCTTTTGGAATGTGACCAATTTTTCCCTCAACTCGAGTATCGGTTTCAGTAGTTGCTTAAGTTCTGGGGCTTGGAGCTCATCAATCAAGGGTAACCACCAAGAGATTGAGTCTTTCTTGGTGTTGGCCTTCCTGGAATTGATGAGTTCCTCATGGAATTTCCTCTCCGTTTCGAGCTGACTGTTGAGGAGGGTGATTTGCTGGTTGGCCTTTAACAGAGCTTCGTCCGAATCATCATGGTCTAAGGGCTGAGTCTCGTCATCGTTTGCTACAGAAAGATTAGCACCCAAGTAACGGTTTATTAGGGCATCAACCGAAGGGTGGCCAAAAGAGAAAGCCTTTTTCCCAGGAGAAAAGACAACAATCACAGCATCTGCACCGGTTAACTTCATATTGAAGGGTAACTTCGGCAGTTCAAAAATAATCTAGGGGCAATTTTGGAAAGAAAAATCGTTCAAACTATAATAAGGGCCTCTTTTGGCCGGACCCCTCTAGTTATGTCCAAAGTGTTGCCGGAATCAAAGTACAGGGTTCAAATTGCAAACCTTGAAACATGGGGGTCCATAATGTAAATACCCCCAAAATACAGGGTCCAAAAAGCAAAAAACCCTATATATGGCCTCTACATCTTTGCACGATTCGACCCTTTCCCCTTATTCACTCCATTTTAAGTTGTAATGTTAGGATTATGATATTAGATCATTAAATGTCTCACATTTTTGTCTTTTACATCATATTCAGTAAACAAGCAAAGTTTCCTTTGTGAGTTGTATTAATTTAGACATTCATCTATATCAAAATATCAACACCAAAAGTTGGATGCACATATGATGTAGTTAGCTCAAGGATAAAGACTAACAACAAATACAAACTCATCGTAGACATTATCACGTTACCGTTGTTTTTTTAAAAAAAATTTCCTAATGAAAGATTCATTTTAAGTAGTCATTTTATTTTTTAAGCTATAATTTCTAATCTTAAGTATTACAATCACCCTCTTTTTTTGGGGCAAAAGGGAGTGAAAGTACTCTTAGAGAAAACATAGATAGACCAAAATGAAAACAAATGAGTGTGGAGGCTAAGTTGAAGAAAATGCCAACCTAATCACCAACCCACCTATTACATCTATCTATTCCAAATGATAGCTATCCGTGCGCACATATTGTGGCCATAATATAACCTTTATTTCAACAAGCTAAGTTCAAAGTCCTTGTATTTAAAAAGCAATACAATACAAGGTTTTTTGCATTTTGGACCCCAAATTTTAGGGGTATTTATATTCTAAACTCTTGGTTTTCAACTTTAACTTTTTGGACCCTAAAGTTTGTAGGCTGAAAAAAAGGACCCTAAAGTTTGTGAGGTGAAAAAAAAGCCCGTTTCCCGTTTTTCATTTTCTTTCCATGTTTGAATTTCTCTCCCGATTGGCATCAAACTTCAAGACTAAGGTTAAAACCGATATTAAAGTTATAATAAACCTTTTTTTATTCATGTTGGAGTTAATTAAAACCATCTACCCAGGGGTCTAAGTAGCCCCGACATGAATTAAAGAGGTGTATTATAGCTTCAATATTAGTTTTAACCATAGTCCTGAAGTTTGACGTCAATCGTGAAATAAATTCAAACATGGGAGGAAAATGAAGAATGAGACATGGGCCTTTTTCTTCATCCCACAAACTTTAAGGTCCTTTTTTATTCAGCCTACAAACTTTGGGGTCTAAAAAGTTAATGTTGAAAACCAATGATTCAGAATATAAATACCCCTAAAGTTCGGGGTCCAAAATGCAAAAAACTCATACAATACATGATGCCTTCCATTAGAACAAACTAGCAAGGCACATAATTTAGTTATATGATGTTGACTGTTTCTTTTTAAAAAGTTAATAATGGCTTAAGAAAGGTACAAAATTTAAACAAAATAACAAGCGGAATAAACAAATCATAAAATCAAAAGAGCCAACAATAAAAACAAGACCACCTAAGCAATATTGGCTAAGAAAATAACATATGATTTAGAATGTTTGGAGGGTTAATTACTAATTGATGTAGTGCGAAAACTAATATCAAATAACATATGATTTAGACTGTTTGGAGGGTTAACTACTAATTATCGGAGCTATCTCCTGAAATTTGCTCGGCAAACAATTTTTTCAAGAAAAAAGTTAACTTTATAAACCTTTCTCAAAGATTATTTTATCGAGTGAGGCCTCTTGTACGTTCTTCAAAGACCAATTTTTGAGGGAGGCCTCCTGTTTTGGTACTTCGATGGGCCATGTAGAATTCTTCAGTTTTTCTATATGTTAACCGAGTCTCAGTCCTAATAGTCTTTGGTTTCCATATTATAGTAGGTTTCCAATTCTTGCTAGATATGTCTTGTATAACTGTGGTAAACTAGGACGCTATGACTGATAAATATTGTATATATATTTTTGAACGTTTGGTTAATAAAAGATAGAGAGAACATAGGAAGGTTGTTCACTCTCAAACAAACACATACCTACAATTTCTTCATGGTATCAAAGCGTGATCTGTAAGATTGATCAGCAGCCATGGGCAAGGAAGATGAACCCAAACAGAGTGAGTTGGAAGACAAGCCAAAGCCAAAGCCAAAGCCAAAACCTTTCATTGTCACCCCTGACTCACCATACTACTTGCATCCGTCCGAAAGCTCGGGAACTGCGATTACCTCGGTGGTGTTCACTAGGAGAAATTTTGAGACTTGGATACGGTCTGTTCAAACGGCGTTGAAGGCCAAGAACAAAATAAAGTTTATTGATGGTCGAATCAAGAAGCCGAGTGAAGAAGGCGATGAATTAGATGCGTGGGAGCGTGTGAATTCAATGATTTACATGTGGATGTAGAATTCAATAGACCCAAAACTACATTCAACTCTTCCCTACACTGACTCAGCAAAAATTCTTTGGGAAGATTTGAATAAAAGATATTCATTTTCAAATACTCCAAGGATTTACCAACTCAAAGAAGCAATTTCTTCTTGCAAACAAGGAGGGCTCAATGTAGGAGATTTCTATGCAAAATTAAGAAGCATGTGGATGGAGTTGGGCAATTATGAAGATAAACCCAAGTGCACCTGTGGAAACTGCAATTGTAAGCTCGAATCCCGACTCGATGAACTGCTGGAAAAAGAGAGGAGCCATCAGTTCCTTATGGGCCTGAATGACTCGAAATATTCAAGTCTGAGAAGTCACATACTGGCGATGGATCCCTTTCCTTCTCTGGAAAAATTTTCAACTTTGTTCAACAAGAAGAGGAGCATCAAAGGATTTTGAGGGGACGAGAAGAGAAAGATGGCGCTGCTGCCTTCGCAGTCGGAGCTCGGTCTGAGACAGCGATTGGAGAAAGGCCTACCTGTACTCATTGTGGAAAATTTGGGCATGATGTTATAGGCTGCTTTGAGATAATCGGGTATCCGGCGAATTGGGGATCCCGTGGAGGATGTGGCGGCAGAGGTCAGAACGGTCGTGGACGAGGTGGACGCACGGGAGCTGGTAGAGGATCTGGCCGGAACAACCAACAACAACATGGAGTTGTTGCGGCAGTGACGGGCGGAGTTCTTCCCTCAGACAGCGGCGCCCTAGCCGGATCATCCTATGGTAGCGAGGGAGCTACTGCAGCGGCGTGAGAGGAAGAGCCGAGGAGACAAGATGGCCCAGCAATTCTGCAGTTCCCTCGCTTGGGCCTGTTCAATACAATGGGCTAGGTTCATTAAATTATTTCACCCCAACTCAAGTGGAGCGGATCTTAAGTATGATTGAGCAAAACAAACCTACGGAAAACCGGACAGGTAACCAAACAGTTTCTTGGCTAATTGACAGTGGAGCATCTAGTCACACGATAGGAGATCAAATTTGTCTCAGAGAAATAGAGAAAATTCAGCCAGTTATAATTGACTTGCCAAACGGGGCAAAAACGGTTGCTGACAAGCAGGGAAAAGCCATGGTGTCAGATGACATACAACTAGATCGAACACTATTTGTTTCGTCTTTGAATTGCAATCTTATCTCAGTCCACCATCTATGCAAGGATTTAAATTGCATAGTCACGTTTGATGAATATACTTGTATTTTGCAGGATCACACCACGGGGTTGCTGATTGGTACGGGTGAGCAGCGTGATGGGGTCTATTTCTACAAGGAGCCTCGAGGCAATAGCAAGGTGAATGTAGTTTGCACTGGGAACATTTGGCATCAAAGATTGGGGCACCCGTCAAAGGAAGTGATGAACCTTATAGGACAGTATGTGCAAGGTACAAATTTAGCGGTAGAAGATACTGAATATTGTGATATTTGTTTTAGAGCAAAGCAAACTAGAGACTCTTTTGCTACTAGTGAAAATAATGCAAAGGAATTATTTGATACCATTCATGTTGACATATGGGGTCCTTATCAAACCTCCGCTCTATGTGGTGTCCATTATTTTCTAACAGTAATAGATGATTTTAGTAGAAGTGTCTGGGTGTTCTTGATGTCTGGAAAAACTGAAGTTGAGAATAATGTGAAAAAGTTCATAAATTTCGTACATTGTCAATTTGGGAAGAATGTTAAGGTGATTAGAAGTGACAATGGCCTGGAATTTAAATCCAAAGCTATGCAAGAATATTATGCTGAAAAAGGAATTTTCCACCAAACCAGCTGCATAAATACACCTCAACAAAACGGTAGAGTTGAGAGAAAACATAGACACATTCTGAATGTTGCTCGGACTTTGCTTTTTCAAGCAAACCTACCTATAGAGTTTTGGGGTGAATGTGTCAAGACCGCTGCTTATTTGATTAATCGAACATCAAGTAGGTTGTTGCAAGGAAAGACCCCATATGAGTTGATTTATGGAGAAAAACCGAACTATGATCTTATTAGAGTTCTTGGATGTTTATGCTTTGCTCAAACCAAAATAAATGATAAATTTGCTCCTCGTAGTCGAAAGTGTGTTTTCATTGGATACCCACTTGGCAAAAAGGGATGGAAGCTTTATGATTTAGAGACCCATGACGTCTTTGAGAGTAGAGACGTTAAGTTCGTTGAACACTGTTTTCCTTTTTTGGATGTGCCCACACAAGAACAAAGCCGAAGACCGTCTCTTTTTGAAAGATCTTACTTTTTTGATGATGAATAAGTAGTAATGGGTGGGAAAACAAATAAGTCAACCCATATAGAAGGTCCCACTCATGAGGCAAGCCAATTAGGTGATGAGGCAAATGCACATAGTGGGTTGAGGACAGGGGGAGTGCCTCCTGTTGAACACATCATACGGACATGGGGACAAGAACAGTTGGGACAAAATGAAGGTGATAGTGGGCCTGTTGAGATAGGGGATTCTCCTGGGGCAAAATTAGAAGATGATGATGGACCTACTATCCCAGCTCCTCGACGGTCCGATACAGTGCGACGTCCAACATCTAAGCTTAATGATTTCATCTGTTATCATGCGAAGAACCCCATCGCTGCTGCTCAGCCTTGCCAAGAAGGATCCTCAGGTACGCCGTATCCCTTGCATAATTATGTGAACCATGTAAATTTTTCTCCTTCGTATAACAAGTTTCTCATGAATATTATGAAAGTGGACGAGCCTAGATTTTTCCATGAAGCAATAAATGATAGCAGGTGGCAAGCTGCAATGAACGAAGAAGTCCAAGCTCTAGAAAGGACGGGAACTTGGGAAATGGTTGACCTTCTTGAGGGAAAGAAACCAATTGGGTGCAAATGGGTTTATCAAGTTAAGTACAATGCAGATGGGTCAATTCAACGATATAAAGCCAGACTTGTTATTCGTGGAGATCACCAAGAAGAGGGGATTGATTACACTGAAACCTTCGCTCCGGTCGCAAACATGACTAGTGTGAGATGTTTCTTATCTGTGGCTGTGGCAAAAGGATGGGAGTTGCATCAATTAGATGTGAATAATGCGTTTTTTGCACGGTGATCTAGATGAAGAAGTTTATATGAAGCTGCCACCAGGTTATCAAGCATCAACACCTAACAAGGTCTGCAGGCTAAAAAAATAGCTTTACGGTTTAAAACAGGCTCCTAGACAATGGTTTGCCAAGCTATCCTCTACGCTGTGTGCGTACGGATTTGTCAAGTCTTATGCTGACTACTCGCTCTTTACATACAATAGAGATGGGGTCTTTATGGCATTACTTGTTTATGTTGACGACATTATTCTCGCTACCAACAACACGCAAGAATGCCTCAAATTCAAGACTTACTTGGACAAGTGCTTCAGTATTAAAGACCTTGGAGCCCTAAAATATTTTTTGGGCTTTGAAGTAGCTCAAGGGCAACGAGGCTTGTTTCTCTGTCAACGAAAATATGCTCTCGACATAGTGAATGAATGTGGGTTACTGGGGGCCAAGCCAGCTACCTTTCCTATAGAGCAAAATCACAAGCTCGCTCTCGCTCAAGGGAAAAATCTACAAGATCCTACCTCCTACAAAAGGCTAGTGGGACGATTGATATATTTAACAATCACTAGACCCGACCTCACTTATGTTGTTCACATCCTTTCTCAATTCATGCAAAATCCAAAGGAAGAGCACATGGATGCAGCAAAGCGAGTGGTTCGTTACATTAAGGGTTCACTAGGCCAAGGAATCTTGCTACCAAAGGTATCTGATTTGCAATTAGTTGCCTATTGTGACTCAGACTAGGGAGCTTGCCCCATTACAAGGAGATCTCTAACAGGATACTTTATTAGTCTCGGAGGTGCTCCTGTATCCTGGAAGACTAAGAAACAAACTACGGTATCTCGGTCCTCAGCAGAAGCTGAATATCGCTCTATGGCGGCTACCACAAGTGAGTTAACCTGGATTCAAACTTTTCTGACTGCTCTAGGAGCTCCACTCCGACAACCCATGTCGTTATTCTGTGACAATTAAGCAGCGCTGCACATTGCTGCTAATTAATCCAGTCTACCATGAACGGACTAAGCACATCGAAATTGACTGTCATTTCGTTCGAGAAAGGCTTGAAGCCGGTGACCTCAAGCTGCTTAAGATACACACCAAGGAACAACCTGCGGATATGTTTACCAAAGCACTCGGTCGAGATCAGTTTCACTATTTGCAGTCCAAGTTGGGCATTATCAATCCTCATGCTCCAACTTGAGGGGGAGTGTTAACCGAGTCCCAGTCCTAATAGTCTTTGGTTTCCATATTATAGTAGGTTTCCAATTCTTGCTAGATATGTCTTGTGTAACCGTGGTAAACTAGGACTCTATGACTGATAAACATTGTATATATATTTTTGAACGTTTGGTTAATAAAAGATTGAGAGAACACAGGAAGGTTGTTCACCCTCAAACAAACACATACCTACAATTTCTTCACTATATGTTTAATCTCTCTTCTAAACTTCTAATACTTGGTTCCCGAAAAATGAATAGGAAAGAAAATATTTGTCAATTTTCACTGGTTTGGTACAAAAAATCTATTCTTCACCAATCCCATATTTTATTTTCTTCCTTCCTAATTATCATCCCTTCCTGTGATCCTATCTAACTTATTTATTAATATTTAGCTTCAATTTTCAAATAATAATGTCCTTGTTTATGATTGATTGAGATCTTCCACATTCAAAATTCAAAACTAGAGAAAGGTCCTCATGTAAATAGTATTTATTCATACTCTTATGCAATATAAAAATCTATTTGCATAATAATTGCCATGCACTATTATATGACAATCAAGCATTTAATTTAGTATGCCCATAACTAATCCACAAGACTTAAGGGGAAAATAAAATACTTATGCTAAATTGCTAATAACCACTTTAATTAATAATATTATTGGTAGTCATTAATTGTGTCTGGGGTGATGATATGAGTCTTGTCCCTAGACACTTTTTATATATCTTATCCTTCACTAAATCGTTTTTCTTATGATTTTTTGACATTATTTTTTTAATAGTAAGTATTAATTCTCAATTATATGAAGCTTGAGATGTATAAGTTGCGTCAATGAACACAAATAATACCCTAATCAAATTAACCCCTTACATTAAGGTTATTTTAAGCATTTTTTTGAAATATAAAAAAATCGATAAAAGTATAATTTTGTGCAATTTATATATGATAGTATAATTACAGAATTCAATCATATCATTTAGTTTCATTTTAATATATAATTACATAATTTTAATGATACGATAGGACACATAAAAATGTGTCTTGCCCCAAGTCTCGTATCATTTTAGTTGTGTGTTTGTGGATGTCAAAAGTCAATGTTGGCATCATTGACGTTAGCAATCATAGAGGGCAAACCCCCTTTTCCCCTAACACAGATTTTTCAACACAAAAAGACATGCATTGAGGAATGACAAAACATAATATTGGACCCACGAAATTACGTGTTTAATTAAAAGCCTAAAGAAATTGAATCAGTCTTGATTCTTGATTTCCTCTTCTTCCATGCATTCTTTAACTGTTTACCCACTGCAACCTCGATGTTGATTGCGCAACCTAACCTAAACCCACTTCTGTCCTTTTCTATTTTATCCTTAATTACTCCAAATTAATTGAGGATTAAATTCTAATGTGGTGCGATTTATGATGATATCCACATCAATTACCAAAGGATTTGTCTACCATGGATGTCTCCAAATTGGTCTTTTCGCGATAGTGATAGCTGCTCAGGCATATGGTTGTTTTCGTCGAACCATTTCAACCAAAAACTTAAACTAATAGTTTGAAGATGTAACTATTTTAAACAAAAGCTTAAACTGATAGTTAAAGACTCAATGAAGAGTTTGTACTCTAACACACTTCTAACATAGATAATTCAGTTGAATATAGTGAAAACAATCATTCTATCGATGATGTCATAACTCACAAAGTTGTGGGATTGGTACTGTTCTGGAGTTTCTAGAGATGTACAATAAAGAGAAATCAGTAAGAGACTTTAAGAAGATTATGCAAGAGGAAAGACGTACATGCTTGTTTGAAGGACCAGATTTGAGTGTGTTGCAATTTTATGAGTTTAGTTAGCATCTGATATTAAGAGGGACGTGTCTTTTTAGTTTTTAGAAGCTCCCATATTCCATATTCTACTGCTTCCCTATATTTCTAATTTTTACGCTGTTTTACTACTTTAATTTATATACCCAGTTATGCTATTATTTTATAGTTATTTGCATCTTTTGGCGTATACTCTAGACTATTTTAGCTCTGAATAATTTTTAGAAAAAACACTTCCGACATGGAGGCTATTAAGTTTATAATCCAAATTTTTTTATTCAGTTTGACTCTAATACTATATAAAACCATCTCAATCAAAATTAAGCGGGAGGGAAACATATTGATAGTCATTCTCAAATTATTAATATACACGACTTTGGGGAGGAAGGACAATATGGGAACGAAGACTATAGCTAAAATGATAAATTTTAGACTGATAATTAATTAGATCAGAATTGGTTGGCTAGATGAGAACAGAAGACTTGGAAGGACTTTTAAATTAACTGCATGGTAGAAGTACGTAGGTAGCACCACTTAATTATTTACATATACTTAGGCTGTGTTCGTGATGGCGTTTGGGAATAGCGTTTAGCGTTAATCAAAGCGTTTAAAATTTAATTGCCTAAATATTAATAGTTAATGTTTAGCGTTTGGGGTATAGCGTTTCATATTTTTCGGTCAAAAAATATCCTTTGAAAATTTTATCTTTCAAAATTATTCATACCCTTTTATGTCAATTCACATTAATCTGTTAATTCAACCGTTAAATTTATCGAACACAATTTTCATTTGAATAGTCATCCGCTATCCGCTACTTAAACCGCTATCTGCTGCTTAAACCGCTATCCGCTACATAAACCTCTATCCGCTACCTAAAACACTAATTTTGCCGAACAGGACCTTAGTTCCTGTTCGACAAAATTAGTGTTTTAGATAGCTGATAGCGGTTTATGTAGCGTATAGCGGTTTAAGCAGCGGATATCGTTTTTAGTAGCGGATAGCAGATAACTGTTCAAATAAAAATTGTGTTCAATAAATTTAGCAGTTCAATTAACAGATTAATGTGAATTGACATAAAAGGGTAACAATAATTTCCAAAAATAAAATTTACAAAGGGTATTTTTTGACCAAAAAATATGAAACGCTACTCCAAACGCTAAACGTTAACTTTATTAACGTTTCACAAAACGCTCCTTAAAACGCTAAACGCTCCTCAAAACGCTAGCTTACCGAACACCAATATTTATGCAATTAGAGTTTTGAATTGGTCAAGACGCTAAACGCTAATCCAAATGCTACTGCCGAAAACAGCCTTAATTAAACTTGTTATTAAAACGACATTAATTCGACGAGGCCAGCAAGCAGACGTTGCCAAAACGCTACAGTTTGGTGAGCTTATAGCTAGCTGTCATGCACATCGTTGGATCAGGAATGTTATAAATTCCGGATGCTAGAATTGACATTACTCATCATAATAAAGCATGGTCAAATTCCATGCATGATTAAAAAGTTTAACAGTTTAATGATAGCATTACTAAGTGCACGAACTGGATTGGTTTTGTATCAATCATAATCATTGTCACTCTTATCTAGAGCTGCCACACATTTGTGTCACGATAAATCTGAGTTTGGACAAATAGGACATTGGATAAAATTTGATGCTCGAAATCTAATTTTTACATGTATTTCTCGGGTTGAAAAAATTGGACAAGTATAAATTTAAGTATAAATTGAGTTAGGACAACATGAATTTGAAAAAAATTGAATTTTCGGTCAAATCAGTCAATATCAAAATTTTATAGGAAAATTCTATGACTGTACACTATTTTTCTTGGGTCGGATGGAGTTTTGCCAACCTTACTCTTATCCACTTATCATACTACCCTGGCTCGTCAATACATTCAATATTCCCGATCTGTTAAATTTATTAGTGATTATTCCTAAGATATGAGCATAGTAAGACCCCGTCCTTTTCTGCGGTATTTTGCGGTGTGGTGTGGTGGAATTGTGGTGGGGTGTGGTGGAATTGTGGTAGGTTATTGGTATGTGGGGTAGGTGAGAAGAGAGAATGTAAAAAGTAGAAGAGAAAAGTGAAAAGAGAGAAGAGCGATGAGAGAGAAAAGTAATTAATGATTTGTGGCAAACTGCGGTGAGTTGTGCCAAACTGCGGTGAGGTGTGGTATCGCAGTTTACCAACCGCAGTATAGAACAGGGCCTAAATGAGTCAATTTTATCCGGTCAAAAAATAATTTTATCGCCTACCATCGTACATTCATACCAACCTCTCCTCTCCCTTTCAACTATTAGCCCGCGCTATTTATTTAGTATAATTAAAGTATTATTTATATTTGTTGATAGTCACTGAATATTATATGCACACCATCACAATTTATAAATATAAATACATAATTACCAAAAGATATATTGTTTCAATCATAAACAGTAAAAATTATAAACTCCACTCGGAACCTATTTTACTTGCGGAAGCCCTGGTTCTCAAAGTAGGGGTTGAGCACGTTCTTCAAACAGGTTGCAAGCAAGGGCGGAGATAGAGGGGGGTTGGTGGGGGCCGCGGCACCCCCCATGCCCTAGAAAATATGTAGTACTATGTGCAATTTGAAGCATTAAACATGCATAGCTCAATCGGTAAGTTATGTTACAATGTTGCAAGTTACTAACATCAAGGGTTTGATGCCATGCATAGGCCCCTTGTTCCCTTTTTGTTTTAGCAGCATCTCTTTGTAAAACAAGGATTCTTAAGGTTGATTGCAATTTGTTTAACCATTAGTAACATTTATTCTATTTATTTGATCCTCAATTTGATTTAAAATTTTCTTAAATAATCTTTTGAGTTATATTATCAAATTTATCAACTCTTGCATCATAATTTTTTTCAACTTCTAAATACATATATTTTTTGTTCTTACATATATTTTTCAATTTTTACTGTATACAATAGAAAGTATTAAGATTTTAACAAGCCAATCACCTTTTGTCTGATTGGCAAGAGGTTCAACTTCAACTCTTATCCCTACCTTCTAATGTTCAAATCTTGGGGGAAACATTTCTCCCTTACCATTTCAAAAAATGTTGTGGATAGAAGTGTGGCCTAACTTTGGGCCATTGGCACTGCGGGGTTATCCCTTGAGATTTAAAAATATTAAGATTTTAACCAGATCAAAATTAACTTTTTCAACGTATTTTAAAGAGTTAAAATTTGAATACTAATTTTATTTTCATCTTTCATTGTGAATTAAATTAAAATTTGACAATAGTTTAATATTTTCTGGATGTGATAAAGCATTTAACATTGATTTTATATTGTTATATATTATGGTGATTAAAATGCTTACATGAATATTAAATTTAAGAAGAATAGAGTGTGAAAGAATAATATATAGGGTAATTGGATTCTAATAATACGAATTTTGGGTCATATAAGACTTAATAATACGAACTTTCGATTTGATTCTTAATAATACGAACTTTGACCCCCTGTTGGATACAGTAACACGCCACCGAGTTAAGATTAACTTAACTCGGTGGCGATCCTAGCTGGCGGCGGAGGCAAGTTGCCCTTGTATTTTGACCTTGCCATGTCATCAGTTGACTTGCCAACTCACCCCTTTTATTTTTTTTCCTTTTATCTTTTCCTCACCACTCTTCTTCTTCTTCTTCTTCTTCTCACGCTCCCCACCCCCCGACCTGCTAGATCCAGCCACCCCACCATTTTTTCTGTCCATCTACTCGTCGGAAACCTCATCCACCCTTACCTCCTTTAACCCATCTCAAACCCTCGACCACCACAAACCTTCCCAGCCCAGAAATCAACTACCAGTCTACCATCCATCACCATTTCCACCCCAAACAGAAATTAGAGCCAAAAAGAGCCCGAAGAAATCAAATAAATCAAAATGGGGGAAGGTTTATAGGACTACTCTAAGCAGATTCAATTGGATTGCTCACATTTCATAGGCATACACAGCAAGGAACAAGATCAAAGGCTCTAATTTTACAATAAACTTTAAAAGATAAATGAAGGAAAGGATGCATCAACAAACGAAGAAACAAACACCAATTTCATCCGTCAAATTCACCATTTCAATTCATTCATTCATAATAAACACAAAGTGAATCAGAAATACCCAAATCCACACCCCCAAACTAAACCCTAATTCCTACCTCTAACCGCCGAAACCGTACAGAGTCCTGCCCTGACGCTTCAAAGCATACACGACATCCATGGCAGTGACAGTTTTCCGGCGAGCATGCTCGGTGTATGTGACGGCGTCGCGGATGACATTCTCAGAAAGATCTTGAGAACACCGACCGCGAGTATCCTCGTAGATGAGGCCGCTGATATGCTTGACGCCACCCACCGTGCCAATCGCCGTATTGCCGGTTTGGAGATGCCCAGAATGTTGTCCCGGAGAACAATTGGATGGTTAAAGGATGGGTTGTTCAATTTCTGGTGGAAATGGTGACAGAGGAGGGAGAGGTCGGGGCGTGAGAAGAAGAAGAAGAAGAGTGGTGGGGGAAAAAATAAAAGGGAAAAAAATAGAAGGGGTGAGTTGGCAAGTCAACTGATGACATGGCAAGGTCAAAATACAAGGACAACTTGCCTCCGCCGCCAGCTAGGATCGCCACCGAGTTAAGTTAATCTTAACTCGGTGGCGTGTTACTGTATCCAACAGGGGGTCGAAGTTCGTATTATTAAGAATCAAATCGAAAGTTTGTATTATTAAGTCTTATATGGCCCAAAGTTCGTATTATTAGAATCCAATTACCCTAATATATATTGGATAGTCATAATTTAGTTAAAAATATTCATAAACTGAAAGGGGGATGGGGGAAGCGAAGTTAGAAAACTAGTTCATAATAAGACAATAATAATGTTCGGCACCCCCCATTATTATTTTCTAGCTCCGCCCCTGGTTGCAAGAAGGTCTAGATTGAGAGTGACAACTTGGTTCTTGTCCAGGCAATTAAAAGCGTGTTCAAAGTACCGTGGCAGATTGATATGACTATTACAGATATTAAAATGTATCTACAAATGTTCGGTGATGTTTCGGTTAAACATATTTTTAGGGAAACCAATATGGCGGCAGACTGGTTAGCAATTCAAACAAGGGGTACTCCACTCAAACCTAGAAGTTTGGAGTCTTAGCCCGTCATCTGAGTTTTCTTTTATTTTGTTTTATGATAACTTAGGAAGACGCCTTGAGAGAAGGGTCTCCTAAGTTCCTTTGTAATCTTCTTTTACCTGAATTCAAAAAAAAAAAATAGTATAAATTATAAAAAATTTAAAATATTGTTTCAACCTTTTTTTTTTAAAAAAATTGATCAAAGATACATTCGGCTATACATAAATCAAACTAATCAAAATGGAGAATATAACGTGTAACTTTTTTTGCCACCTTAATTAGTTTGTCCCCTAATTAGACAACCCTAAAAAGACTCGTCAAACTGGTTTCCATGCCTCAGCGGTCAGCCCATTCTTTTATTTTCTATTTTCCAATCTTACTTTTTTTTTTCAATTTTTTAATTTTTCTTTACGAAAATTAGGCTACAGCCGAAAGGTTATTGTCGTGTTTTGGTAGGTATATAAACATATATTATCATGCATCAATAATTTTGCTCAATTATTGTGAACCATGCAAATTAGAGACACTTTATATCTTTTAATTTTTCCCCAATTAAGCAATCGAAAGGAATTATAATCACAATTAAAAATAATAAGCGGTGATATCTTTTGGATAATTAACTTATTAGATTATATTAACTTGATTAGCTACATGTAATTATGTGATTGATAGGTAGTCAACTAATCAAGACAAATTAAAAATTAAAAATTCCATACCAACGACAGGATCTTTACAAGCCTAGATGACCTTGTACATAGACCTTGGTCGTTTTCAGAATTTTGTGCATATTTTGATGAACCTAATCATAATGAATGTGATCAATTTAATAAAAGAAGACACAAATCATAATAAATATTTTGATTATTTAATAAATGAAACAATATTAAGTTTACTGATCGACTAAATATTGAATTAGGCCCTATGGCTTGACTTAGGAATCATAAAACATATTAATTTGATAAAAGAAAGACACAAAATAATTTAACTAAAGACACATATCCTCGTCTATACTATAATAATATATTTATAAGTAACTTTATTTAGGCCATGTTCTTTAGTTTAGTAATATTATCCTTACATAATCTAACGTAACCTTACCTTACCTTACCATACTATCCAAAAGAATGAAACTTACTTTTAGATAATTTGTGTTTAAATTTTTTTATTAACCTCACAAAATTTATTTAAAAATAAAAAAAAAAAATGGTGTAGCATTTACCTACATCCATAACTTTTATATTCTAAAGTAACATTATCTTACTTAACTTAATCCAACGCCTTAAAGAACGGCCTTATAATTTAATTAATTACTTGTTTTACTAGGTAAATCAGGTTATTTTGAATATATTGTTGTTTATTCTAGCATTGGGGTAATTATTTATTACAAAATGATAACCACAAGACCATAAGTCATTTTCTACTAGTGAATCACTCAGTCTATGTTCAAAAAGATTCTCTAGCAAGTAAAAAATGAGAGACTAAATTTGACTCTCAAGTCTCACCATTGGAAAAAGTATCTACTGCTACAGTAAAAATATAAGGATCAAGCTCTCTCTTTTTTCCCCCCAAGTTTGTTTATCTTATTTTCCTGCTTTCCAATAAGTATAGAAGATAAAGAAGTGGGAAAGGAGCATAGGATAATAACAACATTTTCTTAAATTAACTGGTGAACAAAAAAGTTCAAATTTTAAGAACTTATATAACTACAAGGGCAAAGACATATTAATATAAATAATAATAACAATGAAGCGAGAAAATAAAAATATAATAAAAAGACATCAAGAACACCAAAACATAATAACATCAGCACCATAACGAATGACATCTACCAAACAAAATCGACGCCATCAATAACCAACTGGTAGCTGTTAGTTGTTAGTTTTTTAGATTATCTGTTTGACTTTAACTGTTTGGGTTAGCTGATTGTAGGAAAAATATTTGGTAAAGTAGCTTTTTGAAAACTATATAAAAAGTTATTTACCAAACAACTCAAACAACTTTTTAACCTTGATCAAAAAGCTAAAAGTTATCCAAAAAGTTAAAAGCTACCCAAAAAGCTGGGTAGCCAAACACCCCCAATATATAGTAGCAGCAATTTTATTGAATTATCTCCGCATTAATTATCTAAACAAGATTCATATAATTGTGGGTGATCAGACAACACTGAGAGCAAAATTTTTAGGCTTTAGACTTTTAGCATATGAACAATTTATATCAAATCTTGATTGGATAATATGCAACAAGTTATAGCATATGAACAATTATTCAAGTCCCTAGTACTAAATAATCGCGAATTATAGCATATGAACAATTATACAAAAATTACTCGGAAGTATCTGAATATTTGGGGAAACTATTTTTCGGTACTTCAATTTTTCAAAACTCATTTTGAGATATCCTTAATTTTTGGGTTAGTAATTATTTGACGTTTTTTCGGCCATCAATTTTATTAAGGGACCAAAATTTCCCTTATTCTTCTTCTTCAAGGTCATTTCTTCAAAAATTGAAGAATAAAGGTATTTCGGTCACTTAACCAATTTGATGACCAGAAAAACACCTAATAATTACTAACCCAAAATTAAGGGTACCTCAAAATGATTTTTGAAAAATTGAGGTAGCAAAAAATAGTTTCCTCAAATATTTATGTACCTCCGAACTATTTTTTGAACAATTATTCAACCTTCTTCATTTTCCCTCCTCCCTTTACTTCCTCATTCAGGTCCCCCCCCCAAATAGTATATTTTGTTAAAATAATTACGAAATTATACTTTAATTTAGTTCATGATACTATAATAATATTTTTCATTAAAAAGCTAATGATGATAATTTTATCCAATAAAATATTATATATACAGAGAAACTAATTATCAAAACGGTTAAAGTTTGACAGACAGTCGGACAGATAAACTAAAGTGACAAATAATATGAAAGAAACATATTACTATTTACTCCATCAATTTAACCTTCTTTATTTTTTGAACAATTGAGGGTCATGTTCTTTGGATTAGTTAAAATCAGGTTTGGATGGATTGGATTTGATTAAATAAGTTATGATATTTTTTTTTTTACATGAGAATTGTGTTTTTAGAGAGGATGCTTTTTGGGAAATTGTGTAAGGTTTGAATAAATTTGGATTGAATTGAATTGAATTGAATTGGATAAGTTAGTATAACATATATAAAAAATAGGGCCTTAAAGTAATTGCCAAATTAATGGAAAGCTTGGAATATTCATATATTACTCCCCATCAATTCTTGATAGTACCAACCTATGAACTATCATTGGTGGCAGATATGTTTAGGCTATGTTTAGGCCCTTTAAGGGTATAGGATTACATCATATAAGGTAAAATAAAGTACTACATCCATTTGTTTTTAAGTGTCGCCTAAGTAATTGTGTCAAAAATTTTGACCGTTAATATCTTAATTTGTATAATGTTTCATCAAACAAAATTGATATTACTATATTCATAATAAAAAGTACTATTAAACAAGTATGATATCGAATTTTTTTGTAAACATATTATGAGCGAAATTGTTCATTAAATACCGACCTCAAAAAACGTGAAAAACAATTAAAAAAAAAGGAGGGAGTAAGAAAAAAAAAAAGTCAAGTAAGGAAAGTAGTTGAGGTAGGCAAAAATATTACATTATCTACTTTTTATCTAAAAGTAAATTTTGTACTTTCAAATGGTAGGATAATCTTCCACACTTTATCACAACTTTCTCCAACCCAATACAATTTTCAAAATTTCACCATACTGCACCGTACCGCAACCAACTGCAACCAACTATATAAAACAACGGGGCCTAAACTAAAGAATGGAACCTGTGCTACCCATACCCTGATATATTATTTTGTACTTGTTTGAAATTTTATTTCTACTACTACAGTTAAAAAGTGAGCCTAAGTTTAGATCGCACTGAATTAAACTTATGCTTTAAACCTACACGTTAACAGACAGCAAGTAAAGTGGAAGGAGGTAATCTTTTTTTTTTTTCTAGAACAAAAAGAGAAAACGTAGCTGGTTAATACGCGTTGGTGCTTAAATTCACACGTGTTGCATGTAATTGATGACTTTAGTTGGAGTTAATTAGAGAGCATTTAAAAATAAAAGAGCATTAAAAACAAAGAGAGCATTATAGCACAAAACGGAAAGTGGTAAATTAATGAAGACATTAACATTACGTTTGCACTTGCCTCCGTTTTTTCCTTTGTCACTTGTCTCCCTCCCTATTTTCTCTCTAAATTCACCGCCACCAACCAAACATCATGTCCTTGTCAATCCTTAGTCGCTCGCTCCTACTCGCAATACTCATTTGTATGGTTGTATGGCATTCATGGCTGCCCCCCCACTAACCCTGTTTAACATGTTGTATGACTTTGGGTTCGATTAAACTTAATTGGGTCAAATTGATTAATGTAACAATTTATAAAAGAAATTAATGTCTGTTACCCCGTCAAATTGGATCGGATAATATGAACAGACTTATATTCATGTTAGAATTGAGTGTCAATGACAAAAAAAAAAAAAAATTGTGTCTGAACATTGAATCAAATTAACTAAAATTAAAATTCAAGAAAAAAGTTATATTCCTTCCATTCTATTGTCACCTCAATCACGCTTCATTCACTCTTTAAAGTCTTGACTAATTTCTCAACATATGCAATTTTCAATCAAATGAACGTACTACTATTGAGGCCATGTTCTTTTATGTGGTATGATGTGGTATGGCGCGGTATGGTGTGGTAAAATTGTGGCAGGTTGTGGTGTAATTGTGGTGGGTTATTGGTATATTGTGGTGTGTTTTTGTTTATATATAAGGATTGTATTGGTAATTGTGAAAAAATAATTTGTGTTAAGTTGTGGTGAATTGTGGTATAATGATATTTTATAATGGGTTGTGGCAAACTGCATAAAAGAACAGGCCTGAATTCATGATGAAAAAAACTATCATCACAATATGGCCCTGTTATTTGGATTAGATAAAATGAGGTTTAGATGGATTGAATTGAATTTGATAAATTATGGTGCCTTTTGGGAAATTGTATTTTTAGAGAGAATTGTTTTTTGGGAATTGTGTAAAGTTTAGATTAGATTGGATTAAGAGGATTTGAAAGAGTTAACAGTTCAAAGAATAGGGAGATAATGTTATAAATTTTCGATAAAATATACCGTAAGAAATTTCAATTAATAAACATTCAAAATCATATAATAAGTATTAAATGACAATTAATCTTAGAGGAAGTAACTACATCCACCTTTGCTCGGTTCAAAATTGGTCGGGTCCAGGTAAGGAGAACTTGGTCCACATAGGTCCTGTTCTTTTATACAGTAACGCATCGCGCGGTACCGCAATACTCAATATTCTACCACACTTCACTGCACTCCACCATACTTTACCACAAATTATTACTTTTTTCCTCTACTTTTTACATTCTCTTTTCTCACCTATTCCACTTACCACAACTTGCCACAACTCACCACACTTCATCACACCGCATCGCAGCGGTACCGTATAAAAGAACAGGGTCATAATCCATATCTTATGCCAAAATCCAAGTTCAATCACATGGATAATGTCCGGACTCAATTTATGCACGAATTTAAATAAACTTTTAAATTACCTTTATGTACAATCTAGAAATCAAACATATGGACAATTCCAGACTTTGGGCAACCAAGTAATGAACTATGTCCATCTTTTTTCAAATTCCAACAACGTTTTGACAGCTAGAGTAGTTTTAAACTTTTAACCCCCACATTATGTAACACAGAAACTTCCCTCTATTACTCCTCAGGACCATACTATAAATCATGGGCCACACCAAATCACTCACTCACCCCAGAAACTTCTCATCCTCACCTTTGTTTATATAAGTACACTCTCAAATATCCAGCACCTACCAAACACTCCAAAACCAAAACCCCCCCTCAATCAAACAAACACACAAAACTAAACACCCTTTTCATCTTCCCCCCCCCCCCCCTTCAAATTTCTCCATATTCTGCTGCAATTCTGCAAACAAGGGTCTTCAATCTCAACCCATTAATGGGTACTTCAAATTTCTGTCTAATTTCTCTTCTCCAACTCCTTTTCATATGCTCTGTTTTCGCCCGAACCAAACAGAGCACCCTTGTTTCCAACTCCTCCTCTGTTCCTCCCGCGGCAATCTTCGCCCTCAAAACCCAGAAATTCGGATCCGGGTCGGGTCGGGGACGACGACCCGCCGGTGCCTCCACCGTCGCCGCCGCAAGCGAGCTCCCTTTCCGGCACAACGTGACCCTATCGGTGTCCCTGCTCGTTGGAACTCCGCCGCAGCCGGTGACCATGGTGCTCGACACCGGCAGCGAGCTCTCATGGCTCCACTGCAAACCCGACCCGAAACTGAAATCGGTATTCGACCCGACCCGATCAAAGTCGTACTCCGCCGTGCCGTGCTCCTCCGCCACCTGCACGGAGAAAACCGACGGGTTTCCGATCCCGCCGTCGTGCGACTCGAAGAACCTCTGCCACACGATGGTGTCCTACGCCGACGCCTCCTACATGGAGGGAACCCTCTCGACGGAGAGTTTCAAAATGGCCGGGTCGAGTCAGGGTTCGGGTCTGGGTAAGGTCGTGTTCGGGTGCATGGATCATAGCACGAGCGACAACGAGGAGGATTCGAAGACGACCGGGTTGTTGGGGATGAACCACGGGTCGCTTTCGTTCGTGACCCAAATGGGTTACCCGAAATTCGCGTACTGCATTTCGGGTCAGGATTCGTCCGGGGTGCTGGTGTTCGGGCAGGCGAATATACCGTGGTTAAAACCGCTGAGTTACACCCCCTTGGTGAAGCTCGATTCACCCTACCGTTTACCCTACTTTGACCGGGGCGCTTACTCGGTCCAGTTCCAAGGGGTTAAAGTCGGGGGTAAAATTTTATCCCTCCCGAAATCCGTCCTCCAACCCGACCACGTGGGAGCGGGTCAGACCATGGTCGATTCGGGTACCCAATTTACGCTGCTTCTTGGGCCGGTCTACAAGGCCCTGCGGGCCGAATTCTCGGCCCAAACGAGAGGGAAATTGAAGGAACTTGGCGACCCGTTTTATGTTTTCCAAGGTGTTATGGATCTTTGTTACCGGGTACCTTTAACCCAAAAGGGGTACCCGGTTCTGCCCACCGTAACCCTTATGTTTAAGGGGGCGGAGATGGGTATATCTGTGGACCGATTGCTATACCGGGTCCCAGGCGAGGTCCGCGGGTCTGACGGAGTCCATTGCTTCACTTTCGGGAATTCTGATCTTCTTGGGGTATCCGCGAATATAATCGGGCATCACCATCAGACGAATATGTGGATGGAGTTCGATTTGGCGAATTCTCGGGTCGGGTTGGCATCTGTTCAGTGTGCTAAAGCTAGTCAAAGACTTGGACTCGGGCAATAATGAGGATATATAACACTTTTTTTGTCCCCTCTTTTTTTTTGGTTCTAGATATATATACACGGGTTTGTGTGTAAAAATTTACTTGATGTTAGTGGTAAAAATATGAAGATGATGTTACTAATCAAAAGGGCAAAAAAAGAGAGAAAAATAGAGGGAGAAGGGTATATATTGTGATGTGAGTGGCCTTTTTCACTTTTTTTTTTAATGTTTGGAATAGTCTAACGACGTTGATAGGTGAGAAATAATTGTCTACATTTGCCGACTCTATCCACTACCTTAATGTACATGTAAAAGTATATATACATATCTGTATGATATTTACGTGTATATATAAGTGGTTGATTTATGATATATGAATGGGCATATTGTATGGTAAATTGGGAGATTAGCTATATGATTTCATCACTCTGTTCCACTCATCAAAGATTAGCATAAAAGTATATACAAAATATCAACCAATGTTACCCCAAATAATAGGTTATTTTCAAAATTTAAAAAAAAATAATAAGATGTGTTAATTATTTTGTAGATGAACATAAAAGTTGAAAATTTAGATTATTTGAAAATAAAATATTTATCTGGTTGAGTTTTAGAAGGACAAAATTTTAATTTCTTCATTTATCATATGAAGAGTCATTCCTTTATATAAATATTCAAATCATATGAAAAAAAACCTCACCAATTTTTTTTTCTTTTTACAGAAAAAGAAATCTTCATAGATTCCATATTAATTGTAAATGCTGGAAATTATGCGATTAAATTTCAAAAATTTGACCATAAATTTCTCAATATATCTGATAAATTATTATAAAGCTTCTGTAATTAGATTTGTGAAAATCTTATCAAAAAAGTATAATATTGCCAAATGGTAAAAAAAAAAAGTGAAGCAATCAAATCAATCGAAAGCAAAAATGTAGAGTAGCCAAAAAAGATGTTTTGCTCATAATTGTGCCATGTAAACAATGTGAAAGGTAGAAAATAAAGGACCATCGACTTATGATCGATCATCAGTTCATCACATATTCACATGTATCCTATGTGCCCACAATTTCCATTTTCTAGTAGGTCAAAAAGAAAAAGGAAAATAAAGGTTCATTTGAGTGATTAACTTTTTTTATAAAAAAAACGAGACTTACTCCCATTTTCCATATTAATTATCGTCTTTGAAAATTGTGGAGTCAAATTTTAAAAATTTTGACCATAAATTTTTTAATATATACAATGGGTTGCTATGTAAAATATTATGTAAAAAATTATCAATCAAAGAATAACATTGTAGATCGTAAAAGTCAAAATTATGATAATGAATATCGAATGGAAGGAGTATATCTTAATGCGGTCTGAAATATTTAAATGCAGCCAGTCATCTTTCATTATATGAAGTTCAAGGAGAGGTTGACAAACTAAATACATATATGAGATATCAAACTATAATAAAGTATAGTTTGAGTGTCAAATAGTTATATATATTTAAAGCTATATTCTATATACATACTTGGATTATTTTTTACTGGTCAATTAAATTATCTGATTTTGGTCAACTGCAATAACCCACGATCCGACCAGTAATTACTCGAAAGAAAGGTATAAACATTGTGGCAAATGTTATGCTATTTTCTAATTAGAATGAGATAAATCAGACTTTTGTCATATATAACACTGGTTTTTTATTTAGGAAAATTGGATTCTAATAATATGAATTTTTGGTAATATAAGAATAAATAATACGAACTTTTAATTTAGTAATAAATAATATGAACTTTAACCTCATGTTGCTCTGAACAATACGCCACCGAGTTAAGTTAAACTTAACTCGGCGGCGGATGACGTGGCGACGGAGAAGGTGTGAGGCTTGAGTTTTGGGGAGGTTCGTCGCATCTTTTCTGCTATCACGTCATCCGCAGTCGAGTTAAGTTCAACTTAACTCGGTGGCGTACTGTTCAGAGCAATATGTGGTTAAAATTCATATTATTTATCACCAAATCAAAAGTTCGTATTATTTATTATTATATGGCCAAAAGATCATATTATTAGAATCCAATGCTGGTTCAAAGAATCTAAACCCGACGTATATACAGGGGTGATGGTTGCATCTATTAGGTGCAACTCGATTTTTGAGTTTGAATTAAACTTCCTTAGATATGATTGTTTATAAGGATATGGATAAAATGTGTTTAAAACTATAAATAAACTTGGATTCAGGTCTAGGTCGAATTCGCCATATCAAACTCTTTTGAGTTTGTATGTCTTGATTGGAAAGAGACAAAGTTGCATTAGTCATGTCAAAAGAAATAACATTGAGCAACTTTAACATGACACTTTCATATTCTTTTGTGGAGATAAGTGAGGCAACACAACCCCCTAGCTATGATATTTCCCTCTAGTTTGTGATGGCATAAACTACAAAATAGTCTTCAAATACAAATGAACAAATGTCATAAAAACGAGGACAAACCCTAGTTTGTCACAACGTAAACGTGGAGGACAATCTAAATTGCCAAATTTGTAGTAATCGTTCAAAATTATGATTATAAAAAGGGAAATTGGATTTAAATAATCTGAACTTTGAGCCATAGTAGACTAAATAATCTAAACTTTAGATTTGGTTCTAAATAATCTGAACTTTTAGCGTTGTCATTTTCAGTAGCACGCCACCGAATTAAGTTGAACTTTCTCTACGGGGATGATGTGGTACTGCAGGAGACGCGTGCGCTTTTTACCGCGCTTAATGTCAGCCAATATTGTCATTATTCAACCGCCAGCTAAGCTCAACTTAACTCTGGCCACATCCATCGAAAAACGACAACGCAATTAAAGTCTCTTACATGTCAAACTTCATATTATTCAAATCCAATTTCCCTTATAAAAAACTTGCAAAGTTACATCAACCCATATTGTCATTTGTCTAATTGTATTATTTGGTCGAAAATTTGTAGCTTAAATAGGTCTCAAGTCATATCAAAATAATCGAAACAATATTGTGACTCGAATATACGACAACAACAATTAAACGAAAGAAGAGCACCCATTCAAAAGTGACTTTTAGGGGTATTACATGTGTTGATTTGGATGATGGATATCGAAGCAAAATTAGGAAAATTGACAGATTTTGTATGTATTGTGATGATCAATTCAAGTGTTAAATAATTATATTCCATTGTTAGTGTAACATGTATGATAAGAAAGTGACCTAAAATTGATATGATAACTTCTTATATAGCTTAGTGGTACCAAGTGAATACAACAATATCTAAAGTAGAGCCCCCTTCCTCTTTGTTTGTTTTCTTTTTGTTTTTTTTATAGCACAGGTAAGTAGTCTATTTATTGGTCTCTATCTCAGCGGTACAACCCAACAGGTTATACGAATGGGTATGAGGGTGCTAATGGCTCAAAAATGAGTCTCACTCCAACCTGCAGCACTCTCCAAACTGGTAAGGGAAAGATGTTCTCAAGGTGAATCTCTTGTCATTCAAGCAAAAAATGATTGGCTCGCTATTTATTTTCTTGTGTTTGCATTGGGGTCTTGAAATCTTGTAACAATGAGAAAAAAGTGGGGCAGAAAAAGTAATGGTTTCTATTTTTCGCCCTCTTCCTTGTGTTTCTCTAGGGATTGATATTGGTTCATAATTAATTGGGGAGTTGCTTTCTTGACTTTATGGCAAGTTTTGTTCAAAACATCAAATTATTTCGGTGAAACGCGTTAAAAAAACAAATAATTAATTAAGTTGGCAGGAGATATAAATTCTACATATGAAAGTCCAAATTTTAGTATAACGGCTTACCTAGATTTATGGTGAAACGGACTTTTTATATGGTGATATTTTATTATTTTATTATGATTAATTGGTAATATTAAAATGTTATTTCTTAATATTAATGTGACTAATAATTTATCAATAGATGATTATTATCAAAGTCTCCAAATTTAGGCCCTGTTACTTTATACGGCTGATTGACAGTTTTGACGCAGCTCACCGCACCTTGCCACAAGTCACCACAACATACATATCCACCACAATTTACCACAACCCACCACAATCAACTTTTTTTAATTATATTTATTTTTCTATTAAAAGTTAAATTTTATCTACCAACACATTTCCCAACACATTTACAATTATTAAAGCCAAAACTCACCGTAACTTACCACAACCCACCACAATCCATCGCACCTTTTCCAAACCACCAAATTCCACCACAATTCCACCACACTGCACCGTGTCATACCGCAGTCAGCCTTATAAAAGAACAGAACCTAAATTGTTAGTTGCCCCTATGTTCTTTTTTTGTGGGAATATCCACATTATCCACGCCATTTTCCTAGCCACATTAAAATTACTGTCAATTTATCTAACGGTGACTTTTATCGAAGTTTCCAAGTAAAAGCTACTAAAAAATTGTACGCCCATATGATAAATTTATGTTGAGATGATATTAAAGCTAAGGAAAGTCAAAACATACTAAGTTCATCGTAATTGATAATTGATCACAACCATAAAAAAATTAATGTTAAAAAATAATAGTAACAAGCTTGGACCATTTCTGAATCAAAGGATCGAGTGGACCAAGGTAAGTGGACGGCCCATTTGGAGAATGTTATTGGATGGGGACTACTCTTCCATTACGAACCTATGCATCAATCTGATCTAATGACATTATAACTCATCTATTAGAGAGTGTTTTGCAGGAATCACAGCAAAAAAAAAAATTTGGATAGTTTTTCATGGGAAGTATTCAATGAAAAAAAAATTTCCCTTAGCCCACCAAGAAAAATTTTCCTTAGAAAAATTTTAAAAATGGTGAGGTCCGTAAAGTTTTTCTTAAGGTTAACCTACATTCAAACACGAGGAAAATAAATCAGCTTAGAAAATTAGTCACTTCCCCATGATTTTTGACTAACCAAACACACCCTTATTTATTACATAATTCGTGGTCAACTAAGTCAAGATCATGATCAACAAAGTCAGCCAGGGAAATTAAGCAATTGATGAAGAAGATATAGCTAGTAAGTGTTTGGGTTTTGTTTTGAATGGCACACATTGAAGGCGTATTATTTATGTATTGTTGAAGCAATTAACTAGGCCTGAGATAACCATTTATCATTATCAATCATTTCGAATTTACCTCAGTAATGGAGGTTATGTTATGGAGCAAATGACAATAATTTCTCACAGGGAATTTGTGTAAAAGGTCTCTATATAGGTGGTTCATTCCTCTGCTTACAAAAAGATGATGATAGCGCCGGAAATTTATATTCGACTCGAATATCTAAATTTGTCTGAATTGGAAAAGCCCGGTTTGGTTCGAAATCGATTTTGACATTAGTTGTTTCCAAATTGTCTGACTCGGAAAAAAGGGCCTGAACATCAGTTTCTTCTCCGAATTTCAACATTTACCGAAATTGACCAACTCAAATTTACCCGGACTTGATTTTTTTATCAGCATGGGATGATATGCACTAGTTTACTACCATCAAAGTAGAGGATCTGAGCAAGTCTATCACTCTATATATCACAATGCATGGCCTTTATGAATGTTGCTGTTTTCCCTTCACTAGGCAATGCAATGTTATGTGACTCTCCCACATTGACATCTTTAAATTATATTAGATGATTAATAATTCTTCTTAACACAGCACTAATTGCCGAACTCAGTCACGTGAGTTTGTAACCCAAGTGGGGGCTCTAAGGTGGTGGAACATGGTCTCAAGCTGCTGGGCTGGGTCTTGGGACTGGCTAAGTGCTGGCTTGCCCTCTCCAAGTTGGGAGTTGGCCCATGTGGCTTGTGTGAAGGCCCAGGTCTCTTAGGCCCTAAAGTGGAGGGGACTGCATGAGGCTGGTTTCACAGAGCAATGAAAACCTCCTGTTCTTGTCAGTGGAAGGATAACGGGTCGGTGCCACTCAGATCCATTAGTGCCTAGTTGCCTAAGATTTCAATTGGACTGTCACCTTTTTGGTTTTTCTCCCTAAACTCAAATAATATAAAGAAAATAAGCAATATGTAAATATATACTTTTCAGTCTTTACATTATAATATGACATTTGAAATTACCATAGTCACCCACATGTACCTTGTATGAAGTTTTTGGTTAGATATGGTGTCAGATTTTGTCAACAACCTGACCTCGAAAGACATAAATCCCCCCTTTTTTTTATTGATTAGTAATCTAGATGTGTTATATATAATTAAACTCAAATCATTTACGTAATATATGAGTTTAACAAATTGGGTGGGGAACAATATGACACATGAAATTGCCATAGTCACCCGCATGTATCTTGTAGGAAGGTTTTGGTTGGATGTGGCGTCAAATTTTGTCAACGATCTAACCTCGAAAGACATGTATCTCTTTTTTTTTTTCTATTGATTTAGTAATCTAGAAGTGTTGTATATCACTACAAGATGGGTGGCCAAATAAGACTGTTTGAAGTGACCGTTGAAGTTAACGGTCGTAATATCGAACGACCGTTCATAAAACGGTCGCTAATTAGCGACCGTTCAATGAACGGTCGTTCGATATTACGACCGTTAAAATCAACGGTCGCAAATTAGCGACCGTTCACTTAATGGTCGTTAAATGAACGGTCGTTCCGTTTTTAATAGGGACGGACGAATTGAATTTCATTCAATTGCACCGTTGGCTTTTGTTTCAAAACCCCAATTTCTCCATCCGTCTCTTCTTGAAGTCCGGCGACTTGGACCGGAAACCGCCGCCTGCCGCCACATTCCCCGGAGCCGACGACGGTAAGTCGTTCTCTTCTCCCTCCTTATCAATTCTTTTAAGTTTTTGGTGGTTAATAACAACACAAACCCTTCCTCTTGCTAGCAAATTGGACCGGAAACTGCCACCTTCTTGCTGCCGCCATAGCAGTCCTCGCCGCCGTCGCCGTCGTCCCCGCTTTCGCCGTCGTCGTCGCCGCCTCCTTCTCCCTGGTATATTATTTGAAATTTGTAAATTTTGTTAATTGTATATTTATTTGTATAAATTATGAGCATGCATTAATTAGATTAGTATTTGTGTAAAAAAATGTTTAGTTAGTTATGTTGTGAATAATTTGAGTGAATAATTAGTATTTATTCGGTTAATTTTTGTATTAATTAGTATTGAATAATTTGTTTAATGATATGTTAGTTGTGTTAATTGTATGTTTATGTGTTAATTGTATTTTATTATTGAATTTTTGTATTAATTGTATGTTAATTGTATTAGTTAGTTATGTTTTGTAGTATTTATTGTTTTAGCTTTGAAAATTGTTAATTGTATGTTGTATAAATTATGAGCATGCGTAAATTAGTATGGATTAGGTTTGGTAAAAAATGCTTAGTTACCTTTTTCCATGAAATTCATTGTTGTTCTTCGCTAAACAACATATTGAAAAGTTGGAGAATATCATCCTCATTCTTTGAAATGTTGTTTTAGCACGCTTTAAATTCATTTGCAACTACGACATGGAAATCTACCATTATTAGAAAAAAGTGTTGAGTTGGGATGATTTTGGTAGTTATTAGTAAATGAGTTAGTTATTATGTTTGATTAGGAATGATTTTACGTGACTAACAACTTTGTTGGATAACTTAATTAAAGGCAAGTCTCTAAATGCCAATTCACCCTTGTTGTGATGAACAATACGTCGAAGTTATACGTATGAGAAATCCACTGTTTATGACAAAACAAATGTCGATCGTTGAGTTTTTTAGCATCCTAATCACTAATAAAATGAACACCCATGAACTCAATCTTGGTTTCTTGGGTGTTCGTTTTATAGGTGGTTGGGATGCTAAATGCACAACGATCGACATTTGCTACGTCACAAGCGGTGGATTTCTCGTACATATAACTCCGACAACTTGTTCATCACAACAAGGGTGAATTGAAATTTAGAGACATGCCTTTAATTAAGTTAATCTCTGAAGTTGTTAGCGTAAATTTGTTTCGTATCCAACCTAATTGCTAACTTAACTACTCATAACCCCAAATGAAGACATGAATTGTAAATAACTATGTCACATCCCTCTGCTAGCTTAAGTACTCAACAACCAGTTTAGGGTTAGTAAATAGGTTAGTTGTCATGGTAGTTTAGAGTAGAAAGTAGGGTAATTTATAGATTTAGTATCTTAGTTGTAGATGTCATAAAAAGAGGTTGAGTGTGGGTTCTGTTAGTGTCCATGAGAGTGTGTTTGTTCCTGATAATTTATGGCTGAAAAATACTTTCATAAGTCGTACCGACTCTCCAATTTATTTGTCTGGTTCCCTTAAAGTAGCGCAATCTCGGTAGTGAAATTGTGCGAGGTCTGTAGTGCTTTGGGAGTCAGAAGCGTCTCAGATTCGGTACAATGCAGTGTTTCCATTGTGCAACCTGGTGGGCAGTAAGACAAGGCGGGAATGAGAGAGAAACTTGTAGTGAAGGGTCTAATAGAAATCGTGGTGGGCTTTCTTGCATGCATCAAAGCCGGAGAGTTTAAAATCCCATTAGCAAGGGGAGGCTATTTGCGCCGGTTCAATGGAAGATGGAGATAAAATGGTTTATTGGTCATATTTCTATGTAAGAATACAATCCTTCGGAACCTAATTATTTTATTTGGACTTCGTTAGTATATATGACACAGTAATTATGTGTTTTTTTGTTTTATTTGTTATTATATAGCAACGGTTCGAGTATGAAATGAACCTGGCTCAGGAAGTCTTCAATATGTGGCACAGCAAATTCAGCGACCTCCTTAAGGGCTTGGTCTACTGGGAGAAAAAGACCCCAAGGAACAAAGAAATCCCCCATTTAATTGTCAATGGAAATCCGGGCGAGGATGTGGGCTTTACGAGAGGCAGAGGACTATAAGCGCCAGGTCGAGGCATACACGGCGAATCGGAACAAAGCCCCGACACAGAATTTACACTACGGTGGCGCAATGTCCGCCGGTAAATACTTGCGTAAACTGGTAAGTCTCTAATGATCTTTTACTTTGACGATTTTCATCAATACAAATTCTAAGGTTATATCTGTAATGTTTCTAAATATATTCCTAGGCTAGTGACGGGCTCCATCCATCCCCTGCGGACGTCATAGAGCATTATCATTGTAAGCAAGACGCCCACGGTAACAAGCAATGGAGTGACCCGAAGGCGGCCAAAGTTTATGTAAGTCGTTTTCTTCTAAAGTTAATTACTTGATTATATGTTGGAAATGTTGTTGAAAATTGAATGTGTAACTTATCTTTAGAAACGAGCGTGTGGCTCGATAGGATTAATCGGCGTGTGGCCGTATATGGTTACTTGTTTATATGTTGGAATTGTTGTTGAAAATTGAATGTGTTACTTATCTTTAGAAACGAGCGTGTGGCTCGATAGGATTAATCAGCGTGTGGCCGTATATGGTTACTTGATTATATGTTGGAATTGTTGTTGAAAATTGAATGTGTAATTTATGTTTATAAACGAGCATGTGGCTCGATAGGATTAATCGGCGTGTGGCCGTATATTGTTACTTGATTGTATGTGTTGGAATTGGTGTTGGAAGTTGAATTGTTTAACTTATGTTTAGAAACGAGCATGT
Source organism: Portulaca oleracea (assembly GCA_029582165.1). Lineage (NCBI taxonomy): Eukaryota > Viridiplantae > Streptophyta > Magnoliopsida > Caryophyllales > Portulacaceae > Portulaca > Portulaca oleracea. The sequence goes on along the minus strand of CM055872.1, from coordinate 10,839,175 downwards.
GGCTCGATAGGATTAATCGGCGTGTGGCCGTATATTGTCACTTGATTGTATATGTTGGAATTGGTTTTGGAAGTTGGATTGTTTATCTTGTGTTTAGAAACGAGCGTGTGGTTCGATAGGATTAATCGGCGTGTGGCCGTATATTGCTACTTGATTGTATGTGTTGGAATTGGTGTTGGAAGTTGGATTGTTTAACTTATGTTTAGAAACGAGCGTGTGGCTCGATAGGATTAATCAGCGTGTGGCCGTATATTGTCACTTGATTGTATATGTTGGAATTGGTGTTGGATGTTGAATTGTTTAACTTGTGTTTTGAAACGAGCGTGTGGCTCGATAGGATTAATCTGCGTGTGGCCGTATATTGTTACTTGATTTTATATGTTGCAAATGTTCGTTGTGGTAAAGTGGGCATGTGACCCCTTATTCTACAAGTTGAGTTTATATTGTCATTTGCAGGTTAATGTTTCGTATTATGAATTAGGGATAGTCCATATTACAGAGGAGACTCTGCCGAAATTTCTATGTAACTCTCCCTATATTACCTTAGTTGTGGCATCTATTGATAATGTGTTTTGATAACAAACAACATGACCACTTTGCTTTACCTTTAGTTGCGGTTACTCATTATCATTAATGTTGATCATTTGCAGAATGAATATCTTGAGCAAGTAGCTGCAACGGGCGTGGAGCCCAATTATGTGGAAGCCAACACGGTGTCCTACAATGTCGCTGGTGGGTTCTCTGTGAAGAATCAGTCTGTCTACGGCCTGGGATCCTCGACGGGCATGTTCTATGAAAGGCCGCCCCGCTATGCACGCCACAATGGTCAGGGATCTTCTTCCTCATCCACCATCGCTGCCCCATCTACTTATGCTTCCATGGTGGCTGAAACACAGTCTTTGAGGAGTCAACTCTCCCAATACCAACAGATGTTCAGCCAACTTGAAGGAAGATATAGAACAAAATCAACAGCAGCAGGGGACGCCAACCAGTGGTCAATTCTCTCCCTCCAACTTCATTAATGACCCTTCTTCGTAGTGTTTGTGAGGACAACTTTAAAAAATAACTGTAGGATATGTAATATATTTTGCGACCATTGACTTTATATATATATATATATATATTACTGCTTGCGACCGTTGACTTTATATATATATACTACTGTTTGCGACCATTCATTTATATATATATATATATATATATATATATATATATATATATATATATATATTACTGGTTGCGGCCGTTCATTTTGTGACTGTTTGGCACTTATACTTCAAATATATTCTTTAAAAATTATATTAGGGAAACCCTCAACAAATTTTTTTTTTTAAAAAAAAAAGTGAAATGGGCGACCGTTCGTTTGAACGGTCGCTAGCTAACGACCGTTAATGAACGGTCACAAATATTGCCGACCGTTAATAAACGGTCACAAAGGCGGACGATCATTCATTGAACGGTCGCCCGCCTTTGCCCGGTCGCCCGCCTCCAGAAACGACCATTGAGATGCGACCGTCCCCAACGGTCGCAAATGAACGGTCGTCCGCCCTGTCGAGCGACCGTTCAAGGTGATTTGAGACCATTCAGAACGATCTTATTTTTGTAACCTTGTCGTAGTGTATGAAGTTAATTATACTACAAATATTATTATATATATGCATCTAACTTAATTAGTCTGATACAAATTAAGACAGGAAGTGTAGTAGTAATTTGTAATGCACTCATGTAAGAATTAGGGTATGATCTTACAGCCAGCCATGCAATTAATGCATACGTGTTGCAAATCAAAATTTAGAGTAACCCTAAAGTGAAGACTTTTTTGGTAGGAAAACCAGCTTCGTTCCATCACATACATGCAGTTATACCTTCTTTTTCATCAAAATATATATTATATTCAGCCCCCCACATAACCAAAAATTTAAAAAGGAAAACAAGGGAAATCATCAGCACGTATGAGGTGCAACTGTGCGAGTATATATATTTATCTGTCTTTTTTTTTATTTTTGGAAATTGTGTACGTATCATATACATATATTATACATTTCTAGTTATTGACAAAACTTGAAGAAAAAGAGTTGGCAGCTTGTATTTTCTCTTGCCTGTCCATCTTGCAGATCAGACACTGCACATAATGGAACTCCGATTGTGACTTTGGCAAGTTGCGAGCCATACAGTGATGACGAAAATTCGGGTATGTTAAATTTGGATAGTGTCAAAATTTGGACGCAAAACTAATGTACAAACTTGGTTTTTTGGGTGGGACCCAATCGTGCAATTCCATTCGAGCAATAAAGAAAAGAGAAATATTTATGTCCAAATATTTGATCAATGTCAAAATCCGGTCCATAGAAAACCGAGTTTTTTCTCTTCGGAAAAAATTCGGTATTTAGATCGGATGAAATTTTACCAGCCCATTGGGCCCTTATCTCAATGGTAAAATTCAACAGGCCTGTAGTACTGAACGGGGATCAGAGGTGCCAATGACCCAAAGTTGAGTCACACTCCTACCAACGGGATTCTCCAAAACGGCAAGAGATAAATGCCCTTGTCAGGATTCAAATCCTGAAGGCTAGGATAGAATATGGACCTGGCAGGAGGTGATTGGCGCACGCGTGTATCTATATATGTATGTGTGTGTGTTCTCGAGTAGGCATAAATTATATGCTTTGTGCATGTCCATATTAGTTAGAATGATGATGTTGATCAGACTATAAGGCAATCAAACTCCTTGATCGTTATAAGTATATATCCTAGTATATATGTAACTACTAACTACCAACTAATAAGCTGCTAATTATCATCATTACGTTTATAATTTAAGCACATATATGCATGCAACAACGCACATAGCTAACATATGTAATTGAACTAATCAATTGATCATAACAAAGCTTAAGTCTCTAATACACTTTACATGATAATTGTTACACTTTACAAACAATAATGTGAGGCTAAATAGTTAAACTACATAAAATAAAGTGGGTACGTTGACAGAATGAGTTTAGGACAAAGGGTCAACAAGCTTGTAGAATGATACACTTAAGAATCACTCTAAAGCTCAAATCTAACCAACTCTTTTGGTCAATCTATACTACTCTTGCTCGAACCTTCATTTTCTTTTCTTTTCTTTTTTTCCACCTAATTGCCTTATACACTCTCCTATATAACACCCACCTCAATTGGCACTCTCATCATCATCATCATCATCATCATCATATCCTCTTCCTCAGTGTGCAACCATGGAGATTTTCCAGTCATCGCTCGTCGTTTCACTAGTTATGAGCATCGTTTGCATGATGATTTCGTGCAATATGGTCCATGCAACAAGCTACACTGGCATCACTAGGCACTACAAGTTCGACGTACGTCAATAATCGGCTATCTTATTGAACATACATATTCTTAATTCGATTATTTCGTAACCACATTTTTATGTATTCTCTTTTCTTGTGTTTGATTGCGTGAAGATCAAGATGCAAAATGTGACAAGGTTATGCCATACAAAGAGCATTGTGACAGTGAACGGGCAATTTCCAGGGCCTCGCATTGTTGCTAGGGAGGGTGATCGGCTCGTGATTAAAGTTGTGAACCATGTCTCGAACAATATCACCATCCATTGGTACACAAATTCAACCACCTTCACATATCATTATTAATTTCTTCAATCCAAATACATTAATTTTTATGTCGTATATAATTGTACGTGTTGATCAATGTTGATATATTTATATATGAGTTTAACAACAGGCATGGGGTGAGACAACTTCGAAGTGCATGGGCGGACGGACCAGCATACATAACACAATGCCCTATCCAAACAGGACAATCTTATGTATACAACTTCACCATTGTTGGACAAAGAGGGACTCTTTGGTGGCATGCTCACATTTCTTGGCTTCGATCCACACTTTACGGACCCATTGTCATCCTCCCCAAACGCGGCGTCCCGTACCCATTCCCTCACCCCTATAAGGAAGTTCCCATCGTGTTTGGTATGTTCGAGTTCTTGCTATTATACACTCGAAAATGACATTTAGGTTATATTCTTTAGGAGGGCTAGTGTCCCCTTTAACTATCCTTCCCATATTATCATAATCAACTTTTCAACTTTAACCTGAGCATATAAATCCTTATTTTATCCAACATTCCCATATCCCTAAAAATATCCTACCTTCAGGATAGAACCTTTCCTAACAGTTAGTGTTTGCTTATATCCATAATCTAAATAGTTGAAAAAAAAAATTCTTCAACTTAGATTAATGTAATGGATCAAAGTAAAATGTTACATTAATTAAATCTCTTTTACTTCTTTTCCATCAAGTAGTACTAATCAGCGAACAATTTCTAAATATTCGGTTAGATGATTGAACTAGTCTCTCTACATTTAAAAAAATAAAATTAGGGCCAATAAGGCTGCTACACCGATAAGACTTCACAATACCTCGTATGGTCGAGATTTGAGAGTATTGGTCTCGGTTTAGTTTTAGTGTTCAATCAACTACCAAGCTATTTTCGAAATTTTACCGGTTTGTGGTTTGTCTAGGAGAATGGTGGAACGCAGATACTGAGGCAGTCATTGCCCAAGCCCTACAAACTGGTGGTGGCCCCAATGTGTCCGATGCTTACACTATCAATGGCCTCCCTGGACCATTATATAACTGTTCGACCAAAGGTAATAATACCATAAAAGCTTTAGTCTAAAATATGATAGAATCAACAAGTTTGGATGTCACCTGCATGCAGTAACTGTATATGTTGCATTGTCGAACCATACAGACACGTTTAAGCTGAATGTAAAACCGGCGAAAACATACCTCTTACGGTTGATCAACGCTGCACTCAATGACGAGCTCTTTTTCAGCATCGCCAACCACACCATGACAGTGGTTGACGCCGATGCAGTGTATGTCAAACCCTTTGAGACAGACACTGTCATCATAGCCCCCGGACAGACGATGAATGTCCTCCTCAAGACGAAGCCCTATAAACCCGACACCACCTTCCTCATGATGGCCCGACCCTATGTCACCGGTCAGGGCACCTTCGACAACTCAACCGTCGCCGGAATTTTGGAATACAACCTCCCACCGCACTCAACTCCCATCAACAAACGGCCCGTGTTGAGGCCCTCGCTTCCTCCTCTAAGAGATGACAATTTCGTCACCAACTTCACTGGAAAACTCAAGAGCCTCGCCAATGCTCAGTACCCCGCGAATGTCCCCCAAAACGTCGACAAGCGGTTCTTCTTCACCGTCGGGCTAGGCACCCACCCGTGCCCTAAGAACCACACATGTCAGGGCCCCACCAACACCACCAAGTTCGCGGCCTCCGTGAACAACGTGTCATTCGTGATGCCAACCAAGGCCCTCCTGCAGACATACTTCCTCCACCAGTCGAACAACGGGGTTTTCACGACCAACTTCCCCTCGTCGCCCCTCGTCCCATTCAACTACACGGGGACGCCCCCGAACAACACCATGGTCATGGATGGGACCAAGGTTGTTGTGCTTCCGTTCAACGCGAGTGTCGAGCTGGTGATGCAGGATACAAGCATTCTTGGGGCTGAGAGCCACCCCCTCCATCTGCATGGATTCAACTTCTTTGTCGTCGGACAAGGGTTCGGTAACTTCGATCCCAAGAAAGACCCAGCTAAGTTCAACCTCGTTGACCCGGTAGAGAGGAACACGGTTGGGGTGCCCGCTGGTGGGTGGGTTGCCATTCGCTTCTTCGCAGATAATCCAGGTATATACACATCTTCAACATTTGATTTATACCACCACTAACACATAGATCAAATATGATCAAATAGTCCTACAATGCTACATGGAATAGTATGGTAGCAAATGACTTCTAAATCTCAAGTCAATTAGAACCAATCTTTCTAAATTGCAAAATTTAGAAGTGACACTGTTACATTCGACCTTCTCTATAACTCACATGAATGAGATTTCAGAATATTGGTTTTGGTTTTAGTTTTGGTTTTGGTTGGTCATATACTGACGACCTTTTTTTTGGTAGGTGTATGGTTTATGCATTGCCATTTGGAGGTTCACACGAGCTGGGGATTGAAGATGGCATGGGTGGTTTTGGATGGTAGTCTTCCTAATCAAAAGTTGCTTCCTCCACCATCCGATCTCCCAAAATGCTGAGAAGACAATGTTAGCAAAGTTTTCTTAGATTACACCAATTTTTTCTAAGTTGCAAATGTTTCCTTCCACAGAGCTCTGTTCCAATAAGTACATGATTGTTTCTTTCTACCTCGTTCGACCCTGTAAAGGAAGAACGGTCGGATTCCTTGTATTTGTCTTCTGCAATTTCTCCAATTGACACTGTAGTTTTAGTGATTGAGTGATTTCATCAATGATACAATGTCTTCCATTTCATCAAAAGCCAACTTTCATGGCACAAACAACTTCCTTTTTTTCATTTTTCTTATGTGGGTCACCCACAAACAGCTCACAACGACGACACAACCTGAACTCCATTCCTAGACATGTGATGTCACATAGATCAAACTCGTGAAACAAAAATAATAATCATCCCATTCCTAGACTTGGCAAACTGATGAATCAAGATCGGTTCAGGTTGGCATCCAATTTCAGTTCAGGTAAGGTTCGGGCGAGTCTTATTTGGGTTGGTTTGGATAAGGTTCTTTCAGGTTGGGTTCTAGTTCAATTTGGGGTCATTCGGGTATGGATCTTAATCAGGTGACTTCAGGGTTGCAGTTCGGATCAGTTTTCCTTCAGGTTCGGGTCAAGATCAGGTCATCCATTCGGGTGTCTATTCAGCAGGGGTTCGGTTTTTTGGGGTCCCAGGTCTGCTAATTTCTAAGTTACATCACAATGTTCAGTGAATGGTATCAGTAAAGACAATGTTGTGTTCATGTGTGGTATAGAAAATTTCACCAGTTTCAGCCAAAGTGCCCTAATAATGAACTTCAGAGTGAAACAGGAAACCCAAGCAGAAGAAATAACACATCAAATTTGCGATGTAACATATATGAAAATTTGAAAAACTGTGTTAGGGGTTGGGGATCAAAGATTTACAATTTATGAAGAGAATCAACACAACATATATTATCTTCCCCTGTCAAAACTCGCAAAACAAGGATATACAAAACATCCACGATTTCCGGAATTCACCACATTCCAACTAATAGTATGACTACATTCTCTTCCAAAACTAATCAATTCTGCACAACAGTTCAGAATTTTTAAAAGTTTTAATTCAAACACTTCAGTTTGAATTTTAAAATTTCAGTTAGTTTTAACGGCAAAAGAATCTGGTATGGATCACGATAAATGTTATCAGATAAAAATATTTTGAACTAAAAATTTGTATTTGAACTTTTTTTAATCAATTTTATCATATTACAAAATTTTGAGCAAAATCGTTAATGTTAAAATTTCGCCCTCAAATTTCAGTTAGAGTTAGAAGTGAAAATCGATCTAACAATCAAGAGTGGAAAATATTTTTTCTAGGTTGAACAAAGGAATTCAATTTCCTTCCTTTAAGGGAAAACGATTTTCTTTGCAAATGATTTTCCTAATTTTTTTGTACCGAACACTAGAAAATTTGGCAAACATTTTCCTAGATAGTGTTTCCCCTCACCAAACACACTCTAACTCTCTAAGTCAATATCATGATCTACAATTACTGTTAGGAAAGTGTCCTAAAATCACCAAATCTCTTGATCCCACAATTATTTGTTTCCTAATTGTATTAGGATATTATTTAGGTTTTCTTATTATGTTGGGTTTCCTAATTGTATTAGATTCTAAGTCTAATTGGAGTGGGAGTCAACTTAGGTTATAGGGAATTTTCCCTATAAATAGGGTACATGTTTCTCCACCAAAATACATCGGTAAACACAGAGAGCTAGAGAGAGAGAAAAAAATATTGAGAGAGAAAGGGGTCTCACCAATATTTTCCCAGTGTATCCTGAGAGATTGTGAGTTGAGTGTTGAGAGATTGTTATTGTAATCTCCTTTGTGGATCGTATCACACCCTGTGATAGTGATCAGGTTGTACTCCTCCTTTCTCATAGTGGATTATTTTCTGGCTGTTGCCGTCCGTGGGTTTTTCTCCGAGTTCTTCGGTTTCCCACGTAATTCTGGTGTTTGATTTTATCGCTTATTTTTTGTTCCTAAATTTTGTCGTAATATCCGTCATATCCTTTTCGATTCTATTATTCGCTTTCGCTGTTACCTTGCTACTTACCTTTTCTCTAACAAGTGGTATCAGAGCAAGGTGGAGATGGCTTCAATCATGAAGTGCGATATTCCAAAATTTGATGGAACGAGGAGTTTTACTATGTGGAGACTGCAGATAAAGGCGGTCCTGATTCAGCACGGGTTGTGGGATGTGATTGAGTATCCTGACACGAAGACTGATGCGACAATGAGCGATGATGAATTCAAACAACTCTGAAGGATATCAAGGGAATCGACTCAGAGTGGAAGAAGCTTGAAGATAAGACTTTGACAGGGATTCAGCTCTGCTCGGCAGAGCACATTCAGAGAGAGGTGATGCATATTGAGAAACCTCGGGAGCTCTGGACCAAACTGGAAGAGCTGTACATGTCGAAGAGTCGTGCAAACAAGTACCGAATGAAGGAGAAATTCTACAGGCTGAAGATGCCCCAAGGTACTTCTATTCAGGCACACCTTAGTGAATTTGATTCTATTATTACTGAATTGGAATCAATGGATATAAAACACACTGATGAGGATAAGGCTTTTCATTTAATTTTATCCCTACCTGCATCACATAAACAATTTAAGGAAATCATGTTGTATGGGAATCGTGGTAACCTTAACCTCAGTGAAGTAAAGGCTAGTTTACTGTCTAAGGAGAAACTTGATACCGATGGTGATGACCTGGGTGGTGATGCTATGGTTGTAAGGGGTAGAAATACTAAACGTAAGGGAAACGGGTCTAGAGGGAGGTCTAAACACCGTTCAAAGTCTAGGAATCCTCACAAGAATAAGAAGTGTAACTACTGTAGTAAGATGGGGCATATAGAGAGAGACTGTTGGGCAAAACAGAGAGACCAGAAGCAGGAGAGTAAGGATAATCACACCAAACCTGGTACCTCAAACTGCGTAGTGTCCGAGTCAGATGGTGATGGATTTGTAGTTACGGATGATGCCTTGGCTACCACATCGAGTAGGATAGCTAGAGATGAGTGGGTTCTTGACACGGGGTGCACCTATCATATGTGTCTTCATAAGGACTGGTTCGAGTATTATGAGAGTGTTGACACCGGGGTCGTAGCCATGGGTAACGACACAGCCTGCAAGGTTGCAGGAATCGGCAGCATCAAAATCAAGACTCATGATGACATCGTTAGAACTCTCAAGGAGGTTCTTCATATCCCTAACATGACTCGAAATTTAATTTCTTTGGGTACTTTTGAAGCCAACGGCTGCAGGTACAAAGGAGAAGATGGTGTTTTGAAAGTGTGCAGGGGTTCAATGATTCTTATGAAGGGAATCAGGAAGGGCAGTCTATACATCCTGCAGGGGTCTACAGTGACAGGATTTGCAGCGGCAGTCCTAAATCTTGATGAGTCCGACAGCACAAAACTGTGGCACATGAGACTAGGCCACATAGGAGAGAAAAGAATGTCAATGTTGAGCAAGAAGGGATATCTTGAAGGCGCAAAGATCGGCAAGTTGGAGTTTTGCGATCACTGTGTCTACGGGAAACAGAAGAGGGTTAGCTTTTCAAGGGCTAAACATACAACAGCAGGGATCCTTGATTATATTCATTCAGATCTTTGTGGTCCTGCTAGAGTGCCATCACTGGGTGGCAAGCGCTACATGTTGACATTCGTGGATGACTTTTCGAGGAAGACTTGGGTTTATTTCCTGCGGCACAAGAATGAGACATTCTCATATTTCAAGAAGTTCAAAGCTTTGGTGGAGAACCAGACAGGCAGGAAAATCAAGAAACTCAGGACTGACAATGGGTTGGAGTTTGTTGATTCTGAATTTACTGAATTCTGTGAGGAGCATGGGATTGCAAGGCATCGAACCTTGGTGGGTAAGCCTCAGCAAAACGGGGTAGCCAAGAGAATCAACAGGACACTCCTGGAGAAAGCACGCTGCATGCTCTTGAATGCAGGGCTTTGGAAGAAAAAATCGTTCTGGGCAGAGGTGATATCTACTGCCTGCTACCTGCTGAACTAGATCACCTCATGCCTCTATCGAATACCAGATTCCAGAGAAAGTATGGACAGGTAATCCAGTTAATTAATCTAATTTGAGAATTTTTGGATGTCATGTATATGTCCATGTGAATGATGGGAAGCTGTCTCCTAGGGATGTTAAATGCATGTTTCTAGGTTACGGGTCTGAGTCTAAGGGATATAGAATGTGGTGTCCTGATTTAAAGAAAGTTATTCAGTCTAGAGATGTAACCTTTAATGAAACTGCTATGTTATCTGGAATGGAATCTACCGGTACTTCTGATGATGCAGGAAATCAGGAGAAGGATGCAGGAAGAATGGTGTTCGAGGTGGAGCAGACTCAAGGTGGAGCTGCTGCAACCTGCAATCAGGAGCAAACTACTGATGATGCTCCTGAACCAACTCAGGTTGATGAGCCTGAGATTGAGACGAATGTTCCTCAGGTGGAGGAACAACCATGCATTGCTAGAGATCGTCCCAGGAGGGAGATCAGGAGACCAACGCGATATACTGAAGAAGATGATGCTATGATTGCTTATGCGCTGAGTATTGCAGAAGAGACTCCCGAAGGTGCTGAACCTTCTACCTATCAGGAGGCCATCTCTTGTCCGAATGACTCAAACTGGATAGGACATATGCAAGAGGAGATGGAGAGCTTGCAGAAAAATCATACATGGGAGCTATGTGAGTTGCCTAAAGGGCGACGAGCTCTTACTGCGAAGTGGGTGTACAAGAGAAAGGAAGGTATCTCTGGTGTAGAAAGTGCAAGGTGGAAGGCCAGATTAGTGGTAAGGGGTTGCAACCAGAAAGAAGGAATCGACTACAACAAAGTATTCTCGCCAGTCGTGAGGCATACGTCGATCCGCACCTTGCTTGCCTTTGTTGCTCTATTTGATTTGGAGTTGGAGCAACTTGAGGTCAAGACAGCTTTCCTCCATGGCGAGTTGGAGGAGGAAATATATATGAGGCAGCCAGAGGGTTTCATCGTTCCTGGTAAGCATGAACAGGTATGCAGATTGAGGGAGTCCTTGTATGGACTTAAATAGGCACCCATGCAGTGGTATAAAAGGTTTGATACCTTTATGGTAGGGCAAGGGTACACAAAAAGTCACTATAATAATTGTGTGTACTACAGACAATTTGAAGAAAGGTCTATTATAGTATGTGGATGACATGTTGATTGCCTCCAGAGACATGTCACTAATAAAGAAGCTGAAATCTCAACTCAACCAGGAGTTTGAGATGAAACACCTCGGAGCGGCGAAGAAGATTTTGGGTATGGAGATCCAAAGGGATAGAAAGGCAGGGAAGTTATTCCTGTCTCAAAAGAAATATCTGGAGAAGGTGTTGGACAGATTCATCATGAGAAACTGTAAAGCAGGTTCAACTCTGTTAGCTGCACACTTCAAGTTGTCTGGTGAGAACTGTCCTAAATCTAATTTGGAGGTCAGGAGGATGTCTAATATTCCCTATGCTAGTGCAGTTGGTAGTTTGATGTATACTATGGTGTGCACTAGACCTGACTTGTCCCATGCAGTTAGTGTGGTGAGTAGATATATGCAGAATCCAGGGAATAAGCATTGGGAAGGGGTAAAGTGGATCCTTCGCTATGTGAAAGGTACTTTAGAGAAAGACATCCTGTATGATAGAGGTAGTGTTGCAACGTCTGATGTTGCAGGTTATGTTGATGTTGATTATGGTGGAGACTTGGATAGGAGACGCTCAATTTCAGGGTATGTGCTCATCATGTGTGGAGGAGCTATATCTTGGAAAGCTTCACTTCAATCTATAGCAGCCCTGTCTACTACAAAGGCTGAATATATTGCTGCAACGGAAGGAGTGAAGGGAGGCCATCTGGTTGAGGGGATTGGTCATGGAGCTTGGAGTGCCACAGGGCGAGACTATGGTTTATTCAGACAGTCAGAGTGCTATACATCTGACAAAGAATGACACTTATCATTCGAAGACCAAGCAAATAAGCATCAGGTATCACTTCATCAGAGATACAGTTGCTGCGGGAGAGATCGTGGTGAAGAAGGTGCATACTTCTGAGAATCCGGCAGACATGTTAACCAAGCCTCTATCTATAGCTAAGTTCGAACATTGTTTGGACTTAGTTGGTGTTCTAAGCATGTGAGAGCCTGTGGCCACGCCTGCGGGGCGTGTTGATGGCGACAGTCAAGATGTTTATCTGGACCGATGATTCGTTGATTTTTAGTCCAAGGTGGAGTTTGTTAGGAAAGTGTCCTAAAATCACCAAATCTCTTGATCCCACAATTATTTGTTTCCTAATTGTATTAGGATATTATTTAGGTTTCCTTATTATGTTGGGTTTCCTAATTGTATTAGATTCTAAATCTAATTGAAGTGGGAGTCAACTTAGGTTATAGGGAATTTTCCCTATAAATAGGGTACATGTTTCTCCACCAAAATACATCGGTAAACACAGAGAGCTAGAGAGAGAGAAAAAAAAAAATATTGAGAGAGAAAGGGGTCTCACCAATATTTTCCCCAGTGTATCCTGAGAGATTGTGAGTTGAGTGTTGAGAGATTGTTATTGTAATCTCCTTTGTGGATCGTATCACACCCTGTGATAGTGATCAGGTTGTACTCCTCCTTTCTCATAGTGGATTATTTTACATTTGTTCATTGTCAGGGGTTTTTCTCCGAGTTCTTGGTTTCCCGTAATTCAGTGTTTGATTTTATCGCTTATTTTTGTTCCTAAATTTTGTCGTAATATCCGTCATATCCTTTTCGATTCTATTATTATTCGCTTTGTTACCTTGCTACTTACCTTTTCTAACAAGTGGTATCGAGCAAGGTGGAGATGGCTTCAATCATGAAGTGCGATATTCCAAAATTTGATGGAACGAGGAGTTTTACTATGTGGAGACTGCAGATAAAGGCGGTCTGATTCAAAGACCGGGTTGTGGGATGTGATTGAGTATCGACACGAAGACCGATGCGACAATGGCGATGATGAATTCAAACAACTCGGAAGGATATCAAGGAATCGACTCGAGGAGTGGAAGAAGCTTGAAGATAAGACTTTGACAGGATTCACCGCTCGCAGAGCACATTCGAGAGAGGTGATGCATATTGAGAAACCCTGGAGCTCTGGACCAAATCGGAAGAGTCAGACATGTCGAAGAGTCGCAAACAAGTACCGAATGAAGGAGAAATTCTACAGTGAAGATGCCCCAAGGTACTTCTATTCAGGCACACCTTAGTGAATTTGATTCTATTATTACTGAATTGGAATCAATGGATATAAAACACACTGATGAGGATAAGGCTTTTCATTTAATTTTATCCCTACCTGCATCACATAAACAATTTAAGGAAATCATGTTGTATGGGAATCGTGGTAACCTTAACCTCGATGAAGTAAAGGCTAGTTTCTTGTCTAAGGAGAAACTTGATCCGATGGTGATGACACAGGTGGTGATGCTATGGTTGTAAGGGGTAGAAATACTGAATGTAAGGGAAACGGGTCTAGAGGGAGGTCTAAACACCGTTCAAAGTCTAGGAATCCTCACAAGAATAAGAAGTGTAACTACTGTAGTAAGATGGGGCATATAGAGAGAGACTGTTGGGCAAAACAGAGAGACCAGAAGCAGGAGAGTAAGGATAATCACACCAAACCTGGTACCTCAAACTGCGTAGAGTCCGAGTCAGATGGTGATGGGTTTGTAGTTACGGATGATGCCTTGGCTACCACATCGAGTAGGATAGCTAGAGATGAGTGGGTTCTTGACACGGGGTGCACCTATCATATGTGTCCTCATAAGGACTGGTTCGAGTATTATGAGAGTGTTGACACCGGGGTCGTAGCCATGGGTAACGACACAGCCTGCAAGGTTGCAGGAATCGGCAGCATCAAAATCAAGACTCATGATGACATCGTTAGAACTCTCAAGGAGGTTCTTCATATCCCTAACATGACTCGAAATTTAATTTCTTTGGGTACTGTTGAAGCCAACGGCTGCAGGTACAAAGGAGAAGATGGTGTTTTGAAAGTGTGCAGGGTTCAATGATTCTTATGAAGGGAATCGGAAGGCGATCTATACATCCCGCAGGGTCTACAAAGGATGTGATTTGCGCGATCCTAAATCTTGATGAGTCCGACAGCACAAAACTGTGGCACATGAGACTAGGCCACATAGGAGAGAAAAGAATGTCAATGTTGAGCAAGAAGGGATATCTTGAAGGCGCAAAGATCTAAGTGGAGTTTCATGATCACCGTGTCTACGGAAATGTAAGAGGGTTAGCTTTTCAAGGGCTAAACATACAACAGCAGGGATCCTTGATTATATTCATTCAGATCTTTGTGGTCCTGCTAGAGTGCCATCACTGGGTGGCAAGCGCTACATGTTGACATTCGTGGATGACTTTTCGAGGAAGACTTGGGTTTATTTCCTGCGGCACAAGAATGAGACATTCTCATATTTCAAGAAGTTCAAAGCTTTGGTGGAGAACTGCAGCGCAGAAAATCAAGAAACTCAGGGGTGACAATGGGTTGGAGTTTGTTGATTCGAATTTCATCAATTCAGCGAGGAGCATGGGATTGCAAGGCATCGAACCTTGGTGGGTAAGCCTCAGCAAAACGGGGTAGCCAAGAGAATCAACAGGACACTCCTGGAGAAAGCACGCTGCATGCTCTTGAATGCGTGGCTTTGAAGAAAAATCGCTCGCAGAGGTGATATCTATCGCTGCTACTGTGAACTAGATCACCTCATGCCTCTATCGAATACCAGATTCCAGAGGAAGTATGGACAGGTAATCCAGTTAATTATTCTAATTTGAGAATTTTTGGATGTCCTGTATATGTCCATGTGAATGATGGGAAGCTGTCTCCCAGGGCTGTTAAATGCATGTTTCTAGGTTACGGGTCTGAGTCTAAGGGATATAGAATGTGGTGTCCTGATTTAAAGAAAGTTATTCAGTCTAGAGATGTAACCTTTAATGAAACTGCTATGTTATCTGGAATGGAATCTACCGGTACTTCTGATGATGCAGGAAATCAGGAGAAGGATGCAGGAAGAATGGTGTTCGAGGTGGAGCAGGCTCAAGGTGGAGCTGCTGGAACCTGCAATCAGGAGCAAACTACTGATGATGCTCCTGAACCAACTCAGGTTGATGAGCCTGAGATTGAGACGAATGTTCCTCAGGTGGAGGAACAACCATGCATTGCTAGAGATCGTCCCAGGAGGGAGATCAGGAGACCAACGCGATATACTGAAGAAGATGATGCTATGATTGCTTATGCGCTGAGTATTGCAGAAGAGACTCCCGAAGGTGCTGAACCTTCTACCTATCAGGAGGCCATCTCTTGTCCGAATGACTCAAACTGGATAGGACATATGCAAGAGGAGATGGAGAGCTTGCAGAAAAATCATACATGGGAGCTATGTGAGTTGCCTAAAGGGCGACGAGCTCTCATCGCTGATGGGTGTACAAGAGAAAGGAAGGTATCTCTGGTGTAGAAAGTGCAAGGTGGAAGGCCAGATTAGTGGTAAGGGGTTGCAACCAGAAAGAAGGAATCGACTACAACAAAGTATTCTCGCCAGTCGTGAGGCATACGTCGATCCGCACCTTGCTTGCCTTTGTTGCTCTATTTGATTTGGAGTTGGAGCAACTTGAGGTCAAGACAGCTTTCCTCCATGGCGAGTTGGAGGAGGAAATATATATGAGGCAGCCAGAGGGTTTCATCGTTCCTGGTAAGCATGAACAGGTATGCAGATTGAGGGAGTCCTTGTATGGACTTAAATAGGCACCCATGCAGTGGTATAAAAGGTTTGATACCTTTATGGTAGGGCAAGGGTACACAAAAAGTCACTATAATAATTGTGTGTACTACAGACAATTTGAAGAAAGGTCTATTATAGTATGTGGATGACATGTTGATTGCCTCCAGAGACATGTCACTAATAAAGAAGCTGAAATCTCAACTCAACCAGGAGTTTGAGATGAAACACCTCGGAGCGGCGAAGAAGATTTTGGGTATGGAGATCCAAAGGGATAGAAAGGCAGGGAAGTTATTCCTGTCTCAAAAGAAATATCTGGAGAAGGTGTCGATGATTCATCATGAGAAATCAGAAGCGTGTTCAACTCATTAGCCGCACACTTCAAGTTGTGCAGTGAGAATCGCCCTAAATCTAATTTGAGGTCGGAGGATGTCTAATATTCCTATGCTAGTGCATTGGTAGTTTGATGTATACTATGGTGTGCACTAGACCTGACTTGTCCCATGCAGTTCGTGTGGTGAGTAGATATATGCAGAATCCAGGGAATAAGCATTGGGAAGGGGTAAAGTGGATCCTTCGCTATGTGAAAGGTACTTTAGAGAAAGACATCCTGTATGATAGAGGTAGTGTTGCAACGTCTGATGTTGCAGGTTATGTTGATGTTGATTATGGTGGAGACTTGGATAGGAGACGCTCAATTTCAGGGTATGTGCTCATCATGTGTGGAGGAGCTATATCTGAAAGCTTCACTTCAATCTATAGCAGCCCTGTCTACTACAAAGGCTGAATATATTGCTGCAACGGAAGGAGTGAAGGGAGGCCATCTGGTTGAGGGGATTGGTCATGGAGCTTGGAGTGCCACAGGGCGAGACTATGGTTTATTCAGACAGTCAGAGTGCTATACATCTGACAAAGAATGACACTTATCATTCGAAGACCAAGCAAATAAGCATCAGGTATCACTTCATCAGAGATACAGTTGCTGCGGGAGAGATCGTGGTGAAGAAGGTGCATACTTCTGAGAATCCGGCAGACATGTTAACCAAGCCTCTATCTATAGCTAAGTTCGAACATTGTTTGGACTTAGTTGGTGTTCTAAGCATGTGAGAGCCCTGCGGGGCCACGCCCTGCGGAGGGGCGTGTTGATGGCGACAGTCAAGATGTTTATCTGGACCGATGATTCGTTGATTTTAGTCCAAGGTGGAGTTTGTTAGGAAAGTGTCCTAAAATCACCAAATCTCTTGATCCCACAATTATTTGTTTCCTAATTGTATTAGGATATTATTTAGGTTTCCTTATTATGTTGGGTTTCCTAATTGTATTAGATTCTAAATCTAATTGAAGTGGGAGTCAACTTAGGTTATAGGGAATTTTCCCTATAAATAGGGTACATGTTTCTCCACCAAAATCATCAGAAAACACAGAGAGCTAGAGAGAGAGAAAAAATATTGAGAGAGAAAGGGGTCTCACCAATATTTTCCCCAGTGTATCCTGAGAGATTGTGAGTTGAGTGTTGAGAGATTGTTATTGTAATCTCCTTTGTGGATCGTATCACACCGTGATAGTGATCGTTGTACTCCTCCTTTCTCATAGTGGATTATTTTCATTTGTCAGTCAGTGGGTTTTTCTCCGAGTTCTTCGGTTTCCCACGTAATTCTGGTGTTTGATTTTATCGCTTATTTTTTGTTCCTAAATTTTGTCGTAATATCCGTCATATCCTTTTCGATTCTATTATTCGCTTTCGCTGTTACCTTGCTACTTACCTTTTCTAACAAGTGGTATCGAGCAAGGTGGAGATGGCTTCAATCATGAAGTGCGATATTCCAAAATTTGATGGAACGAGGAGTTTTACTATGTGGAGATCGCAGATAAAGCGGTCTGATTCAAAGACGGGTTGTGGGATGTGATTGAGTATCCTGACACGAAGACTGATGCGACAATGAGCGATGATGAATTCAAACAACTCCAGAAGGATATCAAGGGGAATCTGACTCCGAGGGAGTGGAAGAAGCTTGAAGATAAGACTTTGACAGGGATTCAGCTCTGCTCGGCAGAGCACATTCAGAGAGAGGTGATGCATATTGAGAAACCTCGGGAGCTCTGGACCAAACCAAGAGTCGTACATGTCGAAGAGTCGTGCAAACAAGTACCGAATGAAGGAGAAATTCTACAGGCTGAAGATGCCCCAAGGTACTTCTATTCAGGCACACCTTAGTGAATTTGATTCTATTATTACTGAATTGGAATCAATGGATATAAAACACACTGATGAGGATAAGGCTTTTCATTTAATTTTATCCCTACCTGCATCACATAAACAATTTAAGGAAATCATGTTGTATGGGAATCGTGGTAACCTTAACCTCAGTGAAGTAAAGGCTAGTTTACTGTCTAAGGAGAAACTTGATACCGATGGTGATGACCTGGGTGGTGATGCTATGGTTGTAAGGGGTAGAAATACTGAACGTAAGGGAAACGGGTCTAGAGGGAGGTCTAAACACCGTTCAAAGTCTAGGAATCCTCACAAGAATAAGAAGTGTAACTACTGTAGTAAGATGGGGCATATAGAGAGAGACTGTTGGGCAAAACAGAGAGACCAGAAGTAGGAGAGTAAGGATAATCACACCAAACCTGGTACCTCAAACTGCGTAGTGTCCGAGTCAGATGGTGATGGATTTGTAGTTACGGATGATGCCTTGGCTACCACATCGAGTAGGATAGCTAGAGATGAGTGGGTTCTTGACACGGGGTGCACCTATCATATGTGTCTTCATAAGGACTGGTTCGAGTATTATGAGAGTGTTGACACCGGGGTCGTAGCCATGGGTAACGACACAGCCTGCAAGGTTGCAGGAATCGGCAGCATCAAAATCAAGACTCATGATGACATCGTTAGAACTCTCAAGGAGGTTCTTCATATCCCTAACATGACTCGAAATTTAATTTCTTTGGGTACTTTTGAAGCCAACGGCTGCAGGTACAAAGGAGAAGATGGTGTTTTGAAAGTGTGCAGGGGTTCAATGATTCTTATGAAGGGAATCGGAAGGCGCCTATACATCCCGCAGGGTCTACAAATGACAGGATTTGCAGCGGCAGTCCTAAATCTTGATGAGTCCGACAGCACAAAACTGTGGCACATGAGACTAGGCCACATAGGAGAGAAAAGAATGTCAATGTTGAGCAAGAAGGGATATCTTGAAGGCGCAAAGATCGCAAGTTGGAGTTTTGCGATCACCGTGTCTACGGAAATGTAAGAGGGTTAGCTTTTCAAGGGCTAAACATACAACAGAGGATCCTTGATTATATTCATTCGATCTTTGTGGTCCCGCTAGAGTGCCATCACCGGGTGGCAAGCGCTACATGTTGACATTCGTGGATGACTTTTCGAGGAAGACTTGGGTTTATTTCTGCGCACAAGAATGAGACATTCTCATATTTCAAGAAGTTCAAAGCTTTGGTGGAGAACAGACAGCAGGAAAATCAAGAAACTCGGGGACCGATAAATGGGTTGGAGTTTGTTGATTCGAATTTCTCAATCTCGCGAGAGTATGGGATCGCAAGGCATCGAACCTTGGTGGGTAAGCCTCAAAGAAACGGGTAGCCAAGAGAATCAACAGACACTCCGGAGAAAGCACGCATGCTCTTGAATGCAGGCTTTGGAAGAAAAATCGCTCGGGCGAGGTGATATCTATCGCTCACCTGCTGAACTAGATCACCTCATGCCTCTATCGAATACCAGATTCCAGAGAAAGTATGGACAGGTAATCCAGTTAATTAATCTAATTTGAGAATTTTTGGATGTCATGTATATGTCCATGTGAATGATGGGAAGCTGTCTCCCAGGGCTGTTAAATGCATGTTTCTAGGTTACGGGTCTGAGTCTAAGGGATATAGAATATGGTGTCCCGATTTAAAGAAAGTTATTCATCTAGAGATGTAACCTTTAATGAAACCGCTATGTTATCCGAATGGAATCTACCGCATTTCCGATGATGCAGAAATCGGAGAAGGATGCAGAAGAATGGTGTTCGAGGTGGAGCGACTCGAGTGGAGCTGCTGAACCTGCAATCGTGAGCAACCATCGATGATGCTCTGAACCAACTCGAGTTGATGAGCCCGAGATTGAGACGAATGTTCCTCGGTGGAGGAACAACCATGCATTGCTAGATCGTCCCAGAGGGAGATCAGGAGACCAACGCGATATACTGAAGAAGATGATGCTATGATTGCTTATGCGCTGAGTATTGCAGAAGAGACTCCCGAAGGTGCTGAACCTTCTACCTATCAGGAGGCCATCTCTTGTCCGAATGACTCAAACTGGATAGGACATACGCAAGAGGAGATGGAGAGCTTGCGAAAAATCATACATGGAGCTATGTGAGTTGCCTAAAGGCGACGAGCTCTTCGCATGATGGGTGTACAAGAGAAAGGAAGGTATCTCTGGTGTAGAAAGTGCAAGGTGGAAGGCCAGATTAGTGGTAAGGGGTTGCAACCAGAAAGAAGGAATCGACTACAACAAAGTATTCTCGCCAGTCGTGAGGCATACGTCGATCCGCACCTTGCTTGCCTTTGTTGCTCTATTTGATTTGGAGTTGGAGCAACTTGAGGTCAAGACAGCTTTCCTCCATGGCGAGTTGGAGGAGGAAATATATATGAGGCAGCCAGAGGGTTTCATCGTTCCTGGTAAGCATGAACAGGTATGCAGATTGAGGGAGTCCTTGTATGGACTTAAATAGGCACCCATGCAGTGGTATAAAAGGTTTGATACCTTTATGGTAGGGCAAGGGTACACAAAAAGTCACTATAATAATTGTGTGTACTACAGACAATTTGAAGAAAGGTCTATTATAGTATGTGGATGACATGTTGATTGCCTCCAGAGACATGTCACTAATAAAGAAGCTGAAATCTCAACTCAACCAGGAGTTTGAGATGAAACACCTCGGAGCGGCGAAGAAGATTTTGGGTATGGAGATCCAAAGGGATAGAAAGGCAGGGAAGTTATTCCTGTCTCAAAAGAAATATCTGGAGAAGGTGTTGGACAGATTCATCATGAGAAACTGTAAAGCAGGTTCAACTCTGTTAGCTGCACACTTCAAGTTGTCTGGTGAGAACTGTCCTAAATCTAATTTGGAGGTCAGGAGGATGTCTAATATTCCCTATGCTAGTGCCTTTGGTAGTTTGATGTATACTATGGTGTGCACTAGACCTGACTTGTCCCATGCAGTTAGTGTGGTGAGTAGATATATGCAGAATCCAGGGAATAAGCATTGGGAAGGGGTAAAGTGGATCCTTCGCTATGTGAAAGGTACTTTAGAGAAAGACATCCTGTATGATAGAGGTAGTGTTGCAACGTCTGATGTTGCAGGTTATGTTGATGTTGATTATGGTGGAGACTTGGATAGAGACGCCAATTTCGTGGTATGTGCTCATCATGTGGAGGAGCTATATCTTGAAAGCTTCACTTCAATCTATAGCAGCCCTGTCTACTACAAAGGCTGAATATATTGCTGCAACGGAAGGAGTGAAGGGAGGCCATCTGGTTGAGGGGATTGGTCATGGAGCTTGGAGTGCCACAGGGCGAGACTATGGTTTATTCAGACAGTCAGAGTGCTATACATCTGACAAAGAATGACACTTATCATTCGAAGACCAAGCAAATAAGCATCAGGTATCACTTCATCAGAGATACAGTTGCTGCGGGAGAGATCGTGGTGAAGAAGGTGCATACTTCTGAGAATCCGGCAGACATGTTAACCAAGCCTCTATCTATAGCTAAGTTCGAACATTGTTTGGACTTAGTTGGTGTTCTAAGCATGTGAGAGCCTGTGGCCACACGCCCTGCGGAGGGGCGTGTTGATGGCGACAGTCAAGATGTTTATCTGGACCGATGATTCGTTGATTTTTAGTCCAAGGTGGAGTTTGTTAGGAAAGTGTCCTAAAATCACCAAATCTCTTGATCCCACAATTATTTGTTTCCTAATTGTATTAGGATATTATTTAGGTTTCCTTATTATGTTGGGTTTCCTAATTGTATTAGATTCTAAATCTAATTGAAGTGGGAGTCAACTTAGGTTATAGGGAATTTTCCCTATAAATAGGGTACATGTTTCTCCACCAAAATACATCGGTAAACACAGAGAGCTAGAGAGAGAGAAAAAAAAAAATATTGAGAGAGAAAGGGGTCTCACCAATATTTTCCCCAGTGTATCCTGAGAGATTGTGAGTTGAGTGTTGAGAGATTGTTATTGTAATCTCCTTTGTGGATCGTATCACACCCTGTGATAGTGATCAGGTTGTACTCCTCCTTTCTCATAGTGGATTATTTTCTGGCTGTTGCCGTCCGTGGGTTTTTCTCCGAGTTCTTCGGTTTCCCACGTAATTCTGGTGTTTGATTTTATCGCTTATTTTTTGTTCCTAAATTTTGTCGTAATATCCGTCATATCCTTTTCGATTCTATTATTCGCTTTCGCTGTTACCTTGCTACTTACCTTTTCTCTAACAAGTGGTATCAGAGCAAGGTGGAGATGGCTTCAATCATGAAGTGCGATATTCCAAAATTTGATGGAACGAGGAGTTTTACTATGTGGAGACTGCAGATAAAGGCGGTCCTGATTCAGCACGGGTTGTGGGATGTGATTGAGTATCCTGACACGAAGACTGATGCGACAATGAGCGATGATGAATTCAAACAACTCCAGAAGGATATCAAGGGGAATCTGACTCCGAGGGAGTGGAAGAAGCTTGAAGATAAGACTTTGACAGGGATTCAGCTCTGCTCGGCAGAGCACATTCAGAGAGAGGTGATGCATATTGAGAAACCTCGGGAGCTCTGGACCAAACTGGAAGAGCTGTACATGTCGAAGAGTCGTGCAAACAAGTACCGAATGAAGGAGAAATTCTACAGGCTGAAGATGCCCCAAGGTACTTCTATTCAGGCACACCTTAGTGAATTTGATTCTATTATTACTGAATTGGAATCAATGGATATAAAACACACTGATGAGGATAAGGCTTTTCATTTAATTTTATCCCTACCTGCATCACATAAACAATTTAAGGAAATCATGTTGTATGGGAATCGTGGTAACCTTAACCTCAGTGAAGTAAAGGCTAGTTTAATGTCTAAGGAGAAACTTGATACCGATGGTGATGACCTGGGTGGTGATGCTATGGTTGTAAGGGGTAGAAATACTAAACGTAAGGGAAACGGGTCTAGAGGGAGGTCTAAACACCGTTCAAAGTCTAGGAATCCTCACAAGAATAAGAAGTGTAACTACTGTAGTAAGATGGGGCATATAGAGAGAGACTGTTGGGCAAAACAGAGAGACCAGAAGCAGGAGATTCGGACGCATTTAAATTAGGGTCAAATCGGGTTCGAGAAATAGGGAAAAGAGGAATATTATGTCCAAATATTCGGTCAATGTCAAAAATCAGGTTCAGAAAAAACCGAGTTTTTTTTGGATCGGACGGGCATTTAGGTCGGATGAAATTAATTTACTAGCCCATTGGGCCCCTATCTCAAGGATATAACCCAATAGACAAGTCTATAGTGAACAGGGGACAGGGGTATCGCCCAAAGCTGAGCCCTACTCTTACCCATAGGATCCTCCTAAATGGTAAAGGAGAAATGTCCCTACCAAAATTCGAACCCTGAAAGGTTGGGACGGAATATGGACCCGGCAAGAGGTGAT
This sequence comes from Portulaca oleracea, assembly GCA_029582165.1. Lineage (NCBI taxonomy): Eukaryota > Viridiplantae > Streptophyta > Magnoliopsida > Caryophyllales > Portulacaceae > Portulaca > Portulaca oleracea. The sequence continues at coordinate 10,815,542 of CM055872.1, read as the reverse complement.
ATATATATATATATATATATATATATATATATATATATATATATATATATATATATATATATATATATAGTAGGTATAAATTATATGCTTTGTACATGTCAATATTAGTTAGAATGATCAGACTGTAAGGCAATCAAACTCTTTGATCGTTATACCAACTAATAACCTGCTAATTATCATCATTACGCATATAATTGAAGCACATATATGCATGCAACAACGTACATAGCTAACATATGTAAATGTAATTGAATTAATCAATGATCATAACAAAGCTTAAGTCTCTAACACGTACACTTTACATTATAATTGTTACACTTTACAAACAATAATGTGAGGCTAAATATTTAAACTACATAAAATAAAGTGGGTACGTTGACAGAATGAGTTTAGGACAAAGGGTCAACAAGCTTGTAGAATGATACACTTAAGAATCACTCTAAAGCTCAAATCTAACCAACTCTTTTGGTCAATCTATACTACTCTTGCTCGAACCTTCATTTTCTTTTCTTTTCTTTTTTTCCACCTAATTGCCTTATACACTCTCCTATATAACACCCACCTCAATTGGCACTCTCATCATCATCATCATCATCATCATATCCTCTTCCTCAGTGTGCAACCATGGAGATTTTCCAGTCATCGCTCGTCGTTTCACTAGTTATGAGCATCGTTTGCATGATGATTTCGTGCAATATGGTCCATGCAACAAGCTACACTGGCATCACTAGGCACTACAAGTTCGACGTACGTCAATAATCGGCTATCTTATTGAACATACATATTCTTAATTCGATTATTTCGTAACCACATTTTTATGTATTCTCTTTTCTTGTGTTTGATTGCGTGAAGATCAAGATACAAAATGTGACAAGGTTATGCCATACAAAGAGCATTGTGACAGTGAACGGGAAATTTCCAGGGCCTCGCATTGTTGCTAGAGAGGGTGATCGGCTCGTGATTAAAGTTGTGAACCATGTCTCGAACAATATCACCCTACATTGGTACACAAATTCGACCGCTTCACATATCATTATTAATTTCTTCAATCCAAATACATTAATTTTTATGTCGTATATAATTGTACGTGTTGATCAATGTTGATATATTTATATATGAGTTTAACAACAGGCATGGGGTGAGACAACTTCGAAGTGCATGGGCGGACGGACCAGCATACATAACACAATGCCCTATCCAAACAGGACAATCTTATGTATACAACTTCACGATTGTTGGACAAAGAGGGACTCTTTGGTGGCATGCTCACATTTCTTGGCTTCGGTCCACACTTCATGGACCCATTGTCATTCTCCCCAAACGCGGCGTCCCGTACCCATTCCCCCACCCCTATAAGGAAGTTCCCATCGTGTTTGGTATGTTTGAGTTCTTGTTATTCTACACTCGAAAACGACATTTAGGGTCTATTCCTTAGGAGGGCCACTGTCCCGTTTACCTATCCTTAACATTCCCATATCACTAAAAAGACTCGACTTTCGGTATAGAACCTTAATATTATCCTAAAAGTCAGTGTTCAATTATATCCATAATATGAACAGTAATAAGCGAACAATTTCTAAATTTTAGGTCAGACGATTGAACTAGTCTCTAAAAATTTAGGGCTAGTAAGGCTGCTACACCGATACAACTTCTCCATACCTCACCTGGTTGAGATTTGAGAGTATTGGTCTTGGTTTAGTTTTAGTGTTCAGTTAACTACCGAGCTACTTTCAAAATTTTACTGGTTTGTGGTACGTGTAGGAGAATGGTGGAACGCAGATCCTGAAGCAGTCATTGCCCAAGCCCTACAAACTGGAGGTGGCCCCAATGTATCCGATGCCTACACTATCAATGGCCTCCCTGGACCATTATATAATTGTTCGACCAAAGGTAATAATACCATAACATCTTTACTCTAAAAATATGCTAGACTCAACAAGTTTCGATATCACCTGCATGCAATAACTATATATATTGCATTGTCGAACCATGCAGACACGTTTAAGCTGAACGTAAAACCCGCGAAAACATACCTCTTACGGTTGATCAACGCTGCACTCAACGACGAGCTCTTCTTCAGCATTGCCAACCACACCATGACAGTGGTTGACGCCGATGCAGTGTATCTCAAGCCCTTTGAGACAGACACTGTCATCATAGCACCCGGACAGACAATGAATGTCCTCCTCAAGACGAAGCCATATCGGCCCGACGCCACCTTCCTCATGATGGCCCGACCCTATGTCACCGGTCAGGGCACCTTCGACAACTCGACTGTTGCCGGGATTTTGGAATACAACCTCCCACCACACTCGACTCCCATCAACAAACGGCCCGTGTTGAGGCCCTCCCTTCCTCCTCTAAGAGATGACAATTTCGTCGCCAACTTCACTGGCAAACTCAAGAGCCTCGCCAATGCTCAGTACCCAGCAAATGTCCCCCAAAACGTCGACAAGCAGTTCTTCTTCACCGTCGGGCTAGGGACCCACCCGTGCCCTAAGAACCACACATGCCAGGGGCCCACCAACACCACCAAGTTTGCAGCATCAGTGAACAATGTGTCGTTCGTGATGCCAACCAAGGCCCTCCTACAGACTTACTTCCTCCACCAGTCGAACAACGGGGTTTTCACGACGAACTTCCCCTCCTTGCCCCTCGTCCCGTTCAACTACACGGGGACGCCCCCGAACAACACCATGGTCATGGATGGGACCAAGGTTGTCGTGCTTCCGTTCAACGCGAGTGTCGAGCTGGTGATGCAGGATACAAGCATTCTTGGGGCTGAGAGCCACCCCCTCCATCTGCATGGATTCAACTTCTTTGTCGTCGGACAAGGGTCTGGTAACTTCGATCCCAAGAAAGATCCGGCTAAGTTCAACCTGGTTGACCCGGTAGAGAGGAACACGGTTGGGGTGCCCGCTGGTGGGTGGGTTGCCATTCGCTTCTTCGCAGATAACCCAGGTATATATACATCTTCAACATTTATACCACCACAAACACAGATCGAATATGATCAAATAGTCCTACAATGCTACATGGGCAAGTAGGTCGCAAACGACTTCTAAATACTGCATTTAACCCCTCTATACCTTACCTGAATAAGATTTCGGAGTATTGGTCTTGGTTTTGGTTAGTCATATACTAACAACGTTTTTTTTTTTTTGGTAGGTGTGTGGTTTATGCATTGCCATTTGGAGGTTCATACAAGCTGGGGATTGAAGATGGCATGGGTGGTTTTGGATGGTAGTCTTCCTAATCAAAAGCTGCTTCCTCCTCCATCTGATCTCCCAAAATGCTGAGAACACACAACTGGTAGCAAAGTTTTCCTTAGATGAGAACAATTTTTTTTCTACTTTCTAAGTTGCAAATGTTTCCTTCTGCAGAGCTCTGTTCTAATAAGTACATGATTGTTTCTTTCTACCTCGTTCGACCCTGTAAAGGAAGAACGACCGGATTCCTTGTATTTGTCTTCTGTAATCTCCCCAATTGACACTATAATTTTAGTGATTGAATGATTTCATCAATGATACAATGTCTTCCATTTCATCAAAAGCCAACTTTCATAGCACAAATGGCTTCCTATTTTCAATTAACATCTGCAAATGGGTCACAACAACGATAAAACCTGAACTCCATTAACACGGACATAGCACGATTCATACGAAGACGGGAAAAGCTGGTTTGAAACAAACCCCAATGTGTACAAATTCTAGGGTAGCAAAGATGACTCTACATATCTCAGTAGGAAAATAGAAACCACAAACAAGTGAGAGCTACTTGGCTTTACTCTTTCCCTTGCCTCCTCCTTTCTTGGCATCCAACTTGGCTTGGATACGAGCAGCAGCTGCAGCCTTTGCTTCCTCTCTTTTCTTCTTCTCTTCTTCCTTCATTGCAGCTGCAAGCTCTCTCTGCTTCCTCAGTTCCCTGGGTTCGGTTTATACCCAAAAATCATTCATTGGTAACACAATAAGGGCCCCCTAAATCTAGTGAAGATAGGGGCAAAAAAAAAAAAAGACAAACACTCAGGAACTTACTCAAGTCTAGCCCTTTCATCAGCAGCACCACCGGCGCTCAAACCCTTGCGTGGTCTACATGCCAGCAACTCTACCTCGAAGATCAGGGTTGCGCTACATTGGACAATTTTTGAGGTGAATAGATTAGTATGTGATTTGACATGTAGATTAGGGTTGCACTACATCTCAGAAAATCTTTGTCAAATGATGGGGAATGAATCTTGTGGATAATAACTGTTCCATTTCTATGTTTTTACCTCAAAGTTCAATGACCGTTATCAGTAAGGTTAAGAGTTGAAACATTGGGCAAATTCATCTAAAGGTTTTTAAACAGAAAAGGAGCAATGACTTTACTCAGGCGGGATGTCTGGTGGAGACCCGGCACTGCCGTATGCATACTCTGGCTTGCAAATAATTTTAGCTATCTCCCCGACCTGAAAAGATCAAATATGTTCAATATTTTGGCACAGAAATTGAAAATTTTATGGAAAAAATATCCTCCAACCCAACCAACAAAAATAAAAAGGATGACAGAAGGGGCATTGGCATTGAAGCAAGTCCTTGTACCTTCATAGTTCTCAGGGCAACATCCCAAGCCTTGATCACTGACCCTTTTCCTATCTCAAAGGAAAAGACAGTGTTGTCTTCATGTGTGGTATCGAAAACTTCACCAGTTTCAGCCAAGGTGCCCTCATAATGAACTTCAGATGAAATAGGAAACCCAAGGAGAAGAAATAACACATCAAATTTGTGATGTGGCATATATGAATATTTGAAAAACTGTGTATTAGGGGTTTGGGGATCAAAGATTTACGATTTATGATAGGTTATTGCTCCACATTTTCATTTGACTCTGCTATGCAAACTACCCTGCATACTATATTCATCGTAGAAAAGGGAGCAACCCTCCAAAGCATTGTTAATCGATAAACAATCTCGCCAATAGAAGGACACATAAATGAAAATGAATACCCAAGATCTTACGATATCAACTAATTGGATAACACCCACAACACCCTTCCCCTTTTTCACACTTCATGCATTGGCTATCTTAAGGCCATCCAGCTATTCAGGGATCGCCAATCACAATACCAAGTTTAACAAAATGCAATTCCCAAAAGTAAGAAATTAAGCTCTGAAAAGTACCATCTACGAGAGGAAGATCCTCTGAAGGAGCAACGGCGTTATCCTTTGCCCGTCTGACAACAGTCTTGATGACACCGCCATCACCAGTCAAATCAATTTCCTCAGCCATGATTCACAGTATTTCAAAGGCCTGGGAGGAGCAAAAGCAAGCAGCATTATCAATTTAGTCTTCCCAACAAGATAATGTTTACATCTTTGTGAAGAGAATCAACACAGCATATGTCTTCCCCTGTCGAAACTCGCAAAACAAGAGTATAGAAAACATCCACGATTTCCAGAATTCACCACATTCCAACTAATAGTATGACTACATTCTCTTCCAAAACTAATCAATTCTGTACAACCCGTAACACAATCGCCTAACTCTTGAACTCAGATTGATATCCTATATGACGAACCCACTTTCCGATCCCTTTTGGATTTTTCTCTGAAACATTTATGTGTGCGTTCATTTTGTAGATCAAAGACTCCGCATTCCCCTAGAATGCACCCAAAAAGAGTACCCAATGATGGTGGTTTACTTTGTAGACCATGCAACCCAATATCAAATTATCACGGACGAACTTACACTGCATTTTTAGACAATTAGAGCCATATGAACCGCGTTTGACACACAATTACAGGCATATCAAATTGGATCATTTTCCATCAAGCCATTCAGATCAACTGGATAAAATCAGTAAATCATTAAGAAATAATGGATTTGAGCCCAATTCAACCCCAAAAGCTAGCTTAGGAGGTTGAGGCACCCAAGCCATTATAAACACCACAATATGGGTGTCAAAGGCCGATGTGGGACAACTCAACACGCCCCCCTCACCACGAGGTGCAGACAACTGCGGGCGTGGCCCCAACATCAATGACCCTGGCTCTGATACCATGTGAAATAATGGACTTGAGCCCAATTCAACCCCAAAAGCTAGCTTGGGAGGTTGAGGCACACAAGCCATTATAAACACCACAATAAGGGTGTCAACCTTCTAAGCTAGCTTTTGGGGTTGAATTGGGCTCAAGTCCATTATTTCACATGGTATCAAAGCCAGGGTCATTGATGTTGGGGCCGCGCCCGCAGTTGTCTGCGCGTCGTGGTGAGGGGAGCGTGTTGAGTTGTCCCACATCGGCCTTTAACACCCATATTGTGGTGTTTATAATGGCTTGGGTGCCTGTCCATTATTTCACAGACGTGAGCCGCGTCATTGATGTTGGGCGCGCTACAGCTTGTCTGCGCCGTGGTGAGGGGGCGTGTTGAGTTGTCCCACATCGGCCTTTGACACCATATTGTGGTGTTTATAATGGCTTCTGCCTCAACCTTCTAAGCTAGGAATCGCTCAAGTCCATTATTTCACACAGATCGAGCCAGGTCATTGATGTTGGGGCCGCGCCCGCAGTTGTCTGCGCCTCGTGGTGAGGGGGCGTGTTGAGTTGTCCCACATCGGCCTTTGACACCCTTATTGTGGTGTTTATAATGGCTTGTGTGCCTCAACCTCCCAAGCTAGCTTTTGGGGTTGAATTGGGCTCAAGTCCATTATTTCACGATCATCATCAACATAGGTCAAAATTGGGAAGATTCAGTTCGGAGTCAGGTCAATTTGATTGATTTCAAGGCGTGGAATCCAAATCAGGATCGAATTTTATCAATCGGATTGAAATCAGAACTAATTACCCTCAATTCAACAACCAATTCGCTATAAAACCACATCCATTTCCCCAAATTAAGAAGCACACAAAAAACGAATAATCCTTTCGTCTCTAATTACACCATTAACTCAAACCTCCCTGAAGATTTTGCGCCAAAAACACGCAATCCACAGAAACTGACAAAGTTCACAAAATTAGGGTTTCAAGAAAGATGCTCACCGCAACGATTAGGAGAGAGAAAGGCGGCGAGAGGAGGTTTCCGGCGGATTGAACGGCGGCGGAAGCGACGGCGACGAGGTGAGAGAAGGATGAAGCGTGGAGTTCGATAGCCATATCAGAGTGAAAGGATTTATGGGAGGTTTTGATTAGAGAGAAAGGGGAATAAATAAAAGGGAATCACAAAAGTAATTTATTGCAAAGCCAATTAGGTTAATCTTCATTGGTTGAACATAACACTATTTTAGAGTGCTGCGATAAAATTGCCACTGGACTTTCCCAAATTGTTAAAATTGCCACCCTATTTTTTAAATTGTCAAAAATGTTATTATTGTTTTCAAAATTGTCAAAATTGTCACTTTCCACATTTTCCTACTACAACTACTGGTAAATACAATTTTTTTGAAACTTTTTGAAATTAAAAAAGAAAGGGGAAGTTATACTCTTGTCCGTTGCTCCATTTCCCTCCATTCTGAGTCTCCACTTCTTCCTTCTCCATCACACCTCCTTGAGAAGCTTGTAGAACCCTAACCCTAAAACATGGAGGAGGTGAAGATAGTGGGCGGCTGAAGAAACCAACGGCGGCGTGGTGGGAATGCACTAGCGAGGCAGAGGATTGTGCTGAATGGTGTTTCAATTGTTGTGATCAAAAAGTGAAGAATCAAACAAGGTATGTGAACCATTATGGGTGGTGTGGATGGTGTTGGAGTCTATGAAAGTTCCAATTTTTTTTTGTATTTTGTGGGTTTATTGATCAACAAATTGCAGTGTAAGTAAAAAGGCACATAAAACCACCTGTTGAACTGATCAAACAAGGAAATCAGGAAACAAACATTCCCCCATCAATGCAAATTACAACAACCTTCCAATATACAAAACACTACAAGCTGATAATTAGAACAAAAGTCATCAGTTTCATTCATCATTTTGGATCCAATTTACATTTTCATTCTTCAACTACATTGATATTTTCATCAACAACATTCCAATATACAAAAGCTTCCATAACCATAACTACACCAAAAGTCAGCAATACCACAGCCAGATGACAAATACCTAGCACAACTGGCATCAAAAAAATGATCACAACATTACCAAAATCCCCCACCTTCTTCAGTTCAACATCATTAGCATAATTAAAAGGATAAAAAAAACAACAATTAAACCCAAACAGACCAAGAGCCACTACACAAACTTCCCAGTGAACACAGCAAACCCAATTAGAAGAATCATCCCTACCACCATCAGTTTCAGCTTCAACCTCTCGTTTACCTCCATCGATTTACTCATCTTCACCTTCAGTTCAATTTGCTCCTCTGCAAAATGCTCGTTTACCTCATTCAATTTGCTCACCTCCCCCTTCAGACAGAAACGAAGATGAACAACAGAGACGATGAAGAAGATGAACAACAGAGACGATGAAGAAGAGATGGTGAAGACAAAAAAAAGAATGAAGAACACAAAAAAGATGGTGAAGAAGAAAGAGGATGAAGAAAGGGAAAAGGGGGAAGGGGAGTACTCTGGAGAGAAGAGGAACATATGTGTGACAGAGGAAGCTTGTTGGCAATCCTTTTTTTGGCGGGCAAACCAACATATAGAGGGGGGATGTTAATGAAACTAGGGTTTAGAAAATGGGAAGAATGAAAACTAGGAATATAAATGTTTTTTTTTAATTTTTGAAGGTTCCACCGGCAACAACAGGTAACCAAAAAGGGAGAGTGACAATTTTAATGTAAATGGAAATAGTAATGGCAATTTTGGCAATTTTGGAAACAGTAATGGCAATTTTGACAATTTGGAAAATAGGGTGGCAATTTTGATAATTTGGGAAAGTCCAGTGGCAAATTTATCGTAGCACTCCACTATTTTAGTATACATAATCCCTCGGGTTTCATATTAATCGTCCTACTTTTGACTTTTACCGTCTTCAATATTACTCTTTAATTGATAACTTCATTCATAATATACTGAACTTTTGGGATATTGGACAATAATACACTAAACTTTGACCTTGGATAATAATACATTGAACTTTGGGGGGTGTTGAACAATAATGCACTCATAACGATTTTAGAAGTGACTAACTTGGTGTAATCCAACGTAACACGTGGGGGAGATGTGGTGGGTGTGGTGGAATTGTGGTAGGTGTATTCGTGACGCAGAGGTGAGAGAGAATGTAAAAAGTAGAGGAGAAAAGTGAGGAGAGAGAAAAGTAATGATTTGTGGTAAAGTGTGGTGAGTTGTGGCAAACTGCGGTATGTTGTGGTACCGCAGTTTGCTAACCGCAGAAAAGAACAGGGTTAATTTATGACATGTCAATTAATTCACATATCATCAAAGATAATCAACTTTGAAAAGAGTAAAAAAACACACATAAAATCACATTTATTTAAATGTATTTTCGCAGAGAGATTGTTGTTGTAGTTGTATAAAATCACATTTGTTTGTGCAAATTAGCTAACGTAAGATCGCGACCAAGTCAGCCACCGTTAGAATTGTTTCAGGTGCATTATTGTCCAATACTCCTCAAAGTTCAGTGTATTATTGTCCAATGTAAAAGTTCAGTGCATTATTGTCCAATACCTCAAAAGTTCAGTATATTAGTGTCCAAAAATTCTATTAACAATTGCAATATTATATTTTTATAATAGTATTTTTCGTTATGAATCTAACGGTAATAATTTTATACAGCAACTCATTGTATATATTGAGAAATTTATGGTTAAAATTTATAAAAATTCACTATAACCATTTTCAAATACGACAGTTAATATGAAATGGACATAGTACTTGCTTTGTGGGACTAATCTTAATATAAGTGGACACTTGGGATTAAGGTAAACCCTACACAAGTATTTGTTATTAGGCTATCTATATTGCTATTCCCCATGCTAAAAACCCTTAAAGTATTATGTAAGCATGATCAAAGTATTGATCAAATACTGTGTGACTCAAATAATTAAATTTATCTGCAATAAATTAGATATGATGACATTTTCTTGTTCGAATTTTAAATCCAATCAAAGAGACATTGAGTAAATGATCAAAAATTCAAAATGTTCGATTTTTATGTCAAACTCCTATTCATTCAGACAAATTCAAACAATCTCTAAACCTTAACCACAGTAAGCAAATAATATCTAAAAAATTCGGACATTTTAGTAAATTATGCTTAAATCCTGGCAAACAAAATTTGACATTTGCATGTCCTTTTAGCTCACTTGATGTTGTGCTATAATATTCATCATTCTCTCTAAACTTTGTCAAACACACTTTAATTAAAGTTTATTTATGCACCACTCTTTTGTGTGTACAACTAACCGCAACGCAAATTGTCGTAACCTATCGCAACACACCGCAAATTATCATTACCTTTTTACTATTTCTACCACAATCTACCGCAACTAAACGCACCCAAACGCAACTTAACATACCGCAAGTTTATGCCCCGTTCTTTTATGCGTTAACGCACTCAAACGCAACGCAACTTACGCAACCCTACCGCAACATAACGCAAATTACCATTACTTTTTAACTATATCAACCACAACTTAACGCAACGTAAACGCAAACGAAACACAATGCAATGCAAACGTAACGCACAAAAGAACATGGCCAATGCAACGCAACGCAACACAAACACAACACACAAAAACAGAGACCTTATTTATTTAATTTTAATGTGGCCCCTGCTATTTTGTGGATGAATTCATTGTATATGAGTCATATATCCCATAGAAGTTACAGGTGTAGAGAAAGGATAGGGCAAAGCACACATAGTTGATAAGAAAATTGAATGACTTGTACTAAAGTAATGTTTTGTTAGTCATGCCTTGATTTCATACTTATTGGCATCATATGATGAATGATATGGGATTATAGTGGCTTAAATGTCAGCATTTGTCCCCACTGAATGACCAAGGGTGGTATATGAAAGTAGCATATGTGATTTAGAATGGTATTTCAAGTTTTTCATCCAATATGAGATGTGATGGAGCATCTTCAATATTTTTATATTAAGATTACCTTTCAACAAATACTCTGTCTCCTTTATATTTTTCTATGTTTTAAAAATGGCACTATGCTAATCTCTTTTGAGTAATAAAATAGTAATAGTATTTTCGAATTTAAATTCAATATCATTTAATATGTCCTTTCTCATAATCTTAGATCATCCTAAAGCAAAATATTGTGCAAACATTTTACATGTTAAACCGATCAAACCTATTACAGTGTGTTTGGTAGTTTATTGGAAAAGTTTTTTTCGGGAAAAACTTTCCTGTGAAAGACCTTCCCTGGTTCCCTTAGGAAAATGTTTATTGAACTTGTGAATGAAATAACAACTCCCATATTAAAATTCTCATATATTGAGAACAACCAGACACGGGAAAGTTTGTCAACTTGTAAAAGTTGATTTTCCTGGAAAACTTTTCTAACCAAACGTTCTCTAATGATGCATTGGGTAGTTTCCTGGAAAAAACTTTCTCTTGAAAGATGTTTCCTATGACCCCTTGGAAAAGTATCTACTGAACTTGAGAGTGAAATAATAACACACTAAAAATTTTCCATCTATTGTCACTACCAAACATGAAAAAGTTGGGTCACTTTCGAAAACTTATTAACTTTTTCTAGAAAGTTTGAAATCTAACGCACCATAAAAGAAATATTTTTCTTCCTCCTCAACTTTTTTCTTTTGAAAAAATAGGGTGATAACATACTAGGTTATCACTTCTTTGGCAATAAATATTTTATATTTAAATTGGGATACTCACAGTCCCCACGAAAACGATCCAAGATATTTAGGTTTTAACTTTGGATATGGTTTCCCATACTTCCTTTCCCTTGAGAAAAAAAAGAAACATAATTTGAAATAATATCACATAAATAGCAGCATCAAATTCATTCACGATGATATGTCACTTTCCTCAAAATTACCCATTATCTAACACTAACAGGCAAAAGAAAAGTGACCAAATAGAGACAACAAAGTGAAAGAGCAAAGCAATGGTGAATGCCAGCAGTGGTAAAAGAATTTTCCTGCCATCCAGTGGACCACCATGTCCACTGCAAGGAAAAAAAAGACTAAAACTAGAACAAAGTAAAAAAAAAAAAAATAATTAAAAAAAAAGGTACAAAAATGAGGGAATGAACTCCTTTCTATTCATCCCTGTTAAACCTAAGCCTCGTTATTACATAATTATTGGCTACTGTTTCTCTCGTGTGGAAATTTGGAGAAATTCTAACAAAAGTATGATGACCTATAAACTGAATTACACAAGGGCAACAACACCAACTTCATGAGCAGCCACTTCTTCACTACCTCTCTTCGCTCCCGGATGAATCGGGCCGCCTAACGAATCGCCCCTGCAACACGAAACACTATGCTTTGTTAGAAATTTCGCGACTGTGTCTTCGGATACTTGAGTTTATTTGTCACGGCTAATGGAAAAATATGCACCCAAAATGCGGTTTAGTGACAAGCTTGGGTTCAAGTACATACAATTTATTGGGTCCTCCCGAAACTTGTGCTATATGTCCATACTCCTGATAGTTCAAAAAGTTTATGTTTTCAACTTAGATTGTAATGGATTAAAGTAAAATGTCATTAAGCATCCTCTGCTTCTTTTCTACGAAGCAGTAGGTAGCGAAATATTTTTAAATTTTTGGGTCAACTGAAACTGGTCTCTCTAAAATGCAAAATTTAGGGGTAAGACTGTTACATTAGACCCTTCCATACCCTGCCTAGCGGGATTTCGGAGTATTGGTTATGGTCTTTGGTTTTTGGTCGTGGAACTTGTGCTCTAGGAGCGGTCTCCAAGAGCGGTGGTTGTTCACTACCTTGTTCTGTTTTATTCACTCATAAACTTAAAATTGTTCACGAGGGATTATATGTCATAGGTACATGTAATATTATATTGGGGTTCAAGTCCTACTGTAACTCTCTTATGCTTCCCTTCAAGAGGGTCGGTATCTGGTAAGCTAGACTCTGTAGGCAGAAGTTATAGGTGCCATTGGAGGTCAACAAGAAATTGTTCTGCCATTAAAATTTTAGGGATTATGGCAAAGAGACAAATGTGTAAAAGAGAACCACTTTATACAGTCATGAAAGGGTAAAAGGGACCAATAAGTAAAGAAGAGAACACAACATATGACAGACTATTGGTAGCCACATTGCACTTTAAAAATCAGAGCAGCTCCAGCAATCAATGCTGGCTGCAACATTTAGCATTCTGGAAAACAGTTACCAAGTGGTCCAAATTAAGTACCATTATTCATTCAATCAAATGTATTATATAATATTAGTGAGCAAACATGTTCATAATAATCTTCACATATCATCAGTGAATTCAACACAGGAAGCAGAAATTGCAATCAGATTACATACCTTCATTCTAGGCCGTTGATCAGCATTAACCTTTCTGACTTCGTACCTAATCTTCTTAGAGAAGAGGCGTGTTCGCCTCTTCTCCTTATAACGCTGGACACTTGCTTCCCTCAAGGCTCCGGTTTCACCAAATAGGTCGATTTGTGCTAACCTTGCATGCTGTTCCAACAGGTGCAATAAAATTAACAAACTGACCATATATGTGCTAATCAAAATTCAGAATTTCACTGTTCACGTGCATTGTTCAGTTTCTTTTGTATTTATTCTTAATGTGCTAAAGATATAGCCAAAGTACCGATGTCGGTCTAAAAGTATCTATGAAATACTCTGCATTGGGGGCCAGCATATTTAAAAATGATTATCAAGATTCATCCTTTTTGTTTTCACTCCTTAATTTATTCTACTTACCACTTGCATGATACCCAAAGACTAGACAAAATCTAACCGAAGTTTCCAACTAGAAAGCAAAGTTTTGCTTCTCTTTCGTTCCAAATCTGAAGCAGCTAGTAACAGTATGCACCGAACATGCGTAATTCATCTCTAAATTCATAATATTTGCTTGCCCAACAGGTGGTCTTCTAAATATAATGGAAACTTTAAAAGCTTAAGAGAGATTAATAATTTTAAACATACCAAGGAATCACTCCCAGAGGCCTCTGATCCAGGAATTTCTTCAGAGAAAGGTGAGGCACGATCTGACCATGCATTCAAGACCTCGTCGTAGTTCAATTTCAAAAGCACCCCTCCAGGGCTTGAACTTGGAGTTGGGATTGAATTTTCCTTGCTTGATGTGGGACTAGACTTGGGATTTAGGCTCAAGCTTCCTTTACCTGGAGCTGAACAAGATTTGGAGACTGGGATTGAATTTTCTCTGCTTGGTTTCGTAGTGGGATTCAGCTTTTCGGTCTTGTTCTTTTTCTCTTCGGACGAAATCTTGTTAAATCTGGGAGAAATTTCACCAACATCGACAGTGGGAAACGACCACCAATCTCGCTCATCGGTGTGCCTAAATGCCTTGGCTACTGCCCCCCTCATCAACCCAAATCCGAAATCAAATCTACCATTCAATCCCAATCCTAGCCCAATTGGATATCCATAGCAGAAGTTAACAGGGGTACCTCCCACATTAGAGCAAGTACTGGGTTCTTCTCCTCCAGCACTGGCACTCATATTATTCCCCATGATGCTGTCAATAACACCTTCCTCAACTTCCTCATCAAGGATGGATTCGGCGTCGAAATCTTCATAACCATTGCAAAAGTCTGAGGAATTTGTTTGGTACCCAACTTCCTCTGTATCATTAGAACATGGTTTTTCGTAGGCAGCTGGGTCGATTTGGAAAGCGGGTTTTTCGACTGGGAAAGGTAGAAGCACCTCGCCAGAGGATTCTTCAAAGGAAAAGGAAGAATACTCATGGGGCTTGATGAATTTGCAAGGCTTTGAGAGATCCTTGGAGGAGAAGATATTTGGATAGGCCGTAGAGAGCAAAGCAGCAGCCTCATTGTAGGTCTGATTGGGGCGTTTGCGAGGAGTACGTGGCTTCCTTGTGGAGATAGCAAGCTGAGAATTGCTCGATTCCGATATAGTGGATGAAGGTGAGGAAGAATGGGATGTTCGGGTCGAACTTGAGGTAGATTTGATGATTTCAAGGTCAATTCCATACGCGGCTCGTCCACCACCACTCAAACAAGAACTCATTTTGGATGAATACAGTGATTGAACTCAACCAAACAGTCAGTCTATAGAAGAGATTGAATTTATGCAATTAAGATCCCAAAGCTAGGAGAGTGGCACGTCTAAAGATTGTGTGGGTGAGAAACTGTGAAATAACTGGTTTCAAAACTTCAGTTGGCTCAAATAGAGGCTCAGAACAAAAAGGAGCCTAGTCTCAGAAAAGGTAAAAGGAGAATTACAAGCTTTAACAAAGGAATAGCAAAAGAGTGGGAGACAAGGTCCAACCTTCAGGGAAGAATAGGCAGAGGCCAAAACCCAATAACCCTAAGAGGTAGTACTAAAGGTCAAACAATTCACCTTAAAAGCTGCAACCAATGGATAAGGGAAAAACAGCAACAAAAAAGGGTCTATGCTAAAACCCTGGAAAAACCCATATGGAACTGACCAAAACAAGCAATTCTAAAAATGTAGCTTGTAATTGGGAATGTGGGGCGTAACAGTATTCTTTTTCATTCTTATATACTACCATGGAACCTTAGGAGGAGATTGGGACAACAAACAGGTGGTATGCCGAACGAAGGCGCAATGCTAAGATTATAATCTAAACATGGGATGGGTTGGGCACTAAAGAATTGTCACAAGACACCAAAATGAAAATACACCCACAGTGAATTTTGACGGTGTATGTACACAGAAAGCAGGTCACGAGGGGGAAGAGATAAGAGGGAAAGATCCTTTGAAAGGAGCCCAGGAGATAACAAAGGCTGAATTGAGAGAGAGAGAGAGAGAGAGAGAGAGAGAGAGAGAGAGAGAGAGAGAGAGAGAGATGAGGGTAGATAGTGTTTTTATGAGTGATGGACTAACGGTGATGACAACAGGCCAAGGGAAAACCTTTGCTTTTAGATGCCAACAATAAGCAGTGGACCACTGCTCTTTCTTCTCCTTATTTACTCTCTCTCTCTCTCTCTCTCTCTCTCTCTCTCTCTCAATCACTGTAGCAATTATTTTTAGTCCACTGCATTGACTACAATACCCCTGATTTCTAGTACTATTAGCAGCAATTTCATGAGAATTCTATTTTCAGGGAGAGTACAGTTAACAGTAAGAACAGAGCATTACGTGCATCTGCAGAGCACTATGGGATTTTGACAGTGGCACTTTTGACAGTGGCATTTGATTTT
Source organism: Portulaca oleracea (assembly GCA_029582165.1). NCBI lineage: Eukaryota > Viridiplantae > Streptophyta > Magnoliopsida > Caryophyllales > Portulacaceae > Portulaca > Portulaca oleracea. The sequence continues at coordinate 10,799,289 of CM055872.1, read as the reverse complement.
GCTGAAGACACTAAATATGGTAGTTAGTTATTGCTGATGCATTTATTTGGTCAATTCTATAGTATTCCCTTGACCTGGTTACTATCTAGATATTTATCTTTAACCCAGCTAAATGTACTGGAAACACCAAGCCAGTTTTACATTAACCTTATGCTGGATTAAAGCAGTTCTAAACACATCGTGAACTCTACGAAAGGAATAGCGAAAGAGCGCCTACTTTATGTTTGAACACGCCCATTCGACTGTGGGTGTACTATAACTAATGGAGCTTTATTTGGTTTCCACAAGTTTTATGTACCCCTGTAAAATGTACATGTATATAATTTTCTGTAAAATCAACACAAATGAGAGGCAATCCTAAAAAAATAGTCCATGAGACCATCAAAAAACAGTTGAACTAGTCAGCACCCATCACACTCGTTCACTTAACCCTAAAATCTAACAACATATAGTAGATAAATAGTAATCTTCATTAATTGCTAAAATGATTCCCAACAGCTGTTGATTACGATTTCAAGAACTTTAATAAGAAAAGTCAAGCATATGCTCTTGGTCTTAGTATTTCCACCTCGTCTTGTTATAATTAAACTCAGAAAATCACAATTTAGATGGATTCCCTCTACAAATTTTCTACATTTTATGCTGACCCTCAACCTAACGCAACCCTGCCCTATCTTACTAGCATCTTGTATAATTCAAAAGGCAATCACTTGCTGAAATTCCCAGTGGCATTTAGGTTATTCTGCACTGAATCTACCAATCCAATCCTAATCATGGGCAAGTATCAGTGGCTTGATGGGACCTATTCTTGGTTTCCTACCCATACTACCTAAGAAATAATCCTAAATTACTGCTCTTTCTTTTTTACAGGGGAACCTCTCTTATCCAATTACATGGCGATATACTATTGGATTTCCTAGATTTCCTAGGGCTTACGTGGAGGGCACTTTATTGGTGGGGATAGCAACTTCACGTGTATCAAGGTAAGAGAGAGAAAAGGAACTTTTGGGATCTAAAAATTTAATTTTTTTATTTCCCTCAAAGAAGCAGAGCAATGATTTGCAACCTTTTGGTGTCTTATGCCCATCTTATGTGTGGCAGATGACCCTGTAACGTTGCACTAACCTCCTACTTGAGATTTTCGGATTAGAATTTAGAAAAATGCCAAAACAGCCTGCTATACTACTTGCAATGAATTCGTTATCCTTTTAAGCTCACAGCAAAGAGAATTACATTTGTGCTATTTAGCGCTCCTTAATAGCTAACTACAAAATCCAACCACACTCTTAACATAGACTACATCTCTTTGATGGTGACCCGAGATAATTTTTGCCCTACCATATGACATTATCTGAGATATTCACCACATCTCACTTGATTCTTGAAGATAACATTCAGATTTGAATTCATACATAGGAGTGCAGCTAAATGTTAAATAAGATATTAATTTGTATAAAATTTAGTTGATTGGGAAGCACATAGTTTCAAAACCAACTGAGTACACATAAAAAACTATTCCAACTTATCTATTTCAATTTTATGAGTAAATCAGATGTCTCCAGTTTACAATATGTAATTCCCTTGGCTTTTGCACAAACAAAGTGAACAAAGTAACTTCTAAAAGTAAGAACCCAGACCCAACATCTACAGTTTAATTGTCGAGACAGATCTGCTCAAATATCTCCACCAGAAAATTAGCTTTCTGTAGGACTGGCAAAGATCCGGGTCTGGGTAATTCCAGGTTCGGAGAAATCGGACATCGAGCGAAAACTTGATGTCTGATACCCGATTTTTTCGCGTATTTTCCTGGTCGGTCTCGGGTTGGACAAATCATATAAGCATAAATTTGGGTTTAAATCAGGTTCGGACATTAGAAATTTTAAAAAAAAATTGTGTTGAACTTTCTGTCAAATTGATCAATATCAAAATTCGGACAGAAATTGTATGACGGTACCCGGTTTTTCCGAGTCGGACAAAACCGGGTTTTCGGGTCGGACAGCTTTTGTATTTGAGATTGAGGTGTTTATAAAGCTAATTCGCAAAAGTTCAGTAAATTAGGCTATTGGTTTTGCATAAAATCAAGACAAATTGCTGTATTTCTTCAATATGCAACATTAAACATAGGTCGTTTGATCGAGGTCTTGCATATGATTTTTAAAATAAAAACAAGAATAAAGAAGAAAGCTTTGTGCATGGGTGTGTTGTCATAGTTACAAATTTTGCATTATTTTGCATTAGGCCACCAGTCACAGACAGGATAGTCCTTTTACCTTGTTAGCGAGTTGTTAAGGTCCACTGATGGAGAAATCGTCAAACTCAAATTGAGAGCAACTTGTCTGATAAAACACAAGATCACAAGTCTTAATCAAGGGGTTTGATGAGAAGGTTTTTGGGGCAGGGGATTAGGATGCTTAGCTCATATAACTATAATTATAATCTTACATTCTTAGGACTACAACTAAATCTTTCCGCTAGAACCTTTTAGCAGCAAACAGAACTTTACAACTTGACTTGTGAAACTATTAAAGTCTTTTTCAGAGTTTCTAACAGAAACCAAACTTTGAGAATTCAGAGGGGACTAAGACTATTATGCAATTAAACAAGGTTGTTTAGTATCTAAATCAGTTCCTTCAGGGATCTCTGAAATTAAACAGTACCACAGACATCCAAGTGCTTCACATCAAACTAAAAGAAGAAAAAGACTACTTTCAATAAGCATTTCTTAATTGCCCGCTAATTATCAGTAGCTATTGTGCTGCATCACATCAAATGAAAACAAAGATAATATATGAAATCCTGCTGCTTTCGGTCTCTGGCAAAGACACCACTAATTACAAACTTTTCAGCACTATGAAAGAGTGAGAACTGAGTACCCCACCCCCAAAAAAATGCCAGTAACTAAAGCAGGCTCATCTGCGTGTGGAATACTGGTGGCAGTGCAGGTACCCAATTTCATGCTCCTTATCCGCAAGGCTAACAAGCACATCCTTCTAAACCCCCGACTACATTCCCTAGAAAGCAGGCAATGCTTGAAAGACAGCAGACCTAAAACATGATTCAACGCCTAACTAGCATTGAGACATTCCTCTTAAATAATGAATATCAATGAGACCCACCACCTTCGCCCCACTGCCAACCCCTACTCAGCGTCAGGAGAGGGGAAAGCAAGCAGCACAATAACCTACTGGTGATAAGTTAATCTAACTAACACAATAGGTAGACATTATCTCTACATCCTGCGTAACTTCTACAGTGTCACAATCTTGTCATTATGACCATTAAGCTTCCTAAAAGCCATCTAGTGTAACTACCCTGCTCCATCCCTTTTGCCAAATATACCAAGTTACCCAAGCTTTTGGGTCCAAAAAGCTTGCACATTGAGTGGATAGAAACAAATAGTACAATCATCACTTTCACTTCAAGTCCTAAAATCAGTGAGGAAAGCAACTATCACTTGTATCTAGAATCTCTATAGTCTCATCTTTGCGGCTGTCATTATGCTTTTTGATGGTTTTCTAACATCCAAAGAAACATCCTCTTGACATGCAGCTATAGGAGAGATGTTACTTTTTATTTTTTACTCCGGGTCCACCGGAATCATCATCTTCATGCACGGTAGTGCATGAAAGGAAGGCTGCCTACATTTGGATCCCCTCAGACCCGCATTACCGGGACATTACTGACGTTAGGGGTTGTTGTACTCTGGGTATATTTGGCCCGCTCACTGGGCCACGATCTCAAGGATAACCACTAGTAAGCTTTACAGGCCGGAGAGGCATTGATGGGTAGGTAGGATGATGGGGGTGCTTGTCAGAGGAACATGACAAGCATGGCCCATTAACTCTACAATTTCCACCTAATGGGAAATGTTTGCTTCCACCGAGACTTGAACCTTGATGGGAAAATTGGAAATGTTTACAAGCCGGGGAGAGACGTTACTTAAGTATAACTTTAAACTCGTTTTTACTAGACTCTCATAGGAGTGCACTAAGTTGATATCTGATTCGCTTGATATTTAAAAAAAAAAAATCTGTGAACATATATTAGGGAACTGGAGAGGGTTCAAGGCTTCATATAATCTCATCCAAAACACATAGAAAGCCTTGGGATATAAGCACAGGGGTTCAGAGCAGAAGCCATCCTTGAGTAAAAGAGGGGACTAAGCAAAATGCAGGTCTTGCTGCATAAAAGGTATCAAAATGAAGTAAGAGACATACCAGGCAGACTAGAGTGCATGCTTGTTAGAGGAACGTGCAGACTTTTGCTTTCTCAAATTACTGGAATCATGGAAACAATCTGGGGAAAAAAAAAAAAAAAAAGCAGTTCTGGTTGTAAGTGACAAACCAACAGCACTATAAAACTTAATACATCAAATGGGCATTACCTAGGGGAGTTCATTATTTTTTCCGTAGTTGATTTTTCAGAAACTCTTTTCTTTCTACTTTTACCATAGAACCTTCACTTGCCAAACAAAAGGAGAAGCTATAGACTCTTCTCTCTTTACCAAGAATCAAGTCAACAGATTTATTTCAATGAAACTGCAAAAATTATCTTCAAATTATGAAACATGGTATTTGCAATGCACTTGGTGTTTCAATTTTCATCAGAAGTCAAGAATTAAGCTGTAATGCATTGGTCCAATCAGAAGATACAAGATGTAACCTTACTCCTTGCATGGAGCTACAGCAAGAAAATGTATTAGAAGAAACACAACGCAAGCAAAGCAGTCTCCATGCCCACCACCACCTTGACGGTGGGGCAGGCCGGTGGGGGAGGAAAAGGCTAACTATGTTAGTTAAAACATGCAATGGCAAGATTTCTAAGTTTGAAACAGGCCTAATGTTCTTTTTTTCGTAGATACAACGGATACTGTCAAGTGACAAATTCCTAGTTTTCAAGACTTCACCCTCTTTGAAGTCATTGTCTACAATGTTGCACAAGAAGCAAATGCGATTTATAGGACCTTCACCTCTCAGGCATTACATAGTAGCCACTCTTCTCCTACTTGACATCAATTTTTTTCCTTCTTCCTTTTTTCCTTTGAGAGTTCTTCACATCAATTCTTAGTTTTGCATAAGAATATACTTAGGTCACAGTGATTCGGGAATCCGATGCCTTTCATCACCAACGTTCCAACTTTTTGGTCTGCTTCACATAACTATGTTGAACTTTCGGGTACTTTTAACCGCCGTTAAATAAAAAATTCTACAGTTAGACTGAACATCTTCTGTTTCCCGCTTTTTTCCAGGTAGCTTAGAAGGGGAAAGCGATATAATGACCTGAAACACCTGTGGTTGTCTAATAATAAAAAAGCAGATAAATAACCCTTTATAAACTGGAGAGGGAGCCAATATAATAAAAACACATGGTAGTAAGACAAGTATCAAGTATCAACCATTCATGATGCAGTAAGTATTGATGTCAGCCAAAACAAGATGTCAGAGCACTATCATCAACAAAATTAAACATGTCCCCTGAATATTGGATTTTAACTTATGAGATTACAGGGAACCATGATAATACAAAGTGCATTCATAAAATGCCATGAGCAGGTGTAAAGACATAAAAGCTAAGGCGATATCCAAACTGGTTTGAAAGAGATTTGAGTACTGCAAGCAGAACAAAAGGATCCTTTGTCATACACTCTACAGTGACACCATTGTGAAACACCAAGATAGTCTAACAGCCTTCTACCAAATGTGATGTGCATAGGAAGAGGCGGTCGTACAGATACTAACAGAAACCAAAAAATGGCACACTAATAACTTGTATTGTCAAATGAGGTTAAGAGGGAGAATTTCCTGCAACTGTTTACAAGATTTTCACGTCCCACTCTCTTTGTCATATCTCCCAACCATCCATCAATGAATAGGAAATAAAACACGACACAGGAAGCCTTATATCAGAGTGAGATCGATGAAGGGATATCAAATCTATCTCTCACGAATGTGACTTAGCTAGAGGTATTCCACAAATTGAACCCCTGGCTCTAAGGAGTGCCAAGGGTCAGCCCCTAGCATTGAAAAGCCTACACAGAATCAGAGTTGCATTCAACTCAGTGAGCTACCTCCCCATTATGTTATCTCCATATCATACTATCTTGCACAACTTAGTTGCATTCCCACCAGTATCCAATGAATCATCCACTTCCAGTGAACGACACATTCCTGTAGGGTAGATCTTATCAGGATTTCTTGAACAGTACCTTGGAAACTGGACGCAGAAAGTTATAACTCCCTCCAAAAGATGCTATGAGAAACAAGGTTCAATCACGATGATTCATTCCAATCCCTTGGGAGGCAGATGTTAGGTCACGATTTCCTACTTTGAGCTTCTTAATATCAGATAATAATACCAACCACCTTTTTTAGATGTCCTCTACAAAGATTCTGTGCATTGTTGTACAGAGTTTTGGATTATTTTTCAACAGATGTGTGAAATAATGATACATTGGCAAAAGGGTAAAGTCGGATGGATAGCAGAAAGCAGTGCACTGCTCAATATATATGTTAAACTCAACCATAGATTGAAGAGATCACAAGCAGCTTACTAGCTCCCCCTTGTTGAGGCATAAAAAAAGAAGCAGCCTCCAATGTTCCAAATTCGTAGTAACAGAAAACGGATCAAATTTCCAAATCCTGCAGCAAGATCATATTGAATAGCCATACGTAGCGAAGTCGCCTAGATAAATTCAATTTAACTACGTCCTTATCTAAAGCTACAGCAAGAAAACCTACCAATAAACCTAGTCAGAGTGGGGACGATCCTTAATCAAACAAAATAAGGTCACTTTTACACATTCTTCAACCAATAAGCAGGATATTCTACTTAAAAGGACTAACTAAAATTGAACCAAATCACCTGAAATTCTCCATGAACAGCCGGAAACTTCAAAATTGAACCAGCTTTTTCCACCTTTTCAGAACCTGATCATCGACAAACAAGCTTTTATTTGATCCTGCAAATGAGTTACACATTCTTCAACCAATAAGCATTATTTTCTCCTTAAATAGACTAACTAGCAAAATTGAACCAAATCACCTGAAATTCTCCCTGAGCAGCTGGAAACTTCAAGATTGATCCAGCTTTTTCCACCTTTTCAGAACCTAATCGTCCACACAATAAGCTGTTGTTTGATTCTTCAAAATGAGTTACAGATTCTTCAATCAATAAGCATGAGTTTCTCCTTAAATGGACTAACTCGCAAAATTGAACCAAATAACCTGAAATTCTCCATGAGAAGCCGTAAAATTCAAAATTGAACCAGCTTTTTCCACCTTCCAGAACCTGATCGTCGACATAACAAGCTTTTGTTTGATCCTGCAAAATGAATTACACATTCTTCAACCAATAAGCAGGATATTCTCCTTAAATTGACAAAATTGAACCAATTCACCTGGAAGCCTCCATGAGCAGCCAGAAACTTCAAATTTCAACCAGTTTTTTCCACTTTTCCAAAACCTAATCGTCGACACAACAATCTGTTGTTTGATCCTGCAAATGAGCAACGATTACAGCAAAATCGAAAAAACATTCGAATCAAGAAAGTCTCAGTTGAAGAGAAACAACGTAAAATCATCAAAGCAACTAGAATGAGGTACCATACGACCGCCATAGTTGATGCGAGTGAAGTTGAAGTGTGAAAAAAAATGGCGATTGCGAGTTTCAAAACCCTACCACAGAGAAAAACTGAAAAAGAGGGAGGAGTCTGAGTGATCCACTCGTATTCGGAGGGAGAAGAGACGGAGGGACATGTCACCAAGTTGCAGCCAATCAGCGGGGAGGAAAAGATCTTCTCATCTCTCACGTGGCAGAAAAAAGAATTTAAAAATCGACCGTTCTATAAATTTCAGTATCAAAATTATTTTTTTGTTCTTTTAACTTTGGTTATTTTTTTATAAAATTTGGTTAAATGGAAAATTTTAATTTACCTATAAATTTGATATGCCCCAAGCACTCTATGAGGTAAAACCGAAATCGAAAGCTTGAACTAGCATAGCTGATTAACCATTTGAATTTTTTGAAATTTGCGGTTTCGGTTACTAAATTAGGCTTTGGTTTTGCATTTTAATGGAAGTTATTATACGGTTTTTAATAAATTTAGACGCAATATGTGAAATTTGAAAGCAAAATATTAGATTTTACTTTATATTTTCAGGATCTGTGGTTAACTATTAACTGAACCAAAAGTCGTTAACCACATTTTCAATGCAATTGACTGGCGGTTGCGGTTTTGTTTTGGTTTCTAGCATCTAAATGGGTTTAATCGCATAATGTCATTTAGGTTTAGGTTAAATATGTAAACCACAAAATGTTTGGACACCCCTTGTGAGTAGCTGGATGCTCGGAAAGACTAGCTTTTTTATCCGAATACTTAAATTTATCTAATCTCAAAAAATTAGATATGGTCATAGATTTTTCATCTAAATTTTGATATCGATCAAATTGAATGAAATTTAAACAAAATACTTCTCACACCTCTATTAGCCACACATATTCTAAAGATCAATTTATTGGTAAAAAAGACAAAAAAGAAATAAAGACAGTTATCGGGAGCTTGATAGGGTTGAGGACTTGGGGTAGCACCAATGTGACACCATAATAGTGGTCCACAAAACACTCATTTCAGAGTCGAACATGGTTGAGCATGGTCCAGTCCGGACTAAAAATGAGGTTGGGCCGAACTGGTCGAGGATTGGGCTCAATAAACTGAGAGATTCGATCCAAGAGATTCTAATATTCAATCCTTGGTCTAATACATAAAACAGACTGAATGATCGAGTATTAGACCGAAGGATCGATTAAAAGTAACTCACCAAATCATTCATAGTCCAATCTAGATTGGATAAAACAAAATCAGTCGGCCCAGTCAAAGGCAGAACTTGTCCAGATCTAATCTTCGGTCCATCTCAAACCTTATGTTCAGTCCTCGATCCTTTCAATCCAGTTAAATTCAATCCAACCTTAAATCGACAATCTGCCCTGAAGTTGGATGTTGACAGTGCACATTTGCAATCAGTTATATATTTTGCCACAACACCACCACCCAATGTCCATATCAATGTTTTCGTTGCACCCTCTGCAGTCTCTATTGAACTGGCACCTACCAAAACGACGCGTCGCAGTCAGTAAGCAGCATTCAAGTATGGAAGTTAGTTGAAGATATATATATACCCAGCCCCCCAAATTATTATTAAACGTGATTCCAAACATGGAAACCTTGATGATATATATTCATATTATGTGAAGTTGACTATGATGATTGATGATGTTACCAACATGAATATGCATGCTCCATACTTTCATGTCTATTCTTATTTTTGTGGGCCTTCCTTTGAGTCACCTCCTACGCATAAGGGCCCCTATAGTTGGCGCCCATCACACCATATCATGCCTACGCTTCACACTTGTCATGAATATGTGTATATATAAATATATAATATAAGCCATCCATTGGATATTCTTTACAATATGTAAACTCAATGAGTGAGTAGATAATAGGTATTTCTTTTGGGAGGTAAGTAGTCCAATTCATCAGTTTTGGCCTTACAAAGGATGGGGATGAAGAATGTCAATGGTCGAAGAAGGATTCACACCCACCACAACATTCATCAACCGATAAAAAGACATACAACCATCAGGACTCGAACTTTAGATGAAAGAAATATGATGAAGAGCCCTTGTCGGCCACCAAGGTTAAGGCTGATTGGCAACGTGTTAGTAGATATGGAAAGGGGTAATATAACGCCAAATTAAGTCCAATGTTTAGGCTAAGTAGCCTCTAGAACACCAATAATTTTCACCAAAACGTTGTGGCGACTAGAATCAAAAACTCTATTGAAAAGGTTAAACCTCTTACACTGGCGGAAAATATCTCTACTGAAAAAGGTAAACCTCTTACACTGGCGGATTCATGTGTATGCCAACGGTGACCACAACCATCATTAACATAAAAAAAAGTAATAATTTTATATAATTTGGTATAGAAATTATGAAATTTTATATTTATCAGATGAATATAATAATGTATTGGTCATCTTTGATTAGAAGACCCAGATCCAATACTTAAAGGGGATAGTCTTTTTTTTTTTTTATGGAAAAAAGGAGATAGTCATTTGTTATAGAAATTATGAAATTTAATTTTAGATCACGTATTCTCCAAAATACATAATTTAGTTTGGTAGGGCCATTTGAATGAGGGTTAAACGGGGCCATAGGACATAGGGATACACATTACACATCAGGCCCACTTTACAAATGATTTCGGATTCTGTTCGATACTTCTTCCTTTTATTTATTTATTTATTTATTTATATTTATTTATTGATAGGAACTTCCTTTTACATATGAATTGTTATTATTGATCAAATATATAGATTATTATTAATCCTAATAGTAGTTTATGGCCTTACGGGTATGGCAACGAATTTGACCAAATTGTCATTTCAAATAACTTTTTATGTTTGATATTAATTATCACTTCACACTCTCAATAAATAAACTTTACAGATAATAATTAACTATCCATACAACACTCCATCGCTTGTTAATAATTAACCATTGGTATAATACTCTATCACTTTACCATCTTAATTAACTTTTTATATTTTTTGTCACTTTGCACTTTCAAATACTTTATTAACTTTACATATAATAATTAGTCATCCATACATGTAATACTCCATTACTTAATAAATTAGGGTATTGCTTAACGCCGTCCCTTTTTTACTATTGTCGCCCCCCCAAAAAACGTTTTTGTCCCTCATATATTTCCACTCACCTCACTCTCATCACTCTCTTCTCACTCTCTTCACTCTCCTCTCACTCTCCCCTCATATTATCTCTCTAAAACTTTGATTTGTTTTTAAAATTTAACCTAAAATGTCAAAAGAAGGTGATAATTCAAGTGAAGAACAAGAGGTTAGTTTGTAACTTTCAATTTTGAAAAAAAGAAAAAAAAATACATTTCCGGAAAAATGGGCGGTTGCGCCGCTTTTTTTAGCGCGGCGGCGTTGCCGCGCCAGATCTGGCGCTGGGCGTGCCGTGCAAAATGGGCGGCAACAGTCGTGGCCTTGCCGCACGTTTTGCACGACACCGCCGCGGCGCCGCCCAGATCCAGGCGCGGCAACGCCGCCGGCGCGGTGCAAAACTGGGCGCGGCAATCGCCCATTTTTCCGGAAATGTATTTTTTTTTCTTTTTTTCAAAATTTATTAAAATGTTAATATTATTTTTAATGTAAAAAATATTATTTATTTATTTATATTAATATTATTAAGGTAATCAATGTCGTTAATTATAATTGTTATGTTAATTACGTTAAAATTTTGTTCTAACATATTATTATAATAAGTTGTTTATAAGTGTTGTCATTATTATTATAGTATGTTAATTATGCTAATTATTATTGTTAATATTATTATTTATTTATAATATTATTATTAAGGTAATCAATATTGTTAATTATAATTATTATGTTAATTATATTAAAATTATGTTAATTAATATTATTATTACAAGTTGTTTATAAGTGTTGTTATTAATATTATTAAGTGTTGTTAAAATTATTATTTATTTATTTATAATATTATTATTATTGTAAATAATGTTGTTAATTGTTATTATTATGTTAATTATGTTACAATTATTTATTTATTGATAATATTATTATTATGTTAATTAATATTAGAATTGTATGTTAATTATTAATATTAAAGCTATTGTTATTAGTATTAGGAATTTCTAGTATCCCAGTTATTATTAGTATAATAATAATTGTTTCTATTGTTTGTAGGTTTATTTGGAGGACTTTGGCGGGGACGATGTTGATTATTCCACTCATTTTGTAACGCAAAATGTTTTTGAGAGTATTGACGCGTTGCAAGAATGGGCTAATGGAGTTTCTATGAGTATAGGTTTTAGGTTTGTGCAGACATAAGAGAAAAGATGCGGATAGTCCGTTAAGGTGTTATTTGAAGTGTTGGAGGTACGGTAAATATCGTGGGAAACTGAATGATCTTGATGATGCGACTCGTCGGAGTACGTCAACGAAGGCGTGCCAATGTAAATTCGCCATTGTTGCGTGGACTCGCAACGAAACGGAATGGCGAGTTCGTGTGTGCGACGGTGACCGAGGGAAGCACAATCGTGCCTTCATCGTGTACGAGGAAGGGTATCGTCACGGACATCCATTAACCTCTGAAATGAAAGAACATGTCCGGGATATGACCAACACGGGGTGCACACCAGCGACGATACAAACGTCGTTGAAGATTAGGTTTCCCGCCTCTACGATAAACGTGAAGCAAGTATACAACGAGTGGGCAAAGATGCGCACTGAGGAATTGGATGGTAGGACGGCTGCGGGACAATGTCTGCGCATGGCGAAACTCGGCGGGTACGTCTCTTTTGTCGACTATGATGACGATGGCGAGCTTCGTTAGGTTTTTTTATGCCATCCTTACTCGTTGAAGTTGCTACGTACGTACCCAAATGTCATTCTCATTGACACAACGTACAAGACAAACAAGGTAAAGTGGCCTTTATGTGAGCTCGTAGGCATGACACCGACAAACCGCAACTTCCAGATTGCTTACTCGTTCATGCGGGACGAGAAGATGGAATCATATGAGTGGCTAATGTGGAGGGTGCATGAATTGTTGGGTCCCGATGTAATTCCATCCGTGTTTGTGACGGACAAGCAGGATGCTTTGTTGGGGGCTGTTGCCAGGGTTTACCCAAATGTGCACCAACTTTTGTGCGTGTGGCATATTGCGAATGATGTGGAGAACAAAGTAAACAAACTTACTGGGGGCCCTAAGCTCGGACTCGGGCTTCATTTCAGACATCATTTCTGGAACGGCATTGTACATGCGAAGACTGTTGGAGATTTCAAAGTCAAGTGGAAAGAGGTTGTTAACGCGTGGATCGGGAAAAACAAACCGATAGTTGATTATCTTACGGGGACGTGGCTGAGTCATAAAGAAAATTTTGTTTGTGCTTGGACCGATAATGTACCTCACATGGGGAACACAACCACTTCAAGAGTTCAGAGCCAGCATTCATCACTAAAGTATTATATCGGCAGTTCCAGAGGCACCTTCGATCGTGTGTTTGCGAAGATTCACCATCACTTGGAGAATCAACATACAGAGATTAAGAGGGAGCTTGAACAGTCAAGGAGCACGCACAGGCAATTAGGTCCGTCTCATTTCTTTAAGAATTTGCACGGAAGAGTATCTCGTCACGCATTGGACCTTTTGTCTTATGAGCTCAATAAGATGCTGACGATGAGGTATGAAAATGAATGCTACTTATGCGATCACCTGGTGTCGAGAACCCACCTCCTCCCGTGCGCGTGTTCTATGATGGAAGTTTACGCATCTGGAGAGCCAATTCCGCTGACACGGATAAATATGTTTTGGAGACAATCGATGTGATTGGCGATGGTGAAATCGCATGCTCAAATGATGTTCCATCAGTGCAGACTTAGAACAATTTGAGGAATCAAGCTAACTGTGTTCGGAGAGTGACCCAGCACTTGTACTACACGTAAACAGTGTCCTCAATGGAAAGTTGAATCTCGACAGTGAGTATATTCCTGATCCGCAGACAAGCCCCCCACGCCCCGGCAGACCAAAGACTTCAAAATCAACGCGTTGCCTGACTCCCCGTGTCCTCGGGCTGGCCCCCCGCTGCATCACCTACATCCGTACCACGACCAGCACGGCGAGTTGACGCAGTCACATTGCGTCTGTGGGGGTCCCCAGACTTACCCCCCTCCAACCACTCACAAGTCGATTCGCCCGGTCCAGAAACCCTCGACCCTTGCCCTTCCCTACCATTTTAGATCACCTGCAAAATTAAGACATACATAACATAATAATCATTTAAGCCGTAAGAATATGCGCAAATGGGTTAACGTGGTGTTGGTTAACTAAGTCGTGTCACGAGGCAAGAGGATCATGTTATTATCCAAGGAGAGTGTGTTGTTTAACTGTTAATCTATGGTTGAAAAAGACTTTCATCAGCCGTACCGACTTCTCGTTTAATTGTTTGGTTTCCAAAAATTAACGCACTGTCAGCAGTGAAATTGCGCGAGGTCTACAGTGCTCTGGGAGTTAGAAGCGTATCAGATTCGGTACAATGCAATGTTTCTATTGTGCAGCTTGGTGGGCAACAGGATAAGGCGGATCTGAAAGAGAATCTAGTAGTGAAGGGTCTAATACAAATCGTGTTGGGCTTTCTTGCATGTAAGATTCACAGGTCCATCAAAGCAGTGAATTTGCATCATCGTTCAATGCTTTGATGGACCTATGAATCTTGCATGCACGAAAGTCCAACACGATTTGTACTGCACTTTCACTACTAGCTTCCCTTTCAGATCCGCCTTATCTTGTTGACCCACCAGGATGCACAATAGAAACATTGCATTGTACCGAATCTAACACGCTTCTAACTCCCAAAGCACTGCAGACCTCGCTCAATTTCACTGCTGATAATGGGCTACTTTTTGGGAACCAAACAAATAAACGAAAGTTGATGCGGGGCATTGGTTAACCTTCTCAACCATACATTATCAGGTTACAACACACACTCTCCTTGGACACTAACATGACCCAAAACTCAACCTCTTTTTTTGACGTATACAACTAACATACTATAACTATACATTAACATAATTATTATTCTAACCTACCATCACAAAATAACATATTCACTTACGTATCAACTGGTTGTTGAGTACCTAAGTTATTAAATGGATGTGACATAACTATTATGTCATCATTTGGAGTTATGAGTACATAAGTTGACAATTAAGTTGGATTATGAATAAATTACCCATACCAACTTTATACGCCAACTTACTTACAAATAACAACCAAAATCATCCAAACTCAACATCCTTTTAACACAACTACATATAAACTATTCGGAATATACACTAACCCCTAAACTTAACCCTACATCACAATTACAATTTTTTTCTAAGACAATTAATCACTAATATTAACACAGGCTTAATCACTAAATAATATTAACGCATCAAATATTAACAGCGAATCACTAATCGCTGATATTAATCACTACTAATTGTCATATTAACACATGCTTAACATTAATATTAATATTAACAATATTAATATTAATCTAATTTTCATAACACAATATTAATACTAATAATACAATTAATCACTAATAATTATTAAATTAACACATAATTAACAATAATATTAATAATAACAATATTAATAATTATCATATTTAATAATAACAATAATAAATTTAATAAATATAATATTTAATTTTTATTTATTATTTAACAATAATAATATTAATAACAATTATTAACAATAATAATATTAATAACAATTATTATCAATAATAATATTAATAAAAATAACAATAACAATATTAATAAACATAACAATAACAATATTAATAAACATAACAATAATAATAATTAATATTAATAAAATTAATATTTAAAAACGAAAAAATTAAAAAAAGGTGGGTGGGGTCATACATAACGACGCGGCGCAGTCATTGCCGTTGGCACCAGATCCCGACAAGGCCGCGCCGCGTCGATCTAGGCACGATCACGGCGCGCTTGTGCGTTTGCAGCTGTCGCGATCGCTTTTTAATTTTTTTGCGTTTTTCGGTCGAAATACAAAATTACAAAAAATAAAACCTCAAATTCAAAATACAAATTCGAAACATACCTCAAATTCGTTGATTAAATCCCGGTATGAGGGTGGTTTGTGGTGGTTGATGGTTGAGAGCGTTTTCTAGAGAAATAAACTAGAGAGATAGTGGAGAGTGGAGTTATGAGGTTCAAGGGCGTGGGTTGGAAATATTATGCGAAAGGTGGGCGACAATAGTAAAAAGGGGGGCGACGAAAAGCAAGCGGGATAAATTATCATCCGTGTAATGCTCTATCACTTTACTAGCTAAGGCAAACTTTTATCCGACCAAATACTTGAATTTGTATGATCCAGAAAAATTCAATCTGGTTCAAACTCGACTTTGACACTGACCGAATCTTCGGATACAACTATTTGTCTTTTTTTATTGTCTGAACCCTATTTGACCCGTATTTAGCCAAATTCAAATTGTCCGACTTGATCGGATTCGAAAAAACAGGTTCATACATGAATTTTTCATTCGAACTTTAACACTGATCAAATTCAACTGACCCAAATTTAAGGGACCTGAATTTTTGTGACGGCCACACTTTACACATCTCTCCATAGACCTTAAAATACAAATAAGATGAAACAGAGTACAAATGTACAAAGCTTATCCAAAGGAAATTTGGTTGAACGCATTCCCATTGGAGGCCATGAACGCGGAATTACCGAGCTACAGCCTAGCTACACGGATATGCATTGCATATGATGAGGGTTGGAGGTGGAAGGTCAAAGTGGTCCATTTGGTGGTCAAAAAAATACCCTAAAACCTCAAGGACAAACCCTCGTGTTAGTGTCCCTAACCCTAAAACCCTAAAGCGTGAAAAATGTGTACCAAAAGCATTTAGGGTTCCACGATCCGTCAACGTAATATGAGTTTCCCCATTTTAGGAAACCACTCTATGCCCTTTCTCTTTTGTTTCCCCTCCTTCTGGCCTTTGAGATATTGTTGTAGCTGGTCTATGGTTTTTTTTTTTTATTTTTTATTTTTTTATAACAAACTAACATTTTCAATGATGATCTAGAGAATTTCAACAATGTTGATGGACAAATTTGGTTCCAGGTAATTCTGGGTTTGGACAAATTAGATATCGGATGAAAATTTGATGTCCGATATCCAGCTTTTTCGGGTCGGAAAAGCACAAATTCGAGTTTAAGGCACCGTTCTTCTATGCGGTACCGCAACTTACCGCACCGCAACCTACCGCAACTCACCGCAATCTACTATTTACCTTTTCACTAATATCAACACTCATTTATTATTTTCCACCGCAACTCACCACAACCCACCACAACTTACTACACGCCCGCACTGCAATTCCACCGTATAAAAGAACGGTGCCTAAATCAGGTTATGACAATAGAAATTTGAAAGAATGTGTTTGAATTTTGTGTCACATCGGTCGATGTCAAAATTCGGACGAAATTCTATGACCGTGTCCGATTTTTCTCAAGTTGGGCAAATCAGGGTTATCAGGTGGGACAGATTTTGCTCAATCCTTATTACATTATTATCAACTAAAGTGGATTGGTTGTAGCATTATAGGTGATTTTTTTTTACTCTAGGTAAATTTGGCATATTTACTAGATTCTATTTCAGGGTTACAGGCCGAGGAGGTATTAAACTACCCATGATAATCATGACCCGTCAACTCTACAATTTCTACATAATGATAAATTTTTGTTTCCACTAAAACTTGAAACTTTGGTGAGAATGTTGGATGATTGAAGTGTTTGTCACTTGACTAGCACCTCTTTGATATATTATAGGTAATTAGGTATTGTAAAAGGCTTGAGATTAAATACTGAGATTTAAGGATGCATTTTTTTTAGAGGTAAGATAATGTTAGGTAAATTTGGATTGAGTTGTTAATGTTAGGTAAATTTGGATTGAGTTTTAGTGAAATTAATGAAAAATTGAACCAATTTGAATTGGCTTAACATGAATAAAAATTGAGTACTCTCCCATCCCAAAATAATAGTTCACCTTCTTTTTTTTTTTTTTTATTGGATGTTACAAAATGATGTTCCCTTAAAAAGATTCATTTTCTAGAAGAGACAATCATTTTGAGATGGAGAGAATATTTACCTCTAAAATAACACATCTCACATTACTCGAGGACAACAATTTTTAGCGTTAACATCAATATATATTAGATGCACCATATGCTCAAAGATATTACAAGTGAATGATCATACTAACAAAAATAAACAATCATATTAACAAGAGTTAACAATAGTAGTATTTAGTGAACAAATCATAACAATAAAAGTGAACAATTATAATAATAAGAGTGAACAATCGCAATATTTGGAGCATATACTTCATATGCACCTAGACCTGTCAATTTGGTCGGACGGGCGAGCTTCGAGTCGGTCGTATATCGAGTTCAAATAAATACGCGTCGGATGTATTTTGGGTTCGGGTAAATACAGGCGGTGTATTTCAGTTTCGAGTCAACCCTACGGGTTATGGTTGTGACCTTTTTCCGTTTTTTCTTTTTAAAAAATGGTCTCTAAATACTACTTTTGTACAATATACTACATAATAAAATATGATTATATTCTAGTAACGATAAATTATTATAACTATTTAACTTAAATTAGAGAAATAACAAATAAATGAGTTGCAATTATACTTTATGGTGTGTTTGGTAGTTTCCCGAGAAAGTTTTTACTGAAGATGTGAGGGAAATAATGGGTCTCACATCAAAACTTTTCTATATATTATACAAAATCAAATATGGGAAAGTTTGTCAACTTGGAAAAGTTGGCCAACTTTTCTATATATTAATAGTTAAAAATTCCAACGATAAAATTGAACTTAAAAGGTTAATTTTCGGGTCAAACAGGCGGGTAGGGTTTGACTCGTTAATTTTCGGGTTCGGTGTATTTTGAGTTTAGTTGAAAAAATCATGTTCAAAACTCAGAAATTTCGGACGGGTTCGGGTAGAAATATCGGGTCGGGTCAGAAATTACCCTGCCTATATGCATCTAATAAATTGCATGTTAGCATCGCAAAACTTCAAGTTTTGATAATTTTTTTAGTGTTAACAAAACAAAGGTGTAATTCTAATTTGCATCTTTAATTAGTGACAAAAACTAGAGTGCCCCTAGCTCTCTCCCACGTTGAAGCATATGACCATCCTACCATTTCTTTACTGGCACCCCACACTGTGATTGCCTAAATATGATTTCACCTTAATTAATAAACTATACTCCTACCTCAATATTAGTAATTAATTTCCTTCAGAAAAATAATAATACTACGGAGTAATTAATTAACCCTTACTTAACTGTGCAGTCTTCTCAGTCTCAGCTGAGCTCACGAACCAAAACTTGCAGCTGTAACTTCATCAGAACCGTTGATTCCAAGAGATGCCCATCACTTCCAATATCAAAATCAGCAAAACCCAGAAACAATTCCAAAAAAATAAACAAAAAAATAGAGTAATTCGAGGAAAGGAAAAAATGCAACACACTCAAAAACAGAGTACTGTCAAACAGAAACAGAGCATCAGTCATAATTAGGAGACCCAAAAACTGATTTCGATCTAGCTACTCAGAAAATCAACAAAATATCCAATAAAAACAGGGCATTTTTTCTGCAATTGGGATTTTAATTTCCCATTTAAATTTACATTTTTTTGGGTGATGATGGGTAAAGTTACAATCTTACATAGTCTCTGAACTGCCCAGAAAAAAAAAATCAAGGAAATCAAAGAACACAACAAAATATCCAATAAAAACAGGGCATTTTTTCTGCAATTGGGATTTTAATTTTCCATCCAAATTCACATTTTTTTGGGTGATGATGGTAAATTTACAATTTTACAGAATCTCTGAACTACCCAGGAAAAAAAATCAAGCAAACTCAAAGAACACAACAAAATATCCAATAAAACAGGGCATTTTTGCTGCAATTTTCCATCCAAATTCACAATTTTTTTGGGTGATGGTGGGTTAAAGTTCCAATCTTACATAATCTCTGAGCTTACCCAGAAAAAAGAAGGAAAAAAAAAAGAAAGAAAGATCAAGGTTTGACAAAAGAAAAAAGATCAAGATCTGTACAGTATATGACCTTTTTCACTTTAAAATTCTCCACATTCTCCCCGGATGCCAGCAAAAGCAAACTTCAAAAGAAAATCTCGAAATGGGTTCTGGGTAACTTCTTCTTCTTCCCCAATCCCCATACCCCCAAACCGCTGATCATCTCGCAGAAAGAACTCGGAAACAAACCCTAATTCAACAAACCCTAATTGAAGAAACCCTAACAATTTCCGAGATTGCTCCCTTAATTTCAAGCATCGCCATAATCCCGCCAGCAAATGAGCATGACAACGCATCTTCGCATGATGTAGAACCTCGCTCGCTGCTCTTTGACAAGCCTGGCACACTTCCTCGAGAATGCACACCTCCTGTTCGACGAATTGCCTGAGAGAAACGAAGCAGACGATTTCAAACTCCTGGTGCTACCCTCTTTCTTCGACAGCTTCCACTTCTCATCCAAGTAAAACCCAGAATGATCAGACGATGAATTACAACTTGACACAGAAGAAATCTCCATTGCAGCAACACTATCTATGTTGAATTTTGTTGCGAGACAAAGATTGAATCGAGATGATGATCAGATGAAGAAGAAGAAGAAGATGGAAAGTTTGAGTTGGTGATTAAGAAAAGAATTGAAGGAAGATGTGATGATGATGATGATCAGGAAGAAGTGGGGATGTTGGGGGTATTTATTAGGGGGAAGGATTGATGGGGGGGGGGGGGGGGGGCATGGTGGTGCTGACACAAGAGTATGGCAATGGGTCTCACCTAGGCCTACTTCGTGCTTAGGTATGCCCCCAATTTTTATTCTTTTTTCATAATTTCATAGTTTTTTTATTTTTGCGACAAACCTACATTTATTTGAATATTAAATATAAATACTCCATAATAAATAAACTCTCTCTTATCAAGGATATAAAATTATAAACAAAGTTAATTGTAGATTAGTTTTTCTTTTTTTTTTATAAAATATTGTTTGGGTTTAAATTGTCTCTTATCAAGTTTATAAATTTATACATAAATTTGTTTGTATATTAGTTTTTCTTTCTTTATAAAATATTTTTTGGGTTTAATCTTTTTTTTATAAAGTTCTTTTTTTTCAAATGTAGGATAGTTGGAGAGAACTTGGCTAGAAAGATTGTGTAAGTATTGTTGTATTGGTAAGGTAGGTATGATAATATTTAAAAAGATAAGTCATGTCATGACATCATGCATATCATTTAAACATACGAATTTTTAGCTAATATATTTTATAAATTTAACAAAGTATTGTGAGCCAGATCATATCAATTACATCATTTATTAAATATGTGAACTTTTAAATATGTATTATGTAAAGTAGATAAGTTGGTTTGAAAACATATAAGGTAGAAAAGATTGTGTTGAAGTGGGTTAGATAGAATAACTTTGTTCTATATCCCAAAAAGAACAAGGTCAAAGTGTGTCAAAAATTGTAAGGCTTTGTTTTTTTTTGTTACGAGGTAGTTTATTCACTTTATCCACTTATTATACTTTATTTCAGCAATTTAACATATAAAAGAGTTGTGCCTTAAATATATAAAATATAGAGTATATATCTAAGTTGGTATAATATTTTCAAGCCAAAAAAAAAAGTTGTTATTGTATTGAATTGGTATTCCCAATTTTTAATAGAGGGATTTTGATCAATATATAATATTAGGTGGTTTATTTTTATTTTTTTTTGTTAAATGATTAAGACTTATCACTTTCATGATAACTCTAAATAAAGTATTTGGCTTGTATTTCAAATGATTTAAAACCCAAGTCAGCGTTAAGTTCATTTATAAGATTTGGATATATGTATAAGTAGATTTCTATTGTTTTGTTGGTGATTTTATTTTGTTGAATAGGATCACATAAGAATACAATGAAATTCTATATTTTATTTTGTACAATTATAATTATTTATACAAACTGACTATAACTATATAAAAAAATTGCAGCCACACATAGGAATAACTTAACCTTTATCAGAGAGAAAATTATGTAATAAAATTATTATATTTGACTTTATTGATCATAAAAAAAAATTGTAAGCCCCTAAAGAAAAGGAAATTATGATATTTTTCTCTCAAATTGCATCTTACTAAGATATACCATACTTAGTATTGAGTTACATATAAAAATTTTTAATATATATTACTAATTTACTCTTCAACACAAATCAGTATTAATCAACACTCATCACTAATAACGCCTAATATATATACAATATTTTGTTAGATTTTGCCAGATTTCTTTCACATAAAAATGAATCTCAAGCCCAATAATCACATATATGATGAATTGCTCCTATCCAACTTCCTTCATATGGTACTCGTAATTTTTTTTTTAGAAAAGAAGATGAATAATTAGTAAAAAATTATTCCGTTTGTTGCAATAATGCATTATGCACGAGTAGCTTTCATAAGGTCAAGAAAATATTATAAAAGTCTATCTAATTAAACAGTACCTAAATTTTCCGTGTGCTAATTAATACTTTACAAGTGCTAGGAAGATGGCTTGGCAAAAGGATAGAAAATCAAACATAAATACTACTTCCCTTCCATATTAATTGTCATCTTTGAAAATTATGCCGCCAAATATTAAAAATTTTGATCATAATTTTCTCAATATATATAATAACTTATTACATAAGATTACTATCATTAAATTCATAATTAAAAATACTATCATAAAATATAATATTGCAATTGTTAATATAATATTATACAATAAATTATCAATCAGAGTGTGATATTAAAAATCGTAACGGTCAATTATTTGATAATTAATAAGAAACATAGTGAAAGTATATTTCTTCTCACTTCTTCTTTCTTCATTTTTAAGATTTAGATTGTTATAGGAAGGTACTGAGAATTTAGTACCAATATTCTGACACTAATCAACTTGGAGAAAATAATTATAGTAAAACCTAACATGAATTATTGGTGATTTTTTAAAATTATTATTTCAATGCTAAAGAATTTTCAAAAACTAAATGTCAATCATGTAGAGGGAGGTTATGTTCATAATACCAAATCTTTACAAAAGTGAAAAGTTGGAGTGATCATGATCTGAAAGCTATTTTGATTTTGATGTATCTAGAACATATTAAAAGGATAAAAAAGGAGGCTATTGTCAAGAAATAAAATAAAATAAAATACTATATATTTAAATCTTTTAAAGCCAACAAGTGTACATATATAATCTAATACTTCATCTTTCCCCACATGATGTGTCACCTAAATCTACGAATTAGTTAAACTTTAAAAATTTTGATTGTTATTTTTTTTAATATATGTAATGTCTTATTATACAATCTATTACTGTTATGGTATTAGATACGTAACAGAGAATATTATTGTTAAAGTATAATATTGTAATTTTTTTGATAAATATTTAATATACGAGAAACTATCAATCAAAGATATATAGTAGTTAAAAACCGTGAAATAATTAATGCGTGACACATAATACGGGAAGAAGGGGAGTACACTTCAGTTCATGAATTTTGGAAAAACTAATCTTCAACATGACTTAATTAATAGATTAGGAATATAAAAGGAAATTAATCGGTCCAATATCATGATATTTTATGATAAAAAAATTTCTTTTTAAATATCATGTATCCTATATTGCAGAAAACTAATTAATTGACATGATAATTGATGTTTGACTAATTTTAACATATGTTACAATGTTTGGCTATATTTAGTTTTACATCATTTATAATACCCTCCATCTTATACGAAGGTTGGTCTAATGAATGAGACTTTTAGTACATGGGAATGAACTATTAGATATGAATCATATGATATTTGTTTGTGTGTGAGGCTGGCATTATAATATTGTCATCTAAAATAAGTGTTTCTTGAGTGATAAAAAATTTCAATTCAAAATTTCAAGTATAAGAATCAAAAGCGGTGAACTTACAATTATTACTATAAAATAGAAATGTCGTAAAAAATAAGTAAACTTTAATTTGCTCTTAGCTTCTGAGGATATCTTTTACTTAATTCAACAACATGACTCAAATACAACAAAAAGTTTATCATGAAATTTCCAATTCAACAAATTTCGGCCCTATTCTTTCTCATGTCATAGATCTGCATGATCTGCATGATTTGGCACAACCCACCATATTTTACCGCAAATTATTACTTTTCCCTCTTCTCACTTTTCTCCTCTACTTTTTACATTCTCTATCCTCACCTACCTCACATACCAATAACCTACCACAATTCCACCACACCCCACCACAATTCCACCACACCTCACCACACCATTCCGCAAAATACCGCATAAAAGAACAGGGCTTAATCATTATGTAAATTGAAAACATATTATTTTCGAATTACGACTAAATTTAAGATGTTTTAAAGGTTATAATAATTTAACCTATTTCTAAATTAATTCCTTACAAAGGACCTTTTTTGTAACTCTTCAATATATGTATCTAATGGGACAAACCTCAATACATTACGAGTTTGTATATGTACCCCAAAGTTCATATTTATAGTTCATATTTTTATTTTTGGAAATAAAATGGGGAGAGACCAATTCATATCTTGCCATCATGGCATGTATGAGCAAAGGGTTTTCATTAATAGTAGATTTTGTGCTTAATGATCCTTATAAATAGATGTATAATAAAACGTAAACTCGCTAGTTAATCAACAACAACATTAACAACTCTAAGAAAAAATGTGTTTATGGTTTGGGCAGTCTTGCCGATGAACTCAAATTAAAAAAATAATAATTTTGATGTGTCATTTCTAATTGATAGGTTGTGTTGTTTATGTTTGATTTTTTGTTCAACCGTGTTGGCGTTGTTGACGTTTCTTTGCTTTTTTTTTTTCCGTATTATTGTCACGAATCACGATATCTTCTTCCAACAACAACAATATATAACAACCTAGAGAAAACACCATTGAAGGTTGATTACTTACCCTTAAATTATGAAGAGACCAATAATTCCTTTTTTTTTTAAAAAAAAAAAAATTTAAAAGGGTACAAAATCCAAGATATATATATGTGTCATCCTATCTCATCTTGGAAAGGAAATGAAGCTAGTAATGATTCAGATTGAATCTTGGGTGGCCAACCCAAGAGGGTTGCTTGTGGTTGATTGTGATTACATATATATTGATACCTTCCATCATCTCTTGATTGCATTTGCATTGTATTGTTTGTAACAGGAAATGACTGCTCATGATAATTACAGGCACCTGTCAACATTCATTTTCCTCTCCATTTACGACATCGTTTTTGCAGTGGCCTAAGCTAGCTAGCTGTTGTGTTTGCTTAATTTCAGAAAGTATCCCAGAATCTCTATTCTGCAACCACCCCATGATATGATGTCATTCTTCATCATAATATCCATGATTAATTGGGTTAATCATGATTAATCAGGATTAGGATTAGGATTAGGAACTTAATGGAGGGCTGTTTCTTAATTACTTTCTGTTGCATTGCATGCTGCATACCTCACCTAACCTCTGCGTGTATCCTACCTGTTCTGACGTGATGCTTGCTCATATTGGCGCATTTCTGCATCACAGCAACTGCAACTAATTCCAACTTTATAATAATTTTATTATGAGATGTTCTAACAATGAATTATATTCATGAAATTAGTCTATGGATTTTAATTAATCAACATATGAGATGGGTTTACGATATCTTTCTATCGTAAGTTATGCAAAGTCAGATCGACTTATTACTGACTAGTGTTGATGGGTGTTGGTCGTTAATATATGTTACGTGAATTGAATGGGGTATTGTTGATTAGTGTTGAACACTGCCGATAATTATTGAATGCTGACGATAAGTACTTATCATGAGTTCAAAAAAAAAAAAAAAGAAGACTCTACAAAAACACTTCTTGCAATCTTATGGTAAAATGAAAGGGTAACTAATTTATTAACAATCAATAACCTTTTTGTTTAGCTAATGACATGCATGCTCATAAATGACTAATTTTAAATAACTGAATTTACCGTACCTAAGATTTAAAATTGAGACTCGAAGCTGATAGTTCGTTTATTTCCTTTGAAAAATATTAATCTATAAATTTTTTGAGATCTAATCTATAAGGAGAAAACTTATAATGGTAGTCAATCATGACCAAGCCACTACCTCAATCGAAAAAATAATTTGACTCAAATCATACCAAACTTAAATATTTTTGTCTAGCCAAATATAACCACACTAGAACCTAACCTAATCCTTGCCCATACCAAGCAACCCGCTTGCCAAATCATATATACAACTGTGCAAGTATCATTTTTCATTTTTGCACTTTTAGAATTGTATAAGAATAAACTTAGATTTAGTGCATTCTTTTTTTAATTTCTATTTTTCAGAATAATATTTTTTAAGTATTTTAAGCACAATTTCCAAAATCTCGAGGGTGACTTCTTGTCTATAATATATTCTTTGGTTGTATTTTAAATTATCATTTTCATATGCTTTTGGTTTGATTGTCTATGCTCTTGGTATGTTATACATTTAAGGAATATTAGCTAATGCCCTCCCATATCTTTAGCCATACTCCTTGCATTAGTTAAGTTTATAACTGTAATTTTAATATTCATTTTTTATTGAAATAATTTTAATTTCTTGATTAAAATTAGATTTCTTCATATTTTATTTCATGATCATTTGTACTAGTTAAGTCTATATTCCGTCTGATTTTATATTATAGCTTCCCAAATTTATTCAAACCTTCTCTTAAATAATTACACATCCAATATTTTATTTTATGATATACCTTAAGTAGTATGATTAATTCAAAGCTGAAAACAATCCTATAATGCAGCAATTTCTAGATATAATAAAGCAGCAAAATTGAGTGTAACAGTGGAAAAATGATATGGGGAAGGATGTTAGATTGACAGTGACAGTGCGTTTGTTGAGAGTTGAAATCAATGCTAAATTAATGTTTCCTCATTCTCATCAAATCCCTTGTATCAACCACACTTGTCAATCTCCTATTTATGATGAATTACCGTTCCTTTTTATTTGTCCAATTAAGTAATTTCTCTGTCCCTTTTTATTTGTTTAATTACCTAATTTTTACATTTTCAATAACTATAATACCTATTTTATCCCTAATAAATGCACTTTTCACATCTTTCCAAGGGCATTTTCAAGGACATTTTTGGCAATGTATAAATCTTTTGTTTCATTCCCTATATTTCTTGGTTTTGTGAAAGTAGTTTTTGGGACAATCAGGGACAGAGGTAGTATTTAAATTTAATAATATCATTATAATCATAACGATTTCTCACAATATCTATACCATCCTCCATGCTACTAAACTACTCCCTCCGTTCTATATTAATTGTCCCATAACATGATTATTTTTTCAATATATACTGTAGAAGCCCTCCTGTTACAGGTACAAGGCCCTTAACCTCGAAGCCTTCCAAGGTCGTTCAGCAGACTGCGCCTCAAGGACATTTAGCACAAACAATGGGTTTTGACGTGAAAGACAAAAGAAGTGAAATCAGGGAAGCTTTCCGGAAATAAATCTTATCTAATTTCTTCAACCTCTTTCTAACCAGACTATCGTTTGCTACTGTGTAAAATGCAGGAAACAATCGAGCAAGAATTTGGAAAGAAAACAAATATGGACATTCTGGAAATCTCGTAAGCAAGGAAAGAATATGGAAGCAAAATCGGAAGGAAAGGCAAAGCTAAGAGAGGAAGTATCCAGCAGAATCGAATCTCAACGACTATACTCTGCAAAGCATCGAACATCTCTATAAATTGAAGAGTCGATTTTGAACAAGGATTAATGATTCTAAGGAAGAAATCGGGTGTTCAAAACAAGGGAGTGAAATATGTGTTTTGATTAAGTTTTTCATCGAGTGAGAAAACTGAGTTCGAGCGTTTTGAGTGTAATCGAATCCTTAGCGGAATTAGGTTTTGATTTATACTTGTGTAATTGATTTCCAGACGGACTTGGGATCAATCTGTGTTTACACCAATATTGAGATTGGTAGGTGTTTTTTCCAGAAAACTTAGAAGCGTCCATTGAAAGGCGCTTGGCTCTTTGTAAACCTAAGGACGTTTACCTTAGGTTGTTACAATCGCATTGCATTCTACAAAAATAAAGGAAGTTATTTAGGTTCTGTTTATTGTCCTTTATTTTGAAGTTTATTATTGAACTGCCTTGAATCTTAATCTGAGCAGATTAAGGCACTAACATCCTTTACTAGTGATCTTAATTGCAGAAAAATTTAATAACCCTATTCACCTCCCTCTAGGGTTCTTTCATATACAATGTTCTAACATACGAAAGTATTATTATTAAATTCATAGCGAAAAATACTCTTATAAAAATATGATATTGTAACTTTTTAACAAAATATACTATAATAAATTTTTGGTCAAAGATAATATTTTGAATAACTAATATGAAACGGAGGGAGTATATACTACCTCCGTCCTAAATTATTTGTCCTTTTATCTAACTTCTTTGTCCCAAAATATTTGTCCTATTTACAATTCACACAACTGTAATTCCTTTTCTACACCTAATTAATAAATTCATTTATCACTTTTTACAATTCCAACAACTATTATTTTCAGTTAAAGTAGAGGTAATTTGGGTAAATTATAAATTTTTTACCTCAATTCCCAATATGCATGGGTCCTTTCAAATTAAGTAAATGGACAAATATAATAGGACGGAGGTAGTATTTT
Source organism: Portulaca oleracea (assembly GCA_029582165.1). Classification (NCBI taxonomy): domain Eukaryota; kingdom Viridiplantae; phylum Streptophyta; class Magnoliopsida; order Caryophyllales; family Portulacaceae; genus Portulaca; species Portulaca oleracea. The sequence goes on along the minus strand of CM055872.1, from coordinate 10,770,837 downwards.
AATAGAAATATATTTTAACATTTATTGTCAAAGTTTCTAAATATTAAGGGCTTGTTTGGTGAGCATAAAAGGAATGGAATAAGTCAGGAATGAGTTCTAATTCCTGTTTTTACTGTTTGGAGAACTGTTACTGGAATGGAATAGCAATCCCTAGGGATTTGCTATCCCTCCCAAAGAGGGGGATTAGAACCCTCCCAAATATGGGGGGAATTGGCTATCCCCTTTCTTCCATGATGATGATAATAATAATAATAATAATAATAATAATAATAATAATAATAATAATAATAATAATTTAATAACTAATAATCAATAAAAAAATAATTTTTTTAATAAAAATATTAATTAATAATTAAAATATTAATTAATATTAACAAAAGTTAATAATAAACAATTAATAATAATTGATAATCGATAATAAATATTAATATTAATAATTAGTAATTAATAATTTAATATTAATTACTAATTATTATAATTACTTAATAATAATAATTTATAATAATTAATAAATAATATAATAAATAATATATAGAAAATAAAAATAATATTAATTTATGATTGATACTAATTAATAATGGTAACAATATTAATAATAATTAAAAAATATAAATATTAATAATTATTTAAATTAATAAACAATAAATGTTATTAATTATAAATTAATAAACAATAAATAATAAATAATAAATCAAAATAAATAAATTATTATTATTGATTTATAATTTATAATTATTAAAAAAAATAATGAATAAATATATTTGATTCCATTCCTCTGCTCACCAAACACTTTCACTTTGGGGTTCTGATTCCATACCCAACCCCTCAGGGTTCTAATTCCATACCTAATCCATCCCACTTTTCTCTCCAAACAGGCCCTAATATACATACATCATAGTAACGGAATAAATGGATAATTCATAATATAGAACAATAATAATATTTTAAATTATACTTAATTTTACATAATTAATTAAATTTGATTTAATTATGTTGAACTTTATATTTAAAAGGCTACATACATGATTTCATTTCACATTTTTTTCCTAAAAATAAATATGTTGAATATTAAACTTATTTGACAACTTTGACTAGATAATTAGTCATATTTATTTCAAAGTATATAAAAGGTATATAAAGTTGAGGTGTACACTCCACCTTAGAAAAGAAGTGAGAACAAGAAAGAGTAGTGTAATTAACAATTCTAGAAGACTAGAGAGACATGTCTTGGTTAAGTATGTATGCTAATACTAACTATTAAATTAATCAGCAATAATTAAGGAAACAAGTCAAATATGACATGATTATGATTATGATTATGATTATGATTAGTTGCGAGATGAAGACAAGCTTAGAAGCATAATGTGGACGTTATCAACATTCCTTTTTAATTAGTTTTATTAATTAATTAGATGCTGATGACTAGGATTTGGATTTGTATTAATCACTCTTTGCTTGGTTTTGTCTTTATTTGTCCCCTGGGAAGATCGAGTAGACATGAGTAAATAATTATATAATTGAGAGTGAACAATGGGAATGCATGAGTGAACAATTATGTTATTGGGAGTAAACAATAGATAGGTATGAGTGAACAATCATGCTATCAAGAATGAACAATGACCATTTTTAAAGCACATGCTCCTGGAGCATGTAATAAATTGCACATTTTTAGTGAATACATAATCAATATTTCAAAGTCCAGCCAACGCAAGGTATTTCAAGTCGAATATTGAAATGATTAAGAATTACCATTATAAATAGGATTTTTGGATGGTAATATACCGACCTTTGGAGATGTTGGATTGTAATATACCGAATTTTATTATTGGACATCAATATCTCTGACCTTTATACCTAGGTGTCATTATTATACCAACAGTAATTAAGGGGGTGGTGAACCAGTCTCCATGCTTAAAAACTTGCCCAACCCAATAATCCTGTTAACCCCCTCCATCTTTCTCACTAACCCACATTACTAGACATGGGTTGGTTGCATGCCACGTCAATACGAAGACTGGTTCACCATTCTCTTAGTCACTGTGCTGGGGCCGTTTTTTTAACGTAAGTTAATGAGAAAAACGGAGGGGCTAACGGGTTTATTGGGCAATGGTGGCTTATTTTCCCTCCGCCTGCCGTTTAGCACAGAGGCTAGTTCACCAGTCACTACCCCCGTAGTCACTGTTGGTATGATAATTTCACATAAGTATAAAGGGCAGGGATATTGTTGTCCAATAGTAAAGATCGGTATATTACAATCCAATACCCCCAAAGGTTGATATATTTTCATCCAACATCCCTTATAAATAATATGCATAAAGTTAAGATGATTTCTAAAAAACTGGTTATGATATTCTTATGACTGCTAAGTTTTGTTGCACTACTCTTATGCTATGTTGTAAAAACCGGACCGGCCGGTTCAACCGGTCCGACCGGGAACCGGGCGCTAGACCGGTCCGGCTTTGAGGTTAGCCTGTTTGACTGGTTTGACCGGCAAAAAAAGTTGAACCGCGTTGAACTGGACGAACCGATTGACTCGGCCGAGCCGCGGTCAGACCGATTTTTTTTTAAAAAAAATTGCATTTTTTCAAATAAAACCTGGAACCTTGTAACCCTAACTCTTCGATTTCTCCCTCGCCCGGAGCCTACTGCCTTGCCGGCCTGCCCTGCTCCCTCTCCCTCGCCTCTCGCCGTTCACCGTCGCAGATCCCGGCGCCGGCCACCACTACAGGTGAGTCTTCTTTCTTCTTTTTTTTTTCTCAGATACGCTGCTGCTGGTGGCTGGGAGTTCTCGACTGCTCGGCGCTGGCGGCCAACTCTCACTGTCTGACACTGCCGCCGGCTCTGGGAAGTCGATCTGCTGGTGGTCGTGGTGCGACCGTGTCACACGATTGAGGCCGGCTCTGGGAAGGGGTTTGTGCTTGGAAATGGAACTGGGGCTGCTCAAGGTAGGGCCGTAGGGTTGAGTTTTCTATGGCCATATTTTGTTGTGAGAGATAAAGTTGTTGCACAGGCCTTTATGGATGAGAAAGACCCCAGCTGGATTTGATGTGACATGAAACATACATCACTTTAACCCATAACTAATAAATATCGAGCTATATATTTTTGGGTGAGATTGTTTTTGTGTCTTGTTTCCATGAAAGTAACAATTATTTTCAAGTTTTGGGCTTTGGGTAACCTTTTTGTAATTTGGCTCTTTGCTTGGAATAATTGGGGAAAAAAAAAAGAATTTATAATTTTTAATCTGAATTTTTTTTAATTCGTGACCGGTTCATGTGGGTTTTGACCGGTTCAACCAGTAACCCGGGTCAACCGACTCAATCCGATCAAACCGGTCCGACCAATTGAACCATTGACCCACTGGGTCAACCGGTCCGATGACCGGTCCGGTTCTGACAACATAGCTCTTATGATGGAGGCTTATTTATGATGTGTCAGTGCACTAGTGTTTGAGATAGTGTTTAATGTTTTCGAGTTAAAATTTTAATCGGATAAAGATTAATGTTCAGTACATAAGTTAGTTTTTATGGATAGTTTGGACCTAGGATTCTCACAGATTCTCACAAAATCATGTGGATGATGAAAATCCTCCCATAGAACTCGTACACATGACAACTATTTTTAGGGGTTTGGGGTTTATGTGGATGAACAAGAATTAAAGGATATGAACAATTATAAAGAGTAAAAACTCACCAAATTTAACTAGGATGTCAAGAACTTGCACAAGGATTGCTCACAAGCAACTGAACCAAGGAACCAAGAAACATCCTAGAAATCTCTCCCAAAAATAGGAGGAAGATCACCCACTCACAGAGAAAGAGAAATCAATAAGCAATTCCAAAAAATGATAGTTTCTCATTGAAATCAGGTTTTCAAACCCATAATTACAATTTCTTCAAGGGATGGTTTTGAGGCTAAAACTCTCAAACTTCTATCTCTAATCTATGTATTCTATCTCTACAAAATGAGACTTATAAGTATATATAAAGGAAGGGGGAAAACATAACAAATGGGGAGGGGGAAAGGCTGAAAATGGCTTGCTGCAGAAGTGGCACGATCGTGCTTCCCAAAACAACCCCAAAAATGAAGCATGGCTCGTGAATGGCACGATCGTGCTGTTGGCAATTTTTTCTACTTATTTCAAATGCACATAACTTCTTCATTCACACTCAGTTTTGATCCCATAATATATCGATGGAAAGCTCTCGGTGTCTACTTTAAGCTCACAAAATTTAAGGTCCATCGAAGTTGTATTGAAGTATTTATGATAGAAAGAGTGATTACTTATCTTTTTTCTAGCCCCCGAGGTTGATTCTTGATCCGTGCATCCTTCTATGGCGTTCCAATCCGACTCCTTGTGCGAGTTGAACGACCACAAAGTTCTTGGTTTTTCAAAGGACCAAAATGACCTCGGGTTGGTCTCCCTTGGATGTGAAAAGACTGAAATACCCTTGGCTTCATTCTTCTTCGTTTGACACCCAAAGTGAGAGTCAAGGTTGACTCCACTTTGTTATTCATGTCGAGAATCTCAAGGCCCCTTAGAAGACCTGAGATGGCCCGAGGTCTTTCGTGAAATGAACATCGCTTCTAATCATGACCTGAAAAGCCCTTAAGTACTCAGACCACTTTAATAAATTATGTGACTAGGTTTGAATCGTCGAGAGGGAGGGGTGGCTTTACACGAACTGATAACCATAGGTGGATCAAAATTGGGTCGAACCCAATACACTCCTGTTTTAGTAGCGTTTGACATCTCAAATAGCATTTTTAGAACGTTAATTAATAAGGTTAACGTTTAGAGTGTGAACTAGTGTTTCATATATTTTGGTCAAAAATTACCCAATGAAAATTTCTGTTTGAAAATTATTCATATCATTTTATTTATGTCAGTTCACATTTATAAGCTAACTCAACTGATAAATTTTATCGAACACAATTTTTATTTGAGCAACTACCATTATTCGGCATTCGCTACCTCAGCTGCTATCCACTAAATAAACATTCGCTACGTGAATCGTTGTTCGCTATCTAAATCGCTATTTTTGCCGAACATGTATATTTGTTATCCTTGCCCTTAATGGTGCCTAAATAGTACCCTCTAAATTTGAAGTAACATATCAAATAAGAAGAAAGAAGCAACATTAAATTACTTATTTTTTTGGGAAACTGGACGGTAATATACCGACCTTTAGGGGTGTTGAATAGCAATATACCGACCTTCACTTTTGGACAGTAATATTACTGACCTTTATAGTTTGGTGACATTAATGTACCTTAATTCAAGGATCTACAACCTAAAAAGTAACAACAAAACTAACCCCATAATCCTAAAAATATCAAATACAAACACTTAACACCCCTAAAAATACCTTAAAATGGCACCGGTTTTTTTTGCACCGCCTGCCACGTCAGACCGTGAACCGATTCCCCGCCTACAAAATCCTTGAAGGTACATTAATGTCACCAAACTATAAAGGTCAGTGATATTACTGTCCAAAAGTGAAGGTCGGTATATTACTATTCAATATCACTAAAGGTCGGTTTATTACCGTCCAATTTCCCTTTTTTTTTTTGCCAAGAAGCTTTTGTTGGGCAATATCCTAGGGGAACAAGGAAACACATACTAAAGACAATATCCTACCAAATCGAAGGTGATTTTGTGAATAATTTACACTGAAAAATAAATTCACGATCCCATTGCAATAATATGTACATGTACATACCACCGGTCAACAAAACTTCAAAAGAAGATGAAAAATATTTAAATTATGTGTCTCATATACGCATGCAGAAATTAGGATTAATAAAGCTTATAATTAAATATCCTAATATGCTTTGTTTTTAAAATTTTTAAAGGAGGATTTTCGTCAGTTTGCTAGAGTGTTGCATGTGCATGCATGTGGGACTAAGATCAAGTCGTAAATTTAATTTACGAAAGTTAGTTTTCGGTTATTGTGGCAAATTCTCAGTCAAGCAAAAATGGGAACTGAATTTTAATTATCTTTTAAGTATTCGGTCAAATGATGATAAAATAATGCTTATGACTTTGGTTAGCTTTGAATTTCCAAGTTAGATACTTAGATGCTTCTAGCTACCCATGTTACAAATACATAATTAGAACATCTTTTTAATTGCTGATAAGATTAATCACAAAGTAATTTATGAGATGTTTCTGATAAGTCTTCATATACGGTGAAATTAGCACTTTAGATAATGGATATATAGCGTGAGGTTTAAGTAGCAGATAGTAGATGGTTGTTAAAATGAAAATTTTGTTTAGTAAATTTTGCAGTTGAGTTAGCAAATTAATATTAATTGACATAAAATGACGTACAATTTTTTTACAAAAAAATATATGAAATGCTACTCTAAATGCTAAACATTAAATTTTTTTAAAGTTTTAAAAACGCGCTATTTAAAACGTTAAATGCTACTTAAATAGCTAACTTATCAAACACTAATATTTATGAGCGCAGTAAGAGTTTTAAATTAAACAAATTGCTAAACGCTACCGTAAACACAAAATTGAATAAAGTTTAGGTGAATGATTAGATCGATGTACACAAATAAATCAATTACTAAAATGATCTGAATATGATATCTAGTCAATTATGCAGTTTGTTTCTATGAATATATGTTGGATTGTAAATACCTTGAGCCGAAATATCAACCCTGTTAAGTGTTTTACGACCTTATTAATCTAGTATTAATCATTAATACCTCACGAAATCCTGTTTATAAAGTGTCATATATATGACTTAGAACTATAGTGTTAATTGTTAAACCTTTACCATAAGATTAGAATCTAACAAATGTTTTATAGATATTCCATTAAATAATAGCAACATGTTCCAAGCTTTTCACTTCTTCTTTGTTGTACAAAAGTTTGACGACCGCCTAAATCAAAATTGGGAAACGAGGATGACAAAGATCTACTTTCAAATATACATTGTCTACTTACTTTGTGGTAGTAAACATGAGAACGTTGATGCCCTCCTTTTTGTGTTATATATATATATATATATATATATATATATATATATATATATATATATATATATATGGGATATGATTATATGAGCATGCTATTAAGGTGAGCATGTGAGCACTACCAATAAGGATCATTGGATGTTGATCAATGGATGGGAAAAAAGGAGGACTTTAGATTTTTTTCAGCCCTTTTCTATCAACTCACGTGAGGCTTTAGTAAAAAAAAAAAAACACTACAAGAGTGACTCACTTGCGCCATCAAAGTGGCCATGGGAAGCAAGTTTTGGTGGGCAGATTTTATATCAATGTTTATAATCCATAGATCTAAAGTATGTTTGCCATGAAAGTAATTCTTTTGTGGCCAATTAAGAAAATGGTCCCTTGTTAGCCATGGAATAAAAGTTCATCGTGGCTAGTTTGTGAATTTCGCCATGACAAAAGCATTTTGTGGCCAGTAGTCGTGGCTAGTTTGTGAATTTGGCCATTATAAAAATATATTGTGGCCAATAGTCGTGGCTAGTTTGTGAATTTGGCCATGATAACAATATCTTGTGGCCAATAGTCATGGCTAGTTTGAAAATTTGGCCATGATAAAAATATATCGTGGCTAATTTGTGAATTTGGCCATGATAAAAATGTTTTATGGCCAATAGTCATGGCTAGTTTGAAAATTTGGCCATTATAAAATATATTGTTGCCAATAGTTATGGCTAGTTTGGAAATTTGGCCATGATAAAAATATACTGTGGCTAGTTTGTGAATTTGGCCATAAAAAAAAATGTGGTGGCCAATTGTTTATATTTGCCACTGAAAAATTATTTTGGTGGCTCGAAGGTTCAACTTCATATGCTCCTACAAAATATATTTGGTGGCCAAACTTGTTAAGTATTATTAGTGATTAGTAATGACGGTGAATACTTGATAATTTTATTAGATGAAATAAATTTTTTTCTTGCTAGTGATTTACAATGGTGCCAATAAGTCACTAGAAAAGTCGTGGCTAGAGATTCTACATACTATGAACAATATTGGTGTGACACCCCAGGTATATGGTTAAGTGTGGGCTTAAAAGGATTGAAATGACTACTTATATCACCAAGATACACCTTCTTCTATGGTAGCTCATCCGTTGGGAACTCCTCAGTTAAGCGTGCTTGGGTGAGAGTAGTCTCAGGATGGGTGACCTCCTGGGAAGTTTTCCCAGGCAACGTGTGAGCGAGGACAAAGCACGCTCGAAAGACTCGCGGTGGTGGGACCAACCAACAATCCTTGAAGCAGTTATTGGTAATGTACGTGGCCCGGAGGGGTCGGGGCATTACAATTGGTTACACACATAGTCATATATAGGCGATTATTAGCAGAAATAATTTTTTTTAAATAAAATCTAGCCACGGATGATGGCGTGGCTAATATAATTTAGTGGCCACTTTGTTATTTGTGGCTAATATACTTATTAGCCACGAAAGATATTGTGGCGAATCGAAATAAATAACTCAAGTTGGACAATATTTAGCCACTAAATGTTTTGTGGCAAGTACTATAATAGCTCGCCATGCCATGGATATTTCTGTGGCCATTTTATTAGCCACGAGGCCATTCGCCACAACAGGCCACGCACAAGATTTCCATGGCCAATAGCATTCGCCACGGGATATTTGTACTTTAGCCACGAATAATTTCGTGGCGCAAGTGAGTCATTCTTGTAGTGAGGCGGCGACTTCCAAAGCTTAAAACCGCCATAGTCGACGGCGACTGAGGCCCGACGGATATATTTCAGGCGGCGACTGAGGACAGACGGTGAGGGTTTGGACGGCGACCGACGACAGTTCACTTGAGCGACGGAAATAGCTCCGACGACGGCCGACGACAACCCAGATTGTCAACATTGCTTTAGCGGTATGTAAATTAGGGTTTTTTTGTTTCATCCATATGCGATTTTAGCCCAGAATTTTAGTCCAGAGTTTTAACTTTCCACTCCAGAATTTTAAGTTTGCTTTTACATCTTCAGGACCTTGAAATTTCGAAGAAAATGGATGAAGAGAGAAGCTCGAAGGATATATGCGTGGGAGAAGGAAGCATCAAGTTAGTAGTGTCTTTTTTTTTTTTTGGTATTTTCAGTAAAAAATGTTAGGGTTTGATACATGGTGAATTCGATTAGTTTAGTTGTATGTGGTTTGTTGCGCGGTACATTTGAAAATTTGGTATTCGATTGGAAATGATATCTGCATTGGAGAGATTCTTAGTAGTGTCTATTGTTGTCCACGGTGATGTTTAATTGTTGTCCACAAAGACAATTCTTGATGTCCACTGATGAAAATGGTGTACTAGACACAAAATAATGTCCATAGTGCATGGTGATGTTCGTTTGTGTTCAATTCTCATCTTTTGTTTACGTGATTTCCGTTGATTTATGTGGTGATGTTCACTTTTGGAAAAGTTGATGTCTACACTGACGTTAAGTAATGATTAATTATTAATTATTTGTTATATAGCTACTATTTGGTTAAGTAATGATTAATTATTTTCACGTAAAGTTTGAAGTTCACATTGGCATTAGTTAATGTCCACTGTCAAAGTTTGGGATGTCCACACTGACATATATAGATTTCAAAAGTGGAACAAAAAGTACTGAACAATTTGTCATTTGTGGGCAGAGGTCAAGATGGCTTAGTAAATTATGGTGACCCTAGAGAAGTGGTATCTTCAGTATTACACGACCTGTCAAGCATGTACAATGAAGATTCGGAGGGGTCAAGTCCAGTCCCCTCACATGTAAAGGGAGATGATGAGACTGCTGAGTTAGATGCTGAAGAATCTCCTTTCCGCACCCCCCAGCTTGCACAGAACTCCCCGGTGGTGGCGATAAGTGAGGGGACTATGTCGTGATGGGTCTATTAAGGCAGTGTTGAATTGGAGTTCTGGATTTTTCTAGATTTTATGGCATGATGATTGATCATGATTGATTATAGATATAGATATATGTTGTGATCGATGTTGACAAACATTAAAGGTGTGGTCACAGTGTGATTGATGAATGTCCACAGTGTGATTAATGAATGTCCACAGTGTGATTGATGAATGTCCACAGTGTGATTAATGAATGTCCACAGTGTAATGTATGGCGTGATGATTGATCGTAGGTGATTATACATATATGTGGTGATCGATGTTTACAGACATTAAAAGTGTGGTCCACAGTATGATTGATGAATATCCACGTTGTGATTCATGAATGTTCACAGTTGATTTTTATGCCATGATTGGTCATGATTGATAATAGTTACACATATATGTGGTGATCGATGTTCACAAACAATAAAGGTGTGATCCATAGTGTGATTGATGAATGTCCACAGTATGATTCATGAATGTCCACAGTGTGTTTTATGGCGTGATGATTTATCATTATTGGTTGTAGACATGCATATAACAAATAGAGTAATTGTGGTTCTTGTTTTTTCTTGATTTTTATGGCGTGATGAGTTATCATGATTGATTATAGTTATACATGTATGTGGTGATCGATGTTCAGAGACAGTAAAAGTGTGGTTCACAGTGTGATTGATGAATGTCCACAGTGTGATTAATTACTGTCCACAGTTTGATTTATGGCGTGATGGTTGATCATTATTGATTGTAGACATGCATATAACAAATGATCACATGCTTACAATGTGGACATTCATTAAAGGGATTAATGATAGAAAAATCATACTTTGATTGTGTAAATATATCAGAATTGTTGACATCCCTAATGCTTACAGTGGACAATCAAATATGGTTGTGTCCCACAGTGTGATTGATGAATGCTCACAGTGTAAAGACATTGTTCATAGAGTGATTGATGAATGTCCACAGCGTGATGGCGTCACATGCATATTTGATATAACCATATTTGATTGTCAACTGCAAACAGAGGGGATGTCCACAGTGTGAATGATGGTGTGTGATGCAATTTAAATGATGAAGTGTAATATATAAATGATGTTAAGTAATGTATAGCATTCGATGTCAACGCTGACACATTGTAGTGATGTATAATATGTAGACATTTTTAATATTTTGGTGTCTCTATTGATGCAGTGATGTCCCCGACGTTACGGTCGACGAAGTTACACCTACAGTTTTGGCCCCGTCTGTCCCGACGAACTACCAACTGAATGATAACGCCGAGTGCGTCCCAATTAGTGACAACCAATGGTGGGTACCAGAGGAAGGGAAGAAGTTTGACAATATTGACGAGGGCAAGACTTTTTTTGAACGATATGCTGCAGCAGTGGACTTTAATGTGCGGAGTTCTAGCCACACGAAGAGTAGTACGGGCTTAGAGTGGACATCTATTTGTGACACCATGGGCTTTAGAGTAGGCTTTATGTATTTAGAGTGTGGACATTCATTCATCACGCATGTATATTTTTCTAAAATAATATTTAGTGGCATGTACCTGGTATATGTTAATTAATTCTTCAGAAGTGATGGCATGTATAATGTGTGCCTTTTCTTAGGATTCATTATGGATGTGTGGTTGGCATCACCATGGTATAAGTAATAAAATTGCAATAGAAACCAATGGTGGCAGGGTACGAAATTTAATTGACCTTTTTTAGATTATTTGTAAGTTGTGGACATCTGTTTGTGACACCATGGACATTACGCATTCATAGGGTGGACATGCATTCATTATGAATGTGTGATTCACATGGGGTTTAATTGTCATAGCAGAAGAAAGCATTAATATGGTAAGGGTATAATGGTAAGTATAATGTGATTCATTAGTTTGGTGTGTGTGATTGCAATGCAAATTTATTGCCACTACTTATGTTATTGGTAATTCTGCCAAGAAGGACGATATAAGCATATGTTGTGGACATCTACTTGTGACATCGTGGACATTACGCATTTAGAGTGCGGACATATTTAATGTGCCCAATTAATGATATTGGCAGTTATATCATGGACTTTATATGGCATATTTTAGAAGTATCAAGAAGGATGACAGAAGTATATATAAGTTGTGGACGTCTACCTGTGACACTGTGGACATGACGCAGTTAGAGTGTGGACATGCATACATTATGGATGTGCGATTGGCATGTGGTTTAATTATCGTAGCAGACGAAAGCATTAAAGTGGTTATGGTAGAACGTGATTCATTAATTTGGTATGTTTGATTGTCATAGAAGACGAAAACATTAAAATTGTCATAGAGGGTAATTTTATGGTCAACACTCATTTTATTGGCAGTTCTATCAAGTAGGACGATATAAGTATATGTGTGGACATTTATTTGTGACACCGTGTACATTAGCTGTTTAGACCGTGGACATGCATTCATTATGGGATATGTGATTATTGTGGGGTTTAATTTTATTGCATAATTTCATTGTCACCACTCATGTTATTGACAGTTCTATATGATATTTGTTAGAGTTTTCTAGAAGGACAATATAAGTATATGTTGTGGACATCTATTTGTGATACTGTGGACAATACGCATTTAGAGTATGGACATGCATACATTCCTAATGGAAACAGTGAGGGTTTACATGTTTATATATTGTGGACATTTCCACTAATGTTGTTGTGCACATATTCAACTAATATGCAGACATCATCCATCATTAATGCGTCAAGTACTAACATAGTATCATACATCGCTAAAGGTGGTTCCTGAAATACAAAATGCAAGAAAAAGCCCTCAACACCAATCAAACTTTTGTTCATTACACTTATAAGTCAACCATCCACAAGTTCATGGTACATAAACTACTAAGTAATTCAAATCTAGCACTAAACCATCTACAAGTATTTTGGTTTCATCCCAATGGGATGCTTTGCTAAACACATGATCTTTCAATTTGTTATCTGCATGCATAATTATGTCGTGACAGTAGCGTTTCCTCGATGCTTCCAATCGGTCCGCCTACAATGATAGTGGAAAAAATAAGTCGACACTCATCACGCATATTGAATCCAGATTGAATTCATATTGGGGGAAAAGAAAACAAAGGGTGCCACAAGTGGCAGGTTACTCACACCGTCCTCTGTTAGCCAGCACTCCCAACATTGTGGATCGAAGAACGTCTCCATGTGTCTCTTGCAATACACACCACTGTGGTATGTGTTTGGGGTCGAACAATACTGAAGCAACAACATCTCTAGGGTCCCCGGAACTAATCGGGCTATCATGACCCCTGTCCACGAAGGAACAATTTATCATTATTTGAACAAACACCATTTACATTTTATAAAAAACATACAATGTCAGTGTGGACATTACCATTTTTCACAGCGCACATCAATTAATGCCAATGAGGACATCGCCATTTTCGTTGAGTATACACACACCAATGACTGTGGACACCAGATTTTATAAAATTCGTATATTCAAATCAACTGACCAACAACGTGGACCACACTGTGCCCAATACGTACATAATACCCCACTATCATACTGTGTAACCCATACCCACAAACCTACCCATATTTAAATATATTTTAGACCCAAACTTTTCATTTGTCGACATCGAGTAATTTCACTGTGCACAATTAATCATTGTTTGAACAACCACCAGCTAAATAATGTCAGTGTGGGCAATACCATTTTTCACAGTGAACATTAATCAATACCAGTGTGGACATCACTTGCATTTTATTCAATATAAGCAAAACAATAACTGTGAACATCAAACTTTTAATCTGTGAACATTAAATACTGCAAGCATTAGGGATGTCCACAATTATGATATATTTGGACAATCAAAGTATGATTTTTCTATCATTAATACCTTTGATGAATGTCCACATTGTAAGCATGTGATAATTTGTTATATGCATGTCTACAATCAATAATGGTCAACCATCACGCCATAAACCACACTGTGGACATTCATTAATCACACTGTGGACCACACCTTTACTGTTTCTGAACATCGATCACCACATACATGTATAACTATAATCAATCATGATAACTCATCACGCCATAAAAATCAAGAAAAAACAAGAACCACAATTACTCCATTTGTTATATGCATGTCTACAACCAATAATGATAAATCATCACGCCATAAAACACACTGTGGACATTCATGAATCATACTGTGGACATTCATCAATCACACTATGGATCACACCTTTATTGTTTGTGAACATCGATCACCACATATATGTGTAACTATTATCAATCATGACCAATCATCACGACATAAAAATCAACTGTGAACATTCATGAATCACAATGTGGACATTCATCAATCATACTGTGGACCACACTTTTAATGTCTGTAAACATCAATCACCACATATATGTATAATCACCTACGATCAATCATCACGCCATACATCACACTGTGGACATTCATTAATCATACTGTGGACATTCATCAATCAAACTGTGGACCACACCTTTAATGTTTGTCAACATCGATCACAACATTGCTTTGATTATGATCAATCATGATCAATTATCTATAATCAATCATGATCAATTATCTTGCCATAAAATCAAGAAAAACCCAGAAATCCAATTCAACACTGCCTTAATAGACCCATCACGACATAAAATCAAGATTGATTATGATCAATCATGATCGATCATCACCCAATTCGTCACTGACTATCATCACACATCACGGCAAACTCAACATTGACTAACTTTTTGTTTCCTTCTTCCACACATACATCCTTCGAGTTTCTTTCCTCAGCCATTGGCATTGAAATTTCAAGTTTCCGAAGATGTAAAGGCAAGGTTGAAATTCTGGGATGAAAAGTTTGAACCTTTGGCTAATTTTGTACTGAAATTACGGGTAAGAAATCTGGGTTGAAATCCATAGTATAGATGAAATAAATATATGATAGAGCAATATAAACCCTAATTCGCATACCTATATAGCAAGGTTGCAATTCTGGGCGATCGTCGTCGGAGACCGACTTTCGTCGTCCAATGATTCTCCTTTGGTTCTCAGTCGTCGTCACCTCTTTCTCCTTCGGTCCTCAGTCACCGTCGACAATGGTTGTAACTAAGGGGGGAGACGAACGTTCACTATGAAGGATGGCTTTTGAAAACTCAGATATCAGTTTTAGAAACTGATGAACATGCGCCGACTGTAATTAAGTCATTGTTGCTTTTTTTTTCTTCTAAAACCTCATGTGAGCTGTTGTAAAAAGGGCCGAAAAAAAAACTAAAATCCTCCTTTTTTCCCATCCCTTGATCTAAGATCCAAGGGTCTATATTAGTAGTGCTCACATGCTCACAATAACACCATGCTCATCTGATCATATCCCTATATGGATATATATATATGTATATGTATATATATATATATATATATATATATATATAGGATAATTGGATTCTAATAATCCCTACTTTCACCAATTGGACAATGGTGGACCGTACTTTCACTTTGTATTCTGGTGGTCCAAAAAAAATAGAATTGGATTTGAGTGGGACGCCGACGAGTTGAGTGGCGGTGACTCGGTGGTTTGCTGACATGGCACGTTGGACATGAGTTTGACCGGTTTGACTTTTATTTTTTTGCCACATCACACATAAAACACATGTCTGTCCTAATTTTCTTTTTTTTTTTTCTTATTGACACCTAGGATTAAAAAAAACCTCCCCTACACTTATCTTTTTCTCTCTTGTTTCCCATTTCCCGTTAAAATTTTGCAGTAAAAAACAAAATTAAACTCCCCCTACCAAGGTCTTTCTCTTTCTTCTTTTCATTTGTGACTGGCACCTTCTCTCTCTCTCTCTCTCTCTCTCTCTCTCTCTCTCCTCCCATCCATCATCTCTCACTCAAAAATCCCAGAATAAACCCTCACTTTCTTCTGCTCCTCCCCCATAATTCACTTCAACCTAATTCTGCTATTCTTCACCTTACTGCACCCTCACATATTTCTTCTTCTCCTTCAACAGGTTATTTTATTTTTAAATTTTTACCCACTCTCTCTCCTCCTCCCCTAACAACCCCCCACTTCACCACCATCCTCGACGCCCTAGCCACCGCCGCCGACTTCCACAATTGGGATAACCTCCGCGACCCTCCCTCTTCCCTTTCTCCGCCACCCTCTTCGTCCCCGATGCCGCCGCCCTCCTCTTCGCCTTCGACGTCGCTATCACACCGTCACACTCACACTCTCTGTTTTCACATCCACACTCTCTGTTTTCATCGACCACGGCGTGAGGTTCCAAGTCAAAAAGCAGAGCATTCGGGGCTCCATTTTGGCCACCCTCTTCGTCCCCGGCACGACCGCCTTCCTTGCCTTTGACGCCGCCGTCACACCCTCACACTCACACTCTTTCTTTTCACACCCTTACTCTCTATTTTCATCGAAGCTAGCTTGAGGTTCCAGGTCAAAAAACAGAGACCTATCACTCATCCACAGCCCAAAAAAGAAATGAAAGGAGGGTGTAATGTTAGATTTTTGCTTGATGATTTCATACTTGAGCTCAGCTGGGCAGTTGATAGGAGGTGATGGATGAGGAGGATGAGAGAGAGAGGAGGGGCGAGTTTAATTTTGTCTTTTACTGCAAAATTTTAACAGGAAATGGGTAACAAGAGAGAGAAAGATAAGTGTAGGGGAGGTTTTTTTTTTTTTTTAATCCTAGGTGTCAATAAGAAAAAAATGAAAATTAGGACAGACATGTGTTTTATGTGTGATGTGGCAAAAAAATAAAAGTCAAACCGGTCAAACTCATGTCCAACGTGCCATGTCAGCAAACCACCGAGTCACCGCCACTCAACTCATGCGTCTCACTCAAATTATATTTTTTTTGAACCACTGAATACAAAGTGAAAGATCCACCATTGTCCAATTGGTGAAAGTAGGGATTATTAGAATCCAATTATCCTATATATATATATATATATATATATATATATATATATATATATATATATATATATATATATATATATATATAGGGAAATTGGATTCTAATAATCTCTACGTTTGCAAATTGGATGGCAATAATCCCTACTTTAAATTTGTATTCTGGTGGTAAAAAAAAAATTTAATTGTATTGTAGTGGGACATATTCGAGAGTATACCATAAATATCATAGATTTTGTGTTGCATTTGATTCAAAACTTTATATAACACTTTACCACGATTTTTAATGAATTTACAGCATTTCTCCCGATTTTTTTTCTTTTTTTAATGATTTTTTTCAATTTTATTTCTTTTAAAAATCATAATAATTGCTCGTAATCTCAAAAAAATAATTTAAAAAATATTTTAGTAACTACACTTCATTACCTATCTAGGAGCAGGAACCAAAAACACAAAAATAATATGGGGTAGGCATGAAAAAAATAAAAAGAATGTGGTGATGGATTTGGTACCATTACAATACAATTTTTTTTTTTGGACCACTAGAATACAATTTAAAGTATGGATTATTGCAAGTGCCTCGATAAAAATGCCACTAAACTTTTCCAAAATTGCAATTTTGCCACTCGGATTTTTCTTGTCATCAGAATGCCACTAAACTTGATTAACCGGTAAAAAAATAACACTTTACCTGATGTTTACCTGGAAGCAACCTGAAGCAGTAGGTTAATGGTGTTGGTGGTTGTCATTAAGGGAAAAAACACTTAATTAATTTAATAGACAACCAAATTAGATATTATACCCTAACTTAATGTGGTCCTTACTTGTTTCCCTCCATTTGAAAAAAAACTCCCAGTAACGTTCACCCCTCTTCACCTTCATCGCCATTTCCTTCAAGCTCCTACCTTTGATTTCCAAAATTGTTCGAATCAAACCCTAAACTGAACCACAATCAACAAAATCGAGCACCTGGGAAGCGTTTTTGCAAGGATTGAAGGCCAGTAAAGGTTGACATTCATACCAGGTTAGTTACTCCAAAACCCTAATTTTCGCTTTGCTGAATTTTGGTCGGTAATCCATGTTTTTTTGGTATTTTTGTTGTTGTTTAGTTGTATGCAGTCGATTTGAGTAGATTTTGTTGGAAAAAAATTTCTAGGGTTTATGTTCTGCAATTTTCCAGAAACCCAGAAAACCCAACCCTCTGTTTCTCGATGAATGCTAGGGTTTATGTGTTTGATTGATGTTTATGTGCATGTTTAATGTAAATGTGGTTGAAGTATCTGAAATTGGCCTGATTTTGTTGTTTTAGGGTTTCTGAATGGGCAAATTACAAATATTTCATGGGGGGGGGGGGAGTTTGTGTCAGACCCACATTTGGTTTACATTAACAGTGAGGTCACTGAATGGGATGTAGACCCTGATTTGTTAAGTTTGGGTGATCTGATTGAGTTTGTTGAGAAGGTTGGGTATTCAGAAGATGAAATTCAAACCCTTTACATTAGCAAGCCTGGATATAGCATAGGCTTTGAGGAGAGTCTTGTTGAGATTAAAGGGGATGATGAGATAAGAACCCTGAGTGCTTTAGTGAAAAAATGTCCATTTGTTAGACTTTATGTGAAGCATCCTGCTGATGTTATTAGGAATAGGGAGAAGGGGAAGGGAAAAGTGGTAGATCATGATCATAATCATGATCATGATGTTAATAGGAACAGTGAGAAGGGGAAGGAAAAAGTGGTGGATGATGGTGCTGATGATAATGCTAATGCTGATGATGATGCTGATGACAATGATAATGATGGTGATGTTTCTGATGGTGATGATGAGGATGATGATGATTATGATCCTGATGGTGATGGTTCTGAAGTAGAGGATGAGGAGATGACACAAGTAATGAAGAAAAAAAAGAATTTGAGGGAGGATGAAATAGCTTATAGGAATTCATTGTTTGAGGGTGATCAAAGTTTGATTGAAGGAGGAGGAGTTGATGAGGATGATAATGGATGTGAGGATGAATTATACCATGACTCAGACAACCCTAGCAGCCCTGAAAGTGAGAGTGAGGGTGAGGGTCTGCAGCAAAGGAAAAAGCCTAGCATGAGGAAGCTCAAACCAAAGTGTCCTAGGTACAACCCTGCTATACCTAGTAGACTACTTGCTAGTATGACTTTTGCTGACAAGAAGGAGATGAAGAAAGCTGTGGATAATTACAGGATCCTAGGTGGGTATAACCTGAAAGTGTGCAAGAGTGACAAAGTGAGATATCAACTTTTCTGTCAAGGTGAAGGGTGCAAGTGGAGGTTTTGGGGATCTAAAGTAGGGAAGGAAAAGAGCTTTGCAGTGAAGACATTTGGGCCCCCTCACACATGTATCACATTTAGCTTTGAGGCTGGGCATAGAAACATGAGTGTGCAATGGTTAGCTGATCATTTTAGGAGCAGGCTTAGGATAACCCCATCCATTACAGCAAGAGATATACAAAGAATGGTCAAGGAAGAGTTGAATTACAATGCTGGGTTGTGTATGTGTTCTAGGGCAAGAAGGAAGTTGGTGATTACAGGGAGCAATTTACTCAACTTAGAGACTATCTAGGGGAGTTAATTGACAAGAACCCAGGGACATCTGTTGTTCTAAAGACAACAGAGGTGCAGGAGACAAATCAGAACGTTTTCAAGTTTCTTTATATATGTCCTGAACCACTGAAGAAGGGTTTCTTGGAGGGGTGTAGGAGGGTTCTTAGCTTGGATGGGTGCTTTCTAAAAGGACCTTGGGGTGGACAAGTTTTTGTAGCAGTTGGGAGGGATGCAAATGACCAAATGTACCATTTAGCATGGGGGGTTGCATCCACTGAGTCAAAGGAGACTTGGGATTTGTTCATTTCACAGCTTGAAATTGATCTCAACATGGGGGATGGCAGTGGATGGGCAATTATTTCTGATCAACAGAAGGTATGTTACAAACTAACCCTTGTTGATTTATTCTTTAAATTCTTTGTTTAATTTGATGCTAATGTGAATTGTTGATTCAATTTTGTTTGTTTTAGGGTCTAGTTGATAGTGTAGCAAGGATATTGCCTAGATGTGAGCATAGGCTTTGTGCAAGGCATGTGTATGCCAATCTAAGGAGGATTTTTAGGGGTGAGATGTAAAAGAAACTATTCTGGAGGGTTGCTAAATCAACCACAGAGATTGAAATGAAAAAGAATGCCAAGAATCTGTATGATCTTGACCCACAAGCATGGGGGATGCTTGAAAGAAAGGGTGTTGAACATTTCTGCAGAGCATTCTTCAAACCAGATGCAAAATGTGACTCTGTAGATAACAACATGGCTGAAATTTTCAATGCATTCATAATAGAAGCGAGGTACATGCCAATTGTGTCTATGTTAAATTGGATTTTCAAGGCAGTTATGAAAAGAGTTGGTGATAA
Source organism: Portulaca oleracea (assembly GCA_029582165.1). Lineage (NCBI taxonomy): Eukaryota > Viridiplantae > Streptophyta > Magnoliopsida > Caryophyllales > Portulacaceae > Portulaca > Portulaca oleracea. Next base: position 10,750,581 of record CM055872.1, on the reverse strand, counting down.
GAATGTTTGGGTTTCTAAGATCAACACCCCAATTCCTCCGAGGATTTTGAAAAAACTTGAGAAAAAGACTGAAGAATCAAGGACATGGGAGGTTACTAGGGCTGCTAGGGGTTTGTTTAGTGTCAACAATGCATGGTCTGAGGAGTATGTTGTTGATTTGAATGGGAAAACTTGTAGTTGCAACTCATGGCAACTAAATGGGATTCCTTGTCCCCATTCCATTGCTGTAATGAGAGAGCAAAGGCTGAAGCCATTACAGTTTGCCCATGAATGGTATACAACTGACAAGCTTGTTGCTACGTACTCTCACACTTTGAACCCACTGAATGGCACGAATATGTGAGCAACTACCCCTGGCTGTGTTGTGACTGCTCCATTCTTCAAGCCAAAGAAAAAGACAACCACTAAGTACTTTAGAAGGCCAGAAGCAGGTGAAACAATCAGAGGTAAAATGTCCAAGGACTCCACTAGGATTCACTGCTCACATTGTGGATTGGAAGGTCATAACAGGCAGACTTGCCCACAGATTGCAAAGAAGTTGAAGGTATGAGATCCCACTACTTTAGCTGACCTTTTTTTTAATTTTTCACATGTTTTAGGGTTTAGGGTTTATGATTTAGCTGACTTTTTTGCTTGTTTGTTTATAAAGCCCAAAAGGAAGATCACGAAAAGAACTGTTGCTGCCAATGCTGGTTCTGCTGCTGCTGATGCTTCCTCTGCTGCTTTTGCTGCTACAAATGTTACTGCCAATCTTTGGTTCTTCGTGTTCACTGCGCCATTGCTAATCGCCGCCATCCGCTCCACCAAGTACTCCTGCTGCTGCTGCTCCATCATCTACTGCTGCAGCCTCTTCTCGCTGGATCAATCGCCTCCACGCTTCAATGCGATGAGTTGCCACCGATCGATCACGACCAACGACCATCTCCTTCATCAACACCAAAAAAGCAGACCAGGAAGAAGAGACCTGCACATAAATGTGTGTTGCCCAGGGTTTCACCAAGGAAGAAAATGCCCAGGGTTAACCTAGGAAACTAAGTTGTTTGTTTGATGTGTTTCTAAGCCATTTTGAACAATGCATGGCTTCTTTGATGGTGATTACATTAGATAGGATGTAAATGAATGTGAAAATGTAAATGCCTTACTTTTGGGGGTAAAATGCCATACTTTTGTTGGGGGAATATGTCTTTTGTACATGTTTGGGTTTTGTACCCTGTTTTGCAAGCTTTTAAGCCAAAACAGAGGAGTATGTACATCAAAAAACTAGATGTTGTACCCATTACATATTCCCTTTAATGCAAGTTTAGTTTGTGATTATTCTGTTTTCTGGCTTCTTTTTCATCTTTTGATTCAGTTTAGTTTTTCATTTCTGTTTTCAGTTTTGTTCCTCCCTGGTTTTGTGCCTCTTCTGCTGGTTTTGTGCCTGGGTTTTTGATCAATTACAGTTTTTGATCAATTACAGTTTATGTTCATTAGTTCAGTTTAGTTGATGCAGTTTTTGATCAATTTAGTTTTTGATCAATTTGGTTCTTCACAGCAAAGCAAAGAAGAAGATGAAGAGAGGATCAAACAAACACAACATCAAAATTGATCAAACAAAGCATAACATTCAATTCATTCATTACAATTGATGAGGTGATTACATTTGAAGGATCACTGCCAGCAATACCTAACCTAAGCCAGCAGCAATACCTAAGCCAGCCCTGAACAACTGCCCTAACTACCTAAAACCTAAAACAACTGCCCTGAACAAAGCATAACTTAGATGATGATGGAACCAAAAAATTTGAAGCATCATCCACAAACAGAGCTGATGATGCTTAACCAACGACAACAAAAAAATTCACCCACATTCACCATCCAAATCAACTTCCTATATACAACATCATCATCATCTTCTTACACCCAGCAAAATAACATCACCCACCAACCCCCAGCAAAATAACACCTCCAAATCAGTTAGAAAAACTTATAAAAACCCCCAGCAACAACCCCAATGACAAACACCCCCATAAACAGCACATTCACCCACTTCTGTTTCTTATTCTCCCCCCTCAGCCTCTCCAATTCACCCATCAGGTCGTTGATGTTGGCTTCAGCCACTTCAGTCTCAAACTTGTAGTCGTCCCTCTCCCTCTTCACAGCATCAAATTTTGCAACCAACTTCTTTGTAGAAATAGCAACGGTGCCACAAATTGGGTCATCGATCCACCTCATATACCCACAATCATCATGAGATTGCCATCGAGGGCATCTTGCGAACCTCCTGAGAAGGTTATCAGGAGGGAACGAGGTGTACATAAGGCAAACCAACCCACATATGCACTTGAAGTACAACACCTTCTTTGAACATGCACAGTCACGGCATGCCCTAACAGGGGTGTTCGACACAGATGAGGATGAGGAATCCATTAGAGAGATTTTTTGGAAAAGTTAGGGTTTTTAGCATAAATGAAGAAGAACTCAGGGGAAGCCCTAATTTTTTGAGCAGAAATTGAAGAGAAGAAGAAGAAGAACACAGTGGAGCCCTAATGGCGGAGGAAGAAGATGGGAGGAAGAAGATGAAGAGGACTCAGTGGGGGGAAATGAAATGGGGGTAAATATAGCCTGGTAAAAAGTTAAAAGGGGGGGTTAATTAATTAGGTAGGTAAAAAATTAATAAGTTAGGTTTAGTTAAAAGGGGGAGGGGGGGTTAATTAATTTGGAGGTGACTGGCTATTCCAGGTAAACATTAGGTAAAGTGTTATTTTTTACCGGTTAATCAAGTTTAGTGGCATTCTGATGACAAGAGAAATCCAAGTGGCAAAATTGCAATTTTGCAAAAGTTTAGTGGCATTTTTATCGAGGCACTCGGATTATTGCCATCCAATTCACAAAAGTAGGGATTATTAGAATCCAATTTCCCAATATATATATATATATATATATATATATATATATAATATGAAATGTATACCAGAATAATAAATGTGTAGCGGAGAAAGTAAGGCGTTAGATTTGGGTTGAGTTTACTTGGAATGGGATTTATTGTTCTTTTTCGGAAACCCATATCTAGTTTCTAACGGCCCAATAAAAGAATAAAAGATGGGTTATTTAGTCTAAAGGATGGCCCAAGAAGCACATTGATCATAAAAGAGTAGTAGGACAATGAGGTTTCGATAAAAGAATAGAGGGTTTTTTTGGCTCACTTGCATTGGTCTTCTGATTCTGAGTCCGATTTGAGCTCCAAGTATCATCATGATCATGATCATGTTGAGAGAGATTGATGAGGAAGGTGACCATCAAGGGAAAGGGAAAGGGAAAGGTAGCCATGATTATGAAGAGAAGGTGGTCAAGAAAGCTTCCCCTGTTTTTTCATAGAGAGAGAGCGAGGAGGGGAGTGGGGCTGAGTCAGCAAAGTGGGCCCCATTATTATTTACAAATTTGGACTTCAGTGTCCAAGGGACCTTTAGGTCAATATGGCTTTTGGGCCATCCTTTATAGTCATTTACCCTATAGTGAGGGCATAATGTCCAACTTTATGACCTATTACATGGGCCTCATTGATCATCAGATATTGATCAAGTCTTTTTTGGGCCCAATACCCCTGCCCTAATAGATGTTGCAATAAGCCCAAGTGGATGTACTGGGCTACTCTTGTTTTCTTTATGTTCTCAGGATATTGGACTGCCTAATTAGCCAATATTATAATGGACTATTGACCTCAAGGGATAACCCATGGAGCAAATGGACCATAAAATTTCAAGCAAGACTTTGATATTTCAATTTGTGAGAAATATCAAATTTTTTTTATGCTTTTGTTTCATATTAGGGGTGTGTTTCGGGGCAAGTTTTATACTTAGCGTCTTCAACAAAAACAATTAAAAAAATTAAATTACTATTTGTCACAAGTTGAACTTCATATTCTTGCTTGAAACTTTGCGTGATGCTCCTTGATTAATTCTTGATTATTATAAAAAATAGATGATGGACCACTCAAATCAACCTAGGTGAAAAATATTCTCTTTTGACACCATTAATAAGTTATGGGCCAATGACTTATTTTCATAATTATACTGCTTGCATCAGTAGGTCAAAGGCTGCAGGATAAGTTATTAATGGAGTATGAAATTAATTATGAACTGCAAATTATATATGGCAAACTCTTCTTGGGCATTCATTTTCTTGCATACTATTATTAGCAGGAATAGGGGACATAAACCAGGATATTAGTAGTAAAGGTTTCATAATAATTACTATTTATCCATAGAAAAACTATAGTAGGATAGTACATGAACCCTGCACTGCTCATGGGATGTTGTTCTTATTACAGGACTCTGAAAATGATGGCTCACCAATCTCTACCATGCATGCATATGCATGTTTAATTAGGTCTTCATCATTCAACATTTTCTTGTTCTCTTCCCCCTTAATTCCCTTGACCCTAACCCTAGATGTATTCAACTCCTAGCTAGCTAGCTAGGCATCCACTTAATAACAACCAAGGGGGAAAAAATAGAGAAAAAGGGTGAGTTTCAAAAATATGAAAATGTTAAAACAAATTTGTGCTCTTATCCATATATTTAAGGAGACAATGTGATGATATTGATTGTGACCTTGATACGGAGCTGGAACCGCTAACTATATGCGCTAACTATGAATATGATGCTGGAAAATAGTGATCAAAGCTGTCGAAGGAGAAATCAGCATGATCATTGAGGAAACTAAGGCTATGCTTAAACACTTGAGTTTGGTTCTTATTAAGTACATTTTTAGAGAAAGAAACATGGTTGTAGATGAGTTGGTAAAATATGTCATAATATAAATCTATTCATCTAGAGAATTCTGTAATACTTTGAAAGATGATTTAGTTGGCCGTGCTCTTATGATCCCTGATTTCCCACCTGTTTATCTTTCAAACATACAAAAATTTTGTGAAGCAAAATATTAATTTTACCCCAATTGCCTCAATTCGTCCATTTGACATACTTGAAATTATATTCTTCCCTCTTTCCCTTTATTTCCTTCACTAATATGTACTCCGTCGATTCAATTCTATATGTTACTCTTAAATTCATTGCAATATCTAATATTCTTCTTTTATCGATAATTTCCCGCACAATGTTTGATATGTTTGATTGAAGTGTGAATGACTCAAATATTGAGGTAACAAATAAAATGGGAGGAAAGTTGCATGAATAAGCTAGGTTAGTGTCTTAAAGATGCTAAAAAAAAATAGAGAAAGAAAGCAAAAACACGATTGAAAGATCTAATGTTGAAAAAAAAGGGTGCTACATGCAAAACCCTATAATGAAAATGTGAAAAGTGTGGCCTTCGTGTTTATTTGGACAATAATATATTTTTTACAATTCATATGTGCTAGTATTATACTATAATTATTAGATTCAATCGTATCATTTGCTCTGTTTTTTGGATTGGTCAAAATCAGGTTTGGATGAATTAGATTTGATTGGATTAGATAAGTTAAGGTATAAGTTGGGGGTCTATCAGATGAAATTTCCTTTTGTATTTTAAGAGACTAATCAATTGAAAAGTTTACTTAAGTTTCTACAAATTAATCACTAAAGGCTCATGAAATCACATATGATGTATGTCGATTTCTTGATTCAGTTTACAAGTGAGCAAAATATCCATAAATGAATAGTCTATTATGCATTGCTAGGGGTGTTGATGGCTCATATAACCGATCCAAACTCATTTTCGTTGCAGATAACCAGAACTTTTTATCGATCATATGCCTGTGCGCACCTTAACCGTTCTAAAACTTTCATATGCAAAGATTTCGCTCGGATCACCTATTATCCAAAAACTCTGGAGCCGAAATGAGTTATTAATCATCCCAATAAGAAATAACAGAGTTTAATGTAAGTGGCCCGTTCGAGGTAACACACCAAACATTAGTCATAGTCTTGATCCGCACTCGACCGATAAACTTCTTGTTTCAGTATCCAACCTAAAAGAAAATACACTCAATTACTATCAATTTTTCGAGTCGTCTTTTTCTTTAAATATCCCTATACATGCCTAAAATATACCAAAGTATACAATTACAACCAGTAGTTAAAAGAGAAATTAGTCAAATGGTAACTAGTGCAGGTGTACATTTGTAATGTAGAGGAATAGAACATATGTTAATGTGTTAGCTATCATTGTACTGTGTAACAATACAATAACTTCAATATAATCTCTTTGGACTTTGGAAAGATTCCTTCTTCAATCTCTAGTTGATGTTACTAATCTGTTGTACTCCTTACCTACTTAATTAGTTAAATAAAAATATAGTCCAACATTATGCAGTGGAAGAACAAATCATAGAGTACTATAAAAGAGTTGTTTTTCTCTTGCATTATGGTAAAAAACAAAAAATCATCACTTAAAGGTTCTGTTTGGTTTTTGAAAAATATATTAAAAGAAAAACAGCAAAGAATTATTTGTTTTTCTCTACTTGCCTAGGAAGAAAACAATGAGAGATTAAGAGCAAACAGAGCTTAAGAGTTAAGAAGGTACTTAAGAGTGAGCTTTGTTTGCTCATGAACTTTGTAACTTATTTGTTTTGTTATCTTTTTTTTAAAAAAAATATTGAAAGTTTAAAGATGTTACAAACATTACCGAAAAACTCACAACGGCTAAAAACATCAACTAATTGATTCGCCAAAATCACTAAAACTCCAAATGACCTATGTTACTCTAGCTCTTCATTTTCCCTGCTGTAACCGAAATGCTTGATACCCGGAGAAGGGTCACTAAACACTTCAAATTACAATGGAAATGTATAAAATTTCTTTAAAATAGTCAAGTTCGACACCCGTATTCGTGTCCGATAGGGACATGCACACCCGAGTCCGTGTAACATAGCATTGGAGATGGTGTTATTTACTTTGCTGATTAACTGTTATTTTATGACTTTAAACAAAAAAAAAAGCATTACTTCAAAGTAATATAGGTTGTTTCATCCAAAAAAAAAGTAATATAGGTTGAGTAATTAATCAATATTCAACAATAGCATTTTTTTTTTCAATTTATCCTTCTGCAAACCATTTCAAGTAAAATACCAAAACTCAAAAGTTCTGCAAAGGGTTTCAAGTAAAATACAAAATAAAATATTAAACTAAAAACGAAATCTCAGTTCCAAGTGACAACCCATGAAAACACAGATTTTTAGATAGTCAACAATTTATTTAACTTTTTTTTCTTTCTAACCTGAGAAAATAGAAATAATTGAACTGCAGGTGGTGAGCAGCAAAAAGAGTACAACTCCAACTCCAACCTCATCATCAAACATCATACTCAGATCAAATCAGAGACCCCATTCAAAAAAAATTCCAATAAATAAATATATATAAATTAAACCAAAAAATAGAAAAAATTGTTTGAAGAAATTACTGCAGTAATAATTAAGCAGATATTCAAAAGATCTGCAGGAAGAACCTGAAAAGACGTACGACCCAGTAGAGAATTCACCATTATCATCACCATCTTTTCTTTTTTCCTTTTTTTTCTGGGTTTTCTCTGTGAAAAAGTACAGACATTCTCGAGGCTCACTGCTCTGCGCCAAAATCCATACATTTCGTGCTCAGAGATCTCCAGATCTACCATCAGACAGTAAAACCACACAAAAGGTAAAATAAAAATAAAAAAAACACAAACCCTATTATTATTTACAGACAACATATAATTACCCACAGTATATTATGTGTATGCGTAAAAGTATGTATGTAATCAGTAGGAAAATTAGCCATTTATTGCCGCTGCAGCATCATCAAGATTCTCATATCCTCTTCTTCCTAAGATCTCTTCTTCTTCTTCTTTTTTACCCCTCCCAGTAAAAAAGGAAAAGTAAAAAAAATGAAGAAGGAGAAGATCGAGGAGATGGGCATGTGAATCTTGATGGTGCTGCATCGGCAAACAACGGCTGGTAATTTTTTTGTGTCTTCTCAGTCTCCAACGACGCCGTATTGGGCAAAGCGAAACCCTAACCCTAACCTAACAATGAAACAAATTAAAAACAAAAGGAGAAAGTGAAAAAGATGGTGTTTTTGAGGAGGATGAAGAAAACCCAGATTTATTTCAGAAGAAATATTTATGGGTTTTCACTCAGATTAGACCTAAACACAGAGAGAGAGAGATAGTTTCAGAGAGAGAGAGAGAGAGAGAGAGAGAGAGATGAAATGATGAGAGAGTGAAGAGGGTTTAAATAGAAGAACTTCCCCAGGGTTTTCAGAGAAATAATGTAGAGAGAGAGAGAGAGAGAGATATTAGGGATTGGTTGGTGCTGAGGAATTTGTCAGTTTTTAGAGAGAGAGAGAGAGAGAGGGAGAAGAGAGAAGACCCACAACAGTTATACATCGCGATCCAAGGTACCAGATTTTTTCCCAGTTTTTCCTTTTTTTTTGTGGGTTTGTATTTAACCCTAATTGAGTATATGACCAAGTCTTTTTTTTTTTTTTGGGGGGGGGGGGGGGGGGTTTATTACCTTACATCAGAGATGATCACAGATAATAAAAGGTTCACTATATAGTATACCAGTTACCACCTTATGGAAATTGATTTCCTAGTGAAGTGAATTTAATGGTTTGCGTCTGTCACAAGCAATTCTCTGTTAATCTCTGTGTTGTGTATATACATATGCTTGCCCAATGGCCACCCTTAAAATTGACTAAGAAATCCTTGACAATTTCCCCTCTTTTAGGCTTCTCTTCACCCTATAGTAGGATGACCTGACAAAACTGACCCAGTTCGAATGATTCATCTGAAGCGACCCATTTCGACATGGGCAGATCTGATACAATAAAATATACTATTTGAGATAAAAATTATGGATTGTATGGTTTCAAACGAATATGATAATATGATGGATACCCCTAATCCTAAGGCCTAAATTCGTCATTGCTTCCCGAACCCGAAAATAATTACAAGGCCCAAACCCACAGTGACCCACTTGACCCGGATTTATCTTTCACCAAAGTTGTTTATTTTGTAAAAATGACGTTATTTGACAAAAAATAAAGTGGATTGAAACCTGAAACAACGCGAACCTTGTTCAGTCGAATTGACCCAACCCAAATATAGATCCAACTCGATTCCGAACCAAAGTTTCCAATTGTCAGGTCTATTTATGGATTGTTTGGTTGTCCAATTTTTGGAAAAAAAATTGTGAATTTTCACAAGTTGACTAGTAACATGTAGGGTAAGTAGTAGGGAAAGTGTTACTAGGTGAAATAGTATAATTCATTCACATTACTTAAATATATGAATTTTCAAATATATAATTTGTAAGTTAAGTCGCGCCTATAGCATCATTTATTTCTTTGTTTGATTGGACATGAAAAGTTTATAAAGGGCACAATAGTTTCACACTTAAAGTTGATAAATTTCAAAGGGAAAATATGGAATTTTTTTCTGAAATATATATATCCTAACAACACTATTCCTTAGTTTGACATAAATAGTTTGAACATATGATGTAATTAGGTTATTGTGTACCAAATACCAATCTTCTGATATGAATAGTTTGGTTGAATCCACTTCACATTTTTCCACTTCAAATAGCCATCTTTAACTGTTTCAAAAAGAGGAGTATGTATGTTTGTATGTATGCATACATAGTGGTGTGGAAAAGTTATGATTTAGATAATGGGTTCATCTAAATTTTAATTAATGAGACCTACAATTGTTTGATTATTAATGGTCCAATGTGGTCACGAGATGATGTGAATTAATCAATGCTAATCTTTGTATTAGTATATTATTTGTGTGATTTTGTTACATAGATTTGTTATGACTTTGACTTTACAATGTCGCGTTGCTTTAATTTAATCACACCCATCAAACAGATGGAGTTAATTATCCCATTATTTTATTCACACAATGTCTTATGTAGTATCAAAATTTGAGCTGGCCAACAAGTTAGGTTAGATTCGTGTTCATATCAAACTTAAACGGATTTAAAATCTTTCGATCTGAACCTAAACCATTTATTAAACAAGTTGGAATTTAAAATCGTTTACTGTTTAAAGTTTAATTGGGTTGACCTTATTTTTATAATCATTTACCCATTTAAAGAAACAGGTCAGAATTAGGTTTCTAATTTACCGGCCTATTAACCTACTTGTGTAAACAACTCATTATGCATAGCAAACTTCATTTGAAATCTACATAAACTTGAGTCAAAATTACAAGTCTTACATGTATTTCAAAGAAGTAAAACATATTACTTTCACCTAAGTTTACTGATTACAGGTTTAAGTTGGTAGGAACTATCGGATGGTTGACCCGTTTAACCCGTTTGTTAAATGGTTAAGTACTTTTTTTCATATTGAAAATCGTAACATGAACCTAACCCATTTAGTTAAGCGGGGTTTACACCAATTTGATTAAATTGGTTGAAAATCTATGTACAAATCCACTTAATATTGTGTTTAGTTCGAATTGGGTGATTATGTTGAGACAACGTTTCCCAACTCTATTAAAAGATTTCCGTCATGAATCTTAAAGCCAAGGTAGATTTATGAAAAGTTTATCCCAATAGATAGAGAGCTTTTCCACCTAATGATATGTGACTGAGGTGATCGAGTACCTTTATTACCCTTCTAAAAGAAGGGATATGCACAATACATTATTATCACATCCCCTATCTTCCATACTTTGTGAATCATCCTATCATTGATTCTACTTCATATTTGCTACAATATTTACTCATAACAAGTAGTATCGAAGCAAAACTTGATATGATCCTAACAATTGATATCACAAACTAGGGTGAAGTCAGGTTTATTAAAGTCCAGTACAACTTCTTCTGCCAAAGTCGAGTACAACTAGCGGGTTTATCAGAGTCAGGTTCAAGCATATTCAATCCTTATCAAATTCGAGTTTGCTAGATTAGATACTTAATTGGTTAATCATAAGGTATTATGCTAAGTTTTTTGTCACATCCGAGGTGTGTTAGTGCTTTGGTCGGATGGTGCCGGAAAGTTGGTTTGTGAGATCAACTCCAATTCCGCAAAAAAGCTTTTGAGCTTTAGTTGGAGTTTGTGAGGAAAGTATTCTGAAATCACACGATTTTATAAGTATATAGATTAATTCAAGTTTCGGAAAGAAGCTTTTGAGCTTTAATTGGAGTTTGTTAGGAAAGTATTTTGAAATCGCGCGATTTTATAAGTATACAACAATATGTTTCCTAATTGGATTAGAAGATTATTTAGGTTTTCCAATTATAATACTTGGTTTTTCAGTTATAATAGGTTTAGTAAATCCAGATATGTTTGAATTGGAAGCCAGGATAGATTTGAAGGAAATTTATTATTACAAATAATAAAGTAAAGGTTTTAATAGCCGTGTAATGTGTGACTAAGGTGATCTAGGGAGGTATATGCAATATTTTCTCATCTCTTTAATTTGATCCTTAATATTCATTAGAGAATTATTATAATCATATATATATATATATATATATATATTTCTGGTTACAAAGGGTGAGGATCGAAATATGTGGATTCTAATGAGGACGTTTTGGGAAATCTATAATTGATTCTATTTTTTTTAAAAAAAATCATGTAATATTAATGTGTGTAATTTGCATTAATAACTCTTTTTTCTTTTCATTTTTTTTCTTATGCACCATTCTTTTTTCTTTATTCTTTTAAATGAGAAAACTTTTCTCTTTAGTTTTTATGATTGCTTTTTTCTTTATTCTTTTAAATATAATTTCAGTAATATTTTTAAAAATACGTACAATTTACTTGCGTCCCGTGCAATGCACGAGTCTAATTACTAGTTGTAACATATACTAGAGTGATTTGCAGCTCATTTCATCTCTTCCGAATATTAGAAAGTCCTGAGATCTTTGAACTCACTAAATATCGAATACCGTTTGTGATTTTCTCTCGATTTAACTTTTCTTCCATTATTAAGCATCATCACGAACATTAACCAGCTTGATAAAACTACGAATTCATAAAGGGGTCAAATTTACTAGTTTAGAAGGATAGTAATAAAGGAAAATCAAGTTATAATTGTTCTATCCTTTTTGTTAAGCTTATTTTAAGAATTTTTTTGAAATATAAAAATTAATGTATAAAAGTATAAATATGCAATTTATATCTAATATTATAATTATAAAATTCAATTATATCATTAATTTTATTTTAATATATAGCACTAAAAAATATTTTATTCCAAAACTTATATAATTTTCGAATTGTTAAATTGTATCCATTCTAACAGGTAAAAATAAAAAGGAATATACTCCCTCCGTCCCATATTAATTGACACTTTGACTAAATATTGACCGTTAATTACTCACACATTACAATAAGTTACGACATGAAATTACCGTTATTATAAATATACTTTACTAAAAGTTACAATGGCAGTAGTTCAAATTGTAACTCATTGTAATTTATGAATAATTAATGATTAAAATTTTACTCAAAGTGTCAAATAATTGGGGACAGAATGAGTAATATTTTTTTCGATTATTGCAAGCCAAAGGTTTAAAAGTTCGAAAATACAGCAAAACCGCAATACAAAACAACAAGCAACCCACCTCAAAAGACACATGTCTAAGAAAAAACTACAAAACATAAGCAAAACAGCAAGGATTCACTACAACCAAAAACTTTCTTAGTCGGCAATGATCACAAAGATAAACTTCAATTGGGTGAGTCATCGAGGAATCTCACGCCTATATCTTTGCCAATAATCCTTTTTCTGCGCTTAACCTCGGCTTCGATGTCATCAAGAATGTCATCTTCCAAGTTGTTTGCGCGCCTGTTCTTTCTAGCCTTCTGTTCATCCTTTTGGCCAAGAACAACTCTACCAGTTGCTTCTCTGACAAGCTGCCACTTAGATTTCATCAACATGTTCTGTTTTCTCTTTCTCCTGACTTTACCCTTTCTAGCCTCAAGAATGGAATCCTCAAGATCTACAAGTAAATCATGCTCATCCACATCACCAAAGGATCCAATTGGGATACTATGAGTGCGCTCATTGTCAGAGTTGGTACCCTGATCCCTTTTCTCTATTTGATTGATTTTGGATCCACTCAAAAGAACATCCTTGTAAGTTAACCTGCTTGCATATTTACTGCTATCCACACCATCAATGGGATCTGTAATGATCTTGCTAGAAGCAGCCCCAGACCCATCACAATCAGGATCCTCATAAATAGTATTTATTATATTATATATTATGGCTTTTCAGATTGAATTTATGGCCCTTAAAACCTTGTACAGGCACAGGTTGTACTCGCCAGGGTTCCTGACTTCATAATCCAAACGACAAGTGGGAGGGAAAAAAATTAATATCTTTAAAAAAAGGTAGAGGAAATAAAGAAATACACCAGAAATAATTAAAATTGATTAAAGTGGAAAACCTCAATCCTCCGAAGTTATGAAGATTAATAATTAGGTCACATGGCAATCGAACAATAATTTCCCCACCCTGCTGGATTCCCACACTCTCTCTCCACCTTTCTTTTGTTCAATGGGTCTAGGATTTAATTTCCTCACATAAGCCAAAAATAAATAAATAAATAAATAAAAGCACTACAAGAAAATTGACTCATTATGACCAATTTTATGGGTCGCAGATAAGGCTGTTAAAATCGAGATCCTAACTCAGATTTATGAGGTAGTTAGGATCGAAAATAACCCACGTAGGATCGTTGATAAGAATATAGATAGTAGAATCGCATCAAGGATTTCGGATCATAAAATCGGATGATCGTAGATTAGGATCGAGATTTTAATGATTATGGTCACAGATAGGATCTATCAGTCGCAATTTGGGAGTATCGGTTGAACGATAACGTTAGTCCCTATGTCGTAGCGACCTATCGCTAAACTTGCAGGCCTGTAGTCGATGCTAGTGTTCAATAGCGATTGGCAATTACGCTAATTATTTTTTAACCAATTTTTACGTAACTAATTTTCAGGCAACTACGCCAGTGTTCAATAGCGATTGGCAATTACGCTAAAAATGGTTTGATAACCTCACCCGGGCGACTAGGAGTGCTCGTAGAGCAATATGGAAGGCCTGTTTAGCCTAAACACGAACCCATTCGTTCGTTCAAATTACTACATGAGAAACCTCGCCAAAAAAAAAAAAAAGAAGAGAAAGAAAACCAAACCAAAAATGATAGCACAAGTATTCACGAACCATGTTATGCCATTGATGCCTAATCTAAGACCTATATAAGACACAAGAATTGAAGAATACACAAAAGAGTTACATTCACCATTGAACTTAAGACCATAGTTAACCCTACAATTCCCACTCCCCAATTATGTTTGAAGCTCCCAATCTTATGATTTCTCTTTTTCAAAGTCACCTTCTTTATCTTTCCATTGCTTCAATAACATCTAATTTCACAGGCCTTCTTTCTACATATACTTCATTTCCTCACAATCATCCTTTGCCTATGAATAAATGAACCTATTACAAACATAAGCCACCTACAATTCAATTACAAAGGAACTGAATTTCAAACAAATTCTCATCATGAATGCATGTAAACATTTTCCCCATGTTTGGAGGTTGTACTTATCTTTGATGAATTGCAACCAAATTGTGATGATATTTGACAACTGCAGTCTTTAGCTTCAATTAGATATGCATGCATTATTAGTTTGCAAATCTTACTTCTGGTTGTGGTTTATTCTTACTTAACAGCTTAAAAATGAGAGGTTGTCCGCTGATTTCTTCTTTATCATAAAGCGAATGATCATTTTTTAAGCAGATAAGCAAGAAGAAACCTCATTTTGGAGTAATAGCTGACATTTAATACATACACTTCTAATTTGAAGTCAGAATCACAAACCACCCCTAAACCCTAAACCTAATTTGACAACACGCGTTGTCTTTATGTACATATTGCAAATTTAGGTCACATTTCATTTAAGAATGGTTTGCGAGTAGTTAATCAAGAACGACCTACAAACCACCCTTAAATAGAGTCTAACCTAATTTTAATATAACCTCATTACCCATCATTTAAATTTATCTTGGAGTACACATTTATAAAACTTCATCACCACAAAATTGATTATGTAGGAATTAAGGATTGCCTAAAAAACCTCGAATTGTAGAAAATTAAAAGTAAAATACTAATTTAATTTAGAGAGTTTTAACAACTTTTATTCACAAAAATACTATGAGACATAGTGCAATTGCAATACAAATGAAAAAGAAAAAAGAGAGCATCAAGCCTAAGGCATAATGCATCAAATAAAAGCCTTAGTTTTAATTATTAGACCAAGTCCCATAAGCTTAGCAGCCTTAGCTAGAAAGTTGAAAGAAGTATGGTAATTAACAATTATTTACTAAAACTATAGTGCATTCCATAATTAATCTTCCCCTATATTATAATATGTGGCAATTTGTTACTTTTATTTTTAATGATATTTACTATTTTTTAATAAATATCAATACAAGTCAAAATCAATATCAATATCTCCAAATTCCACTCAAATGGTGTATGAAGGGATCAGATGTGCAGACTAGCAATTATAACTTTAAATTTAGAATTCAAAGAAACTGATTCCAGTTGAGTAGTTGACCCAAGATTTCAAAAATAGATCGCAAGCTAACTATTGATCCATAGAAAAGAAATAAATGATATTTATTGAGACTTTTTACAAATATCAAGAAACAGACGAGTATCATGTGTTTATAAAAGTTAACAACATAATAAAAAAAAGGTAGTGCCTCAAAAACAATCTTGCTCTACCTAGTATAAGCAACCAAGAAAGCTCGAAAAGAACTACTCCATCCGTCTCATATTATTTATCACTTAGATAAGTACCATGATTTTCAATGTCTTTCTTTGAATGATATTTTTTTCTATGATATTTTATTTATAATTATAATATTATATTTTTAGAATAATATTTTTATTAATAATTTAATAATAGTAATTTCATATAACAATGGATTGTACATATTGAGTTATTTCTTGTCAAAACTTTTAATATGAGAACACAATTTACAAAGGCGATAAGATAACACAAAATGAAGCGAGTGCAAAAAAAAAAAACTCACTCCGTTGCAAATAATTTGTCCATATTTATGAATGAGGTCAACCTAAAGATTGACCGTTAGTTTATCAAATTATCTGTTGATTTATTAAATATAATATTAGAAGTGTTTCTAAGATAAAAGATTAAATATTAACATTCAAAATATGATGTTGAAGACCGTGAAAAAGTAAAGTAGACAATTTACTACATAATTGTTCATTTAACTAAATTTTGACTGTCGATTAATCACAAATTACAAAGAGTTACAATATAAAATTAATATTATTGTAATTTTTAGTACTATATCTTTCTAATAGTGATAATTTTATATTGTAACTCATTGCAATTTGTAAGTAATTAACGGTCAAAATTTAGTCAAATTGACAATTATTTAGGGACAAAGGTAATATTTGACAGGATAAGTACTTATGAAAAAACGACAATAAAAATTTAAAATGGGATATTAAAAAAACAATGTACCGTTGAGCACGGAGTAGTGGAGTAGGTCCACCGTCCACGCATCCTCGTACGGGATCGCTTACCAAGGTGGAGCCTCCTTTCATTTTCGTTTTCTTTTTTTCTTCTTTTGTTAATTTAGTACATGTTTTGATTTTTTATTTTCTTTGTTTGCGATGGATTTTAAAATTTTATTTTATAAGTTGTCTTTGTACTATCTCCATTTCAATTTGTCTACTCATAAGTCATAATAATTAGTTTATTTGTTTGGGTTTTTTTTTGGTAATTTCAACCTTTGTCATTTTCATTTTATGTTTATACTAGATTAATTTGTCTAGGATTTCATTAGATTTTATTCTTTATGCATGAATTTTGTAAGGATAATTGGATAATTCATATTTTTTCTATTCCACTGCTGATATTTTTGATTTTATAAAAATAGATATGGTGATAATGAAATTGGGACAGAAGTACTCTCCTGTTTCATAATAATTGTCATTTTATTAGCTGTCATGATTTCTAACGTCGTTTTTTGATTGATAATTTTTCATGTAATATCATATTAACAATTGGAAGATATATTATCCTTTTTAGGATAATATTTTTCTTTATGAATTTAATGATAGTAATTTATATAGCAAGTTATTGTATATATTGAGAAAATTATGATCAAAATTTTCAATATTTGATTGCACAATTTTAAAAGACGAAAATTAGGTCCTGTTCTTTTCTGCGGTTGGCAAACTGCGGTACCACAGCATACCGCAGTTTGGCACAACTCACCACATTTTACCACAAATCATTACTTTTATTTCTCCTCACTTTTCTCCTCTACTTTTCAATTCTCTCTCCTCACCTACCCCACAGTGGCGGATCTACACGTTGAAATTAGGGGTGTCCACTTAACAATATTTTGGATAGTTGGACTGGTGTATTAAAATTGGATACCTCTATTAATATTTTGGGCAATTTTAGGGTGTTCATTTAGCATAAATATATAATAATCTCCTAAAATATAATAGACTATTTAATTTTTTTTGGAGCTAAGGGTGTCCATGGACACCCTTTAGTATAATGGGGCTCCGCCCCTGCTACCCCACATATCAATAACCTACCACAATTCCATCATACTCACCATAATTCCACCACACGTCACCACATCATACCACAAAATACCGTAGAAAAGAACAGGGCCTTAATATGAAACAGAGGAAGTAGTATTTCTAAATATGTTTTTTAAAATTTCCTTTTGCAAATTAATTTTGCATCATTACTGTCCACTCTGTTTCACATTTCCCATCTGAGCCACTTGCAACTTGCCACCTTATTTAATTCCCTAGGATTTTTTAATTAGCTCTTTAATTTATTTAGTTAATTCGTATTTTAATATGTTGTATTATTCTAAGAGACAAACAGAATAAAGTGGTGCCAATTAATCAGAGTTAGTACGTATTTTAATCTGTTTTATTTTAGTTAGCTCTTTCTTTTTTGCTCTAATTTTAAGGAAGAGTAGATTCCTACAAGAGATTCCTTATCGGGCTAAAAGAAATTAAATGTTAATCATATTTATTCTCTCCAAAATGATAAATGTAAGCGCAAGATGGATGGTTAATACCCCTCTTATATTTCATCTAAATTATTAATTAAGTTAAATGTAAGTATTGTTAAATTATTATAAAAATATGTTAATTTTTGAAGGTTGTTACAATTTACAAATAATATAAAAATAATTATTTATTTATATTTTTAAAAAATATAAAGTTATGCAAAAAAATGGTAGATTTTCTACTATAATTGACAAAGTTAGGCAACCATTTGTATTTTTTGACCTAGCTATATTATACTTTTATAGTTGATAAATATATATAATTATTAGAGAAAATATTATTTAAAATTAAAAAAATGTGAAATATGAACAATTCAAGATGATTATAATATAAAAATTATATGTCGCTATAAAAATTATATGTATTTTTTGACCTAGCTAAAAATTTGTCATTGTTTTGATGATGTGACAACTTTAGTTCCCCAAATAAACTTTCTAGCATTATAATTTATAAGTGTTCTAATTCAAAGTTTTTATAAAGTTATGGTGGCAAAGTTTAATTTTAAAATAACTTTACTCAACATAAGATAAAATAAATAGGTTAAGTATCAAACTGCACATAAAAATATGACCCCTCAACATTGATGTTACTACCTCGATAAATTTTGCTCATCAACTGGAACCTATCTTAGAGGTTGTTGGGAATTAAGCAAAATAATTATGATCATGTTTTTTGGTTAGGTTGGATATAACTATCTCAACTTATCCTAACTTATCCAAATCTAACACAATTCCCCAACAAACCATACACTCTAAAAACACAATTCCCCAAAAAACATAATAATTTATCCTAACTTATCTTAACATATTCTAACTTATCCATCTAAACCTGAAAATAACTCAACCAAAGAGCATAGTATATCAATTAAATAGAGACCCTTGATGGTATAAGAATAGAATTATGGTATTACGACATAAATATGAAGTGTTCATATTATCATTATTATAGTTGAGAGGGATCACTATACAGTCTATACATCATGGTTTTTTGTCCATGGCTATCGAGGTTCAAATTGAGATCTTATGAAAAGATGTAGATTTTTAGAGAATTTTGATTTTTTTCTTGGACCCTGTTCTTTGGTCAGGTTATTCTCAGCTTGGATGGATAAATTAGGCTAAATTAGAATAAATTGGGATAAGTTAGGATAAATTATGATTTTTTTTGAGAAATTGTGTTTTTAGAGTATGTGGATGCTTTATGGGGAATTGTGTTAGGTTTGAATAATTTTGGATAAGTTTGGATAAATTGGGAGAGTTATATCCAAACTAACCAAGATCAGCTCGGGCCTTAATCTTTAGGTTATCATGTGTTATTATGATTGCTACCATGGCCATATAGAGAGTCAGATAGTGGTAGAGTTGGTGTGGAAAGTTTGAGTAACAATGACATTGCTCAATTCATCCCTTTTTATTTATTTCCACTAAAAAGTCTAATCAAATTTTTTTTTAAAAAATACATAGTTCAAGGTTTGTAAATTTAAATTGCGAAATAGGTGGTATCAAAAAATAAATGTTACAAACTTTTTTTTTTGGAAGCAAAATGTTACAAACTTAAGAATACTAAGGGTGTGTTGGGTAAGATTCCTAGGAAAATTTTTCCCGGGGAAAAGTTTAACCGGAAAGATTTTCCATTGGAAATATTTCTCCGGGAAAAATTCCCTTAACACCCCCCCTCAAGAGAAATTTTCCCTAAGAAAACCTTGAAAATGGTGGGCCCCTTGTAAAAACTTTTCCGAGGTCAATGTAAAACCAAACACGGGGAAAATAAGTCAACTAAGGAAAATTGACCATTTCCCCGGGGTTTTTGACTACACAAACGCACCCTAAAATGCAAAGTATAAGTTAAGAAATATATGTGTTTATCATAGATTTAATTTAAAATGCAGTCTTATTTTATTCAACTTTTCTTGGTTAAACTTATTTTTTTAAAAGAAAAACCTCATCCTACTTTTTGTGTTAAATTTATAATTATTTCAATTTAAAAATGATAAGCATCTCAAATTATGATAATTATATATTAACCTAACCATCTTGAATACTTGTAAACTACTCAAAAATTAATATATATTCATGTATATTTTTAAAAGGTATGTTTCAATAGTTTAAAAGTCCTCACAACTTATAAATTACATAAAAGCTATTTTTATTTATATATTTTTTTATAAATATGAAATTACGCATAAAATATGTATTTTTGAAATTGCTTATATGATTAGTCACATATATTTGTCGATGTACTTGATAAATGATATATATTTATAGTTGATAAATAACATAAAATACAAATAATTCAAGATGTTTAATAATCACTTTAATTTAGAATACACGTTAGTATCCATTTCAAATATATTTAACATTATATAATAAACAATTCAAGAAGTTGCTTAAAGAAAAATGACGAAGAGAGAAAGTATTAAATTTAAGGAATTAATTCTATTGTATTTTTTAAAAAAATTGTTTGAGTGTGATATTCCTTGTTGGTTTTATATATAGTTATCTTACTGTTATTGCCTTTTCTATTTTGCAAAGTTGTTGCGAGTTTTTTTAACATGGTCAAGCTTTGAATAATTAAAAGTACATGATTATTTAAGTTTGATGGCATTTATGCAAATTTGCATGTTAAGCTTATTTAACAAACTTCTATTACTATACACTTTAGTCCAGTTCTATCTGAATTTTTTCAGTGAATTAACTTAAAAGTGGAAAAAACTTTGAATTGGCCCTGTTCTTTTGTACGTTAACGCACTCAAACGCAACGCAAAATAAATAAAACCTAACGCAGGATAAACGCAAGATAACGCAACTTATCACAATTTACTATTCTTATATTATAACAAACACATTAACTCCAACGCAACCCAACCGCAACTTACCGAAACGCAAACACAACGCAACGCACAAAAGAACGGGGCCTAAGTGCGTTTGGTTCTTTCCTAGAAAATATTTCTTAGGAAACTTTTTTTTGGTAAAGTTATTTATAGGAAAGTTTTTGTTGGAAAAAAATATTTCACAGTGTTTAATTAACATGGTAAAGTTTGTAGGAAAGTTTATTTGAAATCTCCAAACTGTCCTTATATATTAATTTATAAAATATTTTTTCAGGGGCATTTTGGGAGTTGAGATATAAATAATTTTTCTTTCCCATACCCCCTTAGAAAGTTTCACCATGATCCATAGGGAAATTGGGGTTATTTGTATTTTGGACCTCGAAGTATAGGGATATTTATTTTCTGGTCCCACGGTTTTCATTGTTTATTTTTTGGACCTTAAAATTTATGGGTTGAATAAAAAAGGACCTTAAATGTTATATGTTGAAAAAAGGCTCGTGTACTATTTTTCTTTTTCTTCCTATGTTTGAATTTATCTCCCGATTAGCATCAAACTTCAGGATTAAGGTTAAAACTAATATTAAAGTTGTAATACACCTCTCTTATTCATGTCGGCACTACCTAGACCCTGGATACTCTAGGGTCTAATTAGTTCCGACATGAATAAGAGAGGTGTAGTATAGCTTCAATATCAGTTTTGACCTTACTCTTAAATTTGACGCTAATCAAGAGATAAATTCAAACATGAGAAGAAAAAGAAAAACAGTACATGAACCTTTTTTTCAACCTATAAACTTTAAGGTCCATTTTTACTCAACCCATAAACTTTAAGGTCCAAAAAATAAACAATGAAAACTGTGTGTCAGAAAATAAATAACCCTATACTTCGGGTCCAAAATGCAAAAAACCCAAGGAAATTATGGATCCCAATTAAAAGCTTTTCCAACATATTTTTACTTCCAAACATGGGAAAATTAGTCAATTTTGGTCCTGTTCTTTTCTGCGGTATTTTGCGGTGTGGTGTGGTGTGGTGGGGTGTGGTGGAATTGTAGTAGGTTATTGGTATGTGGGGTAGGTGAGGAGAGAGAATGTAAAAAGTAGAGGATAAAAGTGAAGAAAAGAAGAGTGAGGAGAGAGAAAAGTAATGATTTATGGCAAACTGCGGTGAGTTGTGGCAAACTGCGGTGAGATGTGGTACCGTAGTTTGCCAACTGCAGTATAGAACAGTGCCTTTGTCCAGAAAAACTGAAAAAGTATGAACCCAACACACCATGAAATGAAACTAGAAAAGTAGGGTTGAAAACACTCAAGAATCGAGATGAAATAGGTAGGTGATGATGTAGTTAAGCGTGTGAGAACTGAGAAGTGATGTATGAGAACAAACTTTGCATGGGAATATTAAAGCTATAAATTTGAAGATGAGCTCTATATTACGTTACGTTCTTTGACATGTCATAGCCTCAATGAATCTCTGCAGGGACTAAACAAAACTTTCCCTTTTCGAGCAAACCTCAAACTCAACAAAAAACGCATGCAAATTTCACTACCTCAAATTCACACACACACACATATATATATTAATGCTCCATTTGAGTTTTATTTTTGATTTTTCAACTGGACAACAATATCTTTGACCTTTATACATGAATGATATTCTTATATCAACAGTAAATAAGGGAGGGGGATGGTAAACTGGTCTCCATGCTAACATGGTAGACGGATGGAAAAAAAAACCTGCCCAAACCCAATAACCCCGTTAATCCCTTCGTTTTTCTCACTAACGCTCATTACAAACCATTAATTGGTTGTGTGTCACGTCATTATGGAGACCGATTACTGCCCCCTTAGTCATTGTGTTGGGGCTGATTTGTTTAATTTCGGTTTAGTGAGAAAAAAGGAGGGACCAACGGAGTTATTGGGTAGGATTGGTTATTTTTCTTCCGTCTACCACGTCAGTATGGTGACAAGTTCATCAATCACCACCCCTTTACTCACCGTTGTCATAATAATGTCACCTAAGAGTACATAGAAGCACAAATATTATTGTCAAAAAATATTGAATATATTGAGATCCAATATCCTTCTGTTTCATCTGTAGTTTTATTTTCTCTGAAATCGAAATGGACCTGCTCCATCTGAGTTTTCTGGCAGATTTTTCAGCGCCATTTCCGGGGTGTAAAAATTAAATTTTATGTATGCCCGATGGAACCACAGAAAGCAGTAAAATTTGAATTTTGACAAATCATTTTTCCATTTTTCATTCATAATGTTACCGACATTTTACTGAACAATAATACCAATCTGCACTGTATCCCACTCAATCACTGCCCTGCCAAAACACCAGAATCAATCGTGCATCTTCATCATATATTAATGTTTATATAGCCTGTCCCTCCTCTGTTATTACCTGATACTCATATCCATTCCATATTAATTATCATTTTTTGAAATCATGCAGTCAAAATTTAAAATTTCTGACTATAAATTTATATATGTATACTATGAGTTGCTATGTATAACTACCACCATTAGATTCGTAATAGTATAATATTGTAATTGTTAATTACATATTACGTAAGACATTATCAATCAAAGAGTATTTAAAATTTCTGACTATAAATTTATCTATATATACTATGAGTTGCTATGTATAACCAACACCATTAGATTCGTAATAGTATAATATTGCAATTGTTAATTACATATTACGTGAGACATTATCAATCAAAGAGTGACATTGGAGACCATGAAAGTCAAAATAATGACAATTAATATAGAACGGAGGGAGTATATATTTAGTTGGATATTCATCATGTATCCATAATGAATAATAATAATATCGAATTGAGTTAGGGTTTTTTTGGGTGATTAATACTTCAATGTTTTATTTCTTTTTAATATAAATGTGGATATATTGTTTTAGTCAATCCTTAATTTTAAGGGTTTTTGGCTCAAAATAATCCAAAGTCAGAGTTGAGTGGCTGAAAATAATTCAAACTAACTTTTTGGCCAAAAATAATCCAAACTCTTCACCTATTTACTCTAACTAAACCAGAATTGAATTCCGACGTCGCAAAACTAACTTTGCGCCCTTGAAAAGTTCGAACTCGACTAAAAATAATAATAACCCACTGCATCTTTGAAATTTTTAAGGGTGTTAAGTCAGTTTTGCGACGCCGAAATTCAATTATGGTTTAGTTAGAGAAAATAGGTGAAGAGTTTGGATTATTTTCTACCAAAAAGTTAGTTTGAATTATTTTCAGCCACTCACCTCTGACTTCGGATCATTTGAGCCAAAAATCTTAATTTTAATACCCTAAAGTCCGGATGTTAAATAAGTTAAAGGTTTGATGTAACTGTTTTAGCCCTAAATTTTACAAAGATTGGTTTCAAACTTTTAGTTGATCCAACCTTTTAAAATCGTTCATTGCTTACAATTCTATGCATGAAAAGAAGTGAAAGATGTTTAGAAAGGCATTAGGAGGGGTGTCTCCATTTACCCTCATTTTGATATTAATTGTTCCGCCCTTCCATTTCCTATAATAATTTGTACAATTATTGTATTTGTAAGAATGTATTATTTTTTTTAGTTTTGTACAACTACTTCCGATCTTTTTCTTTTTTTTCTGGGGGGGGGGGGGGGGCAGAAGAATGAAGAGAGGTTGGGATGAAATATGGTTAAGCACAAGTTAGTGAGAATTAGTGATTTGGTATTTGACACAAAATTTAGTGATTTGTTATTTGAACAAAATCTAGTCATTTGGTATTTGACACAAATTAGTGAGAATAAAGCGCCCAAAATTGAGCTAGTAACTCGACCGACATCATCAATCACCATACCTAATATCCTATGTTAGAGTATAAATCACTACTTAGTCTTCAACTATTAGTTTAATAAAGATTATTCCCCATGATATCAAAGTCAGGCTAAATGATAAGTCTAAGGTTCAAATCTCACTAGGCCATATGTTTATTTGCACGAGGTGAAGGAGATTTCGCAACATTCGCACTTCATGACAATAGTCATTTGTGTGAGGGGGCGTATAAATGAATAAGATCATTATCCAACTTTTAACCATTAACTTAAACTTTTAGAAGCTCCTTGTAAACCAACTGTCAAGACAAGACTTTCATTAGGCTTAGTCTCGTGGTTGTGTTTTATTCACTTCCCACTATTCTCCATTGAATCTACACCCTGTGGAGGGGATCCATGGAATAAGATGATTCAAATTTCAAGCCTAAATTTTTGAATGTGACAAGCTCGCTAATCATGCTGAGTTTACAAAACTTTGTTAAGTTAGTCGAGCCTCAATGCGAAGTTATCTGTGAAACCAACTCAACCAAAAATTTAAATTGGTAGTTGAAGATCTAATAATAATTTTATATTCTAACACGCCCCTCACGTGAATTCCCTTTGGGCGTGAAGCTTGGATGCTGCAAACGTCCCCTTCCTCCTGCTGCAATCCCCCCCTTTACCTTGCGCAAATAAACATTGGGTGTTGAGATTCGAACCCAAGATCTTTTACTCAGTCTGACTCTGATAACACCATATATATATGAAACCATTTCAAGTCAAAGCTTAACTAATAATTAAAGACTTAATGATAATTTTATGCTCTAACACGGTCAAGGACTATAAACTGTACCCGACTCATTTACACCTCCTCTTCTCTATTTTTACAACTCTATTTCATGTAAAACAAATCCAAGTTCAATGCCGACAACTTCTCCCTCTTTTAATCGGGAATATGTAGTGATACTACTAGATCTATTTGGAAAAGAAGGAACATTTATCTGATCATATATAGTAGTGACATTTTTTTCCAGAAGAAAAGAATCCATAAAGTACACAAGAGCAAAAAAAACAAGACGAAATAGCAATTCAAAGCCCTAAATAATTTAAGAGGTGATAGTGGAAATGAAATTTTATTCCAACAACATCCTAGCTAGGTGTTTCCTATGGGCTATGAGTAGGATTGGAAAGGTTTATGGCCTCTCCAGGCTCTCCTTTTAGGGTTATTCAACTCCAAGGCTCATGAAGATACAACATTAGAATTACTTTACGTTGAAGGTGTGTTTGGTGCAATTGAAAATTATTTTCTAGGGACGAATGTGAGAGAAAAGCATGAGAAAGATGAGTCGGACGAGAGAGAAAGAGTTGGATGTGGAAATAGATTGTTGGATGAGATAAAGAAGCGAACGCGAGTAACTTGGGCTGTCAGGAGTAACATGGTCCATGAAATCGGATTTTCTTAAGGTTAGACCCAAAAATGGTTTAGAAAGCAATGGGAAATAATTTTCACTAATTAAAAATGATTTTTTCACCACCTTTGCCCGCCAAACACCTAAAAATGGAAAAAATTACTTTATGAAAAATGATTTTCCTCTCATCAAACACACCTAAATTTTTAGGGTTATCCATTCACAAAGCTCAAATAAAAAACTTACTAACAACTGATGTTCTAGTACCAAATCACGTTAATAAATATGTCTCTATTGTAAAAGTTCATTGGTCATTTACCTTAACATTTATCTTTTTTTTAGAAACAGAATTATTTTGGTACATCAAAAATAGAAATAATAAACTAATAATAGACAAATTAGTAATACTTCAAAAGGATTAGATGTATAAAACCAATTACCGATGTGTCGACTGCATTTTTTAATAAATTGAACTGGAGGGTCCATGTTAATTGTATATGTTTTTATTTTTTAAAATAATTTGAATAAATTGAAGTTATATATGTAGGTTAACAGATAGTGAAAGTGCATACAAAATGAATATTTTTCCCTATACCCTTTTAAAATTATTTAATATTCGCAAAATAGATACTTTAAGGAATTTATGTATATACTCATCGGACTATAGGTTGTTCTCTAAGTTGTATTTAGGTGTAGATATTAGTAACTAATAAAGGTGTGTAGTACATCAAGGGAATCTAACAACTTTGTTTGAATAGGAAAAATTTTCACAAAGCAATGATGCCGATGAAGATATATCGTTCTTACAATCCTAAACATCTACTGTATATAAGTAGGAATCGTTTCATTCTTATCCGATTCAAAATAATGTCATTTAAATAAGCAGACACTCAACATGTTCCCTAAATATAAGACAGTTCATGTCATTTCACATCATATCATTCTTTCACGTCACAAAAAAGGTGGCATTAACGTCCAAACGACGTCTAGTCCACGTAATTCAACCGTCATCACATTCTTTTAACCCGATTAAATCCCTAAAACAAAAGTTACACTTAAAGGTGTATAGGAAAAGCAAGAATGGGTAAGGGGATGATCAAATTCAAAAAATGAGGTGATTAGAAAAGGTACGAGGGTGATTATAACACCCAAAAAAGAAGACAAAAGGTACATGTAACAAAGTTGGATTGGCAAAATATTGAGGAAAAAATAAGAATTGAAAGGTTGGATGGGAGCACATAATAATGCAAAGGCTAAAGATGCAAGGCCAAAAGGGGGGCAAATTGTCTTATACCAAACACATTGTGAGGGAGGAATAAGGAAGAAATAAAAAGGGGGTCCTATTAGATATATGTATCAAAATTATGTTGATGCATGGGTCATTTTATTTGTCTTGTTAATTATTTTGGCCTTTGGGTTAATTGCAAGCTAGCTACAATATATATACATCGATATCATCATCAAGATCATGGAAGATATATCGATAATTCATAGATAGATAGATAGATAGACATATATAGTTTCTGAATTTTGGACCCCGTAAGATAGGGCAATTTATTTTATGAACCTTTCTTTTTGAATGTTAATTTTTTGAACCTTAAAGTTTGTGGGCTGAATATAAGAAAAGACTCGTGTCTAGTTCTTCAATTCTTTATATTCTCATGTGTGAATTTCTTTCCTGATTGACGACAAACTTCGAGATTAAGGTTAAAATTGATATTAAAACTATAATCCACATCTCTTATTCATATTGGAGCTACTTAAACCTCTAAATTCCATTGAGAGTAGCTCAAAATGTACTTTAGGTCTAAGGGTCAAATAAGAAGCAACAACAAAGGGAATGATAGGTAAGGGTATTATAGCTTCAATATCAATTTTAAGCTCAGTCCCGAAATTTGACATCAATCGGGAGAGAAATCAAACATGGAAAGAAAAAAAAGAACGTGTCACATTACTTTTTTAATCAGCCCACAAACTTTAAGATCTAAAAAATTAACATATATCGATAATTATCCTATATTCCCACATCCAACATGCAAAAAACCCTAAATAGATAGATAAATAGACATTATATCGATATCATCATATGATCATGAAGAATATATCGATTATTCAATACATATAGATAGATAGATAGATAGATAGATAGACATATATCGATATGCTGATCACGATTATGAAAGGATATATTGATAATTTGATACATAATACATAGATAGATATTAGATAGATATATAAATGGGGTCTTGTGATGCCATGATGATATGATAAAGAAAAAGGAGGAGGAGTGTTGATGGATAAAGGGAAAGTGGTAGCCATGTACAACCAAAATGCACCATCATACACATCCATGTCCATGTCCATGTCTATGGCCATGGCTGTGCTGATTTGACTTGTTTTCATCAGTAAGTTTTTTGTACGCTTGCTTTTGTTTGGCATTTACCTATAAGTTTGCCGTAAAGCTTTGTATATCGTATTTTGTTGTTGGAATTCTACGTGGTCGTATTGTAATACTAGTTTCTTATAATTTCGATATGATGCTATCCTTAATCAATAATTACTCCTTGTTAATTTGTCAGCACTCAGCACCAACGACAAAAGTATGAAATATGTTTCTTCAACATTATGGCTACACTATTAGATAGACTACGGTCTATTTAGAAACGTAGCCCAAAATTTATAAGCCTTTTATTCCTTTTTGTGTTTTTAATTGACCTCTCTCTCTCTCTCTCTCTCTCTCTCTATATATATATATATATATATATATATATATATGAAAAGAATGTGTGTAGGTAAAGTTGTGCATGTTAGGATTCTCAAGGCGTGGTTAGCAGACAAACAATAATAAGGACGAAAAATAAATAAAGATTCGACACAAGGAATTAACGTGGAAAAACCTAAATCGGGAAAAAACCACGAACGATGCACTATCAGAGGATTACAACGGTGTTTCAGAGATTTCCAGACCTCCACAATCTCTCACAGCTTTTCTAGAGTTACAACCTGAGAACTCAACACTCACAGTTGAGCCTCACACAACTCCCTCAGGAACACAGAGATTACAGGTCAATCTCTTGTGGTATAAGATGAAACACTCTCAATTGCTAGGTGGTTTAAAATAAGGAGAACAAGACCCCTATATATACTAGAAGGTACAAAAGGAAACCCTAGGGTACAACCTAGAAGATAGTCGTCGCAAGGAAATAACACAAACATGGGCTAACACACGCGGCCCATCAAAAATAACCGCCGCAACCGTAAAAACGATGGCTGCGTTTTTCTATAAACGCCTACTGGACATGCCGCTGGCAGCAGGCAGAAAAACGCAGGCTGTGCGTTTTTCTCTTTTCCTTCGATCTTCCTTCTTCCGCTCCTTCTTCATATTAGGTCTTTTATCCCAACAAATTGGTCTTCACACCCAACAATCTCCCACTTGAAGACCAATTGTAGACACGTTCTTCTACCACTTCAACACCTTCTCAAATCCTCTAGTGCACCCATCTCGATCTTATTCAGCAAAGATCAACAGAGGTCCAAGTTGACCTCCCATCAACTCCTCTTTTTGCAACAGCCTCCCACTTGAACTGATCACGCCCCTGCAACTTCGACATACGCATCATTGCCAACAACTTAGGGGAATTTTGGATTGGGATTTTACTTCGTGTTGAACTTGTCGAATTCCCGTGCAGGTTAGATGCGTTCCTCGGCTGACCATCCGTTCCCGTAGCCTCGACCTGAAACCTCCTCGTTTCTGGTACCCTTCTCTCATCAAAGAAGCTAACACGCCTTTGACGAGCATGAACAGACCTGTTAGAATTATTAATGACAGAATATAGTTTCCCCTCTTTCCTGCCATTTGCAATTATCAGAGATCCTTTCGTTACCCTCCAATGATCATCTTCAAATCTCGTCGTGAACCCTTCTTCATCCAGTTGACACACAGATACAAGGTTCTTGGTCAGACCCGGGACATACCGAACATTCTTCAATCTCCAAGTTCCACCCTTAAAGGTTTTAATGTTCACATCACCTCTTCCTAACACCTTTAGGTTGTGACCGTTTGCAAGCCTAACCCTGCCAAACCTCCCACTCACAAAATTGCTAAAGGCCTCCCTGCTAAACGAAGAGTGAAACGAAGCACCCAAATCTATCACCCAGCTCCCTTCTGACTTGTCAACACTAACAGTTAGGGCATCACCAATATCCTCAGCAGAATATACAGAGTCATGGTCATTATGATTGCTCTTCCTGGGTTTGGAATAATCCCTACGAAAATGACCTCTATAACCACAAATCCAACACAACACTTGCTCCATGTTTCGACCTCTAGATTTTGATCGACCCCGACCCGAGCTCCCACTATTCCTCCTACCCCTGACAGTCAAAGCATTCCCCGAAGACTCAGACACATCAGAATATTTCCTATGAATACTTTCATTCAGGACAAAGTCTCTAATTTCCCCAAACTTCAGTTTCTCACCCTTCTTAGTAGACAAAGTTACAGAAGTCACAAAATTTTCCCAAGACTTAGGTAGGGTAGCCAATAGTATATTAGCATTCATCTCATGGTCGAAATTAAATCCCACAGAGGTTAACTTTGATAGTATTATATTCAACTCATTCAGACTATCATGCATATCACCAGACTCTTGCATTTTAAATTCAAACAAACGACGTAACACATATACCTTGTTCACCGCCGAAGGTTTCTCATATGTGTTTTGAAAAGCCTCGAGCAGATCTTTCGTCGTTTTTTGATCTTTGACGTTGAAAGCCACGTTCCGAGCTAGCGTCAACCTGGCCGTACTGAATGCCTGATCATCAAGCTCTTCCCAATCCTTCTGTTCCATCTCTTTTGGCTTATCACCCATCGCAAGATGCAACCTTTGCTGGTAGAGCACATCCTCAACGCGCATCCTCCACCATGCGTAGTCTTTCCCATCGAATTCCGAAATCTTCACAATAGCGCCCGCCATTGCTTCTCAGTCTGCAGATCAACCACGCTCCAACCAAAGCTCTGATACCAGTTGTTAGGATTCTCAAGGCGTGGTTAGCAGACAAACAATAATAAGGACAAAAAATAAATAAAGATTCGACACAAGGAATTAACGTGGAAAAACCCAAACAGGGAAAAAACCACGAACGATGCACTATCAGAGGATTACAACGGTGTTTCAGAGATTCCCAGACTTCAACAATCTCTCACAGCCTTCCCAGAGTTACAACCTGAGAACTCAACACTCACAGTTGAGCCTCACACAACTCCCTCAGGAACACAGAGATTACAGGTCAATCTCTTGTGGTATAAGATGAAACACTCTCAATTGCTAGGTGGTTTAAAACAAGGAGAACAAGACCACTATATATACTAGAAGGTACAAAAGGAAACCCTAGGGTACAACCTAGAAGATAGTCGTCGCAAGGAAATAACACAAACATGGGCTAACACACGCAGCCCATCAAAAATAACCGCCGCAGCCGTAAAAACGTTGGCTGCGTTTTATAAGCGCATTGCCGCTGTATTTTTGCCATAAACGCCATCGACATTTATACCGCGTAAAAACACAGGCCGCATTTTTCTCTTTTCCTTCGATCTTTCTTCTTCCGCTCCTTCTTCATATTAGGTCTTTTATCCCAACAAATTGGTCTTCACACCCAACAGTGCATGGTTCCGTTCAAACCAAGAAATGGATTAGACCGAGGAAAGTTTAGTCCAATTCTTGGTCCAATGAATTCTGATATTCGATATTCATTCGAACCCATTATAGCGACTATTAGATAGACTGTGGTCTATTTAGAAACATACCTCAATAATCATAAGTTTTTCCCCTTTTTTGTGTTTATAATTGTCGTACTTTTATATATATTTGAAAAGAATGTATGCAAGTAGGATTATGCATGGTCCAGTCCGCACCAAAAAATGGATTGGACCGATGAAAGTTCAATTCGGTCCTTGACCCAAGAAATTCCGATATTCTGTCCACGTCCATCCCATGGACTGGAGAAAGACCGAGGACTTAATCAAAGGAGCGAGTAAAGAGTGACTCAACTACTGAAATTCTAGGGCTTTTTTCACTCTTGCTTATTAATAGTTGTGTGCAATCGAGTATAAACTGGATTGGGCTAGTGCAGGACTGAAAAAAGTTCCGTCTTGGATTGGACCAACATAACTTTTTCGATCCAATCTTTGGTCCAGCTCAGTCCCCAAGTTTGATCCTTGATTCTTTCGATCCAATCTCGTCCGATCCAATAGTCGATCCCCCTCTCACACATAAATCTCTGACAAACCACATTAAGAAGTGCTCAATCCCACTCGATCGTAAGATTTTCTCCTATATATGATAAGATTTTCTCTTTATCATATATAGTCGCACCTGATCTAGTTTCAGCTCACCAACCTACTTCAAGAGTCCCAAACGTGCATGTCATGTGATCCTTGCTCGCACCTTGTGTCCAATCCGACAAACCATCAGCTCTGATACCGCTTGTTCAGGACATTCAATCTAAAGGTATGAGTCAAATTTAACCAAGATCTATTGATCCATATTTCCCGAGGGTCCTTAGCATCGAAAAAAAATAACGAAAGTGGATCCAAGTTATTTTCCTTCAAGTCAAGCTCGGGTCGCTTTTGAAGCCTCAAATCGACTATTTTGGAAGCAAAGGGACATTTTGATAATTTCACAAGGGTCAAACTCGGACATATGGAACATCTTCACTCTTTTGAAGCCTCAAATCGAGATCGAAAGGGTTCAAACGGAGCTAAGAAAGACCGAAGAAGGAAAAATGAAAAGGGAAGAAAGTGGACAAAATTTGGTAACAAGAAAAGACACGTCTTCACTCTTTTGGTCATAAATCCTCCAATATAACTCCGATTAACTTGAAATTTGAAGAGCTTATAGTAAACACCGAGAGCTTTCTATCAATATATTATGAGCTTAAAACGGAGTTCGGATGAAGAAGTTATGCGAGTTTGAAGTCGACAGAAAATTTGCCCAGATGGTCATGCCCGTGACCTCCCACGGCAAGTTTGTTTTGACTTCAGAAATCACGTCACGCCCGTGACCAAGAGGATCATTCCCGTGTCCCCAATTGTCACGCCCGTGACCGTTCTGCACAACACGCGTTTTCTTCCGCCTTTTTTTCATTGTTGTCTTTTCTCCTTTTCCCCCTTTCCTTTATATACTTGTTTCCCCCTCCATTAGAGAAACTTTTGATGAAACTTTTAGATTTAGACTCAAAATTCCTCTCACTTGGAGAGTTTATAATTTTGGGTTTTCAAACCCTAATTAATGAAAGCTAATCCTTTGGGTGGAAATTGCTTGGTGATTTCTCTTCTTGGTGAGTGAGTGTTCTTCCTCCACTCTTTATGAGATTTCTTGAGTGTTTCAAGACTCTTTGCTTGTGGAAGGTCCTTGTGCAAGTGATTAAACATATTAGTTCAATTGGTGAGTGATTACTCTTTACAATTGTCCATATCCCTTTTAATTCTTGTTGTGTTTGTTGTTCATCTCCAAAACCCACAAAACCCTAAAAATTAGTGGTAGTTTTATACTCTTTACAATTGTCCATATCCCTTTTAATTCTTGTTGTGTTTGTTGTTCATCTCCAAAACCTACAAAACCCTAAAAATTAGTGGTAGTTTTATGAGTTCTAAATTGGGGTTTTCTCAAACCCTAAGTAGTTAGTGGATCCTTGGCCTCCCATATTTATCCATTCGAAGGACCCCCGGGTTTCACGGATCATTTGGTATCAGAGCAAGGATTAGAACTCAAGTTTAAAGAGAAAATTTTCCAGATTTTTGTGGTTCTTGTTCTTGTGGATTTGGGCATTATTCTTGATGATTTTGGATGCAAAATTGATGCTTGATGAATGGTATTGGTCCCTTGATGTATTAGGAGTGTTGGGATATGATTTTTATCATTTGGGTCCAAGTATTTGTTGAGTACTAGGTTGATTATTGAAGTTATTTGTGCCCAGAAAATTTTTCTCTGTTTTGGATTGTTGATGTTTCTTGGCATGTTTGGTTGAGTTTTGTTGTGAATTTTGATCCCCAAGTGAATGCTATATATACCTAGTTGTTGTTGGTGGTGAATATTGAAGAAATTCATTTTGTTGGAGTTGATTTGGGTTGCATTTGGGAAGAGTTCTTGGAGTAAGTTTGGAGATTGAATATTTTGGGGTTTGGTGTTTGTTCATACTTCTTCCATGGATGAAAATGGTTGATTTGGGTGTTTAGATGGATAATGTGTTGTTGGCTATTTGTGTATGATGTGGTCATTTGGTGCTTGCTATTTGCATTGGTGATTATCATTGGTTTGGTCGATTGTGGTTCATTCCCTTTGCCGGTTTCACCCCATCTTCCCCCACAAAAAATAGCCTCGCAAAACTCCACAAAAATTCCTTAGCCACAAAAGAGCCCCAAAGCCTCATCCGAATGTATTTTTCTTAGCCCATCATTGCCCTCAACTCCTCAAATGGCCTCGCCGTCTAGTCAAATGGACGATCGAAAATTCCCTCCTCGACCCGATTCCCATTCCAAAACCACCCTCTCGATGGCTCTTCAACATATCATAGATAGCCAAGAAGCGATGCGACGTCAAATGAATATTTTGAGTTACGCCATTGCCAAATTGCGACCCGGTTTCCCGAGAAAGGTTTATGGTAATTATTGAAGGTCTTATGTTGGACGTCGACCTAGTATCTCTACTCATGAGTCTAGAGTTGATGATCTATATGATTGGAGAAAGGAGAAGGCTTAGTCATGGTCTTCTATCAAGGAGGACACTCAGTCTCGGGTTCGCTCTTCCTCCAAGAGAATTCGATCCAAACCATCTTTTGGAGCTCAAGCAGATGATGCGGAATATCTTAGGAAGCTCAAGAGTAGAAAGTGCTTCAAATTTAGAGAGTATGGTCATTATCAAACTCAATGCCCTTTGAAGATAGTTGAATGTGCCAAAACCAATGAGGTAGAGACACCGGAGACTCCAAGGACTAATGTTGAGGTTCGTGTACGAGAAGAGGAGAGCTCCACTCCTAAGCAATCCTTTATCATGACTAAGGATCCCCAAGATGATTCTCAACGGGAGACTCTCTTCCATACCCAATGCACCATTAATGATAGAGTGTGCAAGATGATCATCGATAGTGGGAGTTGTACGAATGTAGCATCTACTACTTTGGTGGAGAAGCTTCAATTGTCCATTCTAGCTCATCCCCAACCTTATAGCTTGCAAGGGCTTAAAGATGGTGGTCATCATCAGGTATCTCAACAAGCCTTGATATCTTTTTCCATTGGTTCTTACATAGATAGTGTTCTTTGTGATATCGTTCCCATTGATGCTTGTCATTTGCTCCTTGGAAGACCTTGGCAATATGATAGACATGATATCCATGATGGTCAGGAGAACACTTACTCCTCCTTGATGGAAAAAAGACGGATTGTGCTCACACCCCTCTCACCTACTCAACTCCATGAAAGTCAAACCGTGGTGGGAAGTGAGAAGAGAGGCCTCCTCCACATGAGTGAAACACGGGATAAGAATGCTTTGAGCGAAAGGAAGCCACATTTGGCTTTACTTTTGCGAAAAGGTAATCCTAGTGAGGTTGAGAGATCCATAGCTCCACAAAATTTTCCAACCTCCCTCCCTTGTCCCTCACCGTTACCTATAACTCCTACCGATCTCTATACCATGAATGCGAGCCTTGTGTGTCCGATCATTCCCGGACTACCTTTTGGAGATAAGTTGCATGGCAACAAGTCCATCGCGTCACTCCCTAGCTTGCTTCCTCAATCGAGATGTTCCAAGGAAGAGGCATCTCTTGTGACGACTACCTTGTGGCCTTCAACAAAATAATGAGCACTAGGCATGTGAAGGTCCCTCTTGATGGCGAGTTGGTCCATTTTTCCTTCTGAAATTACTACACCTTTACGAAGAAGGGGTTGATGAGTGTCATTTTGATCCGGCCAATGGGTTTTAATGAGTTGATTTTACATGAGCAATCGGTTGGATTTGAACTCCCAAGAGTTGAGGGCAACTCTTCTCCAACAAGGGGGGTTTGATCTATATTTCCTGAGGGTCCTTAACATCGAAAAAAATAACGAAAGTGGATCCAAATTATTTTCCTTCAAGTCAAGCTTAGGTCGCTTTTGAAGCCTCAAATCGACTATTTTGGAAGCAAAGGGGCATTTAGGTAATTTCACAAGGGTCGAACTCGGACCTATGGAACATCAATGAGGAGCACGGGAGAAACCGAGATCGAAGGGGTTCAAACGGAGCTAAGAAAGTCCGAAGAAGGAAAAAGGAAAAAGGAAGAAAGTGGACAAAATTTGGTAACAAGAAAAGACACGTCTTCACTCTTTTGATCATAACTACTCCAATATAAATTCTATTGACTAGAAATTTGGTGAGCTTATAGTACACACCGACAGCTTTCCATCAATATATTATGGGCTTAAAACAAAGTCCGGATGAAGAAGTTATGCGAGTTTGAAGTCGGCAGAAAATTTGCCCAGATGGTCACGCCCGTGACCTTTGTTGTCACGCCCCTGACCTCCCACGGCAAGTTTGTTTTGACTCCAGAAATCATGTCACGCCCGTGACCAAAAGGGTCACGCCCGTGACCTCGATTGTCACGCCCGTGACCGTTCTGCACAACACGCGTTTTCTTCTGCATTATTTTCATTGTTTTCTTTTGTCCTTTTCCTCCTTTCCTTTATATACTTGTTTCCCCCTCCATTAGAGAAACTTTTGATGAAGCTTTTAGATTTACACTCAAAATTCCTCTCACTTGAAGAGTTTGTAATTGTGGGTTTTCAAACCCTAATCAATGAAAGCTAATCCTTTGGGTGGAAATTGTTTGGTGATTTCTCTTCTTGGTGAGTGGGTGTTCTTCCTCCACTCTTTGTGAGATTTCTTGGGTGTTTCAAGACTCTTTGCTTGTGGAAGGTCCTTGTGCAAGTGATTAAACATCTTAGTTCAATTGGGTGAGTGATTACTCTTTACAATTGTCCATATCCCTTTTAATTCGTGTTGTGTTTGTTGTTCATCTCCAAAACCCCAAAACCCTAAAAATTAGTGGTAGTTTTATGAGTTCTAAATTGGGGTTTTCTCAAACCTTAAGTAGTTAGTGGATCCTTAGTCTCTCATCTTTATCCATTCGAAGGACCCCCGGGTTTCCCGAATCATCTATGACAACAAGTTAATTGGATTTCCATCCAAAAATTAATTAGTGTTGAGAGAAGCACACTTAATTTGTAAACCTAACCTCTTACTTTAAAATTCCGACATTGAACATA
Source organism: Portulaca oleracea (assembly GCA_029582165.1). NCBI lineage: Eukaryota > Viridiplantae > Streptophyta > Magnoliopsida > Caryophyllales > Portulacaceae > Portulaca > Portulaca oleracea. Next base: position 10,713,180 of record CM055872.1, on the reverse strand, counting down.
TGACTTATGTGAGTGCAACCCAACATACATGATATGTAGAGTCTTCAATCATGTTAATATTTGTTCGGTTGTAATTTTTGTGGTTTTATAAGTTAAGGTTGTCGGTCTCAGGGATGGGTGTGAGGCTTGATTAAGGGTAATCGGTTTGTGTAAAGGGGTTTTTCTCAATGCGGAAAGCGATAAATTATGTAAAGAAAGCATTTAAATCTAACCTAGACATGATAATAATAAAGAAAGCAATTAAAAGAAAGCAAATAAAGAAAGCACTTAAGGATGAAAGCAGTTAAAAGGCATGAATGAAGACAATGAATGAACAATGAAATTGGGAACGAGAAATTATACATTTGATGACTAATCTTCAATAAACCTTCAATCTACACTTGAATTTCCCCCGAACAAACAAGAAATTGTGGTTTGGATTACCAAGAATCTCCCAAATTCTCACTAGTAGAATTGGAGTTCCTTGACCCTTCTCCCCACTAAAAATGGAGTTGATTGTGGCAAACACTATAAAGCTTGGAAAACAAGTCAACAATGGAAATTAGAGAGAGAGAGAGAGAGAGAGAAGAGAGAGAAAGCTTGTAAAACTTCAATGGAAACTTGCTTGAATTGAGAAAGCTTGAGAAAGTTTGAATACAAATGCTAGAAATCAATGAAAGGTTGAAGAACAATGAAGAACAATTGAAAACTTGAAGAACAATTAAAGAGAGATTAAAGCAAATAAAGGAAAGCAATTAAATCTAATTCTACTCCTAAACTACCTAGGCTAATTGATAATTTAGATTAATACAAGTGGGTATTTATAGAAGAAGGAAAAATACAACCCAAAACCCTAGGACAAATCGCAGCACGCGCGTCTGCAGACAGAGTGGCTCGGGCGAGCCACCCTCTGGCTCGGGCGAGCCAGCGTTCTGGCTGGTGTTTTTGTTGCCCTGTGGCTCGCTCGGCGAAGCGCAGATGGCTCGGGCGAGCAAGCGTTCTGGGCAGTTTTTCCCTGCCGACTTCAAACGCGCATAACTTCTTCATCCGAACTCCATTTTAGGCCCGTAAGATATCGATGGAAAGCTCGTGTGTACTTTAAGCTCCCAATATTTCAGAGCTATCGAGTTGTAACGAAGAGTTATGACCCAAAGGGTGAAGGCACACGTATTTCAAACCTTTAAGTTTGTACCGCTCTGCTTGCGCCAATCTTGATATGGAATTTCCGACTTCGCTTCGCCTCGGCTCTGCTCGGGTTGACTTGGTTTGACTCGGATCTCGCTCGTTGACTTGGTTTGACTCGAAATAGCTCAATTCCCTAAAACCTTCAATTAAGCCCAAACTTCTTCTAACTCCTTATTTTCCTACAAAACACCAAATCATTATATCTAATATATAAATAGGGTTAAAACAAGCAAATATACCCTATAAAGAGAAGAAATTCGGCTCAAACGAGGCCTAACACCACTCCACAAGGGTTTGCTCGCCTTGAGCAAACTAAAAACGAAGAAAAGGACTAAAAAGAAAAATTAAAACCCTAACTCACTTTCTAGAATCACGAATGCATTTAGCATATGCATCAAGCCCTTTAAACCCCCCGGTAGCCCAGGTGGACGAGGTAGGTCTCGTGAGGGTTTATAGCAACTATACCCACAAAAGCCACGAGAAAAGAAAAAGGGGAAAGAAAAAGAAATGAAAACCGAAAAACGAAACAAAGCAAAAGCAAAGAAGATATTCCCGTCCCCAATCATGCACCTAGTTCCCAAACCCACCTCAACAATCAAATGGAAGAAGCAAGTATAAACAAATTAAGACACGAAGGTTGGAAAACTGCCAATCTTTGAGATTTTGAACCCAAACACTTCCTGATGAGCAAAACACCTCGTGCATATGTGCAAGTGGGCTCTAATCGGTCTTTCCTATCCTAAACCAGACAATCAGAGTTGTTCTCATGCTCAAGCTCGGGATTATCTATCCTACTTCACTCTTAGTTTTTCTTTCAACCTCTCTTTCTTTCTTTTTCTTACACCACTCTTTCTTTCTTTTTCTTCTCTTTTTACTTTTCTCTTTCTTACCATTCTTTGCTCAACACTTTTTTCCTTTTTCTTGCTTCGCTTCTTTTCTTTTTCAAAACCTACGCTCTTTTCTTTACACTCAATCGGTTTGTGTCTTTAGAGCGTTTGTGTCGGGTTTCATGATTTAAGCACCGCCTTCGCAAAGGGTTACCTCCTGCTGGGTTTCTCCATACGTGAGTCATTGCACTTAAGGGACATAGGTGCCGATCCACCCAAACCAACCCATAACAGAGGCCCGACAAGAATTATTTAATGCATTAATTAAGAGCTTAAGCAATTGAACAACTAAAATCGTCTAACTTAGGTAAGAATTCACATCAAAGCGTGTAAGAATTGAGGATTCCGCTTCCCATTCCATGTAAAGGTCTAATAGAGATAATTCATGGCAAAATCCTTCCTAAGGCCCATCATTATTCATACCGCCGCCTAACTGACTAAATCAGCCGATTAGACAACTATCTACACAACTGTGAACGGAAACATCCTCAAAAAGAAAAACAACTTTTGGGTTTTTCACAACATTTCTCCCCTTTTTATTTTCTTTTCACACACAAAATTTTCAATTTTTAGACACAAACTACGAAAAAACAAAAACAAAGACTCAAAAACTAGGTGATCTACCCATGACACATGGAAAATAACACCCCCCACTCCCACACAAAACTTCACAGTGTCCCCATTGTGAGAAGAAGGATGTCACAAATAAGGTAGAAAACCTAAAAACACACAACAAACACATAACAAACAATAATTGGTGGCGACCCGAGCCCATACGTCTCCAACAACAATAATATCCTAACATTCACATTCAAGGGGTTCGCTACCCAAAAAGAAAACCAAGCATGCAACATGGATCATCGATATATTCACATAAAGAGAGAGTGGAAAGTAATTACCTCAAGATCTTCAATTAAAAGCACTCAATCCACGATCCAAAGAACATCACACATAGGTTAGAAATAAACAAGAAAACATACTATGTGTGATGGTTCACATGCAAGATCAAAAAGAAAATCAAACTACACAAGACACTAAGGATTAATGAACTAAGAAAACAAACTAAAATATTTACAAAACGACTCTTTTTTTTTCTTTTCTTAGACTCGAATACCGGAATACATACTACCCTCCCACTCCAACACAAAGAGGTTGTCGTGTCCTCAAAATGGAAACAGAAGTAGGTAAGCAAGCACCCCAAAATTAAAGACAAAGACACACACAAAAAGAAAATAAAAGAAGAAAAGAAAGACCAACTCACTAATTATACAAGAAGGGTGAGGAAGGATATTACCTCAAGGGCATCTTATCAAGAAATTCACTCCTTCTCACCTCAAGATATCGGGCATCATGTCAGAACCATTCAACGCCCGGAGTAACAAATCATGCATCCTCTCATGCATCTCAGAATGGTGGTGGTAAGAGCACACTCGCAATAGCACATAAACAAACATTAGTGCCCTTAACAATTTATCAAATGCTTTAGAAAAGTCATGGAACTGATGAAATTCATGAATATACAAGACTTTTCTAGGCACGGTGAAAGAAGACATGACAAATGGATCCTCCCATTAACTCGTAAATGGAGATTGGGTATACAAATCAACGAAAGGAGGCAATACAACACATTTATGGACATGCTCATGGGAAGACTTGGATGCAAACAACGACTCATAAAGCATATCACCATCAAAAATATCATTGTCACAAACCAAGTCCAAACACTTAGGATCAATCCCCATAGACTCAAGTTCATCATCACAAGATTGCACATCAATGGATTTACAAGAAAGGGTAGCTAATGCCTCGCTAATGCAATAATTCTCAATGAAAGTGAACAAATTGGTGTCAAGCACACATTCAATCACCAAGGATTCAATTTCACTCTCAACAAGATCATGCTCAATTATATCACAAGCATCATAGCATTCAATAAACTCATTTTTTTCTTCACACAAAGGCATGGACAAGGGTGTGGACAATGGTTCATCATCTAGCATGTTTTCAACTAATTCTACATCATCACACACATAATCATCATGTTCCTCATGCTCACTAGGTGGGGCTAGAGCTAAGGAATTACTAAGTAGTCCAAGGCATGGTCGGTTATAATAATCCTCATCCTCATCATACACAGCAGAATCAACATGCATTTCAGGACTCAAAGACAATGAATGACCTATTTCAACATTCGAATCTACCAATTGAGCAAGATAAGTTTCTACCCTAGGTTTAAGCACGTGCTCAAATTCATGCATGCATTTATTCACCCTATCTTGTAAACCAACTATTTCAGCACCAATTTTATCTAGTCTACAAGATTCGGAAGCATGAGACGGAGATTCACAATGCACACACAAATGACGAGACTCAACATCATCACATGGAGAAAGATCATAACGTTTCTCATAGTGCAATTGAGCATGAAGAGCACACGGATTGCCAAAACAAGAACCCGATGAATAAAAAGTCTCCCCAAATCGGCGAGTATCCGTGTACAACCAATCAAATAATTCCCAAGCCCGATACTCATTTTCAACATTGAAATCAAAGTAATTCAGAAGAGAACGGGTCTCGAAATTCAATCCCTCATTAGTAACAACTAACACTTCCCAATTAGAATAAATATAACCATGAGGAGCCCAATAAACAAGATAATCATTTAATCTATCACGATAATCACAAAATAATTCTTGCTCATTTTGAGGGAAGCTAAAACATGCCATCTCTTTTTTTTCTATTTTTTTTGATATATATTTTTTTTCTCTTTTTTTTTTGTTTCGGATATTCAATTTTTTTGGCTACATTTTTCTAGCATAATCAAGGTAGCAATTAAACTATTTACATACAAACCAATCACCTAATCTACCAAATAACGCCATCCCCGGCAACGGCGCCATTGTTCGGTTGTAATTTTTGTGGTTTTATAAGTTAAGGTTGTCGGTCTCAGGGATGGGTGTGAGGCTTGATTAAGGGTAATCGGTTTGTGTAAAGGGGTTTTTCTCAATGCGGAAAGCGATAAATTATGTAAAGAAAGCATTTAAATCTAACCTAGACATGATAATAATAAAGAAAGCAATTAAAAGAAAGCAAATAAAGAAAGCACTTAAGGATGAAAGCAGTTAAAAGGCATGAATGAAGACAATGAATGAACAATGAAATTGGGAACGAGAAATTATACCTTTGATGACTAATCTTCAATAAACCTTCAATCTACACTTGAATTTCCCCCGAACAAACAAGAAATTGTGGTTTGGATTACCAAGAATCCCCCAAATTCTCACTAGTAAGTAGAATTGGAGTTCCTTGACCCTTCTCCCCACTAAAAATGGAGTTGATTGTGGCAAACACTATAAAGCTTGGAAAACAAGTCAACAATGGAAAATAGAGAGAGAGAGAGAGAGAGAGAGAGAGAAGAGAGAGAAAGCTTGTAAAACTTCAATGGAAACTTGCTTGAATTGAGAAAGCTTGAGAAAGTTTGAATACAAATGCTAGAAATCAATGAAAGGTTGAAGAACAATGAAGAACAATTGAAAACTTGAAGAACAATTAAAGAGAGATTAAAGCAAATAAAGGAAAGCAATTAAATCTAATTCTACTCCTAAACTACCTAGGCTAATTGATAATTTAGATTAATACAAGTGGGTATTTATAGAAGAAGGAAAAATACAACCCAAAACCCTAGGACAAATCGCAGCACGCGCGTCTGCAGATAGAGTGGCTCGGGCGAGCCACCCTCTGGCTCGGGCGAGCCAGCGTTCTGGCTGGTGTTTTTGTTGCCTCGGAAGCCTGGCTCGGGCGAGCCAACAGATGGCTCGGGCGAGCAAGCGTTCTGGGCAGTTTTTCCCTGCCGATTTCAAACTCGCATAACTTCTTCATCCGAACTCCGTTTTAGGCCCGTAAGATATCGATGGAAAGCTCTCGGTGTGTACTTTAAGCTCCCAAAATTTCAGAGCTATCAGAGTTGTAACGAAAGAGTTATGACCCAAAGGGTGAAGGCACACGTATTTCAAACCTTTAAGTTTGTACCGTTCCCCTGTTTTGCGCCAATCTTGATATGGAATTTCCGACTTCGGTTTCGCCTCGGCTCTCGGCTCGGGTTGACTTGGTTTGACTCGGATCTCGGCTCGGGTTGACTTGGTTTGACTCGGGAAATAGCTCGGGATTCCCTAAAAACCTTCAATTAAGCCCAAACTTCTTCTAACTCCTTATTTTCCTACAAAACACCAAATCATTATATCTAATATATAAATAGGGGTTAAAACAAGCAAATATACCCTATAAAAGAGAAGAAATTCGGCTCGAAACGAGGCCGAACAATATTGGAAAATACAAATTTATCGGTACGTAATTAAATATAAATGATCAAAAAGTAGTACTATAATATAAGTGATAATAACCCTTAAGATAATGAAATATATTTTTTTATTTTTAAAATTTTAAAATTTTAAACGGTATACAAATAAAACTCTTAGAATTGTTTAAGGGCGGGTCAAAATGGTTAATTAACAAGTATTTTAAGTTAATACGTTTTATCATTTTCAATTATGATATCAAACGTATTGATAGGAAAATTGAAATTAAACAAATTGAGGGAATTAAGGCCCTGTTCTTTTCTGCGGTTGGCAAACTGCGGTACCACAGTATACCACAGTTTGCCACAACTTACCACACTTCACCTCAAATCATTCTTTTTCTCTCTCCTCATTTTTCTCTTTCTTCATTTTTCTCCTCTGCTTTTTACATTCTCTCTCCTCACCTACCTCACGTACCAATAACCTACCACAATTCCAACACACTCACCGCAATTTCACCACACCTCACCACATCATACCGCAAAATACCACAAAAAAGAATAGGGCATAAGTTAAGGGGCATTTGGCAGGAATCCTAGGAAATAGATTTTCATGAGAAGTTTTTCATGGAAAAATTTCCCCATAAAAAAATTCCCTTAGCCCCCTTAAAGGAAAATTTATCGTAGAAAAATGTAGGAAATGGTGGGTCCACCGTAAAATTTTTCTCAAGGTCAACCTATATCCGAACATGAGAAAAATAAGTCAACCTAGTAAAATTGACCATTTCCCCGAAATTTTTGACCATTTCTCCAAATTTTTTGACCAATCCAACGCACCCTAAGCAAATTGAAGGAAGAAAGAAGTTTTAAATGGTTGGGAATCCAAGACGAGGAGACACTTTTGTGGTAGTGAGGGAGAAGATTCACGAGTTGGATGGTGTTGGAGGCTTGGAGGTACGTAAATGGAACAAATTCAAGACTTTATTTATAGATGACTCACAACTCACAAGTAGCAAATTCAATTACTCACTTACCATCGAGGTGGTTAAATATCTATCCTATATGGACTATGATAACTATCTTGACTCAAGATGATTCTTAACCATCTTAAATTGGTCATATTTCACATTTTTGTAACTTTTATTAATAGTTTCTTTAATAATTATATATATTTATCAATTATAATAATATAATACTTATTAACTAGGTCCAAAAAATATAATAATAGCTTAATTTTATCAATCAAAGTAGAAAATGCACATTTTATACATAGTTTTATATTTATGAAATAAATATAAACAAATAATTATTTTAAATTGTTTATAAGTTGTAGTAACCCTGAAAATAATGAAATATACATTTAGAATGATTTAAATACACTTAGTTTTAACTTTATTGATCATTTAGAAAAAATGCAAGATAGTTAAGAGTCATCTTGCATCAAGATGTTTATCATTTTTTACCCTTGTTCTTTTAAAAAAATTTTAACTTTTTCAAAGAAAAGTTAGACTCGTTTTGGTAGACTATAAAATTATCTGTGGATCTTTAATTATTAGACTAAATGTTTGATTGGGTTGGTTATACATGGTATTAGAACCAGACTTAGTGATAGGTCTCTAAATATTTATGTGAGGGTTGATCATCGGTTCAGGATTGGATTAAACGGGAATGGACTGAAAAGACCAAGGAACAAACTTGAGGCCTGAGCTGGATCGAAATTTTTTGTGTCCTAGACAGGACCGATATAACTTTTTTCGGTCTTGGATTGAGCTGAACGAACTTTTTCAATCTAATTCTCGATCCATTTTGAATTGGACTATGCACATCTATTTATGAAAAAGATTAAAAGAAACCCTAAAATTTTAACTGTTGAGTAGCTTCTATTCTATCCTTTTGTCCAGGCCTAAGGTCCATCAGTCCAGTCCATGGGTTGGACCGAGGATTGAATATTAGATCTCTTAAATCGAGAACTAGACTAAATTTTCCTTGGTCCATTTAATCCAATCCCTTTTTCAATTCAGACTAGACTTATATGCAACCTTAATATTAGATATATTTTTTTTTGACCAAGATAGTTTCACAAAATTAATTATTTAGACATCTTCAATTCACCAAAAAAATAAAAATAAAAATTTGGAATTAGCCAATTTGAATTGAAATACCTTCTTTTTAATGAGTTTGTATGAGCTGGTTTGCCGATGTCTTGGGTCCAAAAGTAAGCCACCCGGTCCAATCGAATCTAAATTCAGTTTTGTTTAGCCCAGATATTTCATTTTTTCCCCTTAATGTTTGCGTGATAAATATACTATGAAATAATTTAAATAACTGATTAGATATTTAGATCAATGATTTTTTATTAAAATTATAATTGCTAAATTTTAAAGAAAATATATTTAGACACATATATGATGTTGTTTAAGCTGATCTTATATTTGAAAATCTTGGAGACTGATAAAGTTGAAATGTTCACTGCAGATCAGGAAAAAAGGGCAAGTATCAAATTATTATGGCAAACATAGATACATAATTAATTATCAACCCACAATTTGTATCTAATGGATTTTTTTTTGGGTACCAACAAAGAATTATTACCTTAATTGAAAATTTCAAAGATGGACTAGTTGCTACTTAATTATCACCTCTTTGGTAACTTAGCTCGACTTAGGCTCTGTTCTTTTCTGCGGTTGGCAAACTGTGGTGCCACAACCTACCGTAATTTGCAATAACCCACCACAAAAATACCATTCTACCACAATTCACCACAACCCACCACAAAATACTTTTTCCAATTTATTATATATTTTTAAAAAACCCACCACAACATACCAATAACCCGCCACAATTACACCACAACCCATCACAATTACACCGCACCATACCGCGCCATACCGCAGAATACCGCATAAAAGAACAGGGCCTTAATTGGTATTTCTTATTTTCTGACTATAGATTAAATCCGATGGATTTGTAACTATTTGACAAACCAACCTATTTCCCATAAAAACATGTGCTATGCTTTGCATGTACTACCTCCGTCCCAAAATGTTTGTCTTTTGACTAAATTTTGACCGTTGGTTACTCATAAATTTTGCATGTACTACCACAATTGTAATTTTTATTAAGGTATCTTTCTAATAGCGGTAATTTCATGTTGGAACTCATTGTAATTTGTGAATAATCAAGGTCAAAATTTAGTCAAAGGACAAACATATTGGGACGGAAGTAGTAAAATCATTGGAAAAGTTGTGGACGAAAAAAGACAGACGATATCTTAAAATACATGAATGATATGCTTCACGTATTTATTGATATGCATCTGCATTTTAAAATTTTATAGATAAGAATATATTTTTACCTAATAAAATTGTTTTGTAATAAAATCCATTGCATTCCACCATTAAGTAACTAGCTTTCCTTTTCAATTGTCAACTATGTAATCGGTTAGGAGACGACATCGCTCAAATGAGTCATTAACTAAGACTAATTTATACATGTTATTGTCATTTGATATTGGTGGGAGAGAAATAACTAGAAGACGAGATACCAATTACTAGATTATGTGTACAAAATTAATTAGAAGTATTCTTACTGTTTGAAGGAAAGTGTCTATAACAGTATATAAACAATGAAAACACTTGGGAGAAAATTAAAATCCGTGGACAAATTTTCATTAAAAATGGTCTACTATATCGTAAATGTTCAAAGAGATAAAATTTGGTTTCATTTGAATTATAGATCAGCCTTAGTGTACTCATTGAAGTAGGGTTGTTAATCGGTTCAAAACTGAACCAAATCGAAAAGGCCGAAAACTGATTAATAAACTTAAAATCGAACTGTTCAGTTTAAACCAAAAATCAAATAAAAATTAGCTAAACCAAACCGAATGCTTTTGAACTTCATTTCCATACTTCCATTATTATTGAGCATTGACTACTATTATACTATCCTACTACTTTTGGTTACTTTGAATAAACCAAATAAGAGCCCTATTTGATTACTTCAATCTCCGATTTTTACCTAATAAAACAAAAATCTTGAACCAAAAACCGATCAAACCATGCAGTTCAGTTATCGAATTTTCAAAATCGAATATTGCACAACCTTGCTACACTCAACAAACCCGTTCATTCTTCTAGATGGGAGAGATAATTGTGTTGATTCTCTCAATCTGTCTCTCTTTTTTTTTTTGGGATCACCTATTTCACGCACTCCATAACCTTGTATAGACCTGTCAATTCGGTCGGGCGGGCGGTTTCGGGTCGGTCGTATATCGGATTCGGGTAAATACGGGTCGGGTGTATTTCGGGTTCGTGAAAATACACGCGGTATATTTCGGTTTCGGGTCAACCCAACGGATTACGATTACGACCTTTTTCGCTTTTTCTTTTTCGAAAAATGGTCTTTAAATATTACTTTTTGTACAATATACATAATAAAATATGATTATCTTCTAACAACGATAAATTATTGTAACTATTTTAATTTAAATAAGAGTAATAACAAATAAATAAGTTGCGCTTATAGTTTAATAGTTAAAAATTTGAATGCAAAGTCACTAATTTTAATAAAGTTTAACTTAAAAAGTTAAATTTTCGGGTCAAACGGGCGGGTCGGGTTTGACCCGCTAATTTTCGGGTTCGGTATGCTTCGGGTTTAGTTGAAAAAATCGTGTTCAAAACCCAGAAATTTCGGGCGGGTTCGGGTCGAGTTACCGGGTCAGAAATTGCCAGATGTAACCTTGTATATATGTCCATTCAATACCCATAAGTCCATAACCAAGCCCACTTCGAAGAATCCCAATAAACCCATAACCATGCCCACTTCGAAGAGGCCCAATAAACTTTGGGCTCAAAATATACAGTAATGTACAGTATTTGTAGAATGGTAGCCCGTCTTTGCTCCTGCACCCGAACTGGGCGGCAATTATTTTGTCAGAAGCCACAGCAGAATCACAGAATCAAATCATCGGAAAACGGGAAGAAAAAAGATAAAATTAAACAACTTTCTTCTATCCAAAAAAAAAAAAAAAAAACTTTCATCCCAAATTAGTCATACCACAAAGGAATGAAAAGAAATCTGAACTTGATTTATATACATAGGATACGATAATAATGATAACCAATGATTAGCTTAATCCTATCTAAAAAGTTTCAATCTTTTTTACTACAAATCTAAAACCGTAATACAAAACAATGGAATATAGTAAAATACATCCAAAAAGACTAAACGAAAGTTAACCAAAGTATCATACATATAATATGATATAAGAATTTGACATACTATTACTAGCAACAATTATAAGGAATAATAACTCAAGACCCGCTTAATGCTACCTAAAAAGTTTCAATCTTTCTCACTGCAAAACCATAACCCTAATACAAATTAGTGGAAAATGGTAAAATACATCTGAAAAGACTAAACCAAAGTTAATCGAAGTGACAGATAAAATGTAAAAGAGAAATAAACAACATTCAACCCAAATTAGTAATAACACGAGTGAATTAAAAGAAATTTCAACTTGATTTACATACATATAATATGATATATAAATTTGACATACTATTACTCAATACCTGCTTAATCCTACCTAAAAAGTTTCAATCTTTCTCGCTACAAATCCCCAACCCTAATTCAAAACAGTGGAAAATAGAAAAATACATAGATATATTACACAAAACCATCCAAAAAGACTAAAATTCAACCAAAAAAAAAAAAGCTAACTAATTCCTGCAATCAAACTTGCCCTGTTTATTATTATTCAGATGAAGAGGCGTGAAAACGAGCTCCAAATCCGGCGGCTGAAAAAACCCGTCTTTCGGCGGGCAAACGGGCGGATACCCATAAACCCTCTTCTTCCTCGGCGCCGGCGGACACACTAAAGTCGCCGGAATCTCGCCGTGCCTCGGCGTTCGACACCCAGATTCGAACTCAGATCGCCGGATTTCTCTGTCCGCCATTTTTTCCGGCGAGGAGGTGTTGATTTTGATGCTGATTGATTTCACAGAAAGTGGAAGAATTAGGAGGAGATGAAGAAGAAGGGGGTAGGTAGGTGAGAAGGGTTTGTGAATTAGGGGTGTATAAATAGGGGGAGGTAATAAAAAGGGAGGGAAAATTGAAAAGGTGATTTTTTGTGATTTTTTTATAAAAAATTTGGTGGGTTTTGGCTTGGAAGAGAAGCTGGGTGTGGAAATGTGGAATTAAAAGAATTGGGAAAAAAAATAAATGGGGATATTTTTGGAGGTGGGGAAAACTTATGGCGGAAGGAGAAGGTTTGGGCGGGAAAGTTTGAGGGGCTAGTTTGAATGAGAGCCTCTTGAATTTTTGGGCATTTTTTTGTTTTTTAAAAAAATAGGGGGATGTATGATTTGGTCATATTTTGGTGTGGTGTGTATGTGTTGTGGATTTTTTTTTTAGTGTGTTTGGTTAGTTGTATGAAAATTCTTGAAAAATTCATCAAGTTTTTAAAGTTTTTACTTGCGTCGATCAAAATATGGGTTTGGGTAAATTTAGGTCGGTCAAATTCGATCAATTCGGACGAAAAGTTTATGTCCATATTTGGTTTTTATTATGGCCAGATCGTGTTGGACAATTCAGACGGAACTAAATTCGGGTCATAATCGGGTTTGGACAATAGAAAAAAAGAAATATTATATGTCTGAATATTCGATCAATTTGGTCAATATAAAAATTCGAACGAAAAATCTATGTTCGTACTCGGTTTTTCACAAGTTGGACAATTCGAGTTTTTCGGGTCAGACAAAATTTTTCCAACTCTAATTTTACTATGATCGTTGGGGAAAAATTCGGCATAAAGGGTAAAGAAAATAATTATACAGTGAGAAATTGGATTTAGCGTATAAAAATTTCCAAAATATCATTAATATGGCAAACTCTAACAATTATAAATATTAAATATTTCAAAAAATTTCTCAAAAAGATTTACACATCTAAATACACACTGTAAACATTTTCTCCAGGAAACATTTCTCGAGAAAAATTTCTTGTTATTCTGCTCCCTCCGTTCCATATTAACTGTCGTCTTTGGAAATTGTGCAGTCAAATTTCAAAAAATTTGACCATAAATTTCTCAATATATACAATGAGTTGCTATATAAAATTACTACCATTATATTTGTGACGAAAAATATATCATAAAAGTATAATATTGCAATTGTTAATAATATATTATGTAAGAAATTATCAATCAAAGAGTTACACTAGAGACCGTGAAAGTCAAAATTATGACAATTAATATGGAACAGAGGGAGTATCAAACAACCCCTTAAAAAAAAGTTAGGGAGAAAAATAGGGGGTATGAATTTTGTGTGGAGTGATGTGGGACATGTGATGTGGGACATGGCCTGGCCCATTTGTATGAGTTGGATTTATTTAATGGTGATGGTTTTGTGGGTTGTCTTTTAGTGGGTCTCGTTTTAAATATGACATTTCTAGTTATAGCCTTTCAATTTTTGGATTTCTATTTAACTTCTGTTTTTTTTCTTTTTTTTCTTTTTTGGTAAAGAAGCTAAAAAAATGTATTAAGCAGGAGGCATGAGTAAGAGGCAAAAGAACTTAGTATAAAGGTAATTTACTCACAAATATATAATTTGACATAAATATGTTTAAGATGATCTATGATATTCTTATTAGCCCAATTAAAGATGACACATATAAAAAAGAATTGGACATAGATTGTGTCACTTTCCAAAAGCAATATTTCGGCAGAAAGGCCTAGACATGGGCTGGCGACACGGATCGTGTCAAGCTGACGGTCGTGTCTGCGTTTAATGTTGTAAATTTTTTCAGTTTTGTTTTGTTTTGTTTTCTTCTTCGATAGCCTCCCATACATCATTAAGTGGATAATAGTGACCTTAATCATCATTATCTTATTATTCTTTATGATAAACTCTATCCATTGGCGGTTACTATCCATTCCACGGGATGTTTATCCTATTATATTTTAAGTGCCTCTTCAAGGGTTTATACATAGAATGTTTGTTACCGTTTTTCAATTCACTTCATTCATTTCTAAACACCCTTTCTCTAGTGTTAAACTGCAATAATTTTACAGTTTGATCGTGGAAGTTTGAAAAGGTCATGTTTTTTGGATTGATAGCTCTTTCCATTCCAATCCAATGCAATCCAACCTTATACAATTCCCCAAAAAAACATCATATCTAAAAACACAATTCCTCAAAAAACATCATAACTTATTCAATCCAATCCAATCCAATTCAATCTATCCAAACCTCATTTTATCCAATCCAAAAAACAGAGTTAAGAGTTTTATTGACAGAGTTTTATCCCTAAAATTTTATAAGGTTGATATAAAGATATGAGAAGAATAGACACACCTACAGCTCTCTTGATTTACGTAATTTATTCACATTCATAGCTGTATTTCTCCAACCAATGTTTGAATCAGTTGACTGTAAAAGGCTACTCATATAAGCTTTTTGAAAATTTGTTCACTAAATTAAAATTGTCATCACAATATTCACCTGGTGAGTAATCAAGAAATTTCAATACAACCCTTGTTCTGTTTCTATGACCTTCAATAAATACAAGAATTGATAGTGGTGACCGGTGATCAAAGACTGCCACAATGTTAGACAAGTTGCATGATTGATTACCTCTATTTTTTTTCCTAACTAAAAGGAAAAAGTTTCAAAAATTGCTGGAAGGTGTCACACAATATTAATAATTAACCAGTTGGGGACCACATTTTTTTTAATACACTCAAAGGGGACAAAGTTGTTAAAAAAATGGTTAGTAGGTGACTTTCCGGCCACTTTTTGCCGGAAAACGGTAACAATTGACAATGGTTAATAAATTTTTGATTTTTTTATGTTGAATGTCGAGAATACCCTTGGTTGCCTCCAAATAATCCCTTCTCATCCTCCCTGATCAATCCTCCATTTTCCTATCGCTCAATTTGGACTCGAGAAAGCTTCCAGATAGCTCAAAAATAAATTTTGAAATTTCCCTATCACTCAATTTGGAACAACCCATTTGAATTCTCAATCTTTCTCCCCAATTTACCAACCATAGAATCAAAATTGTTGAAATTCTTCTCCTTCTCAACAACCCAATTGGGTACTCTTGTGTTTGAATCTGAATCATTCCCAACAACATTTGTATTGTCAATCTGCCTCTCCAATTTACCAATCCTAGAATTCGATCATCATTTTGGGATTTTCTACATGGGTTTTGCTTGAATTCTTCTCATTGTCAACAACCCGATTGGGTACTTCTGTGTTGTTTTGGGCTGGGTGGCTTGTTTGTTGGGTGAATCTTTTTTTTTTTTTTTTTGAAGGAACTAGTTGCTGAATTCATGAATTCCAATTTGATCTGGGTAGGTTGTTTGTTTTCATGAATCAATTATTTTTTGAAAGAAGTAGTTGTTGAACTGATGAATTTCAAGTTGAACTGGGTTGCTTGTTTGTAGCACAGAATTCAGCACTCTGCAAAAGAAAACAAGCTTCATCAATCATCCGATTAACAATGGAAATTCTTCAGTGATGTAAAAAGATCTCGCTTTGGAACTATCAACAACCATACCAACTTACCCTTTTTACTTCTTTTTCCCTAAAAAAAGTTGCCAATTCCTATAAATACTCAACCTTCTGTCCTTCTCTCTCCTACCTTGCTTCATCCACCCCCATCTCAAACCCACCTCCCAAAATCCTCCATTCCTCACCAAACTTTCAACCCCGAAATCTTCTCCACAAATCCAAAAGACCCAGATAGAAATTTCGAGGTCCAAAAATGGGGGGTGGAATGGAGATATCTGGGTGAAATTCAGTGAATCCAAATAGCAAAGATGTCAATAGCGAAGTTCAATGAAGTTCAGTGGAGTCTTATTTGGTTCATCTGAATAAAATCTTTGGTGCTCTTCAGGAAAATAGCAAAGATGTCGATATATAGGAGATCAGAAATCACTGAAATTAAAGCTTTCACATGATTCATATATCATTAACATTTGCTTTGCTTATTTGCAGCTGAATCTGCAAACACGAAGGAAGCTGTTAAGTGGTTGTTACAGTCTGCCTTCCATTTTCTCTATCAAAAAAAAATAATACTAGCACACATGCAAACATATGATTGATCATAATTTTTTTTTTTTTAAAAAAAAACACCCACTAGAATGACAAAATTTGGGTATTCTAATTTGTAGTTTATTGAGGAAAGAACAAATTTTAGAGACTGACTAGGTGAACAAGGAATTGACAGAGAAAAACATAAGGGTTGCCTCGTCTTTTCACATACAACCTCAAGAGTTTTTAAGTCTTTTTACGTTTTTCGGCAAAAAGTGGCCGGGAAGTCACCTGCTAGCCATTTGTTTAACAATTTTGTCCCCTTTTAGTGTATTAAAAAAATGTGGTCCACAACTGGTCAGTTGTTAATAATGTGTGGCACCTCCCAACATTTTTTTGCAAATTTAGATGTGACAATTATTTCATGGATGACCAAGTACTCTTTGACTATGTACCACATTGGAACATTCCCTCCACTAGAAGAAAAGTTGGTGTTTTATTTTTATTTTTATTTTCGTTTTTTACGGAGACATTGTAACGCCCGACCATCCGCCACGGACATCGATAATCGCTTCAACCACCGATTGGCGCAAATCACCACGAGTCTTTCCAGCGTCTTCGTCGCCGCTCGAGAAAACTTCCTAAGAGGTCACATCTCAATTACTCCCAACAAGACGCTTAATCGAGAGTTCCCAACAGATGGACTACCATAAAAAAAGGCGCACCTTGGTGATCTGAGTAGTCATTTCAGTCCTTTTAAGCCACCTTTAACCACATATCGGGGTGTTACAATCACCCCCACTTAAGCCACAACATCCTCCTTGTGCCACAATCCAATCCAGAATCTTTGCCCCGCTAGGTGACTGCCCATGGCACTCCCGTCCATTGGTGTAGCTCATGGTCGCGGGTCGGCTCTGATACCATCTGTAACGCCCCGACCTATCCCGGGCTGCGGACATTACTGATAACTGTTTCAAGGATCGCTGACTGGCCCCACAAATCACCACGAGTCTTTCCAGCGTGCTTCGTCCTCGCTCACACGCTGTCTGAGAAAAGTTCCCAGGAGGTCACCCATCCTTAGACCACTCCTAGCCAAACACACTTAACTAAGGAGTTCCCAGCAGATGGGCTACCATAAAAGAAGGTGCACCTTAGTGATATGAGTAATCATTTCAATCCTTTTAGCCACACTTAACCACATATCGGGGTGTTACACATATCTTTCAAATTAGACTCACAAAAACTTCAAAAAATGAGCATCAATAATTTATGTCATGAAAATTTTGGTAATAAAAAGTTATACTCTTATATAAAAGTATAGAATTTTCAAAATAATAATGCATGAACTTGGGCTATGGGAAGGATTTAATATGTCCATTTATAGCTTATATTGCTTGAGCTACTAAGGGGAACTCCTCAATTGCTCCTTCACAATTTCTGTTATGAGGTGAAACACTTCCTAGCAAGGATACATCAAAATTAACTTCGATGGATCCTTGCTCCACAAAAATTCTTATATTGCTTCTTCAAATTGTGCTTCAGGAGGTGTGGTCATACATGACTGGATGGGTAGCCTTATGAGTCGCAAGCCTTCAACTTTGAAGATTTTTCATTTTTAGAAGTTGAGGCAAGAGCTCTTAAAGAAGGTATCAAGATCGCAATCAAGTGTGGTTTCAACAAATCATTGAAGGAGACAATCTAATCGTCACTAAAGAGAATACATTGGTGAGTATTCTCTATACACACCATTTCTTTCTAAGAATGACAAGTAAATTTATCTTTTTATTGAAGTAATTATTTATGACAAGTATGATTTAACAATGTTGTTGTTATGATATGTCCCAAACATTATCATATTCAGCCATATGAGTTAGAGTTACTACTCATTCCAATTGCATCATGTGTAAAAAGGACATATAAGTTATCACCTATGCTATGTTACTTGACAACTTATGTGTTAACACAAAAGGCATGGAGTTAATTACTATGTTATACTTCTCAATAACGTAACACCCATGAATTGAGGATTATCAAACGTAAGAGCATCCGTACTATATAAAAGGGATTGGTATTCTCAAGCATTTCACCAACGAAAACACAATCCTCTCTACTAATCATCCATCTATTATTTAATCATATAATCCACTATTATTATTTCGAGAGTTGTGAGATTAAGTTTTGAGTATTGCATTAATTAATCTCTTGTCAATCTCTTTTAGGCTTATTGCTTTGAGATCGATTATTGTACTCTCTTACGCTTATAGTGGATTTGCTCATCTCCGTCCGTAGTTTTCCCGATTTGGGTTTTCCACGTAAATTTGGTGTCTCTTATTATTGTATTTTTATTCTCCATCAATTTATCACTTTCTTGGTTGTTTGTATTTCGATATGAACCAGCTAATTTTCATTACGATTGGTATCAGAGCCACGGTTCAAGAATGTCTACAACCGTCAAAGCTGATATCCCAAAATTTGATGGAGAGATTAGCTTCAACCTATGGAAGGTTCAAATGAAGGCAGTTCTCATCCAACACAGGTAGTGGAAGGCACTATCCAATTTTATCAAGAAACCCGAATCAATGACCGATGAACAATAGAAGGAAAATAGGAAAAAGAAACGCGAGTCTATGAAAGACATCGACTGGGATGATCTTGAGGACAAGGCTCTCTCCACTATTCAAGTTTTCAACTATGTTTGATGCCCCATGTTTTACGGGAAGTACTTGATAAGACTAACCAGTGGATCTCTGGAATCGTTTAGAGGAGCTCTACATGACAAAAAGCATTGCCAACAAGATACGCTTGAAGGAAAGGTTTTACTCATGCAAGATGGTCGAATGTACTCCCATACAAAAACATTTAAATGATTTTAATTCTATCATAGTTGATTTAGAGAGTCTTGATGTGAAAGTAGAAGATGAAGATAAGGTTATAATGTTGGTCGTTTCATTGCCGGAGTCATACAGGAATTTTAAGGAGATCTTGCTATATAGTAATCAATTAATCATGAATTGTCATTTGAGGGTGTAAAAGCTAATTTATTGTCCAAAGATCGAGAAATTTGATCTTGACTCAAAGCCAAATGATATAGGAGAATAAATAACTTAATGGGTAGGGGGCGAACCTTTAATAGAGGTGAGACTAGTAGGAAACCCTCTAGATCAAAGTCTAAAGGGCATAAGACAACCATGACTTGCAAAGGAAGTCAGGACATGTAGTTGCTCATTGTTGGAAGTTGAAGAAGAAAAAAGGGAAACAAGATAAGACCATGTCTAATGGTGAGGCCTCTATTTCCAATTCAGGGTCAGAAGGTGACTTCTTGCTTGTTACCACTTCCGATACTAAATGCATTAATGAATGAGTTATGGATTCGCAAGGCACCTACCATATATGCCCTCATCAAGATTGGTTTTCAACCTATCAACCCCTTGATCATGGTGTTGTTTTAATGGGCAATGATGCTTAGTGTAAGGTCGTTAGAATTGGTACCATCAAAATCAAAACTCATGATGGTATTGTGAGAACTTTGTCTAATGTGCGTCATATTCCTGATTTGAAACGTAACCTTATCTCACTTGGTACTCTTGAGTCTCTTGGTTGCAAGTATACAGGTGAAGGTGGAGTTTTGAAGGTTACTAAGGGCGCAATGGTTCTCATGAAGGGTAATAGGCGTGGTAGCCTATACATTCTTGATGGCACTATAGTTACAGGCTCAACTGCTACTGTTACTTCTTCCTCAAATGTTGATCACACTCGTTTGTGGCATGCACGTTTGGGCCACATGAGTGAAAGAGGTATCACCATACTTAGCAAGAGAGGACTCCTTGGAAAAGACGGTACGGGAAAGCTTGAATTTTGTAATCATTGTGTGTTTGGTAAACAAACGAGAGTTAGTTTCTCAACTGCCACTCGTCGTACCAAAGATATTCTTGATTGTGTACACTTTGATTTGTGGGATCCTTCTAGAGTTCCATCTTTTGGTGGCAAGCATATATGCTTACTTTGTTGATGATTTTTCTAGAAAAGTTTGGATATATTTCTTGAGGAAGAAGAATTACGTGCTCCCCACATTCAAGAAATTGAAAGCACTTGTGGAGAATCAAACTGGAAGAAAAATTAAGAAACTTAGGATCGACAATGGTCTTGAGTTTTGTGAACATGACTTTAATGAGTTATGTGCAGTTAAGGGTATTGGAAGACATAAAACATTGGTTGGGAAACCTCAACAAAATGGTGTAGCAGAAGGCATCAATCGGACCATATTGGAGAGGGCTCGCTGCATTTTCTCACATGCTAATTTATGGCACTGACGTGATTTTTGGGCGGATGCATGTTCTATAACATGTTATCTCATCAATCGGCCTCCACACTCATCTCTAGACTTCAAAATTCCAGAAGTGATATGGTCAGGTAATCCTGTTGGCTATTCCATCTTGAGAACCTTTGGATGTATTATTTATGCTCATGTTAATGATGGCAAGTTGGCACCTAGAGCAGTCAAAAACATGTTTCTTGGATATGCATCTGAGTCTAAAGGTTATCGCATGTGGTGCCCTAACTCTAAGAAAGTCATCCAAAGTAGATATGTCACATTTAATGAGAATATTATGTTTTTTTCTTGAAAAAAGTCTATTGTTCCTTCTCAAGATGCAACTTCCTTACATGATGCTAGCAAGAAGGTGGAGTTGGAAATACCATCTAATGATACTCAAGGTGGAGCTTCTACTTTGACAAATGATACTCATGATAAGGCCACGACCTTCTCTACACCTCATTTGCATGATGAGGATCATGATGTTGATCATGAGGATAATTCTAGCAATGCTACTCCTAATGAGCCTCAGGTGGAGGACTCTTATTCTATAGCAGAGATAGACCAAGGAGAACCATCAGAAAACCTTCTCGATATGTTAGTAATAATGAGACCGGGTTGATTGCATATGCTTTATCTATTGCTGAGGAGATCCCAAAGAATTTTGATCTGTCCACTTATTTAGAAGTTATATCTTGTCCCAACGCTTCTAATTGGCTCTTGGCGATGCAAGAGGAAATGGAGAGCCTACACAGGGACTTGGGAGCTATGTGAGCTTTCAAAGGGACGTTGAGCATTGGCAACTAAGTGGATATATAAAAGGAAAGAAGGAATTCCTGGGTGGAAGATGCAAGATGGAAAGCTCGTTTGGTTGTTCGAGGTTTCAACCTAAAAGAAGGCGTTGATTTCAATGAGATATTCTCTCCAGTGGTACATCATACTTCCATTCGAGTTCTTTTGTCTTTGGTTGCTTTATTTGATATGAAATTGGAACAGATGGATATGAAAATGACTTTCCTACATGGTGAGTTGGAAGAAGAAATTTACATGAGACAACTCAAAGGTTTTGTGGTTTCTGGTAAGGAGAAATTTGTTTTCGTTTGAGAAAATCTCTATATAGCCTCAAACAAACACCTCGACACTGGTATAAGAGGTTTGATTCTTTTATGGTGGGCCATGGATACACATATTGCTATTATGATAGTTGTGTGTACTTTCAAAAGTATGGAGATTCAATTGTCTATTTATTACTTTATGTCGATGATATGCTTATTGCTTATAAGGATAAGTCCTTGATTGACCAATTGAAATCTCAACTTAGGAGTGAATTTGAGATGAAGGATCTTGGTGATGCAAAGAAGATCCTTGGCATGGAGATTAGGAGAGACCGAAAGGCGGGTAAGCTTTATTTATCTCAAAAGAAGTATCTTGAGAAAGTTCTAGCCCAATTTAATATGAGCAATTGTAAGTCTGTTCTACTACTTTTGGTGTGCATATGAAACTTTCAGCAGCTTGTTGTCCTCAATATGATGAGGAAATTCAGGTAATGTCTCGCATTCCATATTCTAGTGCGATTGACAGCCTTATGTATGTCATGGTATGCACTAGGTCGGATTTATCACATGCAGTGAGTGTTGTTAGTCGTTATATGCATAATTCGGGAAAAAAACGTTGGAATGGTGTGAAGTGGATTCTCCGCTACGTAAAGGGTTTGATTGATTGTGGTTTGGTGTTTGATAGGAGTATTGTTAGCTCCAATGATGTTATTGGGTATGTTGATGCAGATTATCCGGGTGATCTTGATCGTAGAAGGTCTATTTCTGGTTATATTTTCAATCTATGTGTTGGTGCTATTTCTTGGAAGGCGTTCTTACAATCTATTGCAACTTTATCTACAATTGAAGTAGAGTATATAGCTGCAACCGAGGGTGTGAAGGAAGCTATTTGGCTTCGTGGCCTTCTTACTGAGCTTCGTGTTGTTCAAGGTACCACCTTTGTGTTTTCGGATAGTCAAAGTGCAATTCACTTGACTGAAAATGACTCATATCATTTTAAGACCAAGGACATAAGTGTGATGTACCACTTTATTCGTGATATAGTTGCTTTGGGTGAAATTGTGGTGAAGAAAATTCACACTCATGAGAATCCTGCAGATATGCTCACCAAACACTAATTATTGCTAAGTTTGAGCATTGCTTAAACTTAGTCGGTGTTTCGAGTTGTTGAGTGCCCTTCGGGCGGAGGTGATGTCATGGAGTGATGTTGATGATCTTTGGTCCTAGGAGGAGATTGTTATGATATGTCCTAAAAATTTTCATATTCAGCCATATGAGTTACTACTCATTCCAATTGCATCACGTGTAAAATGGACATATAAGTTATCACCAATGCTATGTTACTTGACAACTTGTGTTGTCACAAAAGGCATGAAGTTAATTACTATGTTATAACTCTCAATAACGTAGCACCCATGAATTGAGGATTATCAAACGTAAGAGCATTCATGCTATATAAAAGGGATTAGTATTCTCAAGCATTTCACCAACGAAAACACAAGTCTCTCTACTTCAATCATCCACCTAGTATTTATTCATATACTCCACTATTATTATTTTGAGAGTTGTGAGATTAATTTTTGAGTGTTGTATTAATCTCTTGTCGATCTCTTTTGGGCTTATTGCTTTGAGATCGATTATTGTACTCTTTTTCGCTTATAATGGATTTGCTCATCTCCGTCTGTGGTTTTTCCTGATTTGGGTTTTCCACGTAAATTTGGTGTCTCTTATTATTGTATATTATTCTCCATCAATTTATCGCTTTCTTGGTTGTTTGTATTTCGATTTGAACCAGCTATTTTTCATTACAGTTGTAATCTTTTTATATGAGAAACTTTTTACGTTCATAAGGAATTAAACTTCGATGGAAAACTTAAAAATTAGAGGTGATACTTAGTTTGATTACCACCTCTTTATTCTCATACATAACAAATATTGGATACAAGCAGGGACAAAGCTACGTTCAGATCTGGGATGTACATGCGCGTAATAATTGAATATGTAAGTTACCATCATGCTGAAATTAAAATGCTCGACTATGCAAAATGTGGATATCAATGCCTAGATGGAAGGCTCGTGTTGCTTTCGATCTATTATCGGAAAACGTACCAAGTGATTGATAAATTATCTAAACTTGCCTTAAACATTGAAGTTGGAATACTACGTCTAAGTTCCTTGGCGAATCTCCTAGAGAAGTGAGCCACCTGCTCCATGTAGATCGCAAGAGAGCCCGTGGCGGCCATTTTGCCATGTATTGATTTCCTAGTCTGAACAAATGGGCTTGACCCTCCTTTTCCACCAAAAAAAGACTAAATAATAATAGCACAAGTAGTTCGGACAAATTAAATTACCATGTATTAAGTTTGTCTAGCAGCCAAGCCCTCGCACTTGCCTTTAAAAAAATAGAAATTTATTTCCTATTTTCCATATTAATTGTCGTCTTTGAAAATTGTACAATTAAACTTAAAAGATTTTGATCAAAAGTTTCTCAATATATACATTGACTTGTTACATAAAATTAATATCATTATATTTACAACGGAAAATACTATCTGAAAAGTATAATATTGTAGTTATCAATAATATATTATATAAGAAATTATCAATCAAAGAGTGTCAATAGAGACTGCGATAGTCAACAAAATGACAATTAATATGAAACGAGGAGAGTAGCAGTAAATCACAAAGGAGAGAAAACCATCTATAAAAAGGGTAATTCAAAAACCCTTTCTCGTTAAAAAAAAAAAAAAAAGAGTAATTTACGCTCCAAAAAGCGAAGAATAAAAGAGTGCTGCCATCTTCACTGAACATTAAACGCAGCACACAGCCTAAAATCACCCCCAAACCAACGACCAACGGCTACTTTTGTCTGCGTAATAAATAATATCTCCTCATACACCAAAAAAAAAAAAAAAAGAAAGAAAACCTGGCAAAACTAACCCCATCCCCATTGTTCACTTCCTTCCGAGCAAAAAATTCGACCGTTGGAGTCACAAAAACCCCACCTTTAAAACCCCAACTCCAAACCCTATCTCCTCTTTCACTCTTTCCCACTCTCATCTCTCACCATCTCTAATCTCACAATCACAATCCTTCTCTTTCAACTTCCAAAATCTCAACAAAACCCTCTCTTCTCCTAATCACAAACCCTAGATCAAGAACTTGGGGGGAGAAAGAGAGGGTTTTTCAACAAAACCCCAGATTGATTAATCGATATCGGAGTATTGATTTCGGTTTTTGTTAGTTTAACAAACAAACCCAGAACAAAAATGGAGACAGAAAGAAGAAAGAGTAGTACTGGGCTGAATCTTCCATCTGGGATGTCCCAAACATCCCTAAGACTCGACACGAATTCGACCCCACTTCGATCGAATCTCTGTCTGTCTTCCCCTCGATCCGTCTCGTCCCCTCGATCGATCACGAGCCTTTCGGCGTCTGCGTCTTCATCCCCGACATCGAAGTCGATCTGCAGTGACAGATTCATACCCTGCAGATCTTCTTCTAGGCTTCATGCTTTCGGGCTCATCGAAAAGAAGCCTTCTTCCCCTATGAAACCCAGTCCTAATAACAATAATAGTAGCAATAATAATAGTAATAGTAACGAGGCGTATACTAGATTGTTGAAGCATGAGTTATTCGGTCCTGATTTTGGGTCCCCTGGTGGGGTTTGTTCTCCTGCAGGTGGCAACAATGGAGGAGGATCGTCCCCGATGAGTAGTCCTAACAGGAATATTTTTCGGTTTAAGATGGAGTATTCGTCGCCTAAGTCGCCCTTTTCGCAGTCTGGACTTGGAAGAGATTGTGGGGGGAATAGTGAAGGGTCTACGCCTCCGAAGCCTCCTAGGAAGGTCCCTAAAACACCCCATAAGGTATGTGTTTGTGTGTCAATGTGTGTGTGTGTGTGTTTTTTTTCAGACTGATTTTATAGCTTCAAAGTTGGCATGTTTTGATAGAAGGTGTATATAGTTGATTGTATGAGCAACTTGTGTAATTTTATGCTGAAGTTTCACCTTTTGGTACCAAATTTGGCTAAGTAACTTTGCTAAGCCATCATATTTGGTGGGTTATGTGGAGCATGGGTGTGAAAATTTGAGGGTTAGTGACTTGGTGCCTAGTTAGCCTAGCAAAAAAATCGGGTCCAAATTCGGATAGCTGACAATATCATCAAACCCGGAACCTGTTTGGTAACTGATTCAGATAGAAGCACTGAACCCGGACCCGGATGTCCGAACCCGGCTGTCCGAATTTGTGATAGACCTTTTGTCATTTTCACTCAAAATTGTGTATGACTGAACCCAAACCAAGTGCGCTGATGTCCAAACTCGGCTGTTTGATAGTCCAAATTTGACCAGACCCGAACAGCCTCGGACATGAAATTGTCAGACCCGAACCTGGACCTGGATTTAAATTCGGACATGACTGATTGTCTGGATTTGAATCCATTAAAAAGTATGATGACCATACTTTTTTTTTTTCCGGGTCTGACAAATCTAGCTTATCATGTCGGACGGATTTTTCCCAGTGCCTAGTGATGTTGATGTTAACTTTGAACCCATATCGATTTGTTAATGTAGGTTTTGGATGCCCCGTCGCTACAAGATGATTTCTACTTGAACCTGGTGGACTGGTCATCCCAAAATGTGCTTGCTGTTGGGCTTGGAACATGTGTTTACTTGTGGAATGCATCTAACAGCAAAGTAAGCTCCCTCTCTTACACATCTTGCGTGTTACTATTATGCTTGCTATAGAGAAAAAATACATTACCCTCAAACCGAAATGGCATCCTAAAAACAAATTTTTTGGTTTGTCTTACCAAGAAAACATCCTTCTTGTGTGAATGCAAGGGTAAGGTTGCATACATTTACCCTTGGATGCTCTTTTTAGTAAGAAATTAGCATAGAAAATGATTTATCACGTTCAATATGTGGATTTTGAACACGATCGTAACGTGTTTTAGGTCACCAAGTTGTGTGATTTGGGACCGAGTGACGGTGTCTGTGCAGTCCAGTGGACAAGAGAAGGTTCATACGCTTCGATTGGAACAAGCAACGGTCAAGTCCAGGTGGGTTTCTCTTCCTTGTGTCAACTCCCGAGAATACCAAGCTCTCGTACTATCGGAATGAGTTTTATGAGCATATATGTATAAATTAATGAACATACAATTTTCGTTCTTTGGTCATACACACATATATAATTTGAATTCATAACTCATACATGACCATACATTTATTTATAGCAGCAAAAATGACTCCTTTCGTTTCGTTTGGTTAGGTGTGGGATGTTACACAGTGCAAAAGGATAAGAACCATGGGCGGCCATCAAACTAGAGCCGGCGTCCTAGCATGGAATTCTCGGATTCTATCCTCCGGGAGCCGAGACAGGAACATCCTTCAACACGACCTTCGCATCTCCAATGATTACGTCAGCAAGCTCGTCGGACATAAATCCGAGGTTTGTGGGCTGAAGTGGTCTCATGATGACAGGGAACTCGCATCAGGAGGCAACGACAATCAGGTACTTCTTTCTACCTAAACCTACCTAAGTTTACCCACTTCTACCAACTTCTACATAAACCCTCAAATTGCGACTGATTCTGTTAAAAAAAACAGCTGTTGGTGTGGAACCAGCACAGTCAGCAGCCGATTCTGAAACTGACAGAACACACAGCAGCGGTGAAAGCGATAGCGTGGTCCCCACATCAGAGCAGCCTCCTGGCTTCTGGTGGCGGCACTGCAGACCGGTGCATTCGGTTTTGGAACACTACCAATGGCAACCAACTCAACAGCATCGATACCGGAAGTCAGGTACGTTTCTGCTTCTTTTCCATGGAGTAGTAGCAGTACGTAGGAAATAACAAACGGTTTCTGAATTTCGGATCAGTTGGAATCAGACTCTCTACATTACACTGACGTCTGTTGTTGAAATCAGGTGTGCAATCTTGCATGGAGTAAGAATGTGAATGAGCTAGTGAGTACACATGGGTACTCACAGAACCAGATAATGGTGTGGAAGTACCCATCACTTGCAAAGGTGGCTACTTTGACTGGCCATAGCTTAAGGGTTCTTTATCTTGCAGTCTCCCCAGATGGTCAGGTATAATATATAATTACAATGCAGATTTTTATGCATTTTCCGGTGAATTAGGACCATTTTTCGACCCGACAAAACCCACCCAACTCAGACCTAAAAATGCCAAAATCAACGGGCTCAAAGTAGACCTGAAACAGTCAAACCCAGACCAAGTTTTATCGAATTGAAAAGCACAGTGACACGAAATCAACCTGATCTGACAATGTACGACGTATTTTGCAGACGATAGTGACTGGAGCTGGAGATGAAACTCTGCGATTCTGGAATGTATTCCCATCTGTTAAAACACCAGTATGTACTTCTATGCTCAAGGAAGAAGGGTTATATGAATTTGTATTTGTATAACTCAGTACAAGAAGTTTATCTTAACGTCGTTTTTACTAATAAATTTGCAGGCACCAGTGAAAGAAACAGGACTCTGGTCATTAGGACGAACTTATATTCGTTGATGAATCCCAAGCGCAAAATATGTTGCGTTAGCCTTTTGTATAGTGTGGATGAATCCCAAGTGCAAAATAAGATGATGTTGCATTAGTCTTTTGTATAGTGTGGATGATGTTGCATTAGTCTTTTGTACAGTGTGTATTCCATAGTAACACGAACTATGATGATGAATTAAGGAGAAATTACCAAGGGAGTGAAAGAATTATGTGAATAATTTGGCCAGTTCATCTACAATTTCTCTGTTGGTTCATCTTTTGTTCTTCACATATTTCTAGTTGTACATGAGTTTTGCAGAATCCCGAAAATAAAAATTTATAGTAAAAACTTTCACTGTCCCTTGAAAAACCCCTAACATTTCTAGTAAAAACTTTCACTATCCCCAGAAAAAAAAAACATTTTTGAATTTCAGCACACAATAAAAAGTTAAAATTTTATACGTTAGACTGACGTTAAAATTTTCTCATGCACCAAGGCCCCGTTCTTTTATACGTGTGGTTGCGGTAATGGTGTGGAATTTGAAAAAGTGTGGTGAATTATGGTGAAAATTATGGTAAGTGGGGTAGATGAGGAAAGATAATATGAAAAACAGAAGAAAAAAGTGAAAAAATATATTCATAATGATTGTGGTGTGGTATGATGAAATGTGGTAGAAATTAAAAAGTTACGGTAAAGTGTGGTAGCACACCGCAATTTACCGTTTAAAAGATCGGGACCTAAATACAATCAGCATCAAAAGTCAACTGTGCAAGATGATTCCACAGCCACTAGCACATTTTTAGATGCTAACTAGTCAAATAACCACTATTCTTATGCCTTTGATGACACCCACCCCTAAAAAAATTTCCATTAGAATAACCCCAACTTGACATGATTATGCAACATTGAGACTTCATTTTTATTCTAGAAGGGCATCCTAAGCACTTATGTGTACCAAAAAAACTTGCAATTTGTAACATATTCCTGGAACATATGCTCCAAATATGTTAATTGTTAATTCTCAATAGCATAATTGATTAATTGTTCACTCATATCTACCCATTGTTCACTATCAATAGTATAATTGTTCACTCATATCTATGCATTGTTCACTCGCAATAACATAAATGTTCATGTGCTCCAAATATGTATCGAAAAAATGAAATCATGGGATTCTGACAGAAATAAATAACAAAAGTCAAAGAGATAGATACATTGGATTTCATCACCCCTTAAATTGCATCTGCAATACAGTGTCTGGTACAACTTGATGATACACACTGACAGGATAAACTAAAAAAGACTAACAAAAAAGAATCAAAGCATAAACAATAAATACTTCAAGAACATAAAAGGAAAAAAAAAAAGAGTGGATTTGTAACACACAACACTCAACCTCACTCCAAAATCTAGGGTTGAATGTCTCAACATGCTGAAACTAACCTAACCATCAAAGTTTCCGTATGCTGAAACAAGCCTAACCATCAAAGTTTCGAACTTTCGATATGCTAACTAGCATAAGCAAGTCCTGACCTCTATGCTGAAAAAACCGGCAATTGTGCATAAACGGCAACAACAACAAACTCCTAAAGAAAATATGTCTGCATGCGGTTTGAGGAATCCAGATGTAGACACTTGTGCGTAAGTGTTGAATTCGATCAACCTGAGAAAAATAGTCAGCATTGATTAGTAGAGCTTGAAGTACCCATTGTTGCTCAGACTGTTCTACAGCTACGGGGCTAAACTTGAACCATCGATACGTAGAAAACTCCTAAACACCAACTAAGATGCGAATCAAAAGTCCGGCAAACAAAAACAAAAACTTAGCAGGGTCTTTAGGCTTTACTCATATAACCCTCCTCAGCTTCCATAAGCTTATAACTCGTTCAAAATCTGTAGAAAGGTAGTTATATCTCCTTGTAACTGCCTTATACCTACTTTCTTCAACAACAACAATTCCCAGTATAGTCCGGCTACCTTATAGTTACTTTCTTACTTCATTCAAAAATGTTTCCCCGCTGATTTGAAGATGCAGTTCTACATGTAGTTTAACCTCTGAACCAAACTCAGTTGGGCAATAGCTAAAGAAACCCGGTGTGGTTTTGCTAGGGTTCTGTCAACGTGAACCGAAATGAACCATTCGTGGGAGGGAAACTTGGGTCCACTTTGATTCAGTTCGGGACAACTAAGATTTCCTTTCAGGTCCAAAGTAGGCAAGCGTATTCCGGCTCATGGGTTTAAGCCTGAGTTCAGTTTCAGTCAAACACCTAATCAGTTTTGCTATAAATGCAGTGTCATGCAGTTCTCTAAACACAAAATATTAGTGGGAGCGGGTCATGCGAGACATAACTTTCTATGAGAAGGTAAAATTTCAGAACGTGGACATGATCCGGTGCGCATATCTAGACATGACACACATCTCTCATGTCCACGCTTCTCATAAAAGTTATTTCTCATATGATTTATTCCCAATATCAGTGGAAATCAGAGCTTTGGTTCACCTTTTACCTGGTCCTTTTGGATCGGAACATCGCAGGCAGTTGATGTGGACCAACATAAACTCAGCTAGCAGTTCAGAGCCCCGTGATTCGGCGGAGTATAGAGAAACAAGCTAAAGTGTGCTTCTTTTCTACTCTGCAAGCTTCCAAGTAGTGAGTGCATATATAATCCTGCCCTTCCATCCCTGTAACAACCAGTGTCCATCCTCGTCGATGGAGAAATCTTTGTGATACACGGATTTCACCCTCTTCTTAATCATGTCCACGGTCTGCCGGTCCAAAGGCAACTGCTTGAACCCGGCCCTTTCGTTTCGGACTTGCCACTGTTTGTACGTCTCCGGCCTTTCTATCCTCTCCAAACCCTCGCAAGCAATCACGTTCATTGCCTGTCTCCCGAATATGTCCCTCTCGATCAGCATCCTCTCCTCGATATCCCTCGGGAGAACCGTCTCAAACATGTCGAACAGGGTGGAGAAGTGAAATAGAGCCTCGCGAAACCGAGCTATGAAAAAGGGAGAGTTGTAGGACCCATTGACCGTGCCCTGTATGAAAACAGCCGGCTTTATCTTCCTAATGAGGTTGAGAACGGTGTCCCTAGGGCAATTCACCATCACTGTCTCCTCGGGTATGTGTTTTAACCTAAACATGCAGTTTACAACGAGCACCTCGTTGTCACCTTCGAGCTTGAGATCCTCAACGGTGAGTGTCTCCCACCTCTTTGCCACTGCGTTGAACTCAAATGGCACGCTGAACGACTCGGCGTAGTTCTTCAACCGGCGGCCCGTCTCCTCGATCCGTTTGGCCGGCCGGAACCCAGGTTGGGGAAGATCCACCCCAGTGATCCGGAGCTTTGGGGGCCCACCAGGCCTAGAGGAGAGGCGTTGGATTAGGCAGGGCCATTGAAAGCCGTACACGATCCCCAGGTCGATTATGTGAACTTGTTTCGCATTCTCGGCCACAGACATGATCGTCCTATTGGAGAAGAAGTTCCCCATCTTCTTACACGGACACGTGGCGAGAAACATGTGGTAAGCTCTCAGGATGTTGACCGCGGACCCCGGGCCGGTGACGAGGCAACTGTATATGGAGGTCCCGACGCCAGCAAGTCGGGCCTCGAGACCATCCGCGAAATAATGTGCCATCCTTTGGTTCCCGTCCCCCTTTTCAGAAGCATGCTGCCTAATTTGCCTAAGAAGGTCATTCGCATTCCTATGATCATTCGATGCAACCGCTTGTGCGCATAGGGTCAAGAGGGATCTCAAATCCACCACATTCCTCTTTCTTCCCCCCTTTTTGCCCCGACCTTTCCCGCCATTAGATCCCCCCTTCACTTGGACACTTTGCATGCTCTTGTTCAGTTCACTCTGTAAAGCTTCCCTCAGAGCGGCATCGTTTTTACCCCCACTACAAAGGAGCACCCTGTCAAACATTTCGGACCTAACAACTGCCTCATCCGCAATCACAGAGACGGCCGATTGCTTACTAATCCTCCCTTCTTCCGGCCTAAATTCTTCGGGATGGCGATGCTTTTTCCCTCTAGCATTATCCTCTACATTACCCACAGGACCCACAAACAAGGAACTTTTCGGGAGAAACCTACTCGCCTCCTCAAGCCCTTTCTGAAACTGCAGTATCGACTGGCTGTCACTGAATATATCCGACACACTAAGAGCACTCACAGGAGAATCCGCGGGCCCCTCCACTAAACCACCACCACCACCGGCATTATTGACACGCAAACTCAACTGTGAATCCGCGTTCGGGTTCTTCAAATTGCTAACCCATCCGCCGGTGCTATCCGACGAACTACACGACCCAGGTTTCGAGGATGAAACAGTAAAATCCACCACATTTTGACCCCTCCAATTGTAAGCATCACCGCACCAACTATACCCCGTGGTTGCACCGCTACCACCACAATTAGACGAAATGGTGAAATCCACAACACTTGGCAACTGATTAGGGTTTCGAGAAGGGGGGTAGCTCTGCCCTAGTGCCTCATACAATGATTTCTCCGCAGCCTCGACTACCGAGGGTTCATGATACGTATTGAGCTTCCCACCCTCATCCTCCTCCATGAGAACTTGATTAATGTACTTGAGAACAACATCACTAAAGTCATAATCCTGATCATCTTCATTATTAAGGGCTCTCTCAATGTTTACAGATGAGTTTAAATTCAGGTTTGGAGGAGCCAAAGGAGAATGATTCGCATTCGGGTTCGGGTTCGAGTTCGAATTCGAAGCTTGTAGTCTACCAGGATTGACAACAACACTGTGACTTGATGATAAAATTGGCACCCTTGGATCATTGAACTTGATTCGATGTAAATGTCCATATAATTCCTCTAATTGTGGATCCATTAAGCACAAACAAACAACTGCCCACCAAAAAATACCAAAAAAAATGAGAAAAATTCAACCACCAACACATAAAACCCTAACCAAACCATTAAAAAAACCCAAACTTCAATTAGAACAACCCAGGTAAATTAACCTAAAGTACCACACAAATTAACCAAATTCAGCACATAAAAGATCAAAAGGATGAGAACCCAGTTCAGAAATCTTTGTATGAACCCTTAATTTGAAAACCCAGATGAGAAGGATACATATACAAGAAGCATAAACATGAAATTAACCGCCAAAAAACCCAAAAAAAAAAACAGAAAGACGAAAAATTGATGAAGAAAGAAATACCTTAGCATAAACCCAGATGAGGATAGGAAGGTGAGGAGATTAGGAAGAGGATGAAGAGTGAAGAAGTAAACCTAGAGAGAGAAAGAAGGCGAGGATCTAGAGAGAGAAAATGATGGAAGTGGGTTTTGGTTCGTATGACAAAGGCACAGAGATTCGAGCACTAACGCCGTCCCCAGAAGCAGTAGAGCCGTATGTTTTGATTATTCAATTCAATACCCCATAAATAAATAAAGGAATATGTAATGGAAGAATCGAGCAACTATGAACCAAAATTCAATAATTACACCAATATTTTAAGGATTTTTGAATGGTAATATACCATTTTTGAAAGTATTGGATTATAATACATCAATTTTTATTATTGGACAACAATTTTTATTATTGGACAACAATTTTTATACGCAGGTGAGATTATTAATTTATTATACCAACAGTAATTAAGGGTGGTGAATCGATCTCCATGTTGAAGTGGCTAGTGGAGGGAAAAAATTGTCCCAACCCAGTAACTCTGTTAACCGCTCCGTTTTTCTCACTAACCAACGTTACAAGACATTAGTTAGTTGTGTGTCATGTCAGCACGGAGACCGATTTACTACCCCCGTAGGCACTGTGATGTGGCAAATTTTTTTAACGTGGATTAGTGAGAAAAACGAACGGGTTAACGGGATTACTGAGTGGGGGTCGGCTTTGTTCCCTCCGGTTGCCACGTCAGCAGCACGGAGACTAGTTCACCAGTCATCACCAAACACTAGTGGTATAATAATTTCACATAAGTATAAATGTTAAGATATTTTTGTCCAATAGTAAAAATCGATATATTACAATCCAATATCCCAAAAATCGGTATATTGTCATCCAATATCTCATATTTTAAAATGGAGATATTGATGTCATATTGTAATTTCTATTGTATCTAGTATATTTTCAGAGAAGCTAACAGGACAGCAGACTGGCTAGCTTAGGTTAGGTTACTATAGATGCTACATTGTTTTGGAGTGATGGGTTGAGTCGAGAGCTTCGTTGAATTCTCTATAAGTACGTGTTTGATAGAATTTTTGAGAGAAAGTCACTTAGCCTAGGTTGCTTACCGTAACAAAAAAAAAAAGGAAATTGGATTCTAATAATACAAACTTTTGGCCATATAAGACTTAATAATACAAACTTTCGATTAGGTTCTGAATAATATGAACTTTGACCCCTTGTTGCCCCTAATAACACGCCACCGAGTTAAGATTAACTTGACTCGGTGGCGGTCTGACGTGGCGGCGGAGGCACGCGCCTGTTTTTTTTTTTTTACTTTTCCACGTCATCCACGTTTACTTTAAAAAATAATACGAACTTTTACTTATGTTGCTCTGAATAATATAAACTTTTTTCATCTCTAAAAATTCCAGATCCCAATTTTACTTCTTCATCTTCTTCAATCCCCCCCTCTCCATTCCCAGAAAACCCTAAAAAAAATCATAAAACTCAAAAAAACAATGCATCTAATAAAGAACCCCACCTGAATTTAAAAACCAATGCATCAAATGAAGATCTGGATGAAGTGATGGGCAAAGGGTGAAGATCCCAATCTCTCTCTACTGATGGAAATCTACCCAGAAATTTGGAGTATGTTTCACAGTTTATTGCTCCTCCAATCACCCATAATTTCTTCTTCTTCCCATAAAAACTTCAATCAACCCACTTAACTTCATCACCAATTCATTCACGAGATCATCATCACCATGACTATCTGATGAAGATGATGATGAAGAAGAAGATGAAGAACCCTAATCCTTCATCAAAACCTCTAATTCCCCCAAATTAAAACTACCCAATAGCTGATTCAGAGCTTTCCACCATCATCGTCACTTCCTTGAGCTTCGAATTTAACCCATCTGGGTTTCTTTTAAGAAACTCTCGAATCCCTCTCCCCATACAAACAAACTTCACCCCATGAATTTGGTTCGGAATTCCGCCATATTTCAACTCAACAAACACTCTCGATCTGAAGCTCTCGAAATAGCATCCTTAATTAGCACAAACCCCAGTAAGTATCGGATTCTTCTCCTTACCCTTCGCCATAACTTCCCAGATTCTCCTGCAATTCTCATCGCCCCCTGAAAAACACGGGAAATCCATGAACATCGGAGGACATCTAGCAGTGCCCGACCTCCTAAGTGGAGGGAGAAGGGATGAGATCTAAAACCTAGTATTTTCTGGGTTTTCTGGAAAAAGGGAAGATGAGGATTGAAGAAGATGAAGAAGTAAAAATGGGATCTAAGATTTTGAGAGAGAGAAAAAAGTTCGTATTATTCAGAGCAACATAGGTAAAAGTTCGTATTATTCAGAGCAACATAGGTAAAAGTTCGTATTATTTTTTAGAGTAAATGTGGATGACGTGGCAAAGTCAAAACAACCAGGCGCGTACCTCCGCCGCCACGTTAGATCGCCACCGAGCCAAGTTAATCTTAACTCGGTGACGTGTTATTGGGGGCAACAGGGGGTCAAAGTTCATATTATTCAGAACCTAATCGAAAGTTCGTATTATTAAGTATTATATGACCAAAAGTTTGTATTATTAGAATCCAATTTCCCAAAAAAAAAGGAAGTTGTTTTCGTTGGCAAGTAAAAGGATGAGTAAAAAACGGTAAAGAAAATGGTTAGAATGATCGAAAATGATTGTGAGAGTTGTATGTTGGGATTAAGTTTGGTTCACTTCAATTTTAGGCACAAAGGCACCGTTATTTTGTGCGTTGCGTTTGCGTTTCGATAAGTTGCGTTTGGGTTGCGTTGGATTGCATTGAATTGCGGTAAGAAATAATAAAAAGGTGAGTAGAGGTGAACAGTAGATTGTGATAAGTTGCGTTATCTTGCGTTTGCCATGCGTTAGATTTTATTGATTTTGCGTTGCATTTGAGTGCGTTAACGCACAAAAGAACGGTAGTGCATGTTTGAAATAGATATTTGCACTGAATTTCGACGTTTTGATTTTAATTTTTATGTTAGAAAGTAGCCTTTCTCGAAGAAACTACACAATATTAGCAAATCTACTTTAGCAAATATAATTATTGAGATATGTGGGACACTTTTCAAGGCTACATTCGAGAGAGAACAGTAGAGAGTATCAAATTGCAATAAACTAATGCTACAACATTAATCACTTTTTTTGTCTTGTGGCTTTAAAAGTAGGCAGCTTTTATTAAGCAAAGATTCCATTCAAAAGTAAAGGCACATCCTATGAGTGTGATGTCTCGTGAATTCTGAGTTCATTAATGGGACAAATAATTTCAACTACTATTGGATCATCTTGGCTTTTATTTTCTTTGGTTGAGTTATTTTTAGATTTGAATTGATAAGTTATGTAGATTGGGATATATTGGAATAAATTATGATGTTTTTTGGGAAATTATGTTTTCAAAATGAACGTTTTTTTGGATAATTGTGTTAGTTTTGGATATGTTTGGATAAGTTAAGATAAGTTAGGATAGGTTGGGAGAGTTATATCCGATTTAACCAAAGAACAGAGCCTTAATTCATATTATTTGTCCTTCTATTAATTATCATGATCTTCAATGTCATCATTTTAATTGATAGTTTTTTATACAATATTATTAACAATTGTAATACTAAGATTTTAGAATAATATTTTTCATCACAAATCTAGTGATAGTAATTTTTATTTAACAAATCATTGTATATATATTGGGAAATTTATGATAAAAATTTTCAATTTAGCTGTACAATTTTCAAAAAAGACAGTCATGTTCTTTGGATTGATAACTCTTTGCAATCTAATCCAATCCAACCCAATCCAATTCAATCCAAATCTTACACAATTCCCCAAAAAAGTATCTCTCTACAAACACAATTTCCCAAAAAAAGCATCACAACTTATCCAATCAAATCCAATCCAATCCATCCAAAAGTGATTCCAATCAATCCAAAATTGTAATTGAAGTTTGAAATATGAAGTGAATTTGTAATCTCACTCTTCAAATTGTAACATTAGTACTCTTTTGACATTTTTTTTAAAAAATAATATGGGAAATTGGATTTAAATAATTTAAATTTTGGGTCATAGTAGGCTAAATAATCTGAGGCCCTGCTCTTTGGATTGATAACTCTTTCCAATCTAATCTAATCCAATCCAAACCTTACACAATTCCCCAAAATCGTATCATCTCTAAAAACACAATTCCCTCAAAAAAAAATCCAATCAAATCCAATTCATCTAAACATTATTTTATCCAATCCGAAAAACAGGGTCTCAGAACTTTAGATCTGGTTCTAAATAATCTGAACTTTGACACCATTGGATTCTAGTAGCACGTCACCGAGTTAAGTTGAACTTAAAACTTAACTCGGCGATGGGATGACAATAGTAAGCTAACATGACACAACTAAAAAACTCAGGCACGTGCCTCCGTTGCCACGTCATCCCGTCGCCAAGTTAAGTTCAACTTAACTCGGTGGCGTACTACTAGAATCCAAGGTCCAAAGTTCATATTATTTAAATCCAATTTTTCAAATAATATTAAATTATTGACCAAATATTGAATATCGAAATCACTTATAGATCAAAAAATTTTGTATTAAAACTTGTTGACACTTAACAACAACAACATCACAGGAGAAATAGGTTTGACACTAATTGATGTACTACGTATATATGTTTTCATCCCTATATTGATGTATATTCAACCCCATTTCCAAATTTAGATTTTAATTTTTTTTATTCACCCCTATATTGATGTATATATGTTTTCACCAAAAATCAAAACTAATACACTCCAAAATTTCAACATAAGCTAGAGTGTGAAGAGGTTGAAGGTAATAGTCCCACGCTTAAATTTTCCGAAAAAAAGTTGTAATTATTGCTATGACTACTGTATTTTATATTCTTTTTTAAATTACAGTTGATGAGATTTATCCAGCATAGTAACCATTGTTAGATCCCCAGCTATGCCGAGGGTGGCCATGACCACCGTTAACATCATTAAAAAATAATAATTTAGTGTAATTTGGGATAAAAATTATGTATCATTTGTTAATTATATGAATATAATAGTGTATTAGTCAACTTTAATAAAAAGGCTTAGATGCGCCACTGGTAGTAGCCCATTTAAAATAAGATTGACAGTGGGCCAATCCATTTAGGCTGACTAATAAGTAATAGGCCGTTAAACAGTTGAAGCAGGCCATCAAGTGAAATTTTCCGGAAGAAATTATTTCATGAATCTAACTGTTGAATAACCTGCATTTAGACTATTTAAACAGTTAAATTTATTATTTAGTGTTTCATATGAAACAATACCTTAAATTTTAGTAGGTATTTCTATATTTTAACACTAGGCTAAAATGAATCATATATAGATTGACCCATTTATCTACTAAAGAAAGATGGGTTGGATCCACTGTAGTAATGGATCAATGGGCTCTGTTCTCTGGATTAGATAAAATGAAGTTTAGATGGACTGGATTGGATTGAATATTTTTTTGGAGAATTGTGTTTTTAGAGAAAAAATCTTTTTGAGAAATTGTGTAAGGTTGGATTGAATTGAATTGGATTGAATTAGAAAGAGTTACCAATCCAAAGAACAGGGCAACCTCCTATCAAACTTGAGCTGCGTTTTCTTTTCCTCTTTTTTCAAAGCTTTTTGTTCCATCATTATCATGGGTGGTGCACTTGTGCAGTTGTGCTAGCAAAATTTTGCATGACGTGAATAACTAAATTTGATGATCAGAATAAAATTGGGTATTTTCAAACTCTGTTTTGACATTGATAGTATATTCGGACATAATATTTCTCTTTTTCTATGAACAAATTAGGATTTTACCCATTGAGGTTTAATGAAAGTGAAATTTTACCCCCGAGGTTTGGAAATTAGGTTTATCTTACTTGAAGTTTGAACATTTTATTATTTTACTCCTTTTCCGATAAATGATAATTTTACCCCTGTAGGATGGTATGTAAAGTCTAAAATAACCCTAGTTAAAAACATGAAAAGACAACTTTACATCTCCAAAAAATTAATAAGTTAGTTTCAAAAAAACATGAAAGAGGAATTGAGCAAAAATAACCCTAACTTGAGCCCTAATTTGACAGAAATTTGACTGGCAATAAAAATCTCAAATCAAGTAAGAATGACAGAATAATTGACCGAAAAAAGGCATACCTTCATATGGATATGCAATAGACACTGAGAATGAGAGAGGAATTCACAATTGCAATATTCTAGAAAATTAGAAAGGAAATACAGAGAAAAATGATAAAGGACAATCGTGTTCTGGAGAATGAGAGGCAGAAGGCAGAGTGAAGGGACCAAGGACAC
Organism: Portulaca oleracea; assembly: GCA_029582165.1. Taxonomy (NCBI): domain Eukaryota; kingdom Viridiplantae; phylum Streptophyta; class Magnoliopsida; order Caryophyllales; family Portulacaceae; genus Portulaca; species Portulaca oleracea. The sequence continues at coordinate 10,673,407 of CM055872.1, read as the reverse complement.
AAGAGTGAAGTCATTTCTAATTTGAGTTTTTTATGTTAAGGCAATTTGTCCATTAACATTAATTTTATCAATCAATAATTTAATTTGAAAAGGTTATATTTAATCTTTAATACAAAGGTTAGGTGGTTTAATTATTAGTTGATTCAAACTTAAGATAGGATAAATCTAATTTTTAAAACTATGGGGCTAAAATCCAACTTTTGCAAAACTTCAATGGGTAAAAACCTAATTAGTTCTTTTTTCTATTGTCCAAACCCGAATTTAATTTCATCTGAATTGTCCAAACCAAAAAAACTAGATCCGGACATCAATTTCTCACTCTAATTTTGATATTGTCCGAATTTGACCGATTCAAATTCAAGCAGAATTCAAAGTTTTGCCAGCACTAATCATGGGATCTAACATCTAAGGATTTTCTAAACATCTAATGCAGAATTATCGAATCATTTCAAACAAGGTAAAGAAGTCTAAAGTTGTTACTTTTATTGATAAACTAAGGTAAAGTTGTATGATATAATTTCATGTTTACAGTTACAAAACTCAATGGAGAGAAATAATTATGAATATCTGAAAACGTAGGTTGATGTATCTATTTTGAGTTTGCTTATGTAATACTCACACGCAGTTGACCTTTAGAAGCAAGCTAAGGTTCATTCCCTTTACATAGTTTTCAGTTTTGGGATTTGCTTAACTTGAAAACAATATGTTGTTGATAGTCTCTTTCAAATATGTGTGAGAGACTTGTAACTTCAACATGACTTTGTGTTTGGATATATGTTCATACCTTTCCTTAGAAGTAACGTGTTTTTATATCTCAAATTCGGTTTATTATGCAAAGTGTTGGAACACAAAATGTTATTATTTTGAGCTCATAACAAGTTTTAGGTAAATGATAATCTAATTACGACTTATTTGATTAAATAGATAAACATGTCAAAGGTCAATTCATTAAGTAAATGAGTTAGATTCACGTCGAAAGTATTTAAACTCATTTAATTTCGACACGAACATGATCTCGACCTACTCAACAGAGTAGTTAGCCCTATTTACCTCATCCAACAACTCCCCTCTAAACCCAATATCTCAAGTAACCTTCACCTTCCCCTCCAAAACTCCTTGATTTTAGCTTGAATATTACCAAATTTCTCCTCTTCCACCCTTTAAGCCACAACACAAGTCTCTGCTGCTTTACAAAAATAGGAAGGTTTACAAAATTACAAATAACTTCAATATAATATTGACTGAAAAATGTATAATTACAAATACTCAATAATAATAATTAAAAAAAGAATACTCAAATCCCTTGAAACTTTATTTAATTCTCCTATAATAGTCTTTACAAAAATCAAAGAACAATTGTGCTTCCAATTTGGACACACCCCTCTTATTCTATTTAAATCATTTACAAAAGAGTGAAACCCCAAAAGCTTCCCCCCTACTAATGGGAAACCATTGGCAATGAATTATGGTAAGCAATTATAACAACTCTACTACATGAACATTTCAGTTATTTTTTTTCCTACAATTTTCCTTCTTCCTCCTTTTTTTTTTCCTACAATTTTCCTTCTTCCTCATCTTCTTCTTCATCTTCGTCGTTGATTTATCCTGTTCGAATTTTAACCTGTTAAATTTTCAATTTCTACACAACAATTAGAATATAATCTACACATCTAAATTTGTCGTATTTCGTCGTCTCCGTTTTTTTGGGTTTTTAGTAAGGAAAAGAATATGATCATCAGGGTCTTTCGGGTGCAGAATATTCGGGAAGTTTGGAAACGAGAGTCTGTTGTTGTTTTCCGTGTTGTTTGGCTTGATGCTCGGACCAGTATGCCTGGGCAGCCAAAACCCTGTCTAAAAGCTCCTGGGGCACTGGCTCCCCTCTCCTTTGTTGTGGGGATATCCTTGCTGTGTGAACCAATGTTTTCCACTTATCCTGAAAAACAAAACAAAACAAAAAAAACTTAATATAATGATAGATAATATGTTTAATCAAAATTCACATGAAAATTATTTCATCAAAAAGTATTTAATTGAAGTTCATTTTTTTTGGAATAAAAAGAGATGACAAGAATTATACTTTTGTAAATTTTATGTTTAGCACATCTTTAAACACTTAGTTTCCATTCCAAATTATTGCTTTGTTTGTATTCATATCTGAAATCTACTTATGTCATATTCTTTGATGTTTTGCCATTTATGTTCTTTGGGATGTTAAGTAAGTAGGGAGGTAAGATAAGGTAATGTAAAGTTGGGTAAAGAAAAATGAATAAAGTAGTGGAGGTAGGTAAATATCACATCACCTATTTTATTTTCATTTTTAGATAAATACTGTGAGTAAAATTTTACTTACCATCCTAAAGAAGTGAAGAACAGAGCCTTAGTAAATAAGCAATACAACTCAGATCATGTGACAATAAATAAAGATCAGCTATCCATAATACCTAAACCATTAGATGCATATGCCAAGATTCTGATAAATTAAGAAAATATTTATGAGGTTGGCTTGAAACAAGTAAACAACCCATGTGGTTGACAGGGTTTTCCTGATAAAGGTTTAATTTCAGAACATAGCTTAGATTCATGTATCATTAACAGATAATACAGTCATTTGTCAGCCATATAAAATTGCAGTGACAAATAATGTGAAGTGTCTGTGTGTGTCTACTTATTAGTGAGGAGCTAAGCTAGCAATCACCGTCGAGGTTGACTGAGTAGTCAAGTTCTTCAAAAGTACATAAAATAAATGCAGGTCCACATGTGTTAATGTGGATATAATCATGTAGGAATCTATACATACAAAGAATATAGCAAATCGAGTGAGGGTAGCGGTTAACAGCTCAAGTTTGTTGTTCAATCGATCGATTTTTGGCTTTAAGGAAGTTATTTGGTGACCTATGATCCAAAATTGGTCATTTTTATACTAAAATTTATTACGTGTTTCTGGAATTTGTGATCCAAATAGTGTGATTGTTTACTTGCAGATATGATATACAAAGACGTGTAGCATGTAATACCAAAAGATAGCAGGTGGAGCAGGGCTCTTACCTTTAAATCTACATAAGTTCGATGCTTTGCGTTCTCAAAGGCACATAGTTTAACATCACGCCATCTGAAAGATGAAGTGCACTAGAATTAGTACACCATAGTCCTTGATGGTTTCCATTATCGGACCATCTTAACTAAAAACTTAAGCTGACAGTTGAAGGTCCAATGATGATTTTATATTCTGACGTTTGTTTGTTGGGGGGGGGGGTGGTGGTGGTTAAATTTACCTTCCAGTTCCGAGCTTCTCCACTGCTTGAACAAGAGCTTCAACCTCGGAAACAGAGAAAGGCCGCCTAGTGCGACGTTGGCCAATCTCAGAACGCTTAGGTCTCTGACTGACAGGCATCACAGCAAGAGCGTCCATGTTTGCTTCGTGTACCGGCACCAGTGCCCTTGAATCAGCGACGTTTTTGTCTTTCAGATCAGCGGCTGGGGACAAAACCAAGTCCCCGTAACTTCCAGCAGGGCTGTTAGAATCAGTTGTGGTAGGTTTACTCGGTGTCTCAAGCTGAAACACTTCGTCTTTTGGGTTAATGTGGCACCTGGGAAACAGTAAGTTAAACATCAGCATCAGAGACTAGTTTTGCATAAATGCACAGGAAAAGGGTCGAAAAGTTACAGCTGAGTACCTATTTACAAATTTAGGCGAATCGCACGACAATGGAGCAGGTGGAGGGTCTTTGTGGCATATAGGAGGAGGAGTTTGTGCCGGAGTGTTGGGTTCTAGTGTAAATTCAACTGCATTCATGCCATCATTTTGGGATATACCGGTCTGTAGTAGAGTTCTGTTGTCATCTCGGATCTTCTTGCCATGAAGAAGTACCCCAACACGTAATCCTCCGCACAGTATGGTTGTAACTGCCTCTAGAACAGTCCTCTGCGACAAAATTCATCAATCAGTCATGAAGAATCGCGTATACTAGCATTCAGAAAGAAACATGCTTGCGAGATATCTTACTGCCCTAAATTTTGAAGGAAGAGTCGGAATTCAAAATCGAGGATGCTGATTATACCTTAAGCGAACCAACAGTTGTAGTCTCTGGGACCTCGATGAAAAGCTCTGGAACTTTGAAGGATTTAACGCTGAGCCGCACTGCAGGCGAAGAACATTACATTACATTTGAGCACTTCTCAGAAAGGAGTATAATATAAGCATTCGATTTTCACTAGGAATAGTACCATTTGGATTTCTTATATTGCAAGATTTTTGGCTCCCAAAGGCTGAAGAGGATAACCCATTTCCTGCAAAAGGAATTCAATCTTCCAGTCAAATTTCACTCTACAATGATCAGCAGTTGAGCTAATGTACGCGGAATATGTTCTGATCTGAAACAAACCTTCGTGCAGCTTTCCTGCTGGACCGTTCTTCTGATCATCTCCGCTCTTCACGGGCGAGTTAGAAACGCTTTCGCAACTGATGCCACCGTCTTGGGTAACTACTGAGCTTCGCTCAAATAGTTTCCTTTTCTTGAAAGGAGTGTTGCGTTGAGATCTGTCTAGGTCATAACATGATCTCTTGTTGTTCGGGTAATTGTGCTTAACCGCACCACCTGCTGAAGAAGATTTGAAAAGATTTCAATAGCCCGATTCATAATCCTACAAGTTCATAGCCACACATCAACTACAAAACAGCAGCACACCTGCATTAGAATCTTCGTAATCCTGTAGTTTCGGAGCTGTCTTCCAATACTTGGATGACAGAAACTTCCTCGTTTTCGGGTCATGACTTGGAGACCTACATGACTTGTCTGTGTTAGGAAGAGAGTATCCAGAAAGAATTTCGTCGTCATCTTTACAACCTAGTTTTACATCATCCCCCGGCTTGACAAAAGAAGCATTAGGGTTATAGTCCCTGAAGAGGGGCAACTCTATGTTTTCTTCCGTGTTGGTACGTGCAGGGGACTTGTTAGCTGTCGTAAAATCTCCTGAAACTCCCCTATTAATATCTATCTTCCTATTCATCTTATTGTCGATATTAGTATTATCATCAGACTCCCCACATTTGGGGGAATCTCCCTCTACTATACTAGAAAGTTTTACAAATTCGCTGTCAGTTTTCTGAACAGTCAGCTTAGGATCTGCATTGAGTTTATCAGAGGATCCAGAATGCCCTAAAGGCGAAGGACGCTCTCCGATCACATCACCCACTGTTTCAACCTTTCCCTTACACATCTCCCTCTGAATCCCCGAGAAAAATACACTTCCCTCAGAGCTACCCTGATCCTCATGCTCTCCACCGAATGGTTTTTCTATGTCGAGCATTTCCTTCTTAATGCCATCCTTACAATTTCCATGCTGATCAAATCCCACTGCAGCACTACTCGAAGCTGAAGAGCATTCACTCTCCTCCAGCAACTTCCCCGCAACGGTTGCCAGCAAATCAAAAGCACATATTTGGCTTCCTCCACGCGCTTTCTGACGCAGCGCCCTCTTCTGAAACCCATCGAATTCGTTAAAACCTTCCAAAAGAACGAAATAAACAATCGACAAAAGGATAACGAAAGCTCACTCTTATGGATCTGGGACCCCTGGGAATAGCAGGGGAAGGGAAGCCATTTATTCCATTATCCAACGTCCGCTTTAAAACCACCATATTTTAGATCCTGATGCCAAGGAAAGCCACAGAAATTGCACAACAGATTGGAGAGCCCTGCAGTGCCAACCACAGTAACAGTTCATAAACACTTTTTTTCGTTCAACAGATCCAAAAGTATCTATAAAAGATTAGCATTACGAAGATCCTGAAGCGCATAGATGAAAGTTACATAGATTCGATATTTCTCAGATTTCCATATCAGGGGGTCACAGCAAACAGATTATTCCAAACCCGATTTTTCCGACATGAATTTCTCGTCCGAAATTCGACATTGACCAAATTTTACCGACCCGAATTGACCCAGACACGAATTTTTCTCAGGCTAAATTCTAGTACTCCAATATGGTAATGGATTAGATTAACTTATTTTCAGAATTTTTTTTTTAAAAAAAATACCCCACTTAGCATATTCATTATTCATTCAAATTAGAAGAACAAAATCAATCTTAAAAGCTCCAGTGTCATATCATTGTAACAACATTTCTGAAACTAAAAATCACAAAAGAATATTTCAATATTCATTAACGTTTATTGAACTGCTAAGCTAGATAGACAATTGAAAAAGAAATGTGAACTAAAATTTGAAATACTCAAGGTACGTAACTTGTAGCCTCAAAATAATAATTTTATTCTAGGTAATTTGTATAAGCAATAGAAGAAATCCTCATATAGAATTTCAAATTGCAATAAAAAAAAAGGCTTGAATTAACCTAACAAATGCAAGGAAAAAAATCACAATTCAGCTGGCTATCGATCAAACATATTTTCACATTCCAAAAAAAACTAAAACAAAAAAAAAGTCCTTTCCTTTGATCTAGCTCAGGCCAAAATTCGGACGAACAATTCATGTCCCGACCCGGTTTTATTTCGAGTCAGGATCGTTCCGACGAAGCTAAAATTCGGATCGAAATTGGGTTTTGACAATAGAAGAAGAGAAATCATATGTTCGAATTTTCGGTCAGTAAAAAAAAAAATGTCCAGAGTCCCGACCCGGAAATGGGACAAAATTTTATCAGCTCAACTTTGATCCACCATTGATGCAGTTACGGCACCAAATTGCTTCTAAGACAAGCAAAGCCATCTTCTCAATTGCTTCTAAGACACGCAACTATATAACCAAAAAAAAAAAATGAGCAGAGAGATCCACCATTGATGCAGTTACGCACCAAATTCTGGATCTTATCGTCCAGAAAAACCATCAAACACGCAACCTTTAACTGAATCACGAAATTAAGAAGCTCGCTCAATTCTCATGATCATCAACATAGATGAACAAACTAAATTCAAATTCAACTGAGGACAAACTTGAGATCACATTTGCACAAATTCAACACATAATCAACACAAAACCACACATCAAACCACCGAATTACGAGCATCACAAGCACAAACATCAACACAAAATTCAATCTCCATTCGAGGACGAATCATTTCACAATTCTCGATCAAATTCGAGCAAATTCAACACATGATCACCATAACATCATACACCAAAACACCAAATTCAAACACATACCAGAGATAGAGAAATCGAACCTTTAAGACAGCGACGAAGATCTTCTATGATGAATATACGTATGCATCTACCTATCTACAGCTACAACTATAAGAATTCGGACAAGTCTCGAAGCAAATCATCGAGATATGTACACAATTCCGCATGGAATTCGGTCGAATCGAATCAATTCTTCTCTTTCTCCCTCCAAAACTACAATCTCATCATCATGATCATGATCATGATCACCAAACGCAAGAACAAATGACATCAATCAAACCAAATCAAATCATACCAAACCAGACAGTCTCTCTCTCTAAATTCTCTCTAAATTCTCTCTCTAGAACAAGAGAAGATGAATGTGATGAATGTGTTGTGTGGGGACAGACAGGGCTTACAAAACCCCGGGGTTGAGGAGAGAGAAGGGGGGATGACGGGGGGATTTATTTAAAATAAAAAAGGGAAATGAAAATGAAAAACCAGACAAAAACCGTGCTTAAACCCCAACCAAATCTCTCAGCCACATAACCGGGAATAGCCAGTCAAACAGGGGGAGGCTCACCGGGTATTGCCGGTTAACAAAACTCTCTCACACAGAAACCTCTAAGACCACTTCTTACTATTTTCTTTTCCCTTTTTTTTGGCTTTTTCTTAACCTTTTTTTACCCCTCCTTTTCACCCGGGCACCCACCCACCAATACCACCCTCGTTTTTTTTATTTTCTTAATTCCTAACCTCTAAAATTCTAGATTAATCCTGGTGCCACGTGGCGGTCTCTCCCTTTTCTCCTACTTTCTTTTTAGGACAAGGATAAATAAATTGGAGATAAATCAGGATTTAACAATGACATTTATGGAAAGCCATCATCCACCAATCATATTTCATCTTTCTCCTACCTTGAGTGCTTTAATTGCTTTTGTTGTGCTATTTTTCCCATTTATTTACAAGTTTTGGATAATGACAATTAAAAACAATTAAGATAAGGGTTTTTGTTTCAGTTAAGTTTAAAACGGATAATAATATCCGTTGCATAAAAATTAAATTTATTAGGGATGAAATTATTATTTATCCATCTATAATTTGACACAAAAAAATGCTAATTTGATAAAGGAACATTCACTAATCTTATGTCATCTCCATTCCTCGATATGAATCGCTTCAATCAATATTTCATTTTTCATAATATATGTCGTTTTATAATTCTAATGCACTATTAATGACAATTTTATCAAATTTATCTCTTATTTTTATAATTTCCAATATAATTATATAGCTAAAATAAAAACTTAATTTTTACTTTTACCATTTCCAATACAATTATCATTCTCAATCAATACTATTTTCCTAAACTCTTCCCAAATTCAAAAGTGACAATAATTAATGAATTGAGGGAGTATTAAAATACTATCATAGCTTAATAGTTCTTTAACTATGGTTGTTGCAAATTTCATACCATTAATTTATCTAAAATAGATCTCATTTGTTTATACTGTAGGACATGCGTCTTAATAATTAAGATTAACTATTTCAATAAGGTACTTTGATTAATATATATTGATTTTGGTTTTTTAAGGTAGAATTAACAGTAATCGTACTTTTTAACTATGGTAATTGATCGCGCTCACAAACTTTTGTTCGACTTGAATATCGAATTTGGCCGACTCGGAAAAACCGGTCTGGTCCAAGCTCAATTTTGATATTGACCGAATGTTTGAACATATGCTTCTCTTTTTCTATTATGCGAACCTAATTTTGACCCGAAATTAGCTTTGTCTGAATTGTCTGACCGGTCCGACCCAAAAAGACCGGGACCGAACATCAATTTTTCTCATTCAAATTTTGACATTGGATGAATTTGACTAATTGAAATTTACCCGAACTCAAAGTTTTGACAACACTAGTAGTTGAAAAAATTCAATTATGATATAGTCTCCTTAAAAATATTAAACTTTATAAAAATGTATCTCTCACTTTGATCAAGCAAATTCAATTACATATCGATCATGAAAATCAAACCAAATTTCCTCAAACAATAAAAAAATGATGGTCCATCACTATAATGATTGCTTAAGTTGCTTATAAACAAGGTCATCATGTTTGTTAAAACCTAGCAAGGAAAGGGCATGGAAGGCCAACCAACTAGGACCAACTAGCCTAGTAAATTATAGTTTTTTTTTTGTTTAAATTTTTTTTTCTTAGGGTTCAATTTGGTTGGATAATATATGTAAGCAAACGTCATATACATTTCACTTGATGCAATTTTGTTGGTCATCTCCTTGTGCAAACCCAACCAAAACTTTGAATAAAAGTCAAGAAGCTAAATTATGGTTGGCTAAATAAATATCTTTTATATCTTAAAATGATGCATGGGTATAATTGTGGGATATTACAAAGATTCATGTATAAAGAAATTCTCTTCCAACATCACAAGAAAAGTTACCATTTTTAACGAGAGTAAAATCATGGTTTGAAGATGTATCCTAAAAAGAAAGAAAGTTGTAATGAAGATTACAGTAGTGTATATAACTTCTCTTCTTTAACTTTGTCCTAATTTAGCTTCATGTTAGATCTAATTTTTGTATAAATCGATCTTTATTGCCTTTTATTAGGATTTTAACCTTAAATCTTCAATTCATTTCTAGATCAGAATATGAGAAAAGAAATAATGAGATTAATAATGATTGGAATTAAGCATTTGATCAATTGAAGATTGTAATTGTTATAATTAGGGTTGAAATTGCGTCATACACTTATAGTTTATTGAGCTTGATATTTGACTTGAGAAAGTCGTTAAAAAATAAACACCAAATTGTCCATGACAAAATGAACTATCCACCCACAATTTTGATATATGGATAGTTATTTACTTCCATCAAGATTGGAACCTTGATAGGGATATAAAAAAGGTGGTGGTAACTAACATTTTTTTTCCAGCAATGATAAGCATAGTATGTGCCCAAATCCTCTTTAGAAATATAAATTCAGTGGACTAACACTTAAAAGGCACAAGATGAGGTAACATAGACATCAAACCAAACTCAATAGAGATCCAATCCTGAAAACAGACCTGTAAATAATTTCCAAAAGCATCATAACATTCACCTAAGAATTTTAAACCTTAATTATGGAGAGAATCAGATAAACATAAAACTTTCATATCACTAAGCTCTTGATGGAAACGGTAATGTACCAACTTAGTTGTCACCATTTTGATCCTTAAAGCGATAAAACATAGGAAAATTGAGGGCTAAAAAAAAAAAAATAGTTATTATGATATAGACCAAAAGGCGAATGGTGGGGAAGTAATGAGGGAGTCATGATCTTGGGGTCTTGGCTATCCCTATCTTATCAATTTGCAATCACTCACCACTATTTGAGATTTAATTTGCTTTCTCATGGAAATGGTCCCATCCTGTAGGAAGAGTATCTTCAGTATATGCCCTTGGAATTTGGATAGGGTCACACACATATTCCTATTTATTCCTTTTTTTCTTGGAGAACATAATATAAAAGGACTTTTCTTGTACAAATTATATTTGTCTATGTATTATTTTGGAGATTTGATAGCTTATGCACTTAACACTTGAATTTAAGTGAGCCAAATCTATATACCTTCCATGTATTTTATGTCATTTTAAATTAAATAACTATTATAATAATGAATGTTATTTTGAATATAATTTTGATCTTATAGTATCGTTATTTAAAGTGTCTAACATTAGTTCAAATAATCTATTATTGTAGATTGTAGAAGTAGAAATTCGTAGCAGTCATGTTTCTTAAGAAATATTGAAATTTATAATTTATAATCTTTTCACTTTTAAATAATTTTAACCTCCCCCACACACACAGACAAAGGGAAAAAAATAATACATACACAACCGTTATAAGGCCCACACTAGCAAAAACTTAGATCTATGTATCATATCAACATAAAATATGTATTATGAGGAACATTATATATTAAGTAAAATAGTTGTATTTGATGTTGCCTACTATTGTCCTATTTTGACGGTGGGTTGTATGCATTTGATGCATCATGTGAGTGATATTGCCTATCTTTCATTGGAGCATGTTATTGTAGCTCAAGGGTTAGAGTATTATAAGCTTAAACTTTTAGCCTAATTAAATAATGGTCACATCAAATAATCGCGAAATTTTAGTTTTAAGATTTTTCTTTAACAAAATACCAGTATAATAACTATAACTTTGAAGTGATTTATCTGTTTTATACTAATACTAAAATAGTCTAACTTGTGACCTTTGTTAAGTTACTACATACAAACTAGCAAATAATTTATCCATTACTATACATTTTATTACATTTTCTAACCATATGTTGTAATATCCACACACATATACGCACATTAATATAAGAATTTTTACGGATTTTTATATAACTTCTTAACTAGAGTAAATTATATCTTGGATATAAAAAAGGGGTAAAGTTATTAATTAGTAATTGAGCAGATAATTTCATCCAATCAAGAGCTTCTTACTTTGAAAATACTATATATGAACTAAGTCAAGCAGGATTTGATAATCAAAATTATAATCGAGTAGTTGAAGAAAATATTCAAATTTCGTAGAAGACTCCTACCATTATGAGCAATATTTATGCGTGGTAAATTAAGGAATATTAATATTTGTAGTGAGACTAATTAGACAATTGACCAACTACGTACACATTATTTTCTTTTGATATATATATACTTTTCATCAACCATTATAAATTAAAGATATTTTTTAGTTGACTATATAGTTAGACATATTATTTTCTTATAAGATTTAATACCTAACAATTTTTATATTTTACCCGCCTTTATGAAAAAAATTTCTATATATATATATATATATATATATATAGGGAATGGATCACATGAGAATGGGCCTTAAATGAGCATGTGAGCATCAAAGCGTTTCTGGCGGACATCAAATATTGTTTTCATGGACATCAAATATCCAACTTGATGTCCACCATTCATATTTGATGTCCATTAAAATAATACTTGATGTCCGTCAGAAATGTTTTTGATGCTCACATGCTCATATAAGGTCCATGCTCATGTGATCCATTCCCATATATATATATACACTTTGGACTACTTTAACTTAATTAATTTCTGAGTTTTGATTATTAAAACTAATCAAAACCCACCAACAAGTCAATCTAGTTTTGGAGTACGTAGTAGCTTTTGAATGAGTGCAACTTTTATGTCAAAGAACTTATAAAACGGATCATGATTTGGGTGAAAATAACAATATGAAAACATTATAATTTAATACTATTTAGTAGTAGTACAAGTACTACCCACTTATTATATATCTATGGGTAGTCTTATATTTTATATGCTCCCTTATATTTTATATTAGTACTCTCATATTTTATAATATGCTGACTGATAGAGACTCTTGACTTGTACGCCATTACAATATCTTAGAATTTTATTAAATATACTTAATAGTACTGCATTATTAATTGTTATCACAAGTTTTCCAATTATTTCTGTTCTATAATTAGAAGCTAGGAACATTGTAATTTGTAATATCAATGATTTGATATATAGGTAATAGGTTGTGATCCAAAATTTGACCCACTATATATTGAGGTCGGCAAAGCAAGATCTACAGATATTTTTAGAAGTGACAAACTTCAAGTTCAAGCTAGCTAGTTGAATAATATGAAGCAATATGAGTTTAGATCATAGACTCATAGTTATTATATAAGAATATTGGTAACTTTTTTTGCGTTGATAATGTCATTATTTGGGATTGTAATGATGTGCAGGTGAGTGTAGATAGTTACAATTAAGCTAAGTATTTTACTCTTGGATGTTGATCAATAACGAAAATGATAAACATCTTGACATAAGATGACTCTTAACCATCTTAATTGCATTTTTTTCTAAATCACTAATAGAGTGAAATGTAAGTCTATTTAAATCATTTTAAAGCTATGTTTCATCATTTCAGGGCTTTTACAACTAATAAATAATTTAAAAATAATTATTTATTTATATTTATTTCATAAATATAAAGCTATGTATAAAATGTAGATTTTCTACTATGATTGATAAAATTAGCCTATTATTATATTTTTTCACCTACCTAATAAGTATTATATTATTATAATTGATAAACATATATAATTATTAAAAAAATATTAATTAAAGTTACAAAAATGTGAAATATGAATAACTCAAGATGGTTAAGAACCATCTTGAGTCAAGATGGTTATCATGGTCCTGTATGTAAATGCACGTAAGTGCATATAAGTATAGGCACAATTGGAAAAATATGTTATAGAACAGGCTTGTAACCTTTGTCTGATCCCACCTTTAAAATTTACCGGTAGTTACTCATAAATCATAATTTAAGGGATTAGTGGCCAAACTAGCTCACCCTTGTGAAATAGATTTTAAAAAAACTAATAACGTTCGTGAAACCAAAGGGTGACTACGTTTAAGTTTTTAAAATTGTGCTCAAACATATTTTTCCATAAGAATTTATTATTATTATTGTCGTCGTCGTCCTTACGATGATCATGATGCTGCCGATGAATAAATAAATAAAACAAAGACATAACAGAAAATTGAAGTTGTGGTATGGCCCAAGTTGAAGTAGCGAGGCTGGGCCTATTAACATTGACGAATAAACATCTAACTAGCGAGGCTGGGCCTAGTATGGTCCAACTTGTTAACCAAGTAAATAATTTCCGGCCCAATCCTCACGTAAAGCTCGTCAAGTTAGAGACTTTATCACTGTGATAACCCAATATGTTTCTTTTCTCTTTAGGCGACAAAAAAACCTAGTTCCTGATATTTTTTTGTGTCTCAAGGACGTTTTTGATAATATGTAAATTTTTTTACCTAATTCTCTATATTTTTTAATTTTTTCAACAGTATTAGTATTATGATGCCAAATATTTAAGGGCGGGCTAATATTCTTTACAAATATATCCATCTAATGAGTATGGAATTAGGGTTTTTCCTTTTTCTGATTGTTCATATCTTCAAAAAATGGGCAAGAGGTTGCAACCAGTGGTAGATTTAGACATTTAATTTAGGGGTGTCAAATATGCTTGCTATTACATTAGTGCTTTCAAAATATATTTTAAAAAAATTTAAATAAATAAAAATAAAAATAAAAATTTATTGACAATTCACAAGCTTAACAAAATTTCACAAATATAAATATGTCCACCAAATATATTAAAATTTCAAATTAATTAGATATTTATATCTAAACTTATTCACTGAACTGGAAGAGTAGGAGCTAAGACATGAGTTAATTATCCATTTAAATATTAGATAGTTCATCAACATCTTTTGTAAAACCCCGAAAAATCCAAAGATGTTGACCGTGACGTCGTTAGTAATTTAGGTTTGACTTCGTTATTTATTATTATTCGTTTGTGTTTTATTTTGCTAACACTTGAGCTCGTAGGATCGTGAGAGACTAACAAGGGTATATCGGTAATTTCATGGGTTTAGTATTATTAGTTTTACTCTTTTTATTATTAGTATTACTATTAATATTATTGAGTTATGTGATTAATTACGTGAATATTATTTGATACGTGATGCTATTAATATTAGTATTATTATTATTAGTTGTTTTAGAAAAATCAGTTTTTTTTTTTAATTGTGCTAGTGTTGGGTTGGGTTAGGATTAAGAGTAGATTAATTGGGCCTTAATTAGGTGTTAGTATAAAAGCTAAGTATTCTCTCTCAAAACCCTAATCTCCATCAAACCCTAACCCTAGCTTTCTCCTCTCCTCTCCCTCTCTCTCTCCCTCGGCCACCACCCGGCCACGCTGCCACCACAAGGAAACCACCGCCACCACCGGCAACCACCGCATGCCCACCCTCCTCCTCTTTCTTTCTCTTTTTCTCTCTCCTCTCTTTCTCCCTTGCCGCCGCATCACGCCCACCGGAGACGTCATCACCGGCCATGCCGCCACCGCCTAGTCGTCCCGTGCCACCGCCGCATCACCGGAGGGCGATGCGCCAGAAGACTGAGAAACCGAGGCTCTTTGTGGTGGTTGTGATCACGAACCATAGTGTCGAGATTCGAACCGCGCCACCAACACCACAGCACCGCCGCTGCTGTCGCCGCCCCTGACCGCCGACCTTGACCCCGACGCCAACACCCCCGACCTCCGTCAGCCCGATCGTGAAAACGCAAGAAACCCCCTCGAAACCCTACGTAAACCCTAAAGCCCTAACCCTAATTGTTTTCTTTTCCTTTATTATTACTTTTTGAAATATTATTATTATTATTAATATTATTATTATCAGTTTTATTATTTTTATTTCTGTAATTTTGTAATTTAGGGAAATTATTTGTAATCTTGTTCTTGGTTGTAATTATGTGTAAATTATTATTTGTATGTGTAATTTGTTTACTTGATATGTGTAATTTTATGTTATAAAATTGTAATTAGATTAGGTTGTAATAGTTGGTTATTAGGTTTAAAGGTGTTTCTTTATAATTCTTTATTTTCTTTATGAATTATGTAGACCACCATATTATTATATGCACGAAATTGGAAGTTTAATATCTAGGTTAAATTCTTGTTTTACAAATTAGGTTGTTTAAATTAAATTAAATCTTTGTTAGTAATTCGTTTCTTGCTAAATCTTGATTCTTGAAAATTAATTAGGTTTCTTGTTTCATTAAGTTAAATATTATATGTTCTTTTATTTTTTTTCTTAGGGTTCATTCTTGTTTAATTCATGTTTAATCTTGACTAAATAAGTTAGGTTGAGTTTATTGTTTATTAGTTCTTGGTTCTTGATTTAATCTTGTTTAAAAGAAATTAGTTTTGTTTAGGATTCTTGATTAGAAGTTTAAATATTTATATGTTCTTTATAGTTTATTTACATGTTCTTAAGGTTTCTTCTTGTTTATTGGTTAAGAAATTCATGTTTAGGATAGTGTTAATATTTCGTGCATGACTATTATAAGGTTAGTATTAGAATATATGCACATAAGGTATGCCATGTTAGTGTATGATATTTTTATACATGTTTTAGGATTAGATTAAATTATTAAAGTTGATTTCATGTGTTGCAATTTGGTTTTGATGATGGGAAGTTTGATGTTTGAACCCTAAGTTAAGTTGGGATTTATACCTTAGACCCTAGTTACTGTTTTGAGCCCAAATTAGGACCCCGGGATCGAATGGTGGAAGTTAGAACTGAAATTATAAATTAAATAAGAACCAGTTATCGGGACAGTTTCGTTAGTGTCTAAAGATCGTGTTGCCACGGTTAGTGTAGTTGTCTTTTGATCAAACCCTTTGGACTGGAGGTTCCCTTAGATGTTAGGAACCGTAGGAATTTTACGGATCGAACGTTTGATTTGTATAGCCCGAGTTATAACCGTTTTACCAGAACCTGTCAGAACTGGACCAATGGGAAAGATGGGTGTTTTTAGGGTCCTTCGGGACTGATTTGGGCTTAGCCATCAACATAAAATTTTTAATAGACATCCCGAGGTTTCCGAAAAGTCCAAAACCAGACCCGTAGGATATCGGGAAGTCGAGTTGTGACCCGTTTTATGTGAACGTTATAATCTGTCCTCTGCTTACTTCTATTTATAATAATTGTTGAGTGAAAATAATATGTGATCTTGTTATGTGTTTTCTTGGAGGTGTTAAGTGTAATTTCGTAAATGATAGGAACCTAAGTGTTCCTAGGGATGGGTTAGGTAGTTAATAGTTAATACTAACTTCGTTAGAACGCGTTTTGATTAGATAATTATTCTTATTCTAGGCCCGAGTTAGTGCGTGACGATAGTGAGCTCAAGTGTGTTCTCCTTATTGCTGTACTGTGACGTTATTCAGGTAATTGTCTATGCCCTAATCCCCACCGGGATGCTCTTTAAATGTGTTTTAATGTTTTCTAATCTGTTTTGATAATTGCATCCCGAAAGGGGACTTTTGTGGAATTATGACTATCTGTTTTGGATAACTGTGCGTTGTATTTGTGATTATTGGTTTATGAGTTGAGAAATTATGATGGTCTTTTATAAGTAGTTTTGATACTCGTTTTGATAACTTGGGTTGGGTTTGACTTGAGAGTTGTGAGTTGAGTTTTGCATAAGATACTAATAATTCAAGTGAAACTTTAAGCGGGTTTATCTGGTCGTAGCCTGTGGTAGGCGGAAATGTGCTTGATATTCTGGTCGTAGCCTGTGGTAGGCAAAGGGTCTGGGACCCTGGTCGTAGCCTGTGGTAGGCGGAAATGTGCTTGATAATCTGGTCGTAGCCTGTGGTAGGCAAAGTCCAGGACCACAGTGTCGTAGCTCGTGGTAGGCGGAAATGTGCTTGATAACTCAGTCGTAGCTCGTGGTAGCGGAAATGTGCTTGATAATCCGTCGTAGCTGTGGTAGGCAAAAGTGCAGGATCTGGTCGTAGCTGTGGTAGGCAAAGTGCAGGACCACAGTCGTAGCCTGTGGTAGGCAGAGGATCTGGGATCCGGTATGATATTTGTTACTTTAAGGGATGTGGTATCCTGCCCGCACAATAAAATATGGATTGGTTGGGTTGAGGAAAACAGTTAAAGGTTAAAGGTTTGTAAAACGTTTGATTTGATCCCTCTCCCTAAAATGAATTGAAATGAACTTAAACTGTTTTAAACGTTAGGGGTAGACATTATTGAGATTTCCCCCTCATTTTTGAAATGTTTTGTTTTCAGGTGAAGATCTAAATGCTGGGGACGGGAATTAGAAGTGAGGACGACGAGTCTAGAAGTCCTTGAATCTGTTTATTTTGTTTTCGTTATGATGTCTTAAAGTTCTGTTTTGAGTTGTTACTAGTTACCGTTAGCAGACAGTTGTGTTTTCCTTTCTCGCCTTGTGTTCCTTCGGGAATACGGCAGTGACGCCCAAACTGAATTTGAAGTCTTCCGCTAAGTTTTGTCTGTTAACGTTAGTTTGACTTTGACTTTCTATAATTGAATTTCCGGGGCGTTACATCTTTAGTCGTAAACCATGCGCTTGAATAATGACAAATAAATTAACAACATGTTTTACAAAGATGGAGAGCCTGCGAGAGAAAATTGAAAATTGATGTAGACATACACATACCCAATTCATTGACCAACTTTTAAAATATAATTTGGTATGTTTTGGGGTTTTGGGTTGTTAAATTTGACACATATTTATTTATTTATTTATTTATTTATTTATTTATTTTTAGACTTTTTTTACGATGTCCACTTCAATCAAGAAAATTTTCTTTCAATCATATTAGAAAATCACAAATTTCTCTTGGGTTAGAGGTGTCCATGGACACCCATAAGCCATAACCTCCATATATATCCCTGTCCGCCCCTGATTGCAACAACAAAACTGAACCAACACTTACAAGAGAAACAACACAAAAAAACAAACATATGTAGTACAACAAACCGAAAACAACAAAGCAACAAATCATTAAAAAAACAATAAAACGGGATTAGATCTTCAAATTATAAGCTTTCTTTTCTTTTCCCTGCGAACCATATCTAAACCAAAATTGTTTTTTGTCATTACAAATGACACTCAATTTACATCCAACCTTTATCGTTTTGCGAGCCTTGTGATCCAATATATCCAAGCAAAAATTTACAGTTACCTTCAGACCCTCCCTGGTAATCTCTAAACCATTTACACAGTTCCGTATCAGTATGGAATTAGTTCATCATTATTTTAATTGATACTCAATTGGGGGTTCCATTTTGATAGTGTATGTCCCTCTCATGAAGCTAAAATTATGGTGGAACAAAGTAATTAATAATTAAGATTTCTCCTCAAGCATATTCACAATGATGTTCACGTGAAAATATCAATAATTATTATAAATTCTTATACATATTATTATTAATTATGTTCCTAGCTACAATCCTACGTATACATAGGGCCTATCTCAATGATCAAAATAAAATAAAATAAAATAAAATAAAACGTTGGAATGACGTGGGGGTGATGTCTGCTGCATGGCTAGGGTCTATCTCCACAATTCACATGCAGGATTGCAAATTTCACTTTTGTATATAAAAATATTTATTTATAAATAAACAACAAAAAAGTGAAGGAGACGAGAAATTATAAAAAGAAAGATGGGTAGTCAACGCAAATGGTGAAACAAATAAAGAGGCGGGCAATTTGTAGCTGAAAAAGAAAAACTATAGTTGGGATATTATGTTATATTTTTTGTCATCTTATTTTACAAAAGCTTAAAATAATGTCTATTCTTTACAAAGAAAAATCTTAAATTATTTAATGTCACAATCTTTTCTAATTTTTTTACTTTAAAAAGCATTTATAAAAATATATATGGAAACTTAAATTTAATAAAAATTCCAAACAAAAATTTGATACACTTCGTTGTTTTTTTTATGCGGTGGAGTTGCGGTGCAGTAAATTGCAGTGATTGCGGAGGGTTGCGGTAAGTTGCGGTGTAATAATTGGAAATCTTTGAAATTTTAATAATAAGGTAAATAGTAGATTGCGGCGAGTTACGGTAGATTGTGATATGTTGCGGTGCGGTAACTTGCAGTACCGCATCAAAGAACGCTGCCTTATTGGTTTGTGTATTATTTGATCTCATGATGTTAGATTTGGTTGATAAAACTTTGATTTCTTCCCATCTTAACTAAGATTTCTTTTTTTTTTTTAGAAAAAGAAAACCAGAAACATGGACACTTGTCATTTGTTTAGGTTTTGCCCTTCCCACAATCTGTGAAGTCTGAACTTTCATCTTACAACTCCCTATCTCAAACATTACCACCAGCCCACCTCCACCAATTCCCCCAAAACAAAATAAGGTAAAAAAGAAGTCTTTTTAGAAGAGGTAAAAATTGGATTTACTCCTAATCCTATTGTCAATATCATATATTTGGTGTGAGTAATGAATTATTAATTATGAATTAGAAAACGGTTTTGCTAATCGTCGCCCTGAAGGCGATGATTAAGAAAGAATCTTATCCATTAATATTATTATTATTAAGAATGTAGTATAAAAGTTTACCTAATTTAGTAGAATATACTTAGTTATCTTATCAAATCTACAAAATCTTTTTTTATCCAAAAATCTACAAATTCTTCTCCTTGCCTAGTTAATATTTTTCAATTATTTTAACTACCATTTTTAGAAAAAAAAATACATATACTGTTAATTATACTAAGTTTATTATTTTGGAGCCTTTTATATAATCTCATTTACAGCAAAGGACGACAATATTGAATTAGTTACTGCATAAAAACAATAGAATTGGAGACAAATTAAATAGACAATCCATTGCGGATAGCGTTTGACAAAAATTCGGGTCGGAAAAATTCGGACAATGTCAAAATTTGGACGAGAAATTCATGTCCGGACCCGGTTTTACTTCGTGTCAAACTGGGTCGAACAATTCGGACGAAGCTAAAATCGGGTTCGGACAATAGAAAAAAGAGAAATTTTATGTTCGAATATTCGGTCAATATCAAAATTCGGACGAAAAATCTATATCCAAACTCGATTTTTTCCGGGTCTAACAATTTGGGTAATTCGGGTCGGACAAATTTTTACCAACTCTAACTGCAAAGAAAGGAAAAATTAGAAAGGAAAAAGGAAAAAGGATAAAGGAAAGGAGAATAGTTGGCTAAGAACACTTAGAGGCCATGAACAGTTTAAGATTGAAGGGGATGAAATGAAGAGGAAAACTAACGAATTAGAATATAAATGATTTCGTTTTTTAATGATTATAATTCTCATTGACCTATGTTTTTTTAGATGTGTCCGTTTCCATTTTTTGTTATTTTATCACTAATCTTTTCTGATGTAATTAAATTGTCTTAGGAGTTTATGGTTTTCTACTGTCTAACAAAGTCTCACTAATATCGTTTGCTCATATCTTATTTGCTCATATTTTAGAAAATACAATATAATCAACTTTATATGCTATTTCCAATTCTATATTTAAAAAGTTAATTAGGCCATGATAAGATTTATACAGATTTGATTAGATAATAAATATATTTATTGAAAATGTAATCTATTATTTTATATATATATAAAAGATTTACTAAATAAAAGTGGATAAGATTCTTTGTTAACCATCGCCTCCAGGGCGACGATTAGCAAAACCGATTAGAAATATCAAACAAAATATGATACGTAATAATATATACTCGTCAAGTGGTCATCTGCAAATTATACCGTGTACGGCCGTGGAATCTATCTAGGTACATCATATGCATTGAAATAAACCAACTTTTTATGTGATGAATTTGTGTACAAAAATGATAAATTTAAAAAATAATAAATTTTGTAATAATGTTGATAAAACTTATGATGAATTTTATAATAAATATTGATTATTTTTTATAAGATTTAACACCTTGGTGTACTTAGATATGTATTCGAAAGTGTACCATATAATAATGGCTTTCAAATAATTTTTTCTTTGTCCCTTTATATCTATTGCTGTTTACTAAGGGCATGTATTTGTAATTGGATTAATTTTCAATGACATGTTTGCAAATACTTTATGAATTTTAATTAATTTTCTCCTATTAGTTTTCTGTTCTCAATAATTCCTATCATTCTTAAATAGTTCCTCTGTTTGGTTTTATTAGTCGCCTTAAAAATTGTGCCAAAAACTTTGATTGTTAATATTTTAATTTGTACAATGATTCATCATACGAAATTGATGTCATTAGATTCGTAATAAAAAATACTATTAAAAGATATAATATTATATTTTTTTGCAAAACATTTATATTAGAAATTATTGATTAAAAATTGGCACTGAAAACCGTAAATGCCAGATAAAAAAGAAGGGAGGGAGTAGTTAGTTAAGTAATGTTTTGAACTTAAATTTAGCTGATAAATAAATCATGTTTCCTTGATATACTTGAAAAGAATCAGGGAGTAACATTATTACATTAGCAACCAAACTAAAGGGGGAAAAAGAAAACAAAATCCACAACCTGATGATTATGATTATTCCCAACATTATTAAAGATACAAAAAAAAAAAACATATTTGCACAAACATATTTAGAATGTCTTGAAAATGATTACAAATTGTTGTTTATACCTCAAGAAATTAAAGTTGTTATTTTGTTATTTTGCTTTTTATTTCTCAATTACGTCTAATTAAAGTCTCATCTACCATGCATAAAAAATCAATGAATCATGCATAAAGTTGATTAATGATAGATTCCTATACCTCATGTAGCTACCTTAATTATTCTGCTAATTTTTCCCATCCCAACTAACCTACTCTATTAATTTGTTAATTGCCTACCAACATACGCATCATCCTTAATTATCATTTGTTTATTTTCTGGATATTTACAATATTTGATGATAATAAATGTATATTACAAATTGAAACGGAGTACTTTTAGATCTAGATCAATTATTTTTTTGGTTTTTGGACTGGCTAGGGCCGAACTAGAAACACAAAATTTGTGATTTTTTGAACTATAGGACCCATTTAAGTTTGGGTCCAGTTGATCCATAGCGAGTATTATGGATCTTGAAGTATAGGGTAATTTATTTTCTGGATCCTTGGTTTTCAACGTTAATTTTTTGGACCCTAAATTTTATTAGTTTTATAAAAAATAACCTTAAAGTTTGTAGGCTGAAAAAAAGGTTGATTTCCCGTTCGATTTATTTCATGGTTGAATTTTTCTCCAGATTGACGTCAAACTTCAAGACTAAGGTTAAAGCTGTATTGAAGTTATAATACACATCTCTTATTCATGTCGGAGCTGCTTAGACCCCTTAGTACCCTTAGTCCTTAAGGGTCTAAGTAGCTCCGACATGAATAAGAAGTGTCCATTCTAGCTTCAATATCGCTTTTAACCTTAGCCCTGAAGTTTGACGCCAACGGGGAGAGAAATTCAAACATAGGAAGAAAAAGAAAAACGGTACACTTGACTTTTTTTCAGCTCACAAACTTTAAGGTCCATTTGTATTCAACCCATAAACTTTAGGGTCCAAAAAATTAACAATGAATATCAAGAGTCTAGAAAATAAACTACCCTATAGGCCTATACTCACACAACCCTAATTAATATAAATAGCCTTAAACTTCATAAATAAATATTAATTAGTGCTATGGAATAAGTTTTAAATTTATAATCAAGATACTTACCGAGTATGTACCTCTGTAATGAGTTGTTTTTACATTATCAAACTTGTTCTACGTACAATGTTGATCTGTACACCGAAAAATGTACACCTTTAAACTTAACATAAGTCTTTGATATTAAAAATTAGAGAGTATATTCGTAACGACTATATAGAGCAGTCTCTTCATCGATCGAAAATGATATCAGAAATAATTCAGAATAACCTCATATATAGGCTTTATGAAGAATGATGTAATTAGTATATAAGCTAGATCTATAACACAAGGCAACTAGAAAACGAAATGAAGATGACCATGCAAAATTACACTTGGTAATAACCGTGAATCCGTGATTGCAACTTTTGCCCATGCCATGCTGAGGTTCCAACTTTTAATATAAATATAATTGCATTAACTTATATGTTTAAATTTATTGGTTATTTTAAACTCTATAAAATATTTTAATATTTATTTTTTATTACTGTTCATATATATCTTTGTTAAAATAATCAATTTATAATTTTATGAAAGTATCTTAACTATAAATATGATTTTAACCCATAATATCAAACAACAATTAATTATTTTAAAACAAAGGAGTTACTAGTAAGAAAGTGAAATATGAAATATGAAATGAGGATTAATTATTGGCTATTCATATCCAAAACTTGTAATAGAAGCAAAATGGAATTAATCATATGGTACCATATACCAAGAGTGCTTAGTTTAATTGATCTTTTTGTTCCATGTAATTGCCTTCTTGGCGATTGTATATCATTTCAATCAAAAGTTTAAGTAAATGGTTAAAGATTTAATAATGATTTTATATTTCAATACACCTTGATCCTTAAGTAAATATCATTTGGATTTGAAGTATGGATGCTGCGAAAGTTTGTTTCACCTTGTACAAACAAACATTTGGGGTTGCTGGGATTCCAACATGAGATCTCTTACGTAATATGACTTTAATACCATGTGAAATCATCTCAATAAAAAACCTAAGTTGATAATTACATTGAAGACTCAATGATAATTTAATACACTATAACATGTATAAGTTGTTTGATATAAACACTACAAAAAAAAAAAATACTATAACCCCGAGTTTGTAAGATATTTATATATATACCTGAAGTACACGAACGTCTATAGTTTGATTCATAAATTACCATATATACCATTGTATTATATATTACTATCCCTTTTCCATTATTTGGAAAATTGTAACTTTTTGATATATTTCATTTATGGATAAATTATTTATTGCGTCAAAGTATAGCCACAAGGGAATGAAAATTCAAGATAGGTCAAACCATTCAATTAGCATGGCATTGGCTTACGTACAATCGAACCAAAGAATAAACCAAATCCCTACCATTGAGATTTAGAGCAAAAAAAAAAAAAAAGGAGAATAAACACAATTTATGGTCCATGAAACTAAAAAGTTGAAGGAAAGTATCTATAAATAAATAGGTTTCTTAATCTTAATATCCTTAACTACCCTATGACTCATCTTATATCAACGGCTCATTAATTAAAGGAAAGAGGGAAAATCTAAATCAGGAAAAGCTGAATTATAAAACAAAAAAGTGAACTATGTGAACTTTAATTACACTATTGAGAGTAGTTGCCGTACCTGCGCCGTGGCTAAGACTCTCAAATTTTTAAGTGGTAAATAATATGGAAAGAAATTTTTTTTTAGATGGATTAATATTCAAATTTAGGAGTAAAAGCAAAGAAAAATTTATTAAGGAAGCGTTCGATAAGAATTCTAAAGAAATTTTTGAAAATTTTTCCCAAAAGTTAAAATAAAATGGAACGGCTGTTAACAACTTCTAGTGACCTTCCAAGCTGTGATTGTTTATTTATAAATATATACAACGTTCTACTGTATGTATGGAAGTACTCGATCTCATTTGATCTATAATGAAAAATACAACGATAAACATAAAATGTTGACTTTCCCATCGAAAAATTATATAAGAGATTGACAGATAAAAGAAGATATTGACTTGAAGACCATGAAACATCAATTAAATGATACATAGAGTGAAATGAGACCGTACTATTTTCCCTCCATTTATATATAAGTAGCCACCCAACTTCTCTATTGTGACTACCCACCACCACAACCCCCCCCCCCAAAAGCTCCGCCGCAATGGCCGCCGTGCTCCTCCCAATCACACTACTTTCTCTCTCCACCATCGTCCCTCTCACCGCCGGATTCCGCCCCATCGGCCCCTGGTTAACCGCCCACGCCACCTTCTACGGTGGTTCCGATGCCTCGGGCACCATGGGTACGATACCTACTTATCCCATCTTTGTGTTTGTAATTTTTGTTTTATCATGATCCCTAAATCCAAGCATTCTTACAATTGATAACATCGGACCAAGAAGAAAACATTATCTTCCCAACTTAAGATTATAATGGATGAGGGTAAAATGACTTGTTAAACCTCCCCTATTTCCTTTCCATCGAGCAGTAGCGAGCGAATAGATTTTAAATTTTACGTTAATTGAAACCGGTATCTCTAAACTGCAAAGTTTAGGAGTAGAAACACCTGTTCATTCAGGTTGACCGCTGACGGGTCAGTTTTGGGTTGGGTTTAGTATGGGTCACTTTCGGGTTTATCTAGGTTTCAAGTTAAAATTTCAATTCTAACCTTAAACTTTCGGCAAGGGTTCTAGTCATCAAATTCTACCAGGGAAGGTTTTGACTGCTGCATCCTACCTTTCCCTACCTCACCTGGATGAGATTCCATAGTAGTTAGCCAACAATTTCTGAATTTACACGTCAGTCAAAACCAGCCTCTCTAAATTGCAGGTGTAATAGACTACTACATTCGATCCATCCAAACATCGCAGCCGGAATTTCGCAAGATTGTTTTTCTTTTTTTTTTCTTTTTCCCCCGACACGTCTCTGTTTGGTTCTAATATGATGATTTCCTATCGGAATTCAGGTGGCGCTTGCGGGTACGGGAACCTGTACAGCCAAGGGTACGGCGTGAAAACGGCGGCGCTGAGCACGGCCTTGTTCCACGATGGCCGGAGCTGTGGTGCGTGTTTCGAGATCAAGTGCTCCGATGACCCGAAGTGGTGTCACCCTGGTCGGCCGTCGATATTTGTGACGGCGACGAATTTCTGTCCGCCGAACTACGCGCTGCCGAGCGACGGAGGTGGGTGGTGCAACCCGCCCCGCCGCCACTTCGACCTCGCCATGCCAATGTTTCTCAGGATCGCCGAGTATCGCGCCGGCATTGTCCCTGTTTCCTACCGCCGGTAACTATTCTCGATATTTACTCTGTTTTGGTTGTTGTTAGCACTTAGCAAAGTGTTGTTCTTTGCTTTGGGTTAAACCAAGAAGAGAACTTTTTTTATTTTTTTTGATGGACTGATAAGAAAACTTTTGTTCTTTGCTTGGATTAGTCGTTAATCGCAAAGTGAAACGACACTATAAATTTGAGGTTTTTTTTTAGTTATGAGGTCGTGAAGTCCTCAGTTATGTAATTATTTATTACAATATCTCGAATTTCATATTTGTCTTATAACAACCACGCCTTTATAGCAAGTAGCCTAAAATCGAATCAACATAAATTAAACTTGAGTTTGTTTGTTTTTTTGATTATATGGCAATGATTTTAGGGGTGATATATATAATAAAAGTGTGTAAAAAAACAAAAAAAAACAGGCTCATCCCAAAAAAAAGAATTTAGTTAATGTTAATTTGGTTGGACTATTAACAAATACCACTTCTAAAAATTGGGTTGTTATAAGTCGATGTGCATTTAAAAATTGGATGATGAATTTATAGAAAGTATGCCAATTAAAAGGACATGTAATCTCTAGCCATAATTGGTTATAATAAATGTCATGGTCATATATGACTTTTTTATATAATAAAAGACAAGTGTAATTTACAATATAAAGCATGTTCTTTTCAACGTATTATAAAACCTTGTGGCATTTAATATTCTTCGTCGAGTAACATCAATCAATACTCATTAGCATTTGATAACGTTTTCAAGTTATATTTTATAGTTTAATCAGTATTCATTAGTATTAACAACAATAAATTACTTATGATAAATTAAAAAAATAAGTCCCTCAATTAATACACTTTAGGGTGCGTAAAATTCATGGGTAAAAAAAAGTTGGGTAAAAGTTAAATTTGATAACTTTTGATGATTTTTGATAATTTTTAATAAATTTTGGCAACTTTTGACAAATTTTGGTAACTTTTAGCAAATTTATGCTACTAAATCAATTTTATTTTTTTTACTTTAATAATTTTTAATAATTTTTGATAAATTTAGGTAAAATGAACTACTCTTAACAATGTAATAATGAGCTTGAATGTAATATTTGGACATAACATGACCAATGCTATTTTGACAGAGTGCCTTGTCGAAAGCAAGGAGGCATACGGTTGACGATCAATGGGTTCCGTTACTTCAACTTGGTACTTATCACCAACGTCGCGGGTGCAGGAGATATCGTGAGGGCGAGCATCAAAGGGTCAAGAACACAGTGGATGGGGATGACCCGCAACTGGGGCCAGAATTGGCAATCAAACGCCGTTTTGGTTGGCCAATCTCTCTCCTTCAGCGTCACAGCCAGTGATCGCCGCACTTCCACTTCTTTGAATATTGCCCCCGCTCATTGGCAATTCGGTCAAACCTTCATTGGGAAAAACTTCAGGGTCTAGAAATTCTGCCCAATTTCCCAAAACACCCTCATATTATTTTCATTTTTCACTTTTCTTTCGCCCTAACTCTAGAAGAAGATGGGGGCACTTTCATCTTTATGATGAGTTATATATGTGTTTGGCAAAAATTTTATTTAAGAAAACAAAGTCGAAGAGGCGAAGAAAGACTCATATTGTAGCCCGCGACTGTGATTATAATATCACCAATTTAACATATAATTATATGATTGTGACTATAATTTCGAGTGGTAGTTAAGTGATTATATATATATATATAATGTTTTCAATTTAGACTACACATAGCTCACGGAAATAATTTATTGACATAAGAACTATTTATATAACAATTTTTGTTTTTTATTTTTTATTTGGCAAAGATAGAATACAAGTTAGAAAATTAGATGTTAGGGAAAGACTTCTCTTGGCATCGATGGTTAGAGTCAGAGCGTGTGCTTCCTTATGTTGAATATTTTTGTTTTAACAATGTAACAAAACGAAAAATGTAAAAATAAGGCTAATAAGCATTTACACTGTGAGCAAAACTTATAATGAGAGTTTTTTTTTTTTTTTTTTTTGACAAAGGAGTATAATGAGAGTGTTATGTCATATGATTGAACATGTCAATATGTGAGTATAGACTATTGTATCATTAAATGTTAGCAAAATTGAAGCAGCAGTAGTTGGACTTAAATTTTATGCTTAATCAGTGATAAGAGTGAATGTATAGGCATATGGATGGCAGTTATGGTGGTTGAAGTTGAAGGGCTCACAAATTGAATTGGACCCAGCTAAACTCACAATAGGTAACTATTTCCTCATTCATGGTATGGTCCCTAAAGTTTAGCCCATACCTTGAGAGCAATCACAATAGATTGATTGTAGGGAGGCTTATACTTGAATTAGGAAATTATTTTAACTTTTGCTAATGTTTAGGGCATGTCCAAGTCATGGGTAAAAAACGGTAACTTTTAGGTCAGGTTTGATAAACAACCTATTGAATTTGACTAAAGATAAGTTAAATTGGCGCTTGATAAACAATCTATTCACTTGATTTATTGGGATCAATCAATTGATTTTCAGTAGACTGAAATAAACAACCTCTATTGAATTGACTGTTTTTTTTCTTAAAAAAAAAAATAGTTTTGCCCATCTATTCTTCCCACTCCCTAACGTTATCAATAGGGGTGGGCAATGGGCCGTCAAGGTTAAGCAGGTTGGGCCCTAAAAAATCAAGGTTGTCAAAGAGTCAGGTTGGTGTACAGTCGGGTCGGGTCATTAACAAGTCGGCCCATTTCACAATATTCAAGAGTCGATGAATTGATCGAATCAAGTCAGCCGATCAATAACTTAACATAAATAGTTTTTGCTATTATTTCACTTAAATATATTATTAATACTCCACATTAAATAATAATCAACATAATTACTTTGTTGGTACATAATTACTTTGTTGGTACAAACGCATTTACTTTTAACTTCAGAATCGGACAGACCAACCCATGAGCCAACTCTTACTTTCACTAGAAAGCCCCAACTAGGCTCATTACTACAAATGGTCGACCTTGACAGTTGACATGGCCTATATAACTAATGAGTCCATCCTAATATGTTCCTACCTGTTGCCCACCCCTAATTATCAAGCAACATTTGTTGTAGTATTGTTGAAAAGTCTAATGCTGATATCATCACATCAATATTCAATACTGTATATATGTGACCAAAGTGATTTCCATTTTATTGAAATATAATTTTTTTTACAAAATCAATCCATTTCAGAAATTATTGAAAAGAACTTACTACAGTACAACAGTTAATCTAACTTATTAGAACATATTTTAACAAAAATTAAATTTATTTTAGGATTTAGACACAACCACCATATTTGAAAATTTTAGTAGAATTTTCAAGTTTACCACTAAAGTAAAATGTTAAAAATATCACCGTAAATCATTGACGAAAGTGTATCGAATTGTTCAATCCGATTTGACTCGAAAAACAATCAAGTCTAGGTATCAATTTAGATTTAGATTTCTCGTCTAAATTTTGATAATGACCAAACCCGAATCCAATTTTTTAACAATGCTACTTATATTTTCTTCACAGAAGGGGAAAAAGGTGCTGAAAACAGCAAGGAAAGTAGTATTATGAAAACAATGTAGTAGTAATTGAAAAAACAAAATAGAAAACACATGGAAATGAAAAGTGGGCTCATATCAAGTGTATAGATTAATGGAGAATTCCATCATCTCATCGTGGGGCAATAAAAAACATTCAATCTGAAGCTGGAATACAAACAAGAGGCGGAATTGAAGAAGAAGAAGAAGAAGATCAAATTCGCCAGGCAAAACCCTAGAAAAGGGGCGGCATTTTCAATCTTCTTCCCTGCTCAATCAATCAATTCAAACCCTCCTCATTCAATCATCCAAACTTCAGATTGAAACTTTTCGATAATCCCCACTCTATCCTCTCTCTTTATAATCATAGCCCATCTGCATTTCCAGATTCATCAATACTCATTTTGAAAAGGGTTTATTGCTAGGGTTTTGGGGGAAAATTTGCAAATCGAATCGGACCCTCCTTGTTGATCTGAATCAAAGAGATTGATCGGAATCAAAGAGATGAACCCTAAATCGTGATTGATTACTCGTTTGCGAAGATTTGTAGGGGAGGAGGGGTGATTCCTGCGCCGATTTTGAATAGGGTTTATTGCTAGGGTTTTGGGCGAAGAAGAGGATGGAAAATGAGGCGGGAGTGTTTGATAAACATAAACCCCCGGATTTTATTAATTTAGGGTAGCCATTGGGCCGGGCCGGTTTGTGTTGGGCTGTTCGCCCATTAACTAATTAGGTTGGGTTCTTTGGTTAGATTGGTAAATTAAATACCTATACTGCTATACCCTATACATAATTATATGCAACGTTGAGTTTATATTTCAAAATATCTGCAAGTGTTCTCTCAAAAAAAATAAAAATATTTACGATTGAACAATTATAGAATTGGGACTGAATAACCTTATATGTGAAAGTAAACAATCACATTATTTGGAGCACAAATTTTATGAGCACGTAATAAATTGCAATAATTACATGTTAGGTCGTATCAAGTGTCAACGATAAATCTCCTTGAAATATTTACGAAGTTCAATTTGAAAAAGAAAATCAACATAAAATTATTGATATTGCTGCAAAATTCGTCGACTTATATAGATTTATCAATTTATCATAAATGATCATTAGTTGATAAACAACTTCGGCCCTATTCTTTTATACGGCTGGCTGGCTGCGGTGTCACTATACACCGCATTTTGCCAGAACCCACCACAACATAACAATCTACCACAATTTACCACAACTCACTACAATCAACTTTTTCATATTTACCAATACAAGTTACATTTATAAAAAACAAAACCCACCACAACTTATCAATAACCCACCACAATTTCACCACACCCGCCACAATTCCACTACACCGCACCGCGCCATACCGTATTCAGCCGTATAAAAGAACAGGGTTTGTCTAATTTACATGGGGAGGACTCAGGCAGGTCCTCGTGGAGTTTGGTGTAATTTATGAGTCTACATGGTGTTGTGAGGTGAATGTGGAGTTTTAAGCATCACTCATCAGCAAAATCTCATGGTAAATTTGGAGAAAGAATTTCTGAAGCACTGTATAAAAGATCAGTCTGAATGTCTAAGGCCAAAGCACTAATAAATACATACACAAGAGACTACATCAAAGAGGAATTATCCACAAGCATCCTTGTCAGTTGGTCAGCAACAAGTGTTTTACAAACTTCTCTACAGAAATAACAACATAACAGACAACAGACAACAGACAACAGTCAATCAACAAGTTTAGATGAACATTGAACAACAGCCTCAGTCTTACTTAGCCTTGACAGCGAAATCCCACACAATTGTCCACAAAGTTAGTGTCGCTGTCGCTTGCGCTTGTTCTGCTGGATGACATACTCGACGGCCTCCTTCAAGCTCGCCTTTCTTTCCTCCTTGAAGTTCCAGATTTCGGGAACCGGGTACCTCCCACTCGGGTTGTACTCGTTTTGCTCCAACAAAGCGCGTTTTACAGCCTCGTACGCTTCGTTGCCCCACTCGTTTCTCAGGCTTTCAAGCCTCTCGTCGCTCTCATCGGTTGCTTCCTGTCAAGGGTGCAAAATAAGTAGGAAACTACTCTTTAGTAGGGAACTAATGGAACTATAGCTAACCCAACATAACAATCTTGAGGACCCTCAATAAGGTGATATCACTAATGAGTATAGGGCTGGCAAAAATTTGTTCGACCCCATGATACGAATTTGTCCGATTTTGAAAAATCGGGTATGGTCACCATATTTTTGCCCGGATTGAAAATTTGGACAATCAGTTGTGACCAAATTTACATCCGGGTTGGATTCTGGTATGGTCATTCGCATTCCGGGTAGTACATATTTTAAAGACAATTCAGGTTTGGTCAGACTAGGACAATCGCGTTCGGACATGAGCGCACTCAGTGAAAATGTCGAAAAATTGAACTACAAATTCAGACAATTTTCCAATCCAGGATTCAATGATCCTGTCCGAATTAGTTACCGAACAGGGTCCAGGTTTGTTAATAGTGTCCAATGTCCGAATTGTCCAAACCCAAATATTACCCAAACCCGGTTTTTTGCCAGGCTTAAATAAGGACAATATTTGTTATCTGAAAAGGGCAAAGACTTTCAAGATTGTTTGTACCTTGAGCTTCCCATCTATGATGGTGTGCTTAAACGGATGCCAACCTGGATCCTTCAGACGTTCTTCCCACTGCGAACAAATTTCCGCGGTTCTAATCTCCAATTCTTCTTCATCTTGCAGAAACTTGAGAGCGCATATGTCCCGGAATGGTTCCACATTCAGTTCACCCATCCGTTTCACTCCCAGCGTCGTTCTGTCAGTTGGCATGCCTTTAAGTATCTGAAAGGAGCAACAATAAATATGCAAAATCATTGGGTTACTAACCAAGATTTTGAACCTGGTTTGAAGGAGGATTTTCATATACTGATCATAAGATCGATCGATAGATAGATAGATAGATAGATAGATAGATAGATAGATAGATAGATAGATAGATAGATAGATAGATACGTACGCTTAACAACACTTGACGAACGCCTACGAGCTCGTTGTTGCTCATGTGCTCCTTGACTAGTAGTGTTTCATTCAGGATTTGGAGGTCCTGCACTTCTTCCTTTTTGTCTTCCAGTTCTTTCTTTAGATCACCGATCATGTGGTCTTTTTCTATTGCACTCTGTTGTCCAGCCAACATGGTACGACGAGTGTCAGATAGACCTGGCAATGGGGTCATTTGGTTCGGGTCATACCCATTTGGGTAGGGTCAATCGGATTCAGGTTTGGGTCAGGTTGATTTCGGGTCACTTTATCTTTTGTCAGACAAGATTATTATTTTTTTAAAATTTAAAAAAAAACGAACAGATTTGGGTCGGGTTGGGTCTCATCGGATTCGGGTCCAATTCGGGTTAACTAGTTTCACCATTTTCGGGTCTCGTGCAATTCTTAACTGAAACCTACCAAGTCATCTAATTGTGTTAACAACTGGCAGACTATGTCATTCATGCATAGCCGCATGGGCGGGCCGTCAACTGCTAGTTCAAAGTTTTTCGTTGAGTTGATTCTTCCACATTATATCGCCTTACCCGTAACTAACCTTATCTTCATTTTTCTCCTCGGAAGACCCCTGCCCTTGATCACTTTGATGAACCTCATCCATGGCTTGCATCAACTGCTCGACCTCTTTTTCCTTGCATTCCAACTCGTATTTCAGCCTCTTGTTTTCTAGATTCATAGTCTGCACCTTCCTCACTTCTGCACCCCCAAAAAATGCAATACCATTACATGCAACCGGAATATGAACAATTATGCTATTGATAGTGAACAATCTAGTATATGCAAGTGAATAATGACCATATCTGGAACAAAAAAGCGCTCAAATGTGTCAAGAACAAGTTACAAAGACAATTAGCTAGGGTTCTATGCAGAGATATGAAGTTATTTACAATCGAGATTGAAAGCACCTTGGTTGTATAAGTTCTGAAACATATGCCTCTTCTCCAAGAGTCTCCTGTTGTGTATGCCCATCTCATTGCAATCCTGCTTCAGACGTTCGATTTCGTCCCTCAACTTTCGCTCCATGTCAGTCTTGCTCTTTCCTACGGAGTCGATCTCCTGAACGAGGCTCGGAACAAGTCGAGCAAGATGAGGGGCTGTTTGGTTGTACATGTACTCTAGCTCCTGGATTCTTGAGTTTTTGATGTCTATTTCATGGTATAGCCTTTGGATCAGATGATCTTGGGAGGGGATCATTCTGGGCTGGTTCATGTTGATCACTGTCTCTGCACACCATTATATTGTACAATCTTAATTGACCATTAGGCATACTAGTTTTGAAAGTTGGGAGTCTAGGGCTGTCGGAAATCCGGGTTCATGGCATTTCGAGTTCAGAAGAATCGGACATCGGACCAACAGCTATTGGCAAAGATCCGGGTCCAGGTCTAATTCGGTCAGTGTCGAAATTCGAACGAGAAACTGATGTCCGAACCCGGTCTTTTGGGGTCGGGCCAGATTGGACAACTCGGCCGGAACTAAATCTGGGTCAAAATCAGATTTAGATAATAGAAAAAGCGAAATATTGTTTATGAATATTCGGTCAATATCAAAATCGGGTTTAGATAATAGAAAAATCTAGGTGACCAAATCCGAGAATTTTTCGATATGATTGCTTAAAACAGAGAGCACTTAACCTACAGAGGAGAACCCAAACCCTACATGCAAAACTCAAATCTTCCTTACAAATTACAAATAAAAAAAATTGGGGGCCAAGAAAAGAACCCTTTTTTTTCACAAACCCTAACCCTAATCTCTTTTGCTAATATGTTACAGCATGGGCATTCTTAACCCAAATGAAGCTAACACTCAGCACTTTTTTGGTAAAAATGTGGGAAGAAACATGTTCATTACTCAAAGTTCTCTCCATTTCTTTGCTAGGAGATGGGTTTTACACAATTCCACTCATACCCACAACACAGAGACATAAGAAAAACCTTTAGGAGATGGTTTTTACAAACCCTAACCCTAATCTCTTTTGTTAATAGGTTACAGCATGAGCATTCTTAACCCAAATGAAGCTAACACCCTTACTCAAAATGGAAAGAAAAAATGGTAAGAAACATGTTCATTACTCAAATTTCTCTCATAGGACATGGTTTTTACACAATTCAACTGATACCCACAAAACAGAGACATAAAACTAAGAAAACCAAGCATGATGAAACATTCTAGAGAGAGAAACCTGAAACAAAATGGGGAGAAAAATGGTGAATTTGATCTGAAAAATGATGGAAAACGGAAGCTCCTCTTGTTGATATGATGCTCATTTGTCTGCTGGATTCAGCTCTATTATTATTACTATTACTACCCTTCATTGTTTTTGTTTGTCAAACCCAATTTCTGAAGGAACAAGAAAGAAAAATGGCTATTTTTTAATGTAATTTGGGTTTGGAAAACTTTGAATATGTTTGGGTGTTAATGGAGGAGTGTAAATAGGGTGCAGAATGCAGGGGTCGTACTCTGTTTTTTCTGGGTAGTGGGTAGGAAGAAGGACTGCAAGAGTATCTTTTCCGGTATGATTTTTGATCATATATTTCAGTATTTCACCATGTCAGGTTCATCTATTATTTGTGTCATTTTCTTTCTTTGCCTTAAACTCCCAAGGGGGGGAAATGAGGGGTAGAAGTGGCATAATTTTGTCTCACTTGTATGTTTATCCAATCGTTGCGTGGTCCATCGGAATGTGCCTATTCATATATATCATTTATATTAATTTTTTTCAAAAATTTAGTTATTAATTGTAAAATTCATCACCAGTTTTTAATATTATTATGAAATTCAATAATATTTTTGAAAGTTATCAAATAACGGCATAATTCATGAGATAAAAAATTGATATATCTCAATGTATGTGGTGCATCTAGGTGGGTACACTACACTAGAGTGGACCTAATAGTTTGTGAATATTTATTTTGGACCTAATTTTGATATTAACTAATTTGACTGAATAATCGGATGTTTATTTTTAATTTTTCCATTGTACAAACACGACTTTGACTCGAATTTTGATTGACCATGTTCTTTTTTACGGTAGGTAAAGTGTGTTGATGGTGTTGTAAAAATGTGGGTATTATGATATGATGAGGTATAGTTTGATAAGTTGTGATAGAATTTATGGTAAGAAACTAAGAATGGTTGGTGTGGTAGGTGAGAAAAGTGAAAAGTGAAAAATAGTGAGAAAAGTAGGAAAGAATTATAATTATTGTGATAAAGTGTGGTATGATATGATAATATGTGATGGTTTGTGGTTAGTTTGGTAAATTGTAATAGGCGCAGTATAGTATCAAACATGAGCAATCTGAGCTCCAACATCTATACATCCACACATCCAGTACAAATATGACTTGGAAATGTTGGTGTGGCAAGTATAGTTTTGGCTTTGGCATTCTGAATTCATCCAGTACAAATATGAACTAACAGTCACATCCATCAACACCATGTTTTTGCTGATGTACAAACATCCATTTCATTTCAAAGCTACATCATCCTGAGAAAAACTTGACAATGATAATGATGATATTAAACAAAATTAGGGGCAATCTCAAATACTGGGCTGCATAAATAAACCCTACTGCTTGCTGCTTGAGCGACCCTCTTCTGCCCGCTGTAGCCTCTGCAAAAGTCAGGCCCCTGGGAGCAAGGAATCGGTCCTCGTTGAGTATCGCGAATGCATTAGCGAAAAGAAGGAACCCTTCGAGCAGCGTCCATAAACCCATTCTCTGCAAGATTTAGTTGGTGATTTTAGTATTGAGAATCGACCAAAATGTGAGGCAATGTCACTTGCAATACAGCAGAGATTTTACAGCTGAAGATGGTTCTGTGGGCACTGATTGATTCCAGACATTCGAAATCCTTGAAAGGGTGACAGAGCCCACATAAATTGCAGGCAGATAGCACAAGTTAAAGAAGCTTGAGCGGTCTGTTATATAGACGAACTCAGTTGTAATATGTCATTTAGCATGCAATGTTCTCTTCTCCAACCTCAACGCACATCCCTCACATGTCAGAATGATTGATGGCATCCACAGTCATGGGTTTTCGACCAGTCAATTCGGGCGGCGCAGGTTCGGTATGCCCCGTATTTCGGGTTTGTTATATTTCAGGTTTGAAAATCAGGTCGGGTCAGCTTTTGCCCGTACTTGTTTTCGACATTGAAGTTCTAGTATGAAAGGTTTTCGACTATAAAATTCTAGGAGAGACCATGAGGTTTTTAATTATATTTACATCCATGAATACATATATAATCAATGTGTAACAGCATATATCATCCATGGATAACTGTAGACGCCATCAATGGACATAAATACAACTACAAACCTCACAGTCGCTCCTAAATTCTCATAATCCAAGGACCTTCATGCTAAAACTTCAAGGTCAAAAACCCCACATTCATTCCAATGACTCAGATGAACAAGAAAAATCAGATTAGCACAAGCTACACAGGGGATCCCACTATGACTGTCCCGGCATTCTTGCTTATTCAAATGGAATAGCAACACCTTCCTTACTGGTAAAGGTAACTTTTTTGTCTATCAAACAAACAGCAGCCCCCTACTGTGCCAATCTAAAGACACAGGCTAGCAAGGGTGATAAGAGCAAGATGTAAGCGCACTGCCGAAGTTAACAAGAGTATCCCAATGGTGAAGGTCCATCAGAATCAAATCTTACTTGCTTGACATGCTAATATGTTGAATATCCTCAAATATTGGATATTGTTCATAATCTGGATGATTGAAATAGACTATGTTTTACAACTTAGATTCTGATGGACTAAAGCAAAATTCCTCATAAAACCTCTGATGCTTCTTTTCTGCTGAGTTGTAGGTAGCGAACGATTTCTAAATCTTGGGTCAATTGAAACCAGTCTTTCTAAATTGCCAAATTTAAGCGTAAGATTGCTACCTCAGACCCCACTATACCTTTTCAGAGTATTTGTTTTGGTTTTGATTTATTGTCAAATATTATGCACAAGGGCATTTCTTCCTCAAAACCATTTACAAGGATCAATCTTCACCTTTTTGGAGATGAGGAAGAGGGGGTTATATTTCCCAATGTCGGGCTCAATTTGAAATATGTGACTAAGCAACATCAGCATCCTATGTGAATTACACTTAGCCATTAACCCCTTGAACAAGCCCAGCAGATGTTATATTTCAATTACTCACCAAGATCCAAGTACTAATTCCAACAACCAGTCACTTTTGCATTCATTCATGAACCCAGTCAACAAAGAAAACACAGAGCACAACCAAGTAGGAGGCCTCAGATCTGTAGATTGTTGAGGCTAGCATTGACATTTAAACAAACACATAGAGTGCAAGACTATAAGTAACATTAAAAGCCCCAAAATCTCAGTAATCCCCTTCAATTATCGATGACCCATCTCAGAAATGCAAGAATCAAACCCTAAAAACCAAAACCAACACATTAAAACCACCAAAATCTTTCGGTAATCCCCTTCACTTATCGAAAACCCGCCTCAGAAATGCAACCCTAAAAACCAAAACCCCCCACAATAGATCAAATAACTCAAATGATTATCATGCTCAAAACGGACTAATCATAACATTCAAATCAAACCCAAAATCGAAGCATACACAGAGAAATCAGCCGAATTAAAAGCAGCAGATCTGGGTAGCAAAACGGAAAAGATCATAGATTCAAAGAGGAAATTTGAAGGGGAAATAACAAATCGAAAGCAACAGATCAAACCTAGTACAAACACTTGAACAATGGAGAAGAGATAATAAAGAGAAGGAGAGAATACCTTGGCAGAGAAGGTGTGAAGTTCTTGCGAAAATGGACAGCCACGTTCAACAATGGAGGCTTCCTGGATCGACCGGTAAAATCAGATGTGCAGAGAGAATACGATGCCGTTTCGCTTCGCACGATGCCACGATTAAATTACAAAAAAAAAAGGAAACAATGTTGTGGCCTTTTTTTTTTTTTGAACCGGAATGTTGTAGCCTTGTAGGGCTTATTCTGTGAAGAGATGCATTTCTTGACCATTTTTTTTAAAAAAATTTGGAAGTTAATATATTAATCTTTGGCAGGATTGGATTATCATTGCAAATTATTGTTATGTTCCTAGAACATATCCTCCAGAAGATGACATACGCATGTTAGTTAGATTTTTTTTTAAAAATCAAGAACTACTGGTTTGCCAATCCACAATTAAACTGAATTGTTCACGTAAGATAACATCATTGTTCACCATACGTTGTTCACTGATATTAATGTGATTGTTCATTCACTTCAACTACATTGTTCACTCACTTCAACTGTGTTGTTCATTTACTTCTACTACATTGTTTCACATAGTTTACTCACTTCATGTAAGAAAAATTTAGATTATTCATCATAACTTGTTTGCTCACTTGAAAGATTAAGATCGTTCACTCATGAAATCAATTTATAATAAATAATATTTTTATGTGACAAAATTTCTATCATTGAAACTTATCGAATAAGTGAATAACATGT
Organism: Portulaca oleracea; assembly: GCA_029582165.1. Lineage (NCBI taxonomy): Eukaryota > Viridiplantae > Streptophyta > Magnoliopsida > Caryophyllales > Portulacaceae > Portulaca > Portulaca oleracea. Next base: position 10,633,807 of record CM055872.1, on the reverse strand, counting down.
ACTTGAACTTGCAGGAGTGAATGACTAAATAATGAATTAGTAAATAATGACATGGTGAACAATGGAAATATTTTCAATGAACAACCACTAGTTACATGATGAACAATTGTAACATATTTAGTGAACAATCTTAACATATCTAGTGAACAATCTCGATATGCAGGGTGGACAATCTCAACATATGTAGTGAACTATCCTATCTGATTATGAATGAACAAAGACTCTTTTATGGATGAACAAAGTCATACACCACGTAGGATCCGGAGCACATGCTCCAGGAGCATATAATACATACTGATATCAAACTTTTAAAATTGGACATCATTACCTCCATCCCAAAATATGTCTTTTTACCGAATTTTTCTTGTCCCAAAATATTTGTACATTTTACAATTCCAACAACACTTATTTCTTTTTTACCCCTAATTGATAAATTTATTTATCACTTTTTACCCCGAATTTTTTTACCCCTAATTCGAACACTTATTTCTCATCATATACAATGACTTGTTATATATATTCGTAACTAAAAATACTATCGCAAAAGTAGATATTCAAAGCTTAAAGGTTAATATATAACAATGACTTGTTATATCAACTTTTTAAATTGGACATTATTAATAAATATTCAAAGGTTAATAAATAATCCGTATTGATAAGCTTGTGACTGGGAATAATCCAAAGTGACTTTTCGGTCACTGGCAGTATGTATTTTTTTCACTATTTTCTCGTAGTAGTCCAGAATCAATTTCCGGCACCGGAAAGCTGACGTGGCGACCAGAAATTTCCTTTTTGAAGTATGAATAAACATACTTTCCTGTCGTCACGTCAGCTTTCCGGTGCCGAACATTGATTCTGGACTGCTATGAAAAATAAAGAAAAAGTACAGACTACCAGTGGCCGAAAAGTCATTTTGTATTATTCCAAGTCACAAAACCCCTCAGTACGGATTATTTGTCGCCAAAAACCATATAACAAATTATCAATAAAAAATGGAGATGAGAGACTGTAATAGTCAACAAAGTGATAATTAATATGAGGGAGTATACTACATTTGGTGAAGATTAGTAAAATTAGAGATACAATATATTAATGATAAATCGTATCACAGGCCGATATTGGATTAGTAAAATTGGGTGGGTCTGACGAAATACTTGACGTGTTTCTATTGCCCGAATCCAATTATGACTAGTACTACCATTTACATTTGTCCCAATTGTCCGACCCGATCTTACCCAAAAAGGGTAGCGGTCATAAGCTTTCCGTTCGAATTGACACTAACCGAAAACAAATTTGACACGAACCTGTTTGCCCGCACTAGAGATGATCGTGTGCATGCGCTAGACTATGCATTTCGAATCAAGGAAATATGGTTCTGAAAACCCGTCTTTTATAGCTAACATTCTTCTCATTTCCAGTCATTATTACAGCCCACGGAAACAAGGGTACAGCAGATCAGAGCAACACGAAAAGAAAACTGATCTGACAATCGACTTCGAAGATGAAATTTGACAGACAGAAAGTGAGACCGAATAGGAGAAGATACATCACAATTTGGACAGTGAAATAGGGCATCCCTTTTCACCATGGCCACATCTTTTACAACTAAGATTATATACACCATAACACCAATCAGAATGGGGAAGAGAAGAATTTAATTTAGAACCTTGTCAGTTCATCTTTTGCGCTTCGATGGCTTGGCTGTCAACCGTTGGATCAAATACTCGATGCCTTCTTTTAGGCTGGCCTTTCGGCCCTCCTCGAAGTTCCAGAGCTCGCGAATAACAAACCTGCCACTAGGGTTGTAGTCATTGAGCTCTAGCAAGGCATTCACCACAGCTTTGTATATTGATTCACCCCATCCACTTCTCAATTTGGCCAATTTGTCGTCATCGTCGTCGATAACTTCCTAGAGCAACCAAGAAATCGTATTAGTCCTTAAACTGGTTTTTCAAAAGCTTTTTGTGGGTCCACCGAAGTCAGCCTCTTCATGAACATTAGTTCATAAGTGGAAGGTTGCTTACATCTGGATCCCCCATACCACGTTTGAACATGTTTCTCCTAGGAGTTTGTTGTTGTTGTTGGACACATTGACTATAGATTGCTTTCCAATATGATGAGCCACGAGAACTTGAATTTATGATATACAAAGATAAAAGCCACCCACAAAGGCTCAAGAGAAAAATGATGAAAGCTCCTTCTATAACCGATTTGTCTGGCGGAAGTAGCCTCTTCATGCACTCCTGTGCACTTACATCCGGATCCCTTCAGACCACGCATCAGCGAGATCACATTGGGTTTTGTTGTTGTCACCGTTATTGTTGTAAACAATGTTGCATTACATTCATAGGGGCCATCTATAGGGGTAAACTCAGCGGGATAACAGGAAGGGGAGGGGGTAGACGGGCATCGGACACGACCCAATAGAGACCTAGCCTAAAAGCAGGTCCATAACGGGCCCCCAAGAGACCCGTAATATCCACCAAGTAAATTGTGGCCACCAGGATTCGAACCCACTGAACCCTAGTGAGGCGGATAAACCTCCAATTCTCATACCATTAGAACACTAGGCGGACCTTGGTTTTTTTTTAAAGAAAAATACGAACATAGTAGGGATATAAAGAAGCAGAAATGCCAACAACTACATGGAAATTCTGAAAGTTACCTGTAGTTTTCCATCCACGACCGTGTTCTTGAAAGGGTGCCAATTCGGATCACCAAGAATTTGTTGCCATGATGAACATAACTCAGAAGCTTCCATCTCCCAATCCCCTGAACGACTCTTTTTCGAACATGCATCTCGAAAAGGCTTCGTATCAATTTCTCCCATGCGCTTAATTCCGATGTTACTCTGTGCATCCGATTGTAGTCCCGACAAAGCCTGTGCCATAATAAACGTATTGAGTTATGCTCCTCACTTGATGATACGACGAATTAAAGCTTTTGATTCAGAGAAGGCACATGTGATCGAAGTCTTACTCGAATCAAGGCTTTTCGTGCATCCTGCAACTCTGAATTGGACGTACGCTCCTTGTTGATAAGAGTTTGGTTAAGGATTTCCATGCATTGCATGTCATCTCCATTGTCTTCCAGATCTCTCATCAAAGCATCGATCTAAAGTCAATCAAGATATAGCAATGGTTGATTCTTTGTACATGACTTCTAACATCTTGATACTTCGATGAATACAGGATGAAATTTCCGCTATACTAGCTGATTTAGATTAAAAAAATCGCCACCGACATAAAAGAGGCAAAATTAAGTACCCTCTCCCGATCTGAGTGAATTTGCATCTCCCGCTTATCCAAGTCCTTAGCCCTTAGCTCAAGGTGTTTTCTTTGACATTCCAATTCATGCTTCGTTCTTTCAGTGGTCAGCATAATGCATTGCATGCTTTCAGTTGCTAAAAGAAACAGCTGAACCTCAGTCATTAGATTGAACATGCAAGCTTGAAACCAAGTTTTCGAAAATAAACTCTATCCATTTTGAAACTAAGTGGTCGGTATAAGCAACTATCAAGACTCGGGAATTGTATTGACTTGCGGACTGGATTTAGTTTTATCTACATTGAGAGCGGTTAACACTTGTTAACCAATATACTAAAACGGGACAAACCTCTATCGTGATCTTGCTGGAGCCTTTGTTTTTCCGTCTCCATTCGTTTCACGGTTGCAGACAGCTGATCACATTTCTCCATCATGTGGATCAACTTCATGTTTTTGACATCAATCTCCACCGCAAGCTTCACAACAAGCTTACTTAACCGCTGTAATTCTTGAGCTTCATGACTTTCCGTTGTAACCACCGAAGCGGCTTCATCCATAATCCCAGAAAATAGAAGTGATCCAATTGATACAGAAAAGACTACAAAGGACAATTAACATTGCACCGATTCTAAGTATTGAAACAGAATACAAATGGCAAAGTTCTCTCCTCCCCCCAAGACACACAAAAACTAAAAAAATTAGCAAAAAATAGGGTCCGGGTCAAATACGGATCAGTCAAATTGGTCAAAATTACAATTCAGATGAAAAAATGACGACCGTTACCTGGTTTTTTTGGGGTCAGACCGGGCTGGACAATTCGGACATGGGTAAACTCGGGTCATAGTTGGGTTTGGACAGTAGAAACTAGAGAAATATTGTGTCCGAACTTTTGGTCAATTCGGTCGGGTATTAAAATTCCGACGAAAAATCAATGACTGGATCCGGTTTTTCCGGTCAGATAAATTTGGGTATTCAGGTTGGAAGAAATTTTGCCAGCTCCAAATGGAAGAGATGAAAAAAGCAAAATTCTTCAAGCTTCCATACCCTAGCTTACCAGAACCACCCTATCAGCCACAAAATTCTAAACTTTAGCCCCTCAATTTGATTCCCAAACAACATATGAGAACTAATACACAGATAAAACTTCCCTAATCAGATACCTAAATTTCCCAATTGGTTAAAGCCACCAGAAAATAGCCAAGGAAAATGAGGTTTGGAAGAACACAAGTACACAAAAAGCAACAATTGAACAAAAACACAGATACCCATTTGCATTTGCTGCATTTCAACATTCTACATCATCAATCATCATGAACATGACTCTGCATAACTCAGAAGAAACATGCAAATCCAATAACACATAGTACAGTACTCTGCATAAGAATCCAATCCCTATTACCCAGAAATTAAGTCACCAAACATCAAAAGATGAGCTCTTCTTTAGTTTCTCCATGATAAACTGAAAACCCACATCCCAATAGCTACCAAGAACCCTAAATTCACCAATAAAAACCCTAATAATTAAATGCATATATGGGTGGTATGCAATTACCTCTGAAGAAATGCAGGATGTGAATTGCGAAGTATGGCGAGAATGCTTCTCAGACAATCTTCATCACTGATTTTGTGAAAACTGACAACAAATGGACGACTTGTTTTACTAGAGTAGAAAGTAGAACAAACTGACAACAAATTATGGGTGAGTCAATTTTTTCTCCCCTTTTTTCCGAGTCTTGTCTTAAATTTTTTTGCCTCACAAGGGAATGAGAAAATGAATGAATGATGCAAGAGTGAGCAAGAGTGACTTGGTCCTTATTTTGCTTTTTTTGTTTTTTGTTTTTTTGTTTTTTTTTTTTTGGCTTTTGGGTGAGTAACTGAGTATTATAAATTACTTTTTCATAGTTAATGGGGAGAGTATTATAACTTACTTTTTTATATTTTTTGGCTTACAAATTATTGAAAAAAAAAATTGGGTTGATTATCATTCACTATTGTATTAGGCTGGGTTAGGTCGGATTAAAATCGGATCATGTTGATTTGAGTTATAGTATACGGGTTAATTTCAGGTTGGGTCCAAAATAATGTGTCCTTTTTATTTGTCATCGTAGCTCATTTTGGAAAATTAATGAACATACGTAATAGAGTAAAAGCCTAAAGGGTTTATAAATTGCAAAAAATGCCCCTTGAAAGTCCTTGCTAGAAAAAAAATTATTTTCATGCACGGCCATGTTGTTAAACCCGACCCGCTTGAGGCGGGTGTCACAGAACCCAGGGGTCAGACCGGGCCTGTTCTTGCTTCAACCCGTTTATAGGTATAACCGCTCAAACCTGGGAAAAACCGGTCGCAGTTCGATCAGTTTGCTCATTTTTACATTAAAGGCCTATTTTTTCAGCTGAAAGAGAAACCCTGTATGATAATTTGTATGTATTTGGGAAATATACAAAATTTTCTTTTGACTCATGAATGGGTCATGCCAGTTTTGGCCAGTGACCTGGGTCAACCAGTCTAACTTGGTCAAACTGGCCCAACTAGTTGACCCATCGAGTCAACCAAGTGGGTACTATGCAGCAGTGAACACAGAGACAGACAGCAATTGCTTACAACCACCATACAATCTTGAGGAAAGTTGAACAGGGAGTAGTTACTACTGAGTACATGAAAACAAGACAACAAAAAGATGCATATTTCCAAGCTATTAGTAGTAGCAGTAGTAAGTAAAAACTGCTCAGCTCTATGTATGGTTCTTTATTTTCTTGTTCTTGTTCTTGTGAGTCTGCCATTGCTTGATCACATACTGAACAACCTCTTTCAGAGTAGCTTTCCTTTTGTCTTTGTAGTTCCAGAGCTCGGAAACAGGATACCGCCCGCTTGCATTGTATTCATTCACCCCCAACAATGCCTCAACAACTGCTTTGTAGGGTTCATCTCCCCAGTGTTGTCTGAGTTCTTTCAGCATTGGATCGTCTTCATCGATCACTTCCTGCATCAAGTTTTTCAAGCCCTAGGAATCACTCAACTTTGCACCAAAATGAGGCGGCCTTAATTACTGAATCAGAAGACCACACACAAACTGGGTTTTGTTTTTGCTTGCTTGACTGATATTGGGTACTGTTTTGTCAAAAGAATCAATCAAAGGTGGAGGAAGAAGGACCGGACCGGGGAGAAGCCATTTAACCCACTTCCTAAATTTTTCGTTTGGTTGGATGACCAATTTTCTCGCGTTGACAAACTTTACTATGTTAAGTTGTATTTATGGTGCTTTTGGTCGGAAAATTTTCCGAGGAAAGTCAGTCTTTTCAAGTTGACTACTTTTCCCATGTTTGGTTGCACTTAGTGGATGGGCAAGTTATGAAGTCGAACCCATTATTTCACCCTCAGACTTGGTAACCAAGGATAGCCTTTCCTGGGATTCTACCAAACACAACCTTTTTACAGAATGGGAAAAATTTGATCTGGGTTCCATTACTTTACACTCAACCTCGGAAAAAAATTTTTTTTTTTTTTTGGGGGGGGGGGGGGGGTACCAAACATCCATTAAAAGGACATGAGAATTCTATTGTTTTGGAATACTGAAATAGTCAGTTCTTTACATTGTATAACCATGGAAGGAGTCGGATATAGCAGTCTTACCCCTAAACTTTGTAATTTAGAGAGACTAACTACAATTCAACTATCCAGATTATGTACATGACAGTTCTTTATGTTGTATAAGTATGAAAAAAAAGGTAGGAAGACATACAGTTAGCTCTCCATTGACAGTCTCCTTCCTGAAGGGCTGCCACGCAGGATTACTCAAATGGCTTTGCCAGAAGTCGCGTAACTCGATCGATTTCTCTTCCCAATCACCACTATTATGGAACTTGTTTAAACATGCATCTCGAAACGGCTTTTGATCCACTTCTCCCATTCTCTTTATCCCAATAACCATCCGGTTTTGTGGGTTCTTCATGGCCTCAAAACCCTGCAGACACGATGAACATCACCACTCGACTCACAAAAAGTTGGGTATCAATCTTGGGTATGTATATGTACAGAGGAACATAACTACATATTGACACTATCAGCACGTTTTTTATCCAATAAAAACAACAAAACACAATGTAGCCCCGCTAATGCTGTTTTGAGGGGATCCTGATATAGGCAGTCTTCCCCTCATGCAGTATGCATGAAGAGGCTGACGTGTTTTATATGAAGAAAAAGTTATAAAAAGAAAAGGGTGTTTTTATTATTAAAAAAAAAGTTATAAAAAGAAAAGGGTGTTTTTATTATTAAAAAAAAAGTTATAAAAAGAAAAGGAATATTACTTTGGTGGCAGCTCTACGAACATCTTGAAGCTCGCGGTTACTCTTAAGCTCCTTGATCATCAGAATTTGATTGTCCGATTCCAAATTCTGCAACACCTCCTCTTTTTCATCCAGTTCTTTCCTTAGTAAGACGACTTGAGCCCTTAAATCTTCAAGGGTTTGGATTTCCAGCTGCATGAATATAACCTCAATAACAGATAGAAAAACTAGTACTAATATATCTGATGACTACAATGCCAAAATCAGTGAATATATATGCTGAAGATTCTTAATAGTAGCTTGATTTCTACCACTGAGAGGGTTTTCTGCTCCCGGGTTTCAGTCCCAGAATTTATGATGGCAACTTTTTTCGCTACCATGTTATTCTGCTTCTTGATCAGTAGTCTTTCAAGTTGCTTCTTCTGAGACTGCAAATCTTGCTGGAGCTTCTCGTTTTCTAGCTTCATCTCCTTGGTTTTTTCTAACTCTATGAAATTCAAGAGTACATTAGCAGAATAATATTCAGTCCCATTACCTAAAAGGACACCATGAATGAGCAAATTAGATGCCAAAGAATTGAAGGAGCGTTTGGTAAGAACACTAGGGAAATTTTTCTCAGCGAAAATTTTCCAGGAAAATTTTCCAGGGGAAAACCTTGGAAGTGGCGGGCCCCTTGTAAAATTTTTCCCAAGGTCAATGTACAACCAAACATGGGGAAAATATGTCCAACTTGGGAAAATTGACCATTTCCCTAGGGTTTTTTACCAACCAAACACACTCCAACTATGCCCCCGAAATGCAACAAAAACTCGTACCTATTAGATAAGCCTCGAGCAACCGATTCTTTTCCACCATTAAACAGTTGATCGCAGTTGTTTTCTCCTTAATTATTCCTCCTTTCTCTTTCTGAGCTGCTGTTATCTCATTAAGAAGCTGTGCATTCTGCTCAGTCAAGATGGCAACAGTCGCAGATTTCTTAAAAAGCTGCTGGTCTTTTTCTACAATTTGTGCCATCAAGCTTTGTTTCTCCTCGGTTAAATCAGCAACGTGTGCGGATTTCTGACCAATCAATCTGTCTTTCTCCACATTCTCAGCCACCATGTTAATAATCTAAGCCCTCTCAGCCATCACCCGTTCTTTCTCCTTCGTCCACTTTTCAGCAGCGATTTTATTGTTTTCGGTCATCTCCATCAACTTACTGTTCTTGTAGTCAATCTCCCTAGAAAGCCTAACGATTAGGGTTCGCAGCATTTTTAGTTCACTCGCGGGGCCGCAACTTGCCATCTGTTCAACAGTATATATTACATGCACCCGGAGTTTATATCTGCAAGTGAACAATCATACCATTAAGAGTGAACAATCTGATATCTGCAAGTGAACAATCACACTATGAAGAGTGAACAACCTGATATTTGCAAGTGAACAATCGCACTACTTTGAGCACAAATTCCAGGAACATGTAATATATTGCATCTGTTCAGCCATATATGAGTGGAAATCCTGCAAAGAAAGATGAACTTTCAGGCTGAATTTTCTACAATGTATGAAATGTTGGAGAGGAAATCAGTAAAAACAGAACTCCTAATACATACAGGTAGTGGGATCTGAGATCAAGGGCTTGGATCAAAATGAGTTTTGGAGAAAAGAATGACAAAAAGGAGGGAAATAAAGGGTGGAAGTACAATGGTACAAAGGTGGAAAAACATGCATGTACCCAAGACTGACAGATTCCCAAATGGAAGGAGAAAAAAAGTGCAGTTTCTAAATAACTAAATTGTCAGTTTCTAAGTAACAAAAAAGAGGGATGCATGGGAATATTGCTTTTTCAAAAAGTGTACAACTGTCATTGGTTAACTTTTGTACTGTGTGGTGATTTCCAACAGCAAGCCAGCTGCATGCCATAGTTACCGGGAACGCTACATACGCTTGCAACCGGGAACAAGCGTTCCAAAGTCAAAACTAGACTAAATTTGTGTAAAAATTAGCGACCCGCGTTCCAGGACTAACGATCCGGTAAGCGTTCCTGGTAACTATGTTGCATCCGTTATTCATTTATCACTCATGAATCATGAAACAATGACTCCATCTGAATGTAACTAGCTAATCTCAACTCAAATCCAATCCCATAACAATCCTACTGCAAAACAGGGCAGGGTGTTGGGGGGTCCAATGTAGCACAAATTATAAAATTCAGAGAGACTGGTTATGATTCACCCAAGATTTAAGAATCATTCACTGCTTAGGAATCCATGGAAAAGAAGCGGAAGAGGTTTACAGATGCATCTTGGTTTAGTCAATTCCAATCTAAGTTGTTCAGCTATCCAGATTACGGGCAATTAAATGTAACTAATCTTAATTCTAGTAAAAGCTATGGTGGTTAGTACGAAAGAAAGCATGCATTTTGTACTTGAATTACTCTTAAAACATTAGAAGAAGATTACATAACCTATTTTGGAATTATCAAACTAGTAATGCTAACTTGCTAAGGATAAATGGAAAAACCGAAAAAGCAAAATATAAGATTGTTATGAGCATGCCAAAATGATCTAATGGATCCTTCACTTCATTAACAGCTGAATACCCATGCTCTCTTTCTCAATTTGAAGTTTTCCACAATCTTCAACGCAAAACAAAAGAAATAAGAAAACCCCGGTTTCTTTAGTAATTATGTGGTTGGTTCTTATGGCACCAGAGTTATGCGCATGAGATGGACAAATTAGACTGTTTACAACTTTGAACAAATATTGCTTCATAAAACACCATTATAATCACAGGCATAAAGGTAACCTGGATGTTTAAAACTATAAACCAATATTGCTTCATAAAACACCTTAAACATCTTGAGTTTTTACAGAATCAAGCCCAAGTCTCTAAAAATTTCAACTGCTTTCCTTGTCTTAGAGTATGTGATCTACTGCAAACTCTGAAATGTACTAGAGTTTTTGCAAATTGGCAACATTTCCGAAGATGGTTTGGGCACATACGCTCTTTACACAAATATTGAATTGCCTTCTTTAGTTAAATTCTTGTTCATGTCTCCGTCCTTAGACCTTCATTTTGAGCAAAACCCATCAAACAAATCACTCCAAATTTAAGAATATCTAACATAACAAGAGTTTTATGGGTTAAAGTGTGAGAAAACTTACTTCTGGCCCTCATCATTTGGTATGATGAAGAGGAAACATCGGTTCCAAACAGGACATCAGGCTCATCTTTCAGAGCTTTGTTGTTTTCCCCTACCATTTGACCTTGCAACTGCATTCATGCAGACAAAACTAAATCACTCAAACCAACACATATAAGGCAGACAAACAAGAATCATAAATCGTTCCAGGAATTCACCATTTAAACACATTATCAGACATACCAAAAGCTCAGGAGTCAATCTTTATGCGGCCATAGATACCAGTAAAACAAGGTATTGCCAAAAATTTGAATGGTGAAGTAAATAAAAGCACACATAGACCTCTGAACAATACCATGTTACACACAAAGGCAGAAGACTTAGAACCAGGAAACAGTGATATGAATGCTAAAACAACAGATCATGTAACCATGAATTTAGCAATCTTCACACAGATAATTGCTCACCATAGTGTGATAAATAGTGGGAATGTTTGCGTTATCTTCTGATTTTCTGCCTTTTTGCATCCCAGTGTTGTCGCCAATCTTTGAGTCCTTCAACTTCTTCGCAGGTGACTGTACTTGATCTGCCGTAGCTTCCAACATGCAATCCATTTCTCTCTTAATTGTTACAGTGCCTTTACCCAAATCATGCTTGAACTTCTCAGTCTAGTTCAGCTTGCATTGATTATGTTTCCTCACTACAATATTCATGAAACGTAATTATTTAAGGCAACAGAACCCCCCCCCCCCCCCTTTTCCCCTTAAACAACATTAAAAAAAAAAAAAAGAAAGAAGCAGCCGTCACGGTTATCCTTTATTCTAAACTCTTACCTAACACCCCCAACCACCGGAAAAGAAAAGAATTGACACTAGACTTCAGAAGAGTAATGAGAGGATTGATATTTTTCGAGACACATTTACTGAATGATAATATCTCCATACGCTGGATAGTTGAAAAAGATTTTTTTTTTGTCAACTTAAATTTTAATGGATTAAAGTAAAATGCTTCATTGAACCTCCTCGGCTTCTTTTCCATGGAGTAGTATGTAGAGAATGATTTTTAAATCTTGGGTCAATTGGAACCAGTCTTAGTAAATTGCAAATTTTAGGGGTAGGACTGCTGCATCCGACCCCTCCATACCCTACCTAGGCGGGATTTTTGGAGTGTTAGTTTTGGTTTTTGTTTTGGTTTTGGTTTTGATTATTTACTAAATGATAACTAAAGCTCATGATTTTGATGAATGAGACATAGTATCACTGAAACGAAATACCTATATTGCAAGTTTCAAGAACTTCTTTCCCTCCAGTTGATTTAGTAGCACTTGCAGACACGATGCTTAGCAGCTTATCCTTCTGAACATCCTGTGACATTAATTTGCTAATTGTTCTGCATTTCTCTCTAAGAATCTCGTCTCTCTCGTCCATCAGAATAATATTGACCCTTTCCAACCTTTTGGACAACCTCTCTTTCTCTTCTGACAGCTCAATGATAGCAGCAGTTTGCTCGGCATCTTTCTTTTTGTGAATTTCACAGGTCAGGATTATCTGCTGAATTACTTCTTTCAAAGACGCCCTTTGTCCCTTTTCAAAGTTCCACAGCTCAGGAACAGAATAACCTGCACTAGGGCTGCACTCTTTTGGATCTAATAATACATCGACCGCTGTCTGGTGCGCTTCCTCACCACATTCTTCTCTTAACTCTATTGGCTTCTTGTCATTTCCATCTACAACCTCCTGCATCTTCAGAACTAGGACAGGCATGGTTGCATATCAAGGTGGAATAAAATGAAATGAAATTTTCCATAGGAAAGTGCTGAGTGTTGTGTTGCCTCCATCCTTGTTAGAAATTCAACATTTTCAAGTTTTTATTTTTATTATTTTTATAAATTCAACATTTTCAAGATTACTTTTTCAACTTAGATTGTAATGGAAGTAAAATGCCTCACTAAACCTCCTCGGCTTCTTTTCCATGAAGTAGTAGGGTAGCGAATGATTTCTAAATCTTGGATCATTTGAAACTAGTCTCTATAAAGTGCAAAATTCGAACCCTTCCATACCCCGCCAGGTGGGATTTCGGAATATTGGCTTTGGTTTGGCTTTTATTTATCGATAGTGCTTTATATTGTTGAACGTGAGAGTTTCCTGTTCTTTGTCCACACAAACCCACTAACTATACTAGAAATCAAGTGAACTATCTTAATACCAAGGCAACAAGAACCACTCGTATACATCTCTTACAAAATTTCCACTCACAAAAGAGCTACTCCCTCCTTCCCAGAACTTTAGTCCACCTCAAGTGCCACTTTTTTCGTGAGATATAAATAAAGCTCTTCAATCTGAGATGGACTATAGTTTTTACACCAAAGGAGTAAAAAAAAAACAAAGGCATAACTCAATTTGCTCATACAACTCCTAGTAAAAAAGCAATGAGAGGATTTGACCACATTTTGGGTCATTCACGGGGACCAAAATTTTACCCTACAGGAGGAAGAGACTCTCCATATCACCAAGATTTTACTAGACTCAAATATTTACCGACAATTGTGACATTTGTCTTAAAAACCATGATAGCTTCCAAGCAAGCAGGAGGCAACACCAATCAACATAAGAAAGTAAAAGAGTTCTGAAAACATACACTCAGTCCCAGTTTTCCATTAATGATATCTCCCATTTTCTTGATCCCAATCTTGGCTCCGTTGCAGTTTATACTCAGCAAGAACTGTATCAGTGAAAAAAACATGCCATGTCGGTTTCTGTCGATGGGACACTTTTTACTTCGAAAGATATCTCTAGACAGTTAACTAGAATGGAAGGGTACTTCAACATCAAAATTTAACTGCATGCGTAGTTAATGAACCAAGTATGTCGACTAGATTATGTACGTTCTTCAATCAAGATAGACAAGAAAGCTGCTAGATATTAGACATGGAGAGAACGAATGAAGACGTACATTTAGAGCTTCTTCTCTTGCAACTTCCAGCTCCTCACTGCTTGAACGTGCTTTCATTACAAGTGTTCGATTTAAGTTTTCAATCCGATCCAATGCTTTTCCTTTTTCTTCAAGTTGTTTCCTCAAAGCACCAATCTGAGCTTTCAAACCTTCCTCGTGATCCCTTTCCTACTTTTCCCACAGCAGCATGCCCATTAGACATACAATTATATCAGGCCAATATCTCAAGCTTTCGTAAAGCCGATTGCGATGCACTGATTTAAATTGGTATAAGAGGAGCATTCTAAATTGTAGTATATGAAATACATAATAAGATCTATGTAAAATGAGTGTGCAAGATAAGTAGTTCAAAGGCTTCTTGAGTTCTCATAATAAGACCATGATATGAACTAGACCTTAGTTACCTTCAGCTCTTTCACTCAAACAATCCCATTCATTTGGAATTTGAAGACCCACCTTATTGCTTGTGCTTTCATTCTCCCTGTTTCCCTGAACAAGTGTCTCCTTGTCGGTTTCCAAAGCACACTTGAGCTGCTTCTGCAGCAACAGATGGTTTTTGTGATCTATCTCCTTTGCAAGTTTCATTACAAGGTTACGAAGATCTCGTACTTCTTGATGGTGGTTCGCCATCGTGATTTCTATTGCATCCCAATTCCCAAGCAAGTTCAGTTGACATATCAAAATAGTTGAACTTAGAGAGTTTGGTTAGAATCCCATGGAAAATTCCCCTACGGAGTTTTCATGCGAAAAATTTCCCAATCATGGGCCCCTTGTAAAAATTTTCCCAATACCCAAATGCAACCAAACATGGAGAAAATAGGTCAACTTGGAAAAGTTGACCAATTCCCCAACGTTTTTTATCAACCAAATGCTCTCTCAAATACAACTTTTACACTACCCTAGTGTCAGTCGCTCTATAAGGGGTCCGAGGAGATCCAAATGTAGGCAACCTTAACTCCACAAAGGTCATGTTGAAGGTAAATGTTACATTCATTCCACAACAAAAGGATAAAAACTAGAAAGAAACATTACATTATCAGTGAAATTTGAAGATTCATGCTATTGAATTCTATATCAAACACTACCCCATGACAATGCCAAGAAATTTGAAGATTCATTCATTCCACAAGTGGGGTTTTTTTTTCAGTAATATGAAAATTCATAGCCCGGGAAAAAAAATGGAAACAAAATGATAATGTGAAACTAACCTCAGAAGAATAAATTTTATTAATTCAGATTACAAAATTCCAATTGATTAAACTCTTGATATAAAGTATAAACCAATACTTCCCAAACCCCAACACAAGTAACCATAATGTAATTTAGCAGACATAATTTCGTTCCAATTGAAGATTAAAGAAGCAAGCACACATTCAGGGAAGCAGAGATTATGAAGACAAAATTCCCATTAATCAAAAGCGAAGAAGAGTAAAGATTCACCGAGGCAAAAATCAAAGGTGGTTTATTTTGAATTTTAGAAAGAGATGAAAGTCTTACCGATCAACAGTTCGTCTGAGAGAGAGAGAAAAAAGTTGCAGAGAATAATATGAGAAGAGAATGGAGCTGTTGATCACTGCAATCTTCAGTCTTCACGCACATTTGTGCGCCTCTGCATGTATGGTTACGTCCTTTTCTTTTTTTTTTCTTTTTTTTGGAAATTGGGCGGTAATATACCGACCTTTAGGGGTGTTGAATAGTAATATACCGACCTTTACTTTTGGACAGTAATATCACTGACCTTTATAGTTTGGTAACATTAATGTGCCTTCAAGGATTTTGTGGGTGGCGAACCGATTGATGGTCTGATGTGGCAGGCGGTGAAAAAAAAACCGGTGCCATTTTTAGGTATTTTTAGGGGTGTTGAGTGTTTGTATTCGGTATTTTTAGGATTAGGGGGTTAGTTTTGTTGTTAATTTTTAGGGGTGTAAATCCTTGATGGTACATTAATGTCACCAAACTATAAAGGTCAGTGATATTACTGTCCAAAAGTGAAAGTCGGTATATTGCTATTCAACACCCCTAAAGGTCGGTACATTACCGTCCAATTTCCTTTTTTTTCCATGATAGTTTAATTTCGCGGTTTTGCCTATATATGGTGTCTATAATTCATGGGTAAAAAAGCAATTAAGCAAAAGTTAAATTTTGACAACTTTTGGTAATTTTTGATAATTTTTGACAAATTTTTGTTAATATATCAAAATTAATTTTGTTTTTGTTTTTTAACTTTGATAATTTTTGGTAAATTAGAATTATCCATAAATTTGACATGCCCTTGCCATACGGATTACCGCCCAAATCTTTTCAAATGTAGTACTATCACATTTTCGATAAAATAATTGAAGTTTAATTTTCCTCATAAATTATAGTTGAAAAAATATTGAAATTACGTTTGAGTTTTTAGATCATAATATACTCACCTAAAGGATACTGGATTATAATATACTTACTTTTACTATTAGATACTAATATACTAATATACCAGACGCTTATACTTGTCTAATTTTAATGTACTTACTATCATTTGAGTGATGGTGAATCGGTCTCGGGCATGATGTGACAGGCAAAGGAAACATCCTGAGACCCATAAGGAATCAATACAAGTTCATTTAAGTCATCCTTAAGAGCGGCTCACCACCACTTAAATCATGGTATATACATTAAAATTACCTAAATATAAAGTAAGATATAACAAATGTTATATATTATGATCCAATACCTCAAAAGATGGATATATTATGAACCAAAAATCATTTGTGTTTTACTTGTACATTTTAGACGAATTGTTTTAGTGACAGTGAGTAATACCAATCACGAAATGTAAACAACTTGGAGCTCCATCTTCTGATATAAGCTTTCAGAATATTAGACTCTAATATATTGACCTTTGAAGATATTAAACTGTAATACATCAACCTTTAACATTAGACACTAGTATATCAATTTTTTGGACATATTTAAAGTTATTGTACTAATCTTTGGTGATAATGAGTAAATTTAGACGTAAATATACTAGCAGCAATGGCATACTAATGTCCAATTTTACCCATCATTATTAAAAGGTTAGTGCATGAGCATAAAATATGCCCAAAAGGTCAATCAATACTCCGAAATTCCGCCATGCGTATGGAAGGGTCGGATGTAATAGTCTTATCTCTAAATTTAGAGAGACTGATTCCAATTAACCTAAAATTTTGAAATCATTTGCAACCTACTATTTAAAGGAAAAGAAACAAAGGGGGCTTATTAAAACATTTAACTTTAGTCCATTATAATCTTAGTTCAAAAGAACAATTCTTTTCAACTATCTAAAATATGGACATAATATATTACAATCCAATATCCTCATATATCATAGTCCAAAATTCCTAAGCTTTTCTAAATTTTAACAAGATGTTTTCTGGATTCACATAATAAAGGGATGCAAATAACAGAAATTAATCCAATGCTCCAACAGGTAGGTATCAAACACCCTATAATCTATGGGTAATTCAGACACACAACATTTAACATCTATTTGTAGAGGGGGGTGATCACATTTGATGATTTTTCGATACACTCGCTATTCAAGATATGAAACATTAACATTAAGACTGCTACTTCCGACATCCAAGTTCATCTCTCAGTTTGGGGGTAATTAGCCCACCTTACAAAGTCTAAAAAGTCTATCAACATTCAACAAACAGGGCATCGCCCTATTTACTTTGGCACACAATAATAGTTACCAGAAATACTAACGATCCCGCGGAAAATCTTCTTATGGTCTACAAGTTACATCCCCAATTTAGCACAATGCCGGGACAACCTTGCCACAATAAATGACATTTCGGGAAACAATAGACACGCAAACTCGACGTCCATTGCGCTTCTTTTTTTGCTTCTTTTTTTACTTATTTTTTTAACCCCCCCTCCCTCCCTCCTTAGAATGAACTGAGGAAGAGAAGAATTGTTGTTCCTCAAGCAGACTGCTTTCTTCTTCCTCTTGAGACTTAGCACTCCAGGTTGCTAAATGGATATAGCGTCTTGTCTGCACCAAAATCAGGACCACAAGTATTAACCAAAAACACATCTTGAAAACAAACCAAGACCAATACTCCATAATCCCGCCCGTGTGAGGTATGGAGGGGTCGGATTTAGCAGTCTCATCCGTGAATTTTGCAATTTAGAGGGACTGGTTCCAATTGACCCAAGATTTAGAAATCGTTCATTACCTATTACTCTGTGTAGAAGTAGCGGAGGGGGTTTAACGAGATATTTTACTTTAGTCCATTACAATCTAAGTTGAAACAATAATCTTTTTTGAACTATCCAAATTATGGGTATAAGGAACACATCTTGAAAACAATGTTTGGATGACCAGACTCAGAGATGGGTAATGTCTAATAACCCCTCAATTTCACTAAAAATATCAAATGACCAGCAGGGGAAAGCGAGAGAATCACGGGACTAGCGACATAGAATGAGACTGATGGACAAGGACAAACCAAAAGATTGGCACCCAATTTCTTTAGTATAGGGGACGAAAAAAAACTAGTTTCCAGTATGTCAAGGCTTCTTGTAAAATCATAGGCAAAAGCATATGTACACATTCATTTTTACACAATTAGGAGATATGCAATATATATTATATGCACTTGGAGCATGTGCTCCAGATATTTGCGAGTGAACAATCATATGAATCAGAGTAAATAATTAGAATAGTAAGAATGAACAACCTACTACATATGGATAAACAATTGTAGAGTCTGGAGCACATGCTCTGGGTGGGAAAACTATTTGACCCATTATCTCAAAGCTACACCCATACAAAAGCAAACACAAAAAACACTAGCAATTTATTACATGCTCCTAGAGCACGTGTTCCAAATATGGTCATTATTCACTCTCAATAATATAATTGCTCACTCATATCTACCCGTTGTTCACTCTCAATAGCATAATTGTTCACTCCTACCTGTCCGGAGCACATGCTCAAAGTGCATGTAATATATATTGAAAAACACTAGAGAGCACGAGCGTTTGGTAAGATCCCTAGGAAAAATTTTCCCTTAACCTCCCCCCCCCCCCCCAAAGAGAAATTTTCCGTAAGAAAACCTTGGAAATTGTGGGCCCCTTGTAAAAATTTTCCCATGGTCAATGTACAACCAAACATGGGGAAAATAAGTTAACTTGGAAAAATTGACCATTTCCCTAGGGTTTTTGGCCAACCAAACACACTTAGGGTGCGTTTGGTTGGTCAATAACCCCGGGGAAATGGTCAATTTTCCCGGGTTGACTTATTTTCCCCGTGTTTGGATGCGGGTTGACTTCAGGAAAGTTTTCACGATGGGCCCACCATTTTCTCCATTTTTCCCATGGAAAACTTCCCATGGGAAATTTTCCCCGGGAAAAATTTGCCTGGGGTTCCTACCAAACACTCCCTTAAGTAAAAATCCCATGCACTGGACAGTCTGGATTACATCATTTAGCAGTTAAGAAAAAGTGCCTAAAAAATAAGAGTTCACAATCTTCAAGTAGAGACCAAGAATCGATATAGAAAAGTAGCAGCAACTAGATTCATACCTTCAAGCCATCCCCTTTTTCCGTTTGTGATCCTTCCATTTATCCAATATATACGAGACTCCTTCCTGCAACGTAGCTTTCCTTCCCTCTCTGTTGTTCCACAGTTCTGTAGTAATATACCTCCCACTAGGATTGTACTCGTTAATTTCCTTCAATGCAGTTGCAACTGCATGGTATACATCCTCACCCCACTCATTCTTCAGGCTTCTCAGCCTTTCATCGGTATCATCTATCACTTCCTGTACAGAGCAAATCAGAATCAAATAGGCATCAACATTGCATGAAACCAGGATATATTTCCTACCGTGACAAGGAATAAAAAGGTAGGAACTTTCAAGTAAAATACAGAATGCAACAAGCAATTGTAATCCTATATGGTTTACTCCCATAGTTGCCAGGAACCCTTCCCGGGTTGTTAGTCCAAGAACACGAGTCGCTAATTTTCACACAAATTTAGTCTAGTTTTGACTTCGGAACGCTTGTTCCCGGAACGCAGGTCGCAGGAGTATGTAGTGTTCCCAATAACTATGTTTACACCCTTCATAAACATCAGTCCCCATAAAAGAGGCTAGCACAACAGCAAAATCATATCTAAGCACCTAGTCTAACAATATAAAAGAATACAAACCGTAACCTAATAACGCAAACTCATACTTAACTGAAAAACTGTGAAAAATTATGAAGTACAACTACAATATGTGTACATCACTCAGAAAGCAATATAGCTAGACCACTCAAGTATTATACAACAGCCACATGATGAAATGAGAACCATAAATTTATACCTTATGATCTCCATCAACCCCAATCACCCTGAAAGGATGCCATTCAGGATCCCTAAGGTACTCATCCCACAATGAGCACAACTCTGCAGCTTTATCCTCTGCTATATCTTCAGGGTACTTTCTCTTGCAAGCTTCCTGAAAAACTGTACTGTCTAGTTCCCCCATCCTCTTGATGCCAATATTCCCACGATTTGAGAAGTCTTTCAAACCCTTCAATGCAAGGAAGCAATTGTGGAGTATGTGTTAGAAGCATAGACAAAAATAAGCAGAAACCATCAAAATGAAATGAATAAATACCACAAAACTCATAAATCAAGTTTTCTGTGCCTACATTTATCAATTCCTTACGAGCTTCCTGAAGCTCTTCATTGCTCATCCGCTCCTTCACAATAAGGGTTTGATTCAAAGATTCCACCTCCTCTAGATTTTCTTCTTTCTCCCGCAATTCTTTGAGCATTTCGTCCACCTTTTCAATTACTTCCATATCTCCTTCATCTCCCACATGCTTCATAACATTTAATTTTCCTCTGAGTTGCTCAATTTCTAGCTCAAGAGCTTGTTTTGCCTCCAACTGGTTTTGGAGTTGCAAAATTCGCTTGTGTAGATCCTCCTTCTCTTTCTGTTGGATAATATGTTAGAAACAATGTTGCAAAGTTTGAAATCTGCAATAGCGCATAGAAATAATTATCCTAACCTTCTGCTCTTCCACCAACTTCAACACATTCTCATCAGCTTTCTGTTGCACTAAAGCTGCATGCTGAAGAGAGCTATTCCTCATGGTATTCTGAAATAGAAAACAAATAGTGTCACAACCACCGGAAACGGTAACCAGACACCAGCCTCCCTATAACATTAAGTAAAAGCACAGCTGCACAGAAGCTAAGTTTATGTTTATTAACAAAAAGAATATAGAAAACATAAAACATAACATATACAGCACACCGAACAAGGAAATTATCTACTCTTACCAACAGGGAAGCTAATAAGCTCTGGATTCGTCATTAACCAGAAACCTAAACATAAATAAATAGACAGCCACTGATAAAACACAATTACTATTTCGCAATGTCACAGCGCCTTATGGTTGCTTTCCTTTCTAGCTTCTTAGCTAGTTATTTCCACCTGCTTTAACCCTGTAAAACATTTTTTCTACATTTTTGCATGTTTCTCAAAAACAGCCCCCCCCCCCCCCCCTTCTCTCTTCTACTTGCAGGAGTAAGGATGCCTACAATGGAAGCTGTTCAATTCCTGCTTTAGCCAGTGCAGCGGCTTGGTTGGTTCTACTATTGACTTGTCAGCTATAATACACATGCAAGGGCACAAGAATCACGTACCTTTTCAATCTCCTCGGCGAGCTTCTTCCTTTCATTTTCATTATGAGCTTCACGCTTCTCCAACTCTTGTACACGTAAATCAAGCTCTGTTTTCTCCGATTCCAGTTGCATCTTAAGCTTAGCATGGTCATTGAAAATCTTCTGGAAATGATCTCGAGCACTCACTTGAATCTTCTTAATTTCTAATCCACAGAAAACACCACAATTGCACAATAAATTATTAGAAAGAAGGAAAAACATGAGAGGATACAACAAATTCGAATAAGATTGTAACCCTCTTCACAGCCATAAAAAAAGAATTTACAGCTCAAAATGAAAAACTAGTACATTTCTTAGGCCATAACTAGGAATTCGACTTACATTTTAGCCTCTCAATGCTGTTAAGCATAATAGAATGCATTTGAAAGTTCAAAAAGGGTCAGGCAATCAGGCCTCCAACCCTCAAAATCAAATTACTGATCAAGAAAGTCAGGTATATGCACAAAATAGTGATCGCTTCAATCATCAGATTTGCAAATTGCAGTCAACCCAAAAAGAAAAAAGAAAAATGCAAATGCTCAGCTGTAGAAGTAACTTGATGAGTCAGATTCATCCAAGCGCAATGTCAGCGAAATAGCCTGCATGAACTTATTCAGAGTAATGTAGCAATGCACACCGAGACTCGACAGCATTTACCTTCTTTATTCTCAAATTTAAATTCTTTTGCATATGCTTCATGTGCACCTTTTAACTAAATTTAAGGTTTCAATTTTTGCTTACCAAGATCATAGAAAATAACAAAGTATTACAAGATATAATCTAACCACATACTCATACACACTACCGCGAGAACATTGAACAGATAGTACCTTCGTTATATGCCTGATGAAGTCTGTCCTTTTCCTCAGCCAACTGGTTGATGGAATTGGAGGTTTCCTTGAACCTTGACTCTATTTCTTGCAAGCTCTTCTTCTTATTCTCGAGCACATTTGTCAGATTGTTTACAAGCTTGTTCGTCTTTCGAGCTTCTTCAGCTGTCATCTCTGAAATTGTCTTCAAATCCGCAATCTTTCGCAGATGGTCCCCAATAATTCCAGGTAAAGTATAATCGTCGGCACGTGCAACCCAAGCATATAAGCCAGTTTTCTCAGTATCCTTAACCAGCCAGTGTTGCTTTCCATGGTGATTCACCTCAAAATACTTTTCAAACGACAAAGCATTGTTCAAGCCCAACCAATCTTTGTTAAATTCTACTACAGCGGTACCTGAATGGCCCTTGAAATTCCACAAGGGATGAACCCTCTTGGGGTTGAACCCCTTAGCTCTAAGCTCATCCCTCAACTTTGAACCACTTTCCCCTACATACCGACCATCCTGGAACCTGGTGGGAATGTTAACTACAATTCCAGTCCAAGGCCACACGAACTTCTCATCATGGTCACAGGTAGAGATAGGATCCTTTTCAACCACTGGCACTGATGAGCTAGCTTGATTTTGCATATCGTTTTCCAAATACCTAGCTAAGCCGAGGTGATTTGCTTTCTCCCTAGCTCTTCTCTTCTTCGAGTGACCAGTGCCAATCCCAGAAGCATGCTGGAGCAGTTCTTTGTAAAGGTATTCTTGCTTCCTCTTCTTTGGGCAATATGGGCACGAATACTTCTCTTCTGAAACCTTAAACTCACGTTCTCCCTTTTTAAGCTTTTCATAGGCTTGTTCGCCATATTCTTCTATCTCAGATTCACTAATGTCTGTATCCTCTTCTGAGCTGTGGTCCATTTAACTTCCCAGGATTCGACTGCAGTAGCAGCAAAACAACAAAAACCTGATTAACACCAGATGTGAAACAGCTTATAAGTTATATTGCCATAGTGCCATTGCACAGAAAACGTCACTAATGCAGGGAGAGGGTAACCCTTTTTTCCTATTAGCATTTCAAGCACTCCTCATGAAATCATGCTAGAGGTCAAAACCTAGGACTCGGAACCTCAAAAATCAAAATGGTAAGATCATCGCGAATCCCATTTGCACTCAGACACTGTGAATCTTCCCCTAAACTGATAGACTACATTACACAGAAACTAACTGTTCAACATAACTATACCAAGACCCAAGTAATCTATGTTGACATTTAAATTCTCGTAAACAATGACAGTACTAATTCATCAGAAATACAAGCACGCATAAAGCTAACCGATTCATCATATGATCGCATCCTCCCAACCACACAACATAACTCAAATAACCCCTCCCCCCCCCCCCAACCAACCCAACAAAACAAATCTTCATGAGGCACGGCGAAAATTGTCAAATAACGCTTTATCTTATTTCTAGCCAATGCTACAGTTCAAAGTATGTCCACTCTTTATAAACACAAGTTCGACAACTGTTCTTAACCATCAGTCAAGAACTACGTCTAAATACTGCATGCATGACGTGCAACATCGTTATCACTTATCAATTCAGCAAAACTCATACATCACAAATTCAGAATGGCAATCAGAATTCCAAGAAGGCAAACATATGAAGAGATCACAGAAATTCTGAGCTCTCAGCCTTTCAATTGACAAACAATACTCCAATTCCGACTGAATTTCCAACAGCAAACAAAATGTTAACAAAATCAAACCAAAATCTCAAGAATAAACACACTACCGACAAAAATAACAGTCAACAGTCGAAAAAATCCCGGGGAAAAAAAAACTCCGACTGAATTTCCAACAGCAAACAAAATGTTTACAAAATCAAACCAAATTCTCAAGAATTAATACACAACCGACGAAATTAACAGTCAACCGTGAAAAATCCAGGGGGGGAACACACATAAAAACCTGCATTTCTGAAGCAATCGCACATACAAATTCGATAAACACATACAAGTTCGATAGAACAAGGGTAAGGAGATAGAAAAATCCAACTTACGGATCAGAACTTGGAGCTAGGGTTTGAGATGAACTGACGAAGAGTGGTGTAATTGCAGGTACTGAGAGAGTGATTATGTTTGACAGTTTGAGAGGGTGCTGAGATTTGGGGGTTTCTATATAACGAGAGAAACAAGTAAGGTTTAGATTTGATATTAATTTATTTTCCCAGGGGAAAATGAAAATTGAATGCGAATTCGGAATTTCCAGATGGGGTTTAGGTGAGGGTTACGACTTACGAGTTGAGTTGGAGCGAGTGAGTGACTCAGTGGACTGAGTTGAGTTGAGCGAGTGGCGACAAATGGTCCTGCGTTGAAAAAAGCTGATGCGGATGACTGGACTCTGGAAGAGGGAGCAGATGCCCTTGGCTGTTGTCTGTCTATCTTGTTGTTTGGGATGCTCTTTTTTCTTTTTTTTTTTTTTTTTTTTGAGTGTGCATGGGAAAACGCGCTTGTTTGGGCGAGTACGAGCCACACTAATCCCCTTGCTTGCTTGTTTTTCCCATATCTCGATTGTGTCTTCGCAAACAAACAAGCCACTGTTTTAGCATGTGAATCGGATTCTTTGTGCTTTAAAATGGTTTTTTTTAAGTAGATTTTGATTGTTCTAATTAAAAAGTTTTTTTTCGATTATTAATAGTCAAAGGCTAAAAGTTCAAAAGCAATCGGCATACAATACAGTAAACAATCACCACCAAAAGAAAAAGGTTACAACTAAACAGTTACTCCCTCCGTTTCATATTAATTGTCACTTTAACTAACTTATTTTGTCCCAAAATAATTGTCACGTTCCTATTCCTAATACCTAATTCAATTATTTTACATTATTTATTAGAGAAAAGCCAAATACAATTGATGTTTGATAGTTATTGTAGTTATATATTGGTATGTATAAAAACTCCAATTTCGTCAATTAATTTGGGACGGAGGGAATAAATAAGATAACACAGGGAGGACTTTAGCATGCACCACACCAAACAAATAGCTAATTAAAAAGTTATTCTCAAGTATAGATTATGTTTGGCAATCAGTTGTTAACGGTTTGTATTAGTTGTTTGAATTAGTTGTTTAACTTAACTGTTTAAATTAGTTGTTTGCAGTAACAGTGTTGGATAAAATTAACTGTTTCAGAAATAACTATATTAAAAAAAATTATTTGGAATAACTTTTGAAAAACAATTATTCGAATCCAAACTGCTAACTCAAAAAATTATTTATCAAATATTATATTAGTTCTTTTGATTAGTTAAAAATGCTAATTAGCCTCAACAAGTTCTTTTTGAAGTTCTTTTTGTTCCAAAAAAACTATGTTGACAACCAGGGCCATTGAGATTTTTTGTATTAGCTAGCTTTTTACTTCAAATAAAATTTTATTACGAAAATATTTAGAGTGGCTATTTAGGGTTGGTTTGAGAGTTTAGTTGGTTGGTGATAATAATTTATCATATTGTCCCAAAATTTTAATAAAATTACTTTGACCATCATATGCTTTTACAACCCATATTTTTAACATTAAATTATAGGGAAATTGGATTCTAATAATACAAACTTTTGGCTATATAGGACTTAATAATACAAATTTTCGATTTGGTTGTTAATAATATGAACTTTGACCCCCTGTTGCCCCCAGTAACACGCCACCAAGTTAGCTTTATTTTGACTCGTCGGTAAAGTGACCTGGCGGTGGCGGCCTGTGCCCTTGCTGTTTGTGTTGAGTTGTCCCACATCGGCCTTTGACACCCATATTGTGGTGTTTATAATGGCTTGGGTGCCTCAACTTCCTAAGCTAGCTTTTGGGGTTGAATTGGGCTCAAGTCCATTATTTCACATAGTATCAAAGTCAGGGTCATTGATGTTGGGATCGCGCCCGCGGTTGTCTGCGCCTCGTGGTGAGGGGGGCGTGTTGAGTTGTCCCACATCGGCCTTTGACACCCATATTGTGGTGTTTATAATGGTTTGGGTGCCTCAACCTCCTAAGCTAGCTTTTGGGGTTGAATTGGGCTCAAGTCCATTATTTCACAGTTTGACATTGTCAGGTCAGCCTTTGACATTGCTATCTCTCTCCGTTGCAATTTTCCAGCTAACCCTTTTCTTCCTCCCTCTTTCTCTTTCCTCCCTCTTTCTCTCCCCTTTCTGTAACAATGGAGGATGAAGAAGATGAAGACTGGGAGAGTTTCTACACTGCCACTGCAAATCCAAACCACCATCCTCCCTTCTCCGATACCTTCTCTCCGCCTCCGGCCACCGCCCCCGGCCGTCACCACAACCACCACCCCCACGACGTCTCAATCTTCCCTCCGATCAACCACGAGGGCCTCCACCCAATTCCGCCCTCTCCTCCGCCGCCCCGGGCCCCACTTTCTCTTTCTAGCTCCGACTCCGATTCCGATTTCCGGCCGTCTTCTCCTTCCCAGAAACCCCACTTCGCCACTTGGGTCGATTTCACCCTCCATGTTTGGAACTCGAAGCTCAAAGGTTTTGTTACACGCGTTGGATCTGTAGGGTTAGTTTGGTCTTGCTGTCAAAGGTTTTAGAATTTTAATGGCAGTATGAGAAGCTCAAGAAGATGGCCAAACAGGAGAAACAAATCCACGACCTCCCAAACTCTAACTTGGACTCCAAACCCCTTGATCAGATCCTTGCTTAACATCATTAATGTCCTAGCTTCTTATACTAATTCATTTGCTGTTGAAGCCCATATTGTTGTTGCGGCACTTCAACAGCAACCATTTACTGATGGACAAGTAAGTTTTTTGAAAATTTTTGGGGAATTTTGTATTGGGTCTTAGATTTTGATGATTTGTTTCTAAATGGGTGTTTGAGATTTTTGGCAAAGTCGAGGGAGTTTGGGGATTTGTTGATTTTTGATGATTTGCTTCCGAATTGGCGGTTGGGTAGATGAGTTGAATACTTGAATCCATCCCAAATGAGGAGGTTTTTGGTTGATTAACTATTATGGGTATGTAATTTGAAAAGGACAAACTATACAGCTAGTTTTAAGTCAAAAATACGGAGGGCAAAGTATACAGCTAAGAATTTGAGATGCAGTTTTTGGATTCGATTTGTCAAAGCCTCAAATTCTTCTGTGATTGTGAGTTTAGTTTTAAGTTTTCAGTTTTTCAACAAGTGAAAGACAAATATTATGGGTTTGATTCTGATGGAGGAGGAAAGAGAGGGGGAGGATTGAAGAAGATGAAGAAATAAAAATAAAATCTGAGATTTTTAGAGGGATAAAAAAGTTCGTATTATTGAGAGCAACATAGGGTAAAGTTTGTATTATTTTTTAAGTCAACGTGGATGACGTGACAAAGTCAAAACAATCAGGCGCGTGCCTCCGCCGCCACGTCAAACCGCCGCCGAGTCAAATTAATCTTAACTTGGTGGCGTATTACTGTGAGCAACAGGAGGTCAAAGTTCATATTATCGAGAATCAAATCGAAAGTTTGTATATGGCCAAAAGTTTGTATTATTAGAATCCAATTTCCCTAAATTATATGCAGTTTTTATTATAATTACGATGTGATTTTTACTAAATAAATACTCCCTTTTTCCTATATTATTTGTTTAGACATGATTTCAAAAACCAAAAAAAACCACCCTTCGACATTAATTAAGCTCATTGAAAAAGTGAAAATGTTGAATAAAATGGTGAATAAAAAAGAAAAATGTGAATAAAAAAGAAAAATGGAAGAAAAAGATGTAATTAATAAGGGTAATTTGATAAATTTATAATTCATGTGTTATTGTAATTATAAAGTGACAGATATTATGGGGAAAAGGAAAGTTAGTTAAAGTGACAGATAATATGGGAATGAAGGAATATAAAGTATCTAATTGGAGTGTATAGGTAAATTAATACAAAAAATTTAATCTTACTAGATTGGTGATTGGTGAATAATTTGGTTATCGGCCTACTGATACAAGTATTAATCTTTAGTAGCTATTTGCTGATTATGCAAATTTGATTGGAACCAAAAAAAATGGCAATTAATAAGAAATCGCAACGTTCAAATAAGCACACAAAATAAAAATTAAGGACAAAATTAGAATTCAATAAAAAAAACGTCTTGATCTACCATACATTTATCACAAAAAAAACAACTAATGCAAACAATTAAGAAAATTTGTTAAAAGAACTGAGAACTAAAAATAGATAACAATTAGTTGCCGAATAGGGCCTCTACTTGGGGGTTGTCTGCTTGGGGTGGTGAACTAGTGGCTCACTCGATTTCCATTAATAAAATTGAGATAATGGAAAAAGAAAGGGTCGCCGGTTACTTTTGAAAATGATAACTAACAAACTTGAGGTTGGTTTTGGAAATTCAAATTGCATAGCATACAAGAGTGGCTATATTAAAGTGTCAATCTGCACCTTATTAAGCATGGAAAATAAAGGGAATTAAAGTGAACCATTGGCCTCAAACTAACCACTTAAATCATCAAAATCCAAGCATGTGGAGATTTTATAGGGCACAAGAGATATGATTTTCCACAATGTCATAAACTTGAAAAATCTAAAGTCGAATTGTGAGTGAAAACGATGGAGTATTTATGGTGGAGACATTATAGTGTGGGGGGGGGGGATATTGTAGGGTTTCAGGAATGGGGGAACAATCATAAGACAACTTGGCTCGTCTGCGCATCTCAAGGGTGTGAGAAGCTCGAGAGTATAGAGGTTGTTTGGTCTGAACCTTTGTTAAGGTTAGCAAACCCTAAGGATGTCATTTGGCTTGACGCCCCTCTCGGGGCTACGTGAAACTTTATTCATCACTTAACTCGTTGGAAGTTGGAGCCCAAACTCCTTGACCTTGGGAAATGACTTGTATTTTTCTATGGGTTTTAAATGAATTATAATGGTTGGGTAAGAAAAAGACGGTTTAAATGTGGAAGATTTTGTGAGTGGAGCATTTAGAAATGATTTTTTTTTTTTGTTGTTAATGCCAGTTAATGAATAGAAATGACTAAATTAAGATTATTTCTAAGCTATTATTATTACATTTTTACAAAAGTAATTAGATTAATATCCTAAAGTTTTAATAACAGGGAGCACGTGATTTAATTATGCACAATGTGTCTTCTATAAAGTTATATGCTCATCGATGCCATTGTAATATTCAAAGAAAGTATCCACTATCAACTAAATCAAACACTTTAGGGCATGTATATTGGCGTTCTTTTGGGGAGAAGGATAGAGGAAAGAGAAAAAGAAATAAAGGAAAAATGGGGGAAAAATTGGAGTGAAGGACGCAGCTGCGTCCTTGGGAGAAAAGGGGATGAAAAATCGTCCAAATGCAAGGCCACATCGCGGGGGAGGGATGTGAACTGCGCCACGTTTTTCTTTGAGTTAGGCGCGTGCAGTTCACACACCAAAGAGCACGTTTTGGCAGACAGGGGTAGGGCTCGCCACTACATCTACTTTTTATTTATTTTTCTTTTTTTCCTTTTTCTTTTCGTTTCTTTGGGGTTTCTTTTGTGGTTTCTTTTTTTTTATTTTATAATATTTAATTTTTGTAATTGTAATATTTTTTAAAAAAATATTTAATAAATATAATTTGTTTCAAATTAATTTTCATTTATTGTCGTGTGTGTTTAATCCTAATTTTAATGTTGCATTTTTATTTTGTTTATTGTATTTTATATTAATTTTGACGTTTGTTGTATTTTATATTAATGTTAAGGTTTAATGTTTGAATACTAGCTTATTTATTTATAGAAAAAAATTTAATTTAATCATCTATAATAAAAAAATTAATAAAAAATATTCTATTTAAAAAGAACTTAATAAAAAAATATTATAAATAAATCAATAAAGAAAATATTTTATTTTTGTAAAAATAATTATTGTAAAAAAACTTTCAAATTCCTAATTACATCTTAATATTTTATTTATAAAAATAATTCAATTAAATCAATTATTGAAAATAATTATACTCTACAAATGGGTCCCATAATACAATAAAATATTACTCCCTACCCCACTCATCCTTCACCTCATCCTCTAATTTCAAGGATATAATTACCAATAACATACTCCAATATCCATTAAAATAATAATATTTTGAGTATTCATACCCCACTCATCCTTTAAACCCAAAGACACCAATACACATAGCCTTATCAAAATCCAACAAAATAAAAAAAAAAAAATCAAACAAACATTATTAATTAATTCGAAACTTAAAGTACAACATATCCAAGGAGACACCTTTTCTCCACTTATTATTTCATCTTCATTGTATTGCATAATACATGAGGGAAAATATGATCATATTAAAAAAAAATAAAAGTTCATAAAGCTTAGATAACCAACTTACTCTCTCCGTTATATATCTTCTAAATTACGTTTGGGAAGGTATGGAGAAACCCCAATGTAGTAAAATTTCACAAGGTAGACAATAAGAAAATTATTTGAATACCTTAATTAATTAAAATTATTTTAGTGTTTATTCAATAAATTTATGTATAAAATAAGAAAAGTAATAGCCAACAAGTTACTATAATTATAAAGTGACAAATGATATAAAATAAGAAAAAATAATTACAAATTTAGATAAAAAAAGAAGTGTGGTGTGGGAGTAATTGTTGTACGCTCAGTTTGTAAAATTCATGGGTAAACAGAATTAGATAATTATTTACCAAATTGTTTTTTTCCATAAATTACTTGAACTTATCAAAATTTACTAAAATTTAGACGTTTATCAATACTTACTTTCTTTTAAAAATTTTACTTATTCAAAAAATATCATTTTTAAAACATTTACCAAAATTCAAGGTGTGTTAAATTCATGAGTAAATTGGTTTAGGTATGGGTAGTTTTTTGCCTAAATCTTATCAAAATTTATTAAAATTTACCAAAAGTTACAAAAAATTACCAAAGTTAAAAAATAATAATTTGAACATATTAGGATAAATTTGACAAAAATTACCAAAAATTATCAAAAATTACCAAAATTTAACTTTTACCAAATTATTTTTTACCCATAATTTTGACAACAATTATTTATTAAAAATTAAGTTTTCAATTACAAACGAAATTTACCGGCATTTATGAGTAACCTTCCTGAAATCCTACATAACTACATAGTGGTGAACTGATTATACACAGAAGTACAGCTATTTATCTTCCTCCCCGCCATTTCCATTTTCTTGTGCAACATCCAGCATCTCAACCCGAATCAAAATTCCAGATTGAGAGTTTGGTGTTTGATGTTCCCGCAATTCGGTGCGACAGCGGAAACGCTGAGCAAAGCGTCGACGATGGTGTTTCGGATCGGCACCGATGCTCATCTCTACGACGATCCTGAAGATGTCAACATCGCTCCTCTTCTCGACAGCAAATTCGACTCCGAAAAGTGCGAAGCACTCAAGCGACTCCTTGCTCTCATTGCTCAGGGCTTCGATGTCTCCAATTTCTTCCCTCAGGTGTTAATTTCGGTTCCTTCCTATCGAATTTCGTAGTTTCAATGTAGTATTTTGCTGATTTAGTTTGTCTGGAAGGTAGATTCACGGAGATTGTTACTGATGGTTCTAATAAGGTCATTGGTTTGGGCTGGATTAGTTCATTGATTTGAGTTTGAGAGATGGATTTAGGGAGATTTGGGCTTAGAAATTGATAATGCTGGTTCATAGGAAGTTTATTGTTAATGTTTATGAATTGTGTTTATTGGATGTGTAATGTCGATTGATTACTTTGAAAAGTGTGAGGCTTTCCAGCGGCTCCTTGCTCTCATTGCTCAGGGCTTCGACGTCTCCAATTTCTTCCCTCAGGTGTTAATTTCGATTCGTTCCTATATTGTAGTTTGATGTGTGGTCTTTTGCTGATTTAGTTTGTCTGGAAGATAGATTCAGGGATATTGTTAGTGATCATCCTGGTAAGGTCATTGGTTTGGCCTGAATTCGTGCATTGAATTGAGTTTCAGAGATGGATAGGGAGAAAAAACCTCTTTGTTTTCAGTTGTGAGTTCAACTATGTTAATCTTCCAGGTTTATAGCTGGGTGGGATCCATATTATTGTCGTGGCTGTTAAATTTCCATAGTTAAAGGAACTAAACTTTGCAGCAAATCATATTTTCTTCTTACAATGATAGTTGGCTCCAAATTATATTCCCAGGACAGGCCCTCTACATGTATGATAATAAATTGTCATTGTTTGGGCCGTCAACGGTGAATAGAGCTGGAGTATTTTTATTCTATTTTTGGGGAAGGGAATGAATTACGAGGGAAGCTGGCAGATAACAAGATACTTTATATCCCATTGGTTTCTCTACGGTGATACTTATTTTTGAAATATTTTGTCTGTTGTACATACAGGTAGTGAAAAATGTGGCTTCACAATCCTTGGAAGTCAAGAAGCTGGTATATGTGTACCTGTTGCATTACGCTGAAAAGTAAGTTTGTCAAGTAATTACCAATGCCATGCTCCTCTCATGAATTCATCTTGCATAATTGAGTTGTGAAATCTCGTTTGCTATATTATCATATATGACTACGGGAAAATCAGCATTAGTTTTTATTAGGCATAGAAGAGGCTAACAGTCTAACACTGGGTGGGATAGGATAATGTTCTTTTGCAAGCAATATATCACTTCTCCACATTGTTTTCTTTGTTCGTAGTCAGTGCCTTTTATATATGCTTGAGAGATTCCATCAAAGTGAAGATTTCATCTATTTCTCCCTCTTTAGTTTGCGTAGATTTGGATAGTGCCCACAATACATCGATCATGTACTGGATCTCCACAATAGTCTGTATAGATTGTTTCATCCATAATGTTTGTGTGTGTTTTGGGTGCTAGAGCACTCTGAATCGAGTTCTAGTATAATGATATAGGTCATCTGGAAAATTATCTCCGCTCCCATGTCCCACACTGGCAAGTGCTTATGGAGATTATGAATGATGGTCAACCTTTGAAGAAGGGTAATTTGCTTCAAATATGGCTAGGACGGTTTAGGGTGGTATCCTTGTAGACCCAATTATCCTTATGGGTTAGCCTTTGGAGGTACACTTGTGAAGGGTGGGGAGGATTTTATCCCCATTTTTTTTGAGGTTGGTGTTGGGCTTTGGGAGTGGCATCTTCTTCTTCTTCCTTTTTTTTTTTTTTTTGGTGGTATGACAGCTGGTGTGAAGGTGACCCTCTAAGTGACCTTTTACACTCTTTTTATGCTCTTGTAGCAAATAGAGTCAGCTTCTGTAGCCACTTATTGAGTCATTGTGCATGGGACTTGGAGTATCCATTTGGTAGAACTCCATGGGTTTTCTCTTTTAATTTCTTGGTTTGTTTCTAACTCTACTTGGGACCATCTTTTTGCTGCGGAAGAGTTTCTAGGAAGGACAGTTAAAAAGAATGTTTTTTGTTTTGTATTATGCATGTGATTTTTTGGACCGTTTGGCATATAGAAACAGGAGTTTTCAGACAGTGAAGAGGAAGTACCTCTTAAGTGTTCCAAATGGGTTAAATGGAACTTTTGTTATTCTCCCCTTGATCATGTAGATTTGCATAAACAGAATCACTGTCATTGAATTCTCAATGTATAGCTCCATTACTGCTATTGTTGTTCTTTAGTTTGTGTTGATTCTTGACGCGTGTTCCATCATTTATCATCAGGCGCCCGAATGAAGCATTGTTGTCAATTAACTGTTTTCAGAAGGATTTGGGGGACACAAACCCTTTGGTGCGTGCATGGGCTCTTCGTACTATGGCGGGTATCCGTCTACATGTTATTGCTCCTCTTGTTCTGAATGCCGTGAACAAATGTGCAAGAGATCCATCTGTTTATGTCAGAAAATGTGCAGCCAATGCTCTTCCAAAATTGAATGATTTGCGTTTGGAGGAGAATGCATCTGCCATTGAAGAGGTCAGTCACTTGAGATCTCTAAAATGTGCTAAAGACACACATGCTATTGTACTCTTTGCTGAATTTACCCTGCTTGTTCCATTAATACTTGCAACCCTAGTCCCATTCTAGCCAATATATTTTGTGAGCCCTTTTCTTTTTGATAACAAAAAGAAATATATTAATAATAGGATTAAAAGAACTGATGGTCAACTAACACCATACAAAGTTATGTACGACCAAAAAACAAACAGTCCACAAAATCTACCTCATCAAAAGAGGAATAGCTAAACTTCCTATTTCATATCATATATTCTAAAGTAAAAGAGAGAGTTTCCCCTTGAAATTTGAGCTTTTGTTGAGCAGCTTATTTTGTTTTGCTGCTTGTTTTAGTTGCTTGCCTGACTGATTGCATTGCATTCACACTAGATTTCTACTTTTGCATTCCCAGTTCTCATGCTTCTCACATTTTGCATTCTCTTGGTACTTGGTAGATGGATTTCTACTGTATTTCAGATTTTTTGTTCTTTACCAAAAGTAAGTTTAAATTACTTCTATTATTTATTATTTCACATTTCTAATAATTATTTTGCTCATTTTTTAGTAAGTAATTATATTTTATAAAAAATAAATAAGGTGAAAAACTTTTTCATTCATTCAATCTAATACTGATTACAATAAATTTTATTTTAGAGATATTTTATGGTTACTCCTTAGTCTAATTTTACCTTAAGTGATAATTAATTTGAAGTGGAAGTAGTATACTATTAATTAAAAAAAAGGGGTCGTACACTATTAAGGATTAGAATAAATTTTATTTTATGTGTATACTTTTTAATAAATAATTCTTTTGTGATTAATCAACCATTAAATCTATTTAAAAACCCACTGTGAACAAATTTTACAGTAACTTTTTTTCGTTGAATTGCTGATAATGTTAATATCGACTTTGGCCTGATTTTTATCCAACTTAAGCAAATTTTGACTTGATTTTTGTCTATCCTAAAAGCAAATTATGCTTTGTAGAAAGAAAGTTTGTAAAATAATAGTTAGTTTTCCTGATTAGTGTAGGTACGAATACAAACTATGAAGGAAAGGGCTAAAAACATTGTCAAAATAAGGGATTGTTTTAGAGATGTAAGATAAAGTTAGTTAAAGGTTGGTCAGGAGATTCTGCCATAGTTGAACTATGTTAGTTGAAATGTATAATTATCCTAAAATATACCTTTAAGAAAAGGGAAATTGGATTCTAATAATACGAACTTTTGGCCATATAAGACTTAATAATACGAACTTTCGATTAGGTTCTGAATAATACGAACTTTGACCCCCTGTTGCCCCCAGTAGCACGCCACCGAGTTAGGGTTAACTTGACTCGGCGGCGGTCTGACATGGCGGCGGAGGCACACGACTTGTTGTTTTGACTTTGCCACGTCATCCACGTTGACTTAAAAAAATAATACGAACTTTTACCTGTGTTGCTCTGAATAATACGAACTTTTTTTCTCTTTAAAAATTTCAGATCCCATTTTTTCGTTCATCTTCTTCCATCCTCCCCCCCTCTCTCCTCCTCCATCAGAATCAAACCCAGAAAACTACACCATTTCAAATTGCAGCTAACCCAGATACATAAAGAGGGAGTTAAAAAAACCCCACAAAATTGAACCTCCAACCCACTCTAAAATCCAACAAAAACAACACAAAACTTACACCATTTCAAATTCAATTGCATCTAAACCCTAAATCCCCAAATCGATTCCCCAAATAGGGTTTGTGATTCGTCCGCCATTGCAGCAGAGCTCGAGCTTCGAGCTTCGGAAATTCAATAACACCCCAAATCCCCAAATCGATTCCCCAAATTCAATTGCCGGAATTTGAACTGGGCAACTTCTGTATGAACTTTCGAAATTCAATAACACCCCCCATCTCTCTTCCTTCCAATTCATTCTCTATGTAATTCGTCCGCCATTGCAGCAGAGCTCAAGCGTCGGAGGATTTGTGATGAAGCAAACAATATCTCACCCTCTGCTTCCCATCTCGACTTCCCATCTTCTGATTTCAATTCTCAATCTTTATTTCTTTCTTTCTCCATCTCTTCGTTCAACGCTCGATTCTTTTCTTGTCGTCGGTGACGACCTCCACAGACATCTCCATCCAGATCTGAGGGGCTTTAGAAAAACTGAGATGGAGGCAGAAAATGTGACGGGAGAAAAGGGGTTCAAGGTTTCATGGGGGGAAAATTGAGATCGGGGGAAAAATGTTGGGCCATAATCTGAATTTTGTTTGGATTCAGTTCAATTGAAGAAGAAGAAGGAGGAGGAGGAAGAAGGAGAAAAGTCTGGGAATGACGAAGAGGATGAGAGAGAAAGAGAGGAGAGAGAGAGAGAGAGAGAGAGAGGAGAGAGAGAAAGAGGCTGATGTGGAAAAAAAAAGTTGACTGGGACATGCCTCCACCGCCACGTCAGACCGCCGTCAAGTCAAGTTAACCCTAACTCGGTGGCGTGTTACTGGGGGCAACAGGGGGTCAAAGTTCGTATTATTCAGAACCTAATCGAAAGTTCGTATTATTAATTCTTATATGGCCAAAAGTTCATATTATTAGAATCCAATTTCCCTTAAGAAAATAAAAATTAATAAATATTGATTAAAGAACTTGTTACAATAAGTAATCATATTTGTTGAGATATAATTTATTACAAAATTTAATATTTGAAGGATATTCTACCAAAACTGATTTTTTTTTCAACTATCATAGTTGGAAGTGTAAGTATTATTAATTCTACCATAAAAAAATCAAAATTAAAATTTATTGATGAAAGTAACTTATTACAACAATTAATCCGATTTAGTGAGATGTAAATCTTTTTAATATATGTGATTTATTTTTATAAATTAATGGTTATGAAATTTTCAACTACCATAGTTCAAAAAAATTCAACTATGGTAGAATTTTCAAGGTTAGAAAAGGTAAGAAAAGAGAAGTTAGGTAAGGATGTAGTAGAGATAGGTAAATGTCTCATCATATTTTTTTTTATTTTTAAATAAATTCAGGAAATAAAATAAAGAATTTTAAACGTACATTACCTAAAAGTATAATCTTGTTCTTTTGGACGGTAAGGTAAAATAAAATTAGGTTCGGTAGGGTAAAACAAGGATAATCCTACCAAGTAAAAAAATAGGACTCAAGATTATATTGAAAACAAGCTTTAGGATATACATCTTTGATTCTATTGTAGTTTATTTAATGAGCAAATTAACTGCAATATTTTTGAACTAAATCCATATAATTTTCCACGTCTAAAACAATTCATTACCTACTTTATATATCTAACTTTTGCATATCCACTTAAAAAAAGAGATAATCATGTTAAAGACCCGTCCATCGGACGGGCATTGTAACTAGTACTTAAAAGAAGGGAGTCTTGACAAAATTGTCTTTCAATCTCTGAAGAGGGATTTCAACCCCCTCAAACACCCTTCGGTTCCTTTCTTTCCATATAGCCCAAAACATCACATGTGGTATAAGTATAACCAAGGCCTTCTTCTTCTCGGGTTTCTTGCCATAGAAATTCTCGCAAGATAGGAGATGGCTCCTAAGTCCTAATTGAATAAGATCAACCCAAGAAACATCATTGACAACCAACACTAAAGCCCACAGAGACCTAGCAGAGTCACAATGAAGCAATAGATGATTTGGACATTCAAGATCCCTCTTGCACATCTAGACCAATTAGCCATAATCTTCCCCCTTTTTTGGTAAATTATCACTAGTCAAGATGCTCTCTAGTGGTACTATGACAAACTCCGCAGTCCTAATATCGCAGACATATGCTTAAATTAATTATTGTTCGCTTCATTGCAGGTGCCTACTACTACCTTTGTGACAAACCGTGTAATTTGATATTAATGCCATACTTGTATTCTAGTGTCTGGTTGTTTCGTACTTATATATGCTTGCAATTATATGATCATGTAAGGCAAGTTGTTTTGCAGATTATTGGGATACTGCTGAATGACAACTCACCTGGAGTAGTTGGAGCTGCGGCTGCTTCTTTTAATTCAATATGTCCGAATAACTTGAGTTTGATTGCTAGACACTACAGAAGACTGTGTGAAACTCTTCCTGATGTGGAAGAATGGGGTCAGATTATCTTGATTGGTATTCTGCTGCGTTTTTTGATTGCAAAGCATGGTCTTGTGAAAGAATCCATAATGTCTTCTGCTTGTGCTACTGGAGCTAACAGCTGCGGGAAGGTTGGTCCTGATATGGATGAGCTCTTACCCGATGACAACCCCTTGATCCATGGGAGCTTTAAGTCTGAATTGGTGAGTTTGCTAGCAAGGTCATACACTGAAGGACCTGATGAATATCTGTCACGGTCAGGTTCCAGGAAAAGGGTCACTGGTGGCTTAGGTGATGCATCTTTTACCAGTGCTGAGGTCAATGATGACGTTAAGATTCTTCTGAAGTGTACGTCACCACTGCTTTGGAGTCACAACAGTGGTGTGGTACTTGCAGCTGCTGGAGTTCACTGGATCATGGCACCTAAGAATGATATGAACAGCATTGTTAAACCACTACTTTTTGTCTTGAGATCATCACGTGCTGCAAAATTTGTGGTAAATTTCTTTATGCTATCAACCTGAACATTCTGAATGTTTTTATATTTTATTTTTTTATAGTCTCTGGAGCTATTTTCACGTAAAATTCCCCTATATCCCTTTGTTGGTGCAACGTTGTTCTTCTCAATAGGAGGATGCACTACAACAACTGGAATTTTCGAAGCAATTCTTTTCATTAGCCGCCCTGTATTATGTTACCTACAAGGTTCTTTGTACATCAGAAAATAATTCTAGGGTTTCTGGGCGGTGATCAGGCCGGAGTTTGATTTTTTTTAATAATCATCTTTTTGTCTCTGGTGCATTCAGACGAAGTACTTGCTTGAGGGATTTAGATATATGATTGTCATGCTGTTGGTTTTGCTTTTAAAGAGATTTTGAACTAATTGCAGTTTTATTTGTGGATGTTGGTTCCTTAACAATTTTTCAGGTTCTTTGCAACATTCTAGTGTTTGCTAGAGCCATGCCTTCTCTCTTCGCAGACTGCTATGAAGATTTCTTCATATCAGCTTCAGAATCACACCAAATAAAAGCTGTGAAGCTTGAGATTCTCTCTTTGATCGCTACTGATTCATCAATTCCCTATATTTTTCAGGAATTTAAGGTCTCTCTGTCTCTCTCTGTCTCTCTCTCTCCATCCCCCCCCGGTATGCTCATGCATGTCTGCGTGCAGGTGTGTGTCTTGTATAGAGGCTTTTCATTTATCAGAATTTCACAGATGTTGAAGATGCTTCAAATTGTCCGTGTCTTTGGCTCTTTGCCGTCCGCTGCTTAGGAACTGGGATGCTAGGTTTAGAGTTTTAAATCCAACTTCTTGGGAATTTTCTTGATTACTTTTGTGGGGTATCTAACTCATTAGGACACAATGAGGGGGATGGTTGAGTTTAATATCCTAGTTATAATATAGGTGGAGTTCACGAAGGAATAGTCTCAATGTGGTTTCTCAAAAGGTTGGAGGAGGCGCTTAGGACGGTCAATTTCAGATTTCAAGGTTCCGGCGACTTTGGTGCTACCATTAGTCATTTATCATGTTTCTTTGTTTCTTTCATTTCTCTTTTGTTATTGTCTTTTGTCACGAAGAAACCATAAGAATTTATATAGAGATTTGAAGGGATGTCTGGTTTAGACCCTCTCCCCTCCTGATGAGTGGGTACCTACAAAATTTTGAAGTAGCAGTTTATTTGATGTTGTTAGGATAACTGTATAAGACATCTGAGGCTGAAGCCAAGCGATATGTGCTGCATGTGATCTTAGAGCTTCTATTTATCTTAAAGAGTTCAATATGATACATTCTTTATTCTGTTTTTTCTCCTAATGTAGTATGCTATACGGTGAAGTATTTCATGTAAGTGGGATATCTTAGCTTATTTGCTTTTTTTCCCTCCTCATTTCAATAGGATTATATTAGAGATCCCGACAGAAGATTTGCTGCTGATACCGTTGCTGCTATTGGGTTATGTGCACAACGTCTTCCAAAACTTGCAGATATATGCTTGGAAGGCCTGTTGTCGCTCTGTAGACATGGTGTGTCACCAGTTGTATTTCTCTTAAGCAAATTTACTTTTACTCTCTTTGTTTCTTGTAGAGCTTGATGTAGACAGAATTTTTGTAACAGAAATTGGAGAATCTTTGGTTGGTGAGACAATTGCTACAGATGGGGAAGCTGAAATACTAATCCAAGCCGTGATGTCTATTAAGTCCATTATAAATCAAGATCCAGCAAGTCACGAAAAGGTATCCTTTGAGCTACCCTCCCATTCAAATTCACTTTTAGTTTCTGTACTTATATTATCTTGTATGAGGGTTAGGCTGATGGAAACCAGTTTCATTATAGACATGAAGTCGGAGATTCCAACTATCAGACTGTTGCATGCATTTATTTCCAAACATGTTTGTTTATAGATTTTTGCTTGATGTTATCAAACTATATTAATTTCACTTGCTACATTTAGTTATGCTGTCATTTGGTTTGGTTACTAAATTCATTTGCTTGAATGACGGTGAATGTTTCTAATTGGTCAAGGTAATCATTCAACTCGTTCGGAACTTGGATAAGATCAAGGTCCCTGCAGCACGGGCAATAATTATATGGTTGGTTGGAGAGTACTGCACCGTAGGAGAGAGAATACCATTGATGTTGACCTCAGTACTCAAGTATCTTGCTCATTGCTTTACTTCAGAAGCATCTGAGACAAAACTTCAGACACTAAATACTGCTACTAAGGTACAATTGATTGGGCGAGCCATTCATTGCTAGCTACAAAATTAATTCGTGATCATTTAATCTTTTAAGATGTAGAAGGTTATTGTCAAAAGTAACTCTGAATATTTTTTGTTCCTGAGAGCAATTAGTTGAGATGTGGGTTTTGAATTGTGTGCTGGTAGAATAACTGGTATGACTGATTTTTAAAAGATGTAGGCTCTGGCATTGTGCTCTGTTTCTGTTGTACTTATCGAGTCCTTTTTTTCACCTTGATATTTTCTGTAAACTTGTTACTTCATGCCTAAATACTTCGGTTGGTTCATTCAGGTCTTGTTGCGTACCAAAGGGGAAAATCAATTAACAATCAGAAAAGTTGTAAGCTTTATGCTTGAGCTAGCAAAGTGTGACATAAACTATGATGTTCGTGATCGATCTCGTGCTTTGGGAAGGATATTATCCAGCATTATGGATTCTCATGACCAGGATGAAAGTGATACTTCACTAACTAAGGAGGCAAGCCATCTTATAGCAGAACAATTATTTGGCACCCCAAAAAGCTTCACATCCCCAGAGCCTATAAATGATCGTTTTTATCTTCCTGGATCTCTTTCACAAATTGTCCTTCATGCTGCGCCTGGTTATGAACCTCTTCCTAAGCCCTGTAGTTTGGTTCACTCTGGTGTGGGACAATACTCTCCTCAAGGAACAGAACAGTCTGAGGATTCATCTACAGTGGATGAATCTGAGGGGACATCAGATTCTCTCAATGAACCTGCCTCAGATTATAGTTCTCAACTTTCAGATAGTGGCTCAGAATTTAGCAATGGCAGTGAGGAGAGTGGATCTTTGAGCACCAATGAAAGAAACAACAGTCCTTTGATTCAGATTTCAGATGTTGGAGACACTACTAAGGGGCAGAATGGTGGTGCTGGTTCTATTGATGCCATTCCTGGACCTAGTGAAGTGGAGGATATGTTCTCCAAGAGAGCTTTAGAGTCGTGGCTGGGCGAGGAGCCTAGGTCTGTGGACCTCAGACCATCTGAACATGATGTTGTTCAGAGATCTGCTAGTATCTCCATTCCTAACATTGGCAGCAAAGTGAAACCTAAATCATATACACTTCTTGATAGTGCTACTGGACATGGCTTAAAGGTGGATTTTTCATTTTCTTCTCAGATATCAGATATTTCACCATTGCTAGTCTGTGTTGAGGTTTCTTTCCAGAATTGCTCTAATGAGCCTTTCTCAAAAGTGGTTTTGGTCGATGAGGGATCTAACAAAAGTCCAGATTCTGCAGAACAAGCATTGAGCATAACAGAGAGGTATTTTTGAAATTCTCCTAACCACTCATATCTCTTGGTTCGGTTCATACCTGTTACAGTGTTACTCATTGTTGACAAGAGCCATTATATGGATATTTCGTTGTTTCTCTACAAGAAGATGATACACTTTGTTTGCGCATACTATCTGTTGTTTCTTATGGGATTGGCATCATCATGAGTTTGACAATTGTGTTTCTTATGGGATTTTAATGTGTTCTAAAATGATAGAAACAAATTTCTAGCTATGCTGTTTGGGAGGTGCAATCGACCTATACTATCTGTTGTTTTGCTTCATGTTCACTCCAAAATTGTCTTACTATACCCTTGAACTAGAGGCTTACTGTAGCTGTTCTATCTTGACGTTTCAGCCCATCTGCTTCTCATTCTGATGTCCCAACTCTGGTTCCAATGGAGCAAATTGATTCTCTTGAACCTAACCAGACGATAAAGCGGGTCCTTCATGTCAGATTTCACCACCACTTGCTTCCCTTGAAGTTGGCATTATGGTGCAATGGCACGAAGCATGCTGTCAAGTTGCGGCCTGATATTGGCTATTTTGTAAAGCCCCTACAAGTGGATATTACAGTTTTCAGAAGTAAGGAATCTCAGCTGAGAGGAATGTTTGAGTACGAGAGAAGGTATGGGCCTTATGTGGTTTACTCCATTGTCTATTCTCTCTAACTATCTATGTTTCCTTCTTGTCTCTCGAGCCCCGATTTTGATTTGGTTCATATGTACAGGTTCTTTTAATTTTTCTATTGTGGATCATGTCTGGCCATTGTTTTTAAATAGTACATTATTCTATTAAGGAAAATCATAATTTGAATGAAGGGAGATTTATTACTGCTATTATCTATGCTCTGATACATGGTCTTAGTTTTGATAATCAAATGATACTTCCTTTGATTTATCCATTTTCCTTTACTGGTAGCCAATTTTGACAAGTTGTGAATTGGACTGTTAGAGGCCATTTAAAATTGTCCGAGAAAGAATCTCCCCTTGGGAACTTTCAAAATGCAAACACGTGAAAATTATTGGATATGCCTGGTCTTGATTGAGTTTTGTTGTTGGACATGCTGTTGTACTTAAAATTATTTGGTCTGAACCAGTAATATATTTAATATTTGGGTGAGTTGCCTTTTGTAGTTTGCAGGGATTTATTGGCTCTACTGTTATTCATTGTTGGGGTCTTACTGTGTTATCCATTATAATGTGGCAGGTGCATCTTTGCTGAGCATATTCGGGAGCTGAACAAGGACAGTAGTGACAATACCATGACAAAAGATGCATATCTTGTGATCTGTGAGAGCCTAGCGTTAAAGATGCTAAGCAATGCAAATCTTTTTCTTGTATCTGTGGATTTGCCACTGGCATCAAAGCTTGATGATGCATCAGGTTTGAGCTTACGATTCAGTGGTGAGATATTAAGCAACTCTGTTCCTTGCTTAATTACCATTACTGTTGAAGGCAATTGCCTGGAACCACTGAATGTGTCTGTAAAAGTAAACTGTGAAGAAACTGTTTTTGGCTTGAACCTCTTAAATAGGATTGTAAATTTCTTATCTGAATCTTCATCTGGATGTTGATGAAGTATTCTTCTTGTGATCCTGATGCAAGAGCTCTTGTCAAATTTTGATCATTACAAAGAGTGGATGAAGTTCTTACTTGTATGCTACTTAATACTCTATTTCTCATATTCTTTAAGGCTTTAAGCATCCATCTTATTATTATTATTATTATTATTATTATTATTATTATTATTATTATTTTTCTTTCCTTTATCTTTCCAGCGGCATCTTTCCTTACCATTCTTTTTTCCGACATTCTGTCTACTCTTGAACAGCAGCATCTGGTAAGTGGTACAATCTTTTGGGAAGGAAACAAAAAAGCATAAATGGTATCTGCTGCTAACCATTCTCTACGAATACAGGCATCCATCTTATTATTCATGACTGGGTTTATTTTGTTTGTGTGTGAGTGGGGTGGGGTGGGGGTGGGGGGGGGGGGGGGAACTAAACACGTCCTGAGTTACACTTGATGGAGGTCATTTCGTCGACTCAAAACTCATTTCCTTTATCTGGCACTATGGCTACTTATCATTACTCTGGGTTTGCTTGTCTAGCTATTGTGGATTGAAGGATGTTTTTAAAGAGAAAATTGAAGAAAAGGTTTATTTCATCAGCCAGTAGCAGTCTTTGTAGTTAATTCATCTATAAGTATATGAAGTTCGAAACTGTTACAGGTAACCCAGCATGGTCAGGGATCTGAAATTCTGCTGTTTATTGAGT
Source organism: Portulaca oleracea (assembly GCA_029582165.1). Lineage (NCBI taxonomy): Eukaryota > Viridiplantae > Streptophyta > Magnoliopsida > Caryophyllales > Portulacaceae > Portulaca > Portulaca oleracea. The sequence goes on along the minus strand of CM055872.1, from coordinate 10,589,343 downwards.
ATTCTAATCTGTTATTTTGCTGTAGATGCTTATTGACCAGGGAGATTGATTAACATGAATATCTTCGTAGGAACACTTTTCAAAGAGTTACTCCCACTCTATTCTGTATTTTGTTTTGCTTGGAGTGTAAAGATGGAGTTTGTACATAGAGAAATTAATCACTATATACACATTCTAATTTCTCTGTGTTGCTATATATCTTAAGGTGATCCCCCTGCATCTATTATTTCTTATATGTAGACGCAACACACAGCATTATACTAGACTTTGATAGTGCATCTTTTGATGAAGATTTTACAGCTGGTATGTTGGCTAAACCATTTGAACACGTGCAATATGAACAGTACTCGAAAAGAATGGTTTAGCTTGTAGGGTACAAAATATATTTTGCACAATTGTACACGAAGTATAGATGGGAATCGCAATTCCTGCCACATAAAATGATTAATATTCAGCCCAACAAATTGGTGTTACATGTTGATTTGCTTTATTGTTACTGGAATAGTCATCCTTCAAACCTGTGTTAACAGCTTGCTTTGGCTCACTGTTCCTGTACCGAGGTAGTAAGTACCGGAATTCATATTCGTAGGGCACTGTTTCTACCATCTTCCCTGTTGGAACTTTGTTTTCTTCTTTCAGGCATTCCATTATTGCTCTCTTCAATACTGCATTTGGGGGCAATTGGCTATATATCCACTCTATTAATGACTTCATGTCATCTGCAAAATCTTGCATGTTCCATTCAAGGAGCTTAGGCACCCGGATCTTTCTTTTGCTTGTTACTCCGACGGAGGCCTCCAAGTACTCCACTTTTGCTCTGCTTAGTTCATTTACCACATTGTCTGGTGTGTAAACTCGCAACTGGAAATGGGAATAACTCATCATTGAGCTGGATGCTTCACATTTTGACTGGATTACTAGAAGTACAAATGAAAACAATAAGTAATTTTACTCACTGCTGGTGAAGACCAATTGCCTCGGCAGAGTGCAAAGGTTATATTTGCTTCTGGATAGTGCAGTCCATAGGCATGACATAGTAGTGTTTCCTTTGCATCCTTGAGGCCCTAATGAATGAAATTGGTTAGGTTGCCAAAATCTGAAGGTGTAGATTCTAGCCGTTCCTGTTTCTTTTATTAGGTGCAAGAATATTTCAAACCCTCTTAATTTGGGATTTTGAGTTCATTGAAGATAGTATTTCTTACATATTCTGAGTCTCCTGAATGCCGAAGAATGTAATGCTCTATCGCCAAGGCATTTAGCACAATTCCCCCAACATTTACGGCAGCCTGGTTTAGAAACATGAATTTGGTCAATACCTCTTTATTGTGCATCTGTTCTTTTGAATTATCCATGCTATTGATCAATCTTTCGCTTAACCCTGCAAAAGGCGGATATCTACCAAGCTGTCACGTACCTTGTTTAGAAGTGTCAACATCCCTTCCTCTGTGGATGGCAGCCCATGTTGTAGGTAAGCCTGGTTCTCAGATGAGAAGAGTAAGAGTGTTAGATTTTCAACTTCTGTAAGTCTACTTATTTTTTAAAGTGTAAGATGTCTTACAGTACATGCAATATGCAGGCATTGTAGATGTTGATCCAGAAAGCTAGCTTTTGCTTGTAGCTCAAGTTCGTCAAATCCACGTAACATAACTTCTGCAGAAGGACCCTGAAAGAAAGTATTACTATCTAAATTGTCTATAGGCCATCAGTATTTATAATATACTACATGAGGCGGTTAGTATCTACCTTATCTTTCTGGTCATGAGATTCGAGTCTGAAGAATTAGTTGTCTTCAACGAGTTTCTTGTGATTTGAATTAATTTCTTGTACGCACCAACATCATTTAGCACGCCATCTGAATCCAGTACTGCACCATATGGATCGAGATTTGGTGCATTATCATTGGTGTTGAAAGATGGCCTTGCCTTGCCGCTGAATGTAGTCTTTGGTGAAAAGCTTCTGGGGTTGATACAGCTTAGACTATTCTTGGCAGCAGTGTGAATTGTTGTTTCTTCATTTTCTGACGATATCTGGTTCATCTTTAGAAATATGCTTATCAAGCTTTTCAGGAGCTCTTCCGAGAGTCTGTTTGGCTCCTCACTATCAACTTCAACATCTATGGTTTCCTTCCTATTTCTGAGAGTCATCTGGGGTTCCTTGGCGTTTTCTTCTGCTTGCTGCAACCAGGAACTAACTGCACAAGAGAATGTAAATGAGTGCTGATTGAGCCACAGAGGTATCTCTTCCAGAAAACCTCGACCCTAGCAGTAGTAAAGCAGAAAAAAAAAAAGATATTTGGACACTAATCTACTGACCTTTGGGATATTAGACTGTAATATATCGACCTTTAAAATTGGATACTTGTATACCAACCTTTCAGACCTATTTATCGTTAATGTAGTGACCTTTTGTGGTGATTAGTGAAATTTGACACTAGTATACCACCATAACAGTTAACACATCTTCAGTACATTATGATAAATTGGTTCAAAGGTCGGTATACTAGTGTCCGATTTTGAAGATCGGTAGTATACTACAGTCCAATACCTCCAAAGGTCAGTATATTAGCGTCCAAAAATACAGAAAAAGAGTACCTTTGGATTTGGAGGAAGAGCAACTTTTCATGTCCGTGGAAGAGCTTACTGATAACCTGCCCTCTTCTAGCTCCCTCCTGTTATGCATCAGTGTCGCTGAAAGCAATGCTTGATCCTGTGGCTCTGCTTGATGTTTCTGTCTGCAGGGTAATTCTGCATGATGCTGGTTTTGTGGCTGCTCCATTTCCCATTCGCAGTTGAGCTGCTTCTCTCTGTACAGGTTCATTTTCAGCTTCCAAGTCCTCTTTTCAAGCCAATTGATCTCCGTTTCAACCATGGCTAGTTCTGCTAGAAGTGCTTGCACCTGCATCGTGATCACTCGCGTAAGTTTCAGCTTTACCTCAATACCAATGGTTTAAAGTTTAGAATGTGAATATGTAGACCTGTCAATTCGGGCGGGTCAGGTTGGGTTCAGTAAGCCTCATTTCCGGGGGTTTTTTATATATATTTTAGGTTTGGAAAACCGGGTCGGGTCAGATTTTTCCAGGCCTATGAATATGGCATTCTTGTAGTACTTCGAATCAGTTTGCAATGCTGGAGAAGCAAGCCAGTCTTGGAGCAATGCCTTATTCAAAAACACGGTCCATCGCCAAAGCAGCAAAACAGTTTCAGGGATTCTGCCTATGTTGGGTGGGGCAGTTCTGATAGATTGCAACCTTACCCTAAAATTACTTGGTGTAATCCCAACCACTCAGTGTTAACCTTCTTTGGCTGCCTTTGAAAATTACATTGGTAATGGATTTGAAAACCACATTGGTAATGGAAGTTTTACGATTTTAGTGGAGAGCTTTTGGTGCATTTGGCTGGAAACTCTTTTAGGAAAGTTGGTCAACTTTTCAAGTTGACAAATTTTCCCATGTTCGGTCATATCTAGTTGGTGGTAAAACTTTGATGTGGGACTCATCTCAAGGTCAATAAATGTTTTCCGGGGTAGGAAAAGTTTTTCCCGGGAATATTCCCAAGAAACTACCAAACACACCCTTAGAGTTGACCCATTACCTTAGGGGGGAGAGGCGAGGAAAGACAGGGACAAGGAGGAACAAGATCCCCTCGTAACGCGTTCCGTAGTACGCTGTTCAACTTGAGCTCACCACTCAGTTTCTGTTGCAGCTCCTCAACCTGTCAATCAGAACACAAAACAAGACACCATGAAAACCTCATTCTTGTGCTCGTGTTTGTGCTGGGACCCACATGGACAACGACTAAAGGACAAACAAAAATGTACCTCTTCCTGAAGAGCAATCCGTCTCCGCTGAGTTTCTCTCATCGGCTGCATTAGGAACTCTTCCAATTTCATAATTCAGGTACGCCCCGTATACAATACCTGCTGTCAATGTCTTATTTTGCCCGTTTCGACACTGTTTATATAGGCAGGAATTTGATGAAAACTAGGTATACAGGGTGAATAAATGGTTAGTTGGCGGAGTAGCGGCGGGGAGGTTAGTTTTGGTCAATTTTGGGTTGAAGAGATAAAAAAAAAAAAAAAAGAAAACAGAGAGATCTAGAGAGAGTTGATCTGAATCACATGAAGTCTGTCTGTCTGTGTTGCATTTATTTGTTTTGCAAAAACTGAGGAGGTGATGGACGTGAAGTGCATGACATCTCTCTGGGGTTTTAATTAATGACAAAGACTTTATATTCTATTCTATTTAGGAATGGGAGAATCCCTTGAACCAAGAGGCACAGGAAATGAATCGAGCCGAATATGGTTAAGGTAAACTGCATCACTCATCTAAGTGGATAGGATAAGCAAAGCTGATATAAAAATACCTAAAAGCATGATCAAGGTGATTATTTTATTACTTTTGGGTGCGTTTGGTTGTCAAAAACTCTGGGGAAATGATTATTTTTTCCGGGTTTCCATGTGTGGATATAGGTTGACCTTAGGAAAAACTTTATGAGGGGCCCACCATTTCCTACATTGGGGGGGGGGGGGGGTTCAGGGAAGTTTTTCCGGGGAAATCTTTCCTATGGAAACCTTTTCATGGAAAAGTTTCCCTGGGGTTTCTACTTTGTCGGGAAACTTTTCTATGTTTGATACCTCCTAATAGATGGGAAAGTTTTAATGTGGAATCCACGATTTCCTTTGCAAACTCTGTAAAGTGTTTTCCAAAGGGGGTTAGGGAAAGACGGGAAAGTCTTTCGTGGGGAAGTTTTTTGTTGGAAAAATCTTTCCAGGGATCCTGCCCAGTGCTCTATTATTTTTCTTTTATATGGATCATGAATGGTTTCATCACTTTCATGGTAAGTTATTTCAAGAATATATCATGACTAATTACCAACTCTGTTCCCTAAATATAGGTTGATGCGGGTTTGTGCAATCAACTATTGAAAATTTGACAAATATTTTATGAAAACATAATCTTATATATCTTTTTCTAAGATATATTGGTTAGAAAGGATAGTTACAGTAGAATGACAAATATTTAGCACTAAAGGAAGTTGGCAACAAAGTCGGTCTGTATACAAAGTGGAGTCAAACCCCAAAAAAAAAAAAAAAAACGAAAAAGAAACGAGAGTGCACAAAGTTGGTATGAAATGCAGCTAAATACTTAATGAAGATGGTCAGTTTTCATTAATATTGACTGGTGAGTACTTAATCCACAAGTGAGTAATTAGAAAGCAAGCAAAATACATTTATACACAATACACAAACCAAAATGAGTTGGTAGATTGCATTAGCATCACACCCATACCAACTCTTTTATCTTCGACTTGTTATATTCTCAAGTTGTTGAGGGAATTTGGGGGAGTAGGTTTTAGGCATGGCCTTCGTTTGGTGTGCTTACTCTAATATCCTCATGGTATGAACTACAAAAACTATGCGCTAAAATTTGATCGTCATTTTGTTTCTTCTCCAATGTAATCAATCGTATGGCCTCAAATAAAAATTGTAATCAACAGTATAGTTGCCCTGAATTGTCAAAATTGTAATAAATCCTACAGTTGCGCTGAATTGTCATTGTGTTTTTGATGTACCACCTAAACCCTTCCAAATTATACATTTTTTTAATACATTTTCTTGTATCATTACATTGCAAAAAAACTTTATGTTTGATACTGACTTTTTTCACGTGTTTCTCAGGTTGGACTTGGACTTGAATCGAACAAATCGGACAATCATAAATTCAAGACTAGATCAGGTTTAGACAATAGAATTTAAAAAAATTGTATTTGAATTTTTGATCAAATCAATCAATGTCAAAATTAAGATTAAGTTTCTATAATTGTATCTTGGTTTTTTTTGGGTCAGACAAATTTTTATAATCCCTAGCACTGACCCATATAGGATATGTTGGTCCACATGAATGGCCTCTCAATTTTATTTAAACCCCAAATCAAGTGCAAAAATTAAAATTTACACCCAAGAGCAAAACTAGAAATCACAACCACGAACAAATAACAAAACAGTATTCCATTAGACATCAGCAGACCACATATCCTAACAACAATGGAGATCACTAGTTAATTCAATGGCAACTTTCCATATATTTAAGCTTTCACCTCTCAATTGTATTTAACCTTGAATTTACATTGTCATCTTCAATTTTATGTGCTTGTTTTAGGCCAAGGATTAGAGTGATTCACATTAGCTGATAAACAAAATGTTCGTAGTAACCAAAGATTACAGACTAGCAAACTATAAAGACCTCACACGACCAACCATAAAAGCTTCGAGGCCGACCTATAATCCTGAAATCACCTGTCTCTCAATTCCGGTCCCTTAATTTCAAAATAAACCACCAACAAAATACAAAAATAAATTACTGTCTCACAAGAATGGGCAGCAGATTTACCATAGTTGACAACAGCACCACATCCAACATTCTGCGTTCTGGTCATCATAGATGTTGAAGCTTAAAAGGCAAATTATATCATAAAAGTATAAAAACCATTCGGCACATCTTCAAACCAAACTGATAAAAAACCTAAATAAACTATCCATTTCATCACCATGACACCACTCATCTACTTCATGCTGGGGACACATCAGCAGATCGTGATCGAGATCCCGATGGTGATCTCGATGCTCGCCTCGGGGAGTCTCTTGGATCCCGTGCTTCCTCAGCTTCATGATTCCGCCTGCAAATGTCGACGTACAAAGAGAATTTTAGCAGACCTGCCAATTGTTGCAATGGGTTTGGCATTGGGTGGGTCTTAGGTTAATTTAGGTTTCGGGTTTGGAAATCATGTTCTAAACCCTAAACTTTGGGGCAGGGTCAGGTTGGGAGAAAGTAGGCCAGGTCTAAATTTAAGCATTCTGAAGTCTCTAGTTCTAATTTTTTGGGTCTTCACACAGTAGACTGTTGGCAAAACACAACAACGAATATACATACCCATTTGTTTCATTTCGATCATCATATTTTGGAGAATATGACCTACGGGCATCTCCATCGCCATGTGGGGAACCCCTCGGGGACCTAGATCGATCAACAGGCCTCCGGCCAGGAGAGGCCGAGTAATCATGGCGTCTTCGAGGAGATGCAGAATATGACCTGATAAAGTAAGAAATCAACTTGTCAAGAGACCAATCCGCCAACCTCTTGCTCAATGATAATTTTTTCATATTATGTTGCAGAATGACACTAACCTGGGGCGACGGACCCCTCCAGAACCGGACCGATAACGAGGTGAGCGAGAACGTGAACGAGAGCGCCCTGACAAAGACACAAAGTCAGGCCTCACTTAAAACACAAAATATGTTAACAAAGCAAGTGCAAAACAACCCAGATGTGATCCCGAACACATGATGACGACCGGTTACACATTATGCAAAAGTTAGCATCAAAGCGTGACGATAACATGAGAAGAAAGCTATAACTTATGTCAGAACACAGCAGACAACCCCAGAAAACACCACTTACTGTAATTAGGGGATCGCCGATCACCATGTCTCGAGCCACTTCTGAAATGTACACAGCAAAACACAAACATCAGAATTATACAAGATACTTGAACTGTATGCAGATAGAGAAAGATAAGAGCAAAAAACGGGATATAAGTCACTACCTCTCCCTGGTCCTCCGGCGCATATCTTCTGGCCTTTTTCTCGACTCGCAAGCAACTACCACGCTTATCTCTCGACCGGCAAAAATCTGACCATTCATGCGATATTGAGCCTCCGAGGCTTCATAAGGGTCCACAAATTGTACAAACGCAAAGCCACGGGGTTCCCTACATGGATGCCCAAATGAAGCGCATGAAAAAACGGAGCCGATTCATGGAAATAAAAGATATACAAACAACCAGTGAGTGATGCAGGGCCAAAACATTATTACATATACCTCATTCTTGATATACCATAGCACCTCCTTAAAAGGTAGCGCAAACCAGTCTTGGTCTTATACACAGTGCAATTAGAGTCCATAACCTAGCAATTGCCTTTCATTTGCACAGAATGTGCAAATGACAAACTTGAAAAAGATATGATTTGAAATTGAGTGCGAGTGTCAACTTGAAAATATGCGACTTGAAATTCTTCAAATGCGCGAATATATATAACCACTTCAACTCAACCCTTGATGACATTAAATTTCTTGTCATCTTGTCTTCATTTCATCAAGAATCAGTCATCTTCTTCATCAAGCTTCTATTGATTGTCACTAATTACACTCTCTTCAAACAGGGAAAATTCTTCTCTAGAACATCACTCCTAAAATCTTGTGAGGCAATATGTTAAGCAAGGATATACAGAAGATCTTCATCAAAAGTGGGGCTTGGGCTTGTTTAACTTCAAACCAATATACCCCCTGACAAACCAGTTCAAAAAAGATCTTACTGAGAATTAACAAAACAAATGCCTATATAATCCCGAACATTTCTACTGTAAGCACCCAACGTTATACGCCAGTTCAAAAAACATTTCTACTCTAACCAGTTCAAAAAAGATCTTACTGGCAGTGCTGTGATTGAAAAGAAGGCCCTCCCAAAAATTGACCAACAGTTTAAAAACAAGGCACTTTACCTCCAGTACTTACAGATGCATGTTTAAACTCAAGCCCACAAGGTAGCAATACCAAAATCTTTACGTACACATGTCAAATTTACACAGGGACATTGGCTGGGCACTCAACCCTTTATCATGGATTAAAATTCACAAAGCTACTTGTTGTAATGCCCAACAGAACCCCCTCGCAGACACTTGACACTTCAACATGGGCATGCCCCACTATGTGAGCATCCAAACACAAAGTCAGAACGCACAGCAGTGAAATAAAAAAAATAAAAATCTCACCCTGTGTAGTAATCCTTTGGGATGTAGACATCACGGACAATCCCAAACCTTTCAAATGGAATCCGAAGCTCCTCAGGCCTACACGAAGAAAGATATTGTCCATCATCGGTACTTGTAAAACAAACATTTATGCCTTGCACACAATGCCAACAAAACCCAAACCAAACCAATACTCTGACATCCCGCCTGGGTGGGTATGGAGGGGTCCAATTTAGCAGTGTTACCCCTAAATTTCGCAAGTTAGAGAGACAAGTTCCAATTGACCCAATATTTAGAAATTGTTTGCTATCTACTACTCCATCGAAAAGAAGGAAATGAGGTTTAATGAGGCATTTTAATCTAAGTCAGAAAAAATTATCTTTCACAACTATCCAGAGTACAGCTATTGTCCATAATCTAAGCTGCTCGGGCTTGGCTTGGTCAATGCTTGGCTCGAGCTCGGTTAGACCAAAGCTCGGCTCGGATGTCTATTGTCCAGATTTTTACACCCCTAATCCAGCGTATGGACATGACACACAAAGCCAACAAAAGAACACAAAATGCTAAGAACTAGCAAACATACATCCAATTGCTTACCTGCAGTCCAAAGGAATGTTACGAACCAGCAAGCTTCCATGATTCTGCTCCTTACGCCTCCCAAAACCACCACCACCCGGTGGTCCACCACCATATCCTCTCCTCGGTGGACTGTATCCACGTCTTGGGGGGCTGTAACCACCTCTTGGAGGGCTCCTTCCATGACCACCATAGCCTCTCCGTGGAGGGCTGTAGTATGCAGGACTGTACCTCCTCATTATGTAGCCTAATGTATAAACACAATAGTTAATTACCATATTAATTAGCACATATGAGCAGAATAGCACAACACAACACCCCATTCAACAAAAGTATCCTACAGAGAGGCATTGTATGCACACCAAACGAGGATTACAGCCAAGAACCTTCAACAGGTTGCCAGGTTTAATGTGATGATTTGTAGATTGGATACTATGTCCATACTCTAGATACTTGAAAAGCTTATTTTCTCAACTTAGATTGTAATGGACTAAAGTAAGATGCTACAAAACTTCATTCGCTTCTTTTCCATTGAGTAGTAAGTAGCGAACGATTTCTAAATCTTAGGGTCAATGGGAACAATCTCTCCAAATTGCAAAACTTAGGGGTAAGACTGCCACATCAGACCCCTCCATACCCCGCCTGACAGGATTTCGGAGTATTGGTTTTAGTTTTTATTTGCAGATCGGATACAATTAACTACTCAGTTGGAATTGCAAGAGTTTACAGTTGCCCCTAACAGGACTCAGAAATTTTAGTCCAAAGACCTCACACTGAGTGTGGTTTAACAGAAATCTATTACACAAAAGTACCAAACCAGGAAATATAATCAAATCAACAGAACAAATATTAAAAGGTGAACATCAATCTCCATTATTCTGCACTCTACACATCACCTTAACAAGTTATACCTAATCCACCACAATAACCAGTTAATACAAATGTTACACGATCAAAATCTACCTCACAATGGAAGAGTTCATTCAGAATAAAGTGCATATTATTGAGTGGTACAAAGGTGAACACCAATTTTCATTATTCAGCAGTCTATACATCACCTTAACAAGTTATACCTAATCCACCACAATAACCAGTTAACACGAATGTTACACGATCAAAATGTACCTCACAATGGAAGAGTTCATTCAGAACAAAACTGCCTATTATTGAGAGGTACGTTTTCAAATTTACATCTCTCTCGTAATCGTTCGCCGCTATGCAAATTCAAGCGAAAGGAAGGAACAATCAACGAAACAATGAACGAGATATACTTGTATTGACATGCAATTAAACATTGAAAAGCTTGGAGAAGATGGCAGAAACTAGGGTTTCATTGTCAAATTAGGGTTTAATTTTTCAAACAAGAGCTCGATTGAAAGAACCGAGAAACATGAATTAATTCAGACGTGAAGCAAAACAGGAGTGATGGAGATTTGTACGTACCAGAAATTGGCGTCGGCGCTGAAAATCTGAAAGTTTCTCCCGGAGATTAGAGAGAAAGGGGGGATCCGTATGATCTGAAAAGAGAGAAAACGAAGACCGGTCTACTTGTGAATATAAAGGTGGAGTTTTATACTCGGGTTTACATTCTGTTTCAAAAATTGAGGTTACTTCAATTTAATTTAATTTAATTTAGCCATTTTTTTAGCGTACGCTAGAGCTAGTAAAATTATTTCCTACCTTGAATATCTGAATTGTCCGACTTGGAAAAAAATCAGGTCTGAACATAGTTCTTTCATCTGAGTTTTGATATTGACCGAATATTCGAACGTAAAGTATTTTTTATTGTCCAAACCCGATTTCGACTCGAATTTATCTTCGTCCGATTATCCGACTCGGTCCAACCCGAAATAAACCTGGTTCTGATATGAATTTCTTCTCCGAATTAGTGTAGGCAACGTAAGGTTAAGTAAGAAAAGATAAGTAAAGTAGTTGGGTAGGTAAATGTCCATTAACTTCTGTGAGTTGAATAAAAAAAATTTAAGATTTACATTAAAGGTAAATATTTAAAGGTAAGTTTTATTCTTTTGGATTGTAAGGTAAAATAAAATTTTATTTACCTTGCAAAAGAACCGGATTTTATAAGGATCATAAAATTCAACTTTAAAGGTGTGAACTTATTATTTTTCTCTTAAAATTATTTATTATTTTTTTCGATTATTCAAAACACGAAAGGATTAAAGAAATTGCAATAAAAGCTCCATATAACGGTAGAAAACAACAGTAAGGTAGCAAAAATAAAACGAGTCATTAAAATATAACTGGAGCAAATAAAACATTTAAGATTTACATTAAAGGTAAATACGATAAAAAATATATTATTTAATGAATTAGCCTTGAATTACGAAATTTCAATCTTCGCCATTAGTTTTTTTAAATTTTTAAACAAATTAGTATGTTTTAAACTAATTTTCATGTAAATCGGTTTCATCGTAAAATTTTTATTCTTTTCTCCACCTGCCTCTACTCAAATTTAAATGTTTGATAATACATTTTTGTTTTTTTTGGGGGGGGGGGGGGGATGGATATCTTTAAGTTTCATAAGTATATTTGCCTCTCCGTGCGCTTTCATCGCTTTCATGCATGAGGAAAGGAGTCTCTATTTGAATTCTCTCAGACTACTCTTTTATCAAAAATTCCTCGATTTTAATATTTGTACTTCATAATTATTGTTAAAACTTTTTCTCGATGAAATTCATAGACAATCACCAATTGGGCTCATGAATTGTGATATTTATAGTGTCTCACTAGAAAAGTAGGTCTAGCAAAACCAGCGAATGAAAAGTGCAAATACACAAGTCCACCAAATGCTAAATCACTCATGGTGCGTTTGATTGATAAACTTTCTCATATTTGGTTTTACATAATACATAGGAAACTTTTGACGTGGGACCCACTATTTCTTCATAGGAAAAGGTTTCCCGGGGGCTAGGGGAAGTTTTTTTCCGGGAAAGTCTTTCCAACTTTCCCAGGAAACTACCAAACGCACCATCAATGAATACCCACCTCTATCCCACAATATTTTTCATTTTAACAAACTCCATTCTAATTTTGAGTTGCAAGGAGCAAAAACTGACAGCCTCAAATTCAACACAACCAAAAGGAACATATTGCTTCATCTTCTACACAACAAATCCTGAAAATAGCCGGGTGATCTCTTCCGCCATTGCTGAATTTTGTCAAGCTCTTGATCAGCACTTTGTCAAGAAGTCTGAAGGGAAAATACAGCATGATTTACATACATTTTTGGCTCGATATCATACAATATTACTTTTTCTTCCTTGAAAGTTGAAACCACACTCTGAAGTTTAACCCGTTTGCACTTGGCAGCACTCAGATCAGCTCCTCATTACCATTAGAGCCCGGTTTTTCTTCAGAAGCGTAAATTACAGTCTATATGGCTTTTATGGCTAATACCATACACTATTACTTCACTTTTCAGCCCTAATTTCCATCCATCCAAACGGTACGGCGTGCCAAAATGCTTGCAATTGAGTCACCAGCTCGTGCAAGCTTTTCTCAATATCCTTCTAATACCAGCACGTGAGACACAATCCTGTTTTTTAGATAGGTAAGTAAGATGTAAGTAAAATAAGATAGGTACGTAGAGATGTGCAAGTGTTATTAGGTAAGGTAATTTAAGTCACATCAATCATATCACTTAAATATATGAATTTTTAAATATATGGTTTATAATTTTTAATAAGGTAGTTTGAGTAAGATAAGTAGCATCAGTCACATCACTTATCAAATATATGATTTTTTACATATATATTATGCAAGGTATTCTTACTTACCTCTCTAAAGAACAGGGCCCAAAAATGCATGTTGATTCTCAACAAGCTACGGCAATATCTTGATGTTCCTGGGTGTTATTAGATTCACTGCTCAAAGGTAGTTTCTGAAATTCATTCCTAAGTTGCCCACAAGCTGCACTTGCATCGAGTCCCCTTGTTTGACGGATGCTTGTGGTTATCTTTCAGGACTCCAAAGCTCCAGCAAACGCCAGCATCTGCAAATAATAAGTGAGATATATACATGCTTCTAAATTCTAGTTAGCATTGACGATAGGGATAACATGGGGAGAGCATTTCAATAGGACCCTTTTGTAATACTCATTTTTCGTTTACATGGTTGCTCGTTTGTTATGCCCATAATCTGGATAGTTCAAAAATAAAATAATTTTTTTCAACTTAGATTGTAATGAACTAAAGCAAAATGCCTCATTAAAGCTCTGCCGCTTCATTTTTATATAGAGCGGTAGGTAGCAAATGGTTTTTAAATCTTGGGTCAATTAGAACCAGCCTCTCTAAATTGCAAATTTTAGGTCTATCTCTCCATGCCTAGAGCCGTGGTGGGATTTTTGAGTATTGGTTTTATGGTTGCTTATTCATATACATATTTTGTTAATCAGGTTATATAGTAATCAACTAAAGCTAAATGGCATATTTGCACCTAAAGAGGGGATAAAGCATGGCTTGAAATCTTAAGAGAATGAAACAAGGAATTACAAAATCCAGAAATAATAGATCCTTCCAGAAGCAAACAGATAAAATCTACAGGCAAACATACCGCCTTTCTGTAGGGACGTCGGTACTCAGAGCCTTCTATTGGATTGAATGGTATCAGGTTGACATGATGACCTCGCCCCCATCGCTGTAATAATTCTGCAAGTTCTATTGCATGCTCCACTGAGTCATTTACTCCAGCTGAAACACGAATAAGCTGGTTACCATTCTGTGATAGTTAAGATTACAATGATGTACAGAAAATGCCAAAAAAAAGTTACCTAAAAGGGTATATTCAAAAGACACCCGTCGATTGGTCTCAAGGTAGTAGTCCCTGCAGTCTTGAAGTAATGCTTCCAAGGGGTATGCCTTTGCACTTGGCACAATCTGTTCTCTAAGCTTTTGATTTGGTGCATGCAAGCTGAAGTGCAGGACATCAATCAATACTTTAGTAACATTTTAGCACAGAGATGATACGAGGTAATGACAAACATTGTCGTGCCTTCTCAGTTCATTATTTCTACATAATCTGGTTCATTTGTAAAAGAAGTCTGCCGGGAAAACAGAATAACTGGAGTTTCGCTCTGTGATTTCATAACCAAGCAGTAAAGATTACTTAGCAGGCTTAAAGAGTAAACAGTCAAATCATCCATAATATACAGTCAGGATACCCCAGAGATCATTGTAAACCCTCTCAGAATCATAGTAGGCACTAGACAATTAGAATGACATACCTAACAGCTAATGTTGACTGAAGTTTGTAGGTTGACAATTTCTTGATTGTATTTGGAACTCCCACTGTTGATATTGTGATCATTCGTTGCCCAATTTGAATATCCTGAATATTTTGCCAGAACCAATTTTAGTGATTTTGGAGCTAGTATACTTGGAATAAGTGGCTGCCCTGTAAAAAGAATGTTCAAGTGTGTGATAGTCCATACCTTGTTCAGACATCGATGTGCTTCAAGGACAGATTTCAAGTTGAGCATTGGTTCACCCATGCCCATGAAAACAACATTTGTTACACGATGCTTGAAAAGATCTTCTATTGCCAAAACCTGCAATAAGCAGCACAAATTTTGATGAAAGCTTATGTTATGCAAACTTATCATGATTAATTCATGAAAATGCACCTAAATGCCTATTTTTGGGTACAACCTTTCTACTTGTTAGCTATGTTACTTGGACTTGGGTATGCGTGTCCATATCCGACACGAATAGGGTGCCGGACTCGGCTATTTTAAAGAAATTTGATACATTTTCATTGTAATTTGAAGTGTCGAGTGTCGTACCCTTGTCCGAGTATCAAGGATCCGACATGGTTACAACAGGGAAAATGAAGAGTCGGAATAACTTAGCTTGTTAGGACAAACTTATATACAGTTGGTTCCCTAGACCAAGCCGGTAGGATTCTATTATGGCTTGAAGCATATTGTCCCCTGCATATGCTCACAGAAGGCTTATTGTTTACCCCTTTAAAACAAAAGCGCATTTAGTGACCAAAGAGGGAAGAGAAAACCTTTAATGCATCACCTCTATTTCCAGACTTATATTCTCATTGTTCAACATACCCACAAGCTTATACACAAATAAATGTTAACACAGGAAAACAAGATCAAAATTCAACAGACCTGTTCAACTATCTCATGACTCTTAAGGTTTCTTGAGAAGCCCCCTTTCCCAGTCGCACAAAACGAGCAGCGCAATGGGCAGCCCACCTAATTCAGCAACCACAGGAGGAGACAGTGAAAACCATTAGGTCCATAACTCAGGCAAATCAAATGGAGAATAAACCATGCACAGATGGTGGATCCACAGTATACAATTCCAAAGAACACCACAGGACTGAGGATACTCCATAACAAAGGCCTGTTTTCAATTACTAACCTGCGATGACACACAAGCAGTAAGCCTTACAGAACCCTTCTCATCTTCTACTGGTATTCCAACTGTTTCAACTAGCCGGTTATCTTCAAGCTTTAGTAACAACTGCAGGGTAAAGCAGATGATAAGAAGATAAACACGAACAAAGAACCATACCTCATCATAATCATTATTTTCACCATAAGAAAACTCTGAAATCAGAATTGCTCAACTGTCAAAAGAATAAATATTAAAAGAATGAGGTGAGTAGGTGACGAAATTCCATTCAAAATCCTTCAAATTCACAAACAAAGGAAAATTAATTAATCTAACCCTCTTTTACTTCGTTTCCTCAGGCCCTATGTACAACAAATTCAACTAGAAAGCCATATGAACTGAGCACACTTGTGACTTTTATCTCTACAGAGGCCTACTCAACAAGTCCACCATATTCTTCAAGTGGCTCATATACTTCAACTCAAGACACCAAACTTTCATTTAGAAACACACATTGCTAAATTCACAATCGCAAGCTAACTAACAATTCCTGCATCAAACATTCTGCAACCCATCCATCGATTCCAACACACCCACAATATTTTCTTCCACAATGAATACAAAGAACAATGCAAAATCAAGAAATGAATCATTTCGATGAAAACTTCAAACAGGATTTCATTTCATTTCACCTTGATTGTACCATCAGTAGCAGTGACCATATTGTGGATTGGTGATCGGCCAACCTTCCACCCTGCTTCTTGTAGCTCATTCCTAAAATCCTGCGGCACTTCAACCAAAATTACATCCACTAATCAGTACAATAATAACAACTCCAAATGTGGGCGCAGCTAGTGTAGGCTCAAACCCACTAATTAGTACTCCCTCCGTTCCATATTAATTGTCACTTTAATCTACGCATTAGTAAAACTTTAGAAGCTTTGAACATTAATTTCTCAACACATACAATGTTTTATCATATGAAAGTATTATCATTAGTTTCGCAAATTCACCATTAATTTCTCAACATATACAATGTTTTATCATACAAAAGTATTATCATTAGTTTCGTAACAGAAAATACTATCGTAACAGTATAATGTTAGTAATCTTTTGATAAGTTTTTCGATAAAATACACTAAAAAAGATATTCTCAAGACATTGAAGACCTTGTAGCATCTATGTTTTAAACAGCAGTTAACATGGAACGAAGGGAGTACTAACTACTAAATCATAGGTTTACAAATTGAAGAATATGAACAAGACTCACATTGAGCAAATTCCTGGATTTCCTTGATTTTCCGCTTGTAAACCAGTTGATGAAGCTGCTTCCCTCTATACTTTTGCTACACTCTCGCAAATTACGAACACAAAAACAAAACAAAATGAATCGAAAAGCATATCCAATCAACAAAAAAAAAAAACAAACTCTAATTTCTCATATTTTCACCACTCACTCTCTCTCATTCAACTCATACCTGACCGAATTCGACGGCGAGCTGCTGAAGCTCCTGCTCCGACAAGCCGAGGAGAACTCGTGTTTTCGAGTCCGACAAACGCGGCGACGCCAGCGGTGGCGCGACTGAGACTTGCGCCGGCGGCGACGTCGTCGCCGGCAGCGAAGCGGCGGAGACTATGAAGCGTGAGGTTACGGTGCAGACGGCGGCGCGTGAACGGACGGCGGCGCGCGAGAGAGGGATAGAGTAGATGTGGTGCAAAATCGCCATGGTTGCTTCTCTGAGTAAGGGTTGAAGATTGAAGATTGAAGAGAAGAATTACAGAGCACCAAAAAACCCAAAACCTCAGCAGCTCCTTCAACAACGAGTAATCAAATCTTCTCTTCCTGTTTATCGTTTTCGCTCCTTTTGTTTTCCTTTTTTGTTTGTAAGTTAATGAGCCAGATATTTCGTCCTCTGTTAGGACTTGGGAGAGAAAAGCACAGGAAATGGGCCTAATTGCCTGATGAATAGGCTTTAATTTAGTTTGGATAGTATTGGGTCAATAAAGGTTTCGTGCCCAATAGTCTTTGGGTTGCGTTTAGCATTTTAATCAAGTCAAAATTTAACCGGACATATATTAGCATTTGGTGAGTTAGCGTTTTAAATAGCATTTAGTGTTTTAAGTAATGATGTTAATGACGACGATTATAGGCCTAGCGAAAATTCGAGTCTGGGTATTACATGTTCAGTCATCAGTCAAAAACCTGTTACCTATACCTTGTTTGATAAGCAATTTGGACATTTAGAGCATACACGGACCCGGATATCCCAACATTGTTCGATTTTCAAATTGTCAGATGTCTAAATCGTATATAAAGGTAATATAAAAATCAATCAAGTCCGCTCACAAATCGGGTCTGATCATTGTGCAAACTTGGATTTTCCCCAATATTCATACAATCGAACCTGAGCCGGTTTTAAATCGACCAGTGAACTTTTCACTGGTTTTAAAATTCATATGAATTTTTGATGACCATACCAAGTTTTTTCAGGTTGGACAAATTTAGGTTATGGAGTCAGTCAAATTTGTGTAGTCCTAGACGTTAATAAAGTTAATGCTTAGCTTTTGGAGCAGTTTTTCATAACCTTTGCTCAAAACATACCTTTTGAAATTTTATATTTGGAAATTGTTCATATCTTTTTATGTCAATTCACGTTAATCCACTAACTCAATCACTAAATTAATTCGCTACGTAAATTGCTATCTCTACCTAAATAGTTGATTTTTCTATATAGGGCCATAGGTGAGCTAAGTTTTAGGTTTATTCAACTTTTTTTATTTTATTTTTTTGACATCTTATTCGATTTTATTTGGAGCTAACATTGAACAATTCATGTTTAGTTTTACAAAAACTCTCTACCAAGCTCTGTATTGATTCTCCAAAAAAATGCCCCAACTCATATTCATTATTACACTAGTATGTATATATATTTTTGTATTATATACTCTTCATATATACAAAACCAAGAGTTGGAGAATACAATGATGATCAACTAAAGCTAAGGGATTGGTACAACCCTTTACACAACTTTCCAACTTCATTCACAAAATCATTTGGGTTGACAACTTTCTCTAAACCTTTACCTTCAAAATCATGGCTCATTTTGTTGAAGTAATCACAAGGGCAACACTTTCTTCCACCCTTTAGAGAGTACAACTCACAAGTGTCCTTACATTCTTGGAGTTGCTCTAGTGTTGAGACCACTTCATCCATATTGGGCCTACACCTTGGGTCTATTGACAAGCACTTGGTCACAAGTCTACCTGTTGTATGGGCTGCCCTACAAGAGTATTGGGCTTGGACTCTTGGGTCCATGATCATGAAAACCTTGTCTCTTCGGAGGTACGACTTTGCCCATTTGATCAAGTTTTCCTCCCTATGTGATCGGTTTGGATCTAGCACCCGTTTTCCTGTTATTATCTCTAGGAGAACTACTCCAAAACTGTAAACATCGCTTTTGGTGGTCAAATAACCTACAAAACCATGAAATCAACCCGTCATCAAAATGCAATTAATATGAATGGTAGCTTCAAAACCACCTTACAATTTCACTAATGTTAACGTGAATAATAAGAATCTCGAAAACATGTCATTTTGTACATAATTTTAGAGAAATCTTACCAGTGGCAACATATTCAGGGGCCGCATATCCTTCAGTGCCCATAATATCAGTAGATATAGAAGTTTCCTCACTAGATGATCCATCTTTGGCAAGACCAAAATCAGAAAGTTTTGCATTGTAATCCTGTATTACATCAACAATGGCCTTAGAAATCTATAATACTCATGTATATGTACAAGTCTAGGCTTACTTAATTTAACATGAGTAGTTAACTAAACATACTGCATCAAGGAGTATGTTGGAAGTCTTGAAATCACGATAAATAATTCTGATCTTGGGGCTATGGAGGTACGCAAGCCCCTTTGCTGCATCGAGAGCAATTCTCATTCGAAGATTCCACGACAAAGTCGTCTTTAGATATGATGATCCTGAAATCAAAATTCCAATCTATGATTAATGGTAAAGCATGCATCAAAGAAAAATGAGTGAAACATTCGAACAAAACAATACTACCTCCGTTTTGTTTTATCTGTCACCTAGGGAATTGTGGCAAAAACTTTGACCGTTAATATCTTAATTTGTATAATGATTCATCATACAAAATTGATATCATTAGATTCGTAATAAAAAATACTATTAAAAAAGTTTTATATTATATTTTTCTATAAAAGTTTTATATTAGAAATTATTGTTTAAAAATTGGCACAAAAAATTGTAAATGACAGATAAAAAAGAACGGAGGGAGTAACAACTACAAAAAAGACAATACGGCTTGTCAAATTCATGGGTAACTTCAATTTACCAAAATTTATCAATTTTTGCCTAAATTTACCAAAATTTATCAAAACTTACCAAAAATTACCAAAGTTAAAATAACAAAAAAAAATTAATTTTAATATATTAGCGTAAATTTGCCAAAAATTACTAAAAAGTTTCCAATTTTTTTTATTTTTACCCAACTATTTTTTTACCCATATATTTGACAAGCATAGTCGATGATTCATGAAAACTATACAAATTGAACTTACTTCGAAATAAATGATGATCCAAGCTACCACATGCCATGAATTCATAAACTAAGAGATGATGCTCATTTTCGAGACAATATCCAATAAGCTTCACCAAATTAGGATGCTCTAGTCTTCCCAAATAATTGATTTCTGTCTGCACATAGAACATATATACATGTTTAATAGCCAAGTGCTACAATTATATATTGGTCTTTTTTTATTATTTGTTGGGACAAAACAGTGGGTATAACAAAAACAACAACTACACTACGGTGTAAAACAGTGGCTAATAATGTTAAGTAATACAACAATATCTATTGCTAATTTTGCATGGCTTCAAAAATTACAGGATTGCTATTCAATAAAATCACAGGGAATCCAGAACTTTTGTTGATTGTTAAGTCGGATAATTCAAATATATTTTACTAGCTACTTAGCGTTGACAAAAACTTTATCTGAATTGAATGTCTGAATTTATATAACCCGGTTTGGTCCGAGCCTAATTTTGATATTGACCAAATATTTAGACACAATATTTCTCTTTTTCTATTCTCCAAGCCTAATTTTGAGTCTAATTTAGCTCTGTTCAAATTGCGCAGCATGGAAAAAACTCGGGTCTGAACATCAGTTTCTCATCCGAATTTTGACATTGACTGAATTACCCGGACCCAGATTGTTACCGATGCTGCTTCCACAAAAAAGAAAATGAAAGAAAAGAAAGGGAAGGAAAAATGCGATCCTTTGAGATTAATTTTGACATTTACTAAATATTCGTACACAATATATCTCTTTTTCCTATCGTCCAAGCCCGATTTTTACCCTAATTTAGCCCTGTCCAAATTGCGTGACATAGAAAAAAAAACAAGGTCTGAATTTACCCAGACCTGAATTTTCGCCGACGCTGCTCCCCAAAAAAATTAAAAAAAAAAAGGAAGGGAAAAAAGAACTTACCAACCATTCTTTGTGACCTTGAGATCCTTTGAGATTAAGCCTCTTGACAGCAACAGGAATTCCAAAGCCAGGATAAGCAGCTTCCAATGTATGCTCATCAACCCAACCCTTGAAAACACATCCAAAACCACCTCCTCCCACAACACTGTTTGGACAGAAGTTGTTTGTGGCAATCTTAACCTCATTGTAGCTTAGCTTTTTCGACCGCGACGATTGTAATATCTCTTCTTCTGTTCTCTGGGTTAGCCTTTCGTATCGATTTCTATGGCTTGATTCACCTAAAATTACAGTATGTATTTCATATACCTGAGGTAATTTGATGGTAGGGTGTTTGGTTTACATAAAAAAGGAATAGGAAGGAAGGACTTAATTATATGCCCATAATTCTCTCTATATATCCATGTACAAGATGAATAAGATTTACCTAGCTAAACAAACAAAATACTCCCTCCATTTCTTCATATAATCATATCTATAACTTTATAGTTTCAATGTAATATTAATTACTATCCGCCCATATTTATCGAAACTTTTATCATTTCTAATAAAAAATATTTACTCCTTACAACAAATGTATTTTTTGTCAATATTTCCATTAACTATATATAGTTTTCTTAATATTTCTCCAACCATAAAGATAACAGTTATTTAGGAATGGGGGAGTACATTAGTTAATTAACCATTAGGGGCTTGTTAAGTAATTGGGTAAAATGGATAAGGTAAATTTTTACCACCAAAATTTACAAGAACTAAAAAAACAAAACAAAACTAATTTTGATATATTAGAGGAAATTTGACAAAATTTATCAAAATTTACTAACTTACTGAAAATTACACAACATAACTTTTACCCATGAAT
Organism: Portulaca oleracea; assembly: GCA_029582165.1. Lineage (NCBI taxonomy): Eukaryota > Viridiplantae > Streptophyta > Magnoliopsida > Caryophyllales > Portulacaceae > Portulaca > Portulaca oleracea. Next base: position 10,567,211 of record CM055872.1, on the reverse strand, counting down.
TTGACGGTACGTGCAAATTAGAATGTGCATAAAATGATGTTGAATAAATGAGAAACAGGGGGGAAAAAGGGATAGTTGGTGATCTTACAAAGAGCATATTGGAAAGCAGTATGAACATCAGCCTTGATTCTTGCACTCAAAGAACACCCCATCAGATTACTCAATTTAATTCACAACTCTCTCTCTCTCTCTCTCTCTCTCTAGATCTTGTGTATTGGGAAGTTTGATTTCTCTGAAAGATTGTGATATGATGATCATGCAATTGTTGGGTTTGTTGTGGGGGGTATTTGAATAATGAATGCTGAAGTTGGCAGCAAATCATCATTGACCATATATAAGCAACAGTTGGACAAGTAGGACCATAATTAATTACCTAATTATTGGATATGCATGCCAAACATTGTGTTATATGCTTTTAAATTTCATCTTCAAAAAAAAAAAAAAAAAAATCATCTACGGACGTAATACCACCCTTGAGCTGGAGCCATTCTTCACAACAACATGCAAAATTATTATTATTATTATTATTATTATTATTATTATTATTATTAGGTTATTAATTACTACTCTATCACCTTGAAGTTGACTAGTTACTTGTGCTATGCAAATTTTTGGATATAGATTCGTCCATATAATAGCAGCAAATTATATATACTATCACATAATGAATTTATGTATTAAAATAGATTCATATACTGTGGCGGGCTCATGTAGATCCACCATGTATTAAAATAGGTCAATTATTCACATAATGAATTTATTTGAAACATGATAAATTTAAAAAATATGGATGAATTTTGTAGTAACATTGATACAATTATAATGAATTTATAATAAATACTAATGAATTCATTTTGAAAGATTACTCCCTCTGTTTGTTTTTATCAGTTGCCTTGGAAATTGTGCCAAAAACTTTGACCGTTAATATTTTAATTTGTGTAATGATTCATCATACGAAATTGATGTCATTAGATTCGTAATAAAAAATACTATTAATAAAGTATAATATTATATTTTTTTGGAAAACATTTATATTAGAAATTATTGATTAAAAATTGACACTGAAACCGGTAAACGACATATAAAAAAGAACGGGGGCAGTAACATTTTGGTGGACCTAGGTAAACACTTCAAATATATATATCCAACAATTTCTCTTTTTTAATTCTTGGTTATGATATAACAATTGATAGTTGATATATAGCATTGTAGTAGTCTATGTAAAACAGTACTCATTGTAATATCAAGTTGAGAATACATATATAAATGATGCAACCATGCATGTAGATAACTCCTATATAACGTAGGAAACTCCTATAATGAGGCTAGTAACATGCAGAACTAACTAACTAGCCTAATTAATAATTCATGCTACTTAATGCTCAAAAGTCAGTGGATTAAGTACGATGAAGGAATTAAGTTAGTTATTCAAATGTTTGTGTTAGTTTAATTTAGTTATGACCTTTTTGGCATATACTCCCTCTGTTTGGTTTTATTGGTCATCCTTGAAAATTGTGTCAAAATTTTGACCGTTAATATTTTAATTTATACAATGATTCATCATACGAAATTGATGTTATTGGAAATAAAAAAATACTATTAAAAAAGCATAATATTATGTTTTTTTGCAAAACATTTATATTAGAAATTATTGATTAAAAATTGACACTGAAGACTGTAAATGACAAATAAAAAGAACGGAGGTAGTACAGTATATACTCTTACTTGATTGACATTAATCCACACTATGTGCTACAAAACTAGCTAACTGTAAAACTACTTGACATGTATTATTTTTTGCTCAACTTGTTTGCATTCATGCGCAAACATGTCAACCACTTATCCACAATGTAAATTTGTACTATTTCTTTTTCATAAAATTCAAAGTTTCAATGTCAAGTATTTGGTCAATTAACCATTTTGGCAGAGGGGAATGATATATATGTGTCTTTTTTAAGTGGATAAATGTATGGAAATAAGATGTGAGTTGAAAGATGTGTCCTCTTGAGAGGTGCAATTTATTAGATGCACCCTGGAGCATGTGCTCAAGATACTATACTATGATTGTTTATCTATGAGTACTAAGTTGTTCACTTTTATATTAAAATTGTTCACTCTTATTTGGTTGAGATGAGTGTTAGGGGCTGAGTGATTCTTTTGATGACAGGAGTTCTAACTTTATACATGGTGTTACAGTTTTCAATGTCTGTTTTTGACTGACAATTTCTCGCATACTCTTTCTGTACCATATTAATTGTCATAATTTTGACTTTCATGATCTCCAATATCAACCTTTGATTGATAATTTCTTACATAATATGTACGTTGTTAACAATTGCAATATTATACTTTTATGATAGTATTTTCTTTACGAATCTAACGGTGGTAATTTTATATAGCAATTCATTGTATATATTGAGAAATTTATAGCTAAAAATTTTGAAATTTGACTGCATAATTTCCAAACACAATTAATATGAAAGGGAGGGAGTAATATATATCAATCCGATTTTGACCATATTTATTGAGAAAGCAGTTTAATTATTTTACATCATTTGAAAAAAAAAAGGAAAAAAAAGAAGCCAGCCAGCAGCCCCCAGAAAGTAGAAACCAACCTCCAGATTAGTGGTCATTCCCTAGCTAGTACTATAAAGTCTAGAAACTAGTCTTGCAAATTGCTTTTTGTAAAATTGCACCAATAGTATCATCCTTAAAGCAGGCAATACAGAAAATGTAAAACCAAAAAATACATAAAATACTCCTACAATCACACAAATAAATCCAGTTTTGATGACCTCAAATGAGAGAATAAATCACACAAGTGAACCCAGTTTTGATTACATCAAATGAGGGAATAAAATATATAATAAATATAAAAGAGACAGATGGTCCACTTTTGGATGGTTAGTGGTCACCATTCATGACCAGATCATATTTCCTGTCTTTAAGCCATAATTCTTTTATTTTCAACAAATAATCTCATTTAAAACGATACTCTATTTGCATAAATAAATAAATAAATAAATAAATAAATTAATTAATTAAAAGACAAGACTATATATTGTCTAATCCTGATATTGTTGATATATAGTTCGAGTTCTTAAAAGTTAGAACACACGCATTATTTCCCTGCAACAAAATAATTAAATTACTGTATGAATACACATAAATAATTATATCTTTCATTTAATTGCTAGCTACATATACAATACACATTTATATTCATAAAAGTAGCTATGTATATGCAAATTTGTTTCAGTCTAAAAATAATATGATAAGTGAATACATTTTCCCCCAATAATGTAAGTACTTCTGCATAAGAGAGTCCAGTGCTAGTTTTGAATAGTGACCACAGGCGCATGACGTCCAAAATGTGGACTAATTCGGTGCACACGAGTCGATCCCACACAAACGACAGTACCAAACTTTAACCAACAAAATTAGTGAACTAAACTAGTAAAGGTTAAAGGATAACTCAAACTAATTTAATTACAAAACAAAATAAATTTAAAAATATATGACTGATAATTAGATATTACTCCTTTTAATTTTTAAAGAAAATGCTACTCCAAATTCTAGGACGGTCACCTACTGTAAGGCCCCGACCCGACCCCTGGGATGTTACACCTACCAAATTCACCATTACCATTGCCATGACTTGGTGAGTATAGAGAGAAAAAATTTTAGTGGGATTGGTCAGTTGGGGAGGAAGGGTTAGGTGTTCACGCAATATATGTTATATGGCCATGGAGTTTATGCTTTAGAGAATATGCAAATCAATAATTACATAATTGAAAGTGAACAATATAGTATGTACAATTAAATAACAACTCTATTTAGAGCACAAATTTTAGAAACATATCATAAATTGCAATGTTCCTGAAGTTTTATGCTTCAGGGTATATGCAAATCAATAATTACATAATTAAGAATAATTGAATAAACAACCTAATATATACAAGTGAATAAGAATCATATTTAAAGTATAAACTCTGGGAACATATAACAAATTACAGTGTTCACGTCAAGGAAGAAGAGGGCATTTTCCTTCAATTTTTCTCAACACCATTATCAACATGCAAAATCCAAATAAATTACATAAGATAATTTACTAGTTGTTTTGAGCTTAAATTAAATACTACCTCCATCCCTTATAGGAAAATCAATTTGACTAAATTTTAAACATTAATTACCCACAAATTACAATAATGAATTACCACAATTAGAAAGATATTATACTCATTATAATTTTATGATTAATCAGCGGTCACAACTTCGTCAAATTGATACTTATTTAGGGATGAAAGGGGTATAATAGTGTAGATAAAACAACATTATTTAAACACCTACTCTCAGCCTAATAAGTGGATTTCTGACATAAAATTTTTTGCACTTACAGAGTGTCAAATAGTGGATTCTTTGAAATCCTACACAAGCACCTCTCTAAGGAAGTTTGTTAAAACTCTCATGATCATGATGGTAAAAGCAACATTGATGATCCATTTTGCCAATCCCACCGTGGATCACATTCACATATATATCTATTACTAATGGCTAACAGAAGCAGAAAACCATGCAGAGGAATCTGAAAAATCATCCGAAATCGAAGATTTAAAGAACATTTTATTACCCGAATCTAAATAAGTTAAGACATGCTGTCTGATCATATTACTGAATCTAAACAAGTTAAGACATGCTGTCTGATCATATTACTACACCTCAGCCTAAGTGTAACACCCCGGTAATGTCCGCGGTCCGGGAGGCACAGGGGCGTTACACTAAGGCTAGGTTAAAATACGGAAACTCATCTCAAAAGCAAATTCACGAGACGTTCGTTGGTTTAGGAACTCTTCACAGTCGCTGCATTGATAATGTCAATGAATTCCGGCTGCAAAATGTATCACAGGTTTATAACATTAGTATTCGTACAAACATGGAAAAATATGGAAGTTAAATAGTAAGACAGGAAAAAGGGGAGGCAAATGTGGGTATACCTTAAGAGAAGCTCCTCCAACCAAAAACCCATCAACATCAGGCTTAGCAGCCAATTCCTTGCAGTTTGCACCATTCACTGAACCTGCATTGCCAAACACAATGGTACAGAATTAAGGCTGGTTCAAGTCATCAAGAGTTGGCGAAAACCAAAACCACTACTCCAAAATCCCGTCCCCATGATGTATGGTGCGTTTGGTAGATTCCTGAACTTAGCAATTTATGGTGCGTTTCCCACGACGAAGCAGTCTTACCCCTAAAATGAGCAATTTATGGTGCAATTCCATATACAATGGTTGTGAAGGAAATAATGGATCCCACATTAAAACTTTCCTATACATTATCGAGAACCAAACATTTGATCAACTATTCTAGGAATGTTTCCCAACCAAAAGCTACCTTAGAAAGACCGGTTCCAATAGACCCAAGATTTAAAAATCGTTCACTACACTACTCCATGGAAAAGAAGCAGAGAAGATTTAATGAGACATTTTAGTTTAGTCCTTTACCATCTAAGTTGAAAAAATGATCTTTTCAACTATTCAGATTATATAATAGTAGACAACTAAGCATAGAGACAGCAAGAAATATCCCCTCATGGGGGCTTATCAGCAGGGCCAAAATTAAGAAAATAGGATAGTGATATCTCAAGCTTTCTATAGTTATATGAATTTTCGCAACAATCTCGGGGAGAAGACAGGAAATATACCTCCATAAAGAATTCTTGTACTGGCAGCAACATCAGCACTGACATTGCTCTCAAGCCATTTCCTCAATTCAGCATGCACCTGTTCAGGGGAAATGGAAATGTGTCGTAAAATTGAGAAAGGTTTTGAAACCGCAAAGAGGTAAGTAGCATGAACTCGCAAGCGTGAGTACTCTTTGGGGGGGAAAGAGTTTATACAGAGCTTCCATGAAAACAACATGAAGCAGCCAGCAAAGTGTCATCACAGCAAGTTCTATGGCAAAATATAGTCATTTCATTGCAAGAAACTGCAGGAGAGTAAACTTAGAAACCAAGAATAACAAAATAAAAGAAGAGGTTTTACTGCCTGAGAGTTAACTTAGAAACCAAGAATTCCAAAATGAATGAAGAGGTTTTACTGCCTCATGAAACGAAAAGAAAAGCACTGGAGGCTACAAGTGCTCTGAGATTGAATCTTTGGCAATTTAAAAGGTGGTCATCACTAATCAGGATTCAGGGGTCATATGGAATCTTATGCACTGAGTTTTACTGGTGAAAAAGCTGCAATGACACCAAAATTTGACCGCTAAAGAAAAAAAAAAAAAAAGAGCCATTTGCCCTCCCTCTGACTCGCACTAGTGTGTCGTATGTTATCGTATAAGGTTAAAACCTGAATTAAGTCATCGAACACAAAAAATGGAACGTGTAGCAACAAGACAGTCAGAAGTCAGAACTACGTCTCCAAGACACATTTAGGGTTCAAAATGCTCACACCAGATTTAAACAAGAAGGCATACCTCTTGAGCCTGGTCGGGAGTTGCAACTTTCCCTGTTCCAATAGCCCAAACAGGTTCATAGGCGATAACTACACTTGACCAGTCCTTCACTCGTTCTGTAGGAAGAGAGATATTCAAGTTAATCTTCATACGCTACAGGAGGTAACTAAACAACTGTTGCTGAGATAGAGTGTAACTCTTCACAAAAATAGACCTAAACATGCTAAAGATAAATCTACACAATAACACAATAGCATAGATTAATGACTATACCAAAATATCCTTCATTCTGAAGGAGTGATCAATGTAAGCATACGATACGAATGCCAGAAACCAAGCATTTATATCTAGCCAAAGAAAGTACGAACTCCAGAAACATTACTGTCGTCTGAGTTCACACCACTACACAGTAAGTCTAAATTGGATGTGCAACTGTTAGAATCTTACAATTCAAAATTCTCATCAATAAAGTTCAATCATGGAATCCAAACAAATCTTGTCATACCAAGATACCATTTATTAAAGAAACTAACATAACAAGCAAAAATCAATTACTATAGCAAGTAAGCAATTCGCATCAACATGTTAAAGATCCATGATCATAGCATCTATTAAGTGCAAAATAACTTATTGATAGTCTAGATTTTTTTTTTTTTTTTTACCGACAATTGCCTTTGTTTGTGCAGCAACAACCTCCATTGTGGTCCCAGCCTCCCTCTGTTCAAGGGTCTCTCCAACACAAGCTATGACCTTTAAACCTTTGGAAAGAGCATATGCAACCTTGTCTCCAACAAACTACAAAGGGAACAAAAATGCAGCATGTCATATTATGAACAAGACAAAGAGACAGAAACATAAGGTTAGTAGGTCATAGACCTGTCAATTTGGGCGGGTCGGGTTCGGTATGCCCCATATTCCGGGTTTGTTATATTTTAGGTTTGAAAAAGGGGTCGGTCTCGGGTCAAGTCAGCTTTTGCCAGGCCTAGTAGGTCACTATGCCTAAATGATAAACAGAACAGTGTTCTATAATAATAAACAACTTGTAATGAAAACCTTCTATAGTAACTAAAGCACAAATGGAAATTCTACCTCGTTAGACTCATTTAGCAAAAGTCTCCTTTCAGAGTGACCAAGGATGACCCATGGAATTCCGAGATCAACAAGCATCTCAGCGCTGCATAAACAAAACCACCATCCTATAATGTAATTGTCACAGTTCAAATGCAAATATGAAACCCATATCAATATCAAACAGTTCAAGAACTATCTTTGATGACTGACTCACTTATGCTACATGTCATGTGGGTGTATACGATCATGTAACTTCACATACCACAAACAATTAAGTATACCAATACCCAGTATAGTCCCGCTAATGCGAGTTATACAAACAATTAACATTGCCAGACAGGTTTTCAGGCAACTGCAAGTCCCTCACTAAGGCCATGGCAACAGATACAAGTTTGTGGCAATGAAGGATTCCCTCTTCGGCTGCACTTATTTACTTTTTGCTTCCATTTTGTGCACTAATTTTCTTACTCATTTTCTCAACATTACATGGTGAATACATATTCTATTGATCAATCAGTTGCAGCAACTACAACTAAGTACAAATCTCGAGAAACCAAGGACTGCAAACTTCCAATTCTTACAGCGTAGCAAATAATCATAGAAAAAGGTTCAAATTAAAAAAAATGAATAATTTTCTTACTGGTTTTCATAACATTACATTGTGAATACATGTTCTATTGATCAAATCAGTTACAACCACTACAACTGAGTACCAATCTCGAGAAACCAAGGAATGAAAACTTCCAATTCTTTCGACGTCATAAATAATCATAGAAAAAGGTTCAAACAAAAAAAACGAAGCCACGGGCATACCTGACTTCACCAGTGTATGCACCACCATTCTTAACCCAACAATTCTGGGCAGCAACTTGGAAATCAGGCCTCAATGTGCTCTTCACAAGAGGAAGGAACACGTATGGAGGACTCACAACAACCTCTGCAAATCCAAATCTCAAAACATTAAGAATAATCCAGACACCATAGACTCTCAAAGATGCATGCATCATTAGCTCAAAACAGATTCACTTGCTTACCTACAACATCAGTTGATGGAGTTTTTCCGGCATTTAGCATATCCACAATCTTCTTCACCTCCTCGGACGTTCCATTCTACAATCGATTGATCAAACAAATTAAACAGAATCCATATCAGATCTTCAAAAATCTCATTTCCTCAATCTTTAAATTTCATTTACGATCACAGCTCGAATTCCTTTACGATCCTTCTCATCCTCTTTTGCAGTTGAAAATTTGAGCTACAAATCATTACTTTGCCAAATTTCTTTTACGATCATAGCTCGAATCACTTAATGATCCTTCTCATCCTCTTTTGTAGTTGGAATTTGAGCTACGAATCATTACTTTGCCAAATTTCTTTTACGGCCATAGCTCGAATTACTTAACGATCCTTGTCATCCTCTTTTGTAGTTGAAATTTGAGCTACAAATCATTATTTTGCCAAATTTCCGTTACGATCATAGCTCGAATTTCTTCACGATCCTACTCATCCTCTTTTGTCGTTGAAATTTGAGCTACGAATCATTTTTTTGCCAAATTTCTTTTACGATCATAGCTCGATTTTCTTTACGATCATTCTCATCCTCTTCTGTAGTTGAAATTCGAGCTATGAATCATTATTTTTGCTAAATTTCTTTTACAATCATAGCTCGATTTTCTTCACGATCCTACTCATCCTCTTGACCTCTTTTGTCGTTGAAATTTGAGCTACGAATCATTATTTTGCCAAATTTCTTTAACGATAGTAGCTCCGATTATCTTCACGATCCTACTCATCCTCTTTTGTAGTTGAAATTTGAGCTACGAATCATTATTCGCTAAATTTCTTTCACGATCATTCACAACAGAAAATCAATAGAATGCAAATCGTTGATCATTAACCATCCTCGATTCAAAATCAAACGAACATAAGATCACACGCCAAATTTTTCCTACAAAAATCGAATTCCACGCAGGAACACGCCCTTTTTTTTTTTTTGCTAAATTTCTTTTACGATCATTCACAGTTGAAAATCAATAGGATGCAAATCGTTGATCATTAACCATCCTCAATTCAAAATCAAACGAAGATACGATCAAACGCCAAACTTTTCCTCTTTTTTTTAGATAATTACGGGCAGTAGCCCAATTTATTCAAAATCATCAAGAAGGACAAAGGTGCCAAAGAAGCACAAGTGACCGACATAGCAGACAAAGCCAAAGCAAAAATAATGCAAAAGTGAAAAGCAAGATGAAAGACAAAAAAGTACAAAACGCCAAACTTTTCCTTACAAAAATCGAATTCAATGCAGGAACAAATCGAACTGAATTCAAAATCGATGAATGGCTGCGAAAGATAAGCTCAAATGCCTTTTTTCGCTAAATTTCTTTTACGATCATTCACAGTTGAAAATCAACAGAATGCAAATACTTGATCTTTAACCATCCTCGATTCAAAAACAAACGAACATAAGAACAAATTCCTTACAAAAATCGAATTCAATGCAAGAACATAGATCGAACTGAATTCAAAATCGATGAATGACTGAGAAAGATAGAGAGAGAGAGAGATTTACGCATTTCCAGTTGCCTCCGACGAAGAATTTCCGGCCCATTTTCCAATGATTTCTCCGAGATTGAAACCGTGAGCAGAGTTTGAGAGTGAGAGTGTGTTGCGAGCAGTGAACGATGTGAATCGGTGGGCTGTCTTATTTATGGGGCGTTGGGATACCTTCGGAATTCTCGTAGCTTCGATTTCGAAATGACGGTTATGTCCTTGGTGCGGGGGGGTTGGTTCGCTGCTTGTGTCATCGGTGGAGGGTAATCTGGGAATTCGAGTTAACGCACTACGAGGGGCTCTCACTTCTCACTTCTCACTTCTCACTTCTCAGATATAGAGTTGGAGTTCAGCGATTAAAATGCCCCTTGACTATCTAAGAACGTCAAGAATACCAGTAAAAACTTCTTTTTGTTAAAAATAACATTAAAGAAGTGTTTGGTTACAAATATTTTTTGAAAAAGTTTGTCAAAATTTTCGAGTTTCAAACTTGTAAATGGAGAAAGTTGATAAATTTTTCCATGTTTGTTTGTATAATGAGGAGAGGAAATTTTTGAGCTGGGGTCCCACAAATTTCCAAAGATGGATGGGGAAATTTTCCCATGAGGGAAGGGTTGTTCATCTGTTCAAAACCGAACCGAACTGAAAAACCGAATAAGGGGCAAAGTCCAAACCGAAAACCGAATCGAATAAAACTGGGTCGGTCCGGTGTTCACTTTTTATGGTTTTCGCCGGAACCGAGTCAAATCGAACCGAAACGATTAAATCGAATAAGGCCTAAACCCTAAACCGAAAACCGAACCAGGTTCAATTCGCCTCGCTTTCAACCGAATAATGCACACCCCTACATAAGGGGCTTGGCAAAGTTTTTTCCCAGGGGAAACCGAAAGTATTTATAACTTTATTTCCGAAAATTCTCCTAAAAATTATTTTGTAAATTAATATATGTTGGTTAGTTTGGACATTTCAAATGAATTTCCTACAAACCTTCCCATATTTTCAAATGTAAACCAAATATTGTGAATTATTCTTTCCCAGAGAAAATTTTCATAGAAAAAACTTTCATCGAAAAAGGGTTCTCCAGCAAACATTTTCCCGATGAAAAATCAAAACCACCATAAACTTTTTGTCAAAGGTGAAAAGTTAGCTTGGAAACCTTTAACCGATTGTACCAATTATTTTCAATATGCCTTTATTATTTTTTTTTCTTCTATCTGGAAACCCCTCCCCATTTTCTTTTTGTCCGCTTCTTTCATTTTCATGGTGAAACCCAATACTTCCACGTCCAAAACAAAATTCTTGTAGTGTATATGTTGCCGCTTGTATATCCACAAACACAAGATCTGACTCTTCCAAAATGTCATCACATGGGAACAAATTTTCATTAAGAAGGCTCTTCCATAATCTCCCAAAAAATGTTGCGTATATGTGATGGTAACCAACTAACCACCCATTCTACCTATCCCCATTTCTAGCAAGTTGCTTGAGCAAAACCTTAAAAAACTTACCTCTTTTATTGTCTTCCAAGTATTGTCTTTACAATGCCTTCACAATCCTACCAAAATTGTCAATTTTACTTGCACAATTTTCAATTTTCATCCATATATTTGGGGTTCTTGAGAGGATTAAGGCCCCTTTTTTTTTATGGTTGGTTACGGTGTGGTAATAGTGCGTACAGTGGAATTTAAAAAAGTGTGGTGAAAGTTAGGGTAGGTGGGGTACATTGAAAGAGAGAATGTGAAAAGTAAAAGAGAAAAATGAGAAGAGAAAAAAATGAAAAGAGATATTGATAATGATTGTGGTGTGTTGTAGTGAAATGTGGTGGAAAAGTAAAGAATGTGGTGTTGTGTGGTACTGCACCGCAACCTACCGCATAAAAGAACGGGGCCTTAGGATAAGGCCTCAGAAGGGTTGAGGAGAGGAGAGGAGAGACAGAGAAAGAATCATGCATCCCTCTATTCGGTTCAAAAATTTTAAAAACTAAATTTTCGATTTATTTTCAGTCTGTATAGGTCACAACCGGTGAAGTGATATTTTTTTACCATCTTTAACAAGTTCAGTGTCATTTTTAATAAAAATAATTTGTGATGATATTTTTGACATTTTCAGATAGTTTGGGGCTAATTTAGGCTCATTTCAGTGCCTCAATCAAAAAAGTAAGTTTGGCTTGAACTCATGCTTCACTTGAAGTTCGTCGAGTATGTAAAGTCCAAACACGGATTGGGTCGTTTAGAAAAGCCAAGGCCCCGTTCTTTTATGCAGCTGATTGGTTGCCGTTTCACACCGCACCACAATTTTCCATATTTCACCCCAACCCACCATAATCTACCACAACCCACTACAATCTATTTTTTCAATTTTACTTTATCTTTTTATTAAAAGTTAAACTTTCTTCAACCCACTACAATCCACCATATTTCTTCCCCACCGCACCACAACCAACCGTATTATTTATTTAAAGTTAATCTTTTTATGAGGCCTAAATCTGGTTTGACTCAGTAATATTTTATTATTTATTTAAATTAACCATTTCTAATTCAACTTGAAAATAAACTAAAATTTTAAATATTTATATAACTTAATTAGAAGTGGCAAAATTAATTATTCAAGAAATGATTGAAGAAGGTTTGAACACTGGAAAAGGTTTAGGTTTGGGCCATACAATGTCGCATAAATTAATTATAGTTGGGCCTGTAACTGTTGGGCTTCCATCTCGGGGAGATACAACTAGACACCTTATTGACATCGAAATCCAAAGTTCATCAATCTTCTTGATTTTTCATGAAAATACTACGTTGGACATATTCTTTTTGCTAGGATTTAGTTGGATATATATATATATATAAATTTTAACAGATGTGTGTAGGTTGGAATTTCCAAAGTAGTGATAGCACTTAGCTGTTAGCCGTTCGAGCAAATATATAAACAGTATTTGGTCATGTAAGATTTCCATTGTTAATTATAGTCATGGTAGTGTTGAGATTGTTTCAAGAGTATAAGAAGATAATTATATATGAAGAAATCGTGTAATGTCAATTTAATGGTTATATATAAGCTAACTATAAGAATATGATCAACACCGACTCATCTGCACATGACACGAACTATGTTAAGGTCCAGGGCGCCAGAAAAGGGGAAACAAGTGTGACATGGATCGTGTCTGAAGTGATACAGACCGTGTCACCCCTCACACGGCTCATGTCACCCATGACACAGTCCGTGTCAGTGCCCAGATTCCTATTTAATGCCCGGCGGCTATTTGATCCGATTGTTTAATACATAACCTTCATTCAACACATGTTATTTGACCGTGACAACTATATGGCGTGTGGTCAATTGACATAGTCAAGGTCGTGATTCTCATTAAGTATCTTAATCAAGTCATTGACCTCGTCTTAAGGGGGTGTAGGACGACTCCTATAAATAGGAGTTATTTGCAAGACATTTGGATCATCCTTCAACGAATCACAATATTTCATTCTAGTGTAGACTACAACTATACTTAAGTGAAGCAAGTAAGAAACAAAATTCTCGAGTGTTTTAAGTGTTTAGTTGTATCCCTTTGAACATTTATAATATAATAAATAGTTTTTAAGAAAAGTAATTCATATTCGTCAACGACTCTTAGCATGTCCTTAATGAGATAACCGTTGTTCTATACCTCTTACTCCCTAGTCCAATAGAAAGTATGTTCTTCTTAGGCTCAAAATCAACTGTGAGAAACTGAGAAGTACTCTTGAATGCAACGAGGAAGTATGTAGTAAATACCAAGTAGTACATGATTTAAGTTTTGGCTGAATGGAACTTACTTTAACATTATATTTACTGAAAATTCAACTTTAAAATAATAAGCTGGAATAGCTCAGTTGGTTAGAGCGTGTGGCTGTTAACCACAAGGTCGGAGGTTCAAGCCCTCCTTCTAGCGAATATTTTTCATGCATTCATTTTTGTTGTTCGAGATGGCACTTTTGTCTCGTGCTTCTGAAACTATTCTCCCAGAAAAATTGAAAGAAAGTATACATGCTTTAAAGTAGACTAAGTCTCACCTGGATCTGAAATTGCAGCTACAAAATTAATATCATGATATAATAATAATCAATGAATTAATGGATTATGTGATTAAAAAAACAACAGTGTTGGTTTAATTTGACTGTTGAAGGAATATTTGATCTATTTTTCAATGTCAACATGGGGTTGCAATTTGTAAATTAAGTCTTTTTATGACATTCAAATTTAATGGTTTAGATGACTAAGTCAATGGTAAGCATTTGGCAGCTTGTCACTGCTAAAATGACTCTTAATAATTATATGCCATTTGAATGCCAAATTCCACATTATGTACTGTATTGTCTTTTATTTATTTATTTATTTTGAGAAAATGTATTGTATTGTCTTAGTTGATTTAAGGGAGACAGTCCATCAGGTATGTGTTTTCTTGTGTGGTAGTTGATCCATTCATTAATTAATACTTGCTGTCTTTCATCTATCTAATCCAACAAAAGAAAACCTAATTTAGAATCGAAATAATGTGTCTTAGGTGTATCGGAACTGACCCCAACCCGAAATTAGTTAATTAGGTAAGTCGATTGTATTTCCTTAATTGTGTTATTAGCTTAATGGGATGAATTGATAGTGATCCGATGTAATCACTCGAGTCGAAAATAATCCAAGTTGGATATTGGATAGGTTTGCTCAATCTAATATGCAAATTTGTTCTAATAAAACTGGTGCAGAGTAATATCATGGCATGCATCAGTTAGCTAAAGAAGAAAGTAACAGTGAATAATATTGAAACTGTTGAGAAATTAAAGAACTAAAAGGCAATGCTAAAAAGATTCTTAGTTAATAGTTATTTTATTCGATTATTTAAAGTCTTAAAAGACTGAAAGTTAGCATAAAAAAAGATACAAAAACCTGTCAAAGTAATAGCTAAGCAATAGTAAACGAAAATGTCAAAACAAAAAGACACACGCAACCTCTTAATGCGATATAAGCAAAGATCAATGGAACTGCTCTAGAGGCAGCACATGATCAAATCAAACAAGACTGCAAGCTGCTCTACAACTTTAGGAAACCAAACTTTTTTTTATGCTAAATTTAACCCAAGAAACCATTAAAGCAGACTCATTGAACAGACTACCATTAAGGACTTGAACAACATTCGAGCCACTTGTTCAACCTTAAACCAAACAAAAATCGAACTTCTTACCATTCCTTCTCAATTGGCCAAGGATATATACATTAACAATATTACCAAAGTCTACAAATAGATTTTTCAGACTCACATCTATTCAAATAGACAAATTGTCAACTAATAAAGAGAACAAATGATGTCTTGTTCCAGTATAATTATCATTTTGCCGATTATTACTTGTCATTACTATGTTTTAGCTATATTATACAATGTTCTTTTTGAGGTGGGTGAAGTATGGTAACGGTATAATATGGTAAAAATGTGGATAATGTGATATAATATGATACAATGTTGTATGGTAAAAATGTGGATAATGTGATATAATATGATACAGTGTTGTAAGTTGTGGTAAAACTTGCGGTAAGAATGCTTGGTGTGGTAGGGAGGAAAGAGAAAAGTGAAAAGTAGTAAGAACAGTAAGGATATATAAAATTAGGATCGTTGCGAAAAAATGTGATATAGTATGATATGGTAATATATGATGATTTGCAAATAGTTTGATAAATTGTGTTAGGTATAATACGGTACCACACAAAGAAACGTGCATCATTAGGTGATGAATTATCAATATCTTTATTTTAGCCCAAGTATAATGTATGCATCATCAATTATTTTCTATACAATGAGTACACTTTGGAAGTTGATTGAAATAATAATAAGATCTCATGATATAGAATAATATTAGGCTAAAGGAGGGATAACTAATTTGTTGGAGAATTATACAAGGCATCTGCGTGTCTGGTGCCCAAATAGGAGGGGAAATCAGGTTAGGGCAGTTGCTTAATTAAAATATGTGTTTATGCAAGGCTAACTGCCTAGCTATATTCTGTATATTCTTTGTCTGCAATTTCAAAACAAACAAGGATAATGTTGAAATATAGAATTCATAGTGTTTAAAACACATGGTAGGAAAAAAAAAATATTAAAGCCCTGTTCTTTTTATACGGTTGGTATGGTGCGGTATGGTGAAATTATGGAAAGTGCGTTAATGTACAGAATGTTATGGTAAAATTTGTGAAAAGTGTGATTGATATAACAGGTTAGAACTACGAATGTAAAAAGTAGAGGAGAAAAATAAGGAGATATTTTGGTAATGATTGTGATAAAATGTGGTATGGTATGATATGGTAAGGTGTGAAAGAATATTAAGTAGTTTGGTGAGTTGTAGTATCGCACCGTATTGCACATACAAAAGAACAAAGCCTTAGATTGCAATCGACAAGAGTAAAATGTCTTATGCTTCTTTTTTTAAAAGTAGTAAGTAACGAATGATTTCCAAATCCTGAGTCAATTAGAACCAGTCCATCTAAATTGAAAATTTTAGGGTAAGATTGTTATACATCTGATCGAGCCCTCCATCCTTCATCCTAGACGAAATTCAGAGTATTGGTTATGGTTTTATTGTTGAAAAGATATTGACTAGAGTGAGTTTGATAGAGTCCTTTCAGAATACAGATATCAACTAAAGTAAATTAAAATGAGTAAGAACTATGAACCAATACAATTAAAAAGTTTAAATTAATGGTTAAAATTTTTGAAATTGTTTTATATTTAATATGCGCTAACTCTTACATGAATGTCTTTGCCTTGAAGCATGTATGCTGCAAATACTCACATTAAGCTTGAACAGATAATTGACATAGGACTGTTAAGATTTGAATATGAGAACTTTTACTTTGAAAAAGGCTAAGTACCAGAATTATTTTTATGAAAGGTACTATTGGTAAGTAAGTTTGTCCACTAAACCTCTACGTCACGGCTAACCCTCACAAAGTCTATAAGAAGAGGGTAACAAGTAGCTATCAAATTGCCCATAATAAGTATGACACGTTATTGATCTCTACAATTTCATATATTAATTTTTTGGATTTCATTAAGAATTGAGACTTGGTAGACATATTCGACATCACTTCTTTTTTTCTTTTTTTGGTAAAGAATACATTCAGACAATTTTTTTCTTAGCCTTTAATATCATATACAAGAATCGATACAAATAAAAGTATAAGTTTATGGTTGAAGGTATCCTTAAACCGTGTTATTTTTTCAAAGATGATTTTCCTTTTTGTTTTCAAATATCTATTTGATTTTTGGTTTCTTCAACTATTTAGATAAGCATGAGTGCATGACCAAACTTTTGCCACTTGATAAAATCGTAGGAATATAGCTTTCCCTTTATTGCAAAGGCACAAGGACAAGCATTTCACAATCCCTTTATTATTAAAGCAAGTAACATTGACATTTTCCTAATAACTACACCAATGACAACCACTCATCAAATCACAAGAATACAATGAAACCCATTAACGTTGAAGATAATATGTTTGTATTCAAAGTTGAATCCAAAATAATAATGAAATACAAAAAAAAAATATAAATAAACAAGTAGTGGCTATCCCTATGTTTAGGAATAACAAAGTTTTGAGTTTCACTATCATATTGATCTAATATTTAGATTTAAATGTGATATCGATATGCGATATTAGATATATTCAAATAAGTTAAACAAATATAAATTAAATTATGGCGCGACGATCCAAATAATAAAATTATTTTATATATTGCAAATTTGTACAAAACCCTTTCTTATATCTAAAATTTTTTAAATCAGAAATTTATGATGTGTTTGATAGTTTTCCGTGAGATTTTCCTACAAAAAATTTTTACATGAAAGACTTTTCATAATCTCCAAAAAACTGTTTACTGAATTTGTGAAGGAAAATAAAGCCCACATAAGGAGATCTAAATATTAAAAATATGGTCAATTTAGAAATCTGACTAACTTTTTTGAGAAAACCAATCAAACACCTACTTAAATATTTATATGGGACAAAAAATTATTGTACCCTCCAAAGCTATTATCTAATTTATCTCAAGACAAAAAATTAAATTAGATATTCATTCTTTTGTTATATAAACAGAGGTGGATCTCCATAGACAACAAGGGTGTCCACGTACACCCCAAGTTTTGAACAAAATTTTAAGTAATCTGTTATATTTTAGGAGATCGTTGTATATTTACATTAAATGGATACCTTAAAAAAAACCCAAAAATATTAATAAAGGATGTCCAATTCAACACAACAATCCAACTATTCAAAATATTAATACGTGGACAACGCTAATTTAGATTTGTCATTGTATATAAATTTAGATATTCATTGAGATGTATGCAAGGGTGGTCCATGGTATTATTACTGATATTTCATGCAATGGGAGTGTGCCACATGTCAGGCTTATTGTGGATCCACAATAGTAGTAGCTCTGTAAAGTGTGATTTGAGGAAACCAACAAGAGAAATTGCTTGCAAATTGGAGGGAAGATATATATATATGCCAGCTTGTATTGTTCAATGTTCATACCCTAAAAAATTACAAGGGACAAAAGACACCTAGAATTTATATATGTAGGTCTAGATGTACTAAACTTGTGTTCCCTTTGTCCATACCCTAACCCTAGCCCTACATAACCCCTACCCTACTTTTGTGGGTTCTCATGATCCATTAATGAAAGTTGTTATCTTTAGGGTTGTTTGTGGGAGTGATCCAAGAAATACTCAACACTTAGATAGTTGAACATTTGTGTGCATCTTTAGGGTTGTTTTCATTCCCTAGAAGATCATGTACATAAAAGAGTTGTCATCCAAGAGAAAAATATTGTGTAGCAAAATTCGATCATAGTGCACCGTATTTTTAGACATTAAGATCGTGGTAAGTTGAGTTTTAAAATTGTATCACAATAAGGCTCCGTTCTTTTATACGGTTGGTTGCGGTGTGGTAATGGTGCGATGCGGTGGAATTTGAAAAAGTGTGGTGAGTTGTGGTGAAAGTTGCGGTAGGTGAGGTAGGTTAAAAAGAAAAAATGTGAAAAATAGAGGAGAAAAATGATGAGAGAAAAAAATGAAAAGATATATTAGTAATAGTTGTGAAGTGGTGTTGTGAACTGTGGTGGAAAATTAAAGAATATGGTGCGCTATAGTACCGCGCCAAAACCTAGCTACCGCATAAAAGAGCGGGGCCTAAGTCAAATTGTGAAATTTTTTATAATACAATGCACTACCATTGAGTTGGGTGAAACCAAAGTATAAAATAGATTGGGTTCCAGTAGACGTAAAATGCAGGTTGAAGTTTAGTATACCATAGTTGGCATATGATTGCAGTAGTCCAAACATTTCAACTTATTATATTGTGGTACACCAACTGTGACAATCCACCAAGTTGGTTTCACCAAATTCGGTGGCGAGTCATTGTATTTAACAATGTAGTTTACTGGGATATAATTTTAAAATTGGGTTTAACTCAATCCAAAGATGAATATGATATACTATGATCGAATTTTCCTATTATATAGTTGGATGACCCTTTTGGAGATAATAAAGGGTGATTTGTGTATGTGTTAATATTACTCACCCAACAAGTCGATGTTTATAAATTTTTGATCTTGTTAAAATATTCTCAATAGATTGCCAAATGTCAAATACTTTTGCTTGACTTAGTCGTTTTTTCTTTCTTTATTAGCATTGTGAAGGTAAGAAAGCCTTTTTTTTTTATCACATGCATTGGATATATTACATAAACTATGATCCCATTTGAATTATGCAAATCTATTAACAAAAAATATTGAGTGAAAAATGTTCATAGTACTCCATTTCTCTAATTAATTAATTAGATTCTTTTGGGTCAACTTCTTAGGCAAATTATAGTAATCAACTATGTTATAAGGGTACTAATAATCACTAGCTTAATCAAGACAGCTGTATTGAAGTGGCAGGTTTGATTATTCTTTAAACAAGTTAATCCTTTATGATTGATTAATTAATCTACTGATGATTATGGATTAGGATTACTTTAAAGATCTTGATCCCATAATGTTTCTCTTTCGGCCAACTTTATAATATATAGTCTAATATGTTGTTCGACTTAATTTGTATTTTTTTCCCTCTTTTGTTTTTTCCCCTACAATAATTTTTTTTCTTTTTTGAGATCCCTCTTTTCATTGAAAGTTGGGTATATCATTTGATTACAAAGAATCAAAGAGTATAATAATAATAATAATAATAATAATAATAATTATTATTATTATTATTATTATTATTATGAATTTTGATAACGACCAATACTTGCGGGCTTGGGGCCATATCGCAATAATTGTAACAATATATATATTGATTTAGTCCCCCAAAAATATAGTTATATATTATCCATTAATAAGTAGTAGGTACAATTAGTGACAGATCTAGATCTTCATATTATGGTTGATCATTGATCAATATATTACTAGTTACTACACACAAATATACTAATATTTATTCCAATTTATAATAAAATTGTGATATTTTTTTTGTGAGTTGAGGTGTCAACGTATAGTCACCCCAATACACGAATAAATCCGTCACAGATTATCCACACATATAACTATAATTAAAAGCTTCATAATTTCTCGTAAGAACTTATAATTAAAAACATTTCATACTAAAATTTCAAGACCAAAAACTATAAAATGAAACTTCACCTAACCTAAATCCTCTTGGGATCCGAATTTACCTTAGCTAACTGACCCATTTGGCCATTTATCAAGTTTAGGTGGAAATCAAAGTGGAAGGCCAAAATGGTCCACCGGCCAATTAAAAGCTTTGAGTTGGAGTTATTTCGAATTTGGATGAATTGGACATTAGATAAAATTTCGATATTTGATACTTGATATTTTTTGGTATTTTCCAAGTCAAAAAAGTTTAATTTTGGGTAATTTTCGGGTTCGGTCAATAAAAAATAGAAAATATTGCATTCAGGTTCTCAGTGAAATAGATCAAAGTCAAAATTTGTATAAAAAAAACTTATGGATATAATCGATTTTTTTCGAATCGTGCTAAATCAAAGTTGGGGGTCGGATGGGTTTTTGACACACTTACTCCGGCCCTATTCTTTTTGAATTTAGGGAAGATATAGGTAATGTAATGTTATGTAATATTATCTTGCTCCAAACTTGACAATCTTTACTCTGAGCTGAACAGTCATGGTTCCTGCAAGCGACCATCTTCTTTCTGGATTTCCTGGTCCCCCGCCTATCGGCACTTATAAGCTCAACTTCGATGGTGCCAAACCCCTCATGGCGCTGTTGGTGGCTTTATCATTCGTGGTTGGGCCGGAAACTCCATTTCGGGTTGCTCTTTTAACTTGGGCCAATCCTCCATTGTCCATTCTGGTGGCGGAAGCTACCGCTTTACGTAACGGTCTTCGTGAGGCTATTCGTCTTGGTCTAAACAACCTGGTTATTGAAGGGTATAATAAAGTTGTCATCGACGCTCTCAAAGAACTTTGTGATACTCCTTGGTCCATCCATCAAATCTTTGTGACATCAAATTTTACTTTGCCCAATGCTCCATATACAAGGTTACTCACGTTTTTCGCGAAGCTAATAGGGCTGTAGATTGGCTTGCTAAAGCTGGTCTTAACATCGAGGATAATTACTTCTGGAATCTTGGAGAACCTAGTAGATTGAGTTATATCTTGCGTGAAGATAGGTTGGGGATGTCTCTTGAAAGAAGAGTTGCCTAGTTGTTTTGCTTACCGTTGTAAAAAAAAAAAAAAGTTAAGTAATATTAAATAAAGAAATGTAAATAAAATAGTAGATGTAGATAAATTTCACATCGCTTATTTTCTTATTTTCAAATAAATTTTATAAATTGAATAACAGTTGCAAATATAAATTTCTTAAAAGCACAACCCTATTTTTTAAAATAATAAAATAAAGTGGAGGTAAAACGAAATAAAATTTAACCTACCGCATCAAACCGCACTACTCAATATTCTATCACACTCCACACTTTACCACAAATCATTATCAAAATATTTTCTTACTTTTTTTCTTTTTTCACTTTTCTCCTCTATTTTTTACATTATCTCTTTTCACCTATCCCACCTGCCAAAATACAACAACTCACTACACTTCATTATACTTTTCCAAATTTCACTACACCGCAACCGCATTGGACCGCAACAGTACCGTATAAAACAAGGGGGCCTTAAGAAAAGAATATGACCTTCAATAAGAAGTTGAGCTGTGCAAAACGAAGTGTTGAAAGTGGAGCCCATCTCACAGCGTAGATGTGTAAAAATGTCGTCATTGTCTTAAAAAGGAAGCAAAAAAGATAACTTGTAGTTCGGTCTTTTTATTTAATTATTAAGATAGAAATATGAAAGAAATAGCGTAGGAGGAGGCGAGGGAGCCGCGTTAGGAATAATTAGGAGAGGGAATCAGTAATGAGTAATCTATCATAAAATCTTATTATTAATCTAATAATTTGAGATTAGAGAGAGCAAATCCAGAGTGTAATCACCCATGATCTAATCTAATGATTCTAATCTCTTTGCTCACCCAAATCCCCCATCTTAATCTCATCCAAATTGTTTTACCTTGCTCCCCAAGTTATGCATTCTTTGTTGCTAACTCATTGCTACTTGCTATTTATTTATTGTTTTTAAAGAAAGTCTCTAATTTTGCATTTTCTATTTTCAAAGTTACTATTTTGTCCTTTTACCTCTTTGCCATTTGCCTTCGTTCCTCTCCCCCTCTTCCTATTTAGGCCCCATTCTTTTATGCGGTAGATTGTGGTGCGATATCACATCATACTGTAACTTTATAATTTCTATCAAACTTTGTCACGCCACACCACATTACAATCATTGTCAATCTATCTCTTTACTTTTCTCATCTACTTTTCACATTATCTCCCCTCACCTATCCTACTTTTCACATAATACTCAGCACAATTCACCACATTTTTTCAAATTCCACCACACCGCACCATTATCACACCGCAACCAACCATATAAAAGAACAGGGTATTAAACAAATATATATTCTTTCTGCGACGTTTAATAAGAACTTTAAGGAAATTTTCTTTAAAAAATTCATAAGAAGTTTTTTACGGTACCCTCCTCTAACGGAAATTTTCCCTAGGTGAAGATGGAAATTGTGGGTCTTTGTAAAAAAAATTCTTAAGATCAACATATAACCGAATATTGTGAAAATGGTGCGTTAGGTTCTTTCCCACTAAAATATTTCCCGTGAAAATTTTCTCCAAAAAAGTTTTTCATAGTAAAGAATGTTTTACAGTTTTTGAATTACATTTGAAATTTGGGGAAGTTTATAGAAAAGTTTATTTAAAATGCTCAAATTACCCTTATTTATTTACTTACAAAATAATTTTTAGGAGTATTTTGAAAAATTTGATTCAAGTAGTTTCCCTTTCCATTGGAAACAAATCCCAACTTCTTCTATGGGAAACATTTTCCCACCTAATATGGGAAAATACTGGGATACACCATATAATTTTCTCATTCTTATTTTGTAACCAAAAATGAAAATGTTTGATTAACTTGGAAAAGTTGACCAATTTTCATAAGAATGTCCCTGAACCAAACACATCATAAATTTATTTTGCACGGAGCACATTCTAAACTTATTTTGAGTCTTTTGTACAACTTTTTACGAACATATTAAATGAACACTTAGACCTTGTTCTTTTATGTGGTTGACTGGTTGCGGTGTCAGACCTCACCACAACTTGTCATATTCCTCCACAATCCACCACAACCCACCACAATCTCCTTTTTCTAATTTAATTTATCTTTTTATTAAAAGTTAAAATTTTTCACAACCCACCACAATTTTAAATTTTCCAACACATTTACAATTATTAAGGCCAAAATCCACCACAAATTTCAACAACCCACCACAGTTCACCACAACTTTTCCAAACCCACCACAATTCACAACAATTTCACCATACCGCACCGCAGCCAACCGTATAAAAGAACGGGGACATAATTGAATTTATTCCAGGCAAAAACATGCCTTAAGTATATTTTAAATACTGTAAAACAAACAATTCAATTAGGGTCCGTTGTTGATTGTGGTGCGATCGGTTACGGTGTAGTGGAATATGAAAAGTTGTGGTGAAATGTTAAAAGTTGTGGTATAAATAATAGAAGGTGGGTTGATATATTTTAATTGAAAATAATGGTAGGTGGAAATAAAATGAAAGTTTTGATTTTTTTTTTGAAAAGTTTTCACTTTTAATAAAAAAGGGAAATGAAAAGTTATGGTGAATTGTGGTGGAAAATGGAAATATGTGGTGCAGTGTGGACCGTGGATTAAACGACCCCACTGCATAAAAGAACGGGGCTTTAGGTGTAATTTTACAGTATATCAATAGGGTCATTCTCTTTGTGTTTTTTGTTTTTAAATTTCCAAGCAATTGATGTGAAATTTTACAGAAATATGATTTGGGTAAAAGAAAATTTTTACTTCTACAACCTAGCTTAACATATAGAATTAGGCTTCATTCTTTTATACGGTGCGGAGCGGTGCAATGTAATAATGGTGTGGTAGAATTTGAAAAAGTGTGGTGAAGTGTGGTGAGCTGTGGTGAGAGTTGTGGTAGGTGGGCGAAGGTGAGGAGAGAATGTAAAAAGTACATAAGAAAAGTGAGGAAAGAAAAAAGTAATAAAATATTTTGGTAATGATTGTGGTAAAGTGTGGTAGAATATTGGATAGTGCGATATGGTGCGGTACCGCACTGCAAGTTACCGCATAAAAGAACAGAGTCTTATGTATGCATTGTCTCGTTGTATAAAGATATTGCACCAAAGCCAACCACCTCTTGCTTGAGTTCGAATTCAGGGGACGACATCTCTCTCTAACCATTTCCTATAGTGTTGTGGGTTGGAGTGGGGCCCATCTTTGGGCCATTGACATCCCCATCCCGATCCATTACAAAGATCTGTTGGGTTATACCCTTAAGATAGGGGTCCGATGGGTTAGACTATTACCTATGTTAAAAAAAAAGTGCAATTTCTTATGTAAATAATATATCTTTGAAATTCATTGATGTGAATGCATCTATAAGAAAATGTGAGATTAACGGCCACCTTTTAGAATGTTCAAGAAACTGAGGAAAGAAGAACCTAGAAAGATGATTAGACAATGTTAAAATATTCAAGGTTACTGACATAACAAATGACAAGATTTTATTGAAGCATAGGATTAAATTAGAAAAAGTAGATTGTGGTGGATTGTGGTAGAATATGAAAAGTTACGGTGTAGTGTAACACTTCAGCCTGCTAGTCGCATAAAAAAAAATGAAGATTGCATGTCATAAATAAGTAGATACTTTTTTTTTTCTTCTTCTGAAATGGTAAATCATACAATTACTTGATAATTCTTCTTTCAAAAGTAGATACATATATTCACATTATGATTGGTTTTGAGAGCTTCCTGTGTTACTTAGCTTACCTATCTTCGGAGTTATTCCGGGAATAATATGATTGTTATTTACTTAGTTAGGTAATCTAACTAGTGCAAAGAAAGTTTCAGTTTCTCAAAGTCGATTGATGTTATGGGAGGTAAGTTGGTTTTTTTTTTTTTCCACAAGGATTTTTGACTTCAAAATATTTTTCTTAATATCTTTTGCAAGTCTTATGGAACAAGTTTTTCTACTTATACGAATGTTAGTCATTGTAAAGTTATCTACTTCCAAATCTCCCATATTCATAAAAATGGAACCTGTATTAAAAAATGTCGTTGCTAATCTACATGTAGTTTTCAATATGATACTTCCTCATTTTCATTTACATTAATTGTTTCACTATTTTCATTGTTGTTTTTTGACTGACAATTTTTCACATAGTATTTTACTAAAGGATGTGGAAGTGAATTTGATACTACTAAAATCTTTTTTTTTTTTTACCACTCGAATCCAAAATGAAAATAGGGATTATTGTTATACATTTGGTGAAAGTAAGGATTATTGCTATACAATTTATGAAAGTATGAATTATTAGAATCCAATTTTCCTATATATATATTTTGAGAAATTGATGGTTAAAATTTTAAACTTTAAAACACGTTAATTGACGGATAAAATAGGAATGAGAGTGTATTAGACTTTTCTTTCTTCTTTCTAGAAGACATATGTTAATGGACTTTGCAAAGCCATGAAAAAGAAATTAAGGTTTTCATATTGGACTTTTACATTAGACTTTGCAAAAGGATGGTCAAGAGTTTTCATATGAGTTATTTTCTCTTGATCTTTAACTTTTGAATAGCCATTGATGCTAATTATTTGCCTACGTTTTCAAGTTTTAACAAACCATTCTTTTTTTGACCCATCAAGCTGAAAACTCTAGTTTGTTCCAAAAAAGAAAAAGAAAAAGAAAAGAGAATGTTGTAGGCTTGTAGCAGTTACTAGTCCTTGGCTCTTTGCATGAAAAAGAAGTATTACATTGAATTATGAAGTTATTTGAACTTAGACAAATAAGAATTATTTTGAAACATAAATTCAGCCAAAACAAATGTTCATATTTGTTAAAATGAGTTGTACTCTAAAACATTGTTCAAAACTCCCAATATGAGCTGTTTCATCAAATATAATCATGACATAATTTTTTTTAAAAAATCTACCTTTTGTGGGGAAAAAGTAGCTTAAAATACTAGAATGGAAGATATTTTGTTTGGTTCATTTTTTTTCCATCATTGAAAGTTAAAAGGTTTTAAAAGTTCACAAAATATTGTAAATATGCCATTCAAAAGAGCAGACAACCAATTTTAAAAGACAAAAAAGTTACAATTAAACACCGCTTAAACATAAGCAATCACAACAAAGACTTACACAATTACGACAACCAAAAGATCATTTTTTCGTTCGCAACTTTAAAAAGTTGAATAACTTCAACTAGGTGGGTCATAAAAAACTCACGCACGTTTATCGTTGTCAATAATCACAACTATGCGATCAATCTCAACATCTTTTAACAGCTATATATTATTGTTTATTTTGTGATTTCTTAGTTATATCTTCTAGTTGTTGTCTTGTTATTTTTTAATATTTTATTATTTTACAGATATATGTAGTACCTTTTACTTGAATTTAACCTTTGATAACTTTCAAATTAACCCAAAAAAAAAAAACTTCAATCAACCAGAGCTCTGTTTAAAATGAAACAAACATATTTTAACAGCAGTAAAAACAGAGGAGGGGTAAATATGTAAACAACGCATCTGCCTCTCGTTTCGTCCAAATTCAAACTTTTAATCCCAAAACTTCGCCGCTCCCGCTCTGGCTCTTGCGTGAAAAACTAAAATAACTAAAAATTAAAACGACAATTAAAAATATAATAAATCTCCCAATCATTCTCGAAAAATACGAGGGCATTTTGGTCCTCCGAAACTATTCTCTCTCCTCACCCTCTTTATATGAACGTTTTGTCTTCCCCCTTCATTTCTTTCATCCTTCCTCATTCCCTCGGCTTTAAGCTCGGCTGGCTTGTTCATCTTTTCTCTCTCCTCGAATTATGCATTTGTTCATCTACACACCCTTTGAATCCCAATTTTCCCAGCATTCAAAACCCCCTCTACCTAGAAAATTCGAGGAGAGAGATTAATCGAACAGCTAAATCAAATTCAAATTCAGAATCATAACCCATAAATTACTTATAATTTTGTGTTTCGATCGTCTGGTTTGGTTGATTGATGATTCGTTCCTCGTATCGAGCTCTTGAGTTTTGATTTTCTCCGATTTTTGTTGCGATTGAGGGTTTTTTGGCGTGAATTTTGGAATTAGGGCAGCGATTTTGGAGTTCGATGCGGAGAATCGTCGGAATTATATATAGAGAGGAGATTTTTTTATTTTTATTTTTGTTGAGGTAGGTTTGAATTTGATGGTGAGATTCGGCAGGGGTTCGATTTCAAAGCTGGGGTTCAAAAGAGGGTCGAAGGTTTTTCCGGCGGCGGGGGGCGGAGGGATGGATTGCTGGGTGTGTACGCCGACCGGAGATATTTGGAAGAGGACGGCCGCCGGCGGACAGTTCAGCCATGAGAGCGAGCATGACTTGGCGGTCATGGTCAGCGATTTCTTGGAAAATGAAGGTGGTGCGGCGGAGTCGTGGTGTAGCAGCGATAGCGATTCTGGGTTCTCTGATCTTCGCCACCTTGCCGACAAGATTTCGGTATGTATGATTTGGTGCTTGTTTTGTGAATTGGAATTAGTTTGAGTGCGGTAGAATTTGATGAACTGTTGTTGAAGAATTGTGTGGAACGTTAATGTTTGAGTTGTTGAGTTAGATTGATTTTGTGGTATTTCTAGCTTATGGTGTTGTAATTGTAATTGTTCCGTATTGCTGATGAATTGCATGTAAAACAAATGTTTCGTATTGTTTCGGTATGTATGTATGCTTTGCTCTTGTTTTGCATTTACTTTGCATTTACTTTGCATTTACTTTGGTATAATTGCAGGGAAAATGTTTAATTTGTTGAGGTAAATTAATTGCTTTGTACTTTTAGCTTATGATACTATAATTGTAATTGTTTCATATTGCTGATAAATTGCATGGAGCATGAATATTTAATTTGTCGTATTGATTCATCGGTATTTTGAGCCTATGATATTGTAATTGTAATTGTTTCAAATTGTTGATTAATTGCATGGAGCATGAATGTTTAATTTGTTGAGGTAGATTGATTCATTGGTACTTTTAGTTTATGGTGTTATAATTGTGATTATTTCATGTTGTTGATGAATTGTATGGAACATGAATGGTTAATTTGTTGGGGTAGACTGATTAATTGGTACTTTTAGCTTATGGTGCTATAATTGTGATAATTTCATATTGTTGATCAATTGTTTGGGGACAAATGGTGGAAATGACGCAAATTTCACGTGAATATTGACATGAGTAATTGTAATTCTATGCGAAGGAACAAGTTGTTTGGATTTATATGAATTGGTGAAGCAAATTTGGATTAGTATTTGAGACGTGTCGAATTCCAGTGTAATTGAATGCGTGTTTAGCTAGATTAGTTGGTTGGAAAGTTTGGCTCACGACAATGTAACTTTTTCATGTTTATGGGTTGTTATGCTTAGACTCTACTCTAATTTTGCATTTATATGAATGGATTGACAAAAAGTTGTATATTGTGTTGGGTTTGCATCTATTTCAAGTTTTGGCCTGAGGGGCAGTGCTTTAATCCAAGCATTGAAAATTGTATATTGTGTTGGGTTTGCATCTATTTGAAGTTTTGGCCTGAGAGGCAATCTTTAATCCAAACATTTATCATTCGATGACACTTGATCAATATTTTGTAAATAGACATTGGAAGTATGAGAATGTTGTAATTTATCATGGTTTTTCCTCCTTTGATACTGGTATTTGGTATTAGTTAGACATTGAAGGAGTATTGAGCAACATGCCTTTTACGCAAATTTGACCTGGACTATGATTTTGTGATTGCTAGCTTTTTAAAGTTATGCTAGGTATGAGTGGATATATTCCCAATGTAGAATGCATCTTGCGTGATTCAACATATGATCCCTTTTCCAATCCCATGCTTTTTTTTTTTCCTTAAAGGAGATAAATGAATGAACTTTTATGTGGTGTTATTCATGGATTTATGACACAAGTCATATAACTGAATTTGGTACTTTATCATGGGTTTTATTGTCCATTTATTGTCCATCACTAGTATTTGGTATTAGCTACTTTCTCATTGAACAATTTGCTGAATCAGATTTATACCCAAACCTGAATTTTTGGTATTGCTATCTTTTTTTAGTTATGTTAGGTTAGTGGATGTAACTGCACACGGAATGCCTCTTGTGTGATTCAACATATAACTGCTTTTTCAATCCCTTGTTGATTTCTTCATCCATAATCTTACTCCTAAATTTAGCAATTTAAAGAGATTGGTTCCAATTGACCTAAACTTTGGAAATTGTTTGTTACCTACTACTACATGAAAAAATAAACAAAGGAGGTTTGGTGAAACATTTTACTTTAATCCATTAAAATCTAAGTTGACAAGAAATCCTCAATTATCTAGATTATGAACATATGCTGATTTCTTCATCAAGATAAATAAATATACTTTTGTGCAGTGTTATCTGTGGAAGTATGTTGCAAGTCAAACAATTTAATTGCCTAGCCTCTATATCTGGCTGTCTTGTTGGCTTCTTCTTGGTACTTTACCTTTGCATTGAGTTGTGCAGTAAGCTTCATTCAACAAAACTTATGCTTATATCGGGTGTTTGTGGTTGCAGTTGTTCAAGCGCTCAGTGGATCAATACGAGAGTGACCTACTGTCTGTAGTTCATTCCCTTTTACTTTCCATGCACGATACCGACCTTCAATTTGTGAAGTCCGGTGTATGCAGTGTGAGCTGTATTCGTTATTCTTTGGTGAAACTTCTCAGATCCTCAGGTTATGATGCTGCAGTTTGTGGTTCCAAGTGGCAGGGCTGTAACAAAGTGCCTGGAGGTTAGCATCTGCCTTTTCCTTTTGAGCTTTATTACTGTATTACTATATGGTATAGGTCATCGATTGCCGTGTTTCTCTGGATTTTTACAGTTTTTAGAGATTCAATTTTCCCCCAAATTCCTTTGAGCTGGGTTTATCTTCCTGCACAGTCCTTCCAAACCTGTTCATTTGGTGGGTAAATCATGGATAGGTAGAAATTACCTGAACTTGTCCAAACCAACCAAAACTTACCTTTTAAAATTTATCAAACTCACCAGAACTTACCAAAATTACCTTAACTTACCGAAAAATTACTAAAAGTTGCCAAAATTCAACTTCACCGTAACTTACTTTACCCTTGAAGGCACTCCTTCTGGTATTTCGGAATGTTTTGATTTGTGAGTTGGGTATAGTTATAGTGATGGGAATGTAGATAGTGTCCTTTCTGGTATTTCTGAATGTGTTGATTTCCGAGTTGTGTATAGTTATGGGATGTAGATACTATCTGAAGCCAGTAAGCATCATACATTTAGAATGTCATTCCCCTGGTAACACATGATAATGACAAGTCACGTCCATCACATTCTCCGAAATTAGTACTATGAATAATGATCTATGCTTGCAAATTTCCATACCGATTCCCTGAGACTCTTTCTAATGACATGAAGGCGATCATGAGTACATCGACGTGCTGACCCACATGACCGACGGGACCTCCGAGCGGCTGATAATCGACATAGATTTCCGGAGCCACTTTGAGATAGCGAGGGCGGTCGAGTCCTACGACAAGATCCTGAAATCCCTCCCGGTTGTCTTCGTCGGCTCCCTAGCCAAACTGAAGCAATTCCTCCAAGTCATGGCCGAGGCCGCCCGGTTTTCCCTGAAGCAGAACTCGATGCCGATCCCTCCATGGCGATCTCTGGCATATCTGCAAGCCAAGTGGCACTCTCCCTACCAGAGGAACACGACCCTAGAAAGAAAAGAGATGATAACTCCTTCGATGAATGCCGGTGGGCATAAACAGTGCAACGGGCATCTGAGGAGGTTGCAGGCTTCTCTCCAGTCTGAAACCAGACAGAGAGGCGGCTTCTGAAATTCATTCGTCCATAGAAGTTGTACAGAAATTTTGTCGCGGGAACTTGTGATTTATGTTGAGTGAGATGTGATGTGATGTGATATGATATGATAATGATACCCAAACCCCAATTTTTTGGGACCTTAAAATCGAGAAATATTTGTTTGTTTGATTGTCTTCAAGAGTTTAGGAATAAGATCAAGAACCAAGGGCTGGCATCGATCAAGCCTTCATCTGCAGAGTTTCGTGCATCGTTCCCTGGTTGCCGGAGGAGTATCGACAAGGGTGGCCCTTGATTCTGAAGCCTTTTTTTTGTTTTGTTTTATTTATATTTATTAAATTACCCACGATATTTTTTCTGCAGTTTTTGCAGAGTGTAGTCTTGACTCCTGAACCGTTATTTATGAGGTTTCGGGAAATTTTGTCTCGTTTTTGTTCTTTTGTTTTGAGTATTATTTATAAAGTGTTAGTGATATAAGTACACTGTAATTTGGAGAAATGTTCAGTCTTTTGATAAAGTTGAGAAATATATTTATTTGAGTAAAGTTTAGTTATTTGAATTTATGCCCTGTGGTTTTTTGTGTAGTGAAATTTGGGTGTACAATTGAAGCATGTTACTGTAGGAATGACAGTTTAAACCTAATTGGTGTACTGTAAGCCTATAACTTCACTCATATCTTGGGGCCTCTAAATTTGGATGGTAAATAAGGTGGGGTAAAAAGTTATCGAAAATTACCAAAATTTAACAAAACTTAGAAGATAAAATTTACCAAAACTTCACTTCAGCATACTGATATTCCTTAATTTAGATGAAAAACTCTGAGATTTCATCCTCCCTGGACCATAATAGACATGGATTTGCCGGTTTTTCGATCAAAATAAGTTCAAATTTAAATTGTATTTGGAAACTGAACATTGCTCCAAAATTAAGATTGGGTATAAGGGCTACATTACTAGAAAGAGGGCTAACGTTAGATCTAGTTGGCCCTTGTGTCTATTAAATAGATACAAGTATGGACCGTCTCTTTCTCTAATGCCGATTATCTAGAAGGGCGTGGGAGCTAACATCCTCTCATGGATGGCTAACTTGTGGGTTGGCTCGAGCTGACATTGAAATATCCTCTCGAGAATTATTCCAAGATCAACGTTCATCTTATCCTAGAGAGGTCGATAAGATTGCCTTTCTTTCATGGAGTATTCGGAAAGGACAAAATAGGGTTATGTTATAAACTTATCAAGGATTTGCCCCCGTTTCCGATACGCAGCAAACCTTGTTTTCTTGCCTGAAATTAACAGTTGGTGATGAATAAACAACCCTAGTTTGATTAATTACTAAATTGAACGACATGCTTAGCATTTGAAACATCAGATTATAATGAAACAATAGCATGCCATGCTTTCCTGTCAATTCTGGCGGGTCAAGGCAGGTCAAGTTTAAAAAATCAGGTCGAGTTCGAGTTGGGTCCGATTCTTCCAAGACTATGGCAAATGATGCATTGCACAGCTAAAGAAGGGAAACTATACAGTGATATGAACATATGACAGCTAAATCACACACTTGTTGCTTGGATTCCTCTGCAAATCACACCAATTCGATGATTCCGACCATATTTACAGCAATAACCACTGATCACAACTAGAGTACAGACTAACAATAACCGGGTTCTTTGGTCTAAAGCTCCTAATCTACAGCATAACTACAGCATAAAAACTAAGTAAAAACACGATTAGTAACATAGTTCTCCAACTAACGATGGCATCTCAGCTCTGTACTATGAGATGCATCTCATAGAGTATGTAGGCACAGGGGAATCCATGGAGGGAGCACCGTAGACCCTAGGATGATCGCTCTCCAAACCGTAATCCATCATGGGTCGATACTCCAAATCCTGATCGTGATTGTAGACGTACTCCGGCAACTTCACCTCATTCCTCCTCACATGCTCCCAAAGGTAATCTACTCTGCTAACATACTTCACCTTGTCATACAACCTGCAACAATCAAACCCCACTTAGACATACAGACCTCGGATTATACTCTATGGAGTATAATGCATCCAAATTATATGGCTCATAAACTTGGTAAAAAAAATGTTTATAAAACTACACTATAATATCATGGAACACACTAATAAACAACTAGCTTACAGAATTTAACCCGGCTCAA
The DNA here is from genome assembly GCA_029582165.1 of Portulaca oleracea. Lineage (NCBI taxonomy): Eukaryota > Viridiplantae > Streptophyta > Magnoliopsida > Caryophyllales > Portulacaceae > Portulaca > Portulaca oleracea. Next base: position 10,533,410 of record CM055872.1, on the reverse strand, counting down.
AAAATGACCCGAACAAACACAATACTTGAGGGTTAAGACCCGGATTTTCCAAACATAAAAACCAAATAAAACTGAAACGGACCTGCATCAAAATTGACCTATCCACCTGAATTGACAAGTCAACAACAACAAACTCCCATACTAATAATGACAAGAGAAAAAATAAATTTGAAAAGTATGCTCATATGGCATATAACAATGAGCACAGACTAGAAAGTGACAAATTTACTTGAAAAATTTTCGTAAACTCAAGTTTAGTATGAGATTATCGTATACAAACTTAGCATGAATTTGATTCCATATAATATGCGGTAAATCATTAGTCACTCCTACATTCATCAAAATTTTATGTGTCACAATAAATTGCACTACAAGGCTAGTAAAATTTAGATAAAAAAACTCATAATTTAGCAGGTTTAGGAGTACAAAAAGATGATAATTCTGGTGAGTATGATCCGCTTTTCAGTTAGATAACAATCACATTGACTAATCGAAATTAGTAGGAATTAAGCAAAAAGAGGGGAATTTGAAAAATACCCGCCGGAGAAAAAGAGGCGGCCGACGGTGGCGAGGAAGAGGCGTGACTGGAGGCCGGGATGGAGGAAGTAGACGGCTTCTAGATTGTTCTTCACGGCCGCCGGAATGTCATCGTAGATGCACCGGAGTCCCGAAATTCCGGGGAAATTCTCCGATCTCTGGACGTCGGTGTCAACGTAGAGCACACAAAACGGCGCCGTTTCTTTCTCAAGCTTCGGGTATATCTTCTCTGATAAGTACTTCTTCACCGTCTCCACACTCACCATTCGAGCTTCATCCATCAAGAATCAAACAAACAAAATCTAGATTTAAAATCGAATTGCAAGTGACGAAATTCGAAGCAAAATGACCAAAACAATACTCATTGAAGTTGAATGACCTAATGGACGAAATTAAGCAGCAAAATTCATCCATCAGCAACAACAAACACAAAATCACTCAAAGTCGAACCGTGAGGGACGAAATTAAACTGCAAAATTCGAAATTCGAGCTTCATCCATAAGCAGCAACAGCCACAAAATAACTTCAAATCGAATCGTAAGGCACGAAACTAAGCAGCAAAATTCATCCATCAACAACAAACACAAAATCACTCAAAATCGAATTGCAAGTGACGAAATCAAGCACCAAAATTCCAAAGAATAAAGATAGATACCAGGGAAGAATTTGGCTAGAATAGTGAGCACAACTCGGCCACGCTTATCTCGGCCATTGATCTTGAAGACTTGATCCAGCAAACTGAACCCCTCCATCTCTGAAACAAATCCGCACATTGTAGGGTTTTTCGATCTCTGATTTGAATTCTGGGGAAGATGAAGATGATGATGATATTGATAAGAAGATGGGTAGAAGATAATATTAATTAAAGAGGAGGCAGGATTGAATTGTCAAAAGTTGTTGAAGAATGGTGGGGGAAAAGGGTTGGTGGGGCGGGTGTATTTATACATGAATATCAAATCTTATCTTATATTTGATTTTGATTATTATTGTAAGATAAACTACTTTACCTCCGGTTAGATTTGTTGAGGAAGAAGTCAAGAAGGAAGAGAGAAGTCCAAAACAGGGGCAGTGAGGATAAGGAAGGAAACAAGGAAAAGGGAATTTAATCGAGGAGGGGAATAATAGAATATGCGGGGAATCTTCCTTTCTTCTTTTTTTTACCTCGAAATTGAACTTCATTGAATTTCGCGTCCCCAAACGGCCAGTCCAATCTCTTTAGTCTCTGACTCTTTCCCATTGCCAAGTGTAGCAATGTTTTGTGCTAATTACAAGTGACGTGTGTTTGGATTGAGAAAATAAGGTGGAAAAAATTGGAAGGGAGAAAAATATAGGTAAACTGTAGAACTCGGCATTGAGCGGGTCGGGCTGGGCCGCAGGCCGGGTCAGACGGGCCGAAAATTTGTGACCCGAGCCCGGATAGGCCCGTCCTTCGGGTCAAGTAATATCGGGCCGAGCCCTGACCCGGCGGGCAACGGTCCGGGTCAGCGGGCCAGTAATTGTGCAACTTAGATTTTTTTATTGAATTTTCCATGCATTTTAGGCCTACGTATTGAGCGGGCCGGGTCAGGCGGGTCAGACCGACCAATTTCGGGATTTTTTTTTCGTTTCTTTTAGCGGGTCGCGGGCCGGGCCGGGTCACAGACCCTTGGCCCGAGCCCGGCCCGTCCATTCTTTGGGGCCTCGATCTTTTCGGGCCGAGTCGGGTCGCCTTCAAAAAACGCATCCTGGACCCGCAATTTTTCGGGCCAGGTCGAGGCGGGCCGGTCGGGTCCCCGGCCCATTGCCCAAATCTAAGGTAAAGTAATTTTTTGATTGGAAAAAAAAATGAGTGTTTTAACTTTTTCTCTTTGTTTGGTTCATCATAAAAAAATGAAACTTACATGGAAACCTACAAAACTTTAAAACGACTTCGTTACACCACAAAACTGTAATGTAAATATTAGACAAAACTTAACCCCTACAAAGAAAGAGACAAAAAGAGAGTAAAAAGATACAAAAGATGGAAATTAAAATGATTTGGGAAACACACGGAGGATAAGTTTGATTCTTTGGTTAGATTGGATATAATTCTCCCAATTTATTTTAACCTAATACAATTCCCAAAAAACATTTACACTAAAAACATAAATTCCCCAAAAATATCCAAACTTGAAAATAACTTAACCAAATAACAAGACCTAAAACATCTTGCATAAACGAGAAATTAAAATATGTGAGTGTGTGAGAGAGATAGAGGATAAATGGTGTTTGTAAATGGATTTTCCCCCCTCAAAATTACGACTTTGTTCTTTTATGTTACTGGCTGACTATAGTACCACATTACACAATCCACCACATTCCACCACAATCTATTTTTTCTAATTACTTGATCTCACCTTTTCTAATTATAATTTCACATTTTCCAACACATTAACAATTAATAAAATCAAAACTCACCAAAACTTTCCAAAACCTACTTCAATCCATCAAAACTTTATCAAACTCACCACGATTCCAACGCACCGCACCACAGCACAGCATACCCACTTGCTGGGTGGGTTGGATTGGGTTGGTTGGGGGTGGAGAGAATTTTCCAAGAACCTTTCATACTATTTTATTTTTCTTTCAATCTAAGATAAAGAAAGCACTTTAATTATACAAATTTATTTTTCCCCCCATCAATTTTTCCCAGTCCAAACAAATTTTAACCCCCTTTATAAGTAAAATTTTACTTTGGGCTATACTTTTTAGACAATTATATTAAAATACTTTATGAAACTCACAGAAATAAATAATCTGAAATTCCCCTACTTAGGCCCCAAATTCATGGGTAAATCTAACTTACCCAAATTTATAAACTTAAAAAAATCAAAAAAATTAATTTTGATAAATTGGCATCAATTTGCCAAAGGTAATCAAAATTTACCAAAAATTACTGAAAATTACCAAAATTTAACTTTTAACCAACTATTTTTTACCCATGAATTTGACAGGGCCTTGTGCTATCACTATTTTAATTTCTTTTCTTACCTGCTTAAATTAAGGTAACCACACTTATCAAGAACAAGGCCCTAAATCTAAATGCAAGTTAATGTGCTGTGTCTAGACTAGATGGACCTAGGTGGAGTCGAACCACCAACCTCCCAGGGTAGCCTGGGCGCTCTTCCCATTTTGAGCTTATAGGTCCTCACATCTTTCACATATTCCATCCCTTAATTTTTTATCCACACCTTGAACGTAAGCAGATGATAACTTGTTAACACTTTGCCCCCTACAGGACCAGTCAGTCTCCGCTCTGTATGAAATATGAATCAACGTAAAGCAGCTTCAACTTCTTACAGAACCCAATTCTCACCACATTTGCATTTATTCTCACTCTTACGGCATGAAATTTTAGTCTTGGGTGAAACGTAACTCAGTACACACACAAATAACACAGATTATCTGAACTCAAATAAAATAAAAAAACCCAACAATATTATTTTAATTTCAGATCAACTCAAATTACAAAATATCTCCACCCAACAATTCAAATTTATCCTATCCTATCCTAACATAACATAACCCAACCCTAACCATACAAAAGAACAAACCCTAGTGTATCTGTCGACCATTTCCACTGTCACCAAATACCAACCCTAGAACCTTGGTCCTTATGTTGCTCTTACAGTCTACATAATATGGTCCGTTAGTATAGTTATTCTCAATACACATGATAGGCAACCATGGTCTTATGTAACAAATCCACATATGGCAGTTCCTAAGTACACCAGCTGGGAACTTAAGTAACCCACCCTTTTCTGGAGTTTAAAAACAAAAAAGACCGACACAATAATGGAACAAGATCTACGCAAATAATTTAACAAGATTAGCGCTGGCAAAAATCCGGATCCGGGTAAATCCGGGTCGGACACATTCGGACAATGTCAAAATTCGGACGAGAAATTCATGTCCGGACCCGGTTTTATTTCGGGTTAAACCGGGTCGGACAATTCGGACGAAGCTAAAATTGGGTTCGGACAATAGAAAAAAGAGAAATTTTATGTCAAATACGGACGAAAAACTTACGTCCATACCCGATTTTTCCGGGCCGGACAATTCGGGTAATCTGGATCGGACAAAATTTTGCCAGCTCTAAACAAGATACGGAGTATAACCTATTTACGACCTCATCTTATGAGAAGAACCCACGATTCATTTCCTATCTCCAACAACAGAAGCATTCAACAATGGATGCAAACAGATAGAAACCGATTAAAGTGATGAGAAGCCAACGACACTACTGCAAAATAAGGCTTGCAAATACCGAAACTAATACTCAAAATCACGCATTCAACTACCAACAATGGATGCTTACAAAATATGAAACTAACATGCCAGAATAAGTTGTAGAACCCTCAACACCCAACAATACTTCTTCAAAACTTCATGCAAGATAAACATATACATCTACAGTTTAAACTACTTACTAAAAGATAACTTGCCTTAATTTTGATCAAAGAGTTATTGTTAGCTTTCACATATTAATCTCTACCATACAACATCCAAAATAAATGAAACCACAATCACCACATAAACTATATCGTAAATGCAGAACCTCACCAACTTATTGATGTTTTAAACGTAGAAACATTTATCAATCAATTTAGGATGATGCTTGCAGAACCAGGACCAAATCTCCATGAGAGGATCCATGAACACCATATGAATCCAAAACACAGCAACAAAGAAATTGGTTCCACTTGACCAAAGAAACTTCTCATTCGAAACTTATCTCGGCAGCCACAAGCTGTAACTAGACTGTTGCCGACATCAAGACCTCTTGAACAGAATCAACCGATGCGTGTCGTACAAATTGGACTGATATCCCTCGCCAAGAGGGCACCGATAGCCAGAAGAGCTCAGTGAAGTGTCTCTAACCAAGAAGAGTGTAGAGGGCACCCATTTATTCTACTGGAATCAGAAGCCAAATGGTTCAATAACACAGCAAACCATAGGCAATATCAAAGCGTAAATACAAGCCAGCTCCAGTAACAACAGGTACCTTGGGATATAACGTAATCCCTCTTAACGCCCAGCAGCATCGCCATCCTTGCCATCATCAGCCATCCTCGCTCTCCTCTTCAGCAACAGCAGGAATTACAACATATAGCCTTCTTACCTCAAGGCTTGGTACAGACAATATATTACAAAAAGAAGCTAAAGAAACATCTAACCTTGTACAAAATGCAGTTACAGACGACCAAGTACTATTATGAACTAATCTACATGGTTAAACATTACTACTTTGAAATAACTGAATGAACGTTTATTTTCCAAGTTGGCCAAAATAACGAAGAATTAAAGAGACAATAATTAAAGCGAATATCAAAGAGAAATGGAAGAATGACTTTGAACAGTGAAACTCATGTTCTTTAAAGCACTATAGAAAAGTCGTGTTGACCAAGTTTATCAATGATGTTCTCTTTCAAGATGTTAGACTGCTGAGAATTCGTGCTTAGCCAAGTTTATCAAAATTTTCTTTCTAGATGTTGTTCTGCTAAAATTGAACAGTGGATTAGCATATAGAGCAAGCTGTTTGACCTTCTTTGGCTTTAGTACCATTTTGTATTTTGGGGCTTATTTCAACAATATTAGAGAGAGCTGAAACAAAATAGTTACGTTAATTGAGAAGATACCTCGTTAGAAGCCTCGAGACGGAATTCCTCGTGCTGATTTGTTGTCGAGAAGGCACTGTTGAAGCCATAAGCTAGATATTTTCGAGAAATAGAGAGGAGAGCAGAGAAAAAGCGGAGGACGCAGACGCAAAAGGGGGAGAGCCGGGCTAAAACCCCGTACCATCTCCCCAAAGAACACCAGAAAAATAGATATTTTTATTACGATGGTGACCTGCCAAGCGAGCGCACCCGACATGGCAAAGGTCCGACTCGTAAGACAACATAGACATCCTCAACTTATCACTCATATCATCGCTAGATCTTACTTCTCTTTCTCTCGTCGCGCACAACATATTTTAATCGAACCACAATTACAACAGATTGTAATTGGAACCCACCATAGATTTCCGACGATAGACAGATCTTATCAACCGCGTTGAACTTGACCATCTACAAATTGCGAGACAGATCATCTCCCCATAGTCGACCAACAGATACGAAACGAGCACGATCCTGCAAGCAAAAATACAAATTAATCAACAGATCTGAAAGCACCACAAGAAAGAACATACTATAGCTATCAGATCTGCGCAAATACCTGATGAAATGATCAAAACATATTCTCCAGCTACTAGATTACAGAACACGCCAGCTATAAGTGAAATATCTAAAGATAGATCTCGCAGAAATGAACATCAGACGGCCTGAATCCAGCAGATCCTGAATGAACAAACGCGTTTGACCTCGAGACAATCAATCAAACCATGATCGATTCAAGAACAAGATTTTCGGCAACGATCAATACCGAAATACAGATCGACACAGCTACGGCTCCATCCTGCACGAAGAAAACGAAACCCTAGGCTTCCTCACGAATCCATGAACAGATGATGATCAAGTCACCATCAAAAGATAGATCGAAGAACGATCTAATCAAATATACAGAAAAAACGAACGGATTCATAGCTGAAAGAACAAGATCTGAGAAAAACGAAGAAACAGAATTTCAGAGGAGAGAGAAAATAATGGAGGAAGCGGCGGGTGTACGCCAAAGATGGAGGCATAGAAAATCGACGAGGAGGGGCCGTTATTTATTGACGAATAGGGTAAACTCAACGGCTACGATTGGATGAAGCGATGAAGAATGGACGGTTAGATGTAGGCCACCAGAAAAGAGTCGGTGAAGGTTGGGTATATTTTAATATTAAATTAAATATTTTATTTATTTAATTGAACGGAGGAGAAAATTTCGCGGAATGTTACAGAAAGACGACAGCGTATATTTGGTGTGCCGTGCTTCGTGTGGACACGTTGAAAGGTGTAAGCCTGGGTTACGTAAAGGTGCCATAAACCTCTCCTTTGACAATTTTATAGCAACGTCACAAATCATATCATATTATAATATATATAATATATTTTTTTAATAATATTTTGTTGTACAAATTTATATAATAATAATAATTTTATACAACTAGTTACCATATGAAAATTTATAATTTTTAGAGTTTGACGGTATAATTTTCTGAGATAATAATTAATCTATAATCTATAATTTATTTGTAATCTGTCTCTAATAATAATAATATAAAAATAATGTATCAAAATTTGAAATACTAACTCCGAGTGATTGTAGGGGTTATCAGCGAATCAAATTAAAAAAAATCAATTTAAAAATACAGCAAAAATTTTTGCCCATGAAATAATAATAAAAAAAATTAATTTAATAAAATCTACTTCTATGCGTCAATTTATTTAATTATATAAATCTACTTCTCAACCCAATCGACCTTTAATTCTCACCCAAATCTAATCAGGACTCTACCTCCCGACTTAATATATAAAAATCGAAACATCTTCCATTCTTTTTCAATCTATCAACTATTAACATTTGAAGTAATCATTTAATTCTCAACAAACCTGCAAATACAAATAGGTTAGTTTTTTTTACTAAAAGTACTATTAATATATACCACACCATAACTCTATGCGTCAATTTATTTGTCGCAACCTTTTCTTCAATTTATTTATGCGTCAATTTATTCTATGCTTCAAATTATTTATCGCAACCTAATATAGACATCTAGGTATCTTTCATTCTCTTTCAACTTGTGAACTATCAATGTTTGAAGCAACCATTGAATTATGGATGCTTAACTAAGATTTTGGTGTTTACACATTTTTATTTTTGTTTTCTTATTATTTTTTTACGTAATTTTCCTTTTAATTTGTTGCTTTATTGGTGTTAATTCATATAGGTCTCATGCATTTTAATAGTGGGTATATATGTTTTTATGGTGCGCAAATTTGTGCTTTCAATTCATGTTGTAGGAAATATTACTACTGATCCGAAGATAGTAATGGTATTACGATATTATGTTATTGCCTCGAGTTTCTTACTACAAATTCTCTCTTAGGTAATTGGTTCAACTCATTTAAAATTTGATTAATTTTTTAGCATTAAGCACTTCAACCCATTTAAAATTTGTTCATTCTGGGCATTAACATCGTAATTGGTTGGCCCAACCATAAGTTAGATAATTATACATTTTTTAGGTAAGCAACATAAATAAATTGGGTAGCTCTTCTATCAAGAGTTTTATCTAACCTATGATATCTTTGAATGATATAAAAGAGATCTTTATGTAACGACCCGCCGTAAACCCGTATTAATTAAGGCCTTAATCACGATGATTAACTAAATTACGCTGTTAAAATTTTTCTTTCTTTTACGTTAATATGGTTATTACTGTTATTATTATTATTTATTTTTTATGCGCGACATGTCTCGAGCAGGGCGATGGTTAACCGGGTTGATTTTATGTTATCTCGAATTTAAAGTTATAATTATTATCACGAGTTTATGAATACTTTTACGATAAGTTTTATAATTTATTTTATCATTCTCAATTTTACGCTTGTAACCGAAGAAGGTTATATTAATTTTAATTCCCATTTCGATTACGATTTATGTTATCCAACCTTCCTAATTACATTTATGGTCCAATTTATTTTAATACGTGTTATCCTACTAATTTATTTATTTGGTTCAATACTAGTAAATTTTACCCAGTTTATTTCCAAGTAATTTTATTTAATCGTATACTAAATTATTTCACCAAGTTTATGTTCATTAATTTTATTTAGTCAATACCAATTATTTTACCTAGCTATTTTTTTTAATTACATGATTGATTTAGTTTAATAACTAATTAGATGTTAAGTTAATTAAGGGAGTGTATTTATACAAGAGGGGGGGAATAGACTAAGGTCTTCTATTTTCATTTTCATAAATCAGTTTTTACACAAACTCTACCCTCTCCTTCCTCCCCCTTTCTCCTCTGCCCAGCCCGAGCAGCCCTGTCCGGGCGTTTTCCGGCGACCGGTCGGCGGCCCAGAGGTGGCCAAGCGCCCCTCTTCCTCCTCTCTTGTGTTTTCTTCTCCAAGTTCTTCCCCAAGTGGTATAATTCTCAAACCCTAACTCTTTTCTCAATACTCTAATCTGAAATTTCATTTCTACATTGTGTTTTCTTGATGTTTTTCATCTCCTTTATGATTTCTAAGCATGAGTTTATGTTGTGGTTAAGTTAGAGTAATTAGGGTTTGAATTAGAGTTGATGCATGTGAAGATTGAGGTGATTCTCGCTTGTTTCTTGATGGGTAATGAAATGGCTTGCTTGCATGAGGTTCTTGATGAAGAAATTAGGGTTTTAGGGACTGTTTTGAAGTGATTACTATGTTAATTAAGTTATTCAGCACTTGGATGATATGATTTAGTGTGAATTTGACATGGATGTGCTAATTTGAACCTGGGTTGGAATTACAATTGTTATCTATGGATGCATGTGAAAGATTTCTTCTTATTTGGGGTATTCTTGAGTGTTCAATTATGGAAGAACCATGAGTAATAGTTAATTTGGATTGTGGATGTGAATTAGTACAAGTTAGAGGCCAAAGGAGGCACCAAAGTAAGAATTAAAGTCATAGAAAGTTTCTGTCTAAGTATTTGAAGTTTACAGAGGATGTAAAATGTGAGTTTTGCCCAGATTTTTACTGGAAATGATAGCCCAAGTGATTGTCTAACTCTAGGCTTTGGAATTTCGAGAATCCGGTATGTGTAGCCCGAGATATGAGCAAAACCGTGAAAGGGTGCAATTATATACGTGTTCTGAGTCAGTATCTTCTTGCTAAGTTTTCGTCCATTTGGAGACCTTGTTGGCTTTAGTGATAAACATAAAAGTTTTAGGTCGTTCTTCAAGCTTTCCGGAAACATAAGGTTTGCATCCATACGATATCTGGAGAGAGAAATATGAGGCTGTGTTCAAGGGCCGTCAACAAAGTTTCTGCCCAGAATTTATTTCCTTAATTCTAACGTTAAGGTTACACTTTGATCTCGTAGGAGGCTCTAATGAGATGTCGACCTTTGTGTCACTATTAAGATGGATTGAGCAGGTTTTCTAAGTTGATTTAAGCTATGTTAGTGTTTGGGAATTACCTCCTAAAGGTTTAAGGAAATACTAGCAAACCATGGGGTAAAGTGATGAGGTTTTAGGTTCGTGTAAGTGTTGTTGATGGCTAAGTCGTACTTTTAACTTCCTAACAAGTTTATGGGTTTTCCTCGACGTCTAAATAACCAAGGACCATCTCTTCTATGTATTCAATTCACCGGTCATCGGTTCGTAAACTTTCCAAAATTCATAACCATGTTCTTATCTAGTTACCGTCACTTGACAACGTTTCTTTCATGTTTTCAATAATCGAATAGCTTCTCTTCTTAAGCCTTCAAGGACTCCAATTCTATGCTCATCTAAGCTGGTTGTTAAGGATGCTTTATACATCACAAGCTTTCTTTGATCCTATTCAAATTTCGCCATAAGTTTCGCTTAAATTTCCAAGCCGCATGATTAATTTCAAGTGCTCTGCTTCTGCCCGGGCCTTTTTCCGAGCCCTTCCTTTCACTTATAGCCTTCGTGTTGACAAAGTTGTAGGGTGTGATTTTCCCTTTCCAAAAAGTACTCGTTTGCAAAAATCCGGGTTTTCTAGCTCAAGTTATCACCAAATCTTTGATTGATCAAAAACTGAAATTTCTAATTTCTCATCCCTTTTAAGTTATCAAGTTTTAAGTACTTTCATCCTAGCTTGTAAATGCAAGGACTTTATTTAAATTCTCAATTTTCTTATGCTCTTATTATAGTTTCCAAGTCGCCCAAACCGTCCCAAGCTCGAGGCACGTCGCTAGACCTTTCTACTACCCAAGGTACGCAAATTGTCCAACGTTTAACATTTTTCCTATCATTCAGTATATATATATTATCATCATGTAAAAGCATTGACCTAATATCTTTTATCACATTATTTTCAAAAGTGGTCCCGCCTTATTATATGCTAGCTAGTTACGTGATGTACTACCCTTTTCTTTTAGATGCTCCTGATCAGAGTGTCCGAATGACCTGGCCAGTGTCGACTGCCTAGCAGTCATCCAATCCAAATCTAGATCGATTTGGACATGCGCGTGTGTGAGGTGCTTTGCATCGATCGTAAGGGATATCACTCGTTTTCAATTATTACAAGTTTAACTCCTTTATGTATATACATATTTATCTATGCAACAACCCAGTTCATTCATGGTTATTTTTCCCTTCCCCAATTTCAAAATGTTTTTAAAACGCCGGCACTAGAAACCGTTTTCGAACGGTTGACGTGTTGGAGGTTTGTGTACTGAGTGTTTCCCCGCTCACCTTGCGTCTGTTTTCAATGTTTTGTTTTAGGAGGTCCGAGCTCACTGGATAAAGCCAAGGCTAAGCAAAAGTAGATCGTTCCGTTCAAGGTCGTTTCTAAGGTGGTTACTAGTCGATCCTCAAGCGCTTTTTGGGATTTGGAGACTTTTCTTTTCTCATGTTGGGAAATCTTTATATAAATGTTTAAAGGGTTGTCTATGTTGTATTTCAATGTTTTGTTTTAGGAGGTCCGAGCTCACTGGATAAAGCCAAGGCTAAGCAAAAGTAGATCGTTCCGTTCAAGGTCGTTTCTAAGGTGGTTACTAGTCGATCCTCAAGCGCTTTTTGGGATTTGGAGACTTTTCTTTTCTCATGTTGGGAAATCTTTATATAAATGTTTAAAGGGTTGTCTATGTTGTATTTCAAAGTTTGGTGATTGTTTCGTATGGGGTTAAGTATATTTTATTTTGGGTTATGTTTGGTGTTTGTGTTTGCCTTGTCCTGAGTGGGGACGGCGGTAATACCTCTACCCTGGTGATCCGCTGCGCTAATCACATATTTAATGGATGGTTTAAGTTAATCTTGTGGTTAAGGGTTTTGGGGTGTTACACTTTAGCATTACACAGATTGCAACTAATATTGTCCTCCATACCAAGACTCGCTTTTGCCAGCCAGTCCGCTGTTAGATTAACATCTCTAAACACAGGATGGGTCAGATAGAAATTACAATTGGTCGCTCTACATATGATACTATTTTGTTGTATATTTTCAAACAATGATTGTAAGAAGCATAGGAGATTCTTTGTTTGACAAAGTTTTCATGCGTTGATCCTACCACCTTTTAGTTAAAAAAACAAATCAATCAAACGTGCATTTATTCTTATTCTTATTTGATCAAAATATAGGTATGTTAATCTTTAGTTCTTAATTATGATAGTAAATAAATATTATGAATAAAAAAAGTTTACTTAAAATTGACCAATATTATATTTCTATGTATTCTGTTTCAACTGTCATAAAAAGTTGTTTAAGCTTATTGTTCCGTATTCTCAAGATTGAGAGGAAAAACGGTTTCACAAAGAGATATATAACTTTCACTCATTAAATTCAATCTATGTAATTTGTTTCATGTAATTATATAACTGAATAAGTGATAAATTTTAGTTGCATGTGCAAAAATTATGACACGATTCATCATTGGCACCACTATATTTAATAAACAACAACAACATCCCAGGTTGCACGTTTGAACGCGGTCTGGGGATCCTAATGTAGGCAACCTTACCCCCATGAACAAAATTTCATGGAGAAACTGATTCCGACGGATCCGTAGCAAAAACAGATGAGAAGCGATTTAAGAGAATAAACTACATACCAAAGTGATGCGAGTGTTTTCGCAAGAGCTGACACATACCTGCACAAGAAAACAAATACAAGCCAAAAGACGAAAAACTAGCTTTACTCACAAACACCCTTCCTGATCCTACGACCTTAATACTAGCCCGCCAAGCCCCCTATCTAGAGCCATGTCCTCCATTATACCTAGGTGTTTTAGATCTTCTTTTATCACCTCTCTCATAGACTTTTTAGGTCTCCCATGCCCACGACGACCCTGAGGTATCCCAATTCCTTCGCACCTCCTTATAGGAGCATCCACGCTTCTCCTACGGACATGCCCAAACCACCTTAGTCTAGTCTCTCACAATTTTTCCTCAAAGGTTGCTACCTCTAATTTGGATCGACAAACATCATTCTTAGTCCTATCCAACCTGGTATAGCCCGCAAATCCACCGAACCATCCGTATCTCTGCAACATTTAGCCTTTGACAATGCATCTTCTTGACTGCCCAACACTTAGCGCCATACAATATTGTTGCCCTAACCACTGTATGGTACACCTAACCCTTAAGCTTAAGCAGGATTTTTTGTCAAAAAGGACACCTGACGCTAATTTCCACTTCTGCCAACCAGTTTTGATTCGGTGTGTGACATCATCATTGACTTCCCCATCACTCCATATGATAGAACCCAAGTACTTGAACTTTTCAACCCTAGGTATGGGAACCCCTCCTATGGTTACTTATTGTAAGTGGGTGTCAGAATCCCGTCCACTAAAACGACACCACAAGTATTATGTCTTAGACCTACTCAATCTAAAACCCTTAGACTCCAGCGTGTTTCTCCAACGTTCCACCTTGTCATTTAAACTTTCCCTCGACTCGGCTATGAGTACAATATCATCCGCAAAAAGCATGCACCAAGGTAGGTCGTCCTGAATTTCCGTAGTCAACTCATCCATAACCACGGTAAAAAGAAACGGACTCAACGCTGAACCTTGATCCACCCCAATATCACAAGAGAAATCGCTCGTGGTACCCATTGTTGTACGGACACAAGTTTTAACATTACCATATATGTCTTTAATGGCTCGAATATATGGCTCTTGCACCCTTTTCGCCCTCAAGCACTCCCACAATATTTCCCTAAGGACCCTGTCATAAGCTTTTTCTAGATCTATGAACACCATATGGAGATCCTTTCTCCTTTCCCTATAATGCTCCATCAGTCCGCGTAAGAGGTGAATAGCTTATATCGTTGACCTGCCAAGCATAAAGCCAAATTGGTTTTCAGACACGAAAACAGTCTCTCTCAGCCTTCTCTCAATCACTCGTTCCCAAATCTTCATTGTATGACTCAAAAGCTTAATCCCTCTATAATTGTTACAGCATTGAACGTCTCCTTTATTTTTGTATAGTGGTACAACTATACTGCTCCTCCATTCCTATGCCATGCTAGACGTCCTAAGGATATCGTTAAAGAGCTCTGTCAACCAACGTACACCTTCATCTCCTAAATACTTCCATAGCTCCACAGGAATCTCATCTGAACCCACTGCTTTGCCCCTCTTCATGTTCTTCATGCCCCCCTTAACCTCTTCTATCGAAATTTGCGGACAAGTTGGATTATTTGTACACCCCTCAGTTTGTCGAACATCCTTCCTAAGAAAAGCCTCACTTTGGAATATTTAACATTCGTAGTATATAATTTTTATTGGAATATTTATTATGTCATTCTTTTATGTAATAATATTATTTGTGCCTTTCTCCTTCAAATTTTGTACATTGATTATATGTTAGCCCATGTGTAATGATATTACTTATGTATATTGGCTTTATAATCTCCATGAATATTTATACTGTTGTTATCTTTTTATTATTAACTTTGCACTTTTTAATACACCTGTACATCACGAGTTTTGTTACTCTTATTGCGAGTGAATATGTATTATACGATTTACACTTATGAGTTTCCATTATAATATTTATATACATTTATATTATAATTGTCTTTTTAATTATTAGACATCTACTTTTTAATACACCCGTACATAGCACGGGTTTAACACTAGTATGAAATAAAAGGGATATAATTGTACAAGTAGATATGTCTTATTTAAGCACCATTCTTTTATGCGGTACCGCAACTTATCGCACCGTAATTTACCGCAACCTATCGCAACTCACCACAGCAATCTACTATTTACCTTTTCACTAATATCAACACCCATTTATTATTTTCCATCAACTTACAGCAACCCACCGCAACTTATCGCACCGCAATTCCATCGTATGAAAGAACAATGTCTTACTGTTGTAAATTTTTGTCCCATTTAAATATTTGAATTTATCTAATTTGGCCGAAATCTAATTGTAATATTAACCGAACACGAAAAAGTGAATTCAAACATCAATTTCGCCTTAAAAATTTGACATTAACCAAATTTGACCGACTTTAATTATCGGAATCTGATATTTACCAACATAGTCCTATCATCCTATGTATAGATGTAAATTTATTTTAAACGAAAAAAGAAAAATAAGTATCTATATTGGGCATGACTTATGAGGCCAAAAGGCCCCTTTGCTATATTTTCAGAGTCGTTTGATCGGTAGTTAGATATGTCACAATGACCTGGTCTCCTGCCCCCAAATTGCTTGGGTACATGGTTATGGGCCCAATGCTCACTTCCGATTTTGGGCCCAATTTTTTTCCTTGGGGTGCACTTCTTTCATCTTATTTCAAAGTCATGAAAATTTAGTAATTTCAACTTCAATGAATTTGATACATCTACTCTCCTTTTTTGTATGCTGGCAAAATATTAATAGACATGAATATATGAACTTGTTTTGGATCGAAAAAATCAGATGTGGTCATAAAATTTTGTCATGATTTATACATTGAGTGATTTAATTGAATATTCAGATAAAATATTTCTCTTTTTTCTATTATCTGTATTTGATCGTAACTAAAATATAGGTTATTCAGAATTGTCCAACCTAGGTTGACCCAAATATCAAGTAATAGACATCAATTTATGGTATAAATTTAACATTGATCGATTTAAGCAACATCAATTTCAGGGAGCTCAAATTTTGTCAATTCAACTGTCTTTTTATATTATACGGGTAAACAGGTACAATTGTCATTGACTCCTTATCTCAAGGTAAATCTAGCTTATCTCAAACGAATTATGGGAAATGGACGTCAATGCCCAAATAACTTGGGCCCACTGTCACGCAACCCTGTTCGTTTCTACCATTGGTAAATTGTTGTTATGGTTAAATTGATAAAGTGTAGTTAAAGGTCGTCAATTTTGATAGACAAAGGTGACAAACAATTGGTGTAATGTAGTTCTAAAGAAAAGGCAAAAAACTAGTTTAACCAATCACAAAAAAGAACGAGTCGGATTGATATGAAGGAATAGATGCACCTCCCCCAAGATTCAAACTTGGATGGAGAGTGTGGATAACTGTCGAGCTAGTCAAACGAAAAGATTACATCTTCATTCTCATGTATGTTCCCTTGTCATTAAAGTTAGGCCTAATTAGAACTAAGCCATATTATTTGAAAAATAATTTCTAGGGATAATTTCTATATTCCCTAGTCCCTAATGTTACGTCTAATTGAATCTATAAAAATCTATGATTTTAAACAAAGAGAAAATATCAGAAGAGAAGATTCACGAAGATGATTTCTAAGTTGCGAGAATAGTAAAGTGTGAAAGAGTTTAAAAACTTGAAAAAATGGCTTTACATGTTACATTCTATCCTACTACATACATGTGAACGTGTGAGAGACACAAATTTATCTTGTTCTTTTAACAAGAACCAAAGAAAGTAACATTACATGTGGACAAAATATGGTGACTATCTCCAATTTCACATATATTTAGACTCTGTTCTTTAGATTTGTTAAAATTAGATTTGGATGGAATGAATTAGATTAGATTAGATTGGATAAGTTACAGTGTTTTTTTGGGGAATTGTGTAAGATTTGGTTTAGATTTGATTGGATTGGTTAGTGTAACATATCAAAAGAACAGGGCCTTAAGATTGTTAAAATTTTATCTAATCTAAATACCTAAATTTTTTCCAATTCAAACAAACTTGATAAGACCATCAATTCTTCATATTAATTTCAAATTAATAGCTTAATTGAAAATTTAGACATAATGTTTTTTATCTTTCTAATATTTGAATCTAATTTTGATTTTAAGTTCATGTATACACTTTGTTTTTTTTGTAAGGTAAGCAAAATTTCACATCTTCGTATCTTTTCTTACTTTTTTTTTTTACTTTTACCTTATAATCCAAAAGAATATGACTTAGGCCATGTTCTTTTGTGCGGTTCCACACCGTACCTGCCAAATTTTTCCACACATACCACAATTTTTCCATATCATATCATATCATTCCACACTTTAACACAACAATCATTACTTTCTCTCTCTTCACTTTTTTTCTTCTTCACCTATCATATCAATTATTCTTACCGCAAATTTTACCATATCTTACCATACCAGTACCACACTTTCCACAACATTACCATACCATACCATACCATACAATTTACCGTACCCAATATGTCACACAACAGAATATGGTCTTATATTACTTCATCCGTAAAGAATTAAAGTATAAAACATCAACTTTTCATTCAATGACTAAGACTCCGTTCTTTTATACGGTACGGTACCACAATTCTTCATATCACTTAATATTCTTCAACACTTTATCATACCATTCCACATTTTACCACAGTTATGGGGTTTTTGGCTCAAAATAATCCGAAGTCGGAGGTCATTAGCTGAAAATAATCCAAACTCACTTTTTGACTGAAAATAATCCAAACTTTTAACCTATTTACTCGAATTAAACCGAAATCAATTTTCGGGTTCGGAATGCTGACTGGGGTCTACAGAAGATAACGAAGAAGGAGATAGAAGAGCGAGAGAAATTAGAAAAAAGACAAACAGTTAGGGTTAGGTCAAATTTTAAATTTTCGGGGTTGGAAGACTAAATTTATGATGTTAAAATGTTTTTATTTTTAATTCATTGCCATGTGTCATTATAAGTTTAAGTGAGTTGGGGTCTACATAAGCTTTAAAAAAATTGAAAACCAAAATCAATTAAAGAAACACGTGCTCAGGCTGCCCAGTCAGCATTCCGACGTCGGAAATCAATTTCGGTTTAGTCTGAGTAAATAGGTTAAAAGTTTGGATTATTTTCAGCCAAAAAGTGAGTTTGGATTATTTTCAGCCAATGACCTCCGACTTCATATTATTTTGAACCAAAAACCCATCATTATGAATATATCTCTTTACTTGTCTCAATTACTTTTTCACATTCTCTCTTCCCATCGACTACATCAATCACACATTTTACAAATTTTATCATATCATTCCACATTTTACCACACATGCCACAATTTCACCACACCATATCGCACTATTTTTATAGTTTACCAACTACACAAAAGAACATGACCTAAGTTTGATTGAATAGACATAATCTTAACTTTTTTAAATTATTTTATAATTTGAAATCCTAGATGACATTTTTAAGAGCTCTTCAAGTGCTCGTATTTATTAACTTTCATGATTATGACCCTGTTCATTGGATTGATTCAACTATCTAATCCAAACATAACCAAACGTTACATAATTCCCCAAACAAGCATTTTCTCTAAAAACATAAATTCCCAAAAAAACATCATAACTTATCCAAATCAATCCAATTCAACCCAATCAATCCAAACATGATTTTAACCAATGGTCTAAGTTCTCTAATTTCTCTCGCTCTTCTATCTCCTTCTTCGTTATCTTCTGCAGACCCTAAAAAAGAACATGACCTAAGTTCTCAGTGGTCTCTGCAAGTTTGGTTGCATATTTTCCTTGTTGTATTGGTTTCAGGTCTCATAATTTTCGCTTCTCATATTGTAGCCTGTTAATGGCTTTTGTAACCTTTCTGATTCCATCGGATCGGTCTGACTTTGCTAATAAAAAAGTCTTATGACTGCTAATTATATATAAATTTAAACCCAATGGAAAGAAGATGACCTATGCAAGGTTGAGTTGGGTACCAAATTATAAAGCAGTGTGAACCATAGAAGAAAGTCAAAGTCTCCACTTGCTACACAGTCTACACGCAATTCATGTTCCAAACACAAGGATTATTTTTTCTTTCTGCAAATACATGCGACAAATCAAATTTCCATGTGATATCAACCTCCACATTTGAGGAATCTATTATTTTCCATCATCAGAATTTTAAAAATTTCCATGCTCCTGATATTTTAATGGAAAAACGTGCAGAGTTTCCCACTTTCCCCCATCCCATGTCATAATAATCACGAAATGTCTGCAAAATCAGATTGCCTTTTATTTTTAAAAGATTACTCGACTTCTCTTACACTAATTGAAAAATGCGAAATTGATTTTAAAAATACACCTTTTGGATCTTCTTGGATGCATTGCAAAAACATGCAGGGAAGAAATTCATTTTTAAATTTTGGTTTTGATTTTTGTTTTTGGCATGTAGGAATCTCGTAGTATCATAAGAAAGTTCAGTCATAAAAAGAAAGGTTATCAAATTATAAATTTCTAAATTATATTCAAATGTGTTTTTCTTAACAATTTGTTATTATTTCTTTTAAAGAATCAAATATAACAATTTCATTAATAATAAGCCATACGACATTTACAAATTTAACAGTTTGTTATTATTGATTTTGAACATTGATGTGATATAATCAACAAAAAATTGCTAAGGGTGTCACACATCTTTTTTAATTGACTCGAGGGTCACAACTTTTTTTTTAATGCATTCGCGGGAGACCAATTTCCTCAACCTTGCCGGGTTGTGAATTCAACCTATAACAGCCCGGTCTTCTTCCTCTTCCTCTGTCCTCTGTACATTAAATCCTTTCCCTGTTTCAAATCAAGATTCCCAATTCCTTGATTCATTGGGATTGTAATTTGGAAACAGACAGTAGGTGGGTTTTATCAGTAATTTGGGATGGAATCTCTGAAGGTAGGGGGATGGTTCGGATGCGACGAGGGTGGCCGCGAGGTCATCGTTGATAGACTCATTCAAAGGGTGTGGGTTGTCGGGTATTCGGGTCGGTAAGGAGGAGCTACGTAGAAAGATCTCCATGCCTCAATATCTGAGGTTGGCAATCCGACGAGCCTATCAATGCCAAGGATCCCCTCGCTGTCGTCAATTCCACCGATCTCCTCCCCGCCGACGAGGTCCAATCGCCGGAGAGTCCGCTCATCGTTTTTATTAATTCTTGGAGTTAAAATCGAGGTGCCAATTCAGATGGGGCAGGGCTTGAATTTCCGAATCCGGGTCGAAATTGAAGAACACGAGCCTGAAGAGACCCTTGGAGAGAGAAACGAAGTATCGAAGGAAAGAGAGAGAGGTTGTGGGGTAAGATAATGTCGGGAAAGGGAGCGGGACGACGTCGTTTGGGAGGAGGCTCGTCCACAGCGACGCCATTGATGACGATATGGAGGACACGTATGGTCGATGGTTGTCGAATGGAGATGATGTGGATGGGGTGGATGATGATGCTCATGATGATAAGCAACACGATGATGATGATGATGATGATGATGCGGTTGATGATGATGAAGAGGAAGTTGGCCAAGCGAAGATGAGGTGTGAAAGGGAGGGTGTTGGGTGAAAATCCATCCAAATGTCTCTAGCAGTGGCTGCCAATCTGAAAGGCTTCTCCTAAAATCAAAGGCAAACAAGACTTTTCCGTTTTTTCGGCCAAAACATGCCAGATTGTCACCCACAACCACTTAAGTAAGCTTAATGTCCCGCGGGAATGCATTAAAAAAAAGTTGTAACATGCGAATCAATTAAAAAAGATGTGTGACACCTCCAACAGTTTTTTGTATAATCAAGGGTAACTAATAAGTTTTGTCAAATTAAATATTAAAAAACATTGTGTATATAAGACTTGGACATCGTTTTGAAACCCAAACACAATGTATTGCCTGTCTTTTTATTGTCTAAATCTAAAATTCGACTTATCTGATTTGTCCAATTCGATAGATATTCGACATTAAGGTCCCGTTCTTTTACATGGTTGGTTGCGGTGCATTGCATTGCAGTGTTGGGGAAATATAGTGGATTGTGGTGAGTTGGAAAAAGTTATTATGGATTGTGGTGGGTTAGGGAAAATTGTGGTGGATTGTGGTGGAATATGGAAAATTTAACTTTTAATAAAAAGATAAATTAAATTATAAAAAGTAGATTGTGGTGGATTGTGATAAATTGTGGTGGATTGTAGTGGGTTGCGGTGGAATATGAAAAGTTGCGGTGCGGTATGACACCGCAGCCTGTCAGCCGCATACAAGAACGGAGCCTAAGTATTAATACCTCGTCTAAATTTAATGTTGTCTGATTTATCCTACCTAACTTTGTTCCAAAGGAATATTGATTAACAACTCTAATTAAAGTATTACCCCCTCCGTTCCAAAATAATTGTCATATTTCATAACTTTGCATACACCAATGTATAACTAAAAAAACTACCTAGGTAATTAAATATCACTATTTTCTAAGGTATTTTTCGCATATCAAGTTGTGAGTAGTGAGAGAATGTCAGTAGGGGAGTAGTTTTATTGATTGGAACAGTAAAAAGTTAACATAATTATTAAAATTAAAATAATTAAATTACGTATTGGAAAATGGAAAGTGACAATTATTTTGGAACAAAAAAAGTTAGTTTAAGTGTCAATTAATATGGAACGGAGGGAGTACTAGCTTTATCAATGAATGCTGATAAATGTCGTTCATTGCTTATAAACGGTTGATTTAGATTAACGAAAATGATAAATGTATTGGGAAGACACATATTAAGTGTCTTGTCATGATATAAACATATATATTTATAAATTAAATTGGAAAAAAAATTATATGATTGACTTCTAAAACTATACTCCCTCCGTTCTATATTAATTGTCCACTTAACTAACTTATTTTGTTCCAAATTAATTGTCACTTTACAATTTCAATGAAACACAATAATTACTTATCTTAATTTCTTTCACTGTTTCTTTTCTTTTACCTCTCATTTTCCTTTCCTTTTACCTTTTACATTCCTTTTACCTTTCCCAATTCCTTTACTTTTACTTTTTACCATTCCCTTTTACCTTCTTTTTATGCTTTTGCCTGGCTGACAATCCTCCTTTTATTGATTGGTTTAGATCAGTTGCCTTGGTATATGCAAAATGAGGCAACGAGTCAATTTTTTCTCACACTTTTATCTATAATTTTTAAAATTTACATAAAGGTGTCTAAAATATGTCCAACGGATAGAGTTCATTCGTTAGAGTGTCAATTTTAATTGTTGGCGTAACCAACTCATTTCAAGCTTCTTATAATTAATAATTAATAGTATCTATCAAAAAATTAGGGTTAAAAATGATAATAAATATTAACTTAATACTCCCTCCGTTCCAAATTAATTGACGGAATTGAAGTTTTCGCACATATCAATATATAACTATAATAACTACCAAACCTCAATTATATTTGACCTTTCTCTCTCTAATAAATAATGTAAAATAATTGAATTAGATATTGAAAATAGGAAAATGACAATTATTTTGGAACAAAATAAATCAGTTAAAGTGTCAATTAATATGGAACGGAGGGAGTAAGAAGCAAGACACTTAAGCAGTGTCTTGCTCCAGGACGCATATTATCACCCATTGAATGGTACTCCCCCCGTCCCTAAATATAAGTCATTTTAACTAACTTTTTTTGTCCCAAAATGTTTGTCGCTTTTCTCTTCCCAATACAACTAACTTCTTATTTCACATTTAATAATTAATTTCCTAACACTACACTAAATATATCATTAATTACATTTTAATCACAATTTCCAATGCACTACTCCTTTTTCTACTATTATTAAAATTGATTGGATTTTTTAACAATTTTTTTTTCCTAATTAAATGTCATTGATTTTTATTTGTCACTAAATGTCATTGATTTTTTTTCCTTAATTAAATGAATTGGAGAGAGAGAAGATAGAAAGAGAGAGTTGGAGAGAGGGGATAGAAATTGGACGGTCAGAGGGAGTATTTCTATTTGAAGAGTAGCTGTAACAGTTGGTATTTACTAGTAAACTTTCAAACTCATTGGTTATCTCAAAACCCTTCAAAACGACCTATAATTAGGGACGGAGGGAGTACTATTTTTAAAACAACACATTACTATTTTTTTTATCTACTTTTACATCAACTACAGGCCTATACAAACGTATACAATTCAATCATGTTCTTTGGATTGATAACTCTTTCCAATCCAATACAATCCAATCCAATCCAACCTTATACAATTCACAATTTCTAAAAAAAAAACATTATAACTTATTCAATCCAATTAATCCAAATTTTATTTTATCCAATCTAAAGAAGAGATCCAGGTAAAGGACTTAACCCAAGTGTTTATTCTAGAGAGCGGGGTCCAATACTTTTTAAAATGAAAGCATTCATTTCTAATGTCCATCATTGTACGTGGAAATAAGGAAATAAATGAGTCCAATCAATAGAATAATAATAACTCACACTAACATCACATAAAATCAATTAATTAAGGGCCCCAAGGCCCAAGCTGTTGACACTCCATTACTCCAACAGCGTTCAGTCCACCCCTGTCAACTTCCAGCCATTCCAACGAATTCAGTACACAGACTTCACCTAATATGAGCAACACCAAAACCATGGCATAAACTTCACACAAAAACCAACAAAAATTCAGAATTCTTCACATTTTGAGTATCCCCAGAAAATTAAATTCCCGCAATGCTCAATGGCTCAATCTTTGTACTACAACAGTACCCTTTTCTTCATCCTATGTATGAGCATCCATGGTTCATCTGGTCAGTTTTACAGTCTCACCATGTCCGAATCTCTCAAGGATTCCGATTCGGATTCGGATTCTATTGTGTCGAAAAACGGCACTTTCAAGCTCGGTTTCTTCACCCCAGGTAATGATGATGATAACAACAACAACAATTCTACGGACAGGTACCTCGGGATTTGGTTCAACCGGATCCCGGTCCGGACTGTCGTGTGGCTCGCCAATCGAGACCGCCCGATAAAGGACGCCTCAGGGGTTGTCCGGATCACCAACACCGGCCAACTCGTGCTGCTCGATGGCATGAACCGGACAATCTGGTCATCCTCAAACCCCCCAAATCGGACAACACCCACTATTAATCCAAATCCAATCACTGCTACCGTACAGCTCCTTGATTCAGGAAACCTTGTCCTGCTGCAGAATCTGGACAAACCGAACCATAAACCGGACATCATCCTATGGCAGAGCTTCGACCACCTGACCCACGTCCTCCTCCCCGGGATGCGCCCCACCGTCCCTGCCACCCCGGACAGACAGAACCCGATCTTCCGGTCGTGGCGGGCCCCAAAAGACCCCTCCGAGGGTCCCTACTCCGTCGGGATCGGGACCGCCGGGATCCCCCAAGTCTTCGCCTGGAGAGGCGGGGCCCGCCACTGGCGCAGCGGGCCCTGGGACGGGTACAACTTCATGGGGGTCGCCAACGTCGATGCAACCGTAAACGACGGGTTCATCCTCGAACAAAACCCGAAATCTCAAACCCTCGACATGTCCTTCAACCCACAGGACGTCTCCATCCTACTCAACTACGAAATCGATCCGGACGGGGTGATCAGGGAAAGATACTGGGACGAACAAACCAGCAGCTGGAAAGTCGGGTTTTCGGAGCCGAAAACAGAGTGCGATGTGTATGGAAAATGTGGGGTTTTCGGGTCGTGTGACCCGACCCGGAACCCGATTTGCGAGTGTCTACGAGGGTTCGAACCAAGGAACAAGGATGAATGGAAGAAGGGAAATTGGGAAAGTGGGTGTGTCCGAAAGAAGGAACTTCAATGTGGGAACGAAGAAGGGTTTTTGAGGATGGAAAAGATGAAAGTGCCGGATAATATAGAGAAAGTGAGGGCCATTAATGGAGATAGTTGCAGGGGAAAGTGTTTGAAGAATTGCGAGTGTATAGCGTATGTCTATCATTTGAACATTGGGTGTATGGTGTGGACTAAGGAGTTGGTTGATATGCAGGAGTTTTCTGTGGGTGGTGTCGATCTTTTCCTCAGGTTGCCCTCCTCTGAACTAGGTACTTCTTCTGGGTTTTTTTTTCTTCGAGTGTCGCGTTAATTTTCGTGTTAAAAGTTTTCACTGTTAATTGTTTTCTTTAATCTGTATATATGTGAACATTCGATCGAGCATGGGCGCACCATGTTCTTATGTGCCCAGGCTCATTTAGGCCTTGATTGGTTGTTTAGCTGTTAGTCGATAACTGTTTGAGTTTAGTTGTTTGAGTTATTTGATTGCATTAAAAGTGCTTAGTAAAGTAGTTTTTTGTGAAAAACTACTTCAAAAAGTTCCATCAAGTAACTTTTTGAAAACTAACTTATTGGACCTAAAAAGCTAATATAAAAAGTTACTTACCAAATACTACAACAATGTTCAAAAAACTAAAAGCTATCCAAAAGTTAGATAACCAAACACTCCCTTATTGTGTACACAATCTATGCTTTCTATGCCCCGATCCATCTAATTTGGGGTAAAATGTTTCTCTGTGAATCATTTCTGTTTCATTGGGCGGATTTAGTGTGCTGTCAGGTTGTCGAGTAATATTACTGATTTTTTTTTTTTTTATAAAACCCACTTTGAGATGGAAAATAAAAGGGAAAACTCTACATATATACTGCTCGATATCGGTTAGAGTCACAAGAACATGGGTGGTCTAGTGGTACATATATAGCTTGACACTTTAGTGTACACGAGTTCATCATGCCTCTTCATGCACTCATGGATGAAAGACGGTCCACATCTGAAATTTCTTAAAATTTAGCATAGCTTAACGGGATGAAACTGGATTACGTTGCTCTTGTATTCTTAATCTACACCCATGTGTATGTACAATGGTATGAAACATATTGTGACTTTTTTGCAGAAGGGAATCATCAAATAAATGCAGCAGCAATTATCGCATCAGTGACAATTGCAGGAGTAGTAACCGTTGCTATTCTAGCATGCTTTGTATGGATGTGGATCAGGCGACGAGGTAATATACTGTCTCCTTCCCATAATATCTGTCACTTTAACTAACTTTATTTTTTCTTATAATATCTGTCACTTTATAATTCCAATAACAAATTAATTACAAATTTATCAAATTAACCTTATTAATTACATTTTTTTCCATTTTTCTTTTTTATTCACCATTTTATTAAACATTTTTACTTTTCCAATGAGCTAAATTAATGTTGAAGGGTGATTTTTTTTGTTTTTGAAATTATGTCTAATGTGACAAATAATATGGAAAGGAGGGAGCAATTAGTATATGTTCTGCTTTTAGTTGGTTTTAGAAAAATTGATGTTTTGATCACATACTGATGACAATAGCTCTCAAAGCAGGAAAAAGAGTTGAAAAGTTGGATCATGAGAACAAGTTTGAAGAAAATATGTTGCAAGTAGAACACCATAAACCAACATTGTATACATTTGAGGCCCTTAGAAAGGCCACCAACAATTTTCATGACACTAATAGACTCAGCGAAGGTGGTTTCGGCCCTGTTTACAAGGTATGTTTTACTTCCCACCATACGTAGAACCAAATTTTACCAACAACATTTTACCATGTGGAAAAGTTGTAGGTTTGATGAAGATTTTTTCATGGGCATTTCGTACCCTTACCCATATTGTAAAATTTACTGATAGTTATCCTCTGTGATAGAGCTCCTAGTGAGCGAGTTTACTTTGTGTATAGAAAAAAGAATCAATTTTGATGGAGCACATAGCTAATGTAGTTATCTACACTCTTTTAATTACATTTTTAGGGGATTTCGGAAGATGGACAAGTAATAGCAGTTAAAAGATTGTCACGAGCCTCCCAACAAGGCCAACAAGAATTCATGAATGAAGTTGCAGTCATATCTAAACTTCAGCACCGAAATCTGGTCAGGCTTCTTGGTTGCTGCATAGAGCAAGACGAAAAAATGTTGGTCTATGAATACATGCTCAATAAAAGCCTCAATGCATTTCTCTTTGGTACGTCTGAGTAGATGTTAACTGTTTCAGAATCAGAGTAATGAGTACTAATTAAACTATTTCTTTTTCTAGTACATTAACATGAGTTTTGTGTCTGATTAGATCCCCAAAATGAGGAACATCTATCTTGGGAGAAACGTCGCGATATAATTGAGGGCATATGTAGGGGCCTGTTGTACCTTCACAGAGATTCTAGACTAAAGATTGTTCATAGAGATTTGAAAACAAGCAACATATTGTTGGACGAAGATCTGAATCCAAAAATTTCAGACTTTGGCATGGCGCGGATACTTGGGGGAAATCAGGATCAAGCTAACACAAGAAGGGTGGTTGGAACATAGTGAGTATAGATATAAAATCATAATCTAATATATTATTATATCATGCTTGACTATGGTTTAATTACCTGGACATGCAGTGGTTATAAGTCTCCTGAGTACACGATGGGGCAATTCTCAGAGAAGTCTGATATATATAGCTTTGGAGTCATACTGTTGGAGATTGTTAGTGGAAGAAGCAACGCCAGCTTCAACTTTAAGGAGCAATCCAAAACGCTACTGGGTTATGTAAGTTACCAAAAAATACTATAATAAATTTTACTGACTCAACTTAACCCTACCTTATCAGGTACAATTTAATCCATCTAGTACAACTGCGGGAACTGGGAAAATGTATTTTATTATGTTTAGTTAACATTCTAAAATCATGTGGAAAATTGGTTGATATCGTGAAAACCTTTCCTTTAACCTTGGGTAGGGCTGTTCATTGGTCCTGACTGGACCAAATTGGATGAAGACCGAACTAGAGGACTAAGCTGGATCGAGGATTGGACCGAATTTTTTTCGGTCGGAGACTGGACTGACCGAGCTTTGTTCGGTCCAGTCCTCGGTCCAGTCCGGACTGGACTATACATAAAGAAACCCTATAATTTTAGTAACTTCAGTCGTTCAGTTCGGTCCATGGACTGGACCGAGGACCGAACATCAAATTTTTTTGGACCGAGGACTGGACCGAATTTCCCTCAATCCAGTCCAGTCCAATCCTCGGTCCAGTCCCTTTTTCGATCCGGACTGGACTATAAACAACCCTAACCTTGGGCGAGATTTCCATCGGAGAGTCGGGTTGTGACATAATGACCTGACATGAATATTTGTCTATCTATTGAACACAACCCAAAACCTATAAATTTGATCGGCTTTAAAAAATTAATCAATTTTCCGATAAAAAAAAAATGGCAACCAAGCGCTCCATAAGCTATAATCTTATACCTAATATATTGCTTGGTATCTCTTAGACCAAGTTCATTCATATCAATTAGCATGGATGATTTCAGGCATGGAAGTTATGGAACGAGGGGAAGATCAATCTGCTCATCGGAAAGCTTCGAGGCGGAGATTATCCGGTGCATACAGGTGGCACTATTATGTGAGCAAGAGCTTCCAAGCGATAGACCAAACATCTCCACAGTGTTGTCCATGCTTGAGAGCAACGATATCAAACACCTACAACATCCCAAAAAACCACCCTTTACAGAGTGGGACACAATTTCCTCCGATGATCAACAGAGCAAGAGCATTTCTGCAGCCAACTATTCCATCTCCATTATAGAGGGCCGTTAAATTAAATGGTGTATACGTGCTAAGAATGGGAAGAAACCTCTTCCATAAAGATTTTCAATGGTAATTTGAAGATTTATGGTTTTTCTCACTTAGTATAGGGACTGATTGGTTGCCAAATTTTTCCATGTTTGATTACTAAAAGGAAAAGTTTTATTGTGGAGTTCAATATTTTACTCACAAGCTTGGGAAATAGTTTCTCAAGGGGTGAGGGTGTCAGGGAAACTGTTCTCTAGAAATAAACTATCAAACGCACCATTAATTAGTTCATAGGATGCATATATATATATATATATAGTTGTGTAGATCTATATTTTGTTTCTAAGGACACCTGCTACATTTTCATTGCACGCATTTTTTATTAATATATTTTCATGTTAATTATATATATAGCGTGCGCGCACACACGCATATTTGTATATGCGCTTGCACACACACATTCTTATTAGTAACTAATTATATTTAGTTTATTTTAGAGTGAAGCCAAAAATTATATTTAAGGGACTCATTAATAAAATTTAGTAGTTTCAGGGGATACTACTAAAAATTCAATCATCTTTATATATTCCATGACACTATTCACTTAGGGAGTGTTTGGTAGGAACCCCAGCGAAATTTCTCCCGGGGAAAATTTCCCATGGGAAGTTCTCCCTGGGAAAAATTTCCCTTAGCCCCCCCTAAAGGAAATTTTCCTTAGGAAAATAGAGAAAATGGTGGGCCTATCGTGAAAACTTACCTAAAGTCAACCCGCATCCAAACATGAAAAAATAAGTCAATCCGGGAAAATTGACCATTTCCCCAAGGTTATTGACCAACCAAACGTACCCTGAAAAAATGGCCTGGTTATGTCCAGTCTCCCCATATTCTATTATCTTTGCTTATTTCATCCACTCTCCTCATATTTCATTATTTTTGCTTATAGACTTCACATCAGATATTTGTTTATAAAAAAATTAAGAATAAACAATATTATAAAAGACAACAAATAAAGATATATAGTAATATGAATGCCATTTATTTAACTATGATATATAGAAAATATGTCTTCCTTACCCTCTATTTTGGAATACACCAACTTCTCGAGACCTAAATATATGAGACAACTCACACTACAACGACAATTATATATATTTTTAATATAGGAAACACTGCATAAAGTCTTTAATTTATTTGATTTGCATATTTAATATTGTTGGAGAATGCTATATATGTTGCCTCCTCTTACACCAAACTGCAATCACAAGAAGAACAAAAAAACATTAACATCTTCTAATTTGTACCTGTCAATATAAATTAATATGGAGTAAACTTTTAAAGAAGGAAAAATAATTTAAATTTGATTTACCTTGGCTCAATTAGCCAACGGCTAATTAGGGGTCGATAACAATGACTCCTACCCTTTCCCATGTGTCCAATACTGCATACTTTTTGTTGTATTGATTTCCATCGGGATCATAGTAATACTGTTGATTTATTATCAAAATCATTAAAAATAAATCAAGGATATATAAATATATATATATATATATATATATATATATATATATATATATATATATATATATATATATATATATATAGGATAATTGGATTCTAATAATCCCTATTTTCACCAATTGAACAATGATGGACCGTACTTTCACTTTGTATTTTGGTGGTCCAAAAAAAAAAAAAATTGGATTGTAGTGGTATCAAATCCACCTCCACATTCTTCTTATTCTTTTCATTCCTACACTATATTATTTTTGTTTTTTTTCGTTCCTGCCCCTAGAAAGTTAATAAATTGTAATTTCTAAAACATTTTTTAAATTATTTTTTTGAGACTCCAAATAATTATTATAATTTTTTAAAAATAATATAAGTGAAAAAATCGTAAAAAATAGTAAAAAAATGAAAAAAATTGGGAGAAACGCTGTAAATTCATTAAAAATTATTGTAAAGTGTTATACTAATTTTTGAATCAAATGCAACACAAAATCTATGATTCCCTTGAAAATATCCCACTACAATCCAATTTTATTTTTTTTGGACCACCAAAATACAAACTGAAAGTACGGTTCACCATTGTCCAATTGATGAAAGTAGGGATTATATATATATATGCACACATTAATTAAAGGTACAAATTTTCTTTTACCAAACCAAGCCTTTCAAACATAGAAAACCTAATCAAACTATCCCACATTAATATTGTTTAATTCTATGTCCATTAAAAGAGAAAGAAAGAAATAAACTCATATTTTAAAAAGAAATAAAATCATATTTTAAAAAGAAACAAATTTTCGTTTGAATGAATTTAAGGATTTTTAAGGTGGATGCTGTCATAATATAGGATTTAATAATTTTCTTGAATTAAAAAATATTAAAAAAAGAGTTAGGGTGCGAAATTTATACACGATTTGTCAGCTTATTTGAAGGAAAAGAGGAAGAAAAATTTATTTATGGGTCATGCCCAACTCAATGCACATTACAAATGTGAGGCCTTGTCACCTTATACTCATTTTGAGGTTTCAAATTTCAAGGTGAATTGTTAAAATTTATAGCTAATTGACTGTAATCTCTGCTTTGAAAATTATTTTAAAGATTAAAATATATGTTTTAGATTGATCTAGAACAGTAAGCGCCTTCAAATATTTGAAAATAAAGTTATTTTAACAAGAACCCATCGTTCTAAAAAGCATGATGATCAATGGATACATCTCTAAAGATCGCACTAGTTTTGCACAAAAAAAAAGAAGAGAAAATCAATTAGTTACATATATTATAACTGAAAAATAAATATGAATTTGGGGCTGATTCGATGCACATCGATTTTTTTTTGACAAAAATCTAATGCACATTGATAATTTCTCATCCATGCTAATTTTGATTAGAATTTAACAACTTCAAGTCAATTTGTGCCACCATCAAATCAAATGCATCACCCCAAACATTGATCCTCCTTCCCACCAATTATCTCCTTTGATTTTTCGATCTTACATTCAAAAGCATATACTTTTAGACCAACAAGAAGAAAAATTTAATGAATGAAATTAGATCTACATCCTTTTCCCCTTTCATTTTCTACAAATAACCATTCAATAAAGTCACAGGAATTCAAACACAGAGTAGCAAGAAAATTTAAAGAGTTATACCTTATAAACACGTCTATTTACAACAACACGCTCCTCCGCAAGCCAGCCAGGAAGAAGCCAAGAGTAGGTTGGGGAAGTGTGGTCATGGAAAAAGGATTCAGACCCCGGTTCAAGCCTGCTTCCGTTTTGTAAACGTCGTTGTTCGATTCTTTCCAATGTTGCAAGTGTCTCCGGTGTTGGCTGCCAGTGATGCACCCTCTCATATCGAGGTTTTCTTAACCTTGAACCAGAATGTCTTGCAGCCATTTGATTCATGCTTCTCTCAGCAAGTAAACCTGAGGTTTTTTTTTTTTTCTTTAGGAGAAATGAGGATGATTTAATCTGTTGTTGGTCACATGAAAGAGAAGTGCTGAGTTGTATACAGGTATATATAACTGTGGAGTTTTTGGGTTGGTCATTGAACTTATTGAAAATTGCATTTATGCCCAACTTTTAAAAGTCTAATTTTCATTCAATGCCCTTGGATGTGTGCTTAGAAATTAAAAAATGCACACCTAAAGAATAATACTATTAAATAAATTTGCAATTTTCAACCTTAATACTTATGACTCAATAATATATGGTCTTCTTTAAATTGAAGGTTTTTTCTTTAGGAGAAATGAGGATGATTTAGTCTGTAGTTGGTCATATAAAAGAGAAGTGTCTGAGCTGTATACAGGTATATATAATTATAGAGTTTTTGGGTTGGTCATTAAATTTGTTGAAAATTGCATTTGTGCCCACTTTTTGGAAGTCTAATTTTCATACTATGCCATTGGATGTGACCTAAAAATTAAAAAGTGCACACCTAAAGAAAACTACTATTAGAATAACCGATCGAGTACAAGCTTTGCAACTTTAACCTTAGTTTGTATACTTAAATTGTGTTAAACTTGTGGGTTGCAAATTATAATCTTAGTATGCTGTGGTCTTCTTTAACTGAAAGTCTTTTCTTTGAGAGAAATGAGGATGATTTAGTCTGTCGTTGATCACATGAAAGATAAGTGTCTGAGCTGTATACAGGTATATATATAACTGTAGAGTTTTTGGGTTGGTCTTTAAAAAGTTATTGAAAATTGCATTTATGCCCACTTTCTAGAAGTCTAATTTTATTCTGTCATTGGAAGTGTGTTAAGAAATTAAAAGCGGACACCTAAAGAATACTACTATTAAAATAACTGAGTACAAGCTTTACAATTTCAGTCATAGAAAAGTGGTATACTAGGCTTGCATAATAAAACTATTCTTATTCAATGTACTTGAAACACGGAACTATAAGGCTTTACAACTTAGTTCTAGTTTAGTTCATTCTAATATCGATAATATAGACGACATAAAAGCTATATGCTTATACTAAGTGATAATTAATGATTATATGTTATGTATGCAGTTTGAATATGTGGTACTCTACATGATTAATTATTGATGTCAAAAATTAACTAATACGGTCCTACGGAGCATAACTCACTTCACACGCACGTGCTTAATCAAGTTAGTTCGGATCGTCTGTACTTTGTATAGCACACGAAACAAAATTTAGGGGATCATATATAAAAATAACAACCATTTTCTATAATAATTAATTACACAAATTTTGATTCTTACTAACATTTTACACTTCCTTCTAAAACTTTGTGCATGTAATATATGTCAATTTATTCTTTGTTTTAATATATTTAAAAGCCTTATGAATGTGTAGCGATCAACTATACATTTACCGTATATATATTATCACCAATGATATATCGTTTATTATAGATTATTAAGTTGTTTCTTATTTATTTTTCAAAATTTATAATTTCAGTTGAAAATAAACTGATATACTAATACTTTAAAGTAACATATGATGAAACTTAAATAACTAAGAATGACAATATGTTATTTGAATTGGTTGAGTTAACTATAATTTTATATGTTTTAGGAATCATTGTTACCAGGGACTGCATTTTGAATATTGCCAAATATAAAGGATCGCATTTGAAATTCGAAAAGTGAATGGGCTGATTTGCAATTTTAAAAATAAACATTGCATGTAGACATAGTTATAAAAAATTATCGAAAACATTGGAAATCTATTGAGATTTCCTTACAAAAAAAGCCCAATAATAATTATTGTTCCCATTTAAAATCATATTTACCCCTTTTTTTTTTTCAAAAAATGGGCCTTTTTCTCTTTTTATATCTTTTAGGCTTTTGGCTTGCATTATGCCATAACAATCAACAAATCCTGTGGGATATTTGATTATAATTTAATTCCTTTTAAAATTCAAAATTTTTATATTTGTAACATGAACAGCAAAATGGATTTAAATATTTCATAAATCCATAGATATAAACATTATATAATTTTATTTTTTTTTACATATTGGGTTTAAAAACTTTAAACAAAGTGTCAACAAAAATACAATATTTGAGAAGATTTTTAGGGTTGAAAAATAAATATTGTGACAATTAAGATTTCTTGTTATTAGGATTTTATAATTTTAAAGGACTTATTTTAGTTAATCATAGTAACATGTTTTGATTTTTTTATATCAAAGCTCAATTTTAGAGAGCTCGGGCTTAATTGAAGAAAGCTTGGTACAAAATGTGAAGGTAAACGGAATAACAGAAGATATCTTCAACTATCATATGCAATCATGCAATTCCATTGGATACTCTTAGACAAGTAGAAAAGAATGTTTGCCTTGATGGTTGTGCAAATTGTTGTTATGTGTTGGAGTGTTCTCACGGTTGCATGTCTGCTTGTTTATCCTCCTTTTTCTTTGTGTCATTTGAGACAGATCAAAGCCTCCAGCCTGGATTATAAATTTAACGGGCTAGCTAGCACAAGCTCATTTAAATATATAAATGTAAACCCAAATTTATCATGTCCTTTCGGCTGTTCCCCACCTTTCCACCTCCACCTCTTGAGTTCTGTTCGTTCGTCAGTTTATCTACGAATGCAAACCCTAAACTCTATATTCCATCTTCGCCAAGTTTAGGGGAAGTTTGAGTCGGTACATGTTCATTATTGTCCTTTAAAAAATAAAATGTATTTCATATTTAAATATTCTTCAATCATGGAAAATGTTATTGGATGATTTTGACAATCATTCTCTAATACATAAAGTCTAATTTAATCTGGCTGCAAAACCAAAACAACATGTCATTCTATTGAATACTCCATACTAGTCGAAGAGTGTGTTTTTCAATTATCAGCCTACAACCGAAGCTAAAAATAAGGAAAGATGAGAAGATAAAAGATTCATGAATTGATTTTACAATTGATGTATGATAATGATATTGATGGGAACCTAATGCCAAATAGGGAGAGTGAGAAATATGGAACTTTACCTATCAATGGTTTGTATCATTTCTTTATATACAAGGACATATGTGCATTGCAGAGAGTCCAGAGACCCATACAAGTTTTGCTTCTAGCGACCTTCCATAAAAAAAAATGACCTTTTTTTTTACGTAAAATGTTCTAGCTTTAATTTAATTTGTGTTGGAACGTAGGGTACTTAGACATTACTTTCAATTTTAACAATTTTAACAAAATGTCGTGCCCTTAACTAAAAATGTTGTATACAAAAATGTGTTAGATAATTGACCATTCATCTCACAAACGTTATTGTTGCCCACGTTCTATATATGTACTTGGCACTTCACCGTTTGCCTAATAATATTTCAATTAACACTTACTCATATAATTTATATTTTGCATTTACATAGATTGTGATAATGTTTTCTTACTTATTTACAAATATAAGGGACTAGCCTTATTATTGCCATAAAACTACTCTTTCCTTGCTACATTCACATAAGCGTTGAATGTATTCTTACATAGTTGCCTATGTAATGCTATCACATGGCTTACATTCATTAACTGATATTCTTTTCTGATAATATACACATACTTTATTCGTCTCATTATTGTCATATTTAACAATTTATGTCACCCTAATAAGGCTTTGGGGAGATCTTGGAAGGAAGTATGATCAATAACTTTATGACGAAGTGCATGTATGCACCATAATTGCCTTGTCAAAAGTCCTTGACGTTCTTACGGTACGAACCTCCATTCGATATGTCTACGGCCTTATCTATTCCTCTAATAAGCCTAGGCCCCTATCTAACCACGCAATATTTCTTCCAAGTTCACATAAACGAAGATATTGAAGAGATGCTTGCAAATGAAGCATTGTACGTATATGTTGGCACAATAAAGTATGAGTTCTTTATAACACGTTCATTCTTTTCTGATCGTTCATTCACTACAATCGCATGCCAGATATTCCTGTCATAGATTCATTCAAAAATTTACAAACCATACTTATCACGAAACATAATATGGAGTCCTCAACATGTACAAATTACTTAGTGATTGTCGTACTACCATAAACCAATGACTGTTGTATTACCATAAACCAGTATTCAACTATGTCTTCCATAAGACATTCACTCGTTTAAACTTCATGATTACGTAGTTTCCGTTGCATGCTTATCGTCAGGCATGCTTACGCGCATGCCCATTTTTCTTTTTGCAGGTTTTACACCTTTAGATCCTAGGGCGCATACATCTAATCCAAAGACTACCTGTGATATAATTCACATATCCAAAGTGTTAGAAAACAACTCTTGAGCCTTCGTGTGTCCACTGTGAGTTTGTTTTTCACACGCTTGTTAGAAAAAAACTTCATGATTCACGTAGTTTTCGTTGCATATGCTTATCGACAGGCACGCTTACACGCGTGTTCATTTTTCTTTTTGCAAGTTGTCTGTTTTCATATCCTAGGGCACATACATCTAAACCAAGAACTACCTGTGGTATGATTCATATCTAGAGTGTTAGGGGGAAATAAACTTTTGAGCCTTTGTGTGTCCACGGGTTTGTTTTTACACTTGTTTCGAGGTAATTGTTTAATCCATCTCTTACTCCTACCATAATAGATATTTGTTACATCATGTGCTCTCTACCGACCATGTTACTTCCTATAGGTATAGAGTATCCACGACTATAGCGGACAACACGGAACAGATAAAGCTAACAATGTTTGACAAACTTAAAAATGTCATTTTTGATGAAAACTGAGACAAGATTAAAAAGAAGTACCCTGAGGCTTGAGGTGATTAGTCATAATATCCTATTAGTGTATATAATCAATATTATAGGTGAAGTTTCAACAATGTGACCAATTTCCTTTTATGTGAATTACTTATACAAATATTTTTCTTTAGGACCTACGAGATAGCAAAAGCAAGTTGTTTGCCCGAGTTCTTCGTATTTTTATTGTAGGATTAGTATTCGTTGTCCAAATTCCAACCACACCCAGTATTAATGTTACGGTTGACTTTGTCTGGCCAATATCGTGGGAGGAATATGACTATAAGGTCAACGTAACTGCTTAAAATACAACAATGATCTTGGTCTGGACATATTATATCACACGATGTTTTAGGACCTTCTTTTGGTCTCTCTTAGTCAAATTATCTCTCTAACATTATTATTTTCTCTTTTTATTCTATTACCTATTGCCATGACATGTTATATTCCGTTACGATTTATTACATTATTTGGAATTATATTTAGTTTCTACAGACATAGTAACTTTTGATTTTTTTATTTTATCAATTACTCTAATTTTATTTGTGTATACCAGTAGGCTTGGATGAGTTGACTCAGAGGTCAGAGCTATTCAACGAATGCCCGCAGCAAAAACAAATCAGGTTTTTCGTACCAAACAATCCAACATAACCAACTACTCCACTGCATAGTAGTTGGTGGATTGGTACAATCTGATTGCTTAACAATTCAATGGACGATCCCACAACAACTCTGAATTAGGGTTCCAAAATTTTCCATCTTCCACTCGCCGGAATGCAGTAAATCAGGTAAATCTAGCTTAAACTTACAGTTGATTATCATAAATGCTTATGGTTTTGATCAA
Organism: Portulaca oleracea; assembly: GCA_029582165.1. Classification (NCBI taxonomy): domain Eukaryota; kingdom Viridiplantae; phylum Streptophyta; class Magnoliopsida; order Caryophyllales; family Portulacaceae; genus Portulaca; species Portulaca oleracea. The sequence goes on along the minus strand of CM055872.1, from coordinate 10,495,406 downwards.
TAGTGCCGAATTGCTTGGTTTTTCAGTATAGATTCACTTAATTCTTGCGAATTTTGGATGCATTCTTAGAATTCGAGTTCTGGGGAAATTTTTTCTGTGATTAGGGTTCCGAATGGTAGTTTGGTTCAATTGAGTTGCAATTTGGACAAGTTTGGGACCTAAAATGTACGTGATTTGCTTGGATATTGCTCTGTAATTGATGAGTTGTTCTATAGGGTTGAAAAATCAAATTCTGGAAGATTTGATCAGAGAGTAGATTGTCCTATGGATTTGAATCACATTTTGATGAACCAATTTCCTCTTATGCTTAATATCTTTCAGTAGTTTTCCATCAAGGGATCTGTAATTGCATTTCATGTTAGCTATGATGATACATAAGTCGAATTTTCCTTTGGAATTTTCTCCTGCCGAAACGGGTGAATAAATTTGCACTTTGCCAAATAGAAATGTGGGGCTGTTTTGAGTAAATTATGCTGGAAGTCATAAATTCTGCCAAGATGCTAACATGGTTAGTTATTCCCACACCAAAACCAAAATCGATACTCCGGAAACCCTCCAGGCAAGGCATGAAGAGGTTGGATGTGGTAGTGTTACCCCTAAATTTTGCAATTTAAAGAAGCATAGGAGGTCTAACGAGACATTTTATTCTTGTCCATTACAATCTAAGTTTAGAAAATAATCTTTTTAAACTATTGTGATTATAGACGTTTAGCCATTTCCACACATTGGAATTTGGAAGCTTTTCTTGCATTTTGGCTTCCTTTTGAGTTTTCAGGGCATTTCTTTAATGATTTTGCTTAGCTTTGTTGAATGAGTCGCATTGCGTCATTTGTAAAATACCACCTATTTCCAGGGGGTAATATCATTTATGGTTGTTATTTCCCCCGGGTGTGATTCCTAAGGCGTGCCTTTGTATCTGCCATGTTTTTCCGGACATCTTTATTTGGTTCGTCACAACTTAGTACCAAAGTGTCCGTTGACATAGCTGGTTTGAGCTAGAGAAGCCTTCATTGTCAATTGTAGGATGCGAAGGCATCTTTTGCACTCATGTCAAACCATGTAATCCTCTGAATGTTGTGTACATGGCAGACATCTAACAAATGGGAAGCCCAAACCGAAGTGTCGATGTTGGTGATGACGACGGATTGGGGATTGATGGGGCTGATAATATCTGGACCGAAAAGCTTGAATCTTATTTCATATATTTGATGGTGGATGAGATAGCAAAGGGAAACATGCAGACGACCACCTTCGCCAATGCGGCTTGGAAAACTATCGTAGAGGAGATAAAGAGGAAAACAGGAAAGGAATACACGTATTACCAATTGAAGAATAAGTACCATAATTTGAGGGCTCGATGGAGCGATTTTAGTAACCTCTTGAAAGAGAAAGAAATTCGATACAATTCGGAGACGGGTGAAGTTATTGCTACTGATGATGTATGGCTAAAGCTATATCAGGTATGTTACCGGTGTAATAAGTAGTAAGTAGTAATGCATTTTAAGGTCAGTTTAAAAAGCAGGGTAGGATAGACTTGTCAAAATTGACCTGACCCGAATGACTCGTCTGAACCTGACTCGACCCAAACCCGAAAAGGCAAAACTAATTAATCCAAAATGGACCTGGACCTCATGAGACCAAGCTCGACCCGAATTTAGCTTTTACTCAAGTAGTTGGTTTTTAAACGATAGTCTTATCTGACGAAAAACAAAGCAATTTGAAACCAATCCTGACCCGTACATGACCCAACCCAAACCCGAACCTGAACCTTATTGACTGGAACTAAATCCAATGCACTTATTTGATGTTCTAATGCAGAGATGTAGACGAGCAAAAACTTTCCGAAAGAAAGGACTGAAAGACTACGATAAGTTATGCGTCATTTTCGGCTGCCCAGAATTCCAATACATTCGCGATGACAATGACAGAAAAAATGATCATCTGTCTGACGGCTCAAGTGAAGGAGGAGAATTTGCACACAGGGCTAAAAAAGGCAACAAATTCAGCTTCAGATCACCGGGCATGGACACGACAAAGGGGGAGAAATCCTACTACAAGAGGCGAAAACTCGATAAGAAAACGAGCTCTACCACTGCTTCACTGGACTCGGTGGGTGACGGCGGTGATGGCTGTGGAAGCCAATCTGAGCAGCAAGTCCAGGATGTTTTGAGATGCATGGAAGCGCTCAATGCGCTAGATGGCATAGATGGACCGTCGTATGCCAAGGCGACAAAATATATACACGACGACTCCTTGTGGAGAAAAATGTTTCTCTGCATGCCAGATCAAAGGAAGAAAGATTGGATACTCAACATCTGATCCAAAAATATACTGTGAAACAGTGGGATGATGCTTGTGTACAGGAGATTGTTGAATTTTTTATGAAGTGTATGTAAACTTGATAATCAATCAAATTCAACATGAACTCAGGGTAGCTCATATCTGATGTGATCTTGCGTTACCTTATCCGTTTAATACTAATCTTTTTCAGAATTAGGGTTTGGCATCATTGACCAAGGTTGTTAGAACGAGGATCTTAACTTGGATTTATGTGGTAGTTAAGATCAGAATTAACCCTCGTTGGATCGTAGGTCGGAACATAGATATTAGAATCGCATCGAGGATTTTAGATCATAAAATTATTAGATTGTAGATCAGGTTCAGGATTCTAATAACTATGTTATGGACTACAGTTATCAAACATTTATCCAACAACAAAAAACAATGAAAGAGTTTTTGTCATATCTATTCCTAAGTACTACCTCTGTCCCTAAATAAATGTCAATTTGACTAAATTTTAATTATTAATTACTCACAAATTATAATGAGTTACAATATAAAATTAACATCATTGTAATTTTTAGTACAATATCTTTCTAAAAGTGGTAATTTAATATTGTAACTCACTATAATATTTATAAGTAATCAATGATCAAAACTAAGTCAAATTGAAAACTCATTCATGGACAAAGGTAATAACTGTTAGTGTTTAAGTATAGTTCTACTTCTAAAACCTACAGATAAAAAGTTACACAAAAGGGGGTTTCTTTTTTTAGTTTTTGTTGTTCCACATTGAATCAATATCTAAAGAGGTTCTTCAGAAAAGAAAAAAGGCTAAACAAAAGCCAATTTTGTGGCAAATTTACCAATCAATGAAATTGTATAAGCTCATTCAAAACTGTGTATTTTGCGGGTAAGTGGCAACTTCATGATAAATATTAGGTCGGATATGTTTGGGAGAACATTGGTGTGAGTTCATATTTGCTACACTTAACTTCACAGCAAAAACATTCATTCTCCTCAGTCTGTATGCCTCACAACTACAGATTACCAAGCAAACCACTGTATTATTTATTTAGTCTGTAGACTTTACCCTAATCCCTTCTGAAAAGCAAGCTCTAAATACTTGAAACTATATTAGTCCTCATGAATTTGAAATCGATCAATCTTAATCACTCAACCCAAGATGAGACAGCAAATTCTCCACATCCAAATCCACATTCGCTCCCGTCCCTGCAGAGCTGCTCAAGTCCGAGCTTCCATTCTCATTATCGTTGTTCAATGTCAAATTGAAGATCGCTTCCGGGTTATTCTGCAACTCCCTCAAGAACTCGTTGTACTCTGAACTCCCATTCTCCATCTCCATCTCCATCTTTTTTGTCGGTTCGCAATCCACCTTTCTCTTCTCAACCAGCACCACATCCGGGAACGTATACTTGCATTTTTCTGCCCCGACATCTGCAATATTCGCCCCACGCAGCATGTAGCCGAGTGCATAATCCCCGGGCTTCAAACTGGTCAGATGGCTCTTCACCAAAAAACGAAGGTCAGTCTCAATCAGACCCAAATCCGACATACGGGCGACTTCAATGTTGGCCACAGAAGAAAAGGACCTTTTCTCCCCAGGGACAATCTCCACGTCTAACACGACAAACACCTCGAGCTCTTTCTGGGTTTTTATAGGGTAAAACGGCTTAAACCAATACTGCCCGGCATGCATCTTGTCACAGCGCCATGTAAATGGGTCCACAAAGTGAATGACATTATATCTTACCGAGACACAGATAACAAGAGGGCCGAAATGCCCGAGACTCTCTGCCAAATTGGATGGGAGAAGAACCAGGTCTTTGGTGCAAAGCGGACAGACATAAGCAGTGGTGCAGCTCTGACTCTTAGGCTCCTTCTTCTTGTTCACGCTCTTGTTCTTGTTCTTGTTCTTGTTCTTGTTCTTGTTCACGTTCTTGTTCTTGATCAAGCATCTTTGGTACAACTCGCCGTGAGCATTGTCTGGCTTAACCAGAGCGACATTGTCAATGCCGTCAACGAAGTCCTGGGCATGCTTGACTTTAAGAAAGTATACATCGAACCCTTGCCCGACTTTCCTCAGATTGACAGCTGGAATGGTATCGGCAAGGAAAATAACCCGCGGTTCCAACTTCAAAACAGATTGCGCGTCCTTTCGCCCATACGGCCTGATCTGGAGCACAAAGTTGGACGGGCGAAAGGGGCCCGCGAGCCGGCACGGCCTGCATTGTTGGAACTTGACCAGGTAGTCAACAATGCAAGTCCTGTCAAGCTTTTCGCCAGCCTTAGTCTCGACTTGGAGAGTCATACTGACTTTGAAACTGTTCTTCGAGACGTGCTCCGAGTGGATATAGTGAAAATGCACCACCTTTGTCTTCATGTTTCGGAGATGGCGTTCGAGCATCCTGATAAGGAGATCTAGGAGCTCGGCCAATTGTGGGGCACTGCCGGAGTGTAGTGTTTGCCACAGTTGGGGCAAAAAGGGATGACGATGAATTTGGGCAGTCCGGTCATGGGGTCCGCCTCGAGCTTGATGCAGTACGGGCAGATTGCCGAGTCCTTCAGGCGGGTGGCCACGTACCCGCATCTGCACATTGATGCAAGCTGCGGAGAAAGCAAGTGTTACGGAAGAAAACAGAAGAAATAAATGTTACACAACTATGCAAGCATTGCTCGTAAAACACAGCTAAAGTCTAATACTCCGAAATCCCGCCCAAGCGGGGCATGGAGGGGTGAATGTAATTTAGAGAGACCGGTTGTTTTATCTGAACCAAATTTAGAAATTGTTCGCTAACTATTGTTTCATGGAAAAAAGGAGTTTGTAACGCATTTTATCTTAGTCCATTACAAGCTTAACTCTAAACCCTTAAACAACTATGACTCACATAGTCTTATGAATCACCCCACCATGACAAGCAAAATAATCAGTACAAACCGAATATATGAATTTGTCCAATCCGAAAAAAACTATGTATCGTCATGGATTTACTGAATTTCAACCTAGACTGAATTGACCAAAAATCAAGACACGATATTAAAAATACTACAAAAACAGGATAATGGTAATCAATTTCTCCACTAAATTTTAACTTTGATTGACTCGAATATGATCGGGACCCGATATTTTTGCCAGCGTTACCCCATGAAACCGACTTCCATTTTACTCTTATCACGCAGTGACACAGGACAATCATCATGACTACTCTTAGATAAGGTCACAACCATTCAATCAAACATATAAAGACAAAAACAAAGTTTTCAAATCATCAAGTCAACACTCCCTAGAAAAAGTCCTACCATGAACTCCAACAAACAAATAACTCTCCGAATTCCTTGCCCTAACCCTAACCCTAATCCAATCGTTTGCCCTAACCCTAATCCAACCACACTCAATCAAAAATCGTTCACATAAATTCATTCACGCAAGAATTACCAAAACCCTCCGAATTTCCAAACCATCAAACAAACAAACAACCAACCAAGATCGCAACCAAAACCCTAAACAAAATTATCCCAAAACATCCAAAAATAACAGATGAACAAGGTTACGATTCTTACCATCATCGTCCCTCTTTCTACCCCATTCAACGAATCAATAATCATATTCTTTCGATTCTTATTCATCGGCATTATAGGCGGAACAACAATCTTCTTCTTCGTCGTCGTCTTCGAAATCACTTTTTCCCTACAACCCCACTTCAATCGTTCAAATTTATCACGATAATCACCCTTGACAGTTGCCCTCGTTGGCTGTGGAGATTTCTCAGGTTGATTTTCTTTCGTAGTCGACGACGGCATTGATGAAGCTCTATGAATGCTTCAACAACAAATTTGACTGGAAAAATAATTCGATGCAAATTCGATCCGAGAGAATGAGAATCAGAGGATTCAGAAAGACGGCTGAAAAGGGTTTCTGAGAGTGATCGTTGCTAAATAAGATTTTCGTGATCACATAGCATCGTATGGGGGGGTGCCCTCTTTATATAGAAAAAGGAAAGAATAAAATCCGAGTCAAAGACGGTTTCTGTTGTATAGGAGGTTTGTTTCGAATAAATTAATAAATACAAAAAGGTAAGGTATTTTCAGCTTTTGTCAATTATGGTAATTAGGTAATTCTCGTGATGCGTACTGTATTTGTGTCATGATCAGATCTCATACGTCGATTTTATTTATTTTCAAAAATATTAATTTTGATTTTAAAATTGTGAAAATTATGTAAAATTAAATAAAAATTATTTTTTTTAAAGGATTTTTTTTGTTAACTTTGAGCTAGTCTATAATATCCCGTGTAATGCACGAATCATATTTCAATAATTTTACGTTGTTTATTTTATAGAGTAATTTTATAATAATTATTAATCCAATCTTATAAAAATATTATTTATTATGGATAAACTATCATTTGAGTTTAGTTTATTTCATGTCCACAACGATTATGGATAAATAGTTTAAGTTTATTTTTCGACTTAAGAAGGATTGAAAGATGCTTGTTTTTGGAAATAACTGTTACGACAACAATTACGTGACAATTCTATTTTTTTTTTGTTTTTTCATTATATATTACGTGGATTTTAACCTCTTGTTCAAGTTTTTAATCTATACTTATTCCAATTTCTTATTCTTGTTTTGGTAGCTTACATATAATTTTAATTTTTTTATTATTAAAAGTATATATAGTAGTTTCAATCAAAAATTTTATTATCTAATATAGTTATTAAAAAGAATACGAAACAATTTTATAGCTTTTTCATGAAAATTTTACTTTAGTATCTATTATTATATTTTATTTCTTAGCTTCTGGTCATAATATTATAATAGTAAATTAATGAAATGAAAGGTATAAATTGCTCTAGTTAGGTATTAGATATTTGTAATTTATGTATGTATGATCTTATGTATTTCTTTTGCTTTTTTGAAAAATTTAAAATGTTCTAATTGTGTATGCATTAAATATTGGTAACTTATGAATAACTTTAGGTATTTTTTTTTCATTTTTATTAATATTATATTTATGAATGTAATAATAAATTATGTATGTTTGAATTTTGCTTTGGAATTCACCAAACCTTTTAAATTATTTCTTTTAGGTTTAGATTTTTCTTAGAAACTTGTGTTTTAATATATTTAATAAATTATGATGGATACCGGATAAAAAGATTGAAACAAATTTACCGACTTCCATTGTTTCCGGTGACCTTTGGCCGGAGATACAACTACTGCGAGAAATATTCCCGCGGCCAAGTCTCCCTCGCTCGGATGCAATCCCGAGACCAGCCACTCCCGATCTGCCACCCTCGACGCCATCCAAAACCGATTGTTAAAAAAAAACGAAATGAAATTGTACTGTATATGGCCGGTGTTTGAGAACGTCGTTGTTATCTGGCACTAGTAACATCCGGTCGTTCGAAAATTGGTATTGGAAAACTGGTCAGCAACGGCAGTGAGAAATCATGTTGTATCAAAGAGCGGAGGCGGATATCAGGGGCAACGTCAATCGCGAAAGGCAGAAGGGTTTTGAAACTTAAATTCCAAGGTATGTTGTATACAAATACAATACGAAAATATTGCAAAAATAATTAGTGAAAGACATATGGTTGAATGGGTAGGAATTTGTTTACTATAAAATAGGTTGTAAGTTCGAATCTCAGCTTTTTTCAGAATTTGAAAATAAATAAAATCGATGTATGAGATTTGATCATACCACATGTACGTTACACATGGCGGTAATTACCATAATTGCAAAAAGCTGGAAATTGCTATACATGCTTCCAAATACATAATACTACTTCCGTTTTTATTTATCTGTCGCCTAAGAAATTGTGTTAAAAACTTTGACCGTTAATATCTTAATTTATAAATGATTTATCAAACAAAATTGAAGTCACTAGATTCGTAATGAAAAATATTATTAGAAAAATATAATATCATATTTTTTTATAAAAATTTTATATTAAAAATTATTAATAAAAAATTGACAATGAAATAATGGAGGGGGTAATAAATAACCTAAACTAGTCCCACTGACAAAAAGATTTTTTTTTTGGAAGGCAACAAAAGATTTGTTTTCAACTTTTAAAAATTATGCATTAAAGAATTTGTTTTTTTTATTTATATTTCACCATGACCAATACATTATTATATTGATCTAATACATATATTACCAATTACTCGACTTAAAATTGTTGAGAGAAATTAGAGACTTCACATTACCGTTGTCTGGGAGCGGTGCTGAGAGATGGGGAGGGCCAGTGCCTGGCAATTGCTTGTACCAAGATTAAAGCAGACTGGGAGGTGGAAGTCGCTGAGGCAGCTACGACGCGTTTTGGAATCCAAGTAGCAAGCTCGTTGGGGGTGAGAAAAGTTGTGCTGGAAATGGATTCTCAGAGTGTAATAAACTATTTGAAGAAGAAACAAACAAAAAGGGGTTTGGTTGGTATGCTAGCCCGGGATTGTTCTAAATTCAGTAATTGTTTTGATGTTTTGCTTTTATCCTTTGTCAAGAGGTATTTAAATAAAGCAGCTCATGAGGCTGCTAAAGCTGATGTAGGTTGTAATCACACAAAAATGTGGATTGATGAGGTCTTGGTAGCGTCTTGATGGCAATTCAGGAAGAAAAAACCTCCTTAATGAATGATTTGGCGATTGCTCTCTTCTCAAAAAAAAAAAACGTAGATTTGAAGTTGATTTGAAGTTGATTTGTATGTCAATATAGTATACAAAATTAGATCATATGAGCATAAAATACTACGCCAAAATGTCATTTTTATTGGAGCAATGAACAAGGATAAGGATTTTAGCTTTGGGGAATGGTATTCTGACTCGCACTTGCTTTATGGTAACTACTAGAGAAGCTAAAAGTATCTACTACCCCTGTCTCAAAATGTTTATCTATTGACAAAATTTTTAATGTTGATTACTCACAAATTATAATGAGTTGCAATATAAAATTACTGTCATTGTAATCTTTAGCAAATTATCTTTCTAATGTTAGTGATTTCATATGTTAATTCATTATAATTTGTGAGCAATTAACAATCAAAATTTAGTCAACTGACAAATATTTTGGGACAGATGTAGTATAATAGAGGTTTTATGAGGGTACTATCCATTCGTTTATGCGGTTAGCAGGCTGCGGTGTCACATCGTGCCGCAACTTTCCATATTCCACCATAACCCACCACAATCCACCACAATCTACCACAACTCACCCCAATCGACTTTTTCTAATTTCATTTATCTTTTTATTAAAAGTTAAATTTTCCATATTTCACCACAACTTTCTCCAACCCACCACAATCCACCACATTTCCTCCACACCGCACCGCACCGCAGCCAACCATATAAATTAACGGGCACATAATAGTTTTGTTAAATCTCCACACTTTAGTAGGATAGGATACCTTTCCAGCTATCTAAGCTTATATCAATCTCTAAAAATTAAAATGCCTTAAATCAACATATTATATGTGGGGCCCACATATTCAAGTATGGAAGAAAAATGATACTCCCTCCGTCCTAAAAAAATTGTCCTCTTTGACTTTTCATGAATTTTAAGACTTGTTAGTCAAATATTATGAAGTACCTATACTACCTTTAATTGAGTTGGAGCCAAAATTTAAAGGGTTATTATAATTAAATAATCCAACGTTTGAGGCAATTTGAATACAACGAACTGACCTTTGAAATTTGGATTCAACGAACTATACTTGACATCCTATTATATTGAGTGAACTTTTATCGATTTCAATTCGTCTAAAAAGTAACCTAACAAAAGTGAATGCTTACGTAAACTATTTGAAAGGTGAAAAGTAAAGAAAAAACACTTTGACCAATGACCACCATCAGAAGTCACTTTTCCGATGAGTTAAAATTCGTGAAAGTTCATTCAATCTAATAGGATGTTAAGTATAATTTGTCAAATCTAAGTTTCAAAGGTTAGCTCGTTGTATCCAAATTGCCCAAAAGGTTGGATTATTTAATTTTAATAACCCGAATTTAAATTTCAAATATATGTCTAGAAGAATCCTTGGAAGTAAAGGAAATATTGAAGGGCATTTTGAGAACTTCATATTTTTCTACATTCCATGTATAGAAAGTAGACATTAATTTTAGGACATCCTTAAAAGGAATATGAGACAAATTTTTTGGGATGGAGGGAGTAATAACTTCAAAGCAATGTGAGAAAAATAAAAACTTTTTTGACAATTGAAACCGATTTATTTGAGATTATTATAATTTTGTAAACAATTTACTTCAAAGCCAACTTTACAAGCATTAGAAACGCTCTAACAATTTTTTTGTGGCAACTTTGCTAAAACTAAAAGTCATTTTTGAAAAAATTATTAGTTATATTCACATTAAAAAGATTATATAATTATATTCACATTAAAAAAATTATATATTACTAGTATAGTCATACCAAAATATTCAACAAATCATCGCTAAAACAATCTAATTCAATTTAACTCTTAAATAATACAGTCTCACCATAAAACTTATTCATTGACAAGATATTGACATTTTTCTTCCACCCCTTTTTTCAAAAGTCATGTTTTCAAAAATCATTTATGGCAACTTTGCTAAAACTAAAAGTGATCTTTTGAGAAATGATTAGTTCTATTCATATTAAAAAGATTATACAAGATTGATAATATAGTCATATATCCTAATATTTAACAAATCATCGCTAAAACAATCTAATTCACGTTAACTCTTGTAGTCTCACCATAAAACCTATCGGTTCACGAGATATATTCAAACTATTCTCATAGAACCCTCAAACACTATCAACTAAAAGAATTATTTTAGAAAATATCCAATGTTCAAAAATGAAACCATGGATTCCAATTCTCATACAATTATAAACACATTTACTTACTCCCTTTGAATTGGATCCCCATCTTCACCATCACTCAACCCAAGACTAGCAAGATAATTTTCCAAATCAAATTCCACATTTTGCCCTACTCTTCCCACAGAAGCCATGTTCATATCAGTAGTTTTTCCCTTCTTATCATCATTCAATGACAAATAGAACATTGCTTCAGGGTTTTTCTCCAAATCCCTCAAAAAATCACAGTATTCTGAACAATTCTTCTCCGGTTTCGTCATCAGTTTATCATCCTTCTTCTCAAGCAGAACCACATCTGGCAAAATGACGACACCAGCAACATTCGCACCATGCAGATCATAACCAAGAACGACGTCCCCCGGTTTCAAGACCCCCCCCAGATGACTCCTCACTGAGAACCGAACGTCTTTCTGACAACCGAATTCTGTCACCCGGGCGACTTCCACATTGGCCAGGGAATAGTCTTTTTCCTTGGAGACACTCTGCACATTTAACACTGTAAACTCGACGAGTTCATCCCGGGTTTTTACGGCCTCAAAGGGTGAATCCCAGTACTGCTCGGGGCTCAGGACACATTCTGACAAAGTGAAGGGATTCAGAAGAGTAATGGATGCATTCACTTTCGTGCAAACGAGTAAATGCCCGGTATTTTCCGGTACAGATGGGAGAAATACTAGGTCTGCATTGCGAATAGGGCAGATCGAAACAGGGGTGTAAGTTTGATCGTCAAACGAAAGCGTTTCTTGTAGCTTGGTTGGAGCAAACATGGAGATGGTGACAATGAACCGCTTTGCAGACTGTTGTCCAAGAAAGAAGACGTCGACCCCCTGATCAGACATTCTCAGGTTGACAGCCCGGTTTCTCGGTGCAAGCATCAAAGCACGGTCCACCGACTTCAGAAGATGTCCCCTGCACGAGCGGGACCCATAGGGTCTGAGTTGGACTTCCGAGTTCCATGGACGAGCAGGGCCCGTGAGCCGACATAGCCGACATTCTAGAACCCTGATTAGATACTCAACCACGCAAGTTCTTTCCAACCTGTCACCGGATGGAGTGTGCTTCTCGACAGTGACATTGATTTTGATGCTACTATTGTTGGAAACTGCCATCGGGTGCGAAAAATGTGCACTCAATACAAATAATTTGAATTTGTATAAATCGTATTGGAGCAGTACAATGAGGAAGTTTAGGAGGTCCGGTGACGGTGGGGAAGTTTGATGACAGTTATCGAGTCCCGAGTAGTACTTCCCACAGCTGTGACAATGGTTTACAACGACGAATTTTGGTAAGCCTGTCATGAGGTCCTTGTCGAATTTGAGACAGTATCGGCAGACGGGGAGACTGCTCGGAGCAGGATCGATGAACAATCCGCATTTGCAGATAGAGCCACCCTGTGGATCAATGAGTTAGTAGCAACGAAAAGAACCAAATGTTGGATGGTTTATGAAACCATTGCAAATGAAGGAAGAAAAAGAATAGCTCTCTGATAAGAAGCTAAGATAGTGTCATGAAATCTTGTCAAACAAGAAATAAAGTGACCAAAATCAACCTGGCCCGGAAATGGCCCGAACTGGACCAACTTACCTAACCTAGAGCTGGAAAAGAACTCTGATCAAACCCAATTGCCCGAATTTGTCCGTCGTAGAGAAAAGGGGTCATCTGAATTTCAAAATTTTTGACTGAAAATTCCAACACTCATATTTCGACCGCCTGAATCCGATTTCGACCCACATAAATGCTTATCTTAATTGGCCGACCCGAATAAAGGGGAGTAGCGAACATCAATTTATCGTCCAAATTTTAACATTAATCAATTGAACAGACATAAATTTGACTCAAGCCCTGGACAGTCCCCTCAGACTGCTGGCAAAATTTTGCCCGTGACCCGAATGTCTGAATTTGTCGGACCCGAAAAAATGTCGTTTTGTCCGACTACTGAATATTCACACAAAATATCTCTTTTTCTATAGCCCTAACCCGATTTTTACGCGAATTTAGCTCCCTCAGAATTGTACGACCCTGTTTGACCCAAAAAACCGGGTCCGAACTCGGGTCAGTGGGCCCGGGTGCTCAATTCCTATAATACTGAACCCTTCAATCAAGTCATACACAAAAAAACTGAATCTTGGTATCAGAATTTTGCCATTCCACACCTCTAAGAGCACTAGCAATGCGGAATGAAACTCATGGAATTCTGACACTCTTTCTCCTATTTGGCACACCCTCTCTCCTCCTTTTCTTCCATTCCTTTGAGTTATGGAATGCTACAGAGTTCCAAAACTCAAAGGAATGAAGAAAAAGGAGGAGAGAAGGTGTGCCAACTAGAAGAGAGAAGATCAAAATTCCATGGATGGAATTTTGCATTGCATATGCTCCACTGCAACAAGAACAATTTCACAAAACCCTAACCCTAACCCTAGAATCGTTCACCACCCAATCAAACCCCGCAAGAATTTCACAAAACACACGCAACAAACACTAAAACTTCTCAAACTTCATACCGCAGCAAAGAATCAACTCCACAAACTCACAAAAACTCCATCAAAATCAGAATCAAAAACAAGAAATTCGAATTGAAATTTGGGGGTGTTCTTACTTCCTTCATTGCGGAGCCATTGCAGAATTGATCAAGCAGCATCTTCCCATGAATCGACGACAATGTCGGTTGAATCTTACGGGATGAATTCCTATTCTTCTTCGAAATCGCTTTGTCTCTAGAACTCCACTTCAGTAGTAGTAATCGACAAGATTTTTTATCATCATCAATCGCCATTGATGATGTAAAATAATAACCTTCAGTAAAAAGATGACAAAATATGTGATCTTTGATTCGTTCCTGAAATCCTAATTGGGTAATATGATGTAAGCATCGGCGAACTTATATTGGTTGAACAGGAATTAGCGATAGCAGTCGTTGTTAAATATGATTTCCTTGATAGGGCATGGTTTTTAAAAGGGGGGAAAAACAAAGCTCTAAACGGTCAAAGGTTTGTAGTATAGAGAAACTGCCAAATAAGAAAATAACTATCAAGGCACTATTGCAAAAATTACTGGGTGTGCACACATCTTTTTTAACTGACTTGGGAGTCACAACTTTTTTTAATGCATTCTTGGGGATCATTAAACTTACTTAAATAGCTGGGGGGTGATATTCCGACCAGTTTTGGCCGGAATCAGGGAAAAGTCTTGTTTGCCCTTGAAAAATTGAGTGAAATGTCATTTTTACCCTTAATTTGCCCGCTCAAAACACTGCCTCTATTAATCTCTCCTCTTCATTCTCCAAAGGAAAAAAAAAACCTAAAAACTCCCTCCAGATGACTATTGAGAGGGTTTTTCATAAGACTGCTCCTCCTCGTGTCTTAGTGACAGTTGTGAATCAGATGCTGCAAGACCACATGAGCAATCACCAAACTCCATGGTTTGGTGCCCTCGAAAAGATGAGCAGCTGAAAATCAATTTCGATGGCTTGTTTGACTCACTGGTAAGGTGGGTATGGGGGAGGTTTGTAGAGATGTTCATGGTAATGGTGTCACATTGTCACGGCAACAACGAGAAAAGCCCCAGCCAACTAGCGTTTGACTCACGTTTTACGTCTGAAAATACAGTGAAGATATTCACTCATCATTCATCATTCATCAAACATTTCATTTCATCTCATACAAATTTGTACATAACTTCACTTAAAACTAATGAAATCAAGATTACTTCTTTGCTAACCCAAAATTAAAACCATGATCCCAATTTCTCCTTCTAGTATCCCAAACCCATTAAAACTACTGCAATCAAAATATTAGGAGTAAGTACTACTGATTTCCAAACAATCACTCAAACACCCCACTCTTCCCGACAAAGATTACTTCTTCCCAACCCTAAATTAAAACCATAATCCCAATTTCTTAATCACCCCCCTCCCAAAAAAAGAAAATCAGCATCAAATTTCATTTAATCCCCTTATGAATAGTATGAATCTTGCATTTGGGACAATACTTGTTCAACTCCAATTTCCCAGGCGTATTCAAGTTGTGCTTCTCAGTAGTGTACCTGTTCTTCACACACTTTGTGCACTCCACCGTAATCGTCGATCTCTTCAACGACCCGGCCCACCTCCTCGACCAGGTCCGGAAGTCCGCCCAGCCCGGACGCGCCGCTAGGACCCAGACGCCGGAAAAGGGCGTTGGAGAGCCGCCGATGGATGGCGGAGGTGGGGAAGCGGGGGCGATCTGGAGGGGGTGGGAAAGGGAATGGGAGAATGAAGAAGAGAGAGAAATCAAAGCAGTGTTTTGAGCGGTTAAATTAAGGGTAAAAATGACACTTCCCTCAATTTTTCAAGGGTAAATAAGACTTTTCTTTGATTCCGGCCAAAACAGATCGGAATATCACCCCCCAGCCACTTAAGTAAATTTAATGACCCCTGGGAATGCATTAAAAAAAAGTTGTGACCTGCGAGTCAGTTAAAAAAGATGTGTGGCACCCCCCAGCAATTTTTTGGGCACTATTGGTGATCTTTGTTTTTTGGGAAATTGGATTCCAATAATACGAACTTTTGACTTATCGCTTCTAGAACACGCCAGTTAAGCTTTATTTTGACTCGTCGGGAAAATGACATGGCGGTGGCTGGATCTATTGACTCTGCCACGTCAGCAGTATTGACTTAAAAAAAAGCCACGTCAGCAATATCTCTTCCTTCTCTCCTCTCTTCGTCATTCATCCGTTTCCCCTTCTTCTTCTTCTTCTTCAATGTCCAGTACTCAAGTGAATCTAAAAGGTGAAAACTAAGCACAAACTTCACCACCTCTCCTAATTTAATCTTCCAACACATACCCACCTCACACAAACTCAATTCATCACAGCATTGCTTGACTTTTCCATTATTCTCAACAGTAAGAGCATACACTAAACCCAACCTCAAAACTCCTTGAATCCACATACAAGACCATTTCTTCAATACTCATCTGACAAAACTCACTTTCTTCCAATGATAATCAAACAAGCATGACACAAGCAAATTTACCAATTCAAACTTTCCCTCAATGCAAAACTTTACACACAACTACAAGAAAGTTAGGTAAGTGTTAATTGTATCCACCCGTCCAACATCAACCTGCCTACTATATCATACACATACGCAAGACTCGAACTTTATGAATCCAATCGAAATCAAGATCATTCCGATGCAAAACAATCTCATTTCTTCACCCAAAAAACCCAAATCAAACCCAGAATCATACGGGGAAAAAAAAGAAAGAAAACTCAATCTCATCCCGGTTTAAAATGGGCAAAATCGAACATAAATCAAGAGGTGTGTAGATTTGAATCCATACCTTAAAAACCATTGAAGGACGCCAGAAAAAATTGAGAAGAGATTAATTTGTCGTGATGAATTTGGAAGATTTGGATTGAATGGGTCTGAAAATGAAGTTGGCAGGAGAGAGAAGGAAGAGAGAGAGAGAGAGAGAGAGAGAGGAGAAAGAGATTAGGTAGAGAGAGATAGGAGCAGATGAACTGCTAGGAAATGGAGAGGGTTCATTGCCAGATGAACTGTTGAGAGTTACATGCTGAGATTTTTTGGTTTATGAGTATTGGACATTGAAGAAGAAGAAGAAGAAGAAGAAGGGGAAACGGATGAATGACGAAGAGAGGAGAGAAGGAAGAGATATTGCTGACGTGGCTTTTTTTAAAGTCAATATTGCTGACATGGCAGAGTCAACAGCCTACCACCAGTGCGGTCTTGCGGCGGTCTGGCCGGATGAAACGGTCTTGGCGAAACGTGCGAAATCGGGCCAATCACGGTTTTAAAAGCGGTGCACTTTAACGGTGCGGTTTAGCGATGAATCAAAGCCGCATAAATTTCTATCAAACATCAAAAAATCTCTATTTAATAAAAAAAAAACACATTAACACCTAATTTACTAGTCAGAGAGCCAAATTTACTAGCTTGCTGGAATGTTGGATTGTTGTACTCACTGGAGTCATTGCTCAATTCCCCTTGGCCCTTACTCGACAGTCAGTGTAGTGAGACTGTGAGGACTGAGTGTGAGCCAGAGAGCCAAATTTACTAGCCCATACATAAGCCCAATAATACATTAACACCTAATGCTGTTTATTTTTTTTAACTAGTTAATTTATATTATTTTTGTATTAACTTTTGGGTAGAAGTTTTTTTTAACCAAAATTTATATATATATGTAATTAATTATATTAACGGTGCGGTGCCGGTTCCCCGTCAGTGTGAATATCCCGAACCGGAACCGCCCCGTTTAGTATCCGGTTTTTTCGGTGCGGTGCACTAGGTTTTTAAACCGGTTCGGTGTTGCCCGTTCCCGGTTTTTTTTATCTGGTTTCCGGTTCGATGTGCCGGTTCCATATTTTTCTTCCACCCCTACCAGCCACCGCCATGTCATTTTCCCGAGGAGTCAAAATAAAGCTAACTCGATGGCGTGTTACTGGGGGCAACAGGGGGTCAAAGTTCATATTATTCAGAACCTAATCGAAAGTTGTATTATTAAGTCTTATATGCCAAAAGTTCGTATTATTAGAATCCAATTTTCCTTGTTTTTTTATAAATTTTTGTTTTTATTTTTGCCTGCTGTGCATGTCATATGTATTTGACAATTTTGTTCAAATTCTTTAGTTTATAATAGTGCTGCAAAAATTCGTCCGATCCGGTTACCCGAATTGTCCGACCCGAAAAAATCGGGTCTGGACATAGGTTCTTTGTCCGAATTTCGATATTGACCAAATATTCGGACATAAAATCCCTCTTTTTTTCTATTGTTCGAACCCGATTTTATCTTCGTCCGAATTGTTCGACCCGGTCCGAAACTGGGTCTGGACATGAATTTCTCGTCCGAATTTTGACATTGTCCGAACGAATTTACCCGTACCCAAATTTTTGCCAGCGCTAGTTTATATTTGGCTTTGCGCAATTTAAAAAAAAAAAAGAGCAAATGCAGCAGTGATCCATATTTTTAGATTGTTAGTGGGGTCTATCATTTTCACATCACCCATAATTCTTATTTTTTGGAACTTCATTCAATTTTATCTACAATCATAGGAACTCATTCCTACTTTTTCATTTTCAAAATATTATTTTTTGAGAAAAATTCTATATAATTGTCACATGTCAAAATACTATTTGTTGAAAAAAAAAAACAAAAGGGTGTTGCATGAGAACGCTGCAACGTTCTCCTTTTTGTGTTCCACCATTTTCATTCCTTGTTGGGGGGAAAAGCAGAGATCATGCACATCTGCTAAGACAAACATTCCCACACTCCATTTGCTCTAAATAAACCTTAACAATAAAAATAGAAATAATAAACAAAATACGTTTCATAAACATGCAGTCATGCACATTTGCTAAGACAAACATTCCCACACTGCATTTGCTCTAAATAAACCTTAACAATAAAAATAGAAATAATAAACAAAATACATTGTTTCATAAACATGCAGTCATGGGGATGACAGTGGGATGAAGAATAACCGCTTTAGTGAAAAATCGCCTGTAACACCCCCAGGTTACTAACCACTAGATTAAGTTAATTAATACGTATTAAGGGAGAGATTTTCTTCGGGTTATTACATCGCCAAATCATGGAGATGGGATGGGGATGAGGCAGCTCTTTAAATCCCCACGCAGGCAGGGACAGGGTGGAGGTGAGACAAAATTTTCCCAGCCCCCATCCCCGTCTCCCCCTATGAAAAATTACGAGCCATCATCTACGCATCTTTGTCCTTTATATCTATATTAAAACACATAACTACCTTTCAATGTAATATATACATATCTAAGGGAAAAGTTTGTAATTTTAGTTAGGTAAAAGCTCTAGACTTATATAGATGGCTTATTCTTTTTAACTGTAATTCTCATTCGTGTCTCAATTTGAATTTCACTCTCATCCGCACTAGAACTCCATTGAAGTTGGATACCTGATGGGGATGAGTTGTAGATGAGGAAAGTCATGTCCCGCTCAAAACGTATAAAAGGGTGGAGATGTGGGGTGGGGGCAACCTCTATACCCGACCCACTGTCATCTCTACACAACATCATAACATGAACAAGATTTGAAAAACTTGATTTGTTTGAATTCAAGTTATGCTAATATTCAACTCATTTTCTAATAGTTGAACCTCGACTCAAATTTGATTATTATGAATTCTATTAGTTTGTCACCTTCCTTTTCTTTGAGAGATCTTTGGCTTTTTGCATAATCAATAAAGTTAAGTTAATTACAAGAGATTCCAAACTTTGTTTTAGATAACCAGTAAAGTTTAAAATAACACTTAATAGCAAAATATGTCAATTATATATGCAAGCAACACTCAGCAAAATAACACCGAACAATAATGGAAAAATTTCATACTTCCTAACTCCCATTAGTAGTCATCAGCACTACATATCCTCATTTATTAAAATTTCATACTTCCTAACTCCCATTAGTACTTCATTGCAATATCATTTACATGGTAAAAATTCGTTTTATTTGCCACATTCCTCAAACTTACTCATTTCTTGCCCTTATTGCCTATTTTCCTTGGTAAAATTCTTCTTTACATGTGATCCGATCCCCTCTCGAGCTCTCCTCAACTTTGAGGTGAGTTTCCCAGCCCCGTTGGAAGAGCATTGGGTGAAGTCATGGAAGAAGGCCTCGGGTTATTCCGGGTGTTCAATAAGGGTCATTCACAAACCTCCGTGGTGTCTCGGGCCATCCCCGAGCCCACTTGAAGACCTCGGGTCGGGTCGACATCGGCAACAATAATCCTCGACTCGAACTCGGGTCCATTTTCAGCAAAAGGGCTCGATATTGAGCAGGGAAGAAGGCTAGGAAGAAGTCATGAGGGAACAAGTTGAAGAATATCATGTTTTTGGGCAAAATTGGACAATAAGAAATGATATGTCTTCACTATTTTGATTATAACTCTTCCTATATAACTCCGATGACTATGAAATTTAGTGAGCTTATAGTAATCATCGAGAGCTTTCCATCGATATATTATATGACCAAATCGGAGTTAAAACGAGAAGTTATGGATGTTAGAAGTCAGTAGAAGTCGACAGGCCTCTATAGGCGCTGGTAGCGCCTAGATAACACTGGCAGCGTTTCATGCTGTCGTCGCATCCAAACTTTCTGGGTTAGGCGCTGGCAGCGCCTCCGAAGACGCCATCAGTGTCTAACCCTGCCGTAGCCTTTTTTTTCACTTTTTCGGCTATTATCTTTTCCCTCCTTCCCACATTTATTATATTGGCTTCTTGGAAAAGCTTGGACAACTTCGAATGAAAAATTTTGGGTATTTGCAAACTCTTTCCTCTCAAATCTCTCTCTCTCTCTTTATCCTTGAATGTTCTTGGTGGTGGGTTGGAGTGCCCCCTTTAGAGCTTGTGGTGTGGACTACCTTCTTCAAGCTTGGTGAGGGTTTCAATGGAGTTTCAATGGGTGTTGGTGGCCAAGCCTTTATGCATATTTTGAACTCTAAGTTCAATCTTGGTGAGTATTCTTTATAGATTGTCCATATCTTGTCAAACTTTTGTTGAATTGGTGTATTTGAGATCTAGATCTACTCCATTCTCTATTGTTAGGGTTTGGAAGGTGTTGTGAGTTCTACTTGTGGCCATGGATGATGTTGGTGCTTGTAGTGCTTTGGGTTGATTTTTCTTACAATTATTGAGTTTCCAATCCTTCATGGATCAACATGTCTCATTGCTACTTCTTGGTCGCCAACATTTTCCAGGGCAATTGCGTTGCAAATCTTTATGGTTTCTCGCGCCTTCTACTCCAGACTTGCATAGTAACTCTTTTTAGATTTCTCAAAATCATCCTTAGAAGTGAGTCTATCCTCGTTTCTTTTCTAGTCCTCAGTTGATGAAGACCCTTTTACATGTTGGTGGAATTGTAAAATTGACCCAAATTCCAAATCCAACCCATACAATTACCTAATATATAACAAATGTAAAGTAGTTAAGCGAAAGTAGGCTTGAACCAAAACTGACCAAACCAAATTGAAACTTGCTTGAATATTTGTTTCTAAAACTTCTTAGGGGGTCTTTGGCTATCAACTTTTTTGGGTAGCTTTTGGCATTTTGGACACTATTAACTTTTTAACCAATGTCAAAAAGTTACCCAAGATGTTTGTAAACAACTTTTCTTATTATTTTTTGAACTCAATAAACTAGTTTTCAAAAAGCTACTTGAAGAAACTTTTTGAAATAACGTTTCACAAACAACTACTTTACCCGACATCTTTCTTACAATCAGCTAAAAGTCACAGTCATACTATGTGGTTATGGCTAGGAGTATCCTAATGGACCTGTGGGTTATAGGCCCACAGCTGGTTAAAGGTCTACTTCACAGTCACCACTGAAAACGTAGATCACTAACAACCAGTAAGGCCTAATATATCCACCCAATTAAATATCCATGTCGATTCATTACAATAATGATCCACTTGGTCTCCTGATGGCTCTCACGCATTCAGGAAAGACCCCCAAGTTCAAAACTTGGTTGTGATACATGGTGTCCAATTTGGAATTATATGACTCTAAGCCATTTGAAAGAATCCTAACTTTCAAAGCTTTATTTGTAGGCGGTAGACTTATTACTTCCAAAAGTAATACACAGGTGTCATCAACTAGATAATCCGATCTCTTAAGTTGACACACTTGTCTACACAACCTACCAAAAGGTTCTTCCACAAGCTCCACATCTAACCAGCCCTCAAACCCTTGAGTCTGGTCCTTAAACACTTTTGACCCTCATCCATCTAAACCTTAGCTACTTGGATCTCGACTCACACTTGCTGACTTTCAGGAAGTGCTTTGAGTAAGAGTAGTAGAGTGTTATGGATAGGAAGGGAAGAAGTGGTTTGTGACTCATAAACTTCATGTAAGTTCATAAAATCTCTCCCACTCTTTCTCTTAGAGATACACCATGTCTCTAAGGAGAAAGCTTTTGAGACACAAACACGTCTTCAAAAGAACAAGTGCACAAGAAGAACTTTTAGTTTCTTTTGGACAATTCATAAAGAAACTTCTTTTGATACGAGTGCAAGACAAGCAATAGGTCAAACCTATTGATGATTCTCGCAACCTCGAATTAAAACAGACACACAAGGAACAATTCCTCTCTATATCCCATAATCCATATGGTGTCTTTCTTAGCTGCTTTGAAGACAGAAAAGAAACAGATAGGAAATTATCAAGAACAAGCCCTCAAAATCAAACATAAGACTTTCGACTCAAGAATCATCGACCATATATACCTTAGCCAGTAGGGTATGATTCCTTTCCTGACTTATCATCAACCATGGTGTTCTTGAAGGAACGAGATCTGTGAAACGATTTCATGATCTCTTCGATGAAAACTGAACTCTTAGCTTAAAACTTCAGCACCTTGTCTCACACAAAGGGCTTTAGTTTAACTCACTAAGCAGTTCTCATACTTCATTTAGGAAATCTTTAAAATCTTTAAAGGATTCCAAATCATGACACATTATTAAGTGGCATAACCATCACCACCAGGGTTGTCATACAAGGCAATGAAGTATACTCGCACACTTTTGGTACTAGACTTTGGTATAGCTAAATACATCTCATATGTACCTGCCATAAACCCTTCACTAATCCGCTCACCAAAACAACTGAAAAGGTGATAAAGTCATTTCCCCTATCAAATATACTTTGCAAACACCCAGTGTTACAAAGTCCAACCAATCCAAGATGCCTACTTGAAGTAGCATATGGATTTAGATATGATTAAAAATGACTCAAGTGGAAAACCAAAAACCGATGGTTTGAGTCATACAAGCAACTTATTTTGCATTTAATGTGATGAATATGTTTATCTTAATCCAAAATATACTAGTCATTCAACAAATGCTAGTATCAAGATAAATTCATTCCTTAGAAATTAAAGCATCACCTTTACAATTTCAAAAGGAATAAGAATCCATTCCAAAACCCAAAACAGAAATCTAATTTCTGATTAATTACATGAACCAGCAACTATTGAGTTCAAGTACACATTTGGAAGGAAAAGATAAACCAAAAATCTTAAAGCATAAACTAGCAACTACTTGCTTGTTTTTCATGCCAAGATCAATTCCTATCCTTGTTGTGTCATCCACTTTTCAGCTATTATTATGCACATTTTAACAAATGTGAGATTTAAGCTGGTATCCAATACCCAAAATTAGAGACATTTAGGATATATTCAATCACATATGTACCTGATTCAAAAAGTTCCATTTCTCAATCTCCAAGCTTGGCAGGTACTTTGGGCAAGCCTTCACCTGGAGATCTTGAGCTTGCGCAACAGTCTTACGCTAGCCTTCATGATCTTCAAGGCCCTTCTTGATTTAGCAGATCTCCTGTGATGTTTTCCCTTCTTGACCTTCGAAACGATCTTGTAAGCCTCGTTAGAAGCAATCAAGTCTTTCTCTACCGTTATGAGCATCTCCTGTACGTAGCTTCAATAAGCTATAGTCATGCCCTTGCCTGATGTAATCCATCATGAAAGATTGGAATCCATCGTGCAACGAGTTCAGGATGATGTCAATAGCCAACATAGGATCAAGAGGAAAAGCCCAACCAACTCATGTTGTTGAAGTGAATAATCATCTTCAACACATGTGGCCCTACAAGTTCGCCGACCTTTAGTTTCGAGTTGTAGATCTTGCTAACAGTCTCATGTCTTTTCTGTATAATCTGCTTCATATATAGAGATTTACATAGCGAGACAATCTCGAAAGACGACATGCCAACATAATACTTTTGGAGCAACGGAGACATACTTCCCAAGATCAACTTAGCCACATAGGTATCGTCATCACAATGACGTTTCCAATTGGCTTTCTCAACTTCTGAGGCATTATCGGCAGGGGGGTCGCCCTTAGGTATGTCAAGCACGTACTCTTTTTTCTCAGCCTTGAGAACATTTCTCAGATACTTGACCCAATTCAGGTAATTGGATCCAGCGAGCTTCTCCTTCTCAAGGAGGTAACGAACAACAAACATTATGAATCTACAAGCCAAAACGATTCAATTAGGATTTAACATTAATAAACTCTGGAAATTAAACCGATTTTAATTTCAACATTAAAACACACTTAACCCAACAGGCACAAATCGACATCGAGTGAGCTTTGGCCCAAACAAAACTCGTGTCAGATCGCCTAAGGTAGATCATCTCATGATCAATCGTTCTAAACGATTCTTAGCGAGAGTGTGTGTATCTCATACATCACCTCTCTCTATTGCTCATGACTCTAGACCTTCTAGCCCGCCATTATGGACACACCCGACTTCCACCCAACTTGTTATCTATCCATGGATGACTTGCTTTGGCAATGACTGCCCATGCTCCAAGTGGTGGTTGTGAGGGTGAGCAATCATACATCCAAATTTTAGAGAGTACATATTTATTATCCTAAGCATGCGATTCTAGTTGAAACTTGTGAAACAAGCATGAAAAGCATAATAAACAATTAAAACATGCTAAGAACCATTCAAAGCATAAACATAAAACCCCTAGTATGACCTCCTAAACTTAATTAAACAATTTAATTAAGATAAGCTAATCTTAAAGCCTTCAAGAACTCTTTCTTGAAACTCCCAGAATTCCAACTTGAACAATTCAAGGATTCTCTTTATCGGCACCTCAAGAACTTCTTCTCGAACGCTTTCAAGAACTCCTTCTTGAACCATCACAACATACATATATTGGCCCCCACTCGAACCAACATCCAAGTTGCATTGGGCTCCCACTCAACTTCATATTCCATATTACAAGATTTACAAGCGGGTCTCATCAAATGAGATTACATTTATTTCGAATATAAATTACAACTTTAATCAAATTAAAATTAAAATATATTCAAAATCGACAGTACACAGGTCGTATTTCACCCAACCCGACACGCAGACCGGTAAAATCAGACTAGCTAACGCCATACTAAGAGCGCATGCAATCAAGCAAATAATTTTGGCAACATTATTACACGACACATCAACATATATCAAAACCATCTTCAATAACAATTATAGAAGGCATCCAACTTGCAATATTTCAACCAAAATCAAGGGATAAAGCAAACAAGACTTAGCATCAAACAAATCCCAAACATGAGCAAGAAATAATGCATGCAAACTCAACAAATTCTAACATTATCAAGTTAAGATCTCTAACCTAAAACAATTTTAGGCGAGACCTGAAACACCTTTCCTTCTTGAAATTCCAAATTTCAAGGCTAGACACATACTCATCTTTGCTCAATTTCCAAAATCGAGCAAACTTACTCAACAGATTCTCAATCCATGTTGAGAATCATTTTGTAGAGATTCAACTGGAATCACCAAGCCACCATCTCCACAGCAACGATTTGTTTATGCCCAATTGATCGATTGATATTTGATTTCCAAAATCAATCCTTCCCTTAATGCTGTAATTGAATGGAATTACCCATTTCAATACCATAGGTCAAATCTAATTTAACCAGGAAGTCATAGAAAACGAGATTTCAAATCTAAACATTTTAGACCCAAACCTCAAATTCTTTTAGGTTTAATGTTTGAAGAAATCATGAAGTGACACTAGTTATGAGTGCGACATCACATGCCAGTGATGCCACACACATTCAAACTATGCCCAACCTCATGAAAAACAAATGTTATCACAAGAGTCATCGTGAGCATGGCGTCAAACGCAACAATTACTCGAGATGCTTGAGTGAAATCCAAATCCACCATAAGAGCCATCGTGAGTACGGCGTCAAAACGCAACAACTACTCAATATGCTCAATAGGAATATATATAATCATGAGATCCATCATGAGTATGGCGTCAAACACAACAATTACTCAAGGTGCTAAAAAAAATCCAATGACAGTCATCGTGAAGACGTCAAACTCAACAATTACTCAAGATACTTCAAAAGAAATCCAATGTGATCACGAGAGCCATCGAGAGTACAACGTCAAACGCAACAACTACTCAAGATGCTCAAGAGGAAATCCAATATGATCACATGAGTCATCAAGAGTACAGCGTCAAATGCAACAACTACTCAACAGGCTCAAAGTGAAAGGAGAAAGGCTATGAGTTTCATCAAAATCTCAAGTAAGACACCTAGTGTCGTGCTCGAGATTCCTTATCAAACAAGGGGTTAAGCTCCATGCGAACCTATGGATATGGCAACAATTTGCCATGACCAAAGCTTTCCTCATATCATATGGAAACCCATGTATGATCACAAAGGACATAGCAACACAAACATCCAAACCAATATCCAATCAATCATAAACCAAGGTTCAACCATAACAAGATCATTACAACTAATAATCAAGGTTAACCGACATAACAAACCAAATTAACAATTAGTTCTAGCATCCATACATTCTAATAGATCATATCTACCAAGATTATAACATAATAGGCATAAACAAGCAATCTAACAAGGCTTTCTAAACATGATTCAATGATTGAAACATATAAAAGAGAGCGACAAAACATAAGCATGCTATTGTGGCTCTAATACCACTTATGGATTAGGGTGGTCTAGACTTATCTAGGCCACAAGAAGAGGTGGGTCCGGTCTAATCGGAACCACCCCGAGGTGGGTCCGATCCTAACCGGGACCACCACGATTAGGGGCGGAAAAGGAATCCTAACTATTAGGATTCCCACCTAATCTAAACTTACAAACCCAAAACAAATAAATAGCATAAACTAAATAGCAGGGGCTTAGTTATTACCTCAAGTCTCTCAAATAGAAACGCCTCGGTTGGCCTTGTACTCTTGAACGTGCCGACATCAAAGAAACCCCGAGTAGAAGATTCCAAAAATCCTCCACAAGAGGTCTACACAGCACCTTTCGGCACGTCTACTAGACCGTTTCAACCCCGGTCAAACCGGGGTCAAAAGAATATATTGGACCATATCAAATACATCTTGTCCTTCCCCTTTAGAACGGCTTTCCGGGAATCACCCCGGGACTCCTAAAACCGGGAAATCTCAAATGAAAGCTTTCCCCTATATCCCTTAAATCTCAAAATAGAAACTAGCCTTTATAAATGGCCACTTGGGATTGGAAAGACAAGGTTCACTCAAAGGGGGAACCCATATATATAGGAGAGAGGGACGGGGAAATGGAGTTCCATTTCCGATGTGGGACGCGCGCCTAGGCATCACCACAGACTGTGGTGAGGTTCTGTAGACCCCGAAAAATTGATCGATGACCTTTTTTCGCGGCGCTACTTAAGGAGTGATTGGGAGCCGACTAGGATTGCTTAACCTTAAATAAGGTTGAACTTTTAAGAATAACTTTGCTGACGGATTAATCTAATTTATGCGCCCTAATCCCGAGATTCACCTTTTTAAGAAAGAAGGAAGAAAAGGGAAAAAAAAAAGAAGGGGAAAAACGCAAGAAAACCCGTCTGGGTTCACTGCTTGAACCGAGCCGGATTTCTTTGCTGTCGACCCTAAAAGAAAAAAAAGAAAGGTTTAAAAAAGTGAAGAACCCGTCTGGGTTCACGAAAAGAACCGAGACGGGTACACTCAAGTGCTATCATGAATTGTCTTGAATAAAGAAAGCGAAAAAAAGAAAGTGAAAAGAGGCGGGAACCCGCCTGGTTCATGGTTTGAACAAGCCGATTACTTTTGGCGTTAATCACAAATTAGGTCAAAGAAACCGTAAAGGGAAATACCAAAGTACGAATATAGAGTCGCCAGTTGAATTTTAGGAGAAAAACAACAAACCATTTAAATATAGACTCCGGCCTGCGAACCCAGAGATGGATTCGGGGGTAAGGTTACGAATTTGACAATTAAAATCATCAAACCCGCCTATTCAACGAATAGACTCTACTAGAATTAAATTAAAGCAAAACAAAAGAAAAAGGAGGAATTAGATATGAATTTCACAATTTTATCATCAAAATCATGCAAAACAACGAAAATATAAAAAGAGAGAATTCTATAGATTACCACATGTTTTACATCAACTATGCTAACCTTTAGTAAAGCAGCATGCAAAGGGGAGAGAAGGGATGGAGAAGATATGCTAGTGTCAATACTCTAGCCTACCATGGTCTCTTTGGAAGGGAAAGAAGGGTTTAATTTATAGTGGAATGGTGGAATAGGGGGCGCGTTCTAGGGTTTAGGTTTTAGCCACCGCGCCAATTCTCAACCCAGAAACCCAGACGGGTTCCTGCCGAGCTGAGCCATGCTTTGGCCCAGCAATCCAGACGGGTTCCTGCTGAGCTGAGTCAAAGTAGTCTTGATGATCTTGGATATGAATCAGAAGCCTGTTCTGAAGCTGGTTGGCGCTTGGAAGCTTGGTCCTGCGCCGATGTTGCTTGAAAAGGGTGTCATCGCATTGTGAGGGCCCGATGACGGCCGCTGAAGATGGGTGTCATCGTATTGTGAGGGCCCGATGATGGCCGCTGAAGATGAGTGTCATCGTATTGTGAGGGCCCGATGATGGCCGCTGTCATTGTATTGTGAGGGCCCAATGATGGCCGCTGAAGATGAGTGTCATCGTATTGTGAGGGCCCGATGATGGCCGCTGTCATCGTATTGTGAGGGCCCAATGATGGCCGCTGAAGATGAGTGTCATCGTATTGTGAGGGCCCGATGATGGCCGCTGTCATCGTATTGTGAGGGCCCGATGATGGCCGCTGTCATCGTATTGTGAGGGCCCGATGATGGCCGCTGTCATCGTATTGTGAGGGCCCAATGATGGCCGCTGAAGATGAGTGTCATCGTATTGTGAGGGCCCGATGATGGCCGCTGTCATCGTATTGTGAGGGCCCAATGATGGCCGCTGAAGATGAGTGTCATCGTATTGTGAGGGCCCGATGATGGCCGCTGTCATCGTATTGTGAGGGCCCAATGATGGCCGCTGAAGATGAGTGTCATCGTATTGTGAGGGCCCGATGATGGCCGCTGTCATCGTATTGTGAGGGCCCAATGATGGCCGCTGAAGATGAGTGTCATCGTATTGTGAGGGCCCGATGATGGCCGCTGAAGATGAGTGGACCTGCTTAGTTTCTTCCGTAAAGCCGGTCGGGGTTGATCCGCTTCATTTCGCCGTGAGGTGGACCGAGGTGACGCTTAGAAGCTTGGTCCTGCGTCGATGTTGGTTGGTCTGCTTAGTTTCTTCAGTAAAGCTGACCGAGGGGTGTCATCGTATTGTGAGGGCCCGATGACGGCCGCTGAAGATGGGTTCGTCTTTTTGTAACCGCGACGACGCGTATCGTCGTTGTCTGAGCGAGCAGGAGGGCATCAGTATATCTGAAAATCAGAGCGAGTCAGAGAATTTACCTGTCAGTTGTGCTTTAGTTCTCGGAAATGGGCTTAAGTTTGCCACTGCTTTGGGCTTGAATTAGAACGACGAACTTGGGCCTATTTTGGTTGCGTGCGTTGGGCCGGCGTTTTGGGCCAAGCAAGAACCCGTCTGATATTCTGCAAAACCCAATTTCGCTGCAAACGCATCCGGGCCAATGCAAGGGCAAGAACCCGTCTGATATTCTGCAAAGCCCACGAACTTGTCTGCGTTGGGCCTGTAAATACAAGGCCCAATTTCGCCGCAATATTAAGCGCAGGAACCCGTCTGCCTTTGGGCCTGCGTTGGGCCGGTTTGTGCGCAGGAACCCGTCTGGCCTAGCTCTTTCTCTTTTCTCTTTTTTTTTTCGGCCAATGCATGGATAGATTTTAGGATAGATTCTCGGCCAATGCATGCCCTCCATGATCTTCTTCATTGACCACGGTTGTATTTGTGTGGTGTGCATGCATCCAATTCCCTTATAAAAAGGGGCCTCTTCACACCCTCAATCACACATCTCACTCTTCACTTCCATTTCTTACTCAAAGAAATCCTTCATTCACTAGTTAGGAAGCGATGGTTAGGAAAGTTAGGGATCCGCCCGTTCAACCCCATGCAACAAACTGGGCACATGAAATGTCCTCCCGGCGAACATGGACTCCTAGGCCGGGTTGGGAACCGTCGATATTGGTGCACGAGCAGGAATCATGTATGGCACAAGCATTCACATGTCCGGGTAATGTCTTCTTCCTGACTCTGCTCTTTAATTATAGCATAAATTTGCAAGTAGAAATGTTTAATTCTAGCTTGTTGATTTAGCTAATAATAATGAAGTAATTTATGTCAATTACCCGTACTGTTCAAATCGAGCTTTAGAGAACCGAGGATGATAGACCGATTTTTTTTAGAATGGAACGTATAGTGAGAACCCGTCTCAGTTTTGCTGCAATTAGACGAAAGGCCTAAATCCAACCCTTAATCGGCCCAATTTTCGGCGAGGAACGCGTCTGGGTTCGTTTTAGTAGTGAGAACCCGTTTAAGTTCTGCAATTAGACGAAAAAAGTGAGGCCCAACTTAAGCACCCGTCTGCGTTCAAACGGATGGGCCGAAA
Source organism: Portulaca oleracea (assembly GCA_029582165.1). NCBI lineage: Eukaryota > Viridiplantae > Streptophyta > Magnoliopsida > Caryophyllales > Portulacaceae > Portulaca > Portulaca oleracea. Next base: position 10,464,825 of record CM055872.1, on the reverse strand, counting down.
AACACAAGGCTCAACCCCCATTAGGAACCCGTCTGCGTATCCTTTGGTTGGGCCGAAGAAAACGAGGCCCAGATTTTTTGTAGAACTTGTGTGAGCAGCCCTGCAGGAACCCGTCTGCGTTCCTACTGTTTCTTCTCTCTTTTTTTTTTGTTTTAGTTGGGCTGATGCGGCCCAACCTATTCGGTGAAGAGAACCCGTCTGGGTTCCTGAAAGTGGGCGGCCCAATCCCCTTTTGTGAACCCGTCTGGGTTCCTGAAAAAACGAGGCCCAGTTTCTTGGGTGGGCCGGAAGAAAACGAGGCCCAGCCCCCCTTGTAGGCGAGCCCGTCTGTGTTTCCCCTTGGGTGGGCCGAAAACAGCGAGGCCCAACCCACTTTTCTTGGGTGGGCTGAAAGAAAACACAGCCCAACCCCCATGTAGGTGATGGGAACCCATCTGGGTTCCTGAAAGTGGGCGGCCCAATCCCCTTTTGTGAACCCCTTTTGTGGGTCGAAAGAAGAAACCGTCTGAGTTTTTGGGCCGAAAACAGCGAGGCCCAATTTTCTTGGATGGGCCGAAAAGTGAGGCCCAGCTTCCAGGGAACCCGTCCAAGTTCTGCTCGGATGGGCCGAAAACAACGAGGCCCAATTTTCTTTGGGTGGGCCGAAAAGTGAGGCCCACCTTCCAGAGAACCCGTCTGTGTTCTTCTCGGATGGGCCGAAAACAGTAAGGCCCAATTTTCTTGAGTGGGCCGAAAAGACAAGGCCCAACCCTCTTTCTTCCTTAAGCGAACCCGTCTGACTTTTTCCTTTTCTTTTTTTTCTCTTTTTTTTTTTTACACCGGGCCTGCAAATGCAAGGCCTGTATTTTCTTGTGAGAACCCGTCAGGGTCCTTCACATCGGGCCTGCAAACGCGAGGCCTGATTCTTGGGCTTGTACTGGGCCTGCAAACGCGCAAAGAACCCGTCTCGCCAAGCACTTTCTCTTTTTCTCTTTTTTCTTAGCCCCCTAATTTAGTGGAAGCTCAATTTGACTTTTGCTAAATTAGGGATCACTTGATAGGCTGCCGTAGGGACTTTTTTTTCTGAATTTTTATGGTGGATCCTCAGGAAGACTCCCTTAGAACCGTGGTACATGGAGCCGATCAAGGTGGTCGAGCATTTTGCAGAAGATAACTGGGCGCTTACACTTTTAGAAGAGTCAGGACTCGATCTCTTCTGGAAATGTGTTAAGGCCTGGGAACCTTGTACACCACGGGTAATGGGGCGTGCGCTTGCGGAGAGATTCTGGGATTCTACCAACACCTTCCACCTCCCGGTAGGAGAAATGGCCATAACCCCTGTCGACTTTGTGATGATTACCGGGCTACGCTGGGGTGGTCAAGATGTCGAATTCGACCCTGTTGTGCCGGACCAGGTGATGGAACTATTAGAGCCTGTGTTCGAACGGCGCCGATTTGGTCGAAAAATGAAGCTTTCTTATGGCTCCTTCGAGGCTGTCATCACTTCCGCCGACTTCACTCACATGGATGAGTTTCAGCGTCGCTTCATTTTCCTGGCATATTTCATCTCTGCCACGATGTTTGCCAATCGAGGGGACGACGTTTATTTGACCTGGATGAAGAATCTCCTTGATTTGGAGCAGGTCATTCATCGGAACTGGGCTAAAGCTGCTTATGCTAACTTCATTCGCTGGCTTTGCATTGGTGTACGGCTGCAGTCGATGTGGACCCGTTCTTCGCGCTGCAGAGTCCGCGGGAGATGGCGGGCGAGCATGTGGAAGGTGCTCGAGGTAACCTTCGAGACGCTCTCTTTACATGCTTTCTCTCTTTCCTATATCGTGAGTCTCGGTATTGACGTACTTGCGGTATGGGAATGCAGTATATTAAGGGATTCACTATCCCTACCCGACACGCTCAGACAGTGCCAGCAGCAGAACGGTGGCACAAAAACTACCTCGAGCAAAAAAAGAAGCCATTTGGGAGCTTGGATGAGCTGCGCCGCATCTTGGATCACCTTGAAGAGGTACATTTTTCATGTAATCTCTCTTGCATTTCTTTGATGCTTATGTTTCCTCTACTTGTGCAGGATGATGTTAATTGGAATCCCTGGGTTGGCTTTGCGATTCCACAAGATTTTATCCCCTCCCGAAATGCGGCGCATAGGGATAGTACCCTGCGCTTGGTGATCGAGAGCCCGTCCGGTTGGGTCTGGAGTCTTGGTGAGAGGTTTACGAGGCAAACCCTGGGCCATGAAAGGTGGATAATACCATCAGACCCTCCTGAGACCATGAACGATCCGCGAGCCTTGCATGCCGAGGCGTTTGTAGCAGCTAAGAGTGGTTCTTGGTATACCAATCATGCATCGATGGCATCGCCCGACCAATTCTGGGAGGAATGGGAACTATATCGGGACCGCCTAGCCTTTAGAAAGGTGGTGAAGAAGACCTCTATTTACTCTTTTTATGTCCCTTCCATTATCGCCTAATATGACCAATTCCTTGTTTGTTGTAGTTGGGGCCCTATTGCAAGGATGACGAGAGGAGTCAGAGCAACTCTGGGGACACAGTTTGCGGCTACCCGAGGGCGACTAGTGAAGACATCAAACCGGAATTAGAGAAGATCCTAGGAAAGCCGGTAGGTGATACCCCTTTTTTCTTGCCTACTTGAAATTTGCTCAAACTTTGACCAATTTTCCTTATTCTGTGCAGTGGCGATGGAAGCAAGCAAAAGGCTTTCTCAAAAATTACTTCACACTTAAATGGGCTCGCGAGAAAGACCTTGCAGTTACGTGGTGAGGGGACGCAAACGTGGATGATGATGCACAGTCTCGTCCTGTGGATCCTCCTCGCCATTCAGATGCGCACGTGCTTCGTGGCCGGTCGGAGCGGATTGACCCTCCTCGACATTCTTCCTTTATGGCCGACGCGAGGCGGTCTTATGGGGGTGACGCTGCTCTCCGAAGGCACGGGGAGAGGAGTAGGCGGAGTATGGGCACGCCGGCGCACGATGATCGTGGGAAAGGTATCTTGCTTGAAGATAGTCATTCAACCAGTTCCCACTATGGAGACACGGGTTTCGACCACGACTATCAGCGTTCTATGGAGAACAGCATATCCTCCATGTCTTTAGGTGAGCGCGAGCATCAGGTGCGGTCTCATGATCATGGGAATTCTCGCCGGAGCCGCGGCTCGTGCGGCACCAACCGTGGTGGAGGCGTGCTCGAGTCTAGCGTTGGTGGAGCGTAGGCGAGCGAAGGCATTTCACTGCATTTAGGTACTCCTTCAGGATCTCATCATTCGGGGTCTAGGCGCCAACCCTCTCATCCTTCGCCTCAGCACCCTTATGGAATGCCTGGGTATGTTCCTGCGTCTCCTGCACCGACCGTGGATTTAGGTTATGGCACTTCCTTTGCGGCGGTCGATCCTACCGTGGTGCTTCGCAGTGATTCGGGTGCATCTGCGGGGTATAACCGTGCCCTCGCAGATGACGCCTCATCAGTGCTTCCGTCTCAACCCATTGTACCCGTTACTCCTTCGCAAGGGGGTTTGGAGCAGCCTCGAACGTCTGGATGGGGAACGCAAACTCAGGAATGGTCGGGATGGCCCGTCCCAGAGCCTGTAGTAAGAACTTCTTGGCCTGCTCCACAGGGGTGGCCTGGAGGTAATCAAGAGTGGCAGGTTCCAGAACACTCTTGGCTCAATGCAGGCAGTACCGAAGTGTTGCACTTGTCTGGCTCAGGTGGTGATATAGAGGTGGTAGACTCCTCCTACTATCAATGGGACACTTACTTTGGAGCCGGTGGAAGCGGAGCCCATGGGGCTGATAGCGCCAGTGGTGGTGGTTGATGAGGATTGAGAAAAATGCAGGGTCTTTATGCAACGAACCTATGTAACGCTATGTATGACTCTATGCACTTAGGACAATGCAATGCAATGATGAGATAACGTTTTTTTGCTTTTTCTTCTTTTTTCTTCTTTTTTTTTTTGTACTAGTGCGAACTACTGATGTGACGCTTATGCAATGATGATGCTACGTAATGCACTTCTTTTATTTACATGTACCCTTATGCACAATAATGCAATGCGATATGCAATCTACATGGTGGGATTACTCCCACTTCCCCAAACGAAAAAAAAGACCAAAATAATAAAAAGATGAGAATTAAACGCTACAAGTACGTTCGAGCTGCAGTTTCGGGGCCGGCGAAGACATTTGATATTGGGATTTTCTATGTGCTGCTGAAACATTCTGGGATGAGGAATTTTCGATCAAAACAAAATCAGTTCAACAAGCAAGCACAAAGATTAATATGGACAAGATCAAAACTCAGTTCGAAAGAGATAGGAAGAAATTTTCGAATCCCAAAGGAGAGAACAAGTACTTCAGAGGCATAAATCTGCCAACAGTCTTAAGAATAATGCAAATGTGCGCGGTTAGTTATGGACGTAGGTCAGTTAAAAAGAGCAAACCTCACATAGGAAAGAACAAACACTCAAACACTCAATTTTGAAAATGTATGTGTGTTTTCTCATACTCAAACCAATAGAAACAAACTACCATAAGCTTGGTAAGAACCTCGCTCTCCACTACTGGTATGCAATGCACAAGTGACAATCAAAAAGACTTTTCCGGGTGGCAACGGGGCTTAGGTTAGGGTAAGGAGCGGTAAAATTTGGGAATGAGGAGTTAAGAGCCATGCTTGGATTGATTTTCAATGAATAAAACACTCTAAACTCTCCTTCTTTCTTAATGTATGCAAGGCATTTCACCTTTCACCCTGAAACATCTCAACTGAATACAACCAGGTCAAAGTTTTCTGAACTTTAAACTGAATCTCCCTAATCACTCTTTTATTTTTGAAACTCTTTTCTTTTTGTTTTTGTTTTTTTTTATTTTTTTTTTGTTTTTTTTTTTTGTGGGTGATCGGGGAGAAGAATATCTATGGAATCTTCGACTTTGATATAATATATGAACAACATAACCAAATACCAATCGCTCAAGATATGGGACTTTCAGATTCTCCCAAACTTCCAAAAAAAAAGACAAACTCTCATCCAACCAAGCAAGGCAAAGGGATGCTGGATATCAGAGGCCAAGGCTTGTATTGTCAGGGTTCAATCAGGATAAACAAAGGCTAGGCGGGGCAAAAAGAACGGTAAATATAATGTAAGGAAGGCTATTTAGCTATGTAGCTTATCAGAATAAAATCGAATGCCTTAATCACTTTGTCACAGCGTGCAATGCAAATGTGTAGTCTCAAGCAAGATGCAAAACAAGTTCTAGAGATGCAACTAATGGGTGAGTCACTCAAGGGATCATGGAATTGATAAAAGTGATCAATTCAAAATTTAGGCAATGTGGACTCACGGGATGGGGCTCAATCAACTAAACTTAGCCCAAAGATTTGCGGCACGCACATTTATACTTTCTAAGATAGTCAAAGCAGTCAGATACAACTTTCATGACTTGTCTCAAAATCAGAAGGTTTGAAGGAAAAGGTTTCAAAAACTTTTGAGATCTCGCCCAGATTTTTCTAAGTGAAGCAAGTCAAACTGAAAGTAAGAAGGGTTTACGGCCTCCGTTGGATGGAATTAGTCTCAACAGTTTTCTGAGGGGGGCTAGGCACGCTAGTGGCCATGGTGGATTCACTGGGTTCACTGGATTGGGCAGGCGGTCTGTAGTTGGGATTGTGAATAAGCCTGCCGGTTTGTGGGTCACAGATGCGGGCTCGAAGATGGTCTGTTATCTTGCCTGCATGGAAACTGACTAGTGCTCGAAAGAACCTTTACGCCACCCGCCCAATGCATGCATGACTTAATAGACCTATATGAACCTAGGTCATGGACACGACGCCTATATGCTGACACAAGGATGACTCACCCACTTTTATGGGAGTGCATGTCCTAACTCTATATGGACCTAGCATGATGGTAGCGGGATGACTGACTCAAGGGGCGTCATAAAGGGCCGAATAGGATCAATAGTAAGTGGATTGGGCTGACTGCAGTATCGAACAGTTTGGCCCGATGTGGAAGGAGAAGAAAAACAAGCCCAAACCCGTCTGGGTTTGTGCTGTAATTCCTCCCTTTCAAATAGGCACAGACAGGATTCCACAGTGAGTCCAATTAGGCCAGGCACCTCATACCCGTGTGGGTTTATAAAACCCGTCCGGGTTTCGGCCGGCCTATTTCTCTTTTGATCCTACGCGGCCTAGAATGACGTCCCACTCATGTTTGGGCTAAACATTTGGACTCAACTTTTACAGGATTAATTTACATGACATATAGATGCGGGATGAGCCTAACCATGGCTTTAGATTCAGGGTTTTTCTAGGTTTAGGGAGATGAATAGGGTACCACATGTTCTCGCCCCGGTGCATTTTCCTTATGGAATTCATAGGAAAAATGTGTGGGGTGTTGCTCTTTGGGTTTCAAGGAAACCTTTAGAGTGTAACACGGGGAGAGGAGAGATCAAATGCTTGGCGATGTAAGTGCATCCCACAAGTAGTGACCTCCCGCTCTCGGGATTGATTCCTAGTTTTAAAACCTAAACCAACGCTTTTGTGCTCCCCAGCCATAAAGGCCCAAGAGTAGCCTGGTATGCAATATGTCTAAAAAAATGATAAAAATGTGAAATAAATTAATTCCTCCTCTTTTTTTTTTTACAAAAAACACTAAAATTTAATTCTTTCAAGTTTTACCCTCTTTTTAAGTTTAAGTCCCCAGTGGAGTCGCCAATCTGTAGACCCCGAAAAATTGATCGATGACCTTTTTTCGCGGCGCTACTTAAGGAGTGATTGGGAGCCGACTAGGATTGCTTAACCTTAAATAAGGTTGAACTTTTAAGAATAACTTTGCTGACGGATTAATCTAATTTATGCGCCCTAATCCCGAGATTCACCTTTTTAAGAAAGAAGGAAGAAAAGGGAAAAAAAAAGAAGGGGAAAAACGCAAGAAAACCCGTCTGGGTTCACTGCTTGAACCGAGCCGGATTTCTTTGCTGTCGACCCTAAAAGAAAAAAAAAGAAAGGTTTAAAAAAGTGAAGAACCCGTCTGGGTTCACGAAAAGAACCGAGACGGGTACACTCAAGTGCTATCCGCGAATTGTACTGAATAAAGAAACGAAAAAAAAAGAAAGTGAAAAGAGGGCAGGAACCCGCCTGGGTTCATGGTTTGAACCAAGCCGGATTACTTTTGGCGTTAATCACAAATTAGGTCAAAGAAACCGTAAAAAGGGAAATACCAAAGTACGAATATAGAGTCGCCAGTTGAATTTTAGGAGAAAAACAACAAACCATTTAAATATAGACTCCGGCCTGCGAACCCAGAGATGGATTCGGGGGTAAGGTTACGAATTTGACAATTAAAATCATCAAACCCGCCTATTCAACGAATAGACTCTACTAGAATTAAATTAAAGCAAAACAAAAGAAAAAGGAGGAATTAGATATGAATTTCACAATTTTATCATCAAAATCATGCAAAACAACGAAAATATAAAAAGAGAGAATTCTATAGATTACCACATGTTTTACATCAACTATGCTAACCTTTAGTAAAGCAGCATGCAAAGGGGAGAGAAGGGATGGAGAAGATATGCTAGTGTCAATACTCTAGCCTACCATGGTCTCTTTGGAAGGGAAAGAAGGGTTTAATTTATAGTGGAATGGTGGAATAGGGGGCGCGTTCTAGGGTTTAGGTTTTAGCCACCGCGCCAATTCTCAGCCCAGAAACCCAGACGGGTTCCTGCCGAGCTGAGCCATGCTTTGGCCCAGCAACCCAGACGGGTTCCTGCTGAGCTGAGTCATGCTCAGGCCCAAGGAACCCAGACGGGTTCCTGCTCGTTTTCGGGCTATTATGCTCAGGCCCGTAACATTTGGGCCATTTATGCTTGTCGTCGGGCTAGCAAAAGGATGGGTTTGCATGCTACTAAACTATTCGGCTAGCTTATTTTTTATAAACAACTAAAACTAATACCGGTACAAAAATCCGGTGTCTACAGGTTCGGAACCAAAACCACAACCCAGGAGGGCAACACGGACCGTGGTGACCCCCACCACAGACCATGGCAGGGCACCACGGACCGTGGTGTCCTTCGACACCTCCGTGGTGTCCTCTTTTGCCCCCTTTTATGGTATTTCTGCCTCCCCTATTCAATCCCTTATTGATCCGACCCTCTTTCTAACATACTTTTGCTTTAGGGTACTGGCTTGTGTGACCCTGTGGGACCAACTTTCACGGTTGTGATTGAACTGTTCAATCACCGGTTAAGAGACCTTTTAGCAAAGACATCAACCACCATGCTACGTTGGCTTGAGTACTCGGTTGTATTTGAACATTGTCGGGACACTCCCAACATATCACATGTTGAGGAAGTACGTCGAAAACATGTAATATATTCGCTTAAGCTAAATATGGATTATTGAGAACTAATCTAAAGTGCATTTGATACAGGAACATGAACTTACAGAAGGCATGGAATGCAGTCAAGAAAGTGCATTGTCGAGCCTAACCAAATGAAGGGTGTGCTAAAATTTTGTTGGATTTGGACAAGAAACTGCATGGGAAAGTCTTAATGGAGTGGCAACGGAAGAAACCCACCATGAAAGTCTACCCTATCTGTGGGAAGAATGTCGGGTTGAGCAGTGGCTCGCTTAAACTTCATCTGCAGAAGTCGCATAAAAAGTTGTCGTCTGACAGCGTTGACAGCGCGATGGCAATGGAGATCGAGAAAGTGATAAGGGCACTCAGAATCAGTAGAGGAGGAACTGCCAGCCCTACAGAAAAATACACCCCTCAATGTCAGATTAGTCAGGCTAACAAAAGGCTTCGAATGAATTGAAAAGAGCCGCAGATTTCATATTACGTCGAAATTATTCAACCTGTATCGATCCAATTTCGTACGTTAGAATTATGGAATCCTATTGTTCTGATGTGATTAGAAACGCTACGTCGATTCTTCATAGGACAGATGATAAGAATCTGTCTGGCAGTAACAATGTTAGAAATAGTCAATCCAACTGCTGTGTATTTAGAAATGTTATGTCGATTTTCACAGGACAAACGATAAGAATCTGACAATAACAATGTAATAGCCCGAATTTCTTGTAAATAAAGATATTTTCTATATTTATAAGAAAAATCAGATCAATTATTTGCTGCTTATACAATGCATCATTCTGTGTACATCTTTAGTTCATTCCAAAGAAATCATAACACATTGAACCAACACCAACAAATGCTCGATTTTAGGTACGCGTCCGTCTTACTTCTTATCTGTGAAAATCTTATCATTGACAGTAAACCCTAACTAACCCCACTGTATTTCAGACAGGAACCAGATCAGAAGAAGCACCCGAACAGCTGCTACCGTTGAGCACGACGACATCTCCACCAGAATCAGCATCGAAAATGACGGAATCGCCCTCGTGAATTTCCCCTGCAAGAATCTTCTCGGCCATCTTGTCCTGCACGAGCTTCATAATAACCTTTCTCAAGGGCCTTGCACCATAACTCGGATCATATCCTTCATCCACCATCCTGTCTCTGAATCTTTCAGTCACCTGAAGCATAGTTTATATAATCTTAATCATTTACTACGATGTTTATTTGATAAAAATAAGTTTTCAATAACATTATTTTTACAATATGTAAGCATAGTTTATATAATCTTAATCATTTACTACGATGTTTAAGATTAAGTGTTTTTAGAAGGCTTTTGAGATAGATTTGAAAGAAATTATAGAGATCCTTGTATTTATTCAAATTGAGAAATTTTAAAAAAATTACGGATGTTATCTATTATATGTAACACATATTTTTTATTCGATTTTGATATTCATAATAATATTTAATAATATTTGACATACTAAATAGTATTTAATATATTAAGTTAGAAAATAAATAACTTAATCAAAATTTTCTTATTTAAGACGCATATGTTGATTTAAAACACATATGTTGATTTTGTAAAAGAGTCGATATGTAAAATGAGTGTATATACTCTTATTTGTAATCTAACCGGGGTTATATGTATTGGGATATGGGTCAAAAAGAGGTCTTTGGAAAGGGTTTTAATTACATCTTTTTGTTCATGTAGTTGGGGGAAACAACAAAATGTATGCTACAGGCTCCAGTACATATAGAAGAAATTAACAACAAGAAGAGAAGAACAAACAATTGGTTTACTTAACAATGTCATGCGTTGTATTTTTTAGTGACATAGCATTTTGTGGCAATTTAACCAGAGAACTTGGTTAGTTGTTTTTACAGTATACCATGTATACCGATCAGTAAACTCACGTACATGTCATTAATAGTTCTATTGATGCAATAAGTATGCTTTTGTGCATTGATTTGATTTTCCTCCTTTTCATTTGATTTAAGACTCAAGCTTATACCCAACTTTAGAAATGTAGTTGTCAGCCATTTACTTGAACTAAAATTACTTTAGCTTAAATTAAATGACCTATATTTCTGGAGGAAGATGTTATATATGAGAAGAGCTCATAGCCATCTAAATTCCACACTGAGTAGTACAATACATTTATAATTCAGTGATAGGGGAAATCGAATATGGGACCTAATTAATGTACTAGGACCTTAGTCTTGACCATTACACCAATAACCTATAGGCTTTTATTAGTAGTTATATTGGTTTAATGGATTGCAATCTTTGAACTTGGAATGAACATATTTCATCCTTTTGGCTTAGCACTTGTGCAAATACCATAAACAAGGTAATATTTTCATATTTATATTTCTAAAAATTGCAGGGCCTCTAAGGAGTGGTGGTGTAAATTTTGTTGTCCCACTTCCATGCACAGGTTTATACAAATGCACACCACAATGCTGAGCCCAGAAGCAAGGAGAATCGTCTGCCCACCTAGTTCCTGAAATGTTCATACTCGCCAACCGAAATGCTCATATTTACCAACTGAAATGCTCATAAAGATGAATAGGAATGCCCATAGTTTCAATCGAGAATGTTCATACTCAGCAACTGAAATGCTCATAAAGATGAAAAGGAATGTCCATAGTTTCAAACGAGAATGTTCATACTCATCAACTGAAATGCTCATAAAGATGAAAAATAACGTCCATAATGTCAAATGTGAGTGTTTATACTCACCGACTGAAACGTTCATAAAGTTGACAAAGAACGTTCATCGTTTCAAACAAGGATGCTCATGCTGGCTTTATTTTTAAATCTAAGCTGCAATTGTGGGCTTGGATTTCATCTGGGCTCCCCGCCTCTTTCTGTCCATGGGTCGCGCTTCCCACCGACTGGGCCTCTTGAACTGGGCTGCACGTGAGAAGCGGGTCGGGCGCACAATGCAAGGTGCACCTGTGCTCATAATCGTTTTTTAACAAATAGTGATACATTACGAGACTATGTATGTGTTAATAATGATCAAGGCAAAAGAAGATCATTGTGGACATAAATATATATAGTAAACTGCACAAGGATTAGTGTTATCCAATTGGTGAATGTAGGATTATTATAATCCAATTTCTCTAAATTTTATGTAGGTTTGAAAATGTAATCATCATAACCATTTACAAAATCCAACTTAAAGATAAAGTTAGTTTATATTGGTATTTGTCGGTTCAATTTAATTTGGTAAAATTATTATTCGGTCAGGTTTAATTTGGTTTGGATCAGATTCAAATCGGGTGTAGATCAGGCCAGATTAAATTTGATTTTAGTCATTTTCGGACTTGGGCTTGGTCGATCAAAAACATGGCTCGGTTCGGGTTCGGGTCTATTCAGATTTGTTGTTCGAATCAACTTCATATTCGTTTAATACCGGGTTTGGGTAAAAACTTGGTTGCCCATTTTGGTGCCTATTCAGATCGGCTTCGGTTGTTTCCGGGTCGAATTTCAATTTCTGATTAGTTTGTCAGATCTCGATTCAAATGGTTGGACACACAATAAAAAAAAAAAAGAAAAGAAAAGCAGACATGGGCTTCAATCTGGGTTGGGCGCATGGGAGGATGGTGCTCACAGATACACAATTTTAGTGATATTGGGTCATCCTTTGAGATAAAAATATTTCTTTGAAAGCTTAAAAATACGAGGATTATTGAACCCGAGGGATGTCCCAAGAAGCAAATGGATCATAAAATTCCAAGCAAGACCATGAGATTTCAATTTGTAAAAATATCATTTTTTATTTTATTTTATGTTTATTTGGATACACTAAATATGAAAGTTGTCCCAAAACTATCCATAATATGAAACAAAAATATAAAAGAAAAATAAAATTAATATTTCGAATTAGCGAATTAAGGATAAGTTTTTTCTTAAATGAATTTAATTATGGCTTTTGGTTTTGTGACTGAACTCATTTGATTTGAGCTTCAACCATGATTGAGGCTAGATTGTTTCTTTGACAGTTTGAGTTAAACTTTTTATAGAAAACTATCGATAAATTAAAATTAGTCAAATGAGTTTGTTTGTGATTTATTTTAATTAAAGTTAATATTTTTCACTAATTGAAATTTTATAAGTCTGCTTGAAACTTCATGGTCTCTTTACTTCATGGGTCATTCCTTGGATAAAAAACCCAAAACAAAGCATGGGCTTTTACTTGCTCATATGTGGGCCGAATGCTTCAATTTGGGCCAACACTATATTATAATAGGGTTATTTACCCCCCTTTTGTTTATCGCCCTAAATCTCACGCGTCGCCCTTAATTGTCCAAACGAATTCCTATATTACCCCTCTCCCTCCCCTCCTCTCTCTCTCTCTCTCTCTCTCTCTCACTACAACCCACCCCAACCTCCGCCAACTGCCGGTCACCGGAGCCGACCACCGACGCCGACCGCAGCTAGTCCGCCAGCCGACCTGCCGGCCGCCGCCAGACCGCCAGCCGAGCCACCCTAGACCCTAAACTAAGGTAAGTTTGAGTAAATTTTTGTCAATTTCAAGTTGATTTTGTAGTTGTATGTTGTATAATTTTGGTTTTATGGATTTAATCTTATAATTTATGATTGTTAATTGGGCATGGTGGGGATTATATTAACCAAAAAAAAGCGAAACATTGTGCCCGGAAAGGCCCTCAACCGCGCCCAGAACAAGACGGGGCCTTGACCCGGACGCGGCTCGATCACGCCTGGCCCTTGACCCGGACGAGATCTAGGCGTGTCCCAGTCAAGGCCGGAACTTGTTCTTCGCGCGATTACGGGGCATTCCGGGCAAAATTTATCATTTTTTTGGTTTAAAAGTTGTTGGTTTTTGAAAAATTTGAAGTTGATTTTGTGTTTATTTGATGTGAAATTTTGATTCGTTTGGTTAGAATGGTTTAATGTTGTATGCGTTTTTGTTTGTTCAAAAAAAGTGGCAAAAAACGGAAAAATTTTTTGCCCAGAGAGGCCCTTCATCGCGCCCAGAACAAGACCGGGCCTTGACCCGGACGCGGCTCGATCGCGCCTGGGCCTTGACCGGGACGCGATCGAGGTCGTTGGGGCATTCCGGGTAAAATTTATCCTTTTTTTTGTTTAAAACTTGTTTGTTTGTGAAAAATTTGAACATGATTTTGTGTTTACTTGATGTGAAATTTTAATTGCGTTTGGTTATAATGGTTTAATGTTGTATGCGATTGTGTTTGTTCCCAAAGTAGACAAAAAAATTCCAGAAACAACATGAAGCACGCCCAGAACGCACCTGGGCCATGACCCGGACGTGGACAGCTCGCGCTTGGGCCAGGACCCAGTTGGGAGGTGAATGCGTCCGGATCAAGGCCCAAGCGCGGACCTAGCGCGTCCTGGTCTTAGCGTCGGCGCTTTCTGGGCGCGTTTTCGGTTATTTTCCGGAAAATTTTGTAATTTTTTTTTAATATTAAACTTTTGAAATTGGAAATAAACCCTAAAATAAAACAATATGGGGTGAATAGAGTTTGGTTTCTATTTATATTGTATGAACATTTTTTTTAATTTGACTGTCGTTTGGTTTCTATTTATATTGTATGAACAATGTTTCCCTAGAACCATCTATTTAGTTATATTTATGTTTAGATTGTGTTTTCCACAATGTTGCATAAGTTTTGAATTGGAAATAAACCCTAAAATAAAACAATATGGGGTGAATAGAGTTGAAATAAGGTTGCGTGCGTCAGATAGGTGACAATGTCTCAATGTTCGAATTGGAAATAAATCACAAGTCTCAAATACAATTGGAACTAAATCATATGTTATCCCTACGAATTTGTCTAAGTCTAGACCACAGCTGAAAACGGTCAAGAAGAGGAACATCAAATCCTTTAACAGAGTAGTCGCAGGCACGTCTCCATCAAATATCCAACGGAGGTAGAGGACATCCTTGTTGCAAATGCACGAGAACATAGTGGGCTTTGTGGATATGTGCTAGGGCTACAACGCGTTCCGGAGCAACATTGTCGGTCGCTACATTGAGTGGCAAAACAGTCATGTATGAACTCCATGAAATACGCGTCCTATAGCCCATGACAAAGCATGCTCTCTATCAGTGACGATCACGTTCGGTTTCACACCGTCGCCCAAGATCTCTTGCAACCTTTCGAGTACCCATTCATATGACTCCTTCAGCTCATCTCTCATTAAGCAGTACACAACAAGAACGTTATGATTCGTACATATGACACCAACTATCTCACAACATGGCCATTTCTTCTTGTTGGTCTTGTACGTACTGTCGATCAGTATAACTTGTGGATATGTGCGGAGAAGCTTCACCGAGTATGGGTGGCACATAAACAACAGATGCAACTCGGCGTCATCATCAAATGCAGTCCAGCACATGTAGCCGTGCTCATTTGCCAAGTGAAGGCAATGTTGCACACTGGCACGTGTGTCTGACCATCCATATCCTCCGATCTAACTTTAAATCTCTCATTGTATATCTGCCCCACGTTGACGTTACAGTCCGAAAAATTCTGCTTCAACGATGTGTGTATCGTAGCAGGAGTGCAACCAGTGTCAGTCATTTCACGTATATGGACTTTCATTTCACCTGTCAACGGGTTTCCCCTTCGGTGTCCATCCTCGTAAAGAATAAATCGATGATTATGCATCCCTTTGTGACCTATGTACGTTCGGACAGCCCACTTCTCTCCCGTTGGAGAGAATGCGCATATCATGAATGGACACTGACACGATTTTGTCTTCATGTTTAACTGACTGTCGCAATCAATCATACCTATTTTCCCTCGATATTTCCCATATCGCCAACATCGTAGATAACATCGCACTGGACAATCCACTTTTCCATTCTTTTTATAAGATGCTCTGACCAATCTGAACTCAAATCCTCTAGCAATGCCGTTGGCCCATGCATGTAGGTCATTGATATTATCAAACCACTGCTCGTTGCAAATTGTCCCGATTAGTCTATACCGTCTCCCCCAAATTCCTCAAGCACCACCTAAACAAAATTAATTAAATATAATTATACATAAGATTAATCATATTTTTTTTCCAAAAATAGAACATATAATTATACAGTACAATCGCGCGTCCATATTGCGTTTCAACCTTGGCCCAAACACGTTAAAAAAATGCCTGCACCAAGGTTAAATCGCGAACAAGACAAGCCTGGACCAAGGCCGAGACGCATGTTGGGCGCGTCTGGTCCTTGGCCTAGACTAGTCCTCTTCGCGTTTCATTCTTGGCTGGGGCGTGACTACTCTGTGTCTCAGCCTTGGGCAAAACGAGATCTGGCCACGATTTTTCTACCGACACAAAAAATTACCAATTCAACATAATAAACAACAATTAAACATAAAATTTATCTCTTCTTCAGATGATGATGATTCATTACTCATTGCTAGAAAAATTAGTGTTTAGATTTTGAGGATTTAGAGATAGAAAGAGAGTGGGGAGTTATTTCTAGAGAGAGAAAGAGAGAGTGGGAAGTGTTTGAGGGTGAAGGGCATGTTATGGAATTTTTATGCCAATTAAGGGTGACGCACAGCAAAATAAGAGCGACAAAGAGCAAAGCTCGGTTATTTACACTAAAGGATGACACAATTTCCTAGTTAAATTGGATATGATTTAACGTGCAGTAATATATATGTTATTATGTGTTGAGACATGACATCATCTTAGATGGATTGGTTTTGTTTTAATATAGTTAACAGATAATAGACAAGGAAGAGTCTAATAGGGTACCATAAATAATTATAGCAAAATTGATTGATTAATAATTATTGGAGAAATTAGAATACAATTCCCTATTTTTATAATAGGTAAGGATATAACAGATGTAAAGTAGCTAAGCGAAAGTAGGCTTGAACCAAAACTGAACTTACTTGAATATTTGTTTGACTATCAGCTTTTGGGGTAGCTTTTAGTATTCTGGACACTATTAGTTTTGGATTATTGGACAACTATAATATGAACTTTGGGCATATTAGTCAATAATAATACCAACAATTTTGTTGGATATTATTAGTACCAAGTACCAACTATGAACCTATTTTCCAGTAATAGTACGTCACTTAGTTGGTAGGTGTTTGACTTAGTAAAAAGATGATGTATCGCCTAATTGTCTGAGTTAGAGGCTAGAGCAAGTTAGAAAAACATTAATAGACACACTTTTAGGCCAACTAAGTAACGATACCAACTTGGCTAAACAATAATGTAAAAATAAAACTTTCATTGTTTTTTAGCTAAATTGATCAACACTGTTTAGTTGACAAAAAAAAAAAAAGCGACAACCAACCTTTTCTCCACTTGATCTAACCTCCAACTTAGGCAATTAGGCGACACATCGTCTTTTCATCAAGTCAAACACATATCAACTTAGTTTCGTACTATTGCCAAAAAAATAGTTCTATAATTGGTACTGCTAGTGTCCAATAAAATTGTTGGTATTATTATTGTCCAATACCTTCAAAGTTCGTATTATCGTACCAATAATCCATTAGTTTTTAACCTATGTCAAAAAGTTACCCAAGATGTTTGTAAACAATTTTTCTCATTATTTTTTGGACTCAATAAACTAGTTTTCAAAAAGTTATTTGAAGAAACTTTTTGAAATAACGTTTCACAAACAACTACTTTACCCAACATCTTTCTTACAAAAAGCTAATCCAACCATCTTAAGTCAAATACATAATCCAAACAACTATACCAGCTAACAAATGATTACCAAACATGACCTAAATCTTTGTACGATTTGCTTGGTTGACTCAGGGCCTATCAAATTCATAGGTAAATCAAATTTACTAGTGTTTACCTAAATTTAATAAAATTTACCAAAAATTATCAGAGTTTAAAAAAAAATATCAATTTGGATATATTATGATAAATTTGATAAAATTACCAAAAATTAAACTTTTACCCAACTATCTTTTACCCTTAAATTTTACGCACCCTGAATCTCCAAGTTAACCGAGACTAAAAATCAATCAAACTAGACTATTAATAGGCCCAATACGACTCCGGCCTAGCTTGAAATAACCCATTGCCCAAGTCCTCCCTCCCGTTGGTTCCATGCCACAATATATAATTCTATTCCTTTCCATATTTTTGCTCCAAGTTTCCTGCCGGCTGCCCGTTGCCCACCATAATTAAGTTAAGTTTATTTATTCTTCACTTTCTTTCAAATCAAAGCAACCCAAGTTGTGGTAAAGACACATAACCACTTTGTCGTCTAACGGTCAAATAAGAATCTTTTTTTGAATAAATAAATAAATGAATTATCATTTAGACTCGGTTCTTTTATGCAATTGATAAGATCTGGAAATAATGTGATAATATGTGGAATGATACAGTGAAATTCATAGAAAATGTGATTGATGTGATAGATGAAAAAAGCAAATGTGAAAAGTAGATGAGAAAAATGAAAAATGAGCAAACTGATGAGATATATTGATAATGTTCTTATTAAGACCACATGCAATGACAATCTTATTTTTTGGATTGTGGGTGGGTCAATATCTCATCATCTATCCTTCTTATTTTTTAAAACTCGATTCACCTATTTTACAATAACGATAACTTATTCCTACTTTTTTCATAAAATATACATTTTATACACCTCACATTATAAATAAATACATTTTACATTTAGTTTCAACCTTCCAACCATATAAAATAATCCTGATTTAATATTAAAAAAATAAAAAACAGAGAGTAAGGACAACGTTCCTATATCTCTGCAGAGTTTTGCAATTGCGTGGCCACGGAACCAAGTCACTTGCTGCACAGGAGCGCTTCTTCTGGCACAAGTTTCAATAGTATTGTTCCTATTGTTGCCTATGCTCTGAGATCCACACCTACATGGCACAAATCGAACTAAAATGTAATCAGAAAGAATTTCACCTATACCAACTCGAATAAATTTGAAGTCGGAAGTAAGAAAAAACAGAACATGTTGATGAAATTGAAGTGGTAGCTTATCAGAGATGCAACTTGTAAAGTTGTTCAAGTTTGAAGTCGAAAGTAAGAGAAAGCAGAACATGTTGATGAAATTAAAGTGATAGCTTATCAGAGATGCAACTTGTAAAGTTGTTCGAGGTTGAAAGGATGGTCAAAATGTTAGGATGACTAGATGTGCGAACATGTTGATAGATGACAATCTTGATGACATTGATATTATGATAGATCGAATGACTGTGACTATTGGCAAAAATATAGGTGTGCGAGTCCTTGATGATCCACCAAGCTGAAGTTATGGATCTTACATCATGATGGAGATGTAAAGGTTTCTTTTGGTTATTTAAGCGCGAAAGTCCTTGTTGTGTTTAGGGGTGGGAATTGATACCCATATATTGGATACCCACTCATACCCACCCATAATGGGTTGGTAAAACCCATTAGAGATGGTAGTGGGTAGGATGGGTATGGGTTACCCATAATTTGGTGTGAGTATTCATTATTCATGGGTATCCATATACCCATTGATGTCTTAACTATATGCATATCGAATTGTATTCCGTTTATATACTGAAATTTAAGGCAAAATTCAACTTTATCGGTTTTACATGAAACTTTGTAATACGATAGTATTGATTAAAAAAAGATCAAATATGAATTTTGAGCTCATAATTCTTATTATTCGATAACATTTATCGCGACATATATAGACATTTTTTGCCGCAAAAACTAACTGAAACTTTAAATTAAAATTCAATTTTAACGATTTAAATTGAAACTTTATAATATGACAGGATAGATTAAAAAAGTTCAAATATGAATTTTGAACTCCAAATATAAATTTATTATCTAAAACGTTATAATACAAAATAAGAATATACCCATGAATACCCATGGGTAATACCCATGGAAGTAATATCCAAATGGGTATTACCCATGTGGGTAATATCCATGTGGGTATTAAGAGGTATGGGTAGGGTCTTATAATTTTTGGGTAAAACGTGGGCATGGACCGTGCTCATCCATATCCACCCAATTCCCACCCGTACTTGTGTTATTTAAGTTAAGCTATTTGGTTGTAACCTTTATAATTTGGAGGTGGTTATTTGTTGTTCTGTTTGCGGTTTGCTCTATTATATGAACTTTTAAACTTTTTTGACTCTCAATAATCGAAAAAAAAATTAAGACTCCCCGGGAGTCAATCCGAACCTAAACCCACACCCAAATCGAACCAAATTGGCTAATCCAATGTCAATCCAAACTGATCTTGGACCAAACCAAATCAAATTCGCAAACACATAGAGATCTAGAGATTATGTACAGAAACTCCATAATTTCACAAAATCAAGATTCAAGCATACAACACATGTGGAAATGGGTCAAATCTAAGTGCCTATTATAAGTTACTGTATTTATTTTTTCCAACAGCAACTGGCCGCCACTTACGCGTAGCAGTATCGCACGACAATTTAGTCAACACGGTGCACTTTTGAATGTTTTAAAACTGCTATGAATGCGTGGGGCCCCCATAAAACAGACGATGCACAGTATTGTTCCTCTCGAAATTAAATTCATGTGAGGTGAGCCTAAAAAGCCCCTTGGATTCTGTTGCTAAAGTAAAATAACTCCAAACCCATACAGCTCAACTCTTGTTGGCTGGCTAAGCTCTTTTGAGTTTTGATTCCCCCATCGGCCATCTCTATTCTCTACACCAATTTACAATCTTACCCCTTTCCCAACTTTTAAACAAAATATCAAAATTTTAAGGATATTAGATAATAATGAGGTGCATTTTTTTGGACTCTAAGGCCATCTTCTTTTATAAAAGAAGATGGCTTAATACATTAAATTTTGAGGGTATTGGATAATAATGCATTCGAAACTATTTTGGTGGTGATCATATTTTGAAATATTATTTTCTTTGTTTTAAAAAAATATATTAGTCATTCTACTTATGAGTATTTGAGAGTATTGATTTTTCTTTCAAAACCCCATCGGTATGTTCTTTTTGGAAGATTATACTATAGTTGAATTTATATTCAACTATGGTAGTTGAAAAGTATATTTCACAAAAATCAAAATTACTATATATTTATCAAAATGATTTGTTTTAATAGACAATGACATTTATTAAGATATAATTTTTTCATAAAATTCAATATTTTTATGAATATTCTACCATAATTAAAACTTTTTCTACTGTCGTATTTGAAAAGTGTAACATATCATTAATTCCATCCTAAAATATTAAAATTAATTTATTTTAATCGAAATAACTTGTTGAAATAGTTAATCTTATATGTTGATATATAAATTTTTTAACATATTAAATTTTATCTTATTCAAATTAATATTAAGAAACTTTCATTTAACTTTCCACTACGGTGGAATTTTCGTTTTTTATTATTAAAATTCCAATTGTCTTCTCCCAATTTCAATTATTCCCCACTATATATAAACACAAACTCACCTCCAACCCCATACTTTCAAACATCAAATCTCAAACTCCCACCACCACAACAACCACCACCATGCTCCCCCTCCTCCTCCTCCTCACCATAACCGCCGCCCTCCCGCCGCCTTCTTCGGCGTGGCACATCGGGGTCAACTACGGCATGGTCGCCGACAACCTCCCGCCGCCGTCCCAGGTGGCCCAGTTCCTCAGCTCCCGGACCGACATCGACAAAGTCAAGCTCTTCGACGCCAACCCTGACGTCATTCGCGCCTTCGCCGGCTCCGGCATCGCCCTCACCGTCACCGTCCCTAACGGAGACATCCCGGGCCTCGCAACGCCCGACGGAGCCCGGAATTGGGTGGCGGCGTATGTGACGCCGTTTGTCCCCCGGACAAAGATACTGAGGATCATGGTCGGTACGGAAGTGCTCCACTGGGGCCCGCAGAACCTCATCGATAACCTTGTTCCTGCTATGAGGACTCTGCATCAAGCTTTGCTGCAGGCTGGTCACAGGGACATTCAGGTAATTTCACTTCTTTGGTTTTTTATTGCTCGCTCTGTTCTACACTTGGAATCAAAATTTGTAGTTTTTATGGTTTTTTTTTAAAAAAAATTCTTTGTTTGTTTATCTGTTGGGGGGGGGGGGGGTAATTGGGAATGTGTGATGTTTGGACTTTGGTGTAGAAATTTGATGGTTTTTTTCATAATCAAAATATAGCAATTTTATATATATATGTGCTTAGATCTGTGCCTCTTGTTTTTTTTTTTTTTTTTGGCAAAGGATGTTGAGTTGTTCTGTTTAGATTTATGATGGGTATACTTTGACTGCTTAGAATTTGTGTTTTGGGGAAATGTGGGCAGTCCTACAAAATTTATTATGATGGGTATACTTTGACTTTTGAGTTGCAAAGATATCAGTTTGAGAATTGGATGTGTTAGGTGAATGTCAGAGTGATTTAATGATGATGTTTTAGTTTAGGGTTGGTCAAAGATATATAACCCTAATCAACAATAAATACTGCAATTAATACTTTGTTTGTCAGAAAATAGATCGGAATGTCCCAAAAAATAATTATAACAACTCACCCTACAATTATTTATCAAAATACAGGGCCCTTAAAATAATTACATCAAAATATGAGGACCCTTTAGTAATGTGCGCAATAGAGTATGTGGAGAACTTTAGGACTGGTGGTTGTTCACTTGTTCTGTTTTGTTCATTGATATATGCCAAATTTTGGGAGTGCCAGTTGTTTACTAGCTTATTCTATGTTGATTACTCATGAAATGAAGATTACTCGCTTTGAATTACCTGCTATGGAGGTATGTAATATATATTCTGATAATAATGGTTGAATACAAAAATGTAGGTCTCAAGTCCCCACTCTTTGGGCATCTTGCTAAGATCCGAGCCCCCAAGCACGGGCCAGTTCCGACCCGGTTGGGATGTCGGCGTCCTTGCCCCCATGCTCAAGTTCTTGCGGGAGACCAAGTCCCCCTTTGTCGTCAACCCATACCCGTACTTCGAGGCCAACCCGAAGAACATCAAATACTGCCTCTTCGAGACCAACGGGGGCAAGTACGACCGGTACACGAAGAAAATGTACTACAACATGCTCGACTCTCAACTGGATGCTGTCTACTCAGGCATGAAGAAGCTCGGGTACCCCGATGTCGACATTGCGATTGGGGAGACGGGCTGGCCCACGGTGGCTGAGGCCTTCCAGACGTGGGTCACCCCGGAGACGGCCCACACCTTCAACTCGAGGCTGGTGATGCACGTGAACTCGGGCAAAGGGACCCCGTTGATGCCCGGGAGGAAGTTTGAGACGTACATCTTCAGCTTGTTCATCGAGAACCAGAAGCCTGGACCGATCGCCGAGAGGAACTTTGGGTTGTTTAAGCCGGACTTCACCCCTGTCTATGACATTGGGGTCATGAAGAAAGGAACCAAGGTGAGTTCCCTTTCTGAGTAGTGAATGGTTCTTTCATGGGGCATTTGGCATGTGGGATGGGGTTGGGTATAGAAATCGAAAACCAAAACTAAGACTTCAAAAGGATGAGATATCCAGTTGTTGGATGCGACAATTTTACCCCTAAATTTTTGCAATTCAGAGAGACAAGTCCTCATTAGCCAAATATGTAGAAATAGTTTGTTATCTATTACTCCATGGAAAAGGAGCGAAAGAGCTTAGGCATTTCACTTTATACTCCATTGCAATCTAAGTTGAAAAAATAATTAATCTCGTTCAATGATCTAGATTATGGATGTGGGAATGGGAATAGAAATATGTTTATGAATTTCAATTTTATGCTTGGTATGTGGTAATTCAAAGTCACATTAAGGACATGAAAATGGGAATAGAAATGTGTATGAATTCCAACATCGTGTTTGATATGTAGTAATTCAAATTGGACTAGTACATGAAATAAATAAATACTCCTAATTACTAAAATATCCAAGTTTTCCATGCTAGGGGTAAAGGTAAGGTAAGTACCACATTGTCTATGATAAACATGACCCATTAACCCTGTAATTTTCTCACATGAGAAATATTTTATTTCCACCAAGAGTTACAATACAACGTATTCCATGTGTCGCAGCCTCAGCCCCGGCCCACCCCGAGTGGACCCGCCCCGTCGTCGTCCGGCAGCTCAGGGAAGAAGTGGTGCGTGCCGAAGGCGGACGCCACGGACGCACAACTGCAGGCGAACATCAACTATGTGTGCAGCCAGGGGGTCGACTGCAAGCCCATCCAAGCCGGGGGCTCGTGCTTTGCGCCCAACACTCTCAGGGCCCACGCCACCTACGCCATGAACACATTTTACCAGACCAAGGGCCGCCAGCCGTTCCAGTGCGACTTCGCCAAGTCTGCTGTCTTGACCTCGAGCAACCCTAGTGAGTACTCCATCTCAAACTAACTGTCTTTCACGCTTTTTGAGGTCCTTATAATCGATAATTTCTCACATAATGCATTATACTTGTTTATTAGTACTCCCTCCGACGCCTCCGTTCCATATTAATTGACATAATTTTGACTTTCACGGTCTCCAATGTCACTCTTTGATAGATAATTTCTTATATAAAATATTATTAACAATTGCAATATTATACTTTTATGATAGTATTTTTTGTTACGAATCTAATGATTGTAATTTTATATAGCAACTCATTGTATATATTGAGAAATTTATGGTCAAAATTTTTAAAATTTGACTGCACAATTTTTAAAGACAGACAATTAATATGGAACGGAGGGAGTATTAACCTTTGATGGAAAAACTGAGGTGACAAACAATAAAAACTGAGGGGGAGTAGTATTTTTTCCTTGCCTCATGTTTCCTTTTCATACTTTGATAACATATGCATATGTTGCTCGAATCGAGCCTATAGATTACGAAGACCAATATATCTAGTACCTTCTTTTTTGAAATCATGTCTAGTACTTTTTGGTGAAGAGGGGAATGTTCTTTATAGAAAAACAGTTATCTTCTTGCATAATATCGGCGAAATTAGCGGATAAATGATTGTAAGGATACTTTTTGTGACAACCATAGTTGAATATGAACTTGCTTTTTAAGTCTTTAAAGAGAAGGAAGCTGAATGATACTACCCTCATTTTTTAGTGGTTTATATGATGATGAGGTGGGTCTGTTTTTGCCCCTTGGAAGAATATTCTACAATAACAAGGATGTGTAGCGCTTACATTGAAGCTACCAATTTCCTCTTCCGATGTGGGACCTTTTTTTGCCTCACAACATTCTCCCCCGCCCAATTTTGTGATGATGGCATCACAGGTGGGGTCCCCTGCCAAATGCATTTTTTCGGGTAGCTTGGTGGGACATCGGAATCGGATCTAGGTAGACCTGACAAACTAACCCGAGACTTGAACTGAAAACCCGAATTGACACCCAAATCAAACCAGAACCCAATTAGAAAGAATTTCACTTGAATCAACCCGAACAAGATTCACTCGAGCCAACCCTAAACCCGAACCCGGACCGATTCACCCGATTGCCAAGTCTAGGTCAGCTCTGATACAATTTGTCATGGAGTTCATTACCCTCTTCCAAAAAGACACCTGATAGGATGTGCAGCGCCCACATTTTTAAACCTAGGACCCCATTTCCTCTTCCAATGTGGGACTTTTTTAAGTCCCATGACACAATCGAGGTATGAGGGAATCCATCAGTTTTTGTGAAAAGAAAAGGAAAAATGTGCAATCGGAATGAAACTTAAGTGGTTATGTGTGCGGATAAATAAGACCTCTTACATATGGATCTCGTCAGACAGACCCCATATATGCAGGACTTGCACTAAGAATTATTGTTGTTGTCACTCGTGTTCTGCAAAAAACACAATCCAAATGATTCAGGGTCATACAGTGTCTTCATTATTATGTGATGAACTTCAATTGTTTGAGCTCAATATCTTTACTTTCTTGGTGGCTTTTCATGGATTCTGACCCATTTGGGCTGCTTATTATTGCAGGTTATGGGTCATGTAGCTTGTAGATATCTCTCCAATTGCTGAAGAAGGAAGATCGAGGCGAATGTTGTGGACTAGGATTAGTATGCCTCCTGGACAATATTATTTATTCATCCATTCGGGTTCAGTTCAGTACATTCTGCAGTTGAATCCTTGTAAAATTAAGCAGAAATACATCATGAGATCAAAACTGGAGTATCATTAACTGAGGAGATGTGATGTTTAGCTCTAGGGTTCTCTTGTCTGACTCAAAACATCGAAAATAATTATTGCTTATTATGTCAAGTCATGCAGTATTTTTTCCGATTGTTTATAGCATAAAAAGGGGCAAACCTTCGCTATGAGTCTACGACAGTGCCTAAAGAAACAACTCAAAGCATACATGCTGTATCAGAACAAGGCAAAACAATCAAGCCACAAAATAAAACACAACAAAACAGGTTTAGTTTTTTGCTTACAAACTCAACTTTCCCTCACATTTCATCATATCTTCAAGTAGTTGCTGAGCTATTAGATTTGATAGATGACTAGTTCAAATTTAATCCTTCATGAAAAACTTTAAAAAGAAAAAGGAAAGGAAGTGATAGCCAACTTGACCACTACATTTCCAATAAATTGCATATTTGCATACGTCTTTATATCAAATTTAATTCAAGTGTGAACATCAACAATCTCACTAGAGAAAGTATTGGATAAATAAATGCATATTTGCATACGTCTTTATATCAAATTGTCTAACATAATCTGTTAGAGAAAAAGTGAGTAGCAAGGTAACAGCGGAAGCGAATAATAGAATCGAAAACGAGATGACGGATATTACGACAAAATTTAGGAACGAAAAATAGGCGATAAAATCAAACACTAATTCATTGGGAAACCAAGAACTCGGAGAAATACCTACTGACGGCGACATGTAAAATAATCCACTATGAGAAAGGAGAGTCTGACTGATCACTATCACGGGGTGTGATGCGATCCACAAAGGAGATTACAATAACAATCTCTCAACACTCAACTCACAATCTCTCGGGATACTGTGGGAAAATATTGGTGAGACCCTTTCTCTCTCAATATTTTCTCTCTCTCTAGCTCTCTGTGTTTCTGGATGTGTTTTGGTGGAGAAACATGCACCTATTTATAGGGAGAACTCCCTATAACCTAACTTGACTCACTCCAAATAGATTTAGAATCTAATACAATTAGGAAACCCAACACAATAAGGAAACCTAAATAATATCCTAATACAATTAGGAAACAAATAATTGTGAGATCAAGAGATTTGGTGATTTTAGGACACTTTCCTAACAAACTCCACCTTGGACTAAAATCAACGAATCATCGATCCGGATAAACATCTTGATCGTCGCCATCAACACGCCTCCGCAGGCGTGGCCCATGAGGCTCTCACATGCTTAGAACACCAACTAAGTCCAAACAATGTTCGAACTTAGCTATAGATAGAGCTTGGTTAACATGTCCGAGGATTATCAAAAGTATGAACCTTCTTCACCACGATCTCTTGCAAAGAATCTCTGATGAAGTGATACCCGACGCTTATATGCTTGGTCTTCGAATGATAAGTGTCATTCTTTGTCGATGTATAACACTGATCGTATGCAATAAACCACGCCTCGCCTGTGGTACTCCAAGCTCCATGACCAATCCCTCAACGGATGGCCTCCTTCACTCCTTCCGTTGCGTGATATATTCACCTCTGTAGTAGTGCTATAGATGAAGTGAAGCTTTCAAGATATTGCTCCTCCACACATGATGAACACATACCTTGAAATTGGCGTCTCCTATCCGGATCTCCACCATAATCAAGATCAACATAACCGCAACATCGACGTTACGGACTACCTCTATCATACAGATGCCCTTCTCCAAAGTACCCTTTACATAGCGAAGGATCCACTTCACTCCTTCCCAATGCTCCTTCCTGGATTCTGCATATATCTACTCACCACACTAGCTGCGTGGACAGTCAGTCTAGTACACACCATAGCATACATCAAACTACCAACGCACTAGCATAGGGAATATTAGACATCCTCCTTACCTCCAAATCAGTTTGGGACGGTTCTCACGCATAACTTGAAGTGTGCAGCTAACGGAGTTGAAACTGCTTTACAATTTCTCATGTTGAATCTGTCAAACACCTTCTCCAGATATTTCTTCTGAGACAGGAACAACTTCCCTGCCTTTCTATCCCTTTGGATCTCCATACCCAAAATCTTCTTCGCCGCTCGAGGTCTTTCATCTCAAACTCGATTGAGTTGAGATTTGACTTCTTTATTAGTGACATGTCACTGGAGGCAATCAACATGTCATCCACATACAATAATAAATAAATGAAAGACCTTTCTTCAAATTGCTGTAGTACACACAATTATCATAGTGACTTCTTGTGTACCCTTGCCTACCATAAAGGTATCAAACCTTTTATACCACTTGCTGGTGCTGTTTAAGTCCATACAAGGACTTTCTCAATCAGTATACTGTTCACCTTGCAGAACGATGAAACCCTCTGTGCCTCATATATATTTCCTCCTCCAACTCGCCATGGAGGAAAGGCGTCTTGACATCAAGTTGCTCCAACTCCAAATCAAATAGAGCAACAAAGGCAAGCAAGGTGCGGATCGACGTATGCCTCACATTGGCGAGAATACTTCGTTGTAGTCGATTCCTTCTTTCTGGTTGCAACCCCTTACCACTAATCGGCCTTCCACCTTGCACTTTCTACACCGGGGATACCTTCCTTTCTCTTGTACACCCACTTGCGATAGAGCTCGTCGCCCTTTAGGCAACTCACATAGCTCCCATGTATGATTTTCTGCGGACTTTCCATCTCCTCTTGCATAGCTCCTATCCATTTGAGGCATTCGGACAAGAGATGGCCTCCGATAGGTAGAAGGTTCAGCACCTTCAGAGTCTCCTCTGCAACACTCGGTAGCATAAGCAATCATAGCATCATCTTCTTCATTATATCGCTGGTCTCCGATCTCCCTCCTGGGACGATCTCTAGCAATGCATGGTTGTTCCTCCACCGAGGAACATTCGTCTCAATCTCGTGCTCATCAACTGAGTTGGTTCAGAGCATCGATGGTTGCTCCTTATTGCGAGTTCCAAAGACTCCACTGAGAGCTCCACCTCGAACACCATTCTTCCTGCATCCTTCTCCTGATTTCCTGCATCATCGTAAATGCGGTAGATTCCATTCGGATAACATAGCGTTAATTAAAGGTTACATCTCTAGACTGAATAACTTTCATCAAATCAGGACACCACATTCTATATCCCTTAGACTCAGACCCGTAACCTAGAAACATGCATTTAACAGCCTTGGGAGACAACTTCCCATCATTCACATGGACATATACAGGATATCCAAAAATTCTCAAATTAGAATAATTAACTGGATTACCTGTCCATACTTCCTCTGGAATCTGGTATTCGATAGAGGCATGAGGTGATCTGTTCAAAGTAGCGAGTGATGATATCACCTTTGCCCGAGCGATTTGTTCTTCCAAAGCCTGCATTCGAGCATGCACGGGCTTTCTCAAGAGTGTCTGTTGATTCTCTCTACCCGTTTCTTGAGGCTTACCCACCAAGGTTCGATGCCTCGCAATCCCATGCTCCTCGCGACCAGAAATTCGAATCAACAAACTCCAACCCATTGTCGATCCCGAGTTTCTTGATTTTCCCTGCCTCTGCGGTTCTCCACCAAAGCTTTGAACTTCTTGAAATATGAGAATGCCTCATTCTTGTCGCAGAAAAAACCCAAGTCTTCCTCGAGAAGTCATCCACGAATGTCAACATGTAGCGCTTGCCACCCAGTGATGGCACTCTAGCAGGAACCCACAAATCTGAATGAATATAATCAAGGATCCCTGTTGTTGTATGTTTAGCCCTTGAAAAGCTAACCCTCTTCGCTTCCCGAGACACGGTGATCGCAAACTCCAACTCAGATCTTTGCGCTTCAAGGTATCCCTTCGCTCAACATTGACATTCTCTTCTCGCCCATGTGGCCTAGTCTCATGTGCCACGCTTTGTCTTGTCGGACTCATCAAGATTTAGGATCGCCACGCAGATCCACATCAGAGACCCTGCAGGATGTATAGACCGCCCTTCCCGATTCCCTTCATAAGAACCATGGAACCCCGCACACTTTCAAAACACCATCTTCTCCTTTGTACTGCACTGCTAGCTTCAAGAGTACCCAAAGAAATTAAATTTCGAGTCATGTTAGGGATATGACGAACCTCCTGAGAGTTCTAATGATGCCATCATGAGTCTTGATTTTGATGCTACCGATTCCTGCAACTTGCAGCCGTGTCGTTACCCATGATTACGACCCGTTATCAACACTCTCATAAGACTCGAACCACCCATGAGGATACATATGATAGGTGCACCCGTGTCAAGAACCCACTCATCTCTAGCTATCCTACTCGATGTGGTAGCCAAGGCATCATCCGTAACTACAAATCCATCACCATCCGACTGACTCTACGCATTGAGGTACCGTGTTTGGTGTGATTATCCTTACCCTCCCGCTCGGTCTCTCTGCTTTGCCCAAATCCTCTCTATATGCCCCATCTTACTACAAGAGTTACACTTCTTATTCTTGTGAGGATTCCTAGACTTTGAGCGGTGTTTAGACCTCCTCTAGACCCGCTTCCTTACGCTCGATTTCTACCCCTTACAACCATAGCATCACCACCCTGGTCATCACCATCAATATCAAGTTTCTCCTTAGACAGTAAACTAGCCTTTACTTCACTAAGGTTAAGGTCACCACGATTCTCATACAACATGATTTCCTTAAATTGTTTATGTGAAGCGGTAGACAATTAAATGAAAAGCCTTATCCTCATCAGTGTGTTTTATATCCATTGATTCCAATTCAGTAATAATAGAATCAAATTCACTAAGATGTGCCTGAATAGAAGTACCTTGGGACATCTTCAACCTGTAGAATTTCTCCTTCATTCGGTACTTGTTTGCACGACTCTTCGACATGTACAGCTCTTCCAGTTTGGTCCAGAGCACCCGAGGTTTCTCCATATGCATCACCTCTCTCTGAATGTGCTTTGCCAAGCACAGCTGAATCCCTGCCAAAGTCTTATCTTCAAGCTTCTTCCACTCCCTTGGAGTCGATTCCTTGATATCCTTCCGAGTTTTTGGAATTCATCATCGCTCATTGTCGCATCGCCGTGTCGGGATACTCAATCACACCATAACCCGTCTTGAATCAGACCGCCTTCATCTGCAGCCTCCACATGGTAAAACTCCTCGTTCCATCAAATTTTGGAATATCACACTTCATGATTGAAGCCATCTCCACCTTGCTCTGATACCACTTGTTAGAGAAAAAGTGAGTAGCAAGGTAACAGCGGAAGCGAATAATAGAATCGAAAACGAGATGATGGATATTACGACAAAATTTAGGAACGAAAAATAAGCGATAAAATCAAACACCAGAATTACGTGGGAAACCGAAGAACTCGGAGAAAAACCACTGACGGCAAATGTAAAATAATCCACTATGAGAAAGGAGGAGTACAACCTGATCACGATCACAGGGTGTGATGCGATCCACAAAGGAGATTACAATAACAATCTCTCAACACTCAACTCACAATCTCTCAGGATACACTGAGGAAAATATTGGTGAGACCCCTTTCTCTCTCAATATTTTCTCTCTCTCTAGCTCTCTGTGTTTACCGATGTGTTTTTGGTGGAGAAACATGCACCCTATTTATAGGGAGAACTCCTTATAGCCTAACTTGACTCCCACTCCAAATAGATTTAGAATCTAATACAATTAGGAAACCCAACACAATAAGGAAACCTAAATAATATCCTAATACAATTAGGAAACAAATAATTGTGAGATCAAGAGATTTGGTGATTTTAGGACACTTTCCTAACATAATCCTACCTTCAAAAATACTAGCTAGGGTAATATGCAATGGGAGAAAAATATTTCTTTAAACAAATAGATATGTCACAAATGGTATTTTTTTTTTCCCGCAAATAGTTAGGCTAAAATGTCCCAAAGAACTTATGAAAGATTTAAAGAGTTTATGGTAATACCAACAAACAATGAAAAGAAAATAAATAAAATCATCTTAATTAGTGAAAAGAAGGTATGTTTAGTCTACTTATTGAGTGAAAAAAAAAAGATATTGTATTAAAGGTTTTTTTTTTTTTTTTGGCCTGACAAGACAACAACAATAAAAAATAACATTAGTACATAATCAAAGGATAACAAGTAAAAAAATTGAAATAAACTAAGCACCTAAGGACTACTTTATCTGTTTTGCACGTTTTGCTGAGCAATGTCCATACTTCGGGCGACCATCTTTATCTTACCACCTTGAAAACCCACCAACAATCGCGAACAGAACAAGACTAGCCCCCTACATTCCGTTGGTGCCAATTGCGGCCTCCTTAGAAGTTCTATCACCACCCTGCAATCCATCCTAACACAAACCGTTTGTGCATTCCTCCGTCACGCTTCCTGCAGAGCCAGGTATAAAGCATATACTTCCGCCTGGGCTGCTGTTTCTGCATAAAAACACTCAACGGTTGAATCCATTGGGTTGGAGCTAAGAACACATGGTTTTCCCCCCCTCAATTATTCAGAGTTCAATCGGGCTGAAAATATCACAACGAAAATTGCTTATAACGCATAGGATAATATGGCAACAAAATATAAAACATCTACGAACACCAAAGCATACATTGAGCAAACAGATAAAAATTTTGGATCATAAACTAAAAATAAGCTTAAAATTTAATTAAAATTGCAAATATAGTGTCTTCAAGCAATCAAGCAAAACAACAAAGCAATCAAATCTTGTTGACTTTATGGTAGAATTGGTGTAGTTTGGTTCATATTAGATAAGATTTTTCTCAGTGTTATCGAATCATATCAAAGTTTTATATAAACAAATATTATAAGAGATAAAACCTTAACCATAACCTACCAAGTAATCATATTTGGTTTGAGAGTGACCATATTCACATGAAGTTAACACAATAACTCCAGGTTTGTCTTTGTCAATGATGCCTTAAAAACCACGTCTTTTTCCCATAATGATTCATATATAAAGCCAATTGAGAGTAGAGGACGAACAAACCTCTTCCCCACCACACTTTTGAGATTTTGAATCATATACATGTTCATGTTCCCCGAAATCAGTGTTTTGAAAAGCGAATAATAATTTAGGCAACAGATAATTGTTCAAATGCATGAGAATTGTATTTGATAAATCTAGCAGTTGAGTTATCAAACTAAATGTGAACCCACATAATATCATATGAATAGTTTCTAAAGATGAAATTTTCAAAGGGTACTTTTTGATTACAAAAAATGAAACGCTATTCGAAATTATAAACGTTAAACTTTAGTAACGTTTCAGAAGACGCGACTTGAAATGCTAACTACTACTTAAAACGTTGGCTCACTGGACACTAATATTTATATAATTAAAATTTTGAGCTGGTCATACTATTGAACGCTACACCAAATAGGACTGTTGAACGCGACTTATATGTATACTGAGCTTATCTTTCAAACTTGCAATTTCTACCTAACTCATGTCTCCGGGTCCATTCATGACTTAAAATCCAGGCTGGTCTTTTTTATGTGTAGTACATTACTATTCTGATTTTAATAGGACTATCATATGCTATCATCTTTCCTTTTTCATTTGTTCATGTTTGCATGTTGAACTTTTGGTTGGAATAATCAATAATGGCACCCAAATGAGACATATTTCTTCTCTTTCTATCCCGTTTTGTGTCTCAAATGTAACTTTGAGGAGATGTTTTAATGGTTTGAATATCTAATTCAACTTGATAATATGGAATTACTCCAAGTTATATTTAAGGGGTTGAGGATATCTTGAGGGTTCTATATGCTTCGCGGGCTGTGACTCGTGGGCAGGGTCGGATTTGTAGCATTGGTGGGACACTCCTTATTCAGAAAACTTTATTTTAATTGGAGCAAGTAGACACCGTAAAAAAGAAACTTAAAAAATATAATAGGGGTGTCCAATTTAGTAGCAATCCCAAAACCCTAAAATAATACTCTCTTTGTCCCAAATAACTTGTCTAAGTTGACTAATTCGGTCAAAAATTTTATATTTTAATCGTTAATTTATCAAATTATATATTGAGTTGTTAAACAAGACTACCACTATTAGATTTATAATGAAAAATTTTTTTACCTGAAAATAATACTATTAGACAAAATGTGAAAAATTAGTGGTAAAAATGTTGCATTGAAGTCCATGAAAAAATAAACTAGACGAACAAATTATTGGGACGGAGGGAGAGTATCCAACTATTTTTTATAAACAAAAAGTGTAAGCCAATGAATTGGGGAATTGGATATCAGTATAAGTTTAAGATATAAATATCTAGTTAACGTGAAATTTCAATTTATTTGGTTAACATATTTATATGATGATGTGAAATTTTGTTAAACCGGTGAATATGTCATTTAATTTTTATTTTTATTTTTATTGTTATTTATTTATATTTTATTATTTTATTTTTCAAAAATGCTTATATAATAATAAGTATATTGGACACTCGTAAGTTGAATGCCTGGATCCGCCACTATTCACGAGTCTTCTTGGTAACGATCTATTTAGGCCCTGTTCTTTTCTGCGGTATTTTGCGGTGTGGTGTGGTGGAATTGTGGTGGGGTGTGGTGGAATTGTGATAGGTTATTGGTACGTGAGGTAGGTGAGGAGAGAGAATGTAAAAAGTAGAGGAGTAAAGTGAAGAGAGAGAAGAGTGAGGAGAGAGAAAAGTAATGATTTGTGGCAAACTGCGGTGAGTTGTGGCAAACTGCGGCAAGGGCGGATCCAATGCTTGGGCAGTGGAGTCAATTGACTCCACTGAAATTTTGGGGAAAAGGAAATTGTTTTTGAGCCAAAAAAAAAGAAAAGTAGATTAAAGATATTTTGTTAATTGAATAATTAAGCATTATGAAGTGGGTGGTCTGGTGTTTAGCGCTTAATCTTGCAAGCAGTAGATTGAGAATTCGAGGGGTGACAAATACAACTGCATGTAGGTTTTTTTGGTTTTTTTTCTTCTTTATTTTAAACTTGTGCTAATTTGATGCATAATTTACTATTTTTCTATTCACAAATTCTAGTATAAGATTGTCTCACATAAATTTATCAGGAGATAAACTCCTTATAAGATGAAAATTTCAATATTTTACTATGACTAGTGAGTGATATATATGTGAATGACTTTTCAATACGATTATGACTAATAATTTATTATGAGACGAACTCCTTATAATATGACATTTTCAATATTTTACTGTGACAATGAGTGATATGAGAATCACTTTTTAATACAAATATGACTAATTGTTTATCATGAGATGAACTCTTTGTAAGATGACATTTTCAATATTTTAATATGACTAATGAGTGATATGAAAATGACTTTCCAATAAGAATATGAATAATAATTTTCAAGATATGACTTTTATTAGAACCAACTTGATAAATTATTAGTCACTCCAATACTTATTAAAAAAATCAACACCAAATTATACATCAGATGATAAATTTATAGTGAGACGATCTTTCATAACACTTATTGTTTTCTATTTGAGAGATTGTCAATTGTTAAATAACTGAATTATTGAATGTTTAATTTGTTAGCATCTTAATGACTCAATGTGGTTAAATTTGAATTTGTGAGATTTTTTATGTCGGTACTTTTATGTTTTAGGATTGTGCTATATGTATCTAACTAATTAATGACTCAATTTATGTTTTGGGGTTGTCTAATCTATCAACTTATTAATGACACTCTCAATACTTTATTGATTATTTCATGTTTTAGGGTTGTGTTGTATGTATCTAATTAATTGAAATACATAATTTCTACTTTTTTAATAAATAAAATGGACAGATTTTTACAAAGATGACCATGGAATAAGTATCTCATTTAAGTCTCGATTAGCAAATTCTCCATTGAATCAAGAAAATGGGAGATACGATAATTCACAAAATATCACAATCTCAAACATCACAAATATTATTTTCATAACTAATACTAAATTCAATATTTTGGTAGCATTCATGTTTTTCAGTGCTATTAAATTTTTCATTTTATTTAACAAATTTGTTGACTCCACTGACTCTATCCGCCACTGAATCATGGTGGTAGTGATCTGATAGTTCTTACTTGAGAAAAGAATAGAAGTTTTCCTTTGAATAATATGTAGATAAGTTGTCGAACACCTATTAATTAGTTTGACCTAGTCTTCTTTCGTTAACTCACGCTGAGGCCCTGTTTTTTTTATGCGACGGGTTGACTGCAGTGCCATAACACAACGTATTTTGTCATAACCCACCATAACATACCAAATTATCAATTAATCCACCACAATTTACCACAATCCACCACAATCAACTTTTTCAAATTACTTTTCATATTTTTTTCAATTATTTTTTCATCTCACTTTTTCCAATTACTTTTTCACATTTACCAATACAATTTACAATTATTAAAAACAAAATTCACCACAACCCACCACAATTCCACCACACCCACCAAAATTCCACAACTCACCACAATCCACCACAATTCCACCACACCTACCAAAATTCCACTACACTGCACCACGCCATACTGCAGCCAACCATACAAAAGAACAAGGCCCACATTATGCAATTACCGTGACTCTCTCCTTATCCCTGACATTTTATATACTACCACTGTTCTTTTTTATCTGTCATTTACGGCTTTCAGTGTCAATTTTTAATCAATAATTTATAATATAAAACTTTCATAAAAAAAGGGTTTTTGGCTGGGAAAAATCCGTACTGAGGGTCTGTGATCGAGAATAATCCAAAGTGACCTTTTGGATGGTGGCAGTCTATACTTATTCATTATTATCTCGTAGCATCCCAAATTGAAATTCCGGCACCGGAATGCTGATGTGGCAACCGGAGCACATGCCCTTTTAATAAAAAGCATGTCACATCATTTTTTTAAATTCTATTTTATCGTTTAAAAAAAATTGACGTGACATGTTTTTAATTCATTGCTAATGTTTTTCCTCCATAATCTAAGTGCAAGGTGAATAATGTAAGTTAAACGATAAAATATAATAATAAAAAATTGGCGTGACATGCTTTTAATTAAAATGGCACGTGTTCCGGTTGCCACATCAGTATTACGGTGCCGGAATTTCAATCTGGGATGCTACGAGAAAATAATGAATATGTATAGACTGCCACCAGTCAAAAAGTCACTTTGGATTATTCTCAATCACAAAGCCCTCAATACGGATTTTTCCCAACCAAAAACCCTAAAAAAAATATAATATTATACTTTTTGTATAGTATTTTTTGTTACGAATCTAACGATACCAATTTTGTATGATGAATCATTATACAAACTAAGATATTAACGGTCAAAATTTTTAACACAATTTCATAGGCGATAGATGAAAAGAAACGGAAAGAGTATCACTTTTGACTCCCCTAATTAACATTGTTCCACAACTCATTTAATCTCCCATATCACTATATAGTTTATCCTACATTAACTAACAACAAGTTTTGATTCGCACGCATTGCGTGCATCGATTGTTATATTTATTTATTTTTGTGGGTGTGTGTATATATACACACACAAAATAAATAATTTTAAAAATCGATGCACGCGCACAAATCAAAACTTGTTTTGCTTAAAAATAAAAATCCTCAATAATAATTCGACTTTGGGTCATGATGGATATTGGCGAGTCAGTGCAGTTAAAGTTATCATCCGTTAAGTTGTTTCTAAAAATAAGTTAAATAAGTTCAAGATAAATTTTCAAAAACAACTCTTTCAAATGAATTCAAATAAGATCAAACTGCTAAGCTCAAGTTGGTTCAGTATAATAAGTTTAGATAAGTTTAACTTGTAATAAGCTCAATCAAAATAAGTTGGAGTGAACATATTCACAATAAAAATATAGTGAGAGTGTGAGACGGAAGCAATATTATTCATTATTGTTCATTTACTCTCAATATGAACAATTATGCATTATAGATATGATCTTCCTCATGATAATTTTTTTTTTACTTTTATATGATTTTAATTTCTATGTGGCAAATATTATCAAATACTTTAACAAATCATTACGTTTCTATTATTTATTTGTCACATTGGATTTACTAATTGTTAAATGAGTGCAATTATGCAACTTAGAATAAAGTTATGATAAAGCAAATATTTCTTAGTTAAGTAAGAATCTTGTTTTATAAGACAACATAATAAAATAAAGGAACGAAAAGATTACCAGTAATACTCCAACTCTGATATGTAATGACAATCTTTAAACGAAATTGATCGAATCTTTTCTAAAGAAACAAAGACGATTAAAGTTAATATTATATTTTGCACAAAACATCAAAAAATAAAATCATGTAAGATAACAACATAGCAACCTAAAAGAAATTAAAATAATACTAATACAATGTAAATTAGGGTAAATAGAAACCCAAAAAAAAGAGAAGTAAATGGCGGTTCCAATGTGATAGAGGAAAATAGAAAACATAAAAAAAAAATACTAACTTAAAATATGGTGGTCTAGTGGAGTAGTAGTATAAAAATTGGAGGGTTTTCCTTTGTATTAGAGGTTCAAATCTTGGTTGTAACAATTTCTTTAATAATTATTTTGGTGCAAATAAAAAACATTGTAATTACTATTCTGTCCTTATAATTTATCAATGGCAAGGGGTAAAATGGGAAAGTGAAATTTGCGAAGCCCCTTTGGCTTTATATATTACATAGATTTATCAAAAACTGAATCGCTATTGATTCATAACCATGGATCATGTTGTTTTCATCAATACTACCTCCGTACTAATTTCTTTGTCACCTCAACTATTTTTACAAAACCAATACATCTTGAAATTGGGTTGAAAAGCTTGAACGCTACCCAAATCACCCCTATATTTATTGATGTAAATAGTTGTTGGAATTGTAAAAGGTGATAAATAAAGTTTTTAATTAGGGGCAAAAATGAAATTACAATCGTTGGAATTATAAAAGTGATAAACAAATTAGGACAAAGAAATTAGTTATTTTGACAAACATACGGAGGTAGTAGTTACAATGACGCAATAGAAGCATGCATGGATCTCAATTTTCACATGCAAGATATCACAGATGTTAGGTTGAATCATAGGCAGATCTCAAGCATAGGGTGTTCATGGACACCCTTGGTCAAAGAAAAATTTGTAATTCTCTAATATTATTCACAAGAATTCTTAATTAAAACAAGTATTGGACACTGTAAAAAAAATCCAAAAAAATATAATAGGGGTGTCCAATTTAGTTACAATCCAAAAACCCTGAAATATTACTCCATCCGTCCCAAATGAATTGTCAAAGTATGACTAATTAAGTCACAATTTTTAAATTTTGACTGTTAAATTTATCAAATTTTATATTAAGTTATTTTATAAGACTACCACTATTAGATTTGTAGAGGAAAATATTTTTACCTAAATACAATATTAATATTCTTGCTAAAATAAAACATGAAAAATTAGTGATCAAAGTATTGTATTAAATCGAAGGCCACGAAAAAGTAAATTGGACAAATTAGATGGGACAGAGGGAGTACCAAATTGTTTCTTTATAATTAACAAAAAGTCTAAGTCAATGAATTTGGTAATTGTTTGTCAGTATTTGGTTCCATTCTTTTATGCGGTAAGTTTGCGGTGCGGTAAATTGCGGTGCGGTAAATTGCGGTGCGGTAATTTGTGGTGAGTTGTGATAGATTGCGGTAAGTTGCGGTGAAAATAATAAATGGTTGTTGAAATGGAAAAGTAATTATTTGAATTTATGGAATTTTATTAAAAAGGTAAATTGAAAGGTGTGGTGGATTATAGTGGATCGTGGTAAGTTGCGGTAAGGTGCGGTGCGGTAACTTACGGTACCGTATAAAAGAACGGAGCCTAAGTTTAAGATATTTAGTTAAGGTGAAATTTCATTTTATTTGGTGGGCATATTTATATGATGATGTGAAATTTTATTAAGCTTACGAATATGTCATTTAATATTTATTTTTATTGATTTTTATTTAAATTTATTATTTTATTTTTCAAAAACGCCTGTGTAATAAGAAATATATAAGAAATCCTTAAATCAAATGTCTAGGTCCGTCACTGATTATTAAATAATACGAAGTTTAAAATTCAAACCCATTCTTTCTTATGCAAATGAAATGCATTCAATATTCAATTGCCTTGATATCCTTGACAACCATTTGTTGGATGACCAACCTATAATGGTCCCTAGGAATTAAGGCTGAATTTGAGGCTTTTTAAAACTACATAGAAATAAGCAATTAATGAATTGTTTTGAAGATAAGTTGGAGGAATTCGCAAAATTCACATAGAAATCTCAACTAGTACAAGTGTAACTATATATAGATGTGATCCAATGTTACATGTTGAAATAAATACTACCTCCGTCTTAAATTATTTGTCCTCTTATCTAATTTTTTTGTCCTAAAATATTTATTTTATTTACAATCTCAACAATTGTAATTCTTTTTCTACTCCTAATTAATAAATTCATTTATCACTTTTTACAATACCAACAACTTTTATCTTTAATTAAAATATGGGTAATTTGGCTAAATTATAAACTTTTTACCTCAATTCCCATTCAACATTGGTCTTATCAAATTAGGTAAATGGACAAATATAATGGGACGGAGGTAGTATTATACTACTATGTATTAATTACTACCCTCATTTATATATATCTGAGAAAAATATATGGCAATTTGTAAAAAATACAAAAGTGATAAAATAGGTATTGCAAATATAAAAATGATAAATAAATAAAAGTTATATATCTTAGTTGGAGCTAACTTAAGAATTTGCATCTAACATTAATTCTATTAAAAAAAACGAAATAATATTCTCATTATCTCTATGAAGTTTTGCAAGTTCTAAACATGTCATTAATTCATTATAGATAAAGTTGTAGGAATATTGTTGCAACTTGCAAGATAAAAACCAACCACCTTATTATTTTGACCTAAAGTGATGTCCCAAATAAAAGGAAAGTAAGTGAAAGTAAAGTATTATATATTGATGTTACCTTCTCTTTTCCTCGATATTTGTAACCTAAAGTATATATTTGTTTTTTCCTAATATTTATTATTTTATAGTTATAAGATAATACTCTCTTTGTTTCATATTAATTGTCATAATTTTGACTTTTACGGTCTCCAATATCATTCTTTGATTGATAATTTCTTACATAATATGTTATTAACAATTGTAATTTTATACTTTTATGATAATATTTTTCGTTATAAATATAGTGGTGGTAATTTTATATAGCAACTCATTGTATATATTAAGAAATTTATGGTCAAAATTTTTTAAGTTTGACTGCACGATTTGAAAAGACGACAGTTAATATGGAACGAAGGGAGTAATATTGGTCCTTCTAAATTTAATTAGGCCTCGTTCTTTTATACAGTTGGTTGCGGTGTAGTAATGGTGCGGTGCGGTGGAATTTGAAAAAGTGTGATGAAAGTTGTGGTATGTGGGGTAAGTTAAGAGAAAACATGTGAAAAGTAGAAAAGAAAGGTGAAGAGAAAGAAAAATGAAAAGATATATTGGTAATGATTGTGGTGTAATATTAAAGAGTGTGGTGCAGTGTGGTACCACCCCGCAACCTACCACATAAAAGAACGGGCCTTAATGAAGAAAAGAGGGAGGATTACAATGCAATCAATCGAATTTTAAAAAGGACTTTTGGACGTGAATAATATCAACTTTGAAAGCACTGGATACTAATAATACAAATTATTTTCTTAGACACTGATAGTACTAACTATCGACTAATTTTGCCCCAACAGTATAATGTACAACTGAGTTGTTAAGGTTTTAACTTATCGGAAAAATGACGTGACTACATAATGCGTGACGTGGAAGATGGACTAGTGTCCACGTTAACATTTTCTACATAAGTTCCGCCTTCCAGGTCACGCATTGTGGAGCCCTATCATATTTCAATGAGTCAAAACCATAGGAAATCGGTGGTGTACTGTTTTTAGAAAATAAGTCGATAGTTAGTATTGTCAGTCACTTTATTAGTGTCAAATACCCTAAAATTGATATTATTAACGTCATATATATATATATATATATATATATATATATATATATATATATATATATATATATATATATATATATATATAGGGAAGTGATCATATGAGTATTGTGTTTATGTGAGCATGTGAGCACTAGAGATATGGGCCCTTGGATCTTCAATCAATGGATAGGAAAGAAAGAAGAGTTTGTATTTTTTTTTCCAGCCTTTTTATGGCGATGTCACGGGAGGTTTGGGAGCAAAAAAGAAAAAAGAAAAAGCAGCCACTATTCCCAACAACAACGCATGACAACATTTGCAAAACTCAAAATTGAAGTATCAACTTCCCTCTTGCAAAGTGAACGTTCGTCTCCCTCACTCACCCATAATTAACGGCGGACTGAACAACAAAGAAAACGAATTTGACGGCAAAAACTGGGACTCGACAACGACAGAGAATACAGTGGGAAAGTTCTTAGGTAGGCGAATGTGGTCCGAATTAGGGTTCTAGTTTATGTGATTTTCCAATGTGATTTTCGGTGCTGAATTAGGGTTTTTCCAATGTGAATTTGTTTATCTGATTCTTTTTTTAAGGATTAATTTATTGGAAGGATTTTATGTGATTTTAGAAACATGAAATTTCAAATTTGGTATGTCCAGAACGTTGAGAGTGCTGAATTAGGCTTGGAAACGATTGTATGTTCTTCAGTCCACAAATTTGGGGGTTATATGAGTGTTTGTCGCAAGTTTTTTGTTACTGTCCGTTGATGTGTATGGTGATGTCCACAGTAGTGAGTGTGTATTTTTAATATACGAACTCATGTCGTAGCTTACGCTTCAGAAGGTGGGGTTTTGGGGGTGATTTCCCATTATGGAAGTGGTGTGTTATATGGGTATTGTCCACAGGTATATTAGTTGATGTCCACTGATGATAGTTGGGGTGTCCACAGTATTGATGAACTGTTTTGAATGTACAAATTTGTTGTGTAGCTGGCATTTCAAAATGATGGGTTTTGAGGGTGGGTTTCCTAGTATAAAACTAGGATGTTATATGATTGTTGTCCATAATTATTGTTTTTTATGTATACTGAATTAAATTTAAGTGACATCTGATTGTTGTCCATAATTATTGTTTTTTATGTATACTGAATTAAATTTAAGTGGCATCTGATTGTTGTTCGCAATGAAATTGATTGTCCACTTATGATATATTGTCTGCAGTGACATTGATTGATGTCCACTGATGATATGAGTAATGTCCAC
Organism: Portulaca oleracea; assembly: GCA_029582165.1. Lineage (NCBI taxonomy): Eukaryota > Viridiplantae > Streptophyta > Magnoliopsida > Caryophyllales > Portulacaceae > Portulaca > Portulaca oleracea. The sequence goes on along the minus strand of CM055872.1, from coordinate 10,422,115 downwards.
AGCGATGAATGGAAGTGTGTGTGTGTGTGTGTGTGTGTGTGTGTGTATGTGTGTGTTTTATGAAATTAGACTACAATGGTGAAGGATGGAGGCCACACCGATGAGAATGAGGAGATATCAAGTGGAAGGCACTAGGTCGTCGGTTTTTTGGGGTGGATATTTGAGTTCAAAGTTTTGTTTACGTTTGTGTGGGTTGAGGGACGGAAAACTTGACTTCATATCTTTGTTTTAGTTTGATTAGGAATGCCTGATGTTCATACTGACGATGCTTGACATCCTCCCTGTTATACTTGATATCCATAATGGTAATGTTTGATGTCTCTTGATGTTATTCTTGATGTCCATACTGACAATGTTTGATGTCCCATGTTGTTATACTTGATGTTCACACTGATAATGTTTGATGTCCCCTACTGTTATACTTGATGTCCACAATGATAATGCTTGATGTCTCTTAGTGTTAAACTTGATGTCCACAATGATAATGCTTGATGTCTCTTGGTGTTATACTTGATATCCATAATGATAATGCTTGATGTACCCCTACTGTTCTTCTTGAAGTCCATACTGATAATGCTTGATGTCCTCTACTATTATACTTGATGTCCATACTGATAATGCTTGATGTCCCCTACTATTATACTTGATGTCCATAATGGTAATGCTTGATGTCTCATGGTGTTATACTTGATGTCCACAATGATAATGATAATGATTGATGTCTCTTGTTGTTTAATGTGTTGTTTGAATATGTGAATTTAATGTGTTGTTTACGTTTGGAGGGGTGTGGGTTGGGGATAATTGTGTTAAGAAAAGGTTGGATTTGGCGGAGTTTTTTTTTCAATATGAAACTTGATACATGGTGAAGGTGTTGTCCACAGTGACATTGACTGATGTCCACAGTAATAGGTTAGTGTTTATGGAGTTTGAATATGTGAATTCAATGTGTTGTTTACGTTTGGAGGGGTGTGGGTTGGGGATAATTGTGTTAAGAAAGGCTAAATTTAGCGGGTTTTTTTTTTTTAAATGTGAAACTTGATACATGGTGAAGGTGTTGTCCACAGTAACATTGACTGTTGTCCACTGATGTTATGAGTGATGTCCACGGTGATGAATGGTTGTGTGTTACCAAATTCCGCACCATTAGTATGAGTTGGGGAAGATAGTGATAATGATTGGGTTTTGTGTTTGTATTTTGCGGTTAAACAAATGTGCATGTATGATAATGTCGGATGTTCGCAATTAGACTAATTAATGTCCCCTTATGTTATGGTCACATGCTCACAGTATGCTGGTGGTGTGTTTGTCAAAGTCACATCCTTAATCTGAGAAGGGACGGTAGTGATAATGATTGTGTGTTGTGCAATTTGTAAGTACACAGTTAGTTTGACATCCCTTGCTTTTTCAACTATTATATTATTTAACCCCCAAATATGTTGAGCGTCAAATTATTCCATTGTAGGAAATGGCACTGCTCTAGCTTCCTGACCGGATGAATTCAATCAAGAATGGTTCCCATAAGCGGACCACCACCCAATAGCATGTTGCCACCAGAAGCGGAACCCGTTATTTTTTCTAGGCATTTTACAAGAGATACTTGCACTTCAACTAATTCCCCAGCTGATTGGAAGCATTGAGGAAACACTACTATGTCACGATATAATTGTGCATAAAGGCAACAGGTTGAAAGACCATATTTACAACAAGACTTCTCAATGGGATGAAACCAAGTCACTTCCGTCGATCTGATTCAATGGTGTTAGATGGATCACTGTTAGTTTCAGATTACGTAGTACATGGTGTATTGTAGAACTTTAAGAACATTTTTAACGGTTGTCATGTTAGTGTCATGAACAACAGTTGGATTGTTGGTTAGTTTTTTTTCGTATTCTCTCTTCGCTATTAGTAGACACATATTATGTATTTGGTTCAAAAAATCACCTCATGATGGATTCGTTTACATTCAAGTGTGGACATTTTTTTTCTTTCCTGTTCAGCTGCACTTGTTGTCCACATTGGTAATGAACGATGTATGCGATTATATTGACTGATATCCACATTAAATAATGTATGATGTCAGCAATAATATTGGATGATGTCTGCAATGACATTTGAACGATGTCCGTTTGTATCATATTGTAACGCCCCGGAAATTCAATTATAGAAAAGTCAAAGTCAAACTAACGTTAACAGACAAAATTAGCGCAAGACTCAAAACTCTTATTGGCGCCACCGCTGCACTTCAAGGAATACAAGGCGAGAAGGAAACTACAACTGTCTGATAACGGTAAACCAACTAACAAACTCAAACTGAGAAAAACAACTTAACAACCCTAACTTCAAGTCTTTCTCAGTTGAAACATAACACGACTAACAAAACTAAACATGTCAAGCCTCACTGCTAATTCCCGTTCCCAGCATATTGATCATCACCTGAAAACAAAACATTTAAAAAATGAGGGGGAAATCTCAATAATGTCTACCCCTAACGTTAAAAACAAGTTAAGTTCATTTCAATTCATTTGAGGGAGAGAGAACAAGTCAAACCATTTCACAAACCTTTAATCCCTTAACTGTTTTCCTCAACCCAACCAATCTATATTTTATTATGCGGGCGGGATATCAAATCCCATAAAGTAACAAATATCAAACCGGATCCCAAATCCTTTGCCTACCACAGGCTACAACCAGAATTATCAAGAGTTCACATTTCCGCCTACCACAGGCTACGACCAGGGTCCCAGATCCTTTGCCTACCACAGGCTACGACCAAAATATCGAGAGTTCACATTTCCGCCTACCACAGGCTACGACCAGGGTCCCAGACCTTTTGCCTACCACAGGCTACGACCAGAATATCAAGAGTTCACATTTCCGTCTACCACAGGCTACGACCAGGGTCCTTGACCCTTTGCCTACCACAGACTACGACCAGGGTCCCAAACCCTTTGCCTACCATAGGCTACGACCAAATAAACCCGCTTAATGTTTCACTTGAATTATTAGTATCTTATGCAAATCTCAGGTCACAGCTCTCAAGTCAAACCCAACCCAGGTTAGCGAAACCAATACTAAAACCACTAATAAAAGACCATCTCAATTTCTCAACTCAATAAATCAAAGTATAATAATTACAAACAATTATCCGAAACAGTTGGTCACATTTCGACAAAAGGTGCCCTTTCGGGATGCAATTCTCAAAACAGATTAGAAAACATTAAAATAGATTTAAAGAGCAGCTTAGTGGGGATTTGAGCATAGACATTACCTGCTTAACTTCACTTCACAGCAAAAACGAACACACTTGAGCTCACTAACGACGCGAATTAGCTCGGGCCTAAAATAGAAGTAATTATTCTAATCAAAACCTGGCCTTCGAAGTTAGTTTTAACTACCTTCTAACTAACCCTCCCCTAGGAACACCATAGGATCCCGTCATTCATGAATTTACACTTTAAATCATCTAAAAAATTCCAAGTAATCACATAACCAAATCAAAACATCATTTTCACTCAACAACACTTTCATTACTAGCTAACATCAATAAGACAGATTACAGCATCCACATAAAAAGGATCGTAACTTGAGTTCCCGATATCTTATGGGTCTGGTTTTGAACTTTTCGGAAACCTCAAGATGTCTACTAAAAATCGTAAGTTGAACTCGAGACCCAACACACGTTTTAAGATCCTCAAAAACAGCCATCTTTCCAAACTGTCCAGATCTGACCTAGGTCTGGTAAAACGACTATAACTCGAGCTATACAACTCAAAAGTCCAATCCGTAAAATTTCTATGAAAGCTAACATTATAAGGAACCCGCAGTTCAAACGGTTTGGTCAAAGGATGACTATACCACCTATGGTGACCCAATCTCTAGACCCTATCAAAACTGTCCCGTTACTGGTTTCCATATAATCAATAATTTCGGTTCTACCTTTCACCAATCGATCCCGGGGTCCTAATTTGGGCCTAAAACAGTGGTCAAGGTTAAATTTTCTACCATAATCCAACCAAGGTCTAAAAGCTACCACTTATAACCAACAGTTAAACCTTTTAAAGTAAAGAAATTAAAACTCGATAATATCGTAATAATAATATAACCGTGTATTAATAGTAAAAAATAATGTAAAACACAAAGTTTGAAACTTCACTACCCATAATAAATTATAAAACTTATAAAAACAATAGGAGGAGTTTTAGAGTGATCTTTTAGCAAATGCAACATAATTTTTCATGAAGAAACCCGATAGAAACGGAATAATAATATATACTTGTAATAATCACATAACATAAACTTGTAAAGTTTGAAACTTTAATATACGTAATACATTAAAAAAAATTGTAAAACAGTAGGAAATATTTTAAAAACACTTTTTACGAATTATAACATAGTAATAAATATAAACTAATATTTTAACTAAAGAAATACAAAATAAACTATACGTCTCAATTTTGAACGAGAAACACAAAATATAATGCGAAACTATAATAAACCAACTTAAGATCACAACATACAACATTACTCAATTATAACCAAATAATTCAGATTTAACAAAGTAAACTAACTCTAATTCATGCATAAACTAACAGTAATACAATCCTAATCATGATTTAGCATAAACTAAACTATTTTAACCACATATTAGTAGAACTAATAATAATCTACAACAATCATCACCTATCTACAACTCAAAATTTAATAAAACTCTAACTCCTTTATGACCCTAAACATGAATTACACAACCTAACTCTACAACACCTACCAAAATTATGAATAATCCAACGCCATCAATTAATACTAACGTTTTCAAACAAAAAAATTTATCACTTAATCATTCTACCACCTCAATCCCCATAATGAAGATTTAAAGAATTCAGAATCAAGCAAGCATACAAACAGAGGCATCAGCACCAGCAAGAACATGAACAGAGCATGAACAAAGACCAAAAACTAGAATTTAAAACAGAGCATGAACAAAGCATGAACAACGAAAGTGGAATAGAGGGTTACGCTCGGTGGTCGTCTGGTGGTTTCCGGCGAGTCGAGGGCAGTTCCTGGAGGTTACGGCGGTGCTCGGCGTCGTTCCCGGCGATGGTGGTCAGGCGACGATTCGCGGCAGATGCGGCGAATAGAGACGACGGTTGCTTCGAGTCGGGGCGGCTGGGCGGTGACCTTTGACGGCAGCGGGGATGGCGTGGTGGTCGGCTGGTTTCTGGGCTCGAGGCGGCGGCCAGCAACGTCCGGCGGCACTCCCGGTGGCAAGGCTTTGCGGCAGAGAGAAAAGAAAGAAAGGAATGGGAGAGAGAAGAAGGAAAGAGCAGGGGCGGGTGTTAGTATTGAAAAAAGCCTTAGGTTATTCACCTTAATTAACCTCTAATCTCCCTCTAACTAAACTTAACCCTAATCTAACTCTAACAACTTCCTAACTGAAAGAGATTCCAGCCCTAACCAATTCTAATACTGCCAAACTTCACTACTACTAATACGAATAATAATAACTAATACTATTAACCATATTATTACTAATAAAATAACACTACTAACAATAATAAGAAATAATAATCGCAATAATAATACTGATGATCACATAATAATAATAATAATAATAATAATAATAATAATAATAACATCAATAAGATGCTAATAATAATAATAATAATAATAACACTATACTAATAATAAAAATAATAATCACAACCAAAACTACCAATATACCTTTGCTAGTCCTTCCACGGTCCTACGAGTTCAAGTGTCAGTATAAATAATCACAAACAAATTCTCAAAAAGAACAGAGTCAACTTAAATTACTAACGTCGTAACGGTCAACGCACTTGAATTTTTCGGGGTTTTACACACACACACACACACACACACACACACACACACACACATATATATATATATATATATATATATATATATATATACTTTAAGTCCACATTGGTAATCAATGAAGTCCGCAAGAATATTGATTAATGACCGCAATGGTATTGAACGGAGTTCATTTTTGTCCTATGCGGCGAAGACTGCATTTATAATGCTTGATGTCCACAGTGATATTGACTGAAGTCCACGTTGATCATCCATATATGTCTGTAACAAAACATATATAGTCGAAGTCCATAATGGTAATTAATGATGTCCACGTTGGTAATGAACGATGTATGCGATTATATTGACTGATGTCCACATTAATGATGTATGATGTCTGCAACAATATTGGATGATATCTGCAATGACATCTGAACGATGTCCGTTGGTATCATATGTATATACTTTAAATCCACATTGGTAATCAATGAAGTCCGCAAGAATATTGATTTATGTCCGCAATGGTATTGAACGAAGTTCATTTTTGTCCTATGCGGCGAAGACCACATTTATAATGTTTGATGTTCACAATGATATTGACTGAAGTCCACGTTGATCATCCACGTATGTCTGCAAAAAAACATATATAGTCGAAGTCCACATTGGTAATTAATGATGTCTGCAATGATATTAATGGATGTCCACAATTATATTAAAGGATGGTCATTGTTTACATCTATAAGTTAAGCCATCAAGTATGTTTGAATGGGGGATACCACATGCAAACATCAAGTATGTCTGGATAGGTGATACCACATGCAGTACATGATGTCCTTAGTCCAAATGCATGACGTCCTGTTTACAAATACTTGATGTCTTCAGTCTAAGAACTGAATGCTCACCATTCTTTACAAAAACATAAAAATATATATTGTACATGCCGAAGAAACTGAGTGTCCTCTAAATTGCAATATTTTAATTCCCACATGATGGGGTAAAATGCATATGAAGTAAAATGCATCCATATCTAAGCAAAAGTCCACATCAAATGAAACTGAATGTCTTTCAGATGTATCTTTGTTCTCTTGCCCCTTCTTTTCATTGCCGATACCGACGGCGGGTGAATTGTAGCCTCCTTTGACATATGGGCGCTGAAATATGTCTTGAAGTCAGACGATATGGTAGATGAAGGTTGCGTAACACTCAACTCATCAAGTTTCTTAATGAGGCTACATGAATGGAAACACCAAAAATTAAAAATTAGGACACTTCAATGGACATCAATCACTTGAACCCACCTAGAGGACATCCATATTGTCGTCTGTGGACATCAATTATTATCTGTGTGGTCAACAGTTTTAACATATACCATTGTCGTTGAGCACAACCAAAGTGGTCATGATGTGTTTTAATTGTGGTACTATGGACATCAACGACATCATCTATGGATTTTAAGACACAGTATTCCATGATCCTTATCTGTGTTTTCATATGGACTTCAAGGACACAGTATTCCAAGATCATATTTAACAATACGCACACACATTATGGGAATATGTACAAGCCACCTACTTTGTCTACCATTTTGCGGACATTCATTACTATCATTATGATAATATGAACATCAATTGCATGAATTAATCTATTATACCGTCGTGCCAACATGTTAGGACGTCAAGTACAACGAAAATGAACATCATGTGAAGCATGTCAAGACATTAAGTACATTGATGGTGAACATTAATTGCATGAATTTTCAACCTAGAAAAATGACGTCAAATCATATCACTCTTAAAAGCAACCCAAGTACGTCATCATACATCAAGTATAACAGTAGGGGACATCAAGTATAACAGTAGGGGACATCAAGCATTATCAGTATGGACATAAAGTATAGCAGCCAGGGACATCGAGTATTATCACTATGGAAATCAAGTATAACAACAGGGGGCATTTAGCATTATCAATTATGGACATCAAGCATTATCAATTATGGACATCAAGTATAACATTGAGGGACATCAATCATTATCATTGTGGACATCAAGTATAACAGCAAGGGGACATCAAGCAAATCGTTGTGGATATCATGTCTAACAATAGGGGATATAAAGCATTATCATTATGGACATCAAGTATAACAACTGGGGGCATTTAGCATTATCAATGTGGACATCAAGTATAACAGCAGAGGACATCAAGAATTATCATTATGGACAACAAGTATAACACTAAGAAACATCAAGTATAATAGCATGGGAAATCAAAAATTATCATTATGAACATCAAGTATAATAACAGGGGACATCAAGCAATATCAATATAGACATCAAGAATAATAGTAGGGGACATCAAACATTATAATTATGGATATCAAGTATAACAGTAACAGACATCAAGCATTGTCAATATGGACATCAAGCATTCCTAACCAAACTAGAACAAAGATTTCAAATCAAGTTTTCTAACCTTCAACCCAAACAAAAGTAAATGAAACTTTGAATTGAAATATTACACCCCCAAAAATTCAACGACCTAGTACCTTTCACTTGATATCTCCTCATTCACATCTATGTGGCAGCCAACTTTCACCATTATAATTGAATTTTTATTCCATATCAACAAGATAACATAATTCAGTGAAACCCTAAAAAAACACAACAAATAAGCAACATACACTTAAACGACGCCTAGTATAATCAAACAACAATTGAAACCACCATACCTTAATTTTTGACAGGATACAAAAAAATGTCAACGTCTTCATCGTCGGCAATCAAGGAAAGCCTGGATATGATGAATTCGAACGACGGCCTGGGATGGTATTGGTTGGACAAATTTAGGGTCTTTGGTTTTCCTGGGAGCGAAAGACACTTTGAATAGGAAGAGAAGTAGACTCACTATTGGAATTGGGATGGAGAAGAAAATGAATTCAAAGTTTTCGGGAATTGGGAGCATGCGTCGTTTTTTGAACTGGGGTGGGGGATTTTCTTTTTCTTGTTTTTTTAATTACCCAAAACTCACGTGATTCTTCTTAAATGGGAGGGGAAAAAAAGCTAAAGACCCTAATTAATCTCCCCCCTTGATTTAAGATCCTGTGGTCAATTTTTCTAGTGCTCACATGCTCACCCTAATCCAATGCTCATTTGATCACATCCCATATATATAGGATAATTGGATTCTAATAATCCCTACTTTCACCAATTAGACAATGGTGGACCGTACTTTCACTTTGTATTCCGGTGGTCCAAAAAAAATAAAATTGGATTGTAGTGGGATATTTTCGAGGGAATCATAGATTTTGTGTTGCATTTGATTCAAAACTTAGTATAACACTTTACAATGATTTTTAATGAATTTACAGCGTTTCTCCCAATTTTTTTCATTTTTTTACTATTTTTTACAATTTTTTTCACTTTTATTATTTTTAAAAAATCATAATAATTATTTGGAGTCTCAAAATAATAATTTAAAAAAAATTTTAGAAACTACAATTCATTAACTTCCTAGGGGAAGAAACGAAAAAACGAAAATAATATAGTGTAGGAATGAAAAAAATAAGAAGAATGTGGAGTTGGATTTGGTACCACTACAATCCAATTTTATTTTTTTTGGACCACCAGAATACAAAGTGAAAGTACGGTCCACCATTGTCTAATTGGTGAAAGTAGGGATTATTAGAATCCAATTATCCAATATATATATATATATCAAATAAGGTGGAGGAGTTACCTGTCAGCTGCACAACCAATGGGAGCACTATGATGTAGCATCGTACGAAAGAATGTGAGACGCAATCAATTAAGTCCTAACATAGTTAGCTTAATCTTTATGATTCCTAGCTTTTTAATTTTGTGGACCGACAACCCCAACCCCTTTAGAGCCTGTAAAACTCATAGGTAAATGGTACGTTTTAAAAATTGGTAGGTAAATTATGTCTAAATAGAAATTGAATTTTTGTTAACTATTCACGATATTGATTAAAACTCATCCAAAATCATTGAAGATTATCAAAAATTATTATAAAATAACTAAAATTGATCAAAAACTACATTTATTTATTTACCTTATCTTACCTTATTTATAAATCTGACAGACTCAACCCAAAAAAGATTGGAATTAAAATTAAATATTAACAAAATTGATGAGAAAAAAAAACCTCATAAAAATAAAGTTACATAATTTTAAGAAAAATGTTTGTAAGGAAATTTCTCCTACTATATCCTTGTATTATATATTCATTCACGATATTATCTTCAATCTTCATTGGACTTTATTCCATGCATAACTTAAATAACTACTTATTCATATTAAACCGACATATTTATATAAACTAGGGTACATATGTTTGTTATACAAAGTAAATACTATTTATGAGGTCTTGGTATAATGGTTAAGATTGAGACCATAGATATATTAAATTTTAGGTTTTAGTTCCTCCTATCCAAATATTATGATGGGAGTATTAGTTGTACTGTTTTTTTGGTGCCTATAGACTGAAATCTTTTTATTTCTAATCTATATTGCAATATAATAATAGGAATCATCTAAGGTGGCTCAAGAATTTGTCATAATTAGATATAAAATTTGTAGTGGAAAATGTCTTATTGACTTAGCCTCTAATATATAATGGAATGTTTCTCCAAAAGAAAAAATATATATATACAATAGAATATAGGAGGAATATGTTACTATAAGCCCGTAAATACAAAAGAAACAGCCAAAAATTTATTTGGATAGTTCATATTCCAAATAAATTGTAAGAGTTTTAATTTATGGACTATTCGATTACAATAATCTCTATCATAAGTATTGAGAAACAATAATTTGAACTTCAAAAACATACTATCCGTAAAATAAATTTGGGAAATTGGATTCTAATAATACGAGCTTTTGGCTATAAGACTTAATAATACAAACTTTCGATCCAATGATGAATAATTCGAACTTTGACCCCTTGTTACCCCCAATAACACGCCACCGAGTTAAGATTAACTTGACTCGGCGACGGTCTGACGTGGCGGCGGAGGCACGCGTCTGATTGTTTTGGCTTTGCCACGTCATCTACGTTGACTTAAAAAATAATACGAACTTTACCCTATGTTGCTCTCAATAATATGAACTTCCAATTTGAATTACCCACCAGAAAAAATCAAATATTTTCTCAGTTTGAATGATGCCCATCTCCAACTTCACCTCAAAAATTGAGTTTTGTAACAATTAACCCTACAAACTTGAACAATCATCAGAGAAGTTCAATATTTTCTCAATTAGGATGACACCCATCTCCCAACATCTCACATCCCATGAAAAAAGAGCTGCCAATTGGACTTACCCATTAGAAAAGATAAATATTTCCCCCCTTTACCTCAGAAATCGAGTTTTGTTGAACAATAAACCCAACAAACTTGACTAATCATCAGAAAAATTCAATCCTTTCTCAATTAGGATATACCCATCTCCTAGAATCACAGTAAAAGAGAGCAGAAGATACAGAGAGATAGAGAGATAGATAGAGAGAGAGAGAGAGCAACAGTGGCGGATTGCCTTCCCGATGTTCTCTGCCCAATAAATTGCATCTCCCAGAATCACAAAAATCATGGGAGAGGATGAGCCCAGATGAGAAAGAAGAGGTGCTCAAAAGAGCTGGGTTGGACAAGTACATCTTCCTCCATATTGGCCCTTTTGGATTTAGGGCTTTTCCCGTTGTTCTCTGTCCGGCGTTTCGCGGAGGGTTTCGAAACGGGGGTGTCGAATTTGTCCTCTTTGGCATTCTTACAGGACTTGATTGTGAAGTCAGAGGCTCTGGGAGATTTCTGAGAATCGGATTCTGAGTCAGATTCGAGTTCGGGCTGTAGGGTTTTCTTAGAATTTGGAGGGGATTTCGGAAGAGTTTGATTCTCTTTATGGGTTTTCTTCATCTGTTGCTCTTGTTCTTCATCATCTTCATCGTCGTCTGATTCTTCTTCTTCTTGTTGGTGTTCTTCTCGTTTCTCTTCCTTTTCTTCTTCTTCTTCTTCGTATGCCTCTTTCTTGTGGTTTTCTTCATTTGTTTGTTGTGATTTTTGAAGGATTTGTTAAATTGGGGCAGAAAGTTTGATTCGTGGTGGACCTATCATTGGTCAAATTTTGTTGCATTTGAATTCCACTTTGAAGTTGAAGAAGAGGAAGAAGGAGGAGGAGGGAGGGAGAAAGATTTCTGGGAATGACGAAGAGGAAGAGAAAGAAAGAGAGGGGAGAGAGAGAGAGAAAGAGGAGAGAGAAAGTGGCTGATGTGGACAAAATAGAGCTGACTGGGACATGTCTTCGCCGCCACGTCATCCCACCACCGAGTCAAGTTAATCTTAACTCAGTGGCGTGTTATTGGGGGAAACAAGAGGTCAAAGTTCGTATTATTCCTCACTGAATCGAAATTTCGTATTATTAAATCTTGTATGACCAAAAGTTCGTAGTATTAGAATCCAATTTCTCAATAAATTTTTGAGTGCAATATCCACAAACTATTGTATACAATATGGATGAATGCTCTACAATGTTTTGAGTTTATTACTTTTAAGTTGAATTAATACAAATTAAGACAACATTTGAAAGATTATGTCAGCTCATTTTAACCCCAACTATCATGTAAGATATCGGACGAGTTAATTTCCACTAAACTCTCGTTCGGTGCATAGGACACACCTAGATAAGTCGTCCATTTCACAATATAATAACAGCTAAGATTTTAATACAATATACTATTGTCCAATATCCAAAAGTACAAGACATTAAAGTTTAAATTTCCTTTTAAACAAAAATCGAAAGCTAGGGTTACCAAAATTTCATTCGATCATATGCTTGAATATGACCAATCTGAAAAAATCAGGTCAGATCATAGATTTTTCGTTAGAATTTTAATATCAATTGAGAATTCAAACATAATATTTCTCATACTTCTACTGTCTACAGCCGATTATGACCCGAGTTACATCTATTGAATTATCCTATCCAAAAAAAAATACAATGACAAGCTAATAATCACAAATTTTTCATCTAATAAAAAACTAGGGTTACCAAAATTTCATTTCACCTGACTGCTTGAAAATGACTGACCTGAAAAAAATTGAGTCAAATCATATATTTTTCGTCAGAATTTTAAAATCAATCGAGAATCCAAACACAATATTTTTCATATTTCTATTATCCAAACCAAATTATAATCTGACTTCACATTTATTCACTTGTCTTATCCAAAAAAATAAAATAACAAACTAATAATCATAAATTTTTCGCCTAAATCTTAACATCAATGTTCATCTAACATCAATGTTCATCTCAGCTTTTGTGAGCACTACCCAAAAAGGCCAAAACTCATATCATCGTGCTTTTAATTTCACCGGTAAATTTTCCCTGAAAAAAACACATAAAAAAGTGAGTGTTATTGTCATTGACTCAAGTTCTTCTCGACTCTCCCACAAACAATCCCAAACAAACCCCAGACTGACCAAATTAGCTCCAAAACCCCTCATCAATGGCGGACAGAGAAAAACACCACAAAAACCAAACGAAGAAGAACACCACCGCCACCGCCACTACCACCAACAACAACAAGAAGCAGAAGCAGAACCACCACCCCACCACCGCCACCGCCACCTCCTCCGCCACCGCCTCCTCGATCTCCTTCAAGCCTAGCTCCGACGTCAAGGGCCTCAAATTTGGCGGCCAATTCATCGTCAAATCCTTCACCGTCCGCCGCTCCCGCCCCCACGAGCTCCCCCTCCTCCTCAACCTCCCCCTCGCCGGAGAACCTCCTCACGCGGCGGCGTCCACGGCGGCGTTCCCCTCGACGATCGCCTACCTCCCGACGAACTTTACCATCCTGGCACACCACGCCTGGCACACCCTCACCCTCGGCCTCGGCACCAAGAAGTCGAAGGTCGTCATCTTCGTCTTCGACACCGTCGCCGGAAAGTCCGCCGCCGATCTGACGTGGCCGGCGGAGATCCCACTCGGAGAAGTCAACCGCCGCCTGATCCGCCGTGGGATGGAGGGGTGGGAGCTGGCGAGGTTCAAGTTCAGGAAGGGATGCGTCACCTTCTACGTGTTCGCTGTACGGAGGAAGCGGGAGAGAGGGTTCCAGTGCGGCGAGGACCTACGGAAGATCCTGCACGCCGTTGATCAACTCAAGGATTTTCTTGATCATACGGCCATGCTTGCAATGCCTAATCAGAGGTCCATCAATTATTGTTACTCTTCTTCATCATCCTGCAATGGTGGTCACCCTGTTGCTGCTCACTAGTTGGTTAGTTTTTTAGTTTTTTCATTCCTCTTTTTTTAACCTTTTTCTTTTTGTGGGTATGGATGATTTTTTGGGAATTTTTTGGGGATTTTTTTTTCTGGGGGGTTTGTATGGTAACATTGTATCTTCTATGTATGTAATTTTGCTCTTAATAAATCCATGGTCAGTTTTTGGTTGTTTGTATATTCTTTTTTCTTCAATTTACACTTTCTTAATTCTCAACCTGTTAGAAGTTGATCTGCTTACTAGTTGTTTAGTTCTTTTTCCCCATCTTTTTTTTGGATGATTTTTTATTTTATTGGGATTTTCTTGGGGGTTGAATGTATTGTATATTTGTATCTATATATGTAATTTTTTGCTTTTAATAAATTCAAAGTCAGTTTTTGGTTGTTAACTCCATATGTGTTAAATTAACTAAGTTTTCACTATTGAATATTCACAAATTAAAATGAGTTATAATATAAAATTAACTCCATTATATAATATCTTTAATTTCATATTGTAATTGTAAATAATTAATGGTAATTTTTTTTATGGATTTTACGCTCTGTTCTTTTCTGCAGTTGGCAAACTGCGGTGCTACAACCCGCCACAAAATATCATTCTACCACATTTCACCAAAACCCACGGCAAATTACCTTTTCACAATTACCTATACAATATTTATATATATACAAAAAAACTCACCACAGCATAACAATAACCCGTCATAATTATACCACAACCCGCCACAATTTCACCACATCATACCGCTCCATACCGCAGAATAAGAACAAGGCCTTAATGGTAAAATTTTAATCAAATTGTCATTTAGAAATAGAAATAACATATTATACCTTTTTTTGTTAAGTTTAGGGTTACTTATAAATACTGCTAGTCTACCAGATTTGTTACCCTTTCTTCACCTATAGAAGAAAAATTCTGATATGAAGGTGTGTAAAATGATGAATTGTACTGCCCGTTGTTCTTTGGAAAAATGGAGCATATATTTTGATTGAAAATTTGGCAGTTTGTTGTTTTGGAAACATTATTAGGTTTGCAATGAGTAAACAAAGAAAGCATAATGTGGTTGAAATTGATTGATGAGTCATGTTTGTAGGTTGTTCAACTAATCCACTTTCCCAAATACAAAAATTCTTCCCTCCTTGGGCTCCCTCTTAAACTAACCGTTACTTTTGATTTTGCCATTCATTGAAACAATATCGTCATTGTCATTTTCAAAAGTTTAAACTGATAGTTGAAGGTTCAATGATAGTTTTGTATTCTAATTATTAGCTTTTCTTAGACTTTTGTCTTTTTTATTTTATTATTTAAAAGCAAAAGGCTTTAAAAGTTCACAAAATACAGTAAAATCGCATTATAAACAACAAAACAATCAACTCTAAAAGATAAAGGCTACAACGAAACACTGGTAAACATAAGCAAACGACAAAGGCTATCGCGTCCATGACAACCAAAAACCTTCACATCTCAATCACGATGTTAAAAGATCAAAAACTTTAGTTTGGTGGGTCATCGAGGACTCTCGTGCCTATATCATTGGACTTCTGTTAGCACCTATTTTTAAGTTCATGGCCCAGTTATTTTGTGTGGTGTAATAACTACTTTACCAATTCATTTCACTTACCACACTTTATTTCACATATCAATACTTTATCTAACTTTGGCCACGTTTTTTTATGTGGTGGGATCGTTTGCGGTTTCACACTACACTGCAAGTTTTTATTTTCACCACAACTCACCATAACTTTTTATTTCCCTTTTTATTAAAAGTGAAAACTTTTCAAATAAAAAATCTAAATTTTCACTTTATTTCCACCTACCATTATTTTCAAATTAAAACATATCAATCCGTCTTCCATTATTTCTACCACAACTTTCCACATTCCACCACACCGCAACCAACTAGACCGTAAACAAGAATGGGCCTTTAATTTATCCCATCAACCCACCAATTTACTCACAATATATCAGAACCATGGTATCATTTATGCATTACCTTGATCCTCAAGTATTTAGGTTAACTGGACATTTTCATTAGCATAACCAATTAGTTCTAGTTAGGTAAAACATATAATGTATGTCCCAATGCTTGTGTTTGAAGCTGCCCTATATTAACCCACTTCTATGCCCTTGGTACCAAAAGACCTGTTTTACCTACTGGCTAGTAAAGTTAATTCACAAATCAAATTCACTTATCCGAATAAACAAAAATGTGTATTGTGAAGCAAGAGAAGAGACAACTACATAAGGATTAGTATGAAAATTTGTTCTTTTCAACTCATCGCTAATAGTTGTGATCAACACAGTAGTACTAACGAAAGTTGCTTAGTATTCATTGGCGTCGACTACATTGCCATCTTGACCTGACAATTGGTTGTAGATCGACTAGGGTCGGTTGAAAATCGAATCGAATCGAGTCAACATCAAGTCAATGAATTCTGGTTTGGGTGCAAGTTGACTTCGGATGAGTTTTGTTGTGTGGATTTGGGTGAGAATCTTTCTGCTTGAGGTCATTTATGTGTGAATTTTAATTGATTTAATTTAGGGTCATTTATTTTCCCTCCCATTAATCAATTTTTTACTCAACACTTACTACAATGAAAGATTTTCCTGAGTTTTTTAGTCTTCAACAATCAGTATTTTGTCCAAATTATAAACTCAGCCAAACAGGTAACCAAATCATGCACCCATGCTTCTTTCTTTACCAAATTTGCAATTTTTTGTAAGAAAAAAGCCAATAAAACGAGAATTTGGAAGGATTAGAAAAATTGTCGGGGTATGAGAAAAAGGACATAAATGCCAAATGGTAGATACATGGAACAAAGGTGATATTGGCTCCATTCTACCCCCAAAGGGCCTCTCTCTCTAGTCATTGTCTTGGAATTATTCATGGTCCCAACTTCCTATACTCAAACTCATCCATCATCTAGTACTACTACTCACATTCATATTTTGGAGACACGTGAAAAAAATAATTATATTGTATTAATGCTAACCTGGATTCTGATTGCAATTATTTACCTCGGGTAAAACTTTGAGCATGGGTGAATTCGGTTGATGTTGAAATTCGAACGAGAAATTGATATTCAGGGCAGGTTATTTTAGATGGGACAATTTAGTTTGAGCTAATTTGAGTGAAAATTGAGATCGGCAAAAAAAAAACATACCTCAATTGTCCCACTAACACAAATTCTAAGGAGATCTAAATGTAGTAAAAGTGTTGTACAAATGTTGTTAATGCTAACCTTGATTATGATCACAATTATTTTTAACACGGGTAAAAGTTCGAGTCCGGGTGAATTCGGTCGATGTCTAAATTCGGACAAAATTGATGTTCGGGGCAGATTTTTTTGAATTGGACAATTTGGCAGGAGCTAGATTCAAGTGAAAATCGGGATTGGACGATAGAGACTAGGAAATATTGTATTCTGAGGCCCTGTTCTTTTCTGCGGTTGGCAAACTGCGGTACCACAACATACCGCAGTTTGCCACAACTCACCACACTTTACCACAAATCATTACTTTTCTTTCTCCTCACTTTTCTCCTCTACTTTTTACATTTTCTCTCCTCGGCTACCCCACATACCAATAACCTACCACAATTCCACCACACCTCACCACACTATACCGCAGAAAAGAACAAGGCCTTAATTCGAGTGAAATCGGGATCGGACAAAAAAAAAACAGCATGTCTCCATTAGTCTCGCAAACAAAAAATCTAAGGATATGTAAATGTAGGTAGTCTTTTCTCATATATTGAATTTATAAAGAGGTTGATTCCAATAGATCTAAAAAGTATTTTAAAAGCTAAAAAAATCATTTTAAAAACTAAAAAATATGGGGCAGAATATACACAAACCTCTAGTACTGTAATTACAACACCAAGAATTTTCTGATCCAAAAAACAATCATGAATTATAGAGGTGTTGGGAAAAGTGGGGAAAAAAGAAGAGTAAAGTAATATAGGAATGATGGCATAACTCAAGGGGGGCCAAGAGAAGAAGATGGGGGTGATGATGATTTATGAAAGGATAGAAAAAAGAAGGGGTTGTTTGGTTACCCATTTAAAGCTGCCTGGTGAAGTGGCATGTTTCACTATTCTTTACAGTCTGGGGTGGAAAGAAGATCACCATGGCGCAAACAGCCCCTCCACTAGGCTTGTATAACTTTATGGCATGCCCTTTTTCCTTTGTTAATTTGGAGGAAAAAAATGGTGGTGGCTGACTTGTTCTATTCGAATATCTGAATTTGTTTGTCTTAGAAAAAATTCAGTTGGATACAAATTTGATTTTGATATTGATCAAATTGAAGGAATATTCATACACAGTTACTTCTCTTTTTCTTATTATTCGGACTCAATTTTGACTCGAGTTTAGCTCTGTCCGAATTGTCTATCACAAAATTACAGAGTCCAGAGATCATATTTACTTAAAAATGTTAATATTGACTGAATTTGACCGACTTAAATTTATCCAGATTCAAATTTTTGCTAGGTTACCAGTTGGCTTGATAAGGTGGTCCAATAAAGATCAAGGTAATAAGCTCTTTAAGTTGTCTAGGTTGGGCAGAATTGACCACTGACGTTGTTGTTCATTCAAGGTACATTCTCCTTTTACGTAGCTGTACATGAAAATATGAAGGATAGATTACTCTTGTTTGTTATGTGATTTCTAAAAGGGAAATTGGATTCTAATAATACGAACTTTTGGTCATATAAGACTTAATAATACGAACTTTCGATTTGGTTCTAAATAATATGAACTTTGTCATTCTTGCGATAACACGCCACCGAGTTAAGATTAACTTGACTCGGTGGCGATCAACGATGGCGCTACGCATTGTTTGACTTTCTTGCGTCATCCACGTTGAGTCAAAAAAAATAATACGAACTTTACATTATGTTACTCTGAATAATACGAACTTTTTTCTCTCTTTAAAAATCTTAGATCCCATCTTTACTTCTTCATCTTCTTCAATCCTCCCCCTCTCTCTCATCCTCCATAGAAATCAAACCCAGAAAACCTTTCACACATCCCCTTCCCAACTGCCAACAATGGCTAAGAAATCCAAAGACCCCAATAATAACCCTAACCCTGACCCTAATTTCGACGATACCCATCCCTCTCCTTCCAATTCATCCAACGCTTCTCAGATTCCAGAAAACTCTAAAAATGTCGATTCAGAGAATCCTCCCCTGGTCGAGGGGAAGAAGAGGAAGAAAAACAAGGAGAAAAGGGACAACAATCTCGACGACAATTCTCCAAGCAAACAACCTACAAAAGACCTCGAATTGGAAGATGCCCAAAACCCTAAACCTGAAACAGATGATGGGTCTGGGTCGCATTTGAAGAAGAAGAAGGAGAAGAAGAAGAGGAAGAGGGATGAGTTAGAGAGAGAATATGAAACGAAGATGTATGGGGTGGCGCCGAATGATGATATGTGAAAGGTTTTCTGGGTTTGATTTCGATGGAGGATGAGAGAGAGGGGGAGCATTGAAGAAGATGAAAAAGTAAAAATGGGATCTGAGATTTTTAGAGATAGAAAAAAGTTCGTATTATTCAGAGCAACATAAGGTAAAGTTCGTATTATTTTTTTGATTCAACGTGGATGACGTGGCAAAGTCAAAACAACCAGGCGTGTGTCTCCGGCGCCACGTCAGACCGCCATCGAGTCAAGTTAATCTTAACTCGGTGGCGTGTTCTTAACGAGGATCAAAGTTCATATTATTCATAACCAAATCGAAAGTTCGTATTATTAAGCCTTATATGGCCAAAAGTTCGTATTATTAGAATCCAATTTCCCTTTCTAAAATCATATGTTTCTAATTTTATGTGTTAGAATATAAATTATCATTTACTCTCTGATTTTAAGTTTGAGTTTAAAAATTTGGTTGAGATGGTTTCATATGGTATCAGAGTCAGACTAAATAAGATATCTTAGGTTCGAGCTAAACCAATTGGCATAGATTCATATGGTTTATGTCAAAATTCGGATGAGAAATTGAAGTCTAGACCCAAAATTTTTGAAGTCAGGCAATCCAGACGGAGCAAAATTCGGGTCAAGATCAGGTTTAGACAATAAAAAAAAGAAAATTTGTGTCTGAATATTTAACCAATGTAAAATCTAAGTTCACATCGAATTAGATTTTTTTTTATAAATGGAATAAATTCGGACATTCGAATTGGATTGGATAAATTTAAACGAGTTGATATTAACCCTTGAAAACAATGGCAGCAGAAGGCTCCACAAACCACAAGACAGCTGATGCTGCTGCAATTCTGCAAAGGGGTTATTTATTTATGCAAGTAGTGGGATAACATCAAGATGCATTATGCATATATGATCTGATATGACATGATATTTATAGTGTGATGCAAATAAAAGCTCATCAAAAGCAACACACATTGATGAACAAGTATCAGAAATGGCAGTTAGCTGGATTTTAATACTGTAGTAAAATTGGGGAAATCAATTTTGCGTATCTCCTTCATTGATTATTACCCTGTTTGATTTTGTGTGTTTGTCGGATGATATTTGTACCTTGTATAAATTTAACAAAGTCTCATAGGTCCCATCTATCTTAGTTTTCAGCCCACCGACACTCACAAACACACGCCCGTGATTTTGTGGACTTTTTTTCTTTGTATATGAAGCCTTAATAAATAATAAGAATTTTTGGATGGTAATATACTTAATTTTTGGGTATTAGACAATAATGTATCGAACTTTCGGCGCTGACTTTTGATGTGTTAATGCACCCAAAATAATTTCAACGGTGGATGACCTGGTGAGTGGTGACGATATTACGTGGCAGACCAAAAAGATGAATAGGTTAAATAATATCTAAATTTATGACATATCAGCTAATTTACACAAGCAAATGTGATTTTATACAACTACAATAACAATCTCTTAGCGGAAACACGTTTAAACAAATGTGATTTTATGTTTTTTTAACTCTTTTTAAAGTTGATTATCTTTGCTTATGTGTGGATTAGCTGACATATCATAAATTTAAATATTTTTGGATTAATTCATCTCTTCTACGTGCTACGTAGGATTGCCACCAAATCAGTCACTGTCAAAATCGTTCTGAGTGCATTGTTGTTCAACACTCCCAAAGTATAGTGTATTATTGTCAAAGGTGAAAGTTCAGTGCATTATTGTCCAATATCCCAAAAATTCAGTATATTAGCATCAAAAAACCCTAATAATAAAGGGGTTAAACATCTTAGTTACATGTTAAACTATAGTATAGTACAATTCCATTGCATTGACGTATATAATTAGGGATGAGTGGGTAGTGTCGTACTCTTACTCTACCTAAGTATCTATATTTAGCGGGTATTAAATATGAGTACACTTACCAATTGGGTATTGCGGGTATAATGGGGTAATTAGATATAATCGAAGATTAAATTATATATACAATCTGTTTTATGTCCATATGTACTACAAATTTTAATTGATTATTTTGGGGGTAAAATAAGATTAGGCATCGAGATGAGATCTCACGTGATGATTCATATTAGAAAGAGCAAAATTAGGCAACAGTTCATGCCAAATAAAAGTGTTGGCCAATCAAGAGGATATGTTGCCAGAAGTTGAATGTAGCTGAGATGAGGATGATTCGATGGATCTGTGGTTACCTTGGGTTGGATAGGATTAGAAATATTGTTCGTCAAGATAAACTAGGACTTGCGCCTATCGATGATAGCTAGGTTGAGAGAAAGCAGAGTGAGATGATTTGGGCATGCATGTACGAGAAGTGAGGATGTCCTTGTTACTTGTTAGGAGGTGCAAAGGGATTATGATGCCCCATGGGTGTTGGGGATGTTGGAGACCTAAGAAGTTTGTGAGAGAAGTCATCAGAGTAAATATGAGCCATCTAGGCTTAGTAGAGAGTATGGCATTAGATAGGGAGTTTGGCGTGACAATATTAAGGTTGTAAGGTAAGGGTTGATGGTTAGGTATATGCTTTCTTTTGGTTTTTGCTGTGTGGCCTTGTTGAATTGTCCCACATTGGCTTTTGACACCCATATTGTGGTGTTTATAATGGATTGGGTGCCTCAACCTTCTAAGCTAGCTTTTGGGGTTGAATTAGGCTCAAGTCCATTATTTCACATGGTATCAGAGCCAAGGTCATTGATGTTGGGGCCGCGCCCGCAGTTGTCTTCCCCTCGTGGTGAGGGGGGCGTGTTGAGTTGTCCCACATCGACCTTTGACACCCATATTGTGGTGTTTATAATGGCTTGGGTGTCTCAACCTTCTAAGCTAGCTTTTGGGGTTGAATTGGGCTCAAGTCCATTATTTCACATGCCTCTACTTGTCATTTGTCCAAGTATGTCCAGCTCTTCTGTAGTTACATGGAATACATAGGTATATCTCTCCTACTTCTACAACCTTCTTGATTTCCTGATCTTTCACTTGGTTTTTTCAAAGGCTTGAACTGGTTTTCAAAAAAAGTTGTTTTTTTGAAATATTTTTTTTGTGAATTTGGCAAAATCAGGGTCCTCATGAATATCGATTTGTGAGGGGAAGAGTGCATGCATATATTGTCTATTACATACTTTACACCTCAAGAATTTTAATATATAGTGTATGAGATATTTCGCAATCCGATAAAGAAAAATAAAAAATGATAAGGTTTACATTACATTGTCTAAATAAACTGAATCTGCTCAAGTAAATAAGTTACATCAAGCCATAAATTAGGTAAGTCAATGTTCAATAATGTGATATAAACTCACCTTGACAAATGACAAGACGTCGAAATATGCTTAGGGGCTAGGGCTAAGTTTTGGTCAGGGCTTGCTTTATGGATATTTGTCCAAACGCACCACCTTTGGGCTGTACAAATTGATATCATGCTATTGCTAGTAAGTTTTGGTCATGGGCTTTTTGAGCTATTGAATATAGAGTTTTGACATTTAGGGATGATCTATTAAGCACATGAATGGTAGAATATTATGTAAAATTTTAAGGTTTCAATTGTAAAAAGTAGTAGGGATGTGTTACTTACACTGACGCGGCATGGCATGACAGCTAATTCAATGGGCAGACATGTTCATTAATAAAAAAAAAACAAAATTTAAATTAAATATGTATTTGACTGCCACCTAAGCCTATACTTCACAAATTAGAACTTCAAAGTCTTAATAAATACTTTATGAGTCATTTAGTTAATAGGACATCATTTAAGGTCAAAAATCATGAATGTATCCATATTTAGTCATCCCACCATCTCACAATTATTGTTATGGGTTTTCCCTAAACAAAAAGTC
Organism: Portulaca oleracea; assembly: GCA_029582165.1. Taxonomy (NCBI): domain Eukaryota; kingdom Viridiplantae; phylum Streptophyta; class Magnoliopsida; order Caryophyllales; family Portulacaceae; genus Portulaca; species Portulaca oleracea. The sequence continues at coordinate 10,398,736 of CM055872.1, read as the reverse complement.
ATACTTACTCCTCTCTAAAACTGAATGAATACCTCATAATCCTACAATAACATGTGTCATGAAGAGTTCGGATATAACAGTTTTACTCCTAAATTTTGTAAGAAAGACGGGTTCTAATACACTCAAGATTGAAAAATCATTCCCCACATGTTGATATAGCTATATGAAAAAGAAGTAGACGAAGTTTAATGAAATATTTTACTTTCGATTTAACCACTCTCTCTATTTGACAACGATCACTTTTAACATGAAAATGCTTGATAGAATTCTGACCATAAGAAAGCAACCTGTTAAATTCATGGGTAAGTCCAACTTACCCAAATTTACCATTTTTTTAATCTAAATTTACCAAAAATTACCAAAAATTACCAAACTTTAAAAAAAAAAAATTAATTTTGATATATTGGCATCAATTTGCCAAAAGTTATCAGAATTTACCAAAAATTTTCGAAAGTTACCAAAATTTAACTTTTACTCAACTACTTTTTACCCATAAATTTGACAGGCCCATGCAACATCACCAAAAATGGGTAATATGGTGCAAACACAAAATGGCTAGCGTATGATAGAGTCACATTGACAAGCCCAATGCAACATCACCAACGGAAAACGTTGACGACCAGCCCAAAACTTATAGCAAAATGGCAAACGTACGTTGGGAAAAAATGACGCCCACCGTGGGGCTCGAACCCACGACCACAAGGTTAAGAGCCTTGCGCTCTACCGACTGAGCTAGACGGGCATTTGTTGTTTTGCGCTACATAATTATTTATTTTATACGCGTTACACTAATAAAGTAATCAATTTGACCAGAGCAGTAGAAAACTAGAAATGGCGAGCAGAGAGTAAGGGGGAGAGAGAAAAGGAAACGAGGTCCCAAAAATGGCGGAAGTTATGCTGCCATGGATGCTCTTTCAGCTGCTAGGCGGCGGAGCTTTGCTTCTCTTCATAGCTTTCGCTTCAATCGTCTTCTTCGAAGCTTATCGACGTCGATTCAATAACGCGTATGTCTACTTCTTCCTCACCTAATTCTCGCCTTTTCGATTTGTTTTCGTTCGAAGCGCAAGAACACATTCAATTTGATGTATTGTTAATGATTTCGAATTTGTTTGATGATTTGTTGTTTTCAGTCATGTCGAAGGTGAGGCGAGATTCGAAGATCCGAACTCTCTCAAGCCGGTAACGTCATCGTTTTACTTAGTTTTTACGCTTTTTGTGTAGTTTGATTTTGGATCGGTTGATGATTGTTTTGGTTGATTCTAGGGATTAGTGTTTGAGATTTGTTTTTGTTCGATTAAGATCTTTGCGAAAATGGAACTGGAGAACTGTTTGCGATGGCATTAGTTGTTAGAGGGAAGTCGATTGAGAATCGAGGTTGCTTCCGTTATTTGGTAGATTTATTTATGGATTTCAGTGTTCATACTGTTTGATTGATGAGGATAGAATGCAAAATGAAAGCTAATAGTTTAGCCAGGAACTAAGATATTTGCTCTTGTGCCTTTGGAAAAGTAGAGAAAAATGGAAAAGTGCTTCCTAAAAAACTATCAAAATTTGCTTTTCCCATTGATTGATCATCAAGATAAGGAAGTTCTGGGAGAAATCTATCTATGGTCATCAACTCTGCATTCTCTGAACAGTTGCTGGTTTTCTTTTGGTTGAAATTGGGATCTGAATTGGCTCTGTTATTTTATGCGGTGCGGTGCGATACTGCAACTCATCATACCATTCAATATTCTTCTACACTTTACCCCAATCATTACCAATATTTCTCCTCACTTTTCTCCTCTACTTTTCACATTCTTTCTCCTCATCTACCACATCAACCACACTTTCCACAAATTTCACCATATCATTCCTCTAACTCATTGCACTTTCCACAATTTCACTATACTGCACCATTTCCACATCTTACCAACTGCACAAAAGAACATAGTGCGGGGACTCTTCTCTAGAATACATGATGGGGCTTGGTGCTACCTGTTGCTTGGCTTCTTGAAGCTGGATACTGTTGATTTTGGTGAGAATCGTTGAAAAGTTTTGCAACTGTTCTTTTATTCTCTTATACCTTAGGGCATAACTGAATATAGTATCTTGGAGTGCACTGCTGTTTACCCGAAACATCTCTTGTTTCTTCAAATTCCCAGTTGTTGGTGAGTCATTTGACACATTTTCCCTTGTGCATCTACTTAAAAAAAGAGGTTTTTAGGTCTCTACTTCCTACATGCTTAGCGAGTGAATTGATCATCAGGGCTCCTGTTCTCCCTTTGCAACTTTGCTCAAGCCACTCTTGCTTTTAGTCTTACTTTGTATATTGTAAATTTGTTAGCAGATGTGTGTAACATTTACGTTAGAGATTGCTTTGTGTACTAGCATTTAAAAAATTGAGAAATATGAACTTCCTAGTGTGCCAAATACTTATTTCTCAATCATAGATATCCTAGCATGTCTGTCATCATTGGGTTTATATGGTTTTTATGTTCATGAGCGTTTTCTGATATGTGTGATACAGTAAGGTCACGGTAGTAGCTTGGGCACATATGCGACTAGAATTGAGCATTTTTATTTGAACTTATTAGATTTACCCCCTACTCTTTGGGTATTTATAATATGTCGCGGGCTCGTAGTGATAGGTCTCACCTGATATTTGATTTTTACTTGCTTCTTTATTTGTAATTTTCAAATCAGATGGCAATGTTTGAGCATTGGTTTGATGTTATGTTCTAAAGTGTTGACTTTACTCAATGCATTGTTCTCAGGTTCCATGCCCTTCTATATTTGATCCTGCAGATAAGTATATATCCTTGATAATTCCTGCATTCAATGAAGAGCAGAGACTTCCTGGTGCACTTGATGAAACCATGAGGTAAGCTTGCTCAGATTTTATGGCATATTTATTCCAATATTCTGTTTCAAGTTAACTCTTTTAGCCTTTTACTGATAGCAGTGTGTATGCAGACTGCTAGCCAGATATCAGTGAAGTTTTAGACTTGCTACCGTGAAAGGTGTACTTGAATATCAACATTTTCATGCAAGTACACCATACTGTTTTGTGGAAGTTTGGAAAGTTTACTTTGGAGATGTCCCTAAGAACTTGGTCCAACTTTCCTTCTGCTTAATTAAGATTGACCAAATGAGGAACAATGGATATCCCTCATTTATTGGAAATTCTATTATATATAACAATTGGAGTGAATCCATGATAAATGGTCTTCAGTCTTCATGTTGATTGCTGCGCTGAATGGGATTATGCTTGTTCTTTGGCTGGGATACTAAGGCCTTACCATTTCAGCTTAAATGTGTGTTCATTCACTTGATAGTTCTTTTTTATAGTTTATTAACACCTTTCCGTGTTTTCAGCTATTTGCAGAAGCGTGGAGAGAAGGATAAATCATTTAGTTATGAGGTATTGTACTAGCAGTGCCATTATTTGTATGCTTGGTGTAATTTTCAGTTCGTTCAATTTGAATGTTACAGCTGTTAGGTATTAGAACTTAAGAGAGATACTATAGGTAGGCATCTGAGTAGGAATAGCATTAGATGTGTTCTTAGTCATTGATGCCAATTTATGATCATTAACAATCTCATATTGCCGTTGTCTATTTGTCTTTATAGGTGGTGATTGTAGATGATGGTAGTATTGATGGGACCAATAAGGTTGCATTTGAGTTCGTCAAAAAATACAAGATTGACAATGTCAGAGTTCTTCTTCTTGGAAGAAACCATGGCAAAGGAGAAGCCATAAGAAAAGTGAGTCAACTCAAACCTTTCATTTTGTTTTCCGCAGAAGTTCTTTCAAGCAATGCTGAAGAAAATACGGTACTATTGCTTTAACTGATTGAAGCTGTTTGTTTCTTGAAAGCATTGTAAAAACAGGGAATGCTTCACTCCCGTGGTGAATTGCTACTCATGCTGGATGCCGATGGCGCAACTAAGGTTGATGACTTAGAGAAACTTGAAAATCAGGTTGGTGGAGTTAGTCATACAGTCTCTCATTTAAATTTTATATGGTGAATGCTGGAGTTAAATTGTGTTTGCTGGAGTGGGTAGATGCTTGCCTAGGCATAGAATGCAACTAAGTTTTGCCTATCAGATATGTGCAGTTGCCAAAAAGGATTCAAGTTTGGGGTTAGCTGATGTTCCAATTGTCGCGTTTGGTTCTCGTGCTCATCTTGAGGAGAAGGCTCTTGCTACGGTTCTATTCTTGAAATCCTAGCCTTCTTGTTTAGCCTCTAGCTTTAGGAATGCATGCTAACATATCTAATTTTGTATCTTTGTTTAGAGAAAATGGTATCGGAACTTTTTGATGAAAGGTTTCCATCTTGTGGTACTCTTGGCTGCTGGCCCGGGAATCCGTGATACACAGGTATTGTTTTGCGGTAGGCTTTGTCACTTCGGTTATCCATTCTCATATTAGTAGACACCTTTGTCTGAACATCGGTTTGGAATGCCTACAGTGTGGTTTCAAGATGTTCACTAGGGCAGCTGCACGAAAACTTTTCACAAATGTCCGGTTGAAAAGGTAATTATTGGGCGTCTGTAATGCTCTCACCCTAGGATCTTGTGTGATTTATGTAGATAGTTATTGTGTTTTTTAGAATGATCATTTGTTGGAATAACAATAACCCTTTGTTCTGGACTAACCCACCCCACTCCCCCTCGTTTTTGTTTGTTTGTGTGGGTGGGGGGGGGGGGTGTGCACTTGTGTTACTGCCTGTTTTGCCGTTGTGGGTACAGAAATTTCATGAGCTTTCCGAGGCTTCAAAATGTCCAAGTTTTATGATATCCACATTGAAAATATAGCAAGATTTCTTCCCCAATCAAAATAATTATTTTTACCGAAATAGTCTCAAGTATTTAAACTCTAGTAGTTGTTTCTTATGAGAGCATTCTCATGTCACTGAAGATTTGATTAAAATGTCTGTTATGCAGATGGTGTTTTGACGTCGAACTTGTCTACTTGTGCAAATGGTTCGGGATCTCGATGCTCGAGATCTCTGTGACTTGGACAGAGATTCCCGGATCAAAAGTGAACTTGCTGAGCATACCCAACATGCTTTGGGAGCTCGTGCTCATGTCGGTGGGCTACAGGACTGGTATGTGGAAAATCCGTGTCTAAGCATGTTTGGTGTGACTAACTAGATGAAGCTTTTCCCATATACATGGCTCTGCTAGGCTGGATATGAGTAGCTTCAAAGTCACTTTGGCATCAGGAAACTTACTTTCTAAGGCAACTTATACGTGGTAGCAGAATGCCTTTCTCATACAAAGAAGACCATTATGCTGTCCATTCTTGAAAGATATGTACAAGACAATTGAACAAACTGTCTAATGTTTAGACTTTAAAATGTAGAGGTGTTTAGTGGGTAGAATTGGCGAGCTGAGTTTAGAACTGGGATTTTCATGCCCTGTTGTGGAAGCTTTTGTTCGGCTGTGCGTAAAGTTGGGATTTCCTTATAGTTTAAAACCAGTTTACAGGTAGTGAATGGTATTTGCATCCTTTTGATTAGTTCCTCAGAACAACTGGTTAAAATTTAATTGCAACATTCTCTACACAAACACAAATATTGTGGTAAGAATTTTCAGAACTAAATTAGCACAGGAGGTCTGTTGGTTGCTACAAGCAAGCAAAACCCTATAGACAAGCCTCGAGAGAAGCACTCTATACATTACACAGCTTGTGAGCATGTTTTGGCAATGAAGTTAGAAGCACTTTGTGTGGACGATTGTTGCCCCCCATTCATCGTACTCTCCCCATGTAATCCACCTCTGCAATTAAGAAACACTACTAAATGTCACAGCGTGTAGTGGGAAACTAAATATACTGGCTATTCTTGAATCAAGTCATGTTTGGTGAAAGTACTCTTTTGTCATGTTGAAACTTGAAACGAACCTGTTGGAAGGTGGCAAGAGACGCGAAGATGGAGCCTCCAACGAAATCGCTGTACTTTCTCTCTGGTGGAGCCACCACTGTGACTTTCACGCCATTGGGGGCCATGGCAGTGATTTCCTTGGTCATCCTTTCAGCAATCCCCGTGAACATAGTATTCCCGCCACTGAGGACAATGTTTCCATACAGCTCCTTCCGAATATCCTCATCACACTTAGTGATAGACAAGTATATATACTCATGGATACCCGGCATTTCGATTCCACACAAAGATGGCTGGAAGAGGACCTCTGGACAACAGAAACACTCAGCTCCGATGGTAATAACTTGTCCATCTGGAAGCTCATAGCTCTTCTCCTCCGAGGTGGTGGTTTGTAGTTCGCGGTCATAATCTAGAGCAATGTAGCAGAATTTTTCCTTGATATCCCTTGCAATTCGATACTTATCTGGGGTAGTGAAAGAAAACCCGCGTTGTGTAAGAAGTTTCATCAAGTAATCTGTCAAGTCGCAGCCAAAGATGTTCATGCGTAGGGTACCCTGTGGGAGGGCGTGCCCCTCGTAGATGGGAACAGTGTGGCTCACACCATCACCAGAGTTGAGCACAATACCTGTGGGGATAAAGAGAAACAAATATTAACCATCTCTAGATTGCTAGACACGACCTGACTTGGCAAAAGCAACTATCAGTTTCAGCTTTTGGTTAAAGATGGTTTCAAATGGTATTGGAGCAAAAGTAAGCAAGAGGTTTCAAGCTCGAATATGAGCAGCCGCTATATTTGTTTGCACAAAGTGAATGAGGCCTTTGCAATATCCATGTCGCCAATGTACGATGTCAAAATCAGCTTTGGACCAAACTGAGGCATTTCTGAGTCAGACAAATTTGGGTATTCAGGTCGAACAAATTTTTGATAGCGCTCGCAAATCTCATCAAACATCACACTCCTCCTAGCCTACGCATAACATCAACACAGTCATCTTCATGGGTTGAAGTCTCCATTACCTGTTGTTCGACCATTTGCATATAGGGAAAGAACAGCTTGGTTAGCAACATACAATGCGGGAGAATTAAACGTCTCAAACATCATCTCGGTCATCTTTTCGCGGGAAATCTTAGGAATGCAAGGAGGTTCGGTAAGCAAAATTGGATGCTCCGCTGGATCTACTCGGAGTTCGTTGTAAAACGCGTGTTGCCATATTTTTTCCATCCCTTCCCAGTTGCTCACGACACCATACTCAATTGGGTGTTTTAGAGTCAAAATATCACGCTTGGATTGAGCTTCATATCCAACACAAGCATATTTCTGACCATCAGTGCCTTGTCTAGGAAGGCAACCAACAATACTGGGGAAGACAACTTTTGGTGTATCATCTCCGGCAAATCCAGCCTGAAATGAGGGTCAACGTTCAATCAATCTGATGTAGAAGTCTTATCTATAAATTTTACAATTTAGAAAAACTGATTTCAATCGGTCCAAAATTATAAACTTTTTGCTGCACACTATTATATGCAAACAAACAAGGTAAGGTTTGATGAAACACTTTAATATAATCGATTACAATATACTCTGTCGTATATATGGTCCTCTTTTTGAGGGCGGTCAACAATACTAGGGAAGAATGCTCTTAGTGTATCATCTCCGGCAAATCCAGAGAGTCAATGTTCAATCAATTGGATGTAACAGTAATATCCATAAATTTTGCAATTTTGAAAGCTTTACAAGTATTTCACTATCTACAAACTCCATAAAAAACCAAAGAAAATTTAATGGGATATTTTACTTTAATCCATCACAATCTAAATGGAAAAAAATAATGTTCGTCAACTATGAAGATTATGGACAATCAAAGGTGGTAGAAAATATCAAAACGCAATATGTTCAGGGAAAACTGTGATGGATGGATCATTACCTTGATAGTACTAGTTCCATTGTCGCAGACAATTATCTTGATATTCTCGTCTTCCATCTTTTCATCAAAATTACAATAAAATGAAGGAACAAAAAATCACATAATTTGGTCAACCAAATTACTTAGATGTAAGATATGTTATGTTGAGTTTTGAATAGGCCATGGAAAACTCAAATTGCAGAGTTGAAAGGGTTTATGTATGGTAGCTTTGATGGAATGAAATTCTTGATGTAAGAGAAGGTCAATTATGCATTTGTCTTTCAAACCAATCAATATAATATCATTAGGTCAACTTTTACAACACTTTCAATATTAGAGCAGCACCAACGTGAGATGGGAGTATGAAATGCCCATGTGTCATGCTGTGAGTGGTTAGAGTGAAGAGAGAAAAAATTTTCACACCCATGCTGTGACATGGGAGGGAAAAGGGAGGAGAGAGATAGGAAGGGAAGGGAGAAGAAGAGAGAGAAAGAGGAGGGAGAAAGAGATATGTTGAAAAAAAGAGGAGTGAGAAATATACACCCACTATTCTTACACTCTAATGTGAGATTCTTTCATTATTCTTCCACTATTTTTATATCTTATAATCTTATTGCTAATGCTCTTATGTTGCAAGTCTTTCACAACCACCCCTTCCCCCAAAGAGAGGAAAAAAAAACCCCAAACTATTGTATTTATAACATAAACCACGGTATAATTTGGGAATATTTTTATTTTTATTTTTTTAATAAAGGTAAGCGGTCCAATTTATTGGACCCTTATCTCAGGGATATACCTAACAATGATATAGTGGATAGGGAATGAGGATGTCAATGACCCAAATTAGGTCCCACGCACTTCTACCCACAACATTGTCCGAATAGGTATGGAAGAAATGTCACGCCTATGATTCGAATCTTGGACGACAAGGATAGGAGGTAGACCTCTTGTCACTCATGCAAGAAGTGATTGACATAATTTGGGAATAATTGAACAAATATGAAGTGGACTTTTTTTAGGGGTTAGGTTTATGTAGCTCATTATATAATCTAGCAGTTGAAGCACTTCAAAGACTATGGTTTTGTTTGACAAATAGTTATTCGTTATTAGTTGTTAACTGTTTGTATTGGTTGTTTATTATTGATTATTTGTATTGATTGTTTTTATCAACTATTTGGAAAAATTGTGTTTGGTAAAGTTAACTGTTTCTAAAAAATATTTGTTAAAATTTCATTTATAACCTTCATCACCAATTTGATTACAATATGTATAAATTATTTTTGTAATGGCTTGTATGTATGGATTCTTGACAAACTTTGGTTAAACAGTAATTTCCACAAATAACCAATCCAATAAGCTGAAATTATAAGCTAATGTACTAATTTTAGCTTAATGAAAATCAGTCCATTGGACATAATCAGCTAAGTGAATAGATAATTTACCAAACATCTATTTAACCAGTCCATTGGACATAATCAGCTAAGTGAATAGATAATTTACCAAACATCTATCTAACCAATTGGACATGATCAAATATTTCAATAAGCCATTTTTCTTGATAAGTCATCGTAAATTGTTTACCAAAACTCTCGTAGTATCAAATTACACATATAGCCAATTTCCTGTGCTCTTGGTCGTATAAAACCGTCCTACCTACAAAAGAACAAAGAGCCCAGCGTAGAAAAATGAGTAAAAGGTTGAGACTTTGTCAAATGTTCTTAACACTACCCAATATAAAAGAAGAAAAATAAAATAAAATAAATTGTTTACCAAACACTCCCGTATTATCAAATTACATAGATAGCCAATTTCCTGTGCTCTTAGTCTTGTAAAACCGTCCTACCTACAAAAGAACAAAGAGCTGGGCATAGAGTAAAAGATTGAGACTTTGTCAAATATGTCCTTAACACTACCCAATATAAAAGAAGAAAAATAAAATAAAATAAATTACATTTATTAATGAAAGTTAAAAGTGACATTCCAATTATTCAAAATAATATGGATTTTTTTTAGGGAAGATTGGAAAATTAAATTCTCCTTAATTTGACAATTATTTGAGGAAGATAGTACTTAACAAGAATCGATATACTCCCTATGTTCTACATTAATGAACAAATTAGGTTTTTAGCCATCAAGGTTTGGTGAAAATAGGATTTTACCCCTAAGGTTTGGAAAATTAAGTTTATCCTACTTGAACTTTGAACCTCTTATTATTTTACTCCTTTTCGGCAAATGACATAATTGGCCCTGTAGAAAGGTGTGAAAAATGTAAAATAACCCTACTCCTATGTTGCCGCCTCCTTCATGTTTTAATCGACATTTCCCTAGTCAACACCTATTCCTCTACAAAACAAAGGTAACAACAGTGGTGAAAGGTAGGAGTTATCTTCTGGGTTTTTTCAGTCATTGTTTTCGTTTAGTATGGCTTTTCTATTGATTTCGTTTTTCCTATTTGTATCATCCTGACAAATGGGAAATGTAGGAATTTTGGCTTTCTATACAGTATTCTGGAAAACGAATGACAAAAGGCATAGAGAAAAGACGAAGGGCACAAGGGTGAGGTTTAATTTCTACCGTGAGCCTTTTATATGAGGGGTGATTTGGTCAATCAACATTAATTTTATCGTTTAATTTAATATTTAATACAAAGGCTAGGTGAGTTAATTACTATTTGATTTAAAGTTGAGGTAGGGTAAATCTAATTTTCAAAACCAATTTCATATAGTATGTTCATGTCCAACAAATCACAGATTCACAATAATACTGAGCTACTGACATATATAATAGTACATATCAAGGAAGGGAAAGATCCTAAATCTTTCAGACATTTATTTAAGTAAAATTGTTACTTGCTAATTAGCAGTATTACACTTCTAATCACAGTATAAGCAAGAATAAGCCTACATTGTTTGCACTCTGTAACCTGTGAGCAAAACATCAGTTAACCCTAATCTAATTACCCACCAATCTCAATTAATTAAGAGCCACTAACCAAAAGCTAATTAATGTAAGATTAGAATCACCATCTTTGTTAATCACCCAAACTTAACTGATCAAACATCTTGTTGATCACCCAATCCAACCTCCATAATCACGACCAAGAACAGGATTAGAGTAATCACAACCCATTAACTGATCACCAACAACACCCACATTATCATAATCAGAAGAATTAATCTCAAGAACCCTAGAAACAGCCCTGTTCCTCAAACCCTCAACAACACTCCTCAATTCCTCCAACTCAACCAACCCTAAATTCTCATCAATCGGCGCAAACACAAACCCTAAATCATTATCATCAAAATTCTTCTTCTTCTTGTCCTCTGCTTCTTGGATCTCAGTCACATCATTCCCCTGATATCGGACGTACCTGAGGACGACGGCATCCGCGCCGGGGTGGCCGAAGGAGTAAACTTTTCCGGCGCCGGAAAAGGCGACGACGGCGATCTCGGCGCCAGTGAGAGAAGACAGCTCGGTGGCCTTCAGGAAGAGCCCTTGTCGGCGCTTCGTGAACGTGACTTGCCGGCGTGTCTTGTTGTCAATCAATTGGATCAGAATCTTCTTCTTCCCCTAACTCTTCTTCTTCCCGTCAATTTGCGTCATACTTTCCGCCATTGATGAATGATCAGAGCTCATGAGTAGCTTAATTCTTGAATTGTTGGAGAGAATAATTGGTTATACGGTGCGCATATGTATATATAGAGAGATTAGAGAGAGATTAGTGAGTGTAATAGAGAGAGAATTTGACAGTGAAATTGCAATCTTTTGATAAAATATATTAAAAGAAATGCTTAGTAAAAAAGTGGCATTAGAGATAATTAATGTAGGAACTAATTAGGTTTTTACCCCTTGACATTTTGCGAAAATAGGATTTTACCCTCCAGGTTTTGGAAATTAGATTTACCCTATCTCAAGTTTAAACTTATAATGATTTTACCCGTTTTTCCGATGGAAGACAAAACTCCCCCTGTAGAAGGGTGTAAAAAGTCTGAGATGACCCTAATTAAGGCCCTGTTCTTTTCTGCGGTTGGCAAACTGCGGTGGCACAACTTACCGCAGTTTGCCACGACCCGCCACATTTCACCGCAAATCATTACTTTTCTCTCTCCTCATTTTTCTCCTCTACTTTTTACATCCTCTTTCCTCACCTACCCCACATACCAATAACCCACCACAATTCCACCATACCCGCCACAATTCCACCACACCTCACCACACCATTCCGCAAAATACCGTATAAAAGAACAGGGCCACAAAAGACATATTTACCCCTCTCAAAAATAATAACAAAGTGTCGCCTCTCCTTTCATCGTCGTTAAGGTGGTCCTGCTCGAAATACCGGATGAATCAAATAATGGAAATTCATATATTGAACGAATATGAGAAAGGGTGGGTGGGGTTTAATTTGTCACGTGTGCAAATTGATTTTTAAATGGAGGACATTTGGTCAGTTCACATTAATGTAAACATTAAATGCATCTGAAAAGTATGTATTTAATCTTTAATACAAAGGTAAGGTGAGAATTTATTACTTAGTTTAAAGTTGAGGTAGGATAAACCTAATTTTCGAAAAACTTAAAGGGGCAGAAACCTATATATATATATATATATATATATATATATATATATATATATATATATGCAAAAAACCCCATCACAATTTCATCATACCCGCCACAATTTCACCATACCATACTGCGCCATACCGCAATACACTGCATAAAAGAACAGGGCCTAAATAAGCATATTTTGAAAAATATTTATTTTAAAATTTTTTAAAATAACTAAAATTTAAAATAATATATTTTACAATTTATATTAAGAAAGATAACGGTCAAGATAAAACTTGACACATAAGATTTATTTTATTTACGCGGATCGTCAAGATAACCATTATAAGTGTATCCTATTTTATATTAGGTGTACACACAAAATAATGTGTACATAAAGTAATAAATTTGTCAAGGATTTACTTTAAAATGATTCATTGTAATATTTAATTAACACATTGATTTTTTATATTTTATTTTATATTATATATTGATAATTAATAATTGTGACGTAGATCTGATTAATAATTATTTTCAATGTTGACAAAGAATCGTGGCCATGTATGCGTACCAGTCTAAAAGAAATATTTTACCGAGTTTAAACTTTTTTTTAAAAAAGATGGGGAATATCCTTTCCTTAATTAGGGGTTTTTAGATGCTAATATACTGAACTTTTGGGGTATTGGACAATAATGCACTGAACTTTGACTTTGGACAATAATATACTGTACTTTAGGGGGTGTTGAACAATAATGCACTCAATATGATTTTGGCAATGACTAACTTGGTGGCAGTCCTATGTAGCGGGTGGAGGAGATTAATTGGTCCAGAAATATTAGTTTTCTCGGTCTGTCACGTAAGATTGTCAGCAAGTTCGCCACCGTCGAAATTGTCTCGAGTGCATTATTGTCCAACTCCCCCTAAAGTTCAGTACATTATTGTCTAAGGTCAAAGTTTAGTGCATTATTGTCCAATACCCCAAAAATTCAGTATATTAGCGTCCAAAATTTTCCATTATAAAAGGGAGAGTTTCTCCCACTTTTGTTGTCATTGTAAAGCTAGCGTGAGATAAAAGCCATAAAGTTAGAAATTGGTCTAATGGTTACATCTTAGATGTTATAAAATTGGTGGGTTCAATTCTTCAAAATGTATTTTTGCTAAGTGCACTGTTTTTTATTCTTCGGTTTGATTTAATTTTTCAAAATTTTCCTACTTTTTGAGGGAAACGATTAAAAATTTGATATCATTCATAACAATAAGAGCAAAATAAATTCTTATAAATTTTTAAATTACAACAAGAACAACCTCCCAGAAAAAATATGTTTAAGCGCGGTTTGAAAATCCAGACGTAGGCAACCTTCTCGCCAGGAGCTAATCTGTTAATTGATTTAAATAAATTTTATAATTATTTTTGAAATTTTACTTGTCATGATAAATTAATTGATGTAAATAATTCTTTATTAATATCAACTTTTCACTCATTTCATATGGAATATAAACATCTATATAATGATTTAATTTATGATAAAGTTGATTACTTATAAAAACTAAATTATTATTTGTATTGTATTTCATTAAATAAAATAAATAGTTTGTTTTTACTTTTTACATTAAATATGAACGGCAACTTCAATATGTTATATACTCCCTCCGTTCTATAACAATCGATAGTCTTCCAAAGAAATGAAAATCATTTAGAGAACATTGTTTAAGGTATTGTTTTATATTGATTTTAGTGGGGAGAAAAAATTATTAATGCTAAATATAGTTAAGTGAACACTCATTTTTTTATTTCCAAAATGGAAGAATGAAGTATTCTTATGGGACGGAGGGAAATATCAACTTCACTTACTATACTATGATCTTTTTTCTTCACAAAAAATTGCAAATAAAAGTTGAAAGTAATATATATATATATATAGGAAAATTGGATTCTAATAATCCCTACTTTTGCATATTGGATGATGGTGGTCCCTACTTTCACTTTGTATTCTGGTGGTAAAAAAAATAAAATTGGATTCTAGTGGGATATTTTCGAGGGAATCATAGATTTTGTGTTGCATTTGATTCAAAACTTAGTATAACACTTTACAATGATTTTTAATGAATTTACAGAATTTTTTTCAATTTTTTTCAATTTTTTACGATTTTTTCACTTTTATTATTTTTTAAAAATCATAATAATTATTCGGAGTCTAAAAAATAATTTAAAAAATGTTTTAGAAACTAAAATTCATTAACTTTCTAGGGGCAGGAACGAAAAAAACAAAATCAATATAGTGTAGGAATGAAAAAATAAGAAGAATGTGGCGGTGGATTTGGTACCACTACAATCCAATTTTTTTTTTTTTTTGGACCACCAGAATACAAAGTGATTTACCCACCATCATTCAATTGGTGAAAGTAGGGATTATTAGAATCCAATTATCCTATATATATATATATATATATATATATATATATATATATATATATAGAGAGAGAGAGAGAGAGAGAGAGAGAGAGAGAGAGAGAGAGAGAGAGAGAGAGAGAGAGAGAGAGAGAGAGAGAGAGAGAGAGAGAGAGAGAGAGAGAGAGAGAGAGAGAGAGAGAGAGAGAGAGATGTTGTGTAGCGGTACAGGTCATGGCGGCAATGGTAGATCTTGACCTTCATATTAAGGGTGACCAATATATTGTTATTTTATATAATAAACATAAAATTCTTAATTTTTATTCTAAATTGTACTAAATTATTTTATTTTTTCTAGGTTAACGGTGGTCGTGGCACCTGTCGGCAATGCCCCAGGTCCGCCTATGCATGGTTGCCATAAATAATTGCTATTAAAAATAGCAATCAAATTGTCAATATAAGTAAAAGCCCTAGCCCTGAATGCCACTAATTGCGTCCATAAATGTAGCTTTATAGAAAATTCATTACAATAACCAGCACATCTATAATGATCCTGCTCCACCTTAGCTTCACAACCACTCGGGACTACCAATCGCTGGAAATAGGAGAAATGTGAAGGACTATTTGAGACTTCCGATTAACAGGGAAAAGAGGAAATCACGAACGTAAAGGACAAGGAATTTGACAAAATTTTTTAGTTTATCCACTTTTTAGTGCAAATTACTAAAATTTTGAATTTCAATGAAACTAACAAGACCCAAAATAAAATCTTGCAAAATTTATACTTCTTTTATAAAATTTAATTAATAATTACTTAGTATAATTCCTGATTAATATTAACTTCTTCACGGATTGTTTGTGGAATGTAAATTATCTATATAATAATTTAATTAATTTATGATAAAGTACATTGATCACAATAATAGATTATTATTTTTTCATAAAAAATGATTTGCTTTTACATGAAATGTGAATGGTAAATTAAATATTTATGAAACTCACTTATATTTATTTGTATGCATTACAAAATTCTGCCAATAAAAGTTGAAAAGAATATGTTTCATATATTTCTCGTTAATATATAGTTATAGTACTTGAGTTTTGATATGAAATGTTTTGGTTTGATTCAGCATGAAGTAAGTTGACTTTATTACTTTTTCGAACATCTTGTCCAATCTTTACGAACTCCTTTCCCTATCGACCTTTGTTATAATCTCAAATGTTATCATATTGTTATGTTATACTAAGGATTTCTTATAATAATATAAGTTATAGTCACTTATATATAACTTATTTTTCTTATCATATTCAAATTATTAACTATGAATCGATTTGGATTATTTCATATTTTCACACTTACAATAACACATGAGTATGTTGGCTCATAGGTATAAGAATATATATAATCACATGATAAGTAAATACATAACAACAAATCTTTAATTTTAACACAACAATAATAAAAACATGTACCATCGATTTGACATCTTCTATTGTTTCTTATAAGTTAATACATATGTTAACCAAAAAAAACTTTAAATTAAAAATTTTATATGAAAAAATACAGATAAATTTATAATATACCCAAGGTGATAAAACAAAATTGATATTGTTGATTAAAAAAAAAATAATATCCATATAATGCAATAACAAACACTCAAACTCATGACCTCAACCTTTATACCGTATACTTCATGCACATGCTTGGTTAACCAAATGAGCCCGACATGTCATATTTGTTGTATCATTTGGATTTTTAAATACTATATATATTATAAGAACAATCATCTTTCTATTTTTATTCCTCATTGTAACGACCCACCCTAAACCCGTATTAATTAAGGCCCTAAGTATGTTGATTAGCCGAATTATGCTAATTAAAGTTTCTCTATTTATGACGTGTTTATTGTTATACTGGTTGTTACGTTTTTTTTTTCTCTTTATTTATTTATGTGTGACAGGTCTCGAGCAAGGCAATGGTTAATGGGTTAATTTTATGTTATCTTACCTTACGAACATTATTTTGAGGTTATGAATATTTTACGATAGGTTATATAATTTATTTTATGTTCTAAAATTTTTACGTTTAAAACCGAGGAAGGTTATATTATTCTCAATTCCGTTTCTTTTACGATTTATACTACTCGATCCACCTAAGTACATTTTATGGCCCAAATTATTTTATTAGTATGTTCTATCAATTTAGTTTACGTAATTTTAATCTTAGTCTTCCACCCAATTTTATTTCAAGGAAATTTTATTTATTGTATACTAAATTTATATTATCAAGTTTATGTTATAAATTTATTTGGGTTGTTTACCAATTATTTTACCTAACTAAATTACAACCCTAATTATCTAAGTTAATTACTATTAGAAGAGTTAATTATTTTAGGGGTGTATTTATATGTTAAGGGGGGAGGGGGGTTAAAGGGGGTTTATTTTCCATTTCCAAATCAGATTTTATCACAGCTCTCAAACACACTCCCTCGCCCTCTCCTCTCTCCAGCCGTGCGCCACCCCTCCTGCCGCCCTCCCTGGTGTTTTCCGGCGAGCTCGCCGGCGCCGACGGCCACCCACGCCGGCCACCGCTCCTTCCCCCCCTTCTCCTGTTCAATCTCTCACCTCAAAGTTCAAGTGGTATAATCGCAAACCCTAACCCAATTCTTTTGTTGATAATCTGAAATTCTGCTTCCAATTTATGTTTTCTTGATGTTTTTCATCTCCTTTATGTTTATCAAGCATGAATTTAAGTTGTGGTTAAGTTAGGGTTTGAATTGGTAAAGAGATGCATGTTAATTTGGTGAAGGGTGGAAGTAATTCTTGTTAGCTCTTGATGAGTAAAGAAAGTTCTAACTTGCATGTGGATTTTAATGGCTAAATTGATGATTTAGGGGCTGTTTGGAAGTGAGTTATATGTTATTTAAGTTTCTACTCTTGGATGATATGAATTTGGGGTGGAATTGTTGATTTATGGGCTAATTTAAGTGTTGGATGTTTTTGCTTGTGTAATCTATGGTTGCATGTGAGTTTTGTGAGCTTGGTTGAGTATTCTTTGAGCTTTTAATTCTGGAAAAACTATGAGTAAGGGCTAATTTGAGGTTTGGGTAAGAATTGATGCAAGTTGAGGTCAAAGAAGAGCATGCATGTTAAATTAAAAGGCCAAAGAAGTTTCTGTTTTGATGTCTGATTTTTACAGAGGTTATGAAATGGGAGTTTTGCCTAGATTTTTACTGGCAATGGTAGTCCAACTCATTAGCTGACTATAGGCTTTGGAATTTCGACAATCTGACATGTATAGCCCGAGTTACGACTAAAACCGTGAAGGTGTACCTTGTTGTAGACCCCGAAAAATTGATGACCTTTTTCACGGCGCTACTTAAAAAATGATTGGGAATCGGCTAGGATTGCTTAACCTTAAATAAGGTTGAACTTTTAAGAATGCTTTTGTTAACAAATCAATTTATCCCGAGATTCATTTTTTTTAAAAAAAAGAAAAGGACAAAAGAGAAAAAAAAAAGGAAAAGGAAAATGAGGTGGTAAACCCGTCTGGGTTTTGCTACCGCCAGGCCCAAGACCAAATACACAAAAGAAAAGAATGAAAAGGGAGGTGGTAAACCCGGGTGGTAAACCCGTCTGGGTTTTGCTACCGCCAGACCCAAGACCAAATACACAAAAGAAAAGAATGAAAAGGGAGGTGGTAAACCCGGGTCGTAAACCCGTCTGGGTTTTGCTACCGCCAGACCCAAGACCAAATACACAAAAGAAAAGAATGAAAAGGGAGGTGGTAAACCCGTCTGGGTTCATTAATTGAACCGTCTGGGTTACCTTTTGCGCCATCCACAGAAGAAAAGAATGAAAAGGAGGTGGTAAACCCGTCTGGGTTCATTAGTTGAACCAAACCGGGTTATCTCTTGCGCCATCCACATATTAGACCGAGGAAACAACGAAGCCGAAGGGAGTGAGGAAGTATGAACACAGAGTCGCCAGTTGAATTTTTAGGAGAAAAAAAACAAACCATTTTAATACAAACTCCGGTCTACGAATCCAAAGACGGATTCGGGGGTAAGGTTACGAATTTGACAATTAAAACTGTCAAATCCGCCTATTCAAGCGAATAGACTCTACTAGAATTAAATCAAAGCGAAAAAAGTTAAAATGGAGGAATTAGATATAAATTTCACAAGTTTAACATTAATGTCATGCAAATTATGAATTGAAAACACAAGAATTACATGAATTCGTTAGGTTGCATTACATGGTTTGCATCAATGTGATAATTATTCTAACCTTTAATGAAGTAGCATGCAAAGGGAGAGAAGAGGTAGAGAGAGTATACTAGTGTCAATACTCTAGCATAATCCGCCGTCCCGAAATGGAGGGGGAATAGGATTAATTTATAGTGGAATGTAGGTTAGATGGGGCGATTAGGGTTTAGTTTAGGTTTAGCCGCGGTAACTCAAATTTGGTTGGGCGAGCATTTAGCCCACCAAACCCAGCCGGGTTTTCGCAGAGCTGAGCAAAACTCAGCCGGGTTTGGGCCGTAATGTTGGGCCACTTTGCATGCTTTCGGGCTAGAAAAGAAATGGGTTTGCATGCCACTAAATTACTCGGTTAGCTTATTTTTTTACAAATAACTAAAACTAATACCGGTACAAAATCCGGTGTCTACAGATAGCCCCCACTTTGATCGAGTTTGAGTAAAACGATGATCAAAGTAGTCTTGATGATCTTGGATATGAATCAGAAGCCTGTTCTGAAGCTGGTTGACGCTTGGAAGCTTGGTTTTGCGTCGATGTTGGTTGGCCTGCTTAGTTTCTTCCGTAAAGCTGACCGAATTGATCCGCCTCATTTCTCCGTGAGGTAGATCAAGGTCATGCACTTCATTTCGCTGTGAAGTGCAAGACCTGTGTCTGTGTGGGTCGACCTGCTTAGTTTCTTCCGTAAAGCTGGTCGGAGTCGATCCGCTTCATTTCGCCGTGAGGCGGATCTAGGAGGCATGCTTCATTTCGCCGTGACGCATGCCAGGATGATGAGGTGATCCACTTCATTTCTCCGTGAGGTGGATCGAGGTGGCGTGCTTCATTTCGCCGTGAAGCATGCCAGGATGATGAGGTGATCCACTTCATTTCGCCGTGAGGTGGATCGAGGTGACGCGCTTCATTTCGTCGTGAAGCATGCCGCGATGATGAGGTGATCCACTTCATTTCGCTGTGAGGTGGATCAGGGTGACGTGCTTCATTTCGCCGTGAAGCATGCCGTGATGATGAGTTGATCCACTTCATTTCGCCGTGAGATGGATCAGGGTGACGTGCTTCTTTTTGCCGTGAAGCATGCCATGATGATGAGGTGATCCACTTCATTTTGCCGTGAGGTGGATCGAGGTGACGTGCTTCATTTCGCCGTGAAGCATGCCGTGATGAGTTGATCCACTTCATTTCGCCGTGAGATGGATCAGGGTGACGTGCTTCATTTCGCCGTGAAGCATGCCAGGATGATGAGGTGATCCACTTCATTTCGCCGTGAGGTGGATCGAGGTGACGTGCTTCATTTCGCCGTGAAGCATGCCGTGATGAGTTGATCTACTTCATTTCGCTGTGACGTAGATCAAGGTGACGTGCTTCATTTCGCCGTGAAGCATATTGAGATGATGAGTTGATCCACTTCATTTCGCCGTGAGGTAGATCAAGGTCACACACTTCATTTCGCCGTGGAGTGCGGGACTTGTGTCTGTGCGATGAAAAGGGTGTCATCGCATTGTGAGGGCCCGATGACGACGGCCAAGATGAGTTCGCTTTTGTAACCGACGACCGACGTATTTTGTGCATTGTTCGCAAAAGAGAAGGAGGGCATCGCTTATCTGAAACTCAGAGTGAGTCAGAAAATTTACCTGTCAGTCGTGCTTTAGCTCTCGGAAGTGGGCTTGAGTTTGCCATAGCTTCATGGGTATAGGCCTGCACTGGGCTTGAGTTGCGGCCCGTCAAACCTGTCTGGGTTTGGGCTGGAAATTTTTTTTTGTGAGCGGATGAAATGGAAGAAGGCCCAAACCCGTCTGGGCCTGGTCACCGCCGAGTGAGGGAGGCAGACCCAAACTCGTCTGGGTTGGACCGAGAGTTGGGCTCTTTTCCTTTTTTTTTTGTGAGTCGAGTGAGCCGACAGACAGACCCAAACCCGTCTGGGTTGGGCCGAGAGGACTGAAGGTGAGGAGGCCCAAACCCTTGGTTGGGTGAGAAGAAGCGAAGCCGATATGAAATGAGTCTTTGCGAAAACGAACCTAGGCGGGCCGTTCTAGCTTTTAGGCTGATTTGACCCCTTGCTTGGGCTACGTAGCCCCCAGCTTAGTGGCAGTTTGATTTAACTCTTGCTAAACTGGGAATCACTTGACAGTCGTCGTAGTGACTTGCTTCCTTTTTTGGATTCAAATAGCCCCCGGCTTAGTGGAAACTCGATTGAATTTTTTCTAAGCCAGGGTCACTCGAACATTCTTGGCTTAATGCAGGCGGTACCGAAGTGTTGCACCTATCTGGCTCAGGTAGCGATACAGAGGTGGTAGACTCCTCTTACTACCAGTGGGACACTTACTTTGGCCCTGGTGGAAGCGGGGCCCATGGGGCTAATAGCGCCAGTGGTGGTGGCGATACGGAGGTCTGGCATGATGAGGACTGAGAATGATGTACATGCAGGGTCTTTATGTAATGAACTTATATAATGCTATGTATGACTCTTTATTATGCACTTAGGACAATGCAATGCAATGATGTAATAATGTTACTCATGTACACTTAATGTATGACGTACGTTTTTTTTTATTTATGCACTAGTGCGAACCACTGATGTGATGCTTATGCAATGATGGTGCTGCGTAATGCACTTTTTATTTTCGTGTACCCTTATGCATAATGTAACAACAATGTGTAATGCGATATGCAATCTACATGGTGGGATTACTCCCACTTCCCCAAAAAAAAAGACCGAAAATTAAATGCTACAAGTAAGTTTGAGCTACAGTTTCGGGGCCAGCGAAGACATATAACTATCTTGTGGACCCGCATTACGACCCAAACTAGAGTTGAAGTGGCTCCGTGGGATAGCCCAATAAGCTGGCCCAAACCCGTCTGGGTTTCAGGCCCAAAATGATTCCCACTTCTAGGAGCTGGGCCTTTAGAACTCCACATAGGTCGCCAGCCCGTCTGCGTTTGTGAGAAACCCTAACTTGGCGTGCAGTTTAAGGAAAGCTGATCTTGGCGTACAGGGCAAGTAAACCCGTCTGGGTTACGCCTTCTCCAAATCACAAGCACAAGCCAAACACCATCAAACCCGCCTGAGTTTCATTATCCCCATTATTTCCTTGCCCCGACGTGAATCAAATCGTCCTTTCGTCCCGATGGCGTTCGAGAAAAAGCTAGCCACTTGGATAAGCACTCTGTCCAAGGAGGAAAAGAGAGGGTTGGGGAGGTATAAGTTGACTTCTTTGCTAAGTTTGAGGCAAGTGAAAATAGATTGGGATTTTCTACGTGCTGCTGAAACATTCTGGGATAAGGAATTTTCGATAGGAAGAACAAAATCAATTCAACAAGCAAGCACAAAGATTAATCTGGACAAAATCAAAACTCAGTTCGAAAGAGATAGGAAGAAATTTTCGAATCCCAAAGGAGAGAACAAGTACTTCAGAGGCATAAATCCGCCAACAGTTCTAAGAATAATGCAAATGTGCGCGGTTAGTTATGGACGTAGGTCAATCAAAAAGAACAAACCTCTCATAGGAAAGAACAAACACTCAAACACTCAATTTTGAATATGTATGTGTGTTTTCTCATACTCAAACCAATAGGAACAAACTACCATAAGCTTGGTAAGAACCTCACTCTCCACTACTGGTATGCAATGCACAAGTGACAATCAAAAAGACTTTTTCGGGTTGCAACGGGGCTTAGGTTAGGGTAAGGAGCGGTAAAATTTGGGATTGAGGAGTTAAGAGCCATGCTTGGATTGATTTTCAATGAATAAAACACTCTGAACTCTCCTTCTTGCTTAATGTATGCAAGGCATTTCACCTTTCACCCTGAAACATCTCAACTGAATACAACCAGGTCAAATTTTTCTGAATTTTAAATTGAATCTCCCTAATCACCCTTTTATTTTTGAAACTCTTTTTCTTTTTTTAATATTTTTTTTTGGTGGGTGATCGGGGAGAAGAATATCTATGGAATTATAACTTCGACTTTGATATAATATATGAACAACATAACCGAATACCAATCGCTCAAGATATGGGACTTTCAGATTCTCCCAAACTTCATATTTTGTTCACAAACACACCAAACCAATTGTTCCTTCCAAAAAATGACAAACTCTCATCCAACCAAGCAAGGCAAAGGGATACTGGATATCAGAGGCCAAGGCTTGTATTGTCAGAGTTCAATCATGAAAAAAAAGATAAACAAAGGCTAGGCGGGGCAAAAAGAACGGTAAATATAATGTAAGGAAGGCTATTTAGCTATGTAGCTTATCAAAATAAAATCGAATGCCTTAATCACTTCGTCACAGCGTGCAATGCAAATATGTAGTCTCAAGCAAGATGCAAAACAAGTTCTAGAGATGCAACTAATGGGTGAGTCACTCAAGGGAGAGATAATTACATTTACCCTACCTGACATATGTGGTAATAATTTTTGCACACCCGACATTTGAGAAATAATTTTC
The DNA here is from genome assembly GCA_029582165.1 of Portulaca oleracea. Classification (NCBI taxonomy): domain Eukaryota; kingdom Viridiplantae; phylum Streptophyta; class Magnoliopsida; order Caryophyllales; family Portulacaceae; genus Portulaca; species Portulaca oleracea. The sequence goes on along the minus strand of CM055872.1, from coordinate 10,375,320 downwards.
ACCCTACCTGACATTTAAGTGGTCGTAAATTTAAACCACCTAAGATATATTATAATGGTTTTTTGTGGGATTTTCCGGCAAGTATTAAAAAAATGAATAGGAAGTGACATGTTTACCCTTGCTATTAATTCATAGTATTTTCAATAATAAACGAAATTACCTATTTACCCTTATAGAAGACGTCAGTGAGAACAGTGGAGTGATATATTTCTTTTTTAGATCGACAATCTTTCCCCCTTTTTCCCACACAAAACAATTAAAGGGTCAATATTGTCATTTCAATCACAATCTTAAGGGCAGATTGGTACTTTCACATAATTATATAGGGGTATTATTGTATTTTCATTTATTTGATGACAAGTTACCGGAATTTGACACAAAAAAACACTTTCACTAAATGTCAGGTAGGGTGAAAATTATTTCTCAAATGTCGGGTGTGCAAAAATTATTACCACATATGTCAGGTAGGGTAAATGTAATTATCTCCTCAAGGGATCATGGAATTGATAAAAGTGAACAATTCAAAATTTAGGCAATGTGGACTCACGGGATGGGGCTCAATCAACTAAACTTAGCCCAAAGATTTGCGGCACGCACATTTATACTTTCTAAGATAGTCAAAGCAGTCAGATACAACTTTCATAACTTGTCTCAAAATCAGAAGGTTTGAAAGAAAAGGTTTCAAAAACTTTTGAGATCTCATCCAGATTTTTCTAAGTGAAGCAAGTTAAACTGAAGGTAAGAAAGGTTTACAAATCATCACCGAAGGTGTTTCTGGTTTTAATCCTAGTTCTATCCTATTAATTCTTCTGCTGACTTGGCATCAACGCAAAGTAGATTGATGCCTGTGGCGGTCTTCTTGTAAAATTGGTCGTGAATGATACAGTATTGCGCTGCCATCATTCTTATCGTCCTTTGTCCTCTAGAATCAGCCTCAACGGGGTGTACGGCCTCCGTTGGATGGAATTAGTCTCAACAGTTTTCTGAGGGGGGCTAGGCGCGCTAGTGGCCCTCCTGTTGGAGCTAGATCCTTTCCAACCAGAATGTTGTTTGCTTTTCTCATTGTTAGCAGCTTCAATTTGAACACACAAGTCCTTCAAAGTTTCAAAGTCTTTGATAGATTGGAAGCCAAAATGCCGTGTGATACGAGGATGAATGCTTTGCTTGAAAGTGCTTAGTTGCATCCTAAAGGGGACTGCCTCATCGATCTCTGACAGCCTTGAGTGCCATCGTTCATAATAAGAGAGGAATGACTCATCATCTCTTTGCTTCATGGAAGTAAGGTCATCTACAGTGACCTCCTTTTGTTGGAGACGACTAAAATGGCTGATGAAGGCCTTGAACAACTCGTCTGCGTCAGTCTTGATGTGAGGGGTAGATTTTGGTACCACACCTTGGCCTTACCTTCTAGAGTGGAAGGGAAGACTGTGGTGTAAAGACCTTCATCTACTTTGTGAAGAGGGGCCAGCCTCAGGAACTCCTCTAGATGATGAGATGGGTTCTCAGACGGCTTAAACCTGATGCCCGGTACTTCAACTTTGTCCCTTACCCTTGATACATGGTGTTTGGGGATGGCCAAATCCATGCAAGCGTCTGTAAAGGTTGGATCAACTTTCATCATCCTTCTGGTGAGCATGTCAACCTTCTCTTCAAGCTTCTTGACATAGGGGTCCTCCGAGGTTTTGGAGTTATTCTTTACGGATTTAGACTTGTCCCCACCAGACGAATTGGGTTTTGGGCCCCCATTTTTGGATTTAGGGTTACCCTTGTCACCACATCGCCTTCAAATTTCAGACTCGGAGGCATAGTAGTTGTCTTCTTCCTCAGGCTCTATGCCCAGCTTCTTGTTGATCTGCTTAATGGCTTCCAGCACGCCATTCATGGTCTGTTGATTTTCGTTGAACTTCTTTTCTAGCTTCTCATTAGTTCTGTCCTCCTGGTCTGCCATGAAAAAGGTAGCGCAGGCAAAATTTTGTCCGACCCGAATTACCCGAATTGTCCGACCCGGAAAAAACCGGGTTTGGTCATCAAATTTTTGTCCGAATTTAAAATTCGGACAATTCGGTCATGTCCGATTCTAAAATCGGGTCGGATTCGGGTTTGGGGAAAGAAATTCGGACGTCCGAATTTTGTGTCAAATTCGGGTTCGGACAAATTCGGACGCATTCGGACAGTGTCCGAATACTAAAATTCGGACAAAATATTGGAATTATGTATATATTTAGTGTAAATTCGGGTTTGGTTATATTCGGACAAATCCGGGTTCGGACAAATCCGGACAATTCGGGTTCGGGTTCGGACACCACAAAACGTCCGAATTTGAAATTCGGACAGGGTTCGGGTTTGGAGATTTTGTCCGATGTCCGAATTGTCCGAACCCGGTTTGACCCGAACCCGATTTTTTGCCACCGCTAGCAAAAGGCAATTGCTTCCTGTACCCGCTCATACAGCCCATCAAGTTGCTTGTTACCAGAACTCTCCCCGAAAAGGTTGTTGGCGAGGGATCCTAACATGGTGGATTCACTGGATCGGGCAGGCGGTCTGTAGTTGGGATTGTGAATGAGCCTGCCGGTTCATGGGTCACGGATGCGGGCTCGGAGATGGTCTGCTATCCTGCCTGCATGGAAACTGGTTTAGTGCTCGAAAGAACCTTTATGCCACCCGCCCAATGCATGCATGACTTAATGGACCTATATGAACCTAGGACATGGACATGACGCCTACATGCTGACATAAGGGTGACTCACCCACTTTTATGGGAGTGTATGTCCTAACTCTATATGGACCTAGCATGATGACTGACAGGACTGATACTCATTGGGTCATTACTTGGATCGAGCCACGATGGATCATGTTTGAATTTTTATCGGGCTCAAGATCAAGGTACAAGATACAATGGGAATCTGACTCAAGGAGCGTCATAAAGGGCCGAATAGGATCAATAGTAAGTGGATCAATGATCGCAGATTCTAACAGTTTGAACCGATGTGGAAGGAGAATAAAAACAGGCCCAAACCCGTCTGTGTTTGAACTTTAATTCCTCCCTTTCAAATGGGCATAGACAGGATTTCGCAAATGAGTCCAACTAGGTTGCATACACCAAACCCGTCTGGTTTGGGCCACCAAACCCGCAGGTTTGGGCGATCCATCTCTCATTTGATCCTACGCGGGCTAGAATGACGTCCCACTCATGTTTGGGCTAGACATTTGGACTCATCTTTTACAGGATTAATTTACATGACATACAGATGCGGGATGAGCCTAACCATGGCTTTAGATTCAGGGTTTTTCTAGGTTTAGGCAGATGAATAGGGTACCACATGTTCTCGCCCCGGTGCATTTTCCCTATATGGAGTTCATAGGAAAAATGTGTGGGGTGTTGCTCTTTGGGCTTCAAGGAAACCTTTAGAGTGTAACACGGGTGAGAGAAGAGATCAAATTCTTGGCGATGTAAGTGCATCCCACAAGTAGTGACCTTCCGCTCTCGGGATTGATTCCTAGTTTTAAAACCTAAACCAACGCTTTTGTGCTCCCCAGCCATAAAGGCCCAAGAGTAGCCTGGTATGCAATATGCCTAAAAATGATAAAAATGTGAAATAAATTAATTCCTCACTTTTTTTATACAAAATTTACTAAAATTTAATTCTTTCAAGTTTTACCCTCTTTTTAAGTTTAAGTCCCCAGTGGAGTCGCCAATCTGTAGACCCCGAAAAATTGATGACCTTTTTCGCGGCGCTACTTAAAAAATGATTGGGAGTCGGCTAGGATTGCTTAACCTTAAATAAGGTTGAACTTTTAAGAATGTTTTTGTTGACAAATCAATTTATCCCGAGATTCATTTGTTTTAAAAAAAAAGAAAAGGACAAAAGAGAAAAAAAAAAGGAAAAGGAAAATGAGGTGGTAAACCCGTCTGGGTTTTGCTACCGCCAGGCCCAAGACCAAATACACAAAAGAAAAGAATGAAAAGGGAGGTGGTAAACCCGGGTGGTAAACCCGTCTGGGTTTTGCTACCGCCAGGCCCAAGACCAAATACACAAAAGAAAAGAATGAAAAGGGAGGTCAGAAACCTGTCAGAAACCCGTCTGGGTTTTGCTACCGCCAGACCCAAGACCAAATACACAAAAGAAAAGAATGAAAAGGGAGGTGGTAAACCCGTCTGGGTTCATTAATTGAACCGTCTGGGTTACCTTTTGCGCCATCCACAGAAGAAAAGAATGAAAAGGAGGTGGTAAACCCATCTGGGTTCATTAGTTGAACCAAACCGGGTTATCTCTTGCGCCATCCACAGATTAGACCGAGGAAACAACGAAGCCGAAGGGAGTGAGGAAGTATGAACACGGAGTCGCCAGTTGAATTTTTAGGAGAAAAACAACAAACCATTTTAATACAAACTCCGGTCTACGAATCCAAAGACGGATTCGGGGGTAAGGTTACGAATTTGACAATTAAAACTGTCAAATCCGCCTATTCAAGCGAATAGACTCTACTAGAATTAAATCAAAGCGAAAAAAGTTAAAAGGGAGGAATTAGATATAAATTTCACAAGTTTAACATTAATGTCATGCAAATTATGAATTGAAAACACAAGAATTACATGAATTCGTTAGGTTGCATTACATGGTTTGCATCAATGTGATAATTATTCTAACCTTTAATGAAGTAGCATGCAAAGGGAGAGAAGAGGTAGAGAGAGTATACTAGTGTCAATACTCTAGCATAATCCGCCGTCCCGAAATGGAGGGGGAATAGGTTTAATTTATAGTGGAATGTTGGTTAGATGGGGCGATTAGGGTTTAGTTTAGGTTTAGCCGCGGTAACTCAGCCGGGTTTGGGCCGAGTTGCGTTCAGCTTTTAGCCCACCAAACCCAGCCGGGTTTTCGCAGAGCTGAGCAAAACTCAGCCGGGTTTGGGCCGTAATGTTGGGCCACTTTGCATGCTTTCGGGCTAGAAAAGAAATGGGTTTGCATGCCACTAAATTACTCGGCTAGCTTATTTTTAACAAATAACTAAAACTAATACCGGTACAAAATCCGGTGTCTACACTTGTTATACGTTTTTCTGAGTCAGTAGGTTGATAGGAAATTTACGTCAGCTTAGGGACCTTATTGGCTCTGAGAGTGAACAGAAAAGTTTTAGGTCATTCTTCAAGCTTTCCGGAAACATATAGTTTGCGGCCATACGATATCGGGAGAGTGAGATATGAAGCTATGTTCAGGGGCCGACCAACAAGTTTCTGCCCAGAAATTTTATTGCTATTTTAGCCTAAAATGTGCAAATTGGGTCTTATAAGGAGTTCTTATGAGTTTGTAACCTTTGTAGTATTGTTAAGATAGTTTGGATGAGTTGCTAAGCTAATTTAAGCTAGATTGATGTTGAGGAATACCGCTTAAAGGATTATAGATACCTTAGCAAACCATGGATTTAATGAGTGAGTTTTGGGATTTGTTTAAGTATTGTTGATGGCAAAAGGGTACACATGTGTTCTTAGCAAGATTATAAGTCCCTCTATGTCTAAGTAGCCATAAGCTCATTCTTTCATTATATCCGATTCACCGTTCATCGATTCATAAATCGTTTCCAAATCCATAAACACAACCCTACCTAAATTTCCGTCGTTACGACGTTTCTTCACGTTTTCATTAAGCGAATAGTTCCTTTATTGAACCTTCTCTAATCCTATTCAATCTTCACCATGAGTTCCACTCTAAGTTTTTAAGCCGTTTATAAATTTTTCTTGCACTGCTTCTGTCCGGGCCGTTTTCCGAGCCCTTCCTTTCATTTCTAGCTTTTGGGCCAGTTGACAAAATTGTCGGGCATGATTTTCCCTTTTCGAAAAGTATTCGTTTGCAAAAATCCGAGTTTTCTAGCCCAAGTTATCGCCGAAACGGCGAATTACTAAAATCTGAAATTTTATTTCCTTTCTTACCTTTTATGAGACAAGTTTAAGTATTTAGTTCTATTTTATGTAATTACACGAACCTTACCGATTTCTCTACGCTCTCGTTACAAATTCCTTATAGTTTCCAAGTCGCCCACGCCATCTCAAGCTCGAGGCTCGTCGTTAAAGCTTTCGTCTAATCCAAGGTACGCAAATTGTCCAACTCTTCGCTCCTTTATGTTTACGGTTTATGCTAAGTTTATGCTTTTATGATTATTTTCATGGTTTTAAGTGGTCCCATTTTATGTATTCTATGTTTTATATTCTAGCTAGTCACGTGAAGTGCTAGCCCTATTTATTTTAGATGCTCCTGATCAGAGTATCCTAGACCTTGCCAGTGTCGACTGCTTAGCAGTCACCCATTCCAAACTTAGATCGGTTTGGGCATGCGCGTGTGTGAGATGCTTTGGCATCGATCGTAAGGGACCAAAACTCTTGACTTTATGTGTTTACTTCTAAATTCATGTGACATGTTCTTTATGATTTCAAGCTACTTCAATCATGTTATCCCCTTCCCGTTTTCAAAATGAATTTAAGCGCCGGCACTAAAACCGTTTTCGAACGGTTTGACGTGTTGGAGGTTTACGTGCTGAGTGTTTCCCCACTCACTTTTATGTTGTTTTAATGTTTTGCTTTAGGAGGTCCGAGCTCCCAAGGTAAAGGCAAAGGCAAGCAAGGGTAGACACGTGTTGCAAGCAAGGTAGTCATGGTTGAAAGTATTTTGGTCGACTTGGGTGTCGCACGTTTTAAAGTACCCATGCTTAAGGAAGAAGGATTGTGCCTGTCCTCTGTAATGGTTGTTTAAAGTTTGATGGTTATGCTTTGGAGATTCATCTTTAAGTATGAAGATATGTTTTGGAAGTATAGTATGTAATGTTTATATGTTTTAATGATGTTCTTTTGGGTTGTTGCCTTGTCCCGAGTGGGGACGGCGGTAATACCTCCACCCTAAGGTGTTCCGCTGCGCTAATCACAGGTTTAGTATGAGTTGTTGTGTTAATCTTGTGGTTAAGGGTGTTGGGGTGTTACACTCATTCATAGTTGTCTGTTGGGCAACGTCCTAATGTAATTCCACACTCAACTCCCAGCCGTTTGAGCTCTCCACATTACAATAAATGTGATAGGTACAATAGTAGACGAAAGCACAAGAGTACATATATTCAAAGCGTCAATAAAATAATCAACATCATCCAAATTTTATTTTTAACATAAAAATAATAAAAATGTGTAGTCATCTTTCATCTTTACAATTAATTATACACACCCCACAGTAGTGAACGCCTCCTCCACCGTTGATATATCTTTCGTCCGATTTTAGTCGTCGTCCTCTACTAGAAGCTCACCCGCAGCCGCACAGCTCTAGCGCCGCCGTTTCCGGAGGAAGACCAACCTCTGAAGATGCGGCGGTTCCCATTCTCTCTCCTTCACAAAGCCACCTCCGACCACCGGAGAACCCGTCGCCGTCAAGCTCATGGAGTCAGCGGGGTCCATCTAGGGGGAGCGCGAGTTTCACAATGAGCTCGCCCTCGCTTCTAGAATCATCTCCGCCACTCCATCGCCGGCGATTGGGTCCCACGCGATGTCGCCGGTGTTTCTGGTGTCGGTTTTGGGGTTGGAGATGAAACTTCTTGGCAAAGTAACTTTTTCTCTGAGGCACAAGCCATCCACCAAACCAGCTTTTATGGCATTTGTATCTCATAAAAGTAGAGTTAAATCACTTCCATGCTATACAACTTTCAATATTTGTCAGTTTTGCCACACAACTTTTAAATTTATCAAATATGACGCTTAACTTTGAAAACTTGTCAAAAATGGCACTCAACTTTAAAATTTGTCAAATATGCCACATAGGTTTGAAAATTTGTCAAAAATGCCACCTAACTTTGAAAATTTACCAAAAATGTCATCAAATGATATTTTCAGCTATTATAACAAGTAAAATTTATTTTAATTTTAATTTTAAATTTATTTTAAATTTTAGAATAGTGAATAAATAGAAGAAAAAAAACCTAATATATTAATATTATTTTATTTTATGGTGTTAAAGAGGAATAAGAAGAATTATGAGATGGGGTGAACATATTAGTTGAATTTAGATTAATATATTAAGGCTTTTTTTTCTTTTATTTCTAACTATTCTAAATTAAAAGAATAAAATGAATATAAATTATACTTATTATAATTGGTCAAAATCTCAATGGGTGGCATTTATGACAACATTTCAAAGGTATGTGATATTTTTGTCAAATTTTCAAAGTTATGTGTCATATTTGACAAATTTAAAAGTTATGTGGCAAAACTTACAAAAATTGAAAGTTGTATGGCATGGAAGTGATTTAACTCCATAAAAATGGGAAGGTCTATGGTAGTCAACTTTCTTTTTAACTACAGTAGTTAAATTGAATATTAACCATTGATTATAAATAGATTAATCTAAATCGTTGATTTGATTTTTATTATTTTATTAATTTTATGAATGTAATATTTACCAAATAATTTAATTTCCAAAAAAAAATCTTGTACAATACTCTGTTAAGATTATGGAATCTCTATAATAAAAAGAAAGATTGCGGATATATTAGCTATGATATAAGCACAACCACAATCAGTACTTAATTTGACAAATGACAATGAAGCATAACAAAGTAGTTGTTAGTGCGAGCAAAGACGATGGGAGAAAAACCATTAACGAGATGAATTTAAGAATTGTCGATCATAGGAAACTCTTTGTTTCTTGGGCTAAATTCAATAAAAAGCAAGCTGTTAGGCCTCCTGCTGCTGTAAAGCATCTCCAGAAATGGACCCCCAAAAGGAAAAATAATGGTGCCTTTGCTTCAAATGCTTTGCACACCTCCACCCCTTGTGTGGTTAACAATGGGTTGGGGAATTTGGGGTGTAATGACACGGTTGTACCTGACTCTCTTATGGCTTCTGTTTGTGACGGGTCTGCGGATGCTTCTAGTAAAACTATTACCGATCCTATTAATGTTGTTTTGGATAGCAATAAACATGCTGGCAGGTTGTGTTACAAGGATGTTCTTTTGAGTGGCTCAAAAACTAATTGTGTGGTGGTTAGGAATCTAAGGGGCGACTCTGACAGTGATCGTACTCTTAGCAACCCGATGGACTCCTTAGATGGTGTGACTGGGCATGAATTATTTGCTGATCTTGAGGATTCCATCCTTGAGGCTTCTAAGGGCAAAGTCAGGAGTAAGAGAAAACAGAATATATTGATGAAATCTAAGTGGCAGCTTGTCAGATATGCAACATGTAGAATTGTTCGTGGCCAAAAAGATGGTCGGAAGGATATAAGGACTAGGCGTGCGAACATGTTGGAAGAGGATAATCTTGATAATATTGATGCTGAAATTGACCGAAGGGCTGATATATTGGTCCTGATATTGGCGTGCGATTCCTTGATGACCCACGAAGCTGAAGTTACTGATCCTGCATCGTGTTTTTAAAAGTGGATATTTCTTTTGGCTGTGGTGATCGCAAAAGTACTTGCTGTGTTTTCTTTATTTAGCTGTTTGGCTGTATCATTTCTTTTAGAAGGTGTTTGTTAGCCGTTTTATTTGCTGTCAGCTGTTGTCTTTGAACTTTTAAGCTTTTTGGCTCTCAATAATCGGAAAAAAATGTATATGACTCCTAAGGTTATAGGTTCAATACCAGTTAGTGTTTATGCTTTTGCTTTGTTGTTTACCCAATGCAATTTTTTTACCCTTTAATTTCTTATTCTCCAATTGAGTGCTTTGGGGTTAAATTTAATCAAAGTTATACTTCCACGGAGTCACTTAATTAATCTAAAATATGCATTAATGTATTTACTTAATCACTACTTCATTTTTTTTTAATGCATTTAAAATGAATTCAACTTATATCTTATTGGTTAAAATCTTATCTCCCAGGTACACATACACCGATATTTAAAGCAAAACATCTATTTGAATAGTTCAATTAAATAATTAAAGTACAAATAAATAAAATATAATATTAACCATAACCTATCTCAGTCAGCATCATTAAAGTTCCATTTACCTTAACCCAACTTGATCCTAGAGTGACCCCATTAATGACATTCACTCAAAAGTCAACATGAATTCTAATATAAACCGTCTGACATCTATTAAGTTGACTTTAAGCTCACACAGAGTCGACTCGAAGCCAATTATTGAGTGTCAAAAAGTTGTTTACATATTGAATTTACTGGAGTACTTGCATACTAGTTATCATCGTACATTAATGTCATTCACTCAAATTAACATGAATCCAACTTAACTCCAATTGAAATTCATTTAGGATCTGAATTCGACCTTAATGAGGTCAACCTTAATCCAACTCACATCAAATCAAATCTAAACTGTCTTACACTTGTTAAGTAGAACTTAAGCTCAGATAGAGTCGACTCAGAGCCAATTATTAAATATCAAAAAGTTGTTTACCTAGTGAATTTATTTTGAGTACTTGCATGCAGGTTATCAATGTACATTATTATTTCCAATGACTGTTACTTCTCAGTTCAGTGCCCCTAAATATCAAACTATTAGTTTCCTATCCGACCCCATAGCTAATAACTTGAATCAATAAAATACGAGGTAGATTGTTTAATTTATCACCTGATTTGTATGCTCGTTCAAATCAACTAAAGTTCTTCTATACATTGACTGCAATAACACAATAAATCTAACTTTTCTCTTGAACCGAATTATTAACTATAAATTGATTTTAAGTATTTCATACTTTTACACTTATAATGACACATCAATATGTTGATCCAGAGGTATAAGAATATATAATCACATGATAAGTAAATATATAAAAAAAAAACTCTAAGTTTAGTACAACAATAATAAAAGGATGTAATACCTAATTAAAACTTTTTAGTGTTCTAGATAAGTTAATACAAAACCAAAAAAAAAAAAGCTTTTAGTTGATAGCTCCTAAAATTTATATGGAAAAAATACACATGATTTATAATATCCCCATGTGATGATAAAACTAATTATTTGATATTTTTGATAAAAGGTACTCCCTCTGTTTTTATTTATATGTCGTCTAAAGAATTGTGTGAAAAATTTTAACTATTAATATCTTAATTTGTATAATGATTCATCATACAAAACTGACGTCATTAGATTCGTAATGAAAAATACTATTAAAAAATTATAATATTATAATTTATTATAAAAATTTTGTATTAAAAATTGTTAATTAAAGATTGACATTGAAACCCGTAAATGACAGATAAAAAAGAATAGAGGAAGTTAATATGCTTCTGATACAATGAGAGCACTCGAACTTGTAAACTAACTCTTATACGCAGATTAATCAAATGAGGCATGTCATATTTTCTATACGCTTTGCATTTTTAAGTGATTTACATATTACAAAACAATGATCCTCCCGTTTCTATTAATTCATCCTTCATTGTGCAGAATGTCGTAATGTAATTTTACCTACAACTCCTAACCATGGAGCTTGATCTCCATCTCACAATAATATTCATAGATACAAGAGTATATGAGTTTACATGAGTGTATATATTCAGAACGTTAATAAAATAGCCAATACCATTTTAATTTTTTTTAATATTACAATAATAAAAACATATAGTCATCTATTAAAAATGTGCCCAAAAAGTTAATCTTTAACCAATAAAATATAGAAACTTAATGAACTCCTCGAATTTATACGAAATAAATACACATTTGACATTGTTTAATTATAGGAAGATTAAAAAAAATTAATGTGATACTTAAATGCAGCAAAAAAGCTATTGATCATTGTAATCACATGAACTGGAGATGCATGATAGGCCTTTTGATAATGACGATGAACTGATCGGGAGAATATATCAAACCATTGCAATTTATGAAAGCAATGGATCATTGTAATCACATGAAAAAAAGATTATTATTTTATATTTATCATGATGAATATGATGGTGAAGAATTGATGATGATGGTGATGAACTGAGATGATGGTTATGAAGGGTAAAAAAACGGGATTAAATTCCCGTATATAAGTATATAAATAAAATACTGTTTTAATGAAACTTTACTTATTATGGGTATAGAAAATATCTCTAAGAGATCTGAAAGTATTTTATAATATTGAAAAAATATTTAAAATATTTTAATAATCCAGATTGAAGAAGGATAATTATTATTCACAAACAAGTCGGCTACTGCATAAAATCAGACACCAACAATAAAAAAAGCCGCCTCTCTTGCCCAGAGATTCCTCAAATATAGAAAGAATATTTAAAAGATTTCAAAAAGATTTTATTATATTTGAAAAAGATTTGAGAAATTTGTTTGAATGATCGCTTTATTATGGATTGTTGTGACTTTGTGTTTTATTTGGCTTGCTGTCATTGTAAAAACAAGAAAGGTGTATAAAAGGAGGAGGGTGCAAGAGAAATAGAAACAACAAAATACAGGCTAACATTCTTTTCCCCCTTTGGCTTTCTATCCCTCTTTTCTCTCTCTTCCTTTTCCCTGTTTCTGTCTTTTCTTTCCTTTTCATCCTACATTCATTCTTCCAATTTGCTCAAATTATTCCTCATCAGCGACCCAAACCTCGTTCCGCTGCGTTTCTGGGTTGATAACCGCCCAGTTCCCTCAAATCGACGGCATGATGACGTCGATTTCGAACAAAAAGAGTCAGGGAAAGAAGAAGATTCCGATCCAATTGATTGACAACAAGACACGCCGCCAAGTCACGTTCACGAAGCGCCGGCAAGGGCTCTTCCGGAAGGCCGCCGAGCTGTCTTCTCTCACCGGTGCCGAGGTCGCCGTCGTCACCTTTTCCGGCGCCGGAAAAGTTTACTCCTTCGGCCACCCCGACGCGGATTCCGTCATCCTCAGGTACGTCCGATCTCCGGGGAATGATGTGACTGGGATCCAAGAAGCAGAGGACAAGAAGAAGAAGAATTTTGATGATAATGATTTAGGGTTTGTGTTTGCGCCGATCGATGAGAATTTAGGGTTGTTTGAGTTGGAGGAATTGAGGAGTGTTGTTGAGGGTTTGAGGAACAGGGCTGTTTCTAGGGTTCTTGAGATTAATTCTTCTGATTATGATAATGTGGGTGTTGTTGGTGATCAATTGATGGGTTGTGATTACTCTAATCCTGTTCTTGGTTGTAATTATGAAGGTTGGATGGGATGATTAACAAGATGGTGATTCTACTAATCTTACATTAGCTTTTAATTAGTGGCTCTTAATTGAGGTTGGTGGGTGATTAGGGTTAGGGTTAATTGATTTTTGCTCACAGTCACAGGTTACAGATCGGGTACAAAGAATGTAGGCTTATTCTTGCTTATACTAATTAGCAAGTAACAATTTTACTTTAATAAATGTATGAAACATTTAGATTTTTCCATTCCTTGATATGTACTATTATATATGTCAGTATTATTGTGAATCTGTGATTTGTGTGACATAAAAATATTATTTTTCCAAGTTATCACTCCCTCGATTGGTTTCTTTTTAATTGTCACCCCGTTTTTTTTACGTCTTCAACTTAATTTGTCTGTTAATCTTTCGATATATATAATAATTTAGAAAAATTCTTAAAGTAGTAAATTTTTTCAATTAATCAATATGAACATTTGATCTATTGAAAATTAATCTAAATCATTAAAATATTTTAATCAATCTTTTTAAATATTTTAAATATTCTTTTTATATTCATGATAAACCTAAAATAATTTTATTCATTAAAATAATATTTTATATTTTATATTTGTGTATGAAAAGTCCATCCCTTGTTGACCTTTCACCAAAGAGTCCGCGCCATGGATGTCTGGTGCTAGCTCCCAAGTTCATCACCATCATTAGAAACAAAACCTCCCATGCATATCGCAGTTTTCAATCAACTATCTTTCAGTTTATCATATTTTAACTGTAGTTTTCTTCTTTCGGTTTAAATGAACTTCCATATTAAATGAACTTCCATATGATCACAAACACCAAATTTTAGTTTCTACTCAGATATAAATATATAATGAAAAATTCTAAGGTAGTCAACTTTTTTTTCGACTATGGTAGTCGATCAATATCAACCATTGATTTATTAAGAATTAATCTAAACCATTGAAATTTTTTAAAATTTTTTTATCACCAAAATCTTCTTAAGATTTCTCAAATAATATTATTTCCTATTTTTTCATCAAACATATTTTTCATCAAATCAGAATTTTTTTTTGCGAAAAGGAACTTTGCATCAATTGTAGTATTGACTATCATTCCATATTAATTGCTTTTAGCCCTGTACATATACTAGCTGTTTTTTGTCAAAAATATTAAATTATTTTTTTATTTCCTCCATTCTAGATTTTTTATCTTTGAAAATTATATAATCAAATTTTGAAATTTTTGACAATAAAATTTTCAATATATACAATGACTTGTTTTGTAAAATTATTATTATTAGATTCATAACGTAAAGTAATATCCTACAAGTATAATATCGTATTTGTTAATAAAATACTATATAAAAATTTATCAAGCAAAGACAAAGAGTGATATTAGATAATGTGACAGTCAACAAAATGACAATTAATATGTCATGATTAATATGTCACGGTGGAAGTATCATAAATATTTTTTTGTTCTTTTTATTAAAAAGTATCATATTAATTTAATCTTAATTTGTGGGCCTATGATTAAATAAGGTCAAATGTAATAGTGTATTTTTATTTCGTATAAATTTGAGAAGTTTATTAAATTTATAACTTTTTGGTTATAGATTTTTTTTTTCGGGAATACTTTCAATTTTAATAGATGACTATACATTAATTAGGAAAATTGGAATCTAATAAACCGAACTTTATGCCCATTTTGATCTAACAAACCAAACTTAACTTTTTGTTAATGGCAATCTGTACTTAACATAATATTTTCTTAGTGAACCTCCACCAATTTCCTGCTACCGGAAAAATGACATGGAGGTTTTTTTGCTGATGTGGAGTGTTTTATAGGCAAAAAATAAAAAGAAAATGAAGATGACTTCCTCTTCCTTTTTCTCTTTGTCAAGCTTGGTGTTGAGTCTCACATTTTCTTCATTCAGACGCTCAAAGTTCTAACTCTCATCCCTCATTCTTTATAATTCATTTCCCATTCTTGTCACTTCAGACAACAGCTGCTGGAGCTTTTCTTCCAACACATTGTTCATTTCAATTATGTTCATTTCAATCAGAAAAAAAACCTCCATGTAATATTTCCAGTAACCGAAAAATGGCGGAGGTTCACTAAGAGAAATATTATGTTAAGTACAGTTTGACATTAACAAAAAGTTAAGTTTGGTTTGTTAGATCAAAATGGACATAAATTTTGGTTTATTAGATTCCAATTTTCCTTTTGTTTATTGTTATAATTATATGGAATTATTGTTATATTAAAATTTAAAATTAAGAAGGTATTAGCTATTGTTATATTAAAAATTAAAAATTATTAAAAAATATAAATATTTTTACACATTATCCCACCCACTAATCCTCCCACCAATTCATCGACCTTCCACACTTTACTAATTTATCCGTACAACCATTTAATCAATCACAAAAAAGAACAGGGTCCTCGTATAATACGGCAGTGTGGATAAGCTTGTAATCTATCATATTGTTTTATTATTTTATTATATGGTAGTGTGGATAAGCTTTAGCTCTGTTCGATATTTCGACCGGCAAAAAATGGGGTCCATACTGGGTTTTTCTCCGAGTCAAACAAATTCAGATAACCGGGTCAGACAGAATGTTGCCAACACTAAATATTATCAATATATACAATTCATATTATTATTTTTATCATGCCTAAGTTGTCAATTTTCAAGTAAGTTAGTTCTAAATCATCTCTTTGTTTCCTTTAATATATATTTATGGCTAGAATTGATGTATTTTTATTAATTTTATTACTTTTTTATTAGCTTTGTACTTGTTCTAGTTTGATATTCATATGAATAATATTGAAGATGATAAACACTTCATAATAGAGAACTTCACTAGTATTACTTTAAACAAAGATCAGTGCAATTATTAATCGCAAAATTTACAATTCCATCCAATATTTCTTGAACTTTGAGATCACTATGCATTAAACATGTAAATAGACAGAGTAGCTTATAACCCAAAGACCACTTATGTTTTAGTCATAGTGTATGTGCTTTGCTTAGTTATTCGAGTTGTGAGTTATGCATTGACAACTTGTATCCTATATATGTTGTATTTCAATTTATATATATGATTGTAATATATAATTTTCCTTACAAATGAATGCAAATAGTTAAAGACAGTTTGTACAAAGAGAAAATAAAAATAATGATAGTACAATTGTTGTATAATTTTTTTATTAACTTCTAATTATTATTTGAATTGATAATTATTATAAAATTATTCCAAAAAATAAATTAAATATAAATACTGAAAATTTTCCTGAGCATCACACGACATATACAATGCTAGTTTATTGATTTAAAACTTAACCATGTAATTATAAAAAAATGTTATGCGTGCTAATCAGTGCTGAATAGTACTGATCAGGGCCCAGTACTAAATACTGATGTAAAATACTTATCATAAGTTGAAAAGAACATACCATGTATACTCTTCTATTTATCCGTCAATATATTCCCAAGTTGATCAATATAACATATATAAATAATTTATCTGTTAACAATTAACTTAGACCATTAAAATTGATATATATTTAAATTATTGTTCACATTTAATGTATAAATAAAGTATGTATGTTATTTAATTAAAAAATACAAATAATATATTGTTTATATTCCACATTAAATAAAGAAAAAGTTAATATTAATTAGAAATTATTTTCATCAATTAATCTATAATTAACAAATAATTAAAGTTTCATAAATAAAATAAAATTTATAAAAAATATAAATTCGAACAAAGGTTAAGTTTAACACTTTGAACTAATGAATATTGAATAAGCTTATGAAGGAGAACACTAAATTTTTTTAAGGGAAATTCCAAATGGTTGGCTTGAACTATTGTCTATTCCAAATGGTAGACACCTTTTTTTTATATTCCAAACAGTAGGCTTACTTACAAAACAATTCCATCCTCTGATCCTAATGTAAGACGCCGTTAGAGTCAAGAAAAAAAAAAGAAAACGAAAATAAAAACTTTGAATCAAGGAGTTGCCCAGCGTAACGTTCGACATTGTTGAACGACGCACATAATCTCCCTCCTCCTCCCAACGCCCAGCCATCATCCTCCCTTCAACGTCTGGCCCACTCGGCGGCGTCGCTCCCACTCATCGATCGTCGTAGATGCTCGCCGGTGGTCGATCGTGGCTCCAAGATTTTGTTGCTCAGGCGTCGATCTACAGGTATGTTTAGTTGATGCTTTTAGGGTTTGAATTTTTAGGGTTTTTTTAGTTGAAAATTGATACTAAATTGGTACGAAAATTGGCCTGAAACTTGTGGGGTTTGGGTTTGTTCAGAAATCGAAAATTTTGAGGGCATTAGGGTTAGGTGTTGAATCGAAAATTGGCCTAAAACTTGTGGGGTTTGGCCTGAAATTAGGGTTTTTTGAATTGACTAAATTTCTGAATGGTTTTTTATTAGGGTTAGGTGTTGAATTGTTGTCTCTGACTAGTTTATTGCAAGCTGCATACAATTATTAGTGTTGGGTTTGAATTTTTAAGGTTTAATGGTATGTAATTTAGGGTTTAGACTCAGACCTTGCAGTTGTCAATGTGGTGGTGCTGTTGAATTTGCTATATCATATATCATGTGACTTGATTTGGTTTGATGTAAGAGTGACTCGTGAAGAACAGAATAGAATAAGGAAGCCATGGTTTGTGTGTTCGCGTTTGTGTTTATGTTTGCTCCTTTGTGTACAACTGATTGCCTGACTGAAGTGAAAGAAAAACATACATTTAAGAGTTATGTTCACCTCTTCTTTTTCCTTGTTCTTTTTCAAACATGTAACTGACATGTGTGTGTTGAGATTCCTACTATTGTGAAGTGATTCTGAACAAAATAATCAGCTTTACAATCAAAAAGTTGTGTTCAAATTTGTAATTGTTAAAGCGCTAGTTAGGAGCTGTATGCAGACACAGATCTGAATTGTATGAGAAATTTGACAAACTAATTATCAGCAGACTGTGTAATCTCGACGACATATCTGAATTGTATTATAAGATGAGCAATCTGACAACTTATATCTGAATTGAAATCTTAGGTGCAATGACTTCTAGGTATTCGAATTCCGGTAGGGGTGCAAAGTTGTGGTTGAGACCTTAACATTGCATCAAATGTGGAAAGAAGGCTGAATTAAAGATATCTGAATTAGCGGCAAACCCGAACGGAGTATATTTTCGATGTTCTCCATGTGACTTCTTCAAATGGGCTGGTCAGGAACACATAATTTCTAATGGAAAAGATGATTGGTATGGTGAGGCTTCAAGTGTTCAAGGCCCCACCAATGGGGACATTGGTATTTTGAAGAAGATGATTGCAAGGCAGACCAAGTATGTGAAATCAATAGTGAAAGTGGCAATTGTGATGTACTTTGTGTTGGTGCTTGTGATTGTAGGGATGAGGCCCTAATTAGATGATGCACCTTGTGTAGCTAAATTAGTTGCATTTGATATGTTGAGTTTATGTAGAAAAGTGATGCACTTTTATCTTGTTAAAACTCAAAGTTGAGAGGTACTTGTTCTATCTTTCCTTAATGTATCTTGGATTTTAACATGGTTTTAATATTGAATTGAAAGCTTGGAGATTTGAGTTGCAGATTGGCGTTCCATAATTATAGTATGCAATGCAAACATCAAACATGACATTCAATTGTGACAATTATAAGCAAGTTGTGACAATCGTATAACATTTGGTCATTTTTCCAGTCATGTAATAGGCTAATATTGATAACATTTGAGTGAACCATGGAAATATTAAAGGGTAAATTACTTGCCAAATTTTATCAAGTAGACCATATAAGCTCGTAACAAGGACATCATACTTCTGAACAAATCTCTGACATTCAACTACCTTCTGATTCCAAAGGTTTCCATCATCTAGAACAATATAGCCATATACATATATTTTGATTCATAGCTCAAACTACAACATAAGTTAAATAAAAGTCAAAGTACATCATATGATATAAACTACTGGCAAATCATATAATTCTCCTTTTTGAGCTCCTAGTAACTATTCTAGCAGATGCTTGAGTCAAATAAGTTGTCTTCCATTTCCTTTGAGTATGATGTGATTGTGTTGGTTGGGAAGACTGGGGTTGTGATGCCTGAGATGGTTGAGAACCTGAAGGACCACCCACAAATGTATCCACTTGTTGTTGTTTCTTACTCTGCCTCTTCCCAGCTTGTGCCATCATCTCCTTCCTAGTTGGGCCACCTTTGCAAGTTTTCATGTTGTGGCCAGAATAACCACACTTGCTGCACGTATTTCTAGTGGACCTTTTCCCCTTCCTTTGCTCCCCTAGTTCTCTTCTTCTGTTCCTAGATGGTCTTCCAACTTTCCTTGTCATAGGTGGAGGCTCAAGGTTGGGGTAAGTGAAGTCGGGTCATTGCTCGTTGTCAGGAATGGAGTTAATGTTGTATTCATAGGCTTTCTTGTACATGTTCACTGAAAACCATATATTGACATATGACTCAGGTGATTCTCTGTTGTGAAGAATAGCCCTAACAGCGTGCTTACAAGGTATGCCACTAATTTGTCAAGCTCCACATATACATGTTCTATTGTTCAAAGATACCGGTAACTGACTTTTGTTATCGTGTATCTCAAACTCCCCTTTACTAGCCACATATGCTCTACACGATCAAGATTCAGTACATATTACCTTCAAACGCTTGACAATATTAGGACAAATACCATTGTCACTCCACGTGCTTGCAATTTCTTGCCTCATAGTTAGCCTCACCGTTGTTAACCTCCTCACACCTGCAATTAATTAGTTATTAACAACTTGTCAAATTACGAATGTATATTTCTAGAAATGGACAAAATGAACAGATTGAATATAAAACGAATGTATATTTCTAGACATGTAAAATTTACAGGTTTTTGCTTTATCTTCTTCAAATATTTTCCTTCCAATTTATTCCTATTTTCCTTCCAACAATACTGATTCCTGAATCAAACAGTACAAGTGGAATAAATAGGACAAAAGATATAACAGGGGACGAGGTGAGGAACATAGGAGGATGCTTCATTGGTAGGGATGTCAATGGGGCGGGGAATCCCCGAACCCGTCGGGGCCCCGCCCCATTCTGGAGAAAAATCCCCGCCCCCATTGGGGATGGGGACGGGAACGGGGACGATTTTCCAAAATCCAACTCGGGGACGAGGCGGGGATGGGGACAAACTTTTCCCCATCCCCGTCCTCATTTTCTCCGACGGGGTGAATTCCCCGTCCCCATCCCCGAAAATGCTAAAATTACCAAATAACCTTTATTCTAATTTAATATATATATTAATGGGAAAGACAAAGTAGTAATTTTCCAATTTATTCTCACTTGTTGATGTATTATTGTTTGATTTTGATGTATTATTACTTGAGCAAGTTAAATACGTTGTATTTTGAACATGTTAAAAACCGGGTTCGATTAAAAAACGGATCCGATTAAAATTTAGCTAAATTTACGATAGTTTTAAAAAATCCCCTTCGGATCCCCGTTGGGGATGGGGAATCCGCGGGGATGGGGATGGGGCAAGAATCATTCCCCGAAGTGGGGATGAGGATGAGTTTTGGAAGCGGGGATGGGGGCGGGGGTATACTCCACAAATATTGAACAGAAGGCTACAACAACACTAATATTGAATTGGAAAACAAATGCAATATTATTGAAAGGGAATTGAAATACGAAGGCAATATAATTGGATAACAACATCCCAACACTAATAATTGTATGCAGCTTGCAATAAACTAGTCAGAGACAACAATTCAACACCTAACCCTAATCAAAAACCATTCAGAAATTTAGTCAATTCAAAAATCCCTAATTTCAGGCCAAACCCCACAAGTTTCAGGCCAATTATCGATTCAACACCTAACCCTAATGCCCTCAAAATTTTCGATTTCTGAACAAACCCAAACCCCACAAGTTTCAGGCCAATTTTCATACCAATTTAGTATCAATTTTCAACTAAAAAAACCCTAAAAATTCAAACCCTAAAAGCATCAACTAAACATACCTGTAGATCGACGCCTGAGCAACAGAATTTGGGAGCCACGATCGACCACCGGCGAGCATCCACGACGATCGACGAGTGGGAGCGACGCCGTCGAGTGGGCCAGACATTGAAGGGAGGATGATGGCTGGGCGTTGGGAGGAGGAGGGAGATTATGTGCGTCGTTCAACAATGTCGAACGTTACGCTGGGCAACTCCCTGATTCAAAGTTTTTATTTTCATTTTTTTTTTCTTGACTCTAACGGCGTCTTACATTAGGCTCACAGGATGGAATTGTTTTGTAAGTAAGCCTACCGTTTGGAATATAAAAAAAAGGTGTCTACCATTTGGAATAGACAATAGTTCAAACCTACCATTTGGAATTTTCCTTTTTTTAAAAAAGAAAAAAATAGTACAAAATGAGGTTCATTAAAGCCAAAATGTATTTTACATGAATCGAACCTGTGCACTCATACTTGCACCCTATGTCCCTATTACAACCATGAACCGTCAAGTCAAGCCAATATTGTAGGTTTTGATTCTCAAATAAGCCATTAACGATTTGTGCAGTTCACTACAAAATCTTTTGACGGGATCGTCGGGATATGTTTCTGTTTTGGAAAGATTTTAAAGATCTAAAAGGAAACTAAATATTTACTAAATGATTATATTAAAAACTAATTAGGTTTTTACCTTTTGAGGTTTTGTGAAAGTAGGATTTTAGCCCAAGGTTTTAAAAATTAGTTTTATCATACCTTAAGTTTAAATCAACTAATAATTAACCCACCTAACCTTTGTATTAAATATTAAATACAACATTTTCAGATCAAATTATTAATAAAATTAATATTAATGGACAAAATTGCCCTTAACATAAAATTTCTACACGGTGGTGTGGGTGCCACTCCGTACACTGAACCTTACAGCAATTGCGTCGTACCTTTCATAAAAGGACGTTGCTTCCGCCAACATACTGAATAACATCCCCATCCAAGGAACTATCGTCTCATCTTCACACTTTGGCCAATATATCATCATACTCGAATCATCATTGAATGTGACAGGCGGTGGCACCACGTAGGGAGTTTGGTTGCTGCCTGCATCACTGCAATGAAACCAATTAATAAAAAATGCTAACAAGATTTGGACATCAAAGTATTACATAAGTTTTATGCATATCAATAAAGCGTTAACAACATAACATTACAATAATTACATGTCGTTGTAGGTGGGGCATTTCCACATAAATCTTGATGTGCCATTTGGTAACCACTATAGTTGCATAGTGTTGTCATATTAATGTCTTCGTTCCATTATAGGTCTATGACTAACAACAAACTCATGCCCTTATATGACACTAAGTGTGTCCAGTGACGTGTTGCATATCTAATTATTTGGAAATGACAAATGGGGTTACCCGGTGACGACTGTTGGTACATAGTATGGTCATGTTAGTGTCACTCCAAACATCACATATGGTCACTTGGTAATCACTGTTGGAACCCATTGTGGTCATTTTGATGTCGTGTTCGAGTACAAATATATGACTGACAACAAACCCCTTCATCCATATAATGCTACATGTTTCAATTGGCGTATTACATATCTAACGTTGCAGTCAATTATATGTGTGGTCAACTGTTGACTACTCTCGGTTTACAATGTGGTCAAGTATTCATACAACAGTGCATCCAACAACTTACTCACGCATGTGAAAAACGTAATTTGTGATCAATTAGTTTTTGCCATGATTCATGTTATGACTCATGGTGAATACAATTTTTAGTCAACCCTGTCCAGACAAAATTCATTGGTTATGATCACACTGATTTACTATGTGGGTCAACAACGTACTCTGTGATCACATTGATTTCATATTTAGTTTACCCTCCATTCGTGTCATAACAATATGACCACACTGATCTACTATGTGTGTCAACATATTTAGTGAACCATATGACCATATTATCTGCCTAATGTGGTCGATACTCACAGCAATTAGGAATGCTACATAATGAGTACACAGATCATTTTCAAGACGAGCACGAGATCACAATAATGTAATCTACTATTTGACCATAAAAAGGGACCACACTGATCTAACAGGTATGTCAACGTATATGGTGAATCATATGACCACATTGTGTTGATGTTGTGGGCAATATTGACAACAAAAATGATTGTTACACACTGAGTTCGCAGTTCATTCACCGGATGATCACACTGAATCCAAAGTTAGCTCATTGTTTATTTGGACAAGAAAAATATGACCACACAGATTGCATAGTTACACCAACATATTGGTGAAACATTATGACAACACTATATGGATAATGTGGTCAACATTGTCAACATTAAAGCATGACACATTAGTTCTAGCATGGCCACATTGTTAGGTTGTAATTTTTGTGGTTTTATAAGTTAAGATTTGTCGGTCCACAGGGATGGGTGTTAGGCTTGATTGAGGTAATCGGTTTGTGTAAAGGGGTTTTTCTCAATGCGAAAAGCAATAAATTATGTAAATGAAAGCAATAAAACTAACCTAGACATGAATCAAAGAAAGCAATTAAAAGCATGAAATCAAATAAAGCAATTAAACAAGGAATGGAAATCTAGAATGAACAATGAAATTAGAGACAAGAAATTATACCTTTGATGACCAAAATCTTCTAACCTTCAATCTACCTTTGCAATTTCCCCCGAACAAACAAGAAATTGTGGATTGGATTACCAAGGATCTCCCAAATTCTCACTAGGAAGTAGAATTGGAATTCCTCGACCCTCCTCCCCACTAAAAGATGGATTTGATGTGGCTAACCCTAGAAAGCTTTTGGAATCAACAACAATGGAGAATAGAGAGAGAGAGAGAGAGAGAGAGAGAGAGAGAGAGAGAGAGAGAGGAAGAGAGAGAGAAAACTTGTAAAACTTCAATGAGAATGCTTGAAAGAAGAGTTTAATAACAATTGCAAGAAAACTTAAAGAAAGCTTGAAGAACAATGGAGAAAACTTGAAGAACAATTAAAGAAAGCAATTAAATCTAATCTACTCCTAAAACTACCTAGGCTAATTGATAAAACTTGGATTAATACAAGTGGGTATTTATAGAAGAAGGAAAAATACAACCCAAAACCCTAGAAACAAATCGCGACGCGCGTGGCTTTTTCTGCAGACAGAGTGGCTCGGGCGAGCCATTGGGGTGGCTCGGGCGAGCAAGCCTACTGTCCAGCTCTCCTGGCTTGTGTCTTTGTTGCCCTAGAAGCCTGGCTCGGGCGAGCTAGCAGATGGCTCGGGCGAGCCACTGTTCTGGGCAGCTTTTCCCTTCCGACTTCAAACGCGCATAACCTCTTCATTCGAACTCTATTTTAGGCCCGTAAGATATCGATGGAAATCTCTCGGTTAGGGATGGCAGTCAAGTCCGAATCCGAAGCGAATCCGATTCACTTCCACTAAAAAATCCGAATTCGAATTCGACTAAAAAAACTCCGAATTCGAATCTGATTAAAAAAATCCGACTCCCAATATAATTGGGGCGGGTATGGAGGTGACCACCTCCGATCCGATTAAGTCCGATTAAGTCCAATTATAGTCGACCTGATTAAGTCTGATTAAGTCCGATTATAATAATTAATATAAAAAAGTTTTTATAAAAAAAACTGAAAATTAAAATGTTCGATTTTTTTTATAGTAGATTGTAAAAGTTTATTTTATTATTTTTGTAAGGGAAATCGTGTATTACTATTAGCTATTAGTATTTCATTTCATCAGTTTTACTTCACCTGCCCTACGCATCCCAGCCCCCGCTCCCGCCCCCAGGCTCCCATCGTCCCCTTCACTTCAGCGCCCTCTTCTGCTCTTCACCTGCGCATCCCAGGCTCCCATCCCAGCGTCGTTACCACCATCATCCACCACCTTCACTTCACCGCCTTTGAGTTCTTCTTCCGAGTTTCGAGTTCTGAGTTCAATGTCGTTACCACCATCATCTCTAGTTCAGTCTCCTCTGACCTCTGTCCTCTCTGCCTCTCTCTGTCTGCGTCTGTCGTCTCCTCTCTTTGTCTCAGCCGACCGCTGCACCACCTCACGACAGCCGACCGCCGCACCCCCTCATGACACCCGACCGTGACGTTAGGACCACCACACGCAAACATTTTTAAGAATTATTGTTGGTGTTTTATTTTAACAAGTATGATATATAATCAGAGGTAATCGGAGTTAAAAGTAATCAGAGTCGGATGAAATCATTTTATGGAAAAGTATAACAGCTAATCGTAGTTGAAGGTTATCCGATTACCTTCGACTCCGATTACCTCCGATTGAGTTTGGATTTGGAGGTCTTCCGACCTCCGATTAATCGGATTTGGACGTTGACCTCCACCTCCGATTATTAATTGGAGCGAAGGTGAAGGTACCTACCTCCGATTCACCTCCGACCCATTGCCATCCCTACTCTCGGTGTGTACTTGTAAGCTCCCAAAATTTCAGACCAATCGGAGTTATAACGAAGGAGTTATGACCCAAAGAGTGAAGGCACACGTATTTCAAACCTTTGATTTTGTACCGTTCCCCTGTTTTGCGCCAATATTGATATGGAATTTCCGGCTTCGGTTTCGCCTCGGCTCTCGACTCGGGTTGACTTGGTTTGACTCGGGAAATAGCTCGGGATTCCCTAAAAACCTTCAATTAAGCCCAAACTTCTTCTAACTCCTTATTTTCCTACAAAACACTAAATCATTATATCTAATATATAAATAGGGGTTAAAACAAGCAAATATACCCTATAAAAGAGAAGAAATTCGGTTCAGAACGAGACCGAACACCACTCCAACACAAGGGTTTGCTCGCCCCGAGCAAACTAAAAACAAAGAAAAGGACTAAAAAGAAAAACTAAAAACCTAACTCACTTTCGCAGGAATCGCGGATGCACTTAGCACATGCATCAAGCCCTTTAAACCCCCCGGCATCCCGGGTGGACGAGGTAGGTCTCGTGAGGGTTTATAGCAACTATATCCACAAAAGCCACGAGAAAAGAAAAAGGGGAAAGAAAACGAAGCGAAAACCGAAAACCGAAAAATGAAACAAAACAAAAGCAAAGAAAATATTCTCGTCCCCAATCATGCACCTAGTTCCCCAACCCGCCTCAACAATCAATTGGAAGAAGCAAGTATAAACAAATTAAGACACGAAAGTTAGAAAACTGTCAATCTTTGAGATTTTGAACCAAAACACTTCCTGATGAGCAAAACACCTCGTTCATATGTGCAAGTGGGCTCTAGTCGGTCCTTCCTATCCTAAACCAGACAATCAGAATTGTTCTCATGCTCAAGCTCGGGATTATCTATCCTACTTCACTCTTGGTTTTTCTTTCAACCTCTCTTTTCTTTCTTTTTCTTACTTTGCTCTCTTTTCTTTCTTTTTCTTACTTTTTCTGATTTTTCTAACTCTTTCTTACCATTCTTTTGCTCAACTTTTTTTTCCTTTTCTTGCTTCGCTCTTTTCTTTCTTTTTCAAAACCTACGCTCTTTTATTTCCACTCAATTCGTTTTGTGTCTTTTAGAGCGTTTGTGTCGGGTTTTGCGGGATTTAAGCACCGGCCTTCGCAAAGGGTTACCCTCCCTGCTGGGTTTCTCCATACGTGAGTCATTGCACTTAAGGGGCATAGGGTGCCGATCCACCCAAACCAACCCATGACGGTAGGCCCGACAGTAATTATTTAATGCATTAATTAAGAGCTTAAGCAATTGAACAACTAAAACCGTCTAACTTAGGTAAGAAGACACAGTCAAAGCGTGTAAGATTTGAAGATCCCGCTTTCCCATTCCATGTAGAGGTCTAATAGAGATAAGTCATGGAAAAAATCCCTCCTAAGGCCCATCATTATTCATACCGGTCGCTTCCAACTGACTAAATCAACAAATTAGACAACTATCTACACAACTGTGAACGGAAACATCCTCAAAAAGAAAAACAACTTTTGGGTTTTTCACAACATTTCTCCCCTTTTTGTTTTCTTTTCACACACAAAATTTTTCAAATACACAAACTACCAAAGACAAAAATAAAAGACTCAAAACTAGGTAATCTACCCATGAACAATGAAAGATATCACCCCCACTCCAACACAAGACATCACAATGTCTCCATCATGAGAAGGGTGTCTCAAGTAAGGTAGAAAACCAAGAAAAGCATATATACAAACACTTATCACATAAAAAGCGGTGGCGACCCGAGCCCACACGGCTCCAACAACAATATAATCCCAACATTCACATTCAAGGGGTTCTCCACCCAAAAAAAAAAACCAAGCATGCAACATGGATCATCGATATATTCACATAAAGAGAGGGTGGAAAGAAGTTACCTCGAAGTCTTCAATCAAACATATTCAATCCACGATACAAGGAACATCACACCAAGGTTAGAAATAAACAAGAAAAGCATACTATGTGTCATGATTCACATGCAAGATCAAAAGGAAAAACAAACTATACAAGACACTAAGGACTAATGAACTAAGAAAACAAACTAAAATATTTACAAAACGACTCTTACTCTTTTTTTTCTTTTCTTTGGACTCAAAAACCGGAATGCATACTACCCTCCCACTCTAATACAAAGAGGTTGCCGTATCCTCAAATGGAAACAGAAGTAGGTAAGCAAGCACCCAAAAATAAAAGAAAAAGACACACACAAAAAGAAAATAAAAGAAGAAAAGAAAACCGACTCACTAAATATACACAAAAGGTGAGGAAGGATATTACCTCGAAGGCATCTTATCAATAAGCTTATTCCTTCTCACCTCACGATATCTGAGTCGTAACCATTCAACGCCCGGAGTAACAAATCATGCATCCTCTCATGCATCTCAGAATGGTGGTGGTAAGAGCACACTCGCAATAGCACATAAACAAACATTAGTGCCCTTAACAATTTATCAAATGGCTTAGAAAAGTCATAGAACTGATAAAATTCATGAATATACAAGATTTTTCTAGGCACGGTGAAAGGAGACATGACAAATGGGTCCTCCCGTTGACTCGTAAATGGAGATTGGGTATACAAATCAACATGAGGGAACAATACAACACATTTCTGAACATGCTCATGCGAAGACTTGGATGCAAACAATGGTTCAAACTCAATTTCCATGCAATTTTCATCAATCAAAAATTCCAAATCACCACGCTCATCCAAATAATCATCACAATCGTCAATAGGTGATAAGGAAAACAGAGGGTTAGACCATATCATAACACTCCCAACATCACACACAAGCACATCTTCTTCTTCATCAATATCAGACTCACTAGAAGAACTATCAACATCAAAAGACAAAGGTGCATCATCCAAAGCAACATCAAAAGTGAAAGTGGAAGGTTCAGGGTCATAACTCATCGTGAATGACTCATAAAGCATGTCATCATCAAAAGCATCATCATCAACAACCAAGTTCAAACAATCATGATCAATCCCCAAAGAATTATGTTCATCATCACAGGTATGCACATCAATGGACTCACATACAAGGGTAGCTAATGCCTCACTAATGCAATGATCCTCAATGAAAGTGAACAAATCGTTATGAAGCACACATTCAATCACAACATATTGGTGAAACATTATGACCACACTATATGGATAATGTGGTCTACATTGTCAACATTAAAGCATGACACATTAGTTCTAACATTGTGATTTGTGGTTAAAACAACAAATAATGACCCCGTTGTGTGTATAATGTGGTCAATACCATGACATATGCACACACTACTCCGCTCTTCTTATCGCAACTGCATGGAAATTTGAATCGAATTAACAGATGAATACACAACATCAAATCGGACATTAACCCTCTGCATTTAACAGATGAATTCATAGGTGGCGATTTGATTCCACAATTAGAGCTCTTCATATCGCAAATCGAGGTTGGGGGTGGGATTAACTTACATGTTTGCTCCTGCGCATCGCCCACATCGACGCTGACGTTTAGTTATGAGCCCTCGCCATCTGTCATCTCCTCCTACCATGTCATGTAACAATTGACACTCATAAACTTCACAACCACAATATCACATATATACGTCGAACAAAAGAAAAATTCATGAAACATAGAACAATCGATAGTGTCACAAACCGTTTCAAAGTCAAGCCCTAATTTTGAATCTGATTTTGATTTTCCATAGCAAAATCACTTTCCTTGCTCAAACCAATGCTCAACTGCTTCCACTGGGGGTCTAAAGGTGTTGCTTCAAGAACCTAGTCTCGTCACCGAACAAGAATAATGACAATTAACTTCGTCGGCGGGAATTCGACTGAAAAGTCGTCGCACTGCCGCTGGAGATCTCTCACTCACAGTTTCTCCCACCTCTCTCACAGGTGAACAGTAAAGGAAGTTCTTTTAGGATGAAATTAAGGTAAAAAAATAAAATCAACATATCCCCCAAATTACGCTCCAGGATCAACAACTTTCCTTTTCTCTGCCAACTGATTCACACGTGTGAGTGGTTTTGGAGGAAATATTGGTGGTTTTAATTTCAGCCACCGGATCGAGATCGAACGCGCGAGATCCTTCCTTCCTACCTTCCTACCTAAAGCCTCTTCCTACCGGAACCATATATATATATATATATATATATATATATATATATATATATATATATATATAGGAAAATTGGATTCTAATAATCCCATGTTTTGCAAATTGGATGTTGGTTGTCTCTACTTTCACTTTGTATTCTCGTGGTCCAAAAAAAAATATAATTTGATTATAGTGGTACCAAATTCACCTTCACATTTTTTTTATTTTTCATTCCTATCCTATATTGTTTTTGTTTTTTCGTTCCTACCCCTAGAAAGTTAATGAATTGTAGTTTCTAAACCATTTTTTAAATTATTTTTTGAGACTCCGAGTAATTATTATGATTTTTTAAAAATAATAAAAGTGAAAAAATCATAAAAAATAGTAAAAAATATGAAAAAAAAGAGAGAAACGCTGTAAATTCATTAAAAATCATGGTAAAGTGTTATACTAAGTTTTGAATCAAATGCAACACAAAATCTATGATATTTAGGGTATACTCTCGAAAATGTCCCACTATAATTCAATTTTATTTTTTTTTGGACCACCAAAATACAAAGAGAAAGTAGGGATCACCATCATCCAATTTACAAAATCGTGTTTGACCCGTTAATTTTCGGGTTCGGTATACTTCGGGTTTAATTGAAAAAATCGTGTTCAAAACCCAAAAAAATCGGGCGGGTTCGAGTCGGATTATCGGGTCGGGTCAGAAACTGCCAGGTCTAATAAATATAAATATAATGACCATTTAAATTTCATATAAAATAATTTATTAATAACAAAAATATTTAGGAAATTGAACTTTGTTTCACAAAAGATATATACACATATATATATAGGATAATTGGATTCTAATAATCCCTACCTTTGCCAATTGGACAATGGTGGTCCATACTTTCACTTTATATTCCGGTGGTCCAAAAAAAAAAATTGGATTTGAATGGGACGCCGGCGAGTTGAGTGGTGGTGACTCGGTGATTTTCTGACATGGTACCTTGGTCATGTGTTTGACCGCGTTAGTCTTTGTTTCCAGCTTGAAACCCCCCCCCCCTTTCTTTCTCTCTCTTCTTTCCCCTTTCTCAGTGTTTCTGTACAGCAAAAATGGCGAAAATCTCTAGCTACAATTTTCTTTCTCTGCGGCAAAAGTAAAGAGTGCCCAAAACTAAACCTAAGAAGCCTCCCAGAAGAAGATTGATGCCAATAAACCCAAGAAGCCTCCCACTGCTTTCTTCTACTTTTTGTATTGTACATCTAGGAGGGAGGATAGATGGGTGATTAGGGAGGATAGAGTCTAAAGAGAGAAGACATGACGAGGGAGGAGCTTCGGCGCGTGTGGGACCGCCTCAAGGTGGCGGAGGAGGCGTTGGAGATGTTGTGTTCTCAGCTGGGTAATCTGGAAGTCGAGGCGGTGGAGCAGGCGCGTGATTGCAACGCACGGCTGTCTGCACTGATGGAACAGCTCTCTCACGAGCAAGTTGCTTCTCCAATCGGCCTCCATCTCCTCCCCGTGAGTGATTAATGGCTGATTCTTTCTAACAATTCCTTTTTTGATGGCGAAAATTGGAAGAATTTCGTAGCTGTGTGTGTGTGTATTGGATGATTAAACCAAGTTCTCATCAAGATCTTGGATTGGTTCTGTATGAAATTACAACAATTTTGGTAGTACAATTTTGGTTTCCGAGGGCTGATTTATGTTCTGGGTTAGAAGGGCGGTCGAGGGTTTATTTGGAAATGGGCGAAGATGGCGGTGGTTGTGGTGGTTTAAGAGAGAAGAGGGAGGGTCGGAGGAAGGAGTAGATAGATGGGGTGTCTTCTCCGGGAGAAGGTTAATCCCTTTCCTCTGGTTTGGTTGAAATTGCATATTCATGGGGTTGAAATTAATGCTCCTGGAATTTCAAATTCATGGGGTTGATTGCAATTCTTCATCTTGTTTTAGTGATGAAAGGGCACAGAGACAATCCTTTTCCTTTGGTTTGCTAAGGTTCACAGGGGAATCCATACCAACCATTCTTCAATCAACGTAGATCAACTATCAAAATTGCACAGAAAATGCAGGAATAATTCAAAGTAAGGAGTCGATGGTTAAATAATGGGGTTGAAATTTACAGAAAACGCAAGAATTTTTGCCGCACATAAACAATTAGGGATGACACTCAACTCCGAATCCAAAGCGAATCCGATTCGCTCCGACTAAAAAATCCGAATCCGAATTCGACTAAAAAAACTCCGAATCCGAATCCGATTAAAAAATCCGACTCCAATTATAATTGGGGCGGGTATGGAGGTGACCACCTCCGATCCGATTAAGTCCGATTATAGTCGATCCGATTAAGTCCGATTATAATAATTAATATTAAAAATTAAAAAAAAACTGAAAATTAAAATGATCGATTTTTTTAATAGTAGATTGTAAAAGTTTATTTTTTTCTTTTTTTTTTTAAGGGAAATCGTGTATTACTATTAGTCATTAGGGTTTCATTTCATCAGTTTCACTTTACTTGCCCTGCGAATCATATCCCAGCCCCCGTCCCCAGGCTCCCATCGTCCCCTTCACTTCAACGCCCTCTTATGCTCTTCACCTGCGCATCCCAGCCCCTAGCTAGGCTCCCATCCCAGTGCCGTTACCACCATCATCCACCACCTTCACTTCATCGCCTTTGATTTCTTCTTCTGAGTTTCGAGTTTTGAGTTCAACGTCGTTACCACCATCATCTCCAGTTCAGTATCCTCTGGCCTCTGGCATCTATCCTCTCTGCCTCTCTCTGTATGCGCCTGCCGTCTGGCCCGTCTCCTCTCTCTGTCTCAGCCGACCGCCCCACCGACCTCACGACAGCCAACCGCCGCACCCCCTCACGACACCCGACCGTGACGTTAGGACCACCGTACGCAAACATTTTTAAGAATTATTGTTGGTGTTTTATTTTAACAATTATGATATATAATCAGAGGTAATCGGACTTAGAAGTAATCGGAGTGTGAGGAAATCATTTTATGGAAACATATAACAGCTAATCGTAGTCGGAGGTAATCCGATTACCTCCGACTCCGATTACCTCCGATTGAGTTTGGATTTAGAGGTCCTCCGACCTCCGATTAATCGGATTTGGAGGTGAACCTCCACCTCCGATTATTAATTGGAGCGAAGGTGGAGGTACCTACCTCCGATTCGTCTTCGACCCATTGTCATCCCTAGAAACAATGGGAAAGGGAAAAGAAGAGAGAGAAAGAAAAAGGGGGGAGGGGTTCCAAGCTGGAAACAAAAATAAAGGAAAAATAAGTGGGTATGTCTTTTAATCTGACAAGGCACCCAAAATTAAAGTCAACGCGGTCAAACACATGACCAAGGTACTATGTCAGAAAACCACCGAGTCACCACCACTCAACTCGTCGGCGTCCCACTCAAATCCATTTTTTTTTTTGACCACCAGAATACAAAGTGAAAGTAGGGACCACCATTATCCAATTGGCAAAAATAGGTAGAATCCAATTATCTCATATATATATATATATATATATATATATATATATATAGGTGTACACACACAATGACACCAAAAAAAAATTCCTTTTTGTAGCTTAAAAACATTTAATAAATAGGATGAATTACTATTAACTATAATACAAAAAGTTAACTAATTACAGGCAAACATATATATATATTGTTTTTTATAGCTCTTCATGATGAAAAATTTAAAGTAGTTAATAAATCAATAAACATATTTTAAATTCTTGAATAATAGAAATATGTCGTTTATTTTTTTCACCATTCCCACCTCACACTGCATTTTTTTTCCTTTCCAAATGTTAGCAATAGTTTATTTCATTAACAAAAAAGGAATATTTTATGGAGATGATAGGCTCAATGTTGTCATTAAATTAAATATTTTCATGGACGTTATGTTTAATTAATTTATTCATATATAATGGTAAAGATTCACATTATTTGCCAATTTATTACTTTGTAACCTACTACCTCCGTCCCAAAATGTTTGTTCGTTGACTAAATTTTGACCGTTGATTACTCACAAATTATAATGAGTTACAATATAAAATTACCGTCATTGTAATCTTTAGCAAATTATCTTTCTAATGATAGTGATTTCATATTTTAATTCATTATAATTTGTGAGTAATTAACAGTCAAAATTTAGTCAACGAATAAACATTTTGGACGGAGGTAGTATACGTCTATATTTTTTATTTTTTATGACCTTTCAATAGTCTTCCCAACCGTTATTTTTTTTTCTATCAATTGCCTAAGATTTGCTACATCAATGCTTGGAGTCTTTCATTCATTTCTTTATGTATACACTGTTCAATTTCAATATAAGCAAAAGGAGAAATTTATCATTCAATAGAGCATTATATATTTTTGGTATAATTAAGTTTGTGATGGCTTTTGTATATTTTTCTTTAATTTCTTTGATATTATTTAACATATTATACATAATATCCTTAGTAAAGAATAGGTAATTTTGGCAGATAGGTCGAGGAATTTTAAGGGGAAAGATATTGATGACATTGTTATGGGCTTCAAGTTGCATGTATTATCTGATTGCATCACTAACTACATCCACACATGCATGCTTTATTATTATTTTGGGTGCAAATTCACACTTCATATCATTATCTTTATTACGGCCAAAAATATTTTCAAAATTTATTAATTTATTATGCCTAAGAATATTTTCAAAATTTATCAAGTTCTTTTCATATATAGATCAACTATAAATATATAGATAAAAAAGTTTGTTGCAGCATTTAGTTTACTTACATACTTTAAGGGGGCGTTTGGTTGAGAAATTTTTCCGGGAAAGTTTCTCAAATTTTCCAAGTTGAAAAACTTTCCTATGTTTGGTTGAGAAACTTTCCCGGGAAAGTTTTGATGTGGGACCCATAATTTCCCTCACAAACTCAGTAAAAAGTTTCCCAAGGGGGCTAGGGAAAGTCTTTCCCGGGAAACAACCAAACACACCATAAAGTACCAATTATCAAAGAATTGGAATTATTATGATTTCTTCAATTAAAAAAATTAATCTAAAAAATTCCAGTCTTATGTTTTATATTTTGAATCGACTTATTTAACGTTAGTCATATATTTTACAATTATAACATTACATGCATATTAATTAAAACTTTAAAATGTCAATATAATATTATTTGCATAATATTTCATTTACTACTTTTAATGTTATTGTAGGTTGTGTCTACTATTTGAAGGGTAACAGTATCAATTAAACAATATTATTAGGAGGAATAATTTTCATTTTTAATAATGAAGAGTAGTATGTCTTGACATATACTACTATTATATGTCATCCTAAATTTTGCTCTATGGTGAAATTTTATTAGTTTATTGTATATATAAAAGTTTCTTCACATGCACATGAAACTATGGTATATTTTATGTTTAGGTTTATATTTTATATTTTATGTTATAATAAATAATAATAATTTCATCATGACATGTCTTAATTTTTTGTAAAAGATTGTGCTTTATATATATAATCGTAAAATAAAACTAAATGTGTTGAATACTTTAAACATACACATATCATGAGACCTACTATAGAAAATTTTAACTTATTATGGAGAAAAAAAAATTTAAAGCAAAGATATTTACTATGAAGCTCATATAATTAGTTACTATTTATTACAGTTGTTTCATCATATATATCAACATTATATATAACTATATATATATATATATATAGAGAGAGAGAGAGAGAGAGAGAGAGAGAGAGAGAGAGAGAGAGAGAGAGAGAGAGAGAGAGAGAGAGAGAGAGAGAGAGAGAGAGAGAGAGAGAGAGAGAGAGAGAGAGAGAGAGAGAGAGAGAGAGAGAGAGAGAGAGATTAGGTGAGAATGTGAGAAGGAGATTTAATAGTCATTGGATCATAGATCAATGGTCATAATAAAAACATAATTTTTCTTTTTATTTGGCTGCCTAAAACGAGAAAACAAAAAGGAAAAATTAAAGCTTGCATTGGGAATTGAATATGTTATCAGTAGCTCCCAAAACCAAAAAAAAATGTTGAAATGCATTAATTATAAGTTTGAAAAAAGAAACAAATTCAATGCAAATAGGCATTAGATTAATTTCAATGAAGACAAGGAGATTCATGAGTATCTTGCGGTGAAAATCGAACATTCATCCAAATAATTATGAGAATCGAACAATTTAAAGGAAAATGATGTCCATCTTGTATGAGCACGATGTCCATCTGGGTTGTACTTGATCTCCTTTTGGTGAAGACTTCATGTCCTTTTGGCGAAGACATTATGCCTATTTTGTTTCAATGTGATATCCAACTTGTCTGAGGACGATAACCATTTGGGTTATACGTGTTGTCCTCTTGGTCTACCCTTGATGTCCGTTTTGTTTATACGTAACGTTCATCTTGATAATGACATGACGATTTAGTTTGATATCTTGTTGGTTTGAACATAATGATGTCTTTTGTAGTTTATATTATGCCAAACATTGTACACATGATATCTAGTTTGTTTCAACGTAATGTGCATTTTGATTGAGCACGACGTCCTTAACGACCATGGTTACCAAAATAAATTATAATAAATTGAATGTCATTTGTAAATCATATGAACACAAATGAACAACAAATCATAATAAAAAAAAAACATCAGGTACATCCGAAATGAACAACATGATCAAATCAAATGAACAAGTAAATTAATAACAAAATTATTATAAACAGATCATGTACAAATCAAATGATCATCATGTGTGTAATCACATGAAAATCACGCACAAACAAAATGAACATAAACTTTTATAAAAATGAACATCATGTTCAAATGAAAATGAACATCATGTATCAGTCAGATGAGCATGACGAATAAACCAAATGAACAAACACACAGAAGACAATGACGTGTGGGAGTTGAATGGTCTGAAAAATATTTGCATAGTTGAATAGTCTCAAAAATATTTGCATGCAATAATCTCAGACAACAATTTTTTGAAAATCTGTTGCATTTATTGCCTCATATGTTTCCAAGGCATCAATTTTTTTCTTTTTCTTTTCTACACCAACTCACATGACTAATAAGGAAAAAATAAATCAAAAATAGTGAAATATTTAGAGCCCTTGATTTATGATCTAAGAGTCAAAAAGACTCATTCTCACATTCTCATCCAATCTCTCTTCTCACCCTATATATATATATATATATATATATATATATATATATATATTACTAGATATAAAATAACATATTTTAAGTGGATGCTTATAATATAAGAGACAATATATTATTGAATTATATTTATGATTAGAATAAATAAAGTTTAACATCAAGATTAATACACAAGTTGATTTTTTTAGGAGTTACAAATGACCGTACAATACAATTATTACATGGGAGGCGAGAATTGAACATAGAATATAATGTATCCAAAGCCTCAATCATGATCCATTATGTCAAGACCTCATTGGCTAACACACTATTTGATGGCCTACTGTCATAATACTCATTCTTTCTATAATTTTTCTAATTCCTCATTTTCATTAAAAATAATTTAGGATTGTTATATATTTTTATGTCATTTTTCTTCTAATTTGTTACTATATTTTCTTTAATCTATGTACTGTGAATATGACTTATGACAAAATTATGTGTTGTGTATTTGATTGATAAGAAGTTTTAGTAAAGCCATTTTATTTTATTTCCTACATATATTTGTTATGTTTATCGTTATTTCATCATACTACATATGTTTGTTATTATGTTGTTTATGGTTCTTTCCCAACATTTATTTGGTTTAAATCTTTAATTAACATGCTATAATGAATTCAAAAATAAAAAATAATTTACAATTAAGTATAATAGAAGTTATAAAGCTTATAGATATTTGAGTTATGACCCGCTCGCAACACCGACCCCGGAGGCCTCGGGACCGGACCGGGCCGTCTCGAGACTAGAGAATAGGAGGTATCGGGGTGCTGGTGTTTAAACCCCCGGAAGCAATAAAATCAAAGTGCGAACTTGGCGTCTTGCAGCAAGGTGTCGCGACCACCCTGTCAGTGGGCCTGCTCGCCCGAGCCACCTCTTGGCTCGCCCGAGCCAAGCTTCTGCCGGACTTTGTCGCGCACACGGTCATCCTCTCTGGGCACCTTTGCCGCGAGAGCCACCTTTGGCTCGCCGAGCCAAGCTTCACGGACTTTGTCGCGCACGGTCATCCTCTCGGTGGATCGCTCAGCCACCCCCTGGCTCGCCCGAGCTTAGCTTCTGCCAGGTGTTGTCGCGCACGACCTCCTCTGCCCAACGACGATTTGTTGCGGGCAGAAGGCCTGCTCGCCCGAGCCGTCCCCTGGCTCGCCCGAGCCAACCTTTTGTGAAGAATGCTATTTTTGCTCTGTTTTAACTTAAATTTTGGTTTAGTATAAATAGCTTGTTAGCACGTTTTTCCAGGGACTTTTTGGCTGATTAATGAAATGCTAAAGCATAGCTAGGGTCTCTCCCTATTCTCTCAAAATCTTGCTTTACTTTATCCATTGTTCATGGTGGTGTTTGCAAGTCATCTCTTTATTGATCATTTGGTGGATTCTTCCTTTATGATGATCATGGTGGGGGTGTTAGGCTTTGGTGGTGGAATCTCCTTTATCCAAGGTCATATCCAATCCTTTTGGTGTCCAAGATCTTATTTGATTGTTGTTTCACCTAACTCAAGCTAGCTCATCAATCTTCCCCATCGCGCCACGCTCCATTTGGTATCAGAGCCCAAGGTTATTCATCTAGCTTGAGTTTTCCATTGTTCTTGCTAGTTTGTTCTCTATTGTTGGATTTTTGGTATTTTGATTGAAATATTGGTGTTCCCCAACCCTTTTGACTCCAAGTGTGTTGGAAAAATTGTTATTGCTATTGTGTTTGTTGGTTTTGATGCATATCGGAGCTTGGAGGAAGAGTTGGAAAATTTGTGCCCGCAAGGTGTTCGATAAAATGCCCAAATGAGAAAAACACAAAGAACCCTTAGCCAAACACAAACCAACCACAAAAAAAAAAAAACTCAAAACTCCACAAAATACCCCAAACACAATCCGTCCCATACCTTTCCCTCGATATGGATGGTCACGATGATTCCGATCGAGAGGAACCTAGCCACCGGAGGAGTTTTCGAGTCCAAGGAATTGAGGACCGACTCGCCACGATGGACGAGAGGTTCACTTCTCTTGAGAATCATAACGCCAACATCGAGCGGACTCTTCTGGAGATTGCGGCACAAATGAACAATTTGACGGTGCAACGTCAAGGTCAACCACAAGTTGAACGACGGAGGCGTGCACAAAGCCCTATCCGTCCTCCTCCAAACTTTGAGTCGAGTGACGATGCTAGAGGCTCTCCACGACACCGAATTCGTCGGAATGTGCAAGAACCACCCCCTCGTGACGACTTCCAAGACATTAAAATTGACATCCCCAAATTCAACGGCTCCACTGACCCGGATGACTACATCGAATGGATCCAACTAATGGATAGGATCGTCGAGACCAAGGAGTATGATGATGAGAAGGCTTATAAGATCGCGAGCTTGAAACTCACCAGGGCCGCTTCGCTTTGATTTGAGAATATGAAGTTGCAACGGGCTCGTGAAGGAAAAGCAAGGATTTCCACTTGGACCCGGCTTAAGCAAGTGATGAATCACCGCTTTTTGCCAAACACTTACCGTCATGACGTTCTGAAGAAGGCCTATGACCTTACCCAAGGCAAATGAACCGTCGGAGAATACATTTCGGAATTCGAGCAACTTCTTATCAAGAGTGGTCTCCAGGAACCTGAAGATCAAACCATGATGCGCTTTTTGAATGGCTTGGACCCCACCATCGCTAAAAGGGTCGAGATTCAACCTTACTATTCCCTAGATGAGTTGTGTAGCTTGGCCCTTCGGGTTGAACGACGTCGGAAAGAAAGGGCACTCGCTAAACCGATTTCACGCAACTACTTTCCACCGTCCAACCGTCCTCCTCTTCAATCGGCCACACCCAAACCTAGTGAGACACCCAAGTTCCCCGCGACACCCCGAACTGATAAAGGAAAGGGACTTGTTATGGCGTCTCCTACAGGAACCACTCGTCTTGTGGAAGGGAAGAAATGCTTCAAGTGCCATGGTTATGGCCACTTCCAGGCCGATTGCCCGAACCGACGGACCTTGACCCTCAAGGAGGTTTAGGATATTGACGAGGAATTGCAAGGAGCCCAGGATGAGCCTGAATTTGTTGTCGAGGATGCATACACTAGTGAAGAAGGAGAAACCGCGACTGTTTTGCGTGACCAAGGAGGCGCTCTTGTCTTGAGGCGAGCTTTGCATGTTCAAGAAGCCCTCTTGTGAGCCAATGAGACTATATTCCGACACGATGCTTAGTTGGGGCAAGGTGTGCGAGCTCATCATTGTGGGAAGTCACTAATGTGGCCTCTACCTATATGGTTGACAAACTGGGATTACCCCTATTGCCTCATCCCTGTCCCTATTCGCTGAAATGGCTCAATGACCACGAAGGCATTAAGGTAACCAATCGTGTCTTAGTGAATTTAACTTTTGGCACTAACTACAAGGACTCTATTGTTTGTGATGTTGTCCCCATGAGCGCGTGTCACGTATTGTTGGGTCGACCGTGGCAATTTAACAAGAAAACCACTCATGACGGATTGAAGAA
Organism: Portulaca oleracea; assembly: GCA_029582165.1. Classification (NCBI taxonomy): domain Eukaryota; kingdom Viridiplantae; phylum Streptophyta; class Magnoliopsida; order Caryophyllales; family Portulacaceae; genus Portulaca; species Portulaca oleracea. Next base: position 10,334,970 of record CM055872.1, on the reverse strand, counting down.
TACTTACTCCTTTATCCACGAGGGCAAGAGGGTTAAGCTCCTACCACTAGCACCACATGAAATATCACCACCTAAACCTGGGGCGGGAAGTGAGGAGCCCAAACACTTGAGTGAGACACGGGTCGAGCGAGCCCTAAGCAAGGGGAAGACCATTTTTGCCTTGCTCCTCTTAGAGGCGAACACATGTGAGGAAGTGAAACCTAAACACCCTCTCGTTGCCCCTCTTCTTGCTTAATTTGGAGATGTGTTCCCCAAAGAGCTCCCACCGGGTCTACCTCATATCCGAGGTATTGAGCATCAAATCGATCTTATGCCCGACGATCCACTTCCCAACAAGGCGGCATATCGGTGCAACCCGCAAGAAACCAGGGAGTTGCAACGACAGGTTGACGAGCTTATTTCACGAGGCTATGTTCGAGAGAGCATGAGTCTGTGCTCCGTCCCGGCCCTCCTGGTTCCGAAGAAAGATGGTACCTTCAGGATGTGTGTAGATAGCCGAGCCATCAACAATATTACCATCAAGTATCGGTACCCTATACCGAGGCTTGATGACATGCTCGATGAACTACATGGCTCCTGTATCTTCTCCAAGATTGATCTACGGAGTGGCTATCATCAGATCCGTATGAAGGAAGGCGATGAGTGGAAGACAGCGTTCAAGACAAAGGGGGGATTATATGAGTGGCTTGTCATGCCATTTGGGCTTTCCAACGCCCCGAGCACATTCATGCGTCTTATGAACGAGATGTTGAGACCCTTTATTGGTAAATTCGTCGTGGTCTATTTCGTTGATATTCTAGTATATTCGAGGAGTGAAGCTGAGAATATTATGCATTTGGAGCGGGTGTTCGAGGTTTTGCGGCAACAACGGCTTTACGGCAAACTGGAGAAGTGCGAATTTCGCACTCCCCAAGTCACCTTTCTTGGGTATATTGTTTCCGGCACGGATATTTCTATGGACCCTTCAAAGGTGGAGGCCATCCGCTCTTGGCCCTCTCCCTCTACTATCACGGAGGTGAGGAGCTTCCACGGTCTTGCTTCGTTCTACCGTCGGTTCATCAAGGGCTTTAGTACCCTTACCGCTCCCATTACCGAGTGCATGAAGAAGGGCGCCTTTGAGTGGACCCGAGCGGCCCAAGGAGCTTTTGAGAAGCTGAAATCCTGACTTTATGAAGCTCCGGTACTTGCTCTCCCGGATTTTACACAAGCCTTCGAAGTGGATTGTGATGCTAGTGGTGTAGGCATTGGAGCCGTGTTGATGCAAAACCAACGCCCTATCACTTATTTCAGTGAGAAACTCAGCGGTTCAAGGAGGAACTATTCCACGTATGATAAGGAGTTTTATGCTCTCGTGCGGGCTCTAGATCATTGGTCACACTATTTGAGGCCGAGCCAGTTTGTCCTTCATTCAGACCATGAGGCGTTCAAATATTTGAATGGAAAACACAAGCTTAGCTCCCGGCATGCTAATTGGGTTGAGTTCCTTCAAGGATTTAATTTTGTAGCGAAACACAAGAAGGGGAGTGTAAATGTGGTCGCCGATGCGCTTTCGAGGAGACACTCTCTTCTTTCCGTAGTTGAGGCAAGGGTACTTGGGTTTCAGCACTTAAAGGAGTTTTATAAGGAGGATGATGACTTTAAATCACACCTCGGTGGTGGTGATGGACCGTATTTGCTACAAGACGGATTTCTCTTCAAGGGCAACAAATTGTGCATTCCAAAATGCCCGTTGAGAAAGCTTCTAGTGCGAGAGGTTCATGGAGGTGGACTCGCCGGTCACTTCGGTATCAATAAGACCATCGACATGTTAAAGGAGCACTTTTATTGGCCAAAGATGGGAGGCGATGTGCAGGACGTGGTATCGAAGTGTATTATTTGTCACCATGCCAAGAGCCAGTTCCACCAAGGGCTTTATACACCCCTTCCGGTTCCGAATGGTCCGTGGGAGGATTTGAGTATGGACTTCATTGTTGCTCTTCCCCGAACCGGGCGTGGCAAAGATGCAATTCTAGTCGTCGTTGACCGCTTTTCTAAAATGGCGCATTTCATTGCCTGCGAGAAAACCGATGACGCCACACATATTGCCACCCTTTTCTTTCGAGAGGTGGTGCGTTTGCATGGTGTCCCGAGGACTATCGTGTCGGATCGTGATACTAAATTCATGGGTCACTTTTGGAGGTCTTTGTGGAAGCTCTTGGGAACGAAGCTTTTATTTAGCACATCGCATCATCCTCAAACAGACGGCCAAACTGAGGTAACTAACAAGACCCTCATTACATTACTTTGGGGTCTTGTGAGTCGGAGTCTACGAGATTGGAATGCCAAGTTATGTCACGCTGAGTTTGCTTATAATCGGTCCCCCTCTCTTGCTACGGGTCATTCGCCCTTTCAGACTTGCTATGGTATCAACCCCATAACTCCTATCGAGCTCCTTTCTCTTCCTTTAGAGTCGAGGGTTAGCTATGAAGCAAGTGAGAAGGCCGCTGAGATCCAGAAACTTCACCGGCAAATTCGAGAGAAGATCGAGCACACCAATGAACTTTATAAGGCCCGAGCCTACAAGCATCGCCGTGATATCACGTTCAAGCCCGGGGACTTGGTTTGGCTACATCTAAGGAAGGAACGGTTTCCTTCCCGGAGGAGTAATAAGATAATGCCACGAAGCGAGGGACCGTTCAAAGTTTTGGCCAAGATAAATGACAACGCCTACAAGCTTGATCTTCCGGGTGACATCGGTGTTTCATCAACCTTCAACATCGGGGACCTCTCACCCTACGTTGAGGATGTTGAACCCGACGTGGATTTGAGGGCAAATCCTCTTCAATAAGGGGAGGATGAAGAGGTCCGGGTTCCATTCTCCACTCTGGTGATCTCTGCCAAGCGAGCCGCTTCGACCAACTCGAGCCTTGAGTTACAATTTCCGGTTACTTCTGGAATTGCGAGGCTAGTCTCGGCCATCCACTGGATGGGCCCCGGGGCTCTCTAGGGAGGCCCGCTCGCAACACCGACCCCGGAGGCCTCGGGACCGGACTGGGCCGTCTCGAGACTAGAGAATAGGAGGTATCGGGGTGTGGGTGTTTAAACCCCCGGAAGCAATAAAATCAAAGTGCGAACTTGGCGTCTTACAGCAAGGTGTCGCGACCACCCTGTCAGTGGGCCTACTCGCCCGAGCCACCTTTTGGCTCGCCCGAGCCACCTTTTGGCTCGCCCGAGCCAAGCTTCTGCCGGACTTTGTCGCGCACACGGTCATCCTCTCAGTGGGCCTGCTCGCCCGAGCCACCCCTTGGCTCGCCCGAGCCAAGCTTCTGCCGGACTTTGTCGCGCACACGGTCATCCTCTCAGTGGGACTGCTCGCCCGAGCCACCCCCTGGCTCGCCCGAGCTTAGCTTCTGCCAGGTGTTGTCGCGCACGACCTCCTCTGCCCAACGACGATTTGTTGCGTGTAAGGCCCGCCGCCGAAGTCGTCCTCAGCTCGCCCGAGCCAACCTTTTGTGAAGAATGCTATTTTTGCTCTGTTTTAACTTAAATTTTGGTTTAGTATAAATAGCTTGTTAGCATGTTTTTCCAGGGACTTTTTGGCTGATTAATGAAATGCTAAAGCATTGCTAGGGTCTCTCCCTATTCTCTCAAAATCTTGCTTTACTTTATCCATTGTTCATGGTGGTGTTTGCAAGTCATCTCTTTATTGATCATTTGGTGGATTCTTCCTTTATGATGATCATGGTGGGGTGTTAGGCTTTGGTGGTGGAATCTCCTTTATCCAAGGTCATATCCAATCCTTTTGGTGTCCAAGATCTTATTTGATTGTTGTTTCACCTAACTCAAGCTAGCTCATCAATCTTCCCCATCGCGCCACGCTCCAGATACATACATACATACATACATACATACGCACCGTATAAATGGTATAATCAATATTCTCTTCAACAATTCAAGAATTAAACTACGTACTGATGTGATCTAATCATTCATCAATGGCGGAAGGTCAAAACGACGAGAAGATGAAGCCGTCGATTTCGAAGAAGAAGAGGAACAAGGCTGTTTCTAGGGTTCTTGAGATTATGATAACGTGGGTGTTGTTGGTGATCAGTTGATGGGTTGTGATTACTCTAATCCTGTTTTTGGGTGTAATTATGGAGGTTGGATGGGATGATTAACAAGATGGTTGATCAGTAACAAGATGGTGATTCTAATCTTACAGTAATTTTTAGTTAGTGGCTCTTAATTGAGGTTGGTGGGTGATTAAGTTGGGATTAATTGCGGTTTTGCTCACAGGTTACATAGAGCAAAGATTCTTGTACTGTGATTGGAAGTGTTATACTGCATTTTAGCAAGTAACAATTTTACTTAAATAAATGTCTGAAATATTTAGATTTTTTCTTGCTTGATATGTACTATATATATTATTGTGAATATGTGATTTGTTGGACATAAACATATTATTGTTCCAAGTTAGTACTCAAGCTATCTTTGTCACTTTGTCAGTGACTGTTATTACTCCCTTCGTAAATTTTGACTATTAATTTATACGTTGAATTATTGTATAAAATTGTCAATATGAGATTTGTGCTGAAAAATATTTTTATCTAAATATATAATATTATTAGTCTTGCTAAAATAATTAGCACTGATTAATACTAGAACTCCGGTACTCCCTCCATTCCATACTGACTGTTCAGTCAATTAAGTGACAATTAATATGGAATGAATAACTTTGTAGCAACTCAATGTATGAGGAGATTTTTTTTCTCTTTGTATTAGTTTTATTATTTATATATAAACTCATAAATTTATTCCTAATTCTTTGTGAAAACATTATTTGAAATTCTTTTTAAACAGTACAGTACATTTTTATTTTTATAAATAAATTATTGAACATTCACAAATAAATAAATAAATAAGAAGGGAAAAATAATCTTATTTAATTCTTGTCGGGTAAATCTACCCTAATTATTTATTGTTAACAATAACAACAATATCTTAGGTTCTTTCCTATAATGGTGTATTTAAATGGAATTCAATCATCATACTCTATCTAGTATTTTAATATCTTATATTGATAGTAGTAAAATAATTTTCATCAACAAAATAATTCATTAACACGAGACTGTCTGCGGTCATATATATTCCATCCTGGTCGACATGCAACAGACATTTTCATCTCTTATGTGTGTTTATGAAATTACCAGCAAAAATGCTTGCAGTGAGATTAACTTATAAGATGGAATCATGAATATCGAATATCATCAAAACAGGACATCTGATGAAAGTTGAAGAAAAACTACAAAGAGGGGTAGGGGTGTTCAGTTCAATACAATCTAACAGCAGAAATACTACAAACACAGGTATCTGACAACAATCTCAGTAATAAATAAAACTTGCAGGAATCGCGTGGCATCCAATGATCAACTTGAAGCTTCGAAATCTACAGGAATGGAGGCAATATTACCCATCGTCGTGGGTACTTAGGCCTTCCATCTTTCCCATCAAATAACTGCACATCACAGAAGCGAAAATTGTCAATTAATAACTCTGCAGATCTAATCAACTGAATCATAAAGGCTGAAACACTAATCAGCAATTACACTTCTGTAGGCCTTTCAGAAACCTCTCTATAAGGCTCTAAGACCTGGCAAAACTAACCCGAGTCGACCAAGCCTGAACCCGAAATGCCAAAACTAATTTATCTCACAAAAAATAAGGTGACTAGAAATCAACCCGACCTGAAAATGTACCGACCCAAATCCGAACCTTGTTGACCTGAACCGACCCAACCTGACCCTAATGACCCAATTGCAGGGTCCTGGTTGTATTATCTCAACCTCCTCAGAACCCTAGACAAGCTTCAATCCTAATTTCGCTCGCCCTTCCCCGACAAGTCTTAAGTTTTAGATGAGTTTTGGCAGCTCTCTTTAGTAAGATTCTATTGAATTTCAAAAACTTAGGCATCACAGACAGAGATTACCATATAGATAGAAACAATCAGGTAAGTAAAAGTAAAACTCAAGCTGTAAAAGTTTACCTTCTTCAAGCGTCGGTGCTTTGCAAGGGCCCAGTTAGTCATAATCCCAGCAGCAACCACAAGAAAGACATATCCAGCCACCGTTTGGGTTGCAATATTGAATCCCAACCACTGATAAATCTCGGTGGTGTAATTCGCACATGTCACTATGTTGAACAAGAACCCGCGAGGAATCTGGTACCCGCCACTCCCATCAGGGCTCCTAAGATTCTTCAGCAAAATATGGCAGTAGAAATTCGCAATCTGACAAACCACTCCAAACCCGAATCCAATCTTCCACTGAAGCTCACTAACAGGGGTGTATAGCGGGTGATTCACAAAGTAAGCAATGACAGCTCCAAATGTCCAGTAGTATGCACAGTTTCTGAACACGTTGGACAGTGGAGAAGTTGCATGGCTAAAGCGATGCACAAAGAAGGTTTCCATGATGCGCTTGAAGTAGTGGAAACACCAGTAGTAGCAGGCGTATTTCTGAACAGGGTGTTTAGGGTAATAACCTTTGTAGCCGAAGAACTGATAGACGGGGAAGTAGTAGAAAATGGGGTAGATGATCAAGGGGCCTAAGTACTCCCAGAAAAAGAGAGTGCGGTAAGAGACTTGCGGGCCCAAGTCCTTAAATACCACAGTTATGGTGTCAGAATTGCCATCAGAGTAGTCTTTGAGACTCTTCCTGCTGCTGAGGACGGTGGGTCTTTCCTTGGATCCAGGTGGGAGAGGAAGAGTCAGGCGTTGTCTAGCAGGATAGAACTTCTTGGCTGTGAGTACGATTCAAAGAGTCAGGTAATAGTAGAGCCCATACACAACATATAAGAAAAAATATTAGCATTGGAGAAAATTCGGGTCCAAGTAAACTCAGGTAGGTCAAATTTGGTTAATGTCAAAATTCAAACGAGAAATTAATGTCCAGACCTTTTTTTTTTTTTTGGGTCGGACAATTTGGATGGAGCTAAAATCGGGTTCACACAATAGGAAAAAAAAAAGGAGAGAAAGGTGGTTTCTAAATATTAGGTCAATGTCAAATCGGGTTCAGACCATACCGGGTCTCTTTCGGGTCAGACAAATTCAAATTCAGCAGTCTCCACAAGACAAGTAGGATTTCTCCTGACATAAACTCTGTTCATCTTCCATATATGACATAATACTCCATAACTCCCCCGACTTGGGAAATTCCAATTAGCTTCCCCTATCTCTGTTTCACTTTTACAGATTCCTAGTATTCTAGCATAACAGCCAATTACCTCATATCCTAGTTCAAATTTCAGCTTCTTAGCTTACAAAATACAAACCAACAAGAGCCTCAAAAGTCCACAACAGCACAAGATTACTCTTACTCTATATTGCAGTTATTGATGTCTGAGTAGTAACTTATAGAAACAGAAACTATAGCCTAGCAGGCTTTCTTAGTTGCTTTTTAAAGAATGTGATGTGTTTACCATTTGGAACCAAAACTCAAATTAGGATTCAGATTACCTCCATACAAATTATAAATGAGATCCCTTTTAACAATCCCACCCTCCTAGTGTTGATTCTTGCTTCCAAGATATTTCTATAATCCATTCCTACTAGAATGCTAGATTCAAGGAATCAAACATCAAAAGCATCTATATTATAACAGTAGCATGTTGATGAAGCAATGGTTTCTCAACTATCTAATACTACCCATTATCTCAGCAAAAGCTGCAGTGGACAGTGACACAATCAATAGACCAAGTAGCATGTTCGAACAATATTTCTCAGATGCACCTGAATTCTGAAGCAAGGGATTCAGCTGCCTAAATTAGATGAGGATTTTAGTCACCTTAAACATAAACCAACACCAAAACTAGTACTCCGAAATCCCACCCAGGCAAGGTATGGAAGGGTCAGATGTAGCAATCTCACCCCAAAATTTTGCAATTTAGACAGGTTGCTTCCAATTGACCCAAGATTTATATATCGCTCCCTACCTACTACTCCACAGAAAAGAAGCCTCATTTTACTTTAGTCCACTACAATCTAAAGTGAAAAAAATAATATTTTCAACTATCCTAATATGGACAATTGACTAGTAAAATTGGGAACTCAGCTAAAGAATATGAAGAAATAACCTCGTGCCATCCACAACATATAAAATTTCCTCTCAGTTTACCACTATAGACTCTGAATAAAACATGCTTTAATTTCATGATTTAATATCAATGAAGCTCAAATACATATTTGCATTATGGGATAAGTGGAAATAAAATCAATTAATCAATTCAACACTTACTTCGCTTGTAAATTGCCTCCTGTAGATCCGCAACAGTAGCCTAAACACAAACCCAGATGAACACATCAACACAAAATCAACCCCCTCAAAAACCCTAATTCAATTATTAATCCAAAACACAAAGTTAATGATTACGAAGAAACTAGATGAAACTCAAATTTTACCGAATCATTGAGCTCAATTCCGCCCTTGATGAGCTCCCTTCCACTTCGACTCACAACATTGACCTTCATTTCTCGATCAATCGAGGTCGACCCACTTCAGAAGATTGAATTTGCAGCGAACCCTTTTGAATCTTGCGGATGAGAAACAACCCCAAGATCTAGATTGAAGCCTTAAAACATAGAAGATATCGAAGCAATCAATTCAAAATGGGGGTTGTGGAGAGAGAACAAAGAAAGTGAGATTCAGAGGTGGATATTTATGGAGGAGCACAGATGGGCAAATGGGTGCATAGCGATTGGCAAGATAGTAATGGCGTGCAGTTGGGAGTAGGAAATGTTGGAGAACTAACCCTACTAATCTGATCAACTACCTGATTTTTATTTATTTATTTTCTGTTTTAAGAATGAAGTGAGATGGCATTATGTAGTTAGTTATTAGTTACCATTGGGCCTGGACCCTGCTATTTTCATCAACAAAACAAGTTTTTGACTTTTAGGGATCACCTATTGGGTAAAATTTTGTCCAACTTGGAATATCTGAATTGTCTGATCCATAAAAAAACTTGGTTTGAACAAACATTTTTCGTCCTAATTTTGACACTGTCTGAATTGACGGACATCCGGACATAAAATTTTTCTTTTTCTATTGTCTGAACTCGATTACGAACTGGATTTAGTTTCGTCTGGTCCAAAATAAAACTGGGTCCGGACATGAATTTCTCATCCTATTTTTTACATTCTCCGATTTTTTCCGATCTAAATATACCCAAACCCAAATTTTTATCATCGCTATGTTAAGCAAATAGATCATAGAATATCATGCAATACTTTACAGTCCGTTTGGTTATTGAAGGAGGGGAGGGTATTAGAGGGGATTGAAAGGGAGGGGGCCTATTTTTATTTTGTTTGGATTGTAAATAGAGGTGAATTAGGAATAAAAAGGGTTAATTATTGTGTTTGGATTAGAAAAGGAACCAAATAGATCATAGAATACGATGCGATACTTTACACTAGAACATTCGCTACTGGCCACACCTGGAACCACCACCTTTCTTATTTTCCTCCTCATCAGTCAATTTGGTCCCCCACTTTTTCCCGGAAGAAACAGAGGTCGTGTTCTTTTGTTAGGTTAAACCTAACTATCTTAATTTATCCTAACATATCATAATTTATTATAACCTAATACAATTTTTTTCAAAAACCATCCACTTTAAAAGTACAATTCCCCCAAAAAGCATCATAATTTATTCTAACTTATCTTTCTCAACTTGAAAATAACTCATCGAAGAACAGAGCTAGAGTCATAAAGAAGAGTTGGCCCAAAATGGGTGGTGTTTGGTGGTTCCATTGTTTGTTTTTTTTTTTATTAAAAAAAGCTTAAAATAAAAGCAGCAGTCCATGAGGGAAGAAGTTGGAGAGAAGATGAACAAGGGATGTTTGGCAGCGGAGTGATGGTGGTGATGGTGATGGTGATGGTAGTGGAGGCATTGCATCAATGGAGGAAAGGAGTAGACAAGGAAAGGGTTGCATTAGCATGATTTTTTAGTTGAGTATTTTATTTTATCTTTTTGCTTTTTGGTACTTTCACCTGTTAGTTAATCTTATTAACCTACCCTAGCAGGTTAAGGCCTTGTTTTTTTATGCGGTATGACGCGGTATGGTGTGGTGAAATTGTGGCGGGTTATTGATATGTTGTGGTGGGTTTTTTTTATATATATATAATAAATTGGAAAAAGTAATTTGTGATATGTTGTGATGAATTGTGGTAGAATGGTATTTTGTGGTGGATTGTGGCAAACCGGGTGGGCTGTGGAACCGCAGTTTACCAACCGCAGAAAAGAACAGGGCCTAAAGTGACATATTTGACATTCTTAACAAATTCAGTGAAATTTTGGATCAAAAAAAAATGTATTGCCATATTTGACATTTTTAATAAGTTCAGTAAAATTTTGGAACAATCAAAATTCAATGGCATATTTGACATCTTTACCAAGTTCAATGAAATTTTGTGACCAAAAAAAAACCAGTGGCATATTTGACATTTTTAACAAGTTCAGTGAAATTTTGTAACCAAAAAAAATTCAGTAAATGTGTTGGAAAATGTGAAATTATGGTGAATTATGGAAAGTTTAACTTATAATAAAAAGATAAATTAAATTAGAAAAAATAGATTGTAGTGGATTGTGGTAGATTGTGGTCGACTGGTTTGTTGTGGTAGAATATGACAAATTGCGGTGAGGTGTGGCGCCGCAGCCAACCGGCCACAAAAAAACAGGGCCTTAGGTGAACATGATATGGATTCTTTTTTAACTAATCAATTAAGCAAAAAAAAATAATACTTGAAAGTAGAAACTCAAAGTATATTTTTCATATAATTTTAAATGTAACAAAATTCCAAGGTAGTAGCAAATATTCAAATGTAACAAAATTTCAAAAGAAAATCAATATACTTTCCTAAATCCTAAGGTGGTAGAAGTTAAGAAGTTTGTTGATTGCGAGCTAACATTATGATGGTACCATCACTATCAGAGTATCAGTCCATATTTGTGAGTTCTAAAGTCATCAATTTGATATGTGTTGTCTGTGTTCCATAAGTTTATTACTTACGTCTTGCTTGTTTGATGGGTTGTTTATTTCATTTATTGATAATTGCATGCCTATATCTGTTTGATAATAAATACTTCCTCCATTCCTTAATAAGTGTCCAAAAAAAAGTGTCCATTTTCCTAACTATTTTGTTCCTTTTTATTTGTCAATTTTACAATTTCAATAATTAAATTACTTAAATTACCCTTAATTAATGAATTTTAGTTTTATATTATCTTTTAAAATTCTCCTTTATTCTCTCTTTACATTAAAATTAATGGAAGGGTATGTTTGTCTATATATAAATTTTTTACTCTATTTTCAATGAGCATTGGTTTTACAAAATTAGGTATTATGACACTAAAAAATGGAGCCTGAAAGACAAATTACCTGCCACAACTCTTATCACACTTCACCATACTTTTTCAAATTCCACCGCACTGCACCATTACCGTACCACACCAACCATATAAAAGAACAGAGCCTAAGAATATTATTATAATAAAACAAGGGTATACTTGTCAAACTAAGGCATTGTTCCTTTATACGCTGGAATTGTAGTGCGGTAAATTGCGGTGGATTGCGGTGAGTTGTGATGGAAAATAATAAATGGGTGTTGATATTAATAAAAAGGTAAACAGTAGATTGCCGTGAGTTGCGATAAATTGCGGTAGGTTGCGATGTGGTAAGTTGCGGTACCGCATAAAAGAAAGGTGCCTTAATATACAAAATCATAACTATCCTTTCCTTGTAGATAGATAGATAGATAGATAGATAGATAGATAGATAGATAATTAAATTATATTCTTATCCATATTGATTTGAACTAATTAGGTTTTTACCCCTCGACGTTTTGAGAAAGTAGGATTTTACCCTCTAGGTTTTGGAAATTAAGTTTACTTTACCTCAAGTTTAAACTCATAATTATTTTACCCATTTTCTGGTGGAAGACAAAACTACCCGTGTAGAATGGCGTAAAAAGTCTAAGATGACCCTAATTAAAAGTAACAAAAGACATATTTACCCTTCCTAAAAAATAACAAAGTGTCGTCTCTCCTTTCATCGTCGTCAAAGTTGTCCTGCTCAAAACACTGGATGAATCAAAGAATGGAAACTCAGATATTGAACGAAGATGAGGAATGGTGGGATAAGTTTAATTTGTCACGTGTCCAAATGGACTTTTAAATGGAGGACATTTGGTCAGTTCACATTAATGTAAACGCTAACTTCATCTGAAAATGATGTATTTAATACAAAGGTAAGGTGAGAATTTATTACTTAATTTATAATTGAAGTAGGATAAACCTAATTTTCAAAACTTGGGAGGTAAAATCCTATTTTACAAAACTTAAAAAGGTAAAATCTTATTTTGCAATAATTTGTTGATTGCAAGCAGCCAAACTCAAATGTCATATATATTCTATAACCTTCTCTTTTACATTACTATCAAATAACATACCACTCTTGTGTAAGTTTCGCAATAATTTGTTAATAGAATGAACAAGGAAACAAATGAACGCATTTGAAAGGAGCAAACAAACAAAATGCATGGGTTAGGTTGATACCTCAAGTCCCTCCTTTCTACCCGGGTTGGTTAGAGATTTTTGCGTCCGAATTTCGATATTGACCAAATACATAATATTTTTTATTTTTCTATTGTCCGAACCCAATTTTAACGTGGATTTAGTTTCGTCCAAATTGTCCGACCCAAAAACGACAGGTCCATACACTAATTTCTCATCCGAATTTTTTACATCGACCGACCTCAATTTGACCGGGACCCGAATTTATGTCAATGCTACTTCAGTAGTTCTACATTATGCCACCCTTACGGAGAGCACAATCATATCAAAATTATCCATTCTAAAAGAAGCAAACAAATAGGAGAATATTTTGTGTTTCTGGGAATATAATGTCAACATCCAATTCCCAAGTTGCTCCAAATAATGCAACATTGACTATGAACACCACACTTGAGAAGAAAAGCATGCATGATTTGCCATGAGAAAATTGTTCAAGTTTTTCATACCTTTGCATGATGAACATCTGAAGCAAGCAATTGACGCTTGAGAATCTCATTCTCTTTCCTCAATTTCATCATCTTCTGCTTCATCGCATCCAATTGCTTGTCCGAAGAAACACCATGATGTTCTTTGATCCTTGTTCTCGTAACAAGCAATTCCTTCTCCAAATCTCTCACCCTCTTACACAAATCCTCTTTTTCCTGTTGTTCAGCAAAAATGCAGCCTCTCAAATCTTCAATTTCTGTTTGGCACTTGATTTCTTCATCCTTCAATCGATTCCTGATCGAAATCAGCTCGTGATGAAGCTGAAAAATCGCCGATTCATCAGCAACCTTCTGGTTCGAGATTTCCGTAATTCGGCCTTCCAAAACCCTAACATTCTCATCGCAATTTCTTCGGATCGAATCAATCTGTCTCCTGTAATCAGCCTCTTTCCGGACAAATTCCTCAGTCGATCTCTTCAACTCATCCGAAATCGCCCTAATTCGACACTCCGAAACCCTAACCTTCTCATCGCAACTCCGCTTGATCGATTCGATCTCAATCCTGTACTCATCCTCCTTGCGAATCGATTCATCGCTTAATCTCTTCAATTCCTCCTTCAAATCATGCGAATCCCCACGTTGCTGAAGCTGATCCGTGAAATTCTGCAGAAATTCAAGCCGGAGATTCTTCAGCCGCTCATTCTCTCTCTTCAGAGTAGCGCAAGTGAGCTCGAGAGACTGGCGATTCTTCAATTCGGCATCGAGCTTAGATTTTAGGGTTTGGATTTCGTCGATTCCAGTTCGGAAATCGTCGGAAATTTGATCGGCGAGGGATAGCAGATTCTCCATCTCTTCGTCACTCGTTGCCGCCATTTTTTCTCTCTCCGCTGCGCTCAAAAATATTCAAAACTTTCCTTTGAATAATAAATAAATATCTCGGAAAAATTCTCACATTTGCTTTTTTTTTCCGGATCTTTTACAAATATACCCCTAAACAGGCGTAATTACAATGAGAGCCATGTCAGAGCCATGTCGTTTGCCACTAGAGGTGCTGAGACCCGAACCGGATCGAATCTATCCAAATCGGACCAGTTGTTTTCAGCTCAGTTTTCGGTTTCAATTTTAGCCCTTATTCGATTTTTAGTTTAACCGGTTTGGCTCGATTCCGATAAAAAACTCAAATAGAGGTGTGCATTATTTAATTTTGAACCAAATAAACCGACAACGGAACCCAATTTAATTTGGTTCAATTTTCAATTTAGACGTTACTTCTTATTCAATTTTCGATATAATCGGTCCGGCTCGGTTCACCTTTCCTAAGCTAACACCAAAACCGACCAAAACATATAGTTTTTACAAAACTTGTTTTATACTTGAGCTTTGTATGAGAAGAAGCAATTTTTTTGACAGCTCTTGGCCAAAACTTCTGTCTGTCCTACACTGAAGGTACATTTTTCTGTCTATAATCAGTAACACCAAAAATTTTAAAAAATATAGGGAAATTGAATTCTAATATAATACGAACTTTTGGCCATATAAGACTTAATAATACGAACTTTTGATTTGGTGATTAATAATATGAACTTTGACCCCCTGTTGCCCGGTGGCGGTTTGACGTGGCGGCGGAGGCACGCGCTTGGTTATTTTGATTTTGTCACGTCATCCACGTTGACTTAAAAAATAATACAAACTTTTACCTATATTGCTATGAATAGTACGAACTTTTTTCTCTCTGTAAAAATCCAAGATCCTATTTTCACTTCTTCATCTTTTTCAAACCTCCCCCTCCTCATTCCCAAAAAACCCCAGAAAACCAAAAAACCCATAAGGCCACTACCAACAGCAGGTGGGGAGCTTACCCACACAAAAATCAAAGCAATCTTGGGTGAGGGGTAAATGGCCAGCAATGGGTGCTATGAACATGCGGGTGAGGGAATTGATTCCCACCCGTGGCATCGAGATTTTCAGCTGGGTAAAAGTGGTGAATTTGTCATGTTTTTATTTGCCAAATAAACACTTCATGTCATTGTTTGATGTATTTTTTTATTTGCCAAAATAAAAAAGTGAACCCAAATATTAATTGTGGGACAAACTTGACTCACTATTGTAGAAATACTTTAATTATAAGTGGGTGAGGACTCACTTTTATTATATTTTAAGCGGTGGGTAAATGGACTCACTTTTTATTTGCCGCCACGTCAAACCGCCACCGAGTTAAGTTCAACTTAACTTGGTGGCGTACTATTTGGGCAACAGGAGATCAAAGTTCGTATTATTAATCATCAAATCAAAAGTTCCTATTATTAAATCTTATATGGCTAAAAGTTCATATTATTAAAATCCAATTTCCCAAAAATATATAATTTTTCCTAAGCTAGCAACCCAATAAAACACAATTAAGTTGGTTGCACATATCCCCTCCATTCCATATTATTTCCCAATACATACACTGCGACTTGTAATATAAATTACTACCATTAGATTCATAACAAAAAACTGTATTCTAAAAGTATAAAATTACAATTGTTAATAAAATATTACACAATAAATCATCATTCATATTGAAGACCGTGACGGTCAACTAAGTGACTAATAATACATTACGGAGGAAGTGCCTGAGTAAAATCCCCCCATCACTCACTGCAGTGCTTAGTACCAAAATAAAAACCTAAAGCACCTCACTTCATCTGGATTCACTAATTACCTCAGTACAACAACAGTGAAGCAAATTTACCAATAATTACCTCAGTACAACAACAGTGAAGCAAATTTCACCTCCTGTATTTATCAACAATATGACAAAAAAACCTTCTCAACTGTCTGTCTGTCATTCGTGTGGCTGTAACTCGAACCTGTAAGCCTGTATTTCCATGGGAGGGATGACAACATGCCCTTCTTGAATAACGTCGTTCGACAGTTCAGAATACCCTAGCATCTCTGTGTCTTCGTGCAAGAGATTCAACGATGCGGCCTTAACCTGCATGACTTCCGAGTCTCTGAACAGGCTGAACAGGTTGACGGGTTCGTCCACCAGCCGCGTGCACTGCGATCGGGCAGTTGGGCAGTATGACGAATCCCAGCCTCGTCTTTGTAGTAAAAGCGCGAATCTGGGATCGTCTGAGGGGTGCTCTGAAAAAGGGTATTTCATCGCCCGGGGGACTTTGAAGTCAACAATGTGCAGATCACAGGGCAAGGGGGATGCCAGAGGGGAGAAAAACCGGGGTGGTGGAGGTTGTCTTGAGAGTTCCTGAGACTTTTTCCCGATGAACACGTGTACCGGGTAGTTTAGGTGGGCTCCGACGACGTGAGAAAGTAGGGACGGGTTGACTGGATGTGGGTTTGACTTTGGGTCCAACGTGGCCGACACATTGGACTCAAACAGGAGGTGGAACATGATATTCATAGGGCGGTTGTCGATGATTCCTTGACCAAGACCGCGCCCGTCATCCCCTGGTAACCGGCGGTCCAACATGACCTCGAGCCACCCGTTCTTGAGGCTCGCCGCCCCCAGGGCCTGGCGTGAGTGGAGGGAAAACCGGGACCCGTCGAGCCCCTGCAAAAGTGCGAGGGACGGCATGGGGTAGTAGTTCCCCTGGACCGGTATCTTGTCATAGGTCTCTCGACGGCTCATCTGAAAACCATTCATGTCGGTGTAGAACACCCTGTTGCTGTCAATGTCTGTCTTGTACCTGACAATCAGCTCCCTGTCATCAAACTCCTCCCCGATGAACTCGACATGGTACTCCTTCTCGAGGATGAACTCTTGAATCCCGTTTCCTCCACTATACAGACGAGTGCTGTGGGAGATCGGGGACTCGTACCACTCGGTCCAAGGATATGAAAACACTTCCTGCATCAAAGGCCCGGTCGTGACCACCAACTGCCCACCAGGCTGGACGATCTTTCTTGCATCGCCAACCGGCTTGAAAAGATATGCACCACTGCCCTCGCTGCTGTACATGCTTATTTCCTCACTTATGTTTCGTGGAGAACCGCCCTGGTTTGTAGCTTTGAGGAGTAACCCAAGCTTGACATCAAAAACGAGACTTTGATGTCGATTCTGGATTACCGCGACATCCCCCTCTATTTTCGAGCATTTATATGGTGCAGGGCAAGGTACCGGGTCAGAATTTGCTGAAACTTTCAAGTCTGACAGCTTCGCCTTCTCACAGTGACCACCATTGACAATGTAATACATCGCAAGTCCCATTGGAGGGACCGAGGCTTTCCAATGCACACGATGCCTCCCTGTGAATATCTGTCCTCTTTTGTGCTGCATTTCGGGGGAAACTTGGCTTTCGAGACAGGTCCAGTTGGTGTCCAAGATGCTCACATCCGGCTTGTCAACAACCACCATGACAACCTCGTTTCTTGTCTGCTCAAGGGGGTTAAAGACAACCACTGTCGTTGCTGATGCCTCCTGCACAACAGTAAGTCTTATGTGAGACCATCTTACTATAAAGTTTATCATAAGACGTATAACTTTGTAGTGACTGACTTTATTATGAACACAGACTCATGACTCATTCTAATATCAAGTGTTAGCTAGTCATAGTAAAATATTAAAAATCTCATCCTATAAAGGGGTCCGTCTCATGATAAATTTAGAATTTTCACCTGAACAATCACTCCCTTGCGAACTGGCTGTGCATCGTACTTTGCTCTCACTTGTTCAGGCTCAAACTGAGACGGGCTTTGCTCGCTTTTCTCAAACCGAATCCCCAACAACACTTCAACCGCCTTGGACATGAAAATCTGTAAGTCTGTCAGGGACGTGTGCATGCGGGTCCCATAGTCCTGAACCACATGATTCTTGGCGGTCCCGGTCACTCCATCATGGTGCTGAAATAGGGCAAGATTTCTCCTTGCAGCCACCAACCTATGAGCATAACTAGTCGTCAACTTCTCACACATGAGCCTACGACACCGCCCCAGAATTAGGGCCATCAGCATCTCTGAGGCGCGAAGCGTGTGTTCTAGAACACGGTCAACGCCCTTGAAGAACGGTCTTGAGACGTAATACCCACTCCAGTAATCCTGCTTTCGATCGGCATACGTGAAGAAATCACCAGATAAAGACGGAAAACCCTCGATTTCGCTGGATCCAATCTCGCCAGGAAGCGAATAGTTTACCCTCTCAGCCTCATCCCTAAGTGTCTGGAAGTAATCATTCAAAGTGCCAAATTTTGCTTCAGCATTTAGGCTGGGGTTGGAGTTAATGTAGTCAAACAACATCTGGTAGTTTCGAAACTGTGCTTCTGCTTCATCTAAGCTGACATAACGAAAGTCGTCTCCTAGAGGGACAAGCAGGGTGTTTGTCCTGTACAAGGTTGACTTTTTCCTGTACTGATCTAGGAGCATTTCCGCTCTCTGTTGGACAACTTCTGGGGTGGTCTCCACAGGATTTTGCCCCCAGGGGCAGAGCTCATAAATAAAACCACGCGTTCGGGCAAAATCGAATTGGCAACAGACAGCTGGATCTGGCCCACACGTGTGGGGCACGTCGTAGGAATAGAAGGGCATCATGTGGACAAATATGTCAGTGGTTTCCATCGCATCCCAGCTCTGTCGCCATACAAATTCCAAGTTTTTGTGCAACGCGAGTTCCTTTTTTAGCTCGTAGTGGGTTCTCTGGATCAACATGTTTTCGAAACCCATGCGTCGAAGGAGATATGCCATTGTAGGAGAGTACCCAAATGGGTCGATCGCCCATGCGTTTTTGGGAGCCACTCCTAGGGTTTCATTTAGCCACATATTGCCCTCTGTCATCTGGTGCAGAAAATAGATATCAAACAGAACTCAATAAAAAAAAAGAAAAGAAAAGGCGATTTCATTAACTGCATGCACATTGGACATAGTCGGCATAAGCAACATCAATAAGACTACTAAAAGGAAATAGTTTGGAGAGCAAAATACTGAATCTATATAAAATAGGAAATGCTCATAAATGAAGCACAGAAACCAGTACTCAAGCAGTCGTAAACTCTTATATGAAATAAGAACTGATCTTCAAAACAAGAAACTCAAATGCATGGGAAAGGTAACCACAACTCTCAGGACACCAACATACTGTTTGTTCAGGGAAAATGAGCTCACTTCCTTTGCAAATACTTAGCAAATGGAGTCTTTTGTTAAAGCTAAATGCAATCAAGCAAAAGCATAATACCGAGAATGCCATGTACCCATGACATACATATAAGGAGTATCAGAGACATACAAATCAAACAACAAGATGGATATGTCTCTGTTATAGTTACCTGATCGATAATAGCATAAAAATGTGAATTAGCCTGGAAAAACAAAGAAACACAGGATCAGTTACGTGACAGTTTTATATCAGAAAAAGGATATTCGCATACATACGATCTCCATATACCCCCCCCCCCTCTCCATCATCAAAAGACTTAAAACTGGGTCTGACAAACGATAACTACACAAAGCAGACCAATCCTGAGAGACATTACCTCGTCGTTCATTACCCAGCCACCTCCAACAATTTCTAGTTGCCCTTTCTTCACTAAGTTTTTGAAGGATTCCCTTTTAGCCTTTGAAGAATCCCTCCACCATCTCTCCAAATAAGACATCTCCTCCCATATAAACTTCCGACGTGAATCCTGCAAAACCAAAGAGCATCATCAAATGAAGTTGATGACACTTTCAAATGTTTGTCTTTAGTCACAACACAGATTAACTGACAAGTGATGTAAACAAAGAGAGAATACTCTGATTCCTCAATTCATTATAAAAGAGAGAAAAATCCAAGTTTCTGACACAAAACAAGAGGATTACCATTTAACACTAGCACCTACAACGGTACAATCTATATAAAGCTGGCTCTAATTAACAAAAGGAAAACAGAAGCTAGAAGGATTAGTCTATTTTTGCTGAAATTTTCCGTTCAAGGGAAAATGAGAGGATCCGACATTGCAATAACACAAATTCCCAACAAGGAATGCAATGATGATGGGTAAACTAGACAACTACAGCATTAAATGTTCCTCCAAATTTTAGAGAGATGCAACATGACACCAAATCTGCCTTCAATTTCAAACATATGCAAACACACCCACTTTGAAACTCGATAAAATCGAGCTCACATATCCCAAAACACAACCTTTAAATCCACTTGCATGGAAATTAGTACATCACCAGTTTCATCAAGTAGCAACACAGAGATCAACAGTCCAAAACTCAACAAACATACCATCTCAAGAGCTCAAGACTACAACTCCCCCAACCAAACCTCCAAAATCCCACCTAAATGAGCTACGGAGGGTCGATGTAGTAGTCTTAACCCTAAATTGCAATTCAGAGAGACCGATTCCAATTGACCCAAGATTTAGAAATCATTGGCTACCAAGTACTCCATGGAAAAGAAGCATATGAAGTTTAATGAAGACATTTTACTCTAGTCCATCACAATCTAAGTCGAAAAGTTTGTTCTTTTTCAACTATCCAGATTATACTTGGGTTCACCTTTGGAATGGCATTTCACATCTGAAACACTGCAATTTATTACTTCTTCCTAGACTTTGTGCTCCAAATAGTATGATTCAGATATGAGGTTGTTCACTATCCTGGAGTATACAAACTCTAGGTGCAAGCAATACATACTGCTAAGACATAAATGATTCAAAATCCAACAAAAACAAACCATGAAACCCTAGAAAAAACCCCAGAATCTGACAGACAAACAACACAACCTCACCTTAGACAGAGATTCAACAATGGTGCATGCAATAAATACTGCTAAAACACA
Source organism: Portulaca oleracea (assembly GCA_029582165.1). Lineage (NCBI taxonomy): Eukaryota > Viridiplantae > Streptophyta > Magnoliopsida > Caryophyllales > Portulacaceae > Portulaca > Portulaca oleracea. The sequence continues at coordinate 10,314,183 of CM055872.1, read as the reverse complement.
AATGATTCAAAATCCCGCCAAAACAAACCACGAAACCCTAAAAAAACCCAGAATCTGACAGAAAAACAACGCAACCTCACCTTCGAGAGAGATTCAACAATGGTGTCGAGAATATGCCTCGATTGCCGATCATAATACTCCTCCACAGTTAACCTCCATCCAGGATCATTATGCGAATGCGGCACCACGAAGATCTTCAACTTCTCACGATTCCACTCATTCCCTTTGTACGTCACCATCCACCCCTGCTTCCACGCGCCGCCGTCGACATCCAAGAACTCGATCTTATCGTACAATTCCTTCGTCGTGACATCCACCGCGGCGGAGGACACGACGTCGTTCGACGCCGATGCCGGAAGCTTCCTCGGGACGGGCTTCCTCGGCCGTGCCTGGCGGTTGAACCGGGCGGAGGAGGACGGGCCGAAGCGGGCCATGGCGGCGAGGAGGAGGAAGAGAAGGAGGGAGAGGGAGATGCATATGGTGAAGAAGTGGGACCAGACGAAGTCGCGGAGGAGGAGGGTTCGCCGGCGGATTTTCCGGGGGTGTTTCGCGGCGGAGGAGGCGGTGGTCGTCGGGAGGAACGACCGGGCCCAGCCGCCGGTGCGGCTCCGGCTGCCGCCGATGTAGGAGGAAATGGGCATGGCGAGGATTGTGCAGAGGAGTGAGTGGAGTGTTTGGGAATTGGATTTGGGGAAGTTGGGCTTGAAGTTAAAGAAGCCATGGATGGATGGATCCAAAGTAATTGAAAAATCAAAGACAACAAAATTGAGATCAATGTCATCGAGAGAAAAGGACAGATATGCCCTTTTAATGGCTTTGATAATTTTGCCCCTAGCAAGGCTAGCGTTAAACACAAGTTTGCACTTGGTAATAAGATATGGCAATGGATCAAAAGTATATTGGCGCAAAATTTCGTTTGATCCGAATATTTGAATTTGTTCGATCTGGAAAAGTTCAGTTTGGTTTGAATCTAAATTAGTTCGACTAGAAAAGAAGGCAATAGGGTTACTGTATTTAAGGCTAAGCATTGGTCTAGGACTGGACTGAAAAGATCGAGGACCGAATTTGGGGCTGAGCTGAACAGAAAATTTTTTGGTGCGGATTCGTTTCAGACTTCTGGTCCTCAATTCAATCCAGACTAGATTATACGCAGTTATTAATGAAAAAGAGTAAAAGAGTCCCTAAAATTTTAGTAATTGAGCCACTTTTATTCGATTCTCGGGTTGCCCGAGGATTAGACCGAACTTTTCTCGATTCATTTGACCCAGTCAACAGTCCAATATGGTCCAATCACTTTTATAAAATTACAATTTTATTTTTTCGGAACTGTTAGGCTTAAAAAATAAAGTTTAGATTATTATCATCCAATTTTCCTTTAAAAAATAATAATTTTTGTTATGAAAAGATGAGATGGCCAAGGGTGGAAAATTGAGACTTAAAAGTTACTCTAAACTCCATGTAAAGGAAACTGTTGTCAGCCATACTCAATACTAAACCTACTTGATCAAAGTCGTAGTTTTTAGTGGTGCGTTTGGTTCCCAAACTTTCCTGGAAAATTAATGAATTTTTCCAAGTGGACAAACTTTCCCATGTTTAATTGTGACAAAGTGATTAGAAAATTTTAGAGGTTAACCCATTATTTCACTTTTAAGCTCAATAAATATTTTCTCAAAGGAGCCTTACGGAAAGCCTTTCCCGGAAAATTGTTTTCCCAAAAAACTACCAAACGCACTATAAAAGGATGACTTGTGGTCAATTACCTTCTATGGCATTATTCTTAAGGTATGGTTCATCTCAAATTGCTTCTATAAAAAGATTGATTAGCATGCTCTTTTTTATGATTAGCTTCATGAACATGATCCATGAAGTCCTTACATTGCACATGTACATGGAATACGACTCGAGTGGCTTTTTTCTTTTTAATTATTAGTAGGGTGAAAACCCAAATAGCCGGAACAAAAGACAGAAACAGCTACAAACAAACGGCCACAGCTAAATGTCATCAAGTTTCAATGGGGACCCTACTACGGGTTACAAGTTTCAAATATAGCTTCAAATAACTAGGAAACAAACCATACAGCCATGGTTGTCAAACATGTTCATTATATCATGTCATGAAGTTCACACTGTCTGAATGTAGTAATAATAGGGGCTCCATCTCAATGTGGGATAGCCAAAGAATTAGGGAGCCCGAGCTCTCACTGTGGCTCGCTGAAGAATTTGTTGATAGATGGCATGATCTCAGGTGACTTGGAACGCACATATTTCCTCACGGGATGCTCAGCATACCTCTCGCCCTCTGCAAAGTTGTCCAGGACACCAGCACCTCTATTTTGCTTGGTCACCCTAGAACGGAAAAAAAAAGGTAACATAAATAAAAAGAAGAGACTTGTGGATAATCCTTGTAATTGGGTCATTCGGGTCAGTTCAATTTGAGTCAACAAGTTTCACTTTCAGCTTCCGCTGGGTCGGGTTTCGGTTGGATCATTTAGTATGCAAAATACGAAAAAAAAAGTTCACACTCCACACCCTGGGTAAAAACAAGAAAACCTAAGTGACTAGGGTGAACCACACTACCAAATTAAATTAGCAAAACATAATTTGAGTTGTGTCCCATACATAAGTAGCTTTTGGTCTGCAGCCCCAAAAGAAAAGTACATTTGGGGCAGGGTAGTAAGAATACTGTTTACAATGGTTGACATGCAACCAATATTGTTCAAGGGAGACTTGAATATATGAGCTACTATACTAGTCATTTTACTCATGGAGAGGAAATGCAACTATAATACACCTCACATGCTCCCTAAAAACCACAGAGAATTAAGTTCCTAAATCCACTCCGACCATACATATATGAGAAATGTTTATGTAGACTTAAAATGAACCAACGACCAAAGCACAATCCTTTAAGCAGGCTAAACTTGACTTACTCTTCCACTAAGTAAAACTTGAGCACAGTTCAAATGTTCATGAGTCATCTTTATCTACAAGCCTGCTATAATGCGTTTAACTTGCTTTCCTTAGTGATTTGCTTCTATAACTATAAAATTCACACCTGAGAAAACTATTTTGCTTAGGGAAAGTGGGGAACACACATTTTGTTGAAGAGTAATGCAAGGGCACTCATCATAGTTGCCAGGGTCGGGGATCGGTAGGGGTCGAGGGTCGAAATCGGGATCGAAATTGATAAATTTTAAAATCCCGGATCGATGGGGGTAGGTTCATTAGGAGCGGTTTTTGGGATCGGAATTCGCCGATAATTTTTTTTTGGATCCATAAATAAAACATCCTCTAATTATAAATTGGTATTTTACTAAAGTAATATTTTAAAATTATTTATTAATTTCAATTGTTACTTTTAAAATACTAGTATTTATTACTTTTCAGTTTCCTCACTTATAGGCTGTAGTCAGCAGTGCTATTGGGCCCAGTGGGCTCTTAGGCTCTTTTATTTTTGTAGTTATGGGTGCAAGAAGCTTTTAAGCCCTGCAGAAACCCTAACCCTAAGTCCCGCAGCCATATCCCCCAAATTTCTCTCTGCTGCAGCTTCTCAGCCTATCCTGCCGGCCGGAATCCGGCGACCGATGGCCGGAGATATCCCTGCCGGTGGAACCGCAACTCTTTCTCCATCAAAAGCCCTCAATCTCTACCTCGAATACTCATCAATTGGTTATTCAATTTTCAGATCTAGGGTTTTCGACTTTTCCTTTGTCTTTTTCAAACTCAAGTTCCGGTGGCCGGAAATGGTGACTGGTGTCCGGCAAAAGCCACCCTTGGTTTCGCAGCTTCCGTCAACCATAAAGCCCTCAACTTCCACTACAAATGGCCACTGGTGTTAGTGACAATCGGATCGCTTAAATTTGGCGATCCAGGTCGCGATCCTCGCCGACCTAGGGCGCTATCGATTGCTGATTGGGATCGACGACCCCAGAACGGGGATCGGAGGGGGGGTGACCGATTTAGGTAACTATGGCAATCATACTAGGAAAAACAACCTATTTTCATTGCTCACCCCTATGTCCAAATTTTAGCAGTTTACTCCATAGTTTTGGAGGCTAGCAAGATATTTCACAGCTTTTAACATTTTTCTCATCGGCGCTAAACTTACCAACATTACAAGCAAATATTCTCAGCTCCATGTCTTTTAAGATAATGGCATCCTCAATAATTAAAAATCATCGTGTTGGGGGATTAACCCCCTCCTAACAAAATGATGCATACGCTAAGCAGTTCAGAAGACTTTGTACAATTATAATAAGCAAGAACAGGACTCACATCCTATGTTCACCCATTTCCCCCTACCAATGAAACATTAGCATAAAAGTAATAAACATGACTTCCCAACACATGATGCTAAAAGAGTAACGCAACATATACTCGAAGCATCATTTTACAGAGCCACAAGATTTGTAGTTTCCACAGAAAGCATCCCAATCTTTTTAACAAAAACATTTAGGGTAGCTAATAACTCAATTTAAATTCAACTCTTAAATTAGGCATGGATAATAATTCATTTAACAGTAACTTAAACAAAAGTCAGCCTAGATGAATAATTAATCACGACATCATTGCAAAATACTCCCTCCGTTCTATATTAATTGTCATCTTTGAAAATCATGCAAAATTTTAAAAATTTTGACCATAAATTTCTCAATATATACAATGAGTTGTTATATAAATACTACTATTAAATTCGTAACGAAAAATACTATCATAAAAGTATAATATTGCAATTGTTAATAACATATTGCGTAAGAAATTGTTAATCAAAGAATAACACCGGAAATCGTGAAAGTCAAAATTACAACAATTAATATGGAACGGAGGCCGTAGTTACGCTAAAACGTTCGATCACACTATTTTAGGTAAGACAGTATCATCCAATATCTAGCAAAGATTCCTTCAAACCCTAATCACTTTACTTTCATCTTTTCAACCCTAATTTCAGCTTTGAACACAGCATCAATTCGATCCAACTCTAGTACCAATACCATCAACTTGAATCACACCTATACAGAGCTTTCATCCATGTTCACGCCAGTATAATTCAAGATCTACTAAAGATTCCTTCAAACCCTAATCATTTTAGTTTCACCTTTCCAACCCTAATTTCAGTGTTGAACACAACATCAATTCCATCTGACTCTTTTATCAATTCCATCAACTTGAATTACACATATACATAGCTTTCATCCATATTCACAAATCAAGCATAATTGACAAGATTACGATTCGGTTCGATACATAAAATTGAAGGAACACAGATCAACAGAGAAGCAAACACAAATACCTGACTTCTGGATTGATGCAGATATTACGGATCAACTGCATCCCACAGATCCCCACAGCAACACCAACGGCCGCAAATAGAGGATAAACCTGCGGAAATGTTTACACGTTAATCAAAACTCCACCAGTTTCTCCTCTCTACAAGAAGAAAAAAAAAAACCCTAAATCGAATCCAATCTGATCCTTCAACTCAAAACGAAGCAAAAATCAACGCGAAAACATTATTTCAGCAGATCTAATCAATCAAGTCAAAACACGGAATTAGTAAAATTTCAAAATCTCCACACAAATCAGAGAAAGAGAGAGAGAGAGGGGGGTAGAGAGAGAAACCTCGGGCCTGAGCCATCTGTTGCCGCCGCCGCCCATGGTTGTAGAGAGAGAAAGAAGAGAGAGAAAATCGAGTTGAAAACGCAAGCAGGAGGTTTTTCTGGTTGAGCTTCTGAACGAGGAGAGAGAAAAAGGGAAATGAACGCGTACGGGTTTTTATAGTCAAATCAAGTTGTCAATTTGTTATTGGTACACTTGAACCGGAATACCAAACCCAAAATAGACTCTGAACCAATTATCGGACCGGAAAATGAACCGACCCGATTTAGATTCTACTACTCCCTCTCGGTTTTATATTTATTGTCATTTTGGTGATTGTCGCAGTCTTCAATTATTGTTTTTGATCGATAATTTCTAATATAAAATTTTATTAACAATTGTAATATAATACTCTTCGGATAATATTTTTCATTACGAATATAAAGATAATAATTTTATATAACAAGTCATTGTATATATTGTGAGAATATAGTCAAAATTTTTAAAATTTAACTGTATAATTTTTAAAAATGATAATTAATACGGAAGAATGAGTATAATGCAGGATTGGGTGTTGTGTATAAAATATAAATTATACACTAGACAACTTGACAAGTTTTTCTATTATAAATCAATCTAAGATAATGTAGACTTTTCTTGGGAAAGAAAAACCTTTTAACATCAACTTGGAAGAATAATGCTCTCTGTTACTGGTATTATTTTGGAGGATTGAGGAGTGTACCAAATGATAGTAGCTGATAGAGAGAGTATATACATAGGGAAATTGGATTCTAATAATCCCTGCTATCACAAATTGTATTGCAATAATCTCTACTATTATTTTGGATTCTGGTGGTCCAAAAAAAAAAATTATATTGTAGTGGTATCAAATCCATCACGACATTCTTTTTATTTTTTCCATGCCCACCCTATATTGTTTTTGTTTTTTTGGTTCCTACCCCTAGATAGGTAATGAAGTGTAGTTTCTAAAACATTTTAAAATTATTTTTTGAGTTTTCGAGCAATTATTATGATTTTTTAAAAGGAATAAAATTGAAAAAAATCATAAAAAATTGAAAACAAATTGAAAAAATTGGGAGAAATACTATAAATTCATTAAAAATCATGGTAAAGTGTTATACAAAGTTTTGAATCAAATGCAACACAAAATCTATGATATTTAGCGTATACACTCGATTTTGTCCCACTACAATACAATTTTATTTTATTTTTACCACCAGAATCCAAAATGATAGTAGGGATTATTGTCATACAATTTGTGATAGTAGCGATTATTAGAATCCAATATCCCTATATATATATATATATATATATATATATATATATATATATATATATATATATATATATATATATATATATACAACAACAACAACAACAATTTTTCAGGTGAATATATTTAAAGCGCGGTTTGGGGATCTAGATGTAGGCAACATTCCTCACATAATCTAGAGTTTATGGAGATGCTGATTCCTGAGGACCCACAAAAACTTTTCAAAAAAAACAGTTTGGAAGCCAAACAAGACAATAAAAGGACCCAAAAGTAACTTTGAAAACCAACTTTGAGAGAGAAAAAAAAAGTAAAAATAAGGTTAGAAAAATAAAAAAATTAAAAAAATAATTGATAAACAATAAAAACAAAAGCAATAGTATAGAGATATATACCTGAGCATCCCACGCGCTTGAGATAGGGCTAAGCGTTCCTGTAGAACACAACCAAATGACAACACAAAGCAACAAACAAAAACAAAACAAAAAAAAAAAAAAAAAACACAGCGCATTACCTACCAGAAATCTCATCCTACTACCTTAATCCTAGCCCTCCAAAGGGCCCTATCTAGTGTCATGTTCTCCACTAACCCCAGGTGTCGTAGATCTGCTTTAATTACCTCTCTCATGGATTTTTATGGTCCCCCACGCTCCCTACGTCCAAACGGTATGCTAAACCCCTCACACCTTCTCACTGAGGCATCCTCACTTCTCCTACGAACATACCCAAACCATCTCAATCTAGTCTCTCAATTTAACCTCGATCGCTGCTACCTCTAGTTTATACATACGTAGATAGACTATTATATCAATCAACTAAATTGCCCTTGCTGTAACAAAATAATTTTATTTAAGAAAGTAGTAATCCATAAGAATAAATATAGCAAAACAGTGATGAATATTACTTTAGATGATAATAAACATTGTGAAACATAAAAAGTCAATTGACATGATAAATATTTAGGAATGGGAGTAAGAATATGGCTATGCCCTATGGTGATGAGGAAGTTAAAAGTGAGAACATTTCCCCCAGATGCATAGTTGAGACAACTACATAATGTTACCAAATGTCTAATCTATATTTACACATTCCTGTCTTCTGTGCCCAACTTTCAGAATTGAACAAATATTTTGCATATTCACTAGCTTCATATCTGAATCAGGGACATAAATAAACCTAACCATCTTCAAAACAGGCTACATAGCAGTTAGTTCACTCCATCTGCCATTTCACTGCAATCTTAAGCTGATGATGCTAAACCCTAAACCCTAACCCTAAACCCTAAATGATAAACCCTATAATAAAAACTCTAGTGACCCATCAATCTGCTTCAAAGCCCAAAAACTTTCAGAGCTCAAAATGTCAACAATGGTAATCCAAATGAGGAAACATATCCAATGATCCACATTAGAATAGGGTTTAGTCGTCATCACCCCCCATATCCATGTCTCCATCGCCACCATAGTCACCATCATCAGGCATTCCCACATCCGTGTTGGGAACATTGCCAAAGTTGGCATCGTCTTCTTCCATATCTTCGTCGTCCCCGAAATTCTCCACGACCTTCTCCTCCAAGGATTTATCGCTGAAGAAATTTTCATACGGCTTGCTCACCTGCCAAGAATGGTGTACATCAGTGTTTTCACTCATTAACATCATAGAGTATATAGAACAAAAGAATAAAAGCAGACACTGAGTAGAAGAATTCTCATATATCTTCTTTCAGTACCACTACCACCAACCAACACCCCCCCCCCCCTCCCTTCTCTTTCCCCCTCCTTTTCCAATCTTTTTGGGGAAAATTGATGTCATGACAACGGCTAAACTGGTTGATATAAGGAACCAAACTTTTTGTAAGGCCAAATTGAATCTTAGGTTCTGCGGTAAATCAAGACCATACGAATTTCGTGAATTAGAAATGGGAGCATTGCCGAGATAAATGGCCAGGATCATACTTCACATACGTCCGTTCATGAATTAAGTATTGTTTGTCCAAACATTCAACCAGACAAGTCTACTATGATGACAAACTTTCAAAATACAGGCACAAATGTGGACCTCCATTAGTAGCCAGTAAAAGATGCACCAGCCACAAACCAGCTATAGTAGCTGCATCGCGATTCATTTTTTATACAAAATAACATCCATCTGTGAAACGACAAAAATACTTACATGGAAAATACCCTTGCGTTTCTCGGCTCTTTCGACAAGGTTCCCCCAGTGCTGGTCTTTCCTAAGAGTCGATGCGGAGCCGACAATCTGAAAGTGCTGAAATTTAGAGGACACAAGCATGGCTCCAAATTCATTGTGAATGCAAATTTTGACTAGACTTACCAGGACAGATGACCGCGCTCTGGTAATACCGACATTCATACGCCGATAATCAGCAACAAATCCAATACCCCTGTCTTTGCTTGCCCGAACACAGGAGAATATTACCACATCCCTTTCCCGTCCCTGAAACAAATTTCAGTAACTAATTCATTAATCTATATATACAATGATCTAAAATATAATGATTATTCTATATATGTAATGATCTAAAATATAAAATTAACATGATTAGACTAGAAATAATTTCATATGAATATATTTATGTAACATTTTCAAACATAACTTTTTATAAATTCAAGGTAAATGTGGCGTATTAGAGAGAGTAAAAACCCAAAAGTGACAAATATTTAAGGAATAGAGGGAGTAATTGACAAAGCAAAGTGGTGTATGTGTGTTTATTCATATATTTCAAGATAAGGAGAAATCGAGAATACACATACATACCATGGATACAAAGAGACCAATTACATTCAATATAAAGAATATCTTATAAAGTCAATATCATCAAGACAAGTGCAATATATCCCATCATATAAAAAAGTCTCATGTAATATCTTTATTGTCCTTCATCGAGGATTTTCCACATCATCGAACATCTTCTATGTCACCCTCTCTAAATAATCCCGAAAACAAAACCATGGTAGCTTCTTTTCAACCTTTCCACTCCAAGGTGACAAGGTTGTTACACAGTAGCATTGTTCGTTTTCTGGGAACTTTCAAGGCAAATAAGTTAAGAGCTACGCTAAAAGTGATGGAAGTTTGACATGTTTGACAGAAAACCTACACAGTCCAGAGCTTATCTATGAAGCTCAGCCCTCTTGTATAAATTCTTACTTATTCTTAAGGAAAATTGGAATCTAATAAACCAAACTTTATGTCCATTTTGCTCTAACAAACCAAACTTAACTTTTTTTTAATGGCAAACTAAACTTAACATAATATTTTTCTAAGTGAACCTCCACCAATTTCCGGTTACCGGAAAATTGACATGGAGGTTTTTTTGCTGATTGAAATGAACCTAATAGAAATGAACAATCTGTTGGAAGAAAGGCTCGAGCAGTTGTTGTCTGAAGTGACAAGAATGGGAAATGAATTACAGAGAATGAGGGATGGGAGTCAGAACTTTGAGCGTCTGGATGAAGAAAATGTGACACTCAAAACCAAGCTTGACAAGGAGAAAAGGAAGGGGAAGCCATCTTCATTTTCCTTTTATTTTTTGCCTATAAAACACTCCACATCAGCAAAAAAACCTCCATGTCATTTTTCCAGTAACCGGAAATTGGTGGAGGTTCATTAAGAAAAATATTATGTTAAGTACAGTTTGTCATTAACAAAAAGTAAAGTTTGGTTTGTTAGATCAAAATGGACATAAAGTTTGGTTTATTAGATTCCAATTTTCCTATTCTTAATGTCTCTGAACTTGATCTATAGATTTATTCTTTACTGAGATAACTTAAAATCCTTCAACATTTACTAAAATTTCAGAGCTTCAATAAAGAATTCAGGGCTCCTCCACAAAATTCCCAAGCAGCTTACCATCCTATGTTTACACAGATTCATGCAGACAATTATGTAAACTGCAAACACCATTTGACTTCGGCCATGGGAGTTTCAAGATGACACAATTCAGGAAAGCAACGAGAAACATACCTGGCATCCATCAACAGAGTTTATATCCACTATTTTTTCGGATTCAACCCCGAACATCTCCCGGAAGCGCTGCTTGAATAATTTAACCTGCTGGCCGTAAGGGGAGATAATAGCCATCTTGTCGCTTGACTTGAGCTCAGGATATTTACCCACCAATTTCTGAAACATAAGAAGCACAAACTCAACCTCATCTACATTTACCCAAGAATTGCTCCCCACAGGCTGGGACTCTGCCCCATCCTCTATGTCAAAGAAACACAGAGGTCCAAAGCACTTGTAAAGGTGCCATGCACGCTTGGTTTGCTCTTTGACATCAGAACCATCTTCCAATGCATTATCATAAAACTCCTCAGACGGAAAGCTTCGAATCTGTTTAAACAATAGAATAGAATTGTGTCATCGACAAAGGCAAAAATATAAGCTTCTGAGGATGCACATTGTTTATGCCAACCCTAATTCCTATGGATTTTCTTCCTTCACATCGGATGATGGTTGAACTACTGATGAATTTATTACCCATTGATAACAAGATTAACAATTTTACTGTACACGACAAAACATACAGCTGGAATATTTGCTGGCTAAAGGAAAACCTAAAGAGTATAGCATCTCAAACAGTGGTGGCAAAAAATTTGGGTCAGGGTGAAATTCTGGCTGGACACTTGGACATTCCACAAAGTCTTTAATTAATGACAGTAACTTTGCACTGCAATAATTCCAGAATCTTAGTATATGCACACTCATAAATTTGACAAAATGCAAAAACTCCAAATAAGCTAACCTCAGGGTGCATACGGTACTGGGTCTTTAGCATAAACACTGGATAGCCAGCCCTCTGGAATCTTTGGAACAAGCTCTGGTTATATCTACAGGGGAAAAGGTGACAGGCACAAGTAGTCAGATGACAAAAATGCAATCTCTCACAATGAAAGTAGAAATGAAAGAATCAAGACAATTACCCAAGCTTTGTAGCCAGTGGAGAAATCACAGTAGCTGGTAACTGCTTAGGATCACCAACCTAACAACATGAAAGTAACAAGCACACTGTAAACTTCCATCTCCAAAGATCCAATACACAAGGAATACGAAAAATATCCAAAGAAAATCCACAAAATAAAAGAGAAGAATAACGAAGTTCCCTCTTCCCCAGAAGCGAAGTGGAAGTAAAGAATTTAAAGATGAATCAACCTCTTCAAAGTTAAAAGTACAATAAAATGGATAAATTACAGGTATAGAAGGTAGTCCTCACAAGTTTAGGACCTAAGGCAAGTTGTTGCCAAGTTGGTTTCTAAGAAAGAAAGTGATTCACCATCTAACTAAACTAGGAAGATGGCTGACTTATTGACCACAAACATCAACCCTAGATGGCTTCAACCGACACAAGAAAGGGAGAGAAAATGGATTCTATGCCTGTGTAAACAAAAAAACACTACAAACACTGCTTCGAAATGTTAGAGAAAGGATCTGAAAATTACCAAAAACACTTGTTTGCATCCAGCTGCCAATGGCACAAGAGTTGCAGGTTCCACCTGTTTGCACGAAGTAAAGAGATCATGATAACAATATAATAACAAGCCCAGGCAGTACCGCAGCAAAAACTTTGAGTGCAAGTTTGTAACAATCCATCGGCTTTATTTGCACTCCTCGCGCATTGCATGCCAATCAAAACTCGTAAAATGTTGAGGGGGAAAAGAAAATTCAGTAATTGACATCATTAGGCAAGTCAACTGAGATAATAGTACAATTCAAATTGCCTCAAGCTAACTATAATAAAAATCTTCCTAATATCTCCTAAATCCAAATAACTACATTTTCAATATCTTCCCTGCTCCTTGTCTTGCTTCAGAAAATCCGCATTTGTGATGTTAATGGAGAAAACCGTCCCTATTTGGATATGTCACGCTTCTCAAATAACATTCAGGCACATCAAAAATTGACAAAACTACAGTCACTAAATGGACGGCTATTCAGCCAGATCCATACCAACAAGACAAAGGTATGCGGCCAAGACATAGTCACTAAAGCATGGATCCAACTCCCAGAATTAGTTTATGTGTGGAGAACTGTAAAGTTAAAGTCAAATTAAATTGGTAGTTTGCTTGGGAAGCCTCTCAAAAGGACAAATACTTTTAGGGGGGAAACCGATACTAAGCCTAGGCTTCTTGGAGAGATGATAAATGACAATAAGCTGATAGAGCAGAAGACTTACTGCTTGAGCAGCTTCATCTATAATGACAATGTCAAAACTGCGATTCAATCTAGAGAAAATAGGCGAGCCACTGAAGCTGAGAGTTGAGAAAACCTGACGTTCAAAACACAATTAGTTACAAAATCGATTCAATTGGAACTTTTCCAGCATAAGGGAAGAGTTGCATACAATCACAGCTTCATCCAAAATTGAAGCACGAATGCTGTCCCTATCATCTCCAGTAGTTCCCTGCTTCTGCTTGTCAGATGATTGGTGACCCTCCAGACCTGCAAGCTTTTGCTCCACCTGGAAACAGAAATTGGATGCTTTAGTACCAGACATTCTAACAACCCACACCATAGAAGGGTAATGGGATCAGTAACACAATTAATAAACTCAAATCATTATTATTTCAAAAATAAAATAAACCCTAAGTCCCATACAGTCCAATGTTACTAATACATATTTTTCCTCTTTGGTGGGAAAGCTAAATAGAAGGATGGCTTTTCAGTTTTTGTCCTTGAATCTATGAAACTTCAAAAAGTTTCACAAAAGCGTGCAAGTCATGGATGCACCCTTCATTAGAGACTAAGATAATTGCCAATCTTTATTACCAATAGCACACCGCACGAGACATAACAGACTTCTAAAGAAAACCCAGATTGAAGTCCAGTAATAGCATAAATGCAAGAAAATAGAACACTCCTAGTAATATAATAAAAAATACAGCAGGGCCAGAATTTTTTTTCCCCCGGAATAGAAGGTAATTCACATTTTTGGTAAGTCTTAGCTCTTATCATCCTAAAGAATGAAATTCTAAGTGGTAATATTAATCCTTTGATGATAGAACTTCAATGGTTCCCACCCTTAGGGTTTACCTGTACATGATCCATATTTAGCAATAATCAAATTACTCACTATAAAGCAAAGAGAACATGCAATGAATGACATTTTATGTCAATATTATTCCAAATGGCCCCTTGTATGATTGTAGTGAACAATTATCATTCCTTTTAAAAGCAATTGGTATTTTCACCCTTAAGCAAAACCTGAGAAAGTCTTCCTTCAGGATTTCCCTTTTTTTTTTGGCTTTTTCTTGGACGAGGGAGAGGGGAGAAACATTTCAGTAATGTATACCAGGTAATCCATTGAGACTGCTCGTACGGAATGATGGGCTTTCAGTCCAATACGTACAATCTTAGGATTGTAAGCACGGTCATTTTCATCACGAACTCCTGCAGGTAGCCAAAGTTCATTTAATGAAAAAATCAGCCAAAAGTAAGGACATAAAGTACCATATGAAAGACGGACACTGGCATCAGCAGTATGAAGCAAAGCAACAAGGAGGCGTAAACAAACATACAAGAAACTCAAGAACAGAAATCAATTCATTCCATAAATTGAAGGGTACATTATATTGACAGCAACTAAAGAGGAAAACAGAAGCACAGGATACAGAATTTGACGGTGCACGAACCTGTATGAAGAACCCGCAATACAATCTCATCAAGGGCAGAATTTGACGGTGCACAGACCAGCACACGAACACGATATTTACGACTGGAGTTCACAACTTCTGGTTTCTGCACCATACAAATTACTCAGAAGACAAGTTCGAGAATAATAATTTATACAAGATACCAGTAGTTACCAGTTCATTTCCTGTGATTGGGAAAAAACCATCATCACCATCAACAGGCATAATTTCATCCCTTGGGTTGCTGTTGGTCAGCCATGGAGAAGCAAGCCGCCAAAGACGAGTCCTGCCATGGTAACAAAAGAAAATGTCACAGTTACAGGAAATCTCAAGTTTCATGTTGACACACCAGGCCAAAAGTTGGACAAAGCAGACTGCGTCATGAAGCTGATAACAATATGACCTTGAATCTTCAATGGAATTACAACATTGACCCAGCCCTCATTTTGATCATATAAAACTCTATCTATATTTGTCCCTGGGTATGTGAGTGTGTTTCTACAAAGAGATGCACAAATAAATATATTTAGATGGACTGGTTAATACATTGATGTACAGAAATATAGCTTCTCATGCCGTTATTGTGAAATTCTTAGATACAGCAAGCAAGGCATCTCCACATGCGATTCCTAGTCCTAGTCATACTCCAGAAAACATAATAGCATCCTCTACCAAACAAGCAAAGAGGAAGAAAGAAATATCCAGTTAATTAAGTAAAATACACAGCAAGCAACCAAACATACTTCTCCTCCATCGGCAATTCTGGCCCTCGCTTCATGTCATGAAGTTGATCCCTGCATATGTAAAGCATTTGATTAGTAGATTAGCCAAGACATTTGAAAAGTAAAGATTACAAACCATATAAGCCATGCGTACGAGGATAAGTTAGACAGTAAAAAAATGTGAAAGGAAAATGCACAAAATACTCACTTTGTATTCATTCTTGCTGGAACAGAATGTAGAATAGCGTTAAGAAGTCCCAGGATTGTTTGTGTCTTCCCTGTCCCTGGAGGACCCTAGAGTAAACATATGACCCAATTTCAGCAAGCAACTCCAAGAAACAGGGAAAACCAATGAGGGGGGAAAAAAAGAAATATGTATGGACAAGCTAGCATCATCGATAAGATTTAAGCCCTGTGCTACTAAAACTTCAGCACCAAAAACGCCACCCATGCAACCCCAACCCCCCCCCCCCCCCCAAAAAAAAAAAAAAAAACCCACCCCCGCCAAAAGAAAGGGAGGCTAAGCCTAGTGAATTTTTGTTTTCTAAGATTTCATCAAGTAATGAAAATTTTTAAGGAAGCCAAACCAATAACTAATTTTCAAATGAGGGTAAACATTTGTCAAAGCTAATGCTGGTAAAGTAAATGCAACGGTCTTCCTATTGCAAAAAACAAAGACAACCTAAGGACACATGATACAAACCCAGCAACCAATGACATTGCTCGAGCCACAGCCTTTGATTTCACCTAACAGTTGCTAAAGTAATATCATCAATAACTGATTTTCGGTGAATACCAAATGAATATATGCCATTCAAACCCCATGCCTTGCATACAAAAAGGATGGATATAATCAAACCCCTTGTTAGTTTGGCAATCAAGCAACCAAACAACACAGCACACAAGACATATCAATTGAAATGGCTGAAAGGAGAAGTTTAAGGGTCAAAATGTAACCTGAATAAGGACGAAAGGTTTCCTTGATAACCCTGCCTGGAGGAAATATGAAAATCATCAACTCTTTGTGAATAACATTGCAAAAATATAAAATTCTGCATTCCTATAACAGACTAATAAAACTATGACACTTTCACAAACATGTTGGGAGTTATGTCACCCATCTCTGTGTCACCTTCAATACCAAGCCAGTTCGAGATAGGTAAGAAGAATGGCATTCACTATAGGCTAAATGCACACATAAAGAAAAGAGCATTGCTAGACCTAACACTGAAGCCCTTTTTAGATATTGAACACTCTAACAAAGAGCTAATCAAGACAAGAAATAGTCTGGGAGAGAAATACAATCACAAGAGTCCAAGGATTTATGATATGCTCACATGTATGGCCTTTAATTGCGATTCATTAAGACTACTTTCAATAGACTCCATGAGCTTCTGAGGGATTTCCCATGCAGAGCGAGTTGAATCAGTTGTGTCAGCTGCCTTCAAGATCACATCCTTAAAGGGAAGAGAGCTAACTGACCGCATGGCAACAAACTCACGTATGATAGTCGATAAACTGCAAACCTGTACCAACAGTTCACTTCATTAATACAGAGGCATTCACAAAAAAAATCCTAACACATTTGGCTACTAAAACCCTTCCATAAGACATCTGAATTTCCTAATTCATTTCTAGCTGATCTGCATCTGGTATATGTTTTTGAACGATTGGCAAGACAATGGCAAGTGCCTGCTAGGTATAATTGCCCCCCCCCCCTGTCTTTGTTTTTTCATTTTTTTTTTGGGTTTCCTGCATGTGTTTCTCTGAGCATAATATTTTTTACATTTTCATCTCCTCCCAGCCAAATGGTTAACCCATGGTCAGAAAACTGTGTTCATCTACCTGTGACGGTACCATTCCCAGTAAACTACCCACTTGTGTTACGAAGCCAAACAATGTCATCATTGCCTTCAAAAGGTACCTCAATATTAGACAGCAATGCGAAAAAATTGGGCACACTTTTCTCTTTCCAATCGTTTGGGCTACATAAGAAAGTTATGATGAATCCCTTTATCCCCTCACATTCAAATTCACTGCTTCTCTTCAGCCCATTAATCCCCCCCCCCCCCACCCCCCAAAAAAAGAACAACTAAAATGCTAAAACATTGTGTACACTGTACAGAATAAATTAAAGGAAAAGAAATCACCTTTGAAATGTACAAAACAGCATTAGGATCACTAAGTGAACGAAAAAAGGCGAATTTCTGAGAATTAATTCCCACAGCCTCTCCATCTAGGAACATCCTGAGCCTGAGAGAGCCTCCCTGCCGAAGTTCCACCAATGCAAATGCACATGTATATGCACTAGGGAATTTATCCATGTCCGAGATCTGCGAAGCCAAACGGTTCCTCATTTGATTAAGAATGTTGGAACTAATACCCAAAGTACTTTAGGAGAGCAGATAATGCAACAGATAGATGTGAAAAACGTCACTATCTACATTAGCAATATCAAGTCAGGAACGGAGATCAAAAGCAAACCAAATGAGAAGAAAAGACACTCACAATCCCCCTCGAGAGTAACAAAAGATCATTCTGAGATATAGATTTTCCCTCATCTGTATCGTAGATCACAAGTGGAAAATAAAACCCATCCGAACTGCTGCATTCTGGCACCATGCACATTTGCTGTTTGAGGACCGAGGTTCCTGTAATTCACAAAAAGCAGATGTATAAACTAAATTTCCACGTATGAAGTTTAGGGTCATAACTAGAGATTTTAAGAAAAAACAAACAAGTACCCTCGTCTTCTTCGTCCTCCTTGTTTTGGACAATTTGTGCTTTAACTTCTTCAAAGAGAAGAGGCTCAAAGGTCGCAAGGTAATCATCAACATCTGTAAATGTATTCTTCACTTCCTTAAGATCAGAAGCCTTCGCTTTACGCAAGTCTTTTTTAGTTTTCTGTGTTCAAATACATCAAAACAGCATCAAGAAGTACTCGACTAGAGTAGTGGAAGCTTGTATCTCAATATATCACTTTCACACTTGTAATTGTAAAACATGCTAAGGGCAGAGGACCTATTCTTTTTTAGCTTAGTTTGAATAAATTTATTCTCAAGTGAACTTGTATAAACTTTTTTTTTATTTTTTAACAAGGTTAAGCACAACTACCTAGGTAGCCCTTCTCTCAAGGGATCTACCAAGGATATCATCATACAAACTAGAAGAAAACTCTAGGACTGTGGAACCAAATAACCGTAGACCGAAGCAAATGACCAAACTTAGCTAACTAGTCTGCAGGTGAATTACCCCCCCCCCCCCAACAAATATGTACTGTTATGAACTTATTTTGCTTAATTTATTCTAAACTTGTCAACTAAACCTATTCTTTTTTTCAAACATGCTTATTATTAGCTTAGTTTGAACAAATTTATCACCACTTAGCCTAACTAATCCAAGAAGAAAAAAGGTTTCACTTTTGAAGGAGCATAGCCCTCTCATATCGTAACTTCATCAAGTTCAAAATAAAATCTGAAGCTGTAACCTTCAGGTGTTAGGTACATTGCGAAAGCAAGAAAATGAAGCTCATTACATGAAAACAGAATAAAGGAAGACATGCAAAACGTGAAAGTGACACTCTGTTTGCTGCATGTCCTCTTTCACATGGCTATGCTTGCAAGAATATTCACTGGATGTAGGAGAAATCAGTGGACAAATCAGGGGGTTCAGACAGATGCACCATATTTGGAAAAAGCATCTATTAAGACAACCTTAACCTAATTTGACCTTGATTTTCAAACATGGCTGTGAACTGCAAAAGTAGAATCCTTATCAGCCTAAGGAATAGCTCAGAAACCATGCTTCAAAAACCTCAATTAGATAGATTGTGACTTGGTACATTCCTGCAGTTTCTGAACTACTGTGTAGACTCTTGGGGGTGGGATTCATCTTGCATGACAACCTTAGCTATCAAGGATTCTTAGGCATGAAGCTCCCCATAATATGTCATCTAACCAACCATCCCTAAGTACCCAAAAGGAACAAAAAAACTTCATTAAGACACAATTGTTTGATCAAATTCCCCCCCACCACCACAAAAAAAAAGGTAGAAAAATCAATTTCTGGGGGAGGGAGAGAGGTTGCTCCACACTGCATCAATTTCTGCAACAATCTATTCCTCCAGTAAGATAGCATAATTTTTTGGTTGGTTAATCAATGAAAGAAATGCCCACTATCATTCAGCCAGCGTGTTCGAAGTTAAACTCCCTAACATCCACAGTTTCCACTTATTACATTCCCATACCAAGTAATCAAACATTCAAACTCCACTAGTATAACAGAACACTCCCAAATTACAACACACTCCATCCCATCCAAATTGCCATAGTTTGAGAAAAGCCTCATTTACGCCTCCCAAAAATAAGCCTCATTTAAACAGCATTGATCATCCCGTTCAGTATACTACTACTACAGCAGTCAACAACAGCCAAAATTACTCTTCATTAAACACGCACTAAAGCAATTCACACAAAAGGGAGAGAATTTTAGTCAAATACTACCTCCGTCCCAAATTAATTGATATTTTGACCGCTAATTACTCACAAATTACAATGAGTAATATGAAATTAATGTCGTTAGAAAGTTACTCTACTAAAAATTACAATGAAGATAATTTCTTATTATAATTCATTGTAATTTGTAAATAATTAATGGTCACAATTTAGTTGAAGTGTCAGTTAATTTGGGGCGGAGGTAGTATGGCAGTACATTACAGTGAAAAGCCAATTGAGTTGGAATTAACACTAACATTTTCAAAATTCATGCAAACATATGCTCGAATCAAGCATCGACTAATAGAAACAAATCGTGTAAACAAAATTGAGGTAACTTTTCATAGCGGGAAAGATGAGAACGCACCTTAGAATCTGTGCAAAGTTGGAAGTAATCCCAACTGAGAACAGTCTTGTAGAAACGAACCATACATGCTTCTTCCTCCAGTTTATTCTTCCCGATCGTCATTGCGAACTAGATAAAGACGTAGATATTGCAGTTCCGAGTTCAATAACTTCTGCAACACCAGATTTCCGAATCAAAATTTATCTAGGTCATGTAAAACAGAAAATCCAGTTCGCAATTTATGCAGTGATTGAGTTCTGATGAGGCTTGTGGCCGCCGCTCACGGCGGTGGTCCGGCAGCGTTCGCCGGCGAGTAGGGCGGCGGTGCGGAGGCGATCGCCGGCGAACGAGTGGGAGGAAGTGTGAGACAGGGACAGAGCATAGAGGAGGCGGGGCGCGGGGAGCTATATATACCACATACCTATGTGGTAGTTTATTTTAATTTTAATTTTAATTTTAATTGTAGTAATTTTAATTTTCACCATTTTCAATATCATTACCCTTGATAAAAAAAATAAAACTAAAAACTCTTATATGATATTCCCTTCCTTTCTTGATATCTGTCACTTTAACTAATTTTTCATTTTTATAATATCAGTCATTTTACAATTCCAACAATATTAATGACAGTTTTCTAAATTTATCTCTTACTTTTGTCATTTCCAATACAAGTATATAACCAAAATAAAATTTTATCTATTATTTTTATCATTTCCAATACAATTATCGTTCTCAATACTGTTTTCTTAAAATCTCCCCAAAACTCAAAAGTGACAATTATTAAGGAATGGAGGGAGTATATTATTCCCTCCGTCCCATATTAATTGTCATAGTTTTGACTTTCACGGTCTCCAATGTTACTCTTTGATTGATAATTTCTTACATAATATATTATTAACAATTGCAATATTATACTTTTATGATAGTATTTTTCGTCATGAATCTAATAGTGGTAATTTTATATAATAACTAATTGTATATATTGAGAAATTTATGGTCAAAATTTTTGAAATTTGACTGCACAATTTCCAAAGACGACAGTTAATATGGAACGGAGGGAGTATTAACAATTGTAATATTATATTTTGATAATAATAATTTTTTGTTACAAATTTAATGATAGTAATTTAATATAACAACTCATTATATATATTGTAAAATTTACGGTCAAAATTTTAAAATTGGAAATACGACAATTAATATGGAACGGATGGAGTAGTAGTTACATGGACTGCATTAAACCGAACATATTAGTGAATAATCGTCACTTCTGAAATATGAACAACCGTTGGTCTTATATCTAGAGCTTCAGAAGCACCTAATAAATTAATTAAATGCAGAAAGAGACCGAGAATTTCAACAGTTAAATTAACTTGGAGCCGTGAATAGAATAAACGGTTATCCGAATTCAGATCCAAGACCTATGTAGTAATACCTTCCATTTCAAAGCAAACCTAATAAGTTTCATGCACCTAGTAGTTCATGTGCACACAACAAAGCAAAAAACAAGTTCGAGAACAACTGCCATTTCTAAAGCTATGAACAATTGTTGCTCTTGAATCACAACTTCAGCAACACTTAATAAATTGCTTGCGAGAAGAGACTGAGAAATTCAATAATTAAATTAGCACGAGCCATGAAGCAACGAGTAGAAAAAATGAGTACTCAAATTCATAACTAATAGGATCCTATATATCTGATTCCGATCCCTGAATTGAATCCAAAAGTTATGGCACATTTATACTAGATCCGTTACTGAACTCCAACATTCAAGATTGAAAAATCGGACCCAATATCCAACTAAATATACTATAATTATTAATCAAATAAAAAAAACTTAATATGAGTCATTTTAAGCCTGAACTCTTTATCCAATTTCAAGATCCAAATTCATCTCGTGTGAATCTCATTGGTATATATTTATTTATTGCGAGAAACTCAATTTGTGCAGTAATCACCCGTCATTTTGTTTTTGAACTTTTAAGTTGGTGATGGATGGTTAAGAATTGGAGTATTGGCTAACTCTCTATTTTGTTATTGATAGTATAATTTTTAACTTTTCAAATAAATTTGGGCAAATGATGATTTCTAACTTTTCTGTTAGGAAAGTATCTAATATTTTCAAACAATATAGTTTATTATTAG
The DNA here is from genome assembly GCA_029582165.1 of Portulaca oleracea. Lineage (NCBI taxonomy): Eukaryota > Viridiplantae > Streptophyta > Magnoliopsida > Caryophyllales > Portulacaceae > Portulaca > Portulaca oleracea. The sequence goes on along the minus strand of CM055872.1, from coordinate 10,291,942 downwards.
CATCCTGAATTTTAATTTTAAGATCCAGGACTGTATCATAATTCCATGATCCAATATTAGATTCATAATTTCATCTGAGTACCCGATATTGCACACCACTTGCTTGAACCATGTAAAAACATCGAAAAATACCATTGTATATTTTTGACACTGAACTTGTGGTAAAAACAGACCATTTGATAACTGTTAACTGGACGAATAGGGTTATTTACATTATTCATTTATTTCTTTTTATTTTGTTAGACATGTCCAACGACCTTCCATAATTTTGCAATGTTGGTGGTGGTCCACCTCTACTACTACAACAACGTAACCCACCGTTATGCTAACTCGTGGTATGATGAGATCTAGATGTAGTCAGTCTTTGCTCACATGTAAGGATGCACGAAGAAGCATAATTTGATAGATCTTTTAGAAACAAAATTGAAAAAACTAATAGGAAACCAACTGGACAAGAGAATCAAGAACAAATCAATTTCGTACATGTGTGTTTTACGCAATGATTAGTTAAATTAATGCATTAGATGAACATGAAAAGCATGACCATAATGAGTTAATACGAAACACATAACAAAGCCAAAGCAAAGGGCCTACTAGCAACCTCGAACCCTCTCACCCGACTACCTTAATCATAAGTCATAACATCCATAGTTATTAAAATCCCGATCCTGATTTACGATCCTACGATCTTATGGTCCAAAATCCTCGAAATGATTATACTATTTACACACGATCCACGATCCTACATGGGTTAATTTTCGATCCTAACTTCTCCATAGTTTCGAGTTAGGATCCCGATTTTAACAATTTTGATAACATCTCAACGGTCCTATCAACTTTGATTCTACTAGCTTGACGTTTCAAATCGGCACCAATGACCTTCTTCATAAACTTTCTATACAATTTGGGCAACTTTCGTCCTGTCTTTTCGCGAAAGGGGAAAGAAGAACTCGCAACATTTGCATTTCTAAAGCCACTACCAATGGTGAGAATTTTCTCACTTGCACACAAGACAAGGCAAATTTGGGTGAGAAAAATGCATCTAATAGTGAGGAAGGTTGTATGGTGGGTGAGGAAAATATTTCTCATCCATCTGCACGGGTGAGCTTGCAAGTAGAAATTGTATAGGTCCCATTTACTTTTTTGCCTTTTGCTTACCTAAGTGAGGGGAGAGAAAGAGATAATGAAAATATATTTGATTATGATTTTTTCTTTTTACATTTATTTATAATATTTTAATTATTGGGTGAGTTAGATTTCACTGACTATTATAAAATTCTTTTGAATTCAAGTGAGTCATGACTCACATTTATGATATTTTATTAGATGGGCGGGTAAAAATTCACCCACCATTGGTGATGGCCTAAAAGGATGTGGGGAGTCGGGTCTTTGGAAGTGAACATGAACCAAACGTTTATTATAGTTGAATGATGAATGAATAACGTGCAATAGCTACATTTCGATTCATCCCTTTATTCCAATGGTTTCATAATTGCGCATTGGTTCCAATGCTTCCCACACCTGTGATGAAGTGGCGAAACGGCGAGTCTTTTCACATTTTCAAACAAAAGCATCGACACTTCCGCTCCACATGATTAAAGTCCAACTTGTTGGAAACATTTTGACGCTGCTTCCCCCACAACAATAAGATTGTAGCGAACAGAAGTAAGGGATGTTAACGCCCTATATTGATCCTAATACTCTCTTTAAACACATTCTTGTATCCTGGTAAGCAGATTGGTACAAGCCTTCGATACAAACCCCAAGCCTTATTCCTCTATGCACCGAGCAAGACCACAAATTATGTTGAAGTGAGCTTGTAACACCATAAACTTCTTATATGCCATTTGTACTATTTTCGTGGCGTTCAACATATAAATTATAGTACATTTTCTCGTCAAAAAAGTCATTATTGACAAAAAAAGTTATTATCGATAAGATTCCAACTACATAAAGATTAAATAATTTCTATCCAAAATACAAGATAAAATAATTTCTATCCAAAATACAAGATAAAATTTATTTGTATTATGCCTTTGTGGTGGAATATTTCTTCAAATCTCTATTTATGGGGATTTTTTTGTCAAATTTACCCTACTATGACACCGTTCTTTTATGTGTTGCGTTTGTGTTGCGTTGCGTTTGTGTTTGTGTTTCGATAAGTTGCGTTTGGGTTGCGTTGGATTGCGTTGGGTTGCGGTAGAAAATAATAAAAAGGTAAGTAGATGTGAATATTAGATTGTGATAAGTTGCGTTATCTTGCGTTTGCCATGCGTTAGGTTTTATTGATTTTGCGTTGCGTTTGGGTGCGTTAACGCACAAAAGAACGGTGCCTATATCAAAATCAATTTTTTGTTTCTTAACTTTGTTAATTTTTGATAAATTTAGAAAAAAATTACCCAACTCAATTCACCCATGAATTTGAAAGGCCCTTATTAGAGTTAGCAAAATTTTATCCGACTCGGAAAAATCGGATTAAGATATAGATTTTTCGTCCAAATTTTGATATTGACCGAATTTAGCTTTGTCTCATTTGTCCAACCTGAAATAAAATCTAATCCAAACATGTGTCGTTCACATCGGACTTTTACATTATCCAAATTTGTCTTATCCAAATTTATCCATGCTCAAATTTTTGACACCCTTGTTAAACAAGAGTGGGCAAATGCGTCACTTCCCAGGTCCAAATCCAAGCCCCCCGTCAGACCTTGACCCTACTTGCTCCCATCCCATCGAACTCAGTCCCTAGAACAAAATCAAAACTAGCAGAAAATCCCCATTTAATTCCCAATATATATTTTCTTAATAAGACCAAAAAATCACGAAAAACTAAAGAAAGAAGCAAGCGAAACACAGAGAGCCACAGGAAGCTCAACACAACCAACGCAACCCCATCACACTTCAGAGAAAGATTAGCTTCCTCAATTCAAGCTCAAGCTTCCATTTTCATGGCTTCCACAACTAGGGCTTTAATCCTCTCTCTCAAATCTCTCCCTCCACCTTCCTTCCTTCACCACCACCATCAAAATCACCTTCACCACCATCAATTCCACTTTCTCTCTTCTTCACCTACCCCAAACGCCGTCGTGGTGTCCTCCACGCGCCGCCGCATCGTCGGCTGTCTCGTCTCCGGCGGGGGACTTTCCGACATCAGGAAGTCGGAATTCTCCAGAGAGTTCGCTGTCATCGCCGCCATGTTGAAGCGTATTGAGCCGCTTGATACCTCTGATATCTCCAAGGGTGTGTCGGATTCTGCCAAGGATTCTATGAAGCAGACCATTTCGACTATGTTAGGGCTTCTTCCGTCCGATCAGTTTTCGGTGTTGGTTAGGGTTTCCAGAGTTCCTCTTCATCGTCTCCTTGTGTCGTCCATCATCACTGGGTGTGTATTCGCGTTCTTAATCTTCTTGTTTCACGGATTTTGATAAGTTGTGATTGATTGTGATGGAGGAATTTGATGAGTATATGATTTATTGGTAGGATTTGATAGGGTTTGTGAGGTGCAATTGTGAGTTTGATTGCGAAATTGCAGCATTTCATAACTATACGGTGCAGTAGTGCTTGAATTTCGAGATGAGTTTGTGGTGCTTGTTTGTTTTTGGGTTGATTACTTGATTCTGGATTGAGAGTTTCTGATAAGATATGAATTTTGAAGGTTGATTGTTCGAAATCATGTTTGTGTTGATAGAATATGATAGGGATACTTAATTTTCTGCTAAGTGGGGATTTGTTTATTTGATTTTGTTGCTTGTGTTGATAGAATACAATACGGATACTTAATTTGCTGCTAAATGGAGGATTGCTTTATTTGATTTTGTTGATAGTCCAATTTTAGGGGTAATCCTGTTTGTATTTGTGAAATTGCATTGGTTTCTGATTGACAGGAGTTTAACTTTATTTGAATTTGAAGAATAATCATCAGTGAACTGTTTAATATCGTCGTAAAAACTGAAATCTTTCTGAATTTCAGTATGTCAAGTCATATATTACCATCCAGTTCGTTGGGTTTGGATTGACATATTTTGCAGTGTATATTCTTGTCAAGTTTGAACTTTTAGGTGCTGAATTTTCATGGTTTTGTGATAGGTACACACTATGGAACGCTGAGTACCGCATGTCGTTGATGAGGAATTTCGAGTTACCATTTGAAAGTTCAGAAACACCCAATTCTTTGGAGGTAAGCGAGGTTTCAGGATCGACCTGTAATGAGCCAGAGCGCGAAGGTGGCAAGGCTTGTGTGGCAGCTATGGATAGCCCTGAGGAGATTAGTGCCCATAGCTTGAAAGATGTGTCTCCTGAGGTTTTGAATTATATTCGACAGTTGGAAGCAGAGTTATGCTCTGCGAAGAAGGTGAGAGCATCAAATCAGAGTTTGTTTGAGAATGTTCCTTTGTAACCGAGCCGTGTTTTACTCCATAGTTGGTGAAATGCATCATTTCTTAGAAGGTACAAGTGTGGGTCTTTATCGCAAAACCGTATCAAAATAGGGAGTCTGCAGATAGGCTGTTGCTGTAAAAGAAAGTGTGGGTGTTTAGAAGGAAATGAGTTATTTTCTCTGATTGTAGACACTAGATGTGTCCTGGGCTCCTAGCTGAAGGTTGTGGTGTCTTTCTTCCTTTCTGTTTCTTTCTCTGTTTTTTTTTTTGCCTTTTTTTTCATGGTTGTTTCTTTGGGGGGGTGGGGGTGTATGTAAATAATACATGGAGGGCTGTCAAAAAACTGTCCCACCCGAATACCCGGTTCATCCCCACCAGGAGAAAACCGGGCATGGTCATAGATTTTTTGTCCGAATGTTAGTTTCAACGGTTTTGATGGAAAATTCGGACACAATATTTTCCATCTTCTTATTGACCTAACGTGATATTGACTCGGTTTAGACTTGTCCATATTCTCTGACCGGAAAAACTGGCCGAACACAATATTGTCCGATTCGTCCGGACCCAAAATAACCCAAGCCTGAATTTTTGACAGCCTTGAATTGGATCTCAACAAATGAAAGATTGACAAGTATAGGACATGCAAAAGATGACATTGACGACACTCTCTGTGTAGTAATTTGTTAACTGCTTCTGTTGCTCCAGGAGCTGGATGCCGAGAAGCAGGATTCTGTGCAATTGGAATCTAATAGGGGCAATAGCAATAATCTGTTGGAGTACTTAAGGTCCTTGGAATCTGATATGGTGAGACTTCAAAATTTCGACGTTATGCTGCTAGTTCTTTTCTGTTTTAACTGACATGTTTGATTTGGGAGCCAGTTTGAGGCTTTAAGCTGATATCTTGTTACTATGCATAAACAGGTATTCGAGCTCTCACAGCCGTCTTCTGTAGAGGTGAAAGAAGTGATTCACGAACTCGTTCAAAACATGCCACAAAGATTTTTCAAAGAGGATGCCACGCCTGATGCCATTGACAAAAACACACCTGATGGAAGCATACAGGATCATGTAGTTGGCAACGAAAGAAGCGAAACATTCACCACTTCAAGAGATTATCTCGCAAAACTTCTTTTCTGGTACGTAAATTTTCACTTTGTTGGCTTCCAATTTGTCCATTCTGTCAAAACAAGTTACCTAAGCTGCTGGCCTAAGCAACATATCTAAGCTGCTGGCCTAAGGAACATATCAATTTAACTAGCCACTAGCAAAGAGGTAGTACTTTGGTGGGATTCAACCACTTTCTAAACAAAACCAAAACCAATACTGCGAAACCACACCCAAGTGAAATATGGAGGGGTTGAAACTCGAAAGTAGCAGTCTCACCCCTAAATTTGGCAATTTAGAGACCGGTTCCCAAATCACACTGAAACGTGTATATTGGTTGTTTCGAAAGTCTTTTTTGGGTCCACAAGAGACGGTCTCTTCATGAACGCAATTCATGGGGGGAAGACTGCCTAAATCTTACCCCAGACCGCGCTAAAACGTGTTTTCCTTGGGAAGTTCTTCACTATTTGCAACTCCGTGAGACAGAAGTAGAGAAGGTTTAACGAGACGTTTGACTTTACATGTGCTTGAGATCACCAATGGCCCCCACCCGAGTGTTTCATTAGAAATTGAAACCCTAGAATGTGCCATATTGGCCTCCCCCCACACCTGAAAAGAAAGCGGGCGAAAGGGAAATGATTCACAATCACAAATATCTGGTTCATACTTCAGAGGTGGAGTAAACATTCATACATGCACCTATATAAGTTCTAGAAGCCATGTAGATAGTTAAACACGCAAACTTGTTAGTATTGTGTTCTTCTTCTTCTTGTGTTGTGTGTGTGTGTCAACTTCCTTTAGACATAGATGGTGACACCAAAGAGTTGATTCTTTGATGGGCAGGTGTATGCTGTTGGGACATCATTTGAGAGGCTTGGAAAACAGATTACATCTAAGCTGTGTTGTTGGATTGTTGTAAAAAGGACTACATTATTTATAGGCAATGTATATTCCCCATTTCTCATCTCTGAGGAAATTTGTATTTTGCCCCTCCAACATAACATTCATATAACAAGAGCTTTTTATTAATTATCTCTTTGCTTGTAGGTTGTAGCAAGTAAAGTTTTTTTGTTTTCGATTATTAAAAGTCCTAAGGACTTAAAATTCACAAAATATAGCAAAACAACATTTTAGAACAACACACAATTAACTATGAAAGACAACATGTTACAACCAAACTAGAGTTGGCAAATTTTTGTCCCACCTGGAAAACCCGAATTGTCCGATCGGGCACGGATATAGATTTTTCATTCAGATTTTGATATTGACCGAATATTCGAACATAAAATTTATCTTTTTTCTATTGTCTTAACTTGATTTAAGCTTCGTCTGAATTGTCCGACTCGAAATAAAATTGGGTCCAAACATGAATTTCTCAATTGAATTTTGACATTGACTGAATTCGTTCGACCCGAATTTAGCGGACTCGAATTTTTGCAAGCCCAAACCAAATGTTACTCAAACAATCAATTTGATATGACATTAATTACAACATTAATTACATGATGGCTAGTTGTTAGTTACCAACTTTCAACCCCTTTTGTTAGAAGAACTTTTGTCCTCGTACCAAATGGAAATCAAATAGTTTGGTACACCAACTTTGAAGCATTATTAATTAAACATACAAAATGTTAAAACAAGGGTTTATCATGATGATCATGATTAATGAAAGCGAAGTGCCTTTCTTATCAATAAAAACGTATGGTTTATCATGATGATCATGATGGCCAATAGTCTCATCAATCAAAGGATTAGAAAGAACGGTGGAAATTGTAAGAGGGTCCTTTCATTTTTGGCCGTGGACCCTCTCCCCTTCCCTGTATGGAAAAAAAAAAAAAAATCTCATCACAGATAGCATGTTAGCATTGTATTGCTCGCTCGTTCTTTTTTATTTGACCTTCAAAGGCCCTCCTCTTTTGTGCCGTGCGCCGTGGTATACAATGCATCATGTTGTTCAATCTTTTTTCCCTACTTTAACTTTATCACAATTATTACTAATATATCTTTTTATTTTTCTGTCTCCTAACTTTTCTCTTTTATTTTTCACATTCTTTTTCATCATCTAACACATGAACTACACTTTTTATAAATATTTATCATGTCATTCTACGTCATACCGCATTTTTCACAATTTTACTATACTGCATCATTTCCGTATCTTACCAACAATACAAAAAAATAAGGCCTAAATAATGTTTTTCATTTTCTTTATCATCCATCACCTTACAATTTTAACAATTCATTGTTTACTATTGTTCTTATTTTTTATTTTTACATAGGTAAATTGGACTATCCATTGGGTTATCTAGCCAAAGAGAGTCTAGTAAATCAACCATACTATTAAGGCACTGTTATTTTATACGGCGTGCTGCGATATGACGTGGTATGATGTCGTGAAATTGTGGTGTGTATAGTGGAATTGGGTTGGGTTATTGGTAAGTTGTGGATGGTTTTTTTATATATATATATATAAATATTGTATTGGTAATTGTGAAAAAGTAATTGGAAAAAGTGAATTGAAATATTGTATTGTTTTTGGATAATTAAAAAAATATTGTATTGGTAATTGTGAAAAAGTAATTTGTGGTGGGTTGTGGTGAATTGTGGTGGAATGGTATGTTGTGGTGGGTTGTAGCAAAGTGTGGTGGGCTGTGGCACCGCATATTGCTAGCCATATGAAAAATAGGGCCTAAAGCCCTGTTCTTTTGTGAGATTGGTACGGTGTGAAAATGATGCAATGTGGTGAAATTATGAAAAGTGTGGTAAAGTGTGGAATGATGTGGTAAAATTTGTGGAAAATATGATTCATGTGGTGGGTGAGAAAAGAAAAGGTGAAAAGTAGATGATAAAAGTGAGGATAGAGAAAAATGATGAAATATATTGATAACGATTGTGGTAAATTATGGAAAAATATTAAATAGTATGATAAGTTATCGTACCAGCCTACCAGGTGATTGGGACCGTGGTTGGGGTTTTGTTATTCAAAGTCATGATAGGGCAGTGGTTGTAGCGAGAGTAAAGCAACAAGGGTTCTCATATGTTGAGTTGGAAGAAGACGAGGCCTGTCTTTTTGGCATGCACACAGCCTGGGAGGCGTGGTTTCATTCTTTGATTGTGGAAGGCGATTGCCTCCCCCTTATAAACAAGTTGAAGTCTAGGTTCAAGGCTAACAACCTGATTGACATGGTGGTTGAAGATATTCATAAGTTAGTCTTGAGTTTTTCTTTTGTTTCTTGGAGTCACATTCTTAGAGCGGGGAACCGAGTTGCACATTCTCTTGCTCACCTACAATTCCATGATTTGGTTACCCGAAATTGGTTGGAGGAGGGACCCGAGGCACCATTGACCTTGGCCCGAGATGATATGTATTGTTTTATGCATGATGAATAAAAGCTAACCGCTCGTTGGGCGTGGTTTTTCCTAAAAAAAAAGAAGTTATTGTACCGCACTATACCGTATAAAAGAACAAGGCTTAAAGAGGAGGTCAAACAAAAGATTAGGATGGTGGAAATTGTATGAGGGTCATTTCTTTTTTAGCCGTGATCGACTCTCTCCCCTTCCCTAGAAGGCAAAGAAAATCTCAGCACGAGTATCATGTAAGTTTACCATTAATAATTTTTTTCATTTTATATCGTCTACTACCTCTATCTCAAAATGTTTGTTATTTGATAAAATTTTAATCATTGATTATGTAATTTATTTCTAATGGCGTTATGAATTAACTTAATTCATTGTAATTTAAAAATAATCAATGGTCAAAATTTTTTCAAATGACAAACATTTTGGGACAGAGGTAATATTACCTTATAGTAACATACTAATCACTACTTTTTTATGGTTAAATAGTAATTTGCACACTTATGTGGCTTGGTGCATATTTAGTGCATTTTAAAAGACGAAAAAACTGTTGTAATAAAAAAAGAGAGAGAAACAACAATTACTTTCAAGGAAGGGTTATTGACCTTAAAGGATGACCCAGGAAGCATATCGCCCCAAAGGTTTTCCGAGGACAGGGGAGTCCCAATTTGCATAGAAATATATGGGCCAAAATGATGACTAGACATACCAAATATATATGTGTTATTTTTTTTGGTTCCAATTTAACAATTGCTGCCCGTTGAGTTTTTTGCTGCCCAAAAAACAAGTCCATTATGCCTAAAAGATGGCGTTCAATATGGAGAGGAAGAGGGGTGCAGAAGAAGAAGAAGAAGAAGAAGAAAGAGAGACTTCTTCTTCTTTCTTCTTCTTTCGCACCCGAGTTCCTCTCCACATTAAATCCCATCTAAACCACATCTTTTAGGCATAATGGAATTGTTTTTTCGGCAGCAAAAAATCTATGGGCAACAATTGTTAAATTGGAATAAAAAAAATTAACACATGTATATTTGGCATGCCTAATCATCATTTTAGGCCCAATGTTTAATTGCAAATTGGGACTCTCCTGTCCTCAGAAGATCTTTGGGTCAATATGCTTCCTGGGCCGTCCTTTAAGATCAATAACCCGATTTAGGGTTATTTACTCTAAAGGATAGCTCAAGAAGTAAATTGACCATAAATGATTATGAGGTCAATAAGGTCCCAAATTGTAAAATATGCGGGGACCACCAACGCTGACGTGACATGTTTTTTTAATTTTTTATAAAAAATTTTAAAAATTCTTTTTCTTGAGATGTCTTCAAATTTTCATTTAAAAAAAAACAATTCTGTTAGGAATATTGTATTGAAAAACTCTAAAACAAAGTTTTTAATTTTTTTTAAAAAAAATTATGCCACGTCAGCTTTGGTGATCCCCACATATTTTACAATTTGGGACCTTATTGTCATCCTAATCCTTTATGGTCAATTTGTTTTTTGGGCCATCCTTTAGAATCAATAACCCCCCAAAAATGTTTAAATTTATGACATGTCAGCAAATCCACGTATAAGCAAAGAGAATCAACTTTGAAAAGAGTAAATAAATAAATAAAATAAAATCGCATTTGTTTAAACGTATTTCTGTTAAGAGATTGTTGTTGTGGTCGTATAAAATCACCTTTACTTGTGTATATTAACTGATATGTCATAAAATCACCGTTGAAATTATTTCAGGTGCATTATTGTCCAACACCTCTCAAAGTTCAGTGCATTAGTGTCCATGGTCAAAATTCAGTGCATTATTATCCAATACTCAAAAAATTCAGGATATTAAAATCCAAAATCCTTTAATAAATATTAAGAAAATTCAACTTCTACTAACTTATAATTTACTAGGGATGGCAATGGGGTGGATCGGGGACGAGGGAGTATATCCCCGTCCCCATCCCCACTCCCAATACTCGTCCTCATCCCCGTCTCCATCCCCGCTTCGAAGAATGATTCTTGCCCCATCACCATCCCCATTCCTGTCCCCGTCCCCGTCCTCATCTCCAATGGGGGTGGAGATTTTTCTCCAGAGCAGGGCGGGGTCTCAGCGGGTTCGGAGATTCCCCGCCCCATTACCATTCCTATAATTTACTTACCAATTTACTATACTATTTACCCACCAATCTTAGAGGCCATTGTCCATAAGACCCGTTCTAAGCCAAACGACGTCGTGATGGCAGGTCTCCCGCTTGCATGACTCCGCTTTTCTAACTCTGTCCCACGTCACTCTACATTTAACCATAGTTAATTATCTAATTTTCGCGGTTTTTTTATTTTATTGTAAGCAAAAACTTTTCATTTCATCAATCTCACATCAAAATTTCAATTTCTTTCACTGTCCTAGAAATCTTCTCTCTCAAGCGTCAGTTCGAGAGCTCCAACTTCGATAGAAATGACCATTCGTCTCTCTCTACGTTTCGTATTATTTTTTGATTCTTCGTCGATTCCAGGATTTTGCATGTTAGATTGTTTTGATTGACTCATTTGCTTTTTTACACTTCTTAAATGATCATGTAAATTGAAGTGCTAAGTCGGATATTATGTCACCGATGCGTAAAAATTGGCGGTCTCATGTTTATGTTGGTTATACTTGAACTTGAGGTGTCTGGTTTTGATTTAAACGCAGAAGTTCTGTGTTAAGTTAGTATTCAGTCGTACGAGGATTACATGGTAAATATTCAGTGTAATTATGGTGAATCTAACTTATACATGATAGATAGGCCCTGTTCTTTTGTGTGGCTGGTAAGATGTGGAAATGGTGTGGTGTCTTGAAATTGTGGAAAGTGCGGTGAGGCGTGGAATGGTATGTTGAGAAGTTTGGGAGCAAGTGGTATACTAGAAAATATACTTCTTTTATTTCTCAACGATATGGCAAGACTATTACACAACACTTTAACACACACACTCACTTGATTTGGTGGGAGATCTCTCCAACTCTCCTAACCACCTCTCTAGCTCTATTGGGTGTGTGTGTCTCACCTCTTTCAATTCTTGTATTCTTACATAAGTAGTCATATCTCCTATTTATAGTTTCTTAACCTCCTCAATTTATGGTGATTATTACACCACTTGTCATAATCCTAATTGGGTTCTATATCCTTCTATTAATATTTTAGATAATTATTAAGTACCTAGAATAATCTAGGTAAATATCCTAAATATTATGCTACCTAGAAAATCTAGATAAGTATCTAGATTTTTCTCTGAATAATATATAATTATCTTTCTCTAGAATTTTCCTAAATATTTAACTTATGAAGTGGGTGATGATATTTTATATTTAACATGAATTTGCGATTATTAAACTAAATTCATGTAAATTGAAGTGCTAAGTCGGATATTCTGTCACCGATGCGTAAAAATTGGCGGTCGCATGTTTCTGTTGGTTATACTTGAACTTGATGTGTCTGTTTTGATTTAAATGCAGAAGTTCTGTGTTAAGTTAGTATTCAGTCGTACGAGGATTACATGGTAAATATTCAGTGTAATTATGGTGAATTCTAACTTTTAGGTGACTCTTGAAATTGTGGAAAGTGCAGTGAGGCGTGGAATGATATGGCACAATTTGTGGAAAGTGTGGTTGATGCGGTAGGTGAGGAGAGAAAATGTGAAAAGTAGACGAGAGAAGTGAGGTAATATATTGGTAATGATTGTGGTATGGTGTGGTAAAATGTAGAAAAATACTGAGTAATATGATGAGTTGTGGTACCGCACCGCAGCTTATGAAAGAACAAGGCCTCAGTATACGTATGGTGACTTCAAGGTGTTTGAGTTGCTTTTTGATATGGGGTATAAGCGACTTACTTAGGGTATGTTCCATAGAATTTGAATGTTCTGGCCTATATATTGTTTCCTTCAGAGATTGATGCCCTACTTTGCCCTTTTTATGGCTTTAGGTTGTGCATCTCTATGTTATTCATGTACATGTAGGACTTTTCCCCTTGCTGCTTTTGTTCATGGATAAACCTATTTCCGCCATGGTTGCCCTTGCTTAATGCTGTACTTTCATAGTTGAATAACATGCTTAATTCTGGCATGGTTGCCCTAGTTCATGGCTAAGCTCTTTCAGTTGAAGAAATACATGAGTAGTTCTGGTATGCATCTGTCTCAGAGTCTCTCTGTAAATGGTTTTTTAATAGAAAAATTCTTTGTAAGTCCAGTTACCTCTTGACAATGTTTGATTATCTAGGCTGTCTTGTAATTCAGTATCTCCTAGGATGAATAGAGAACATGTTGAAATTTTTTAGAGGAGCGTAGCAGAAGTGTAGTGGTCTAGTGGACCAATGTTTGGAAATAAAACTCAGAATTTGGATTCAGAAGTGGAGAATGTTATAAGGGGGAGATTGGATACATGTTGTTGGTGGGAGGAACTCTTTATAGAAGTTTATTAATTCCACACCTTATGAATATGTCCCTGATGCCTATTTATATATGTAGTAAGGAGGTGCTAGAATCCTTTTTTTTTTTTGAACACACACAACAACCACAGATATATTAAGGTGCAAAGTTATTGCCTTCAGAGGCAGCAATGGCTGCCACCTCCGCCATGCATACATCAGTCTGGGCAATTGAAGTTTTTGCTTCTACCGCTAATTTCGCTAATAAATGAGCGACCTTATTATAATCACGCTTACAAAAAGAAAACTCTAAGCTTTCAAAGCTCGGTATTAAGGCAATTACATCTCTTATCACTGCTGCAGCTCCCGGCTCAATGCTATGACCATGTTTGACAGCTCTATAAACTGTCAAGCAGTCGGTCTCAACAATGGTACGACAAAGTCCCATATTTAGCGCAGTCTTCACCCCCAGCCGAAGTGCTCCCGCTTCCATAGCTTCAACATTCCAAGCTACTTCCCGATATATGGTCCTGGTATTAATCACATCCCCCCGGTGGTTTCTGATGACCACTCCCCAACTCCCGTCGCTACCGCTGCGCACTGCTGCGTCCACATTTACTTTCCACCATCCCTCTGCCGGTCTTTTCCACCCACTTCCTTCATCATCTCGCGCGCTCTCTTCCTTGTTACCCAACCAGACATTAGCGTATCTCTCGAAAAGGTTCACAGCTGCTTGGGTCACCTCCATGGGATTTTGGAAGATACCCTCAAAAACCTTTCTATTTCGCATTTTCCATATGTACCACAGTATGGTAGAAAGAATACCCCCTTGGTGGTAGTTCATCTTGTCAAGCATGTCCATGATCCAATCTCCCACATTTTTGTATGATCTATTATGCACTTCCAAACGCAGGACTGACATTTTCCACACCATTTGAGCCCAATGACAGTCGAGGAAGACATGGTCTGTGGTCTCATAATCTTCCCCACATGTTTCACATATTGGATCAACATTCATCCCACGCTTGCATAAATTCACTTTCGTGGGAAGGGCATCACGCCAGGCTCGCCAAGTGAGGTGTTTTACCCTTGGGATAGCCTCTGTCTTCCATATTGATAAGGCTCGCCCATTTCTTTCCCATGAGCTCTCTTCCGTGTGTCCGTTTCCATTTTTCTTCAAGTCTCTTGCTAGCCAATATGCCGAGCGAACAGTGAACATCCCATTTTTGGTGAGCCTCCATTCGAGGGCGTCATTTTCTGGATGATCACTTAAAGGGATAGACAAGATCCTTCGCTTTATATCCTCCGGGAAGCACAAGTCTAGCAAGTCCACCCTCCAATCGCGTGATACTTCATCTATGAGCTCATGCACAGTTGCATCCTCATTCAAAAAATTTGGGGGTTATAGGATCTTTCCATTGCCTGGTGGGGGTAACCAACTATCCCGTCAAATCTTGATGTTTCTACCCGACCCCACTCTCCAAGATGACCCTACTTTGATCAAGTCACGCGCCTCCAGTACACTACGCCAGGTATAACTGGGTTGGAAACCAACCTTTGCGTTCCAGAAGTCACTGTTCGGGATGTACCGCGCCTTCAAAACTCGTGAAGCCAGAGAATCCGGGTCCCGCACTAACCTCCACGCTTGTTTTGCAAGAAGACCGTGGTTAAAGCAGTTGAAATCTCGAAAGCCCAGACCCCCACCTTTCTTTGGGTTACATAGGTTGTCCCAGGAAATCCAATTTATACTTCGCTCGTGTCCATTTCCCCACCATAACCTTCTACAAGCACTCACCACTTGTTCACATATTGCCATGGGTATTTTGAAGCATTGCATAGCATACATCAGAATCGCCTGGATCACCGCTTTTATAAGGATTTCCTTCCCCGCCTTAGACAGTGTTTTCTCCTTCCAACCTTTGAGCTTTTTCCAAACCCGGTCTTGGATGTTGTGGAAGACTCGTTTCTTTGAATGACCTATGTATGTAGGCATTCCAAGATACTTCTCATGTGATTCCACAGCCTTATATCCCAAACTCTCTTGGAGCATTTTCTTCATTTGATCGCTCACGTTTCGGCTATAGGAGATCTCTGACTTATCCACATTAATCATTTGACCCGAGGCAAGCTCGTAAAGGCGGAGGATTTCCTGTACTTGTAGTGCTTCTTCCACCGTTGCTCTCACAAACAGGATGCTGTCATCTGCAAAGAAAAGATGAGATACAATCGGGGCATTTCTAGCAATCTTAATACCATGTAGAAGTTTCTGGTCCACCCTGTGCCTAATGAGAGCAGAGAGCCCCTCTGCACAAATCAGAAAAAGATAGGGTGATATAGGGTCACCCTGGCGCAGGCCCCTATGGGGTATCACACCGTCCGATTGGTTGCCATTAGGCCTGGCAATTTCTGACTCGACCCGATAACCCGCCTGAAATTTCTGGGTTTTGAACATGATTTTTTCAACTAAACCCGAAGTATACCGAACCCGAAAATTAGCGGGTCAAACCCGACCCGCCCGTTTGACCCGAAAATTTAACTTTTTGAGTTAAACTTTATTCAAATTTGTGACTTTGCATTCAAAATTTTAACTATTAAACTATAAGCGCAACTTATTTATTTGTTATTTCTCTTATTTAAGTTAAAATAGTTACAATAATCTATCCTTGCTAGAAGATAATCATATTTTATTATGTATATTGTATAAAAAGTAGTATTTAGAGACCATTTTTTTTAAAAAAAGGCGAAAAATGTCGCAATCATAACCCGTTGGGTTGACCCGAAACCGAAATACACCGCCTGTATTTTCCCGAACCCGAAATACACCTGACCCGTATTTACCCGAACCCGATATACGACCGACCCGAAACCGCCCGCCCGACCGAATTGACAGGTCTAGTTGCCATTGACGAATACTTGGTAAGTCACTGTGGATACACATCTTATAATAAGCTCTATGACAATTCTATCAAAACCCAAGGCCTCCATCAGAGGTGCTAGAATCCTTAACATCCTTACTAATTTGTCATTATCTATATTCTAGATTTTTCTTACATTATCTCTTAGTATATCTAGAATATTCTATGATATTTTTTCACATAATATCCTAGATTTTCTTATAGATCTCTCTAGTAATTCTTTCATGATTTTTCTAGATTAATATTTCCAACAGAAGATTATTCTTGGCGGTGTGTAGCAGGACAATTGGTTGACAGTTTGCCTTTCTGTTGTCTTACAGCTGCTGAGGAATTGGCATTGTAATTGTAGTTCATTTGTTTAGAACAGATGTGTGTCTGTCATATTGGAGTATATGCAATGCTCTAAATGTCCCACATCGATAAGGATGACACGCACAAATCGAGAAATGGTCCAAATTTTTTTGGCGAAATCTTGGATTTTTTTTGATTCCAGAAACAGTTATTGCTTTTAATTCCACTGTATTTTTCGTATAAAGAACATTTCCTTGTTCATGTTACATCTAATGTTGCTTTATGAGATTACTTGTTCATCTTTAGTGTAATTGTTTGATCGCACCTACAATTTATTGCTTCTGATTCTGCTGTATAATGAGCATTTGCTTGCTGTAATATGTTCTGTAGAATTTGCACAATCTTTGTGTTTGGCAATAGTAGGT
The DNA here is from genome assembly GCA_029582165.1 of Portulaca oleracea. NCBI lineage: Eukaryota > Viridiplantae > Streptophyta > Magnoliopsida > Caryophyllales > Portulacaceae > Portulaca > Portulaca oleracea. The sequence continues at coordinate 10,275,092 of CM055872.1, read as the reverse complement.
GAAATGAATCAAACCTTCAAGAATTTAAAAGAGTGGGGTCTGAATTGGTCAAAGGCAAAGCAACCGGCACTTACACAATATGCTTTGTATAATTTTTGTGTTTGGCATAAACTACTGTTGCCAAGTTGCTGTGACCATCAAGTGGCAAATGAGCGAACGAGTATGATTCACACACACATCAAATGACTTACAAATGCAAAGGAAGATTAGTGTTTGGTGTAGCGTTTAACGTATTGACCAAGTCAAAACTCTAATTGCATAAATGTTAGCGTTCGGTAAGCTAGCGTTTTGAGAAGCGTTTAGCATTTTGAGGAGCGTTTTGTGAAACGTTAATAACGTTAACGTTTAGCGTTTGGAGTAGCGTTTCATATTTTTCAGTCACAAAATACCCTTTAAAAATTTTATCTTTGGAAATTATCGATATCCTTTTATGTCATTTCACATTAATCTGTTAATTCAACCGCTAAATTTACCGAACACAATTCTTATTTAACAGCCATCCGCTATCCGCTACTTAAACCGCTATCCGCTGCTTAAACCGTTATCCGCTACATAAACCTCTATCCACTATCTAAAACGCTAATTTTGCCGAACAGGGCCTTAAGCTGATGACGCATGGTCTTTACCTCTATGCATATTGATAAGTGAAAACCGGAAAGCAATCTTTTTTGTTAATTGTCTGTTGATTCACTTTGTAATTGAAAGAATTTCCTGTTATAGTTGTATTGATTAGAGAGTTACATGCGCATAGAAGATAAACATGGTTGATCTTTCTCCCCTTTTTTTGTGGATGTACTGTTTCTTCTAACTACCGTTTGCTTGTACCTTTGTGGTTTGTGCCTAGTATTCCATTTGCTCAACTTGATTGATCATTATACAGATGTTGATTTATATAGAGCTTGTGTAGTGGATAACCATAGATGATTTTGCTTACTGTCCCACATAAGGAGGAGAAAAGAAGAAGCTGAATAGTCAGCATATAAAACCAGGTTCTTAATATGTAGAAAAGCATACTTTTCTCGGCCTTTTGGCTAAGATCAAGTGTAGTATATGTTCTTATCAGTTTAATATCTGATACGTGGGCCATCGACCCACAATGATATTAAATTAATTTTTTTAGGGGGAGGGTTCGCCACAGTAGCTTCATAGCTTGCTGCTGGGATCCTCGAGTGTTGCCTATATGTTGCACTACAGCATGGACCTGGCACACCCCACCAATCCAGTATAATGTTATTGAGTTTTCTCTAAGGTATTATTTATTACTTGTGGTTTTAGTTTTTTTTTTTAATTTTTATGAAGCATTTTAGAATTGACTGCTGGATGTCATCTCAATAACATAGTGTTTTTTTGGTTAAAAGATGAACGTTTTCCTTTTGCATTAGAGAATTTGTAAAAATTTGTCTAAACCCATGTCCAACCTATACAATCATTATGATCAGACTAAAATTCCAGCTGTTTCTCCTGATTTTGTATTCATGTTGAGTTGTGGTCAATCTTTTAAATTGCTGCACAATTGTCTTTTCTTTCTTGTTGAAGGAATGTGATTCAACTGATATGTGATATCTTCTGCTTCAAAAACACCGATTTTCTTGAGCTATTTTCTGGCTGTCTCATACTCTCATGTAAATAGTAATGACTATCACTCGAAGTACCTTGTTCATCAATAAATCTTCACGTACATCAAACAATTCAGAAACTTGCCTGGTTCAGAGATTCATCAATCAATTTTCTCACCAGCTTGTTCTGTTGGTAAGATATTCATGTACTTTTCCTCCTTATCTACATAAATTTATGCTTCACTTCAATTTATTTGAAGCTTGATAGTCTATGTTGTTTCTTTAGTGTTTAAAGTCACACAGCTTGAGATAGTGGGTATATATAAGGTGCCAGTAATATTGAGGTTTTGAGTGTTTAGAAGTATTCCCGCATCGGGGGAAATAAGCAAGTGAGACACCAAACAGTATAAAATAACTTGCACCACTGCCTAATTCCTCACGCAGCCACGCAGTGTGCACAGAGCGAACTATTCTTTCGCCTTTTACTAAAGAATATTGTGTGCTCGCTGCATTAAGTGACATACATTAATTTTTGGAGTAAGCTTCCAAAGGAGGCTTCCATCAACACAAGTATAAGTTTCTCTTATTAATCTTTTGCAGTTTACTTTGACTCATTTATTCAACTGATATCTTCTGCTTCAAAAACACCAATTTTCTTGAGCTGTTTCCTAGCTGTCTCATGTAATTAGTATTGATTGACTATCACTCAAAGTCCAGTGAAACAAAGGAACAACTCCGGTGAAACAAAGGAATCCATGCCTTTGACAATAGCAACATATTTGGTAAATTTCCAAAAGCTAAACAAATCAGAGTGGCGCAGCGGAAGCGTGGTGGGCCCATAACCCCTAGGTCCCAGGATCGAAACCTGGCTCTGATAATAGAGTAGCTTCCTGCCCATTATTTGTTTTTGCTGTTGTTTTTTATTTGTTTCATATTGTCAGGACTCAGGAGCAGAAACAAATCAGAGTATAGGGCAAATGAATCAATGACAGCACCACAGAAACAAATAGTGGCCAAGATTTCTTCTTAATGATAATGGTGTCTGTATAAGGTCAGTATAAATGACATATAGGTTGGTTTTGGTTTGTGGTCATGCTCCTTAGTCTCGGCAGTTATCGCGTGATTTGCAAGTGACCTTTTCTTTGTATTATGTTTTCTGCTATTCCTTATCTGTTTGCAAATTCTGATTTATTATTTGCAGACTGTAACATTTTTTTTCAGAATATTGCCAAAAGCCTCTGAGATTTGATTATTGCAATGTGCAGGCGAATATGACTTCTTACCTGCATAAGACGGTAAAAGGAAATGCTGGAATTTCGAAGAAATAAATAAAGGTACAAATCACTGAAGGAGGGATACGTTTCTCGGCCTTTTAGCTAAGAGCAATTGTAGTATCTGTTCTTACCAGTTTAATATATGATATGTTGGGCTATAGCATTAGAAAATTTGTACAAAATCATCTAACCATGTACAATCATCATGGTCAGACTAATTTTCAGGTAATTTTGTTGTACAGCTCTTTTTCTATGCTTCTTTTTTTTGTAAAGATAATACTATGTGATTCTTCACAACTGATAAATATCTGCACAATTGATTACCCTGTTGAATTTTCTGTGATCAACAGCTTGTAATGCTACAGATATAACTGAAATCAATCTTCACCGACATCAAACAATTCAGAAACATGCCTGGTTCAGAGATTCTGCACTCCGAAGCCCCGGTGCATGTCTTTATAAACCATACCTTGTTTCTCACCAGCTCGTTCTGTTGGTAAGATATTCATGTACTTTTCTTGCTTATCTACTTCAATCTATGCTTCACTTCAATTTATTTGAAGCTTAATAGTCTCTGTGGCTTCTTTAGTGTTTAGAAGTCACACAGCTTGAGATTGTGGGTAGATATAAGGTGGCAGCAGTACTGAGGTTTCTTTAGTGTTTAGAAGTATTCCCACATTGGGCGAAATAAGCAAGTGAGACACCACACAATATAAAATAGCTTGCTCCACTACCTAATTCCTCACGCAGCCACGCAGTTAGCATAGAGCGAACTATTCTTTCGCCTTTTACTAAAGAATACCGTGTGTTCGCTGCATTAGGTGACATACGTTAATTTTTGGAGGAAGCTTCCAAAGGAGGCTTCCATCAACTCAAGTATAATTTTCTCTTGTTAATCTTTTGTAGTTAACTTTCACTCATTTGCCGGAGATAGATTACATTCATTACAATGACTGTCCAAAAAATTTAACATTAAGATTAATCTGAATTGACAATATTACTACCAGAACAAGCAACATCATAAGTTATCAACAGAGTGAAATGTGCATATCAGCATGCCTAGCTAGAAGACACCAGTTTAAGCTTCAATGGAAAGCACAGGGTAATGCCTGAGATGGACCATCCTCTAGCAATACCAAACATGGCAATCAAGGCTTACAACAAAATTCGATGACAAAAATCAACATCAAATTCTTAACATTGAACTACAACTGCACGGATTCATTTTTTTTTTTTTTTGTATGTGTGTGTGGGGGGGGGGGGGATTTTTAATGTCTGAAGTACTTCCAAAGACGCCTCTTCATATAATGATGCAACAGCTTTGCAGTTTTCCAAGGGCTTATCTCCTCTGTGTTATTAAATTCGGTATGAAAGACAAAAGAGCATTCAGTAGTGAATGAACAAATCACACCACACTGTAGTATATTACACCTTTTTAGTTGAACCAACTACCTAACCTGTCCTGGCAGAAAGTTCACAACAACCTAGGTATTGACAGACACTATCCTTAAATTGTCTGATCATTCAACTTTCCACAACACAGTTCGGAAAGCATCTGATGACAAAAGAATGCAAACCAATTCAAAAAGACGTGCAACTGCAAGAAGACCTAAATACGTCAGGGGATCATCAATTTGAAAATATGGACTAAAAATTGAGCCAGTTAGACATATCAGTCGATATGGCTTGAAGGTGATACTGAAAGGATCACAACAAAAATCAACAAATGCAATCTCACTAAGTGGTGTTTTGAGAATTTTATTTGTCCCACATTAGTGGTCTACCAATGTTTCGCTTACTCTATGTGAATAAAAGACAAAGGACACACCTTGTTGAAAGCATCTTTGCGCTTGGGGCAATGACGCAGCTAGTGAGGTAATAGCCGAGGCGCGTCAATTGCTGGTTGAAAACTATTTCCAAACCCCCTCTTCGGCCTCGGCTTGACCTTGGCCGTTGAGAATTTTGGGAAGGGATCCTTCGCAAGAGGGTAAAGCCCTACAATGCAAAGTTTAAGAGATTTTATTGTTTGACTAGCTTGTTGAGTAAATTGTTTGTTTAGTCATTTAATCTGAATATTTGCAAATTCTATTGTGTAACTTTCTTTTATACTTTGTTGATATTCTATCTGCACACATGAAACACATCACATCACTGTTTGACATCAAATGAACTATATAAATTCTATTAGGACTTTAATAGTTGATGAATATGGGGGATGATAATGGAATGTCGATTTTAAGCAATATAACCTTGGAAGATGACATTCTTGATGATATTGATGTCGAGGTTGAGCGCTTAAAAGGATTATTGGCAAGGATATAGGCGTGAGTTTCCTCGAGGACTCACCCAAGTGAAGTTGATCTTTTGTGATCGTTGTCGATTGAGAAAGTTTTTTTGGTTGTAGTTGATCCTTGCTGTATTGCTATGTTTAGCTGTTTTTCCGCAGGCTTGTATCTTTTGATGTGCAATGTTTGCTGTTTTGTATTGCGGTTTTGCAGTATTTTGCGAACTTTTAAGCTTTTGGCTTGCAATAATAAAAAAAAATGACGCTATGTTTGTCAGGTGTTTGCTTATGTGTTCATCAACTGGACATCAAAAATGGATGAAATGAATCAAACCTTCAAGAATTCAAAAGAAATGAAAAATGGATGAAATGAATCAATATACTTTAGTTTGCTCTCCTATCTCCTAATGCAGGCAATCATAATTCCCAGGGTTCATGCCTCATTTGGAGTGTTTTATCTAGGAAGACATCAGATGACTTACAAGTGCAAATGAAGATTAGCATTGTTATATAAGTATGATTGACACATCCTTTACTTAAGTTAATGGATGCCTCCATAACCCTACGCGTATTGATAAATGAAAATCAGTAAGCAATCCTTTTCAAAAAATTACTATGAGGTACCCTAATTTCTGGTAAAATGTTTTTCTGGTTCCCCAACTTTTCAAAACTAATTCTGAGGTACCCTTGCTCTTTGGGTTAGTAATTATTTGATATTTTTTCGGCCATTAATTTTATTAAGTGACCAAAATACTCTTGTTCTTCCCTTCTTGAAGAAATACCCTTGAAGAAGAAGAATGAAGATATTTTGGTCATTTTATAAAATTAATGGCCGGAAAAGCACCAAATAATTACTAACCCAAAAAGTAAGGGTACCTCAAAATTAGTTTTGAAAAGTTGAGGTACCAGAAAAACATTTCATCAAAAGTTAGGATACCTCATAGTAATTTTTTTTTAATCCTTTTTGCTAATTGTCAGCTGTTTCACTTCTTAATGAAAGAATTTCCTAGTTGCATTGATTAGATGTCCTCGTGGAGTTTTGTGCCATTTTCAATGGGTGCTACATGCGCACATAATTTATTGAGAAATTGGATTCTAATAATCCTTACTTTTGCAAATTGGATGACAATAATCCCTACTTTAAATTTGTATTCTGGTGGTCCAAAAAAAATAAAATTGTACTGTAGTGGGACATAATCTAGAGTATACCCTAAATATCATAGATTTTGTGTCGCATTTGATTCAAAACTTTGTATAGCACTTTACCGTGATTTTTAATGAATTTACAGCAATTCTCCCAATTTTTTTGAATTTTTTTTGAATTTTTTATGATTTTTTCAATTTTATTCTTTTTAAAAAAATCATATTAATTGCTCTGAATCTCAAAAAAATAATTTAAAAAATGTTTTAGCAACTACACTTCATTACCTATCTGGGGGCACGAACGAAAAAAACAAAAACAATATAGGGTAGGCATGAAAAAAATAAAAAGAATGTGGTGATGGATTTGGTACCACTATAATACAATTTTATTTTTTTTGGACCACCAAAATACAAATTGAAAGTAGGGATTATTGCCATCTAATTTTCAAAAGTAGGGATTATTAAAATCCAATTTCCCTAATTTATTATTGAAATATTTTGGCTTGATTTCTTTACCGGACTCTTTTTTTCCAGAATAAGTTCAATTTAGAAAAATGAGTTTAGAAAGTCTATTAAAATGTTCATGCAAAAAATACTTATGAAGGTAAAGTTCTGTTAAAAAGTTTATGCAAAAAAACTCTTACAAAAGGTTGAAGAAAAAGTTTAGGCAAAATAAACTGATATAAGACATATGGGTGCTTTCTTTTAAGGCAGAGGGTCTGTCGTGTTCTATGGAATCCTCGACCATTGCCATGTTAGGACACTAGAATTGATTATTTCTGCTAGTGAAGTTATGAATTATTGCTAACCTAGGACTTACTATATGCTTGTACAATCTGATTGGCAGGACTTAAGCCCTGTTCTTTTATGCGGTATTTTGCGGAATGGTGTGGTGGGGTGTGGTGGAATTGTGGCGGATATGGTGGAATTGTGGTGGATTATTGGTAGGTGGGGTAGGTGGGGAGAGAGGATGTAAAAAGTAGAGGAAAAAAGTGAGGAGAGAGAAAAGTAATGATTTGCGGTAAAATGTGGCGGATTGTGGCAAACTGCGGTAGGCTGTGGCACCGCAGTTTGCCAACCGCAGAAAAGAACAGACCTTTAGTGTTATTCAATTTGGATTAGACTATGTTCTTTTTAAGGTTTTGTTAATTGAACTATTGTTTTGCCTCCAATTTTAATTTACAACTTTCCCTATGGTGTGTTTGGTTGCATGAGTTTCTTAGGAAAGTTAGTCAACTTTTTCTAATGGTGTGTTTGGTTCATGGAGTTTCCTAGGAAAGTTTTTAACTTTCCCAAATTCACCAAATTTCCCATGTTTGGTTGTAAAATAAGAATAGGAAAGTTTTATGGTGGGTCTCAATATTTTCCCATGTTAGATGGAAAATGTTTCCCATGGGAGGGGTTGAGAAAGTTTGTTTCCTATGGGAAAGGGAAAGGATTTTAATCAAACTTTCCAAAATACCCCAAAAAACTATTTTATAAATAAAAAAAATGAGGGTAATTTAGACATTCCTACAAACTTTTCTACAGACTTTCCTATAATTTCAAGTGAATCAAACAATGTGAATTATTTTTCGCATGAAAAACTTTTCCAATAAAAACTTTCCCATAGAAAACTTTCCCAGTAAATATTTTCCTGGGAAAGAACCAAACACACCATAATAAGTTAACTAACTTTCCCATGTTCAGGAGTAAAAATAGATTGGGAAAATTTTTAAGTAGAACCCACAATTTCCCTATGGATCATGGTGAAAACTTTCCCAAAGGGGTGTGTGGGAAAGTTTCTTTCCCAAGTGAATGGGAAACATCATTAAAATTGAGTTACCCAAAATGCCCCCAAAAAATTAGAAAAATGATAAGAAAGGTGGGGAAATAAAAAATAAATAAGGGTAGTATAGACATTTCAAACATTTTTCCTTATGAAAGTTAAAGTTTCAACCAAACACTGTAAAAATTTTCCTACATACTTTCCTAGGATTTTAGATGTAAACCAAACACAGTGAAATATACTTTCTCAGGAAAATATTTCTCAGAAAAAATTTTCTTGGGATTCTACCAAACGCACCATAGTTGTACTTGTATTATAAGATTGTGAACATGTCAATGTTTTGAAGGAGGTGAAATGATATGCTTTTGCCACTTCAGTTCTCACAGCAAATAACTGTGGCTTTAGAAACCTGAATAGTCTGACAACAATTATACTGCTGCTCTGTTTAGATTTTTTGTACACTGCTCTCTCAAGAGCTCCACTTCAATTCCGGTAAAAGGCGAATATTTTACTTTTGCAAGAGGAAATGTGCAAAATGGTGGTCGATAAATTGCCAAATTCTCCTCTTAAGAGTTAAAACAATCTGTTATTCTTCATAAGTGTAAATTTTTGTTTGTCTGACATTCAGAGAATGCAGCAAATGACTCATACCTCATTTACCCATTGTCAACCTTCAATCTTCACCCACATCAACTGATCTTCCTTTTTCAATACAAGTGACAATTACAACACAATAAGCATTATATCATGCATTAAAAAAATTACAAAGGATTTATATAGAGTTGGGTTAGGGGCCGCGCGAACGTAGCCCCCACAAGGCCACTATCACAAATTATGACGTACGTTATCCCACTTTAGGAAGACGTTAGGCATGCATCCCTCCCAAGTGCAATGGAGGCCATCTACCTAGGCCATGGACCTTCATGATCGCTCATTGTCCCCGTTCAGGTAAGTGTCTTGTTGTTTTATATCTTCCTTATATACTAATCTCTCTATTCCACTTTGACTATTCTGTCGATACGGCATAGGATTCTAGCTCATGAGATTCCATCAGTTAACTTGCTCCATTTTCCAATATGAAGATGGAACTCTAATTCTTCTAGGTATACAAGCTCTTCTAGTGCACTGTGGTAGATATAATGAGATTCAAGTCAATCATCTTAATTTCGGTTGAGTAACCCGTCAGTGAATATGTTGTTTTGAGGTGGTCATGAAACTGATATACCCATCAGTTGTACTTTTTTTGCTTCTGTGAAGGTAATGGAGTGTGTCGATAGTTTGAGTAGCTGATCTTTTTCCAGTTTAGATTGTAATGGACCAAAGGAAACAACCTTTGTAAACTGTTTCTGCTTCATTCCCTGGGGTGAGCGGGACCGGGATGCCGGTAATTTTCGGAGGTCCCGGTCCCGGTCCCGTTTGTGATCGGGAGCAAAGATTTGCTCCCACTCCCGGTCCTACCGGGACCGGGAAATCAACCGGGAATTTCTAGTCTCGGTTTTCTAATTTTTTTCTCCCATTATTTGATTTATTTCAATTAAAAACCAATATAAATTATTTGTTTACATAATCACTTTTCCCAAATTAAAATTACGCAGTATCTAATACATAACTTTTTTTTATCCGAAAAAATACGGTAAGTTCGAAATAGTAATAAATAAAATAATTCTAAAGAGCAAACACAAGTTTAAATTAAACAAGTTTATCAAACATCATGAAATCACTTAATTTAAATTATATATATATATATATATATATATATATATATATATATATATATATATATATATATATAGGATAATTGGATTCTAATAATCCCTACTTTGATTAATTGACAATGAATCAGACTTTCACTTTGTATTCTAGTGGTCCAAAAATAAATAAAATTGGATTGTAGTGGGATATTTTCAAGGGAATCATAGATTTTGTGTTGCATTTGATTTAAAACTTAATATAACACTTTACAATGATTTTTAATGAATTTACAGCGTTTCTCCCAATTTTTTTTCATTTTTTTACTATTTTTTACGATTTTTTTACTTTTGTTATTTTTAAAAAATCATAATAATTATTCGGAGTCTCAAAAAAATAATTTAAAAAATGTTTTAGAAACTGCAATTCATTAACTTTCTAGAGGCAGGAACGAAAAAAACAAAAACAATAGTGTAGGAATGAAAAAAATAAGAAGAATGTGGAGATGGATTTGGTACCACTAAAATCCAATTTTATTTATTTTTGGACCACCAGAATACAAAGTGAAAGTACGGTCCACCATTGTCCAATTAGTGAAAGTAGGAATTATTAGAATCCAATTATCCTATATATATATATATATATATATATATATATATATATATAAACCGGGAATTGGGACCGGGAAATAAAGTTAATTCCCACTCCCGTTCCCGTTGTTGGCTAGGACTTCATTTTAAGTCCCACTCCCGGTCGCGCTCCCACTGGGAACGGGATTTTGGGACCAGGACTGGACCGAGAGCGGGATGGGACCGGGATTCCCAGAATTTTTGCTCACCCCTAGTAAGTAATGAATTTTTTTTATATCTTAGGCTAATCGTCTCTCTGAATTCAGAGGCACTACTGCTACGTCAGATTCGCCCACCCTGCTTTACTTTTGCAACGAAACTTTTGGGGTATTGGACTGTTGAACTTGTGAGGGTAATGGAATCGATATGTACATACGCCTGCAACCCGCGTTCCGGGAAAAAGTGTTCCGAAGTCAAAACTAGACTAAATTTGTTTAAAATTAGCGACCCATATTCCGGGACTACGACCCAGGAAGTGTCCCTAGTAACTATGGTCTGTATTATGGTCACTATGAAATCATATCAGTACTTTTGATTCAAGAGCAATAAGTCGTTTGTCAAGGTTGCGATGCTTAAGGTATTCAACAACTACTTAGGTTGATTCTTTACAATGAGGAATGACAGATGTATAGTGTTGGGCACTCACAACCTGATACTCTAGCCACTAGGGCTAAGAGGAGAGCCCTTTCCTGACAAGTATTTAGTTTCTGTTTGTACTGTCTACGCTACCGAAAAAAAAAATTGCTTAAACAATTATTGCCTCTGATTCCACCATATTAATATACCAAGCCCAGGCCCTCCATTAGTAAGGAAACCCATAATTTCATGCCAAATCAAAGGACAAAAGAGGTGTGAAGGGTCTAGAAGAGTCTACATGTACCATTGCCTTATCATCATCATCATCACTATAGCCAATGGTCTTGTACTTCAAAAGATTAGTTAGGATGATGGACATTTCAAGGGTCCCTCATCTTAGGATAAATAAAATGATATGACATGAATCTATATATTGATATGACATGTGGATATGACATGTTGGTAATAAGTTAGAATCGGTCTTTTTAAATCATAAAATTGAAGGTAAAATCATTGTATCGAACACTCTCATAATAGTGTTTGACAACAACTTATAGATATTAACTGGTAACTGTTTGAATTAACTGTTAGATTTAACTGTCTTCAAGTAGTTTTTTTTTAAGACGACAAACTTATTGAATTCAAAAAGCTCATATGAAAAATTACTTACCAAACAACTAAATTTTTTTTAATCCAAAAATTAAATGCTACCCCAAAAAAAACTGATTACCAAATGCCCCCTATCTCATCTGGACGGAATTTCTGAGTATTAGTTCTGGTTTAACCATCCATCAACAATAACTCAGAAGCTCATGTTTTCTTTCTTTCTTTTAAGTTAAAAACTTGAACCTTTCATTTCAAGGCATGGACTCAAAACTTTCTGGTGAGTAGTAAATTAGCACAAGTTAACATATGCAAACATCATACACCACAACAACAGACTGTTTTCATATGTCCATACTCCATATTATAACAGTTATAATCTCTCCCACATACTATACAATATCCACCATTCATTTCAGATGGTCTTTTTTTTTCTTTTTTTTTTTCAACCCCTCTTGTGATTCACACTTCCTGAAAGACCCACACCAACAACAGGTCCACATTCAAACCCTGCACCAGGATGCACAGAATCATACTGCTTCCTACAACCCGGACACCGCGCGTCCACCTCGAGAATCCTCTTGTGGCAGAACAAGCAGAGCCGAAACCCGCACGCGCACGGCAGGAAACTCGAGTCCGTCTTGTCAAACTCCTCGCAACAAATCGGGCATGCCGAAGGCGAAGTCTCCGGTTCCTCTGAAACGACGACAACAGCAGTCCTTTGCCAGGCGAATCTCGTGGAGGATGACCTAAAACTATCTGAACTCGAATTAGATGAATTCTTCCTATTATTATTATACATTTGCGCGTTTCTCTTGTACTTCCCGGTCGCAGTGACCCTCGGGAGGGTCCGGGGGCGGGAAGTGTCGTCCGGGGCCCACGCTCGAGGGTTCCTAAAATGCCCCTTGAACGGCGGTCCGATATCTGGTTCTGACAGAGGCGGCTGTTGTTTGTTGGGTGTGTTCGAAGAGGGGAGGGCGTCTGACATGGCGTCCCAGTTATGTAGGCAGCCGTAATCTCTGTCTCCTTCCTCGCTGCTGCTGCTGAAGCTGGAGCTGGAGCTGCTGGTTCTCCTTCGGGGGGTGGCGGTGCTTGTCCGGAGTGCAAAGTTGTGCCCTGATGAGCAGTAATGGGTGGGACCCAGACCCGTCTTCTTGTTAAGGGGTTCAAACTCGCGCCCGCCGTCGTCCATGGGCTTGGGGACGGTTGTGGGATGTGCGTCGGAGTCTATCTTGCATCCCTTGTTCTTGACTGCGGAAGAAGAAAGATCCGATTTCAAAGAAATGTCGAAACATGCATATAGTCATGAACTCACGATGCACGAATCAACAACAAACTCCCAGGGGAACCACGCGTAAGTGCGGTCTGGGGGGTACAACAATGTAGGTAGCCTTCTCCGTGAACTGAAGTTCATAGAGAGGCGGCCATGATTAATGAACCTAGCAGGGGCAAAAGTTTCAAATTTGGACAATTCGGACAAAATACCCAAACTCGAACCCCTCTTGAATTTCAATTTTGGACACTTTGTGACGTCCAAACTCAGACCCAAATTTGTCCGAATATGTCCAAACCCGAATCTACCCTAAATTTACACAGTTTCCACATTTTGCCTGAATTTCAAATTCAGGTTAGGGTTCGAACACTGTCCAAATATGTTCGAACCTGAATTTGACACAAAACTCCGACAAAACCCAAATTTCTTACCCCAAACCCAAACCCCACCAGATCTTGCAAATGGACGTCACCAAATTTAAAATTCGGCCAAAAATTGATACCAAACCCAGTTTAGTTCGGGTCAGACAAATTATGCGGATTTTCGTCAGCCCTAAATGAATCATGACAGCAAAATCATATGGTTCAAATCTGGGTAAATTGTTTTCAGGAACCAGAAAGTACCCAATTGAGATGTTTTCCTTAAATCCCAATTCAGCAAAACTTCCAACAGAAACAGCAGAGATAACATTGAATCAAAAAGAAAACACATAACCAAAACATCAGATATCTATCTCTTTCACAATTGTCAAATTTATTACCACTTTCTTTAGCTAAAAGATCAACAATTCAACATCCACCCGAAAGCAGTATACCCAAAAGCAGAAATTTTTCCCACCCAAAAAAATAATTAAAGAGGGAAATCAGCAAGTTGTGAGATAATAATAAAAAAAACATTAAGTTGAAAAAATGATAAAATCAAAGAAACGTACCTTGAGAAACCCATTGTTCTCTTCGAACATCAACCTTGTTCTGTTTAACTTTCCCAAATCTACTTCCCTGTTTTTCAAACATCAAATTAAACCCAGAACAAAAATCATCCAAAAAATTCAACATTAACACGAATTCATCATGCAAATCCCCCAAATCAAGGACCCAGAACAAAAATTATCGAAAAAAAATTCAACATTGTTACCAATTCGCCATGCAAATACCCCAAATCAAGAACCCAGAACAAAAATTATCGAAAAATTCAACATTAATACGAATTCATCATGCAAATACCCCAAATCAGAAACCCAGAACAAAACTTATCGAAAAAAACAACATTACTACCAATTCGTCATGCAAATACCCCAAATCAAAAGCCCTTTCACAAAAGAGCTGAAAAAATTACTCACCTCGTTCTGCAAATAAAAAACCCAGAACAAAAATCATCGGAAAAAATTCAACGCTATTACGAATTCGCCACGCAAATCCCCCAAATCGAAACCCCAGAACACAAATCATCGAAAAGTTTCAACATTACAACGAATTCGCCATGCAAATCCCCCAATCGAAAATCCAGAACAACAAATCATCGAAAAAATTCAACATCATTACAAATTCGCCATGCAAATCCCCCAAATCAAAAGCTCTTTCACAAGAGAGCTGAAAAAATTCACCATCATTACAAATTCGCCATGCAAATCCCTCAAATCAAAAGCTCTTTCTCAAAAAAGCTGAAAAAACTACTTACCTTTTTCTTCTTCGCAGAATCTCTTGCAAAAGCAGATATACGAGGATTAGCAATGGCATCGGAACCCATATTCGCCCAATTCGAAGAACAACAAACAAATCGAAACCCTAATTTGCTCGGAAGATGAGAAAAACGACGACAAAATTGAAAATTGATGAGGAGAGAGAATGGAAGAGAGGAGACGAGAGGGATTCCGTTGATTTAGCGCACCACAAATTTAAGAATCTCTTTTTTTGGAGGGATGTCTGAATTTTATACGTGTATTTATAGATAAAATAAATAAATTTTACAGAGGAGGATTAATTACCTAAACACCCTTTAAGATCTGTCATATTTACGCAACGTTCACGTTATCTGCTCTCACTTTTTCGCTGTACCCTTGCAACGCTCGCTATTGTTTTTCTTTTTATTTTTAAACTTTTCCACAATTTAAGCTATTTTTTGGCGAAAAAGGATTAAAAGGAACCTGTATTTTTGTGTAATTATTTTAAAGATATTATATTTTGATAAATAATTGTGATACGATATTATTTTTGTTGTAATTATTTATTAAGGACCTATTTTTCGGCCAAAAAACGTAGGAAACATTGATTTTTGTGTTTAGAGTTGTTTTAATTAAAGTCAACTATCATTTAATTTCAAACCTCAATGTTTAGTGTTGGCCAAAGTTACACAACCCTAATCAACAACAAATTTTGTAATTAATGTTTGTGCGTCAGAAGATAGGTCGAGTGAGGACTTTTTAGTTTTATTTTGATTTTTTTTTAGGTTAATTATTGTATTTACAATTGGAAAATTAGAGGACGTAGAAGGGTGCGTTTGGTTGGTCAATAACCTCGGGGAAATGATCAATTTTCCCGGGACTTATTTTCTCCATGTTTGGGTATGGGTTGACCTTGGGAAAAGTTTCACGGTGGGTCCACCACTTTCTTCATTTTCCAAGGGAAATTTTTCCTTAGGGGGCTAAGGGAAATTTTTCCAAGGAAAACTTCCCATAGTAAATTTTCACCGAGAAAATTTTCATGGAATTCCTACCAAACGCTCTCTAAGGAAAAGATAAGACAAAATCTTTCCATAAACAAGACAAAATTCTTTTCAAATACTACTAACAAAAAAGAAATTCATTACCCAGTAAGTAAAAGTAAAGGAAATAAATATATATTTTTCCGACCCAAGTAGAAAGAAAATAGATATGTTTTGCTTTTCTTTGCCTTAGATGTAATAACTAGAATCTTTATAATTGACACAGTTTTTCTTAAACTAAGGCACCGTTCTTTTATATGGTGGAATTGCGGTGCGGTAAATTGGGGTGAAAAATAATAAATAGGTGTTGATATTAGTGAAAAGGTAAATAGTAGATTGCGGTAGATTGTGGTGAATTGCGGTAGATTGTGGTAGGTTGCGGAAAATTGTGGTGCAGTAAGTTGCGATACCTCATTAAAGAACAGTGCCTAAACATCTTATTCAAAACTTGTACTATTTTCTTTTTTTATATAATTTGGGTTGATATTTGATAAATACCAAATTAAGTATATTATAAGATAAAACAATTAGTGAAAGCGACTGTAGGCTAATTTGTAACATTGAGGTCCATTACTTTGACATGGTGCAAATATCTCTACCAGTGTCGATAAATAAGCTAAACTGTAATTATTATAATCGATATTAATCTTTAATCGATCCATACAACAATAATATCAATGTATGTTGTCCCATTTTAATAGGTACAAAGGAATTCGAATATGAAAAAAGATTCATTTATTAAAAGAAATGATAACTAAGTGACAATCAATCTTACTTCCATGCTCCCAACAAATGTTTAAGTGTTTAAGGAAATAAAATATATTTATCAGTGAAACCTATAGAGTTGACTTATAAAGTTCGTCAATGATTACTCATAAAATAAATAACTAGTAAATATATGGAATTGACTTGATCTAAAAGCTATATATAAAAAATTTTACCTCGACGTTTGCAAAAAAAGAAAAAAAAATTACCTCGACAAATATTGTTATTTATGAAAGAATTTATTAGAGCTGACAAAATTTGTCCGACTCGAAGTATCCGAATTGTCCGACTCGGAAAAAATCGGGTTTGGACAAAGATTTTTCGTCCAAATTTTGATATTGACCGAATATTTGGACATAAAATTTCTCTTTTTCTATTGTCCGAACCTGATTTTAGCTTCCTCCAAATTGTCCAACAAGGTTTGGCCCGAAATAAAACCGGGTCTAGACATGAATTTCTCGTCCAAATTTTGGCATTGTCCGAACCCAAATTTACCCGGACCCGAGTTTTTGCCACAGCTAGAAATTATTGGCGAAAGTAGCAGTAGTCGAAGGCGTTAATAAGTCGGTGAATTGTTTAGGTTAAAAAAAAAAAAAAGAGTATAAGAGGCAATAAGTGAAGCAAGTGGTTTGGGGTTACGTTGTTGCACGTTGATGTTTGCTTAAACATTGCATGGTTTTATAGAGGTAGTCGGCAATGCATTGCAACATTTGTTTTTGTTTTGTTTTTTGTTGTTTTTTTGGGACACAAGATTGTTGTTGTATTTTTGCTTACTATGCTAGATTTTGCTAGTGCATGAACCTGTCTTTGCTTCTTGTTATTTATTTTTATTTTTTTGAGGAGAAGGGGATATAAATTACTACCTCCGTTCTTTTTATTTATTATTTACGGTTTTCAGTGTCAATTTTTAATTAATAATTTTTAATAAAAAAAATTTATAAAAAAATATAATATTATACTTTTATAATAGTATTTTTTATAACGAATCTAATGACATAAATTTTGTATGATGAATCGTTATATAAATTAAGATATTAACGGTCAAAGTCTTTAATACAATTCTCTAAGCGACATATAAATAAAAATGGAGGGAGTAATTGATACACATGCGTGAAGCATTTATTTCATTGTGAATGTCTTAAAGTTTTCTATTTTCTTGTGCTTCCTTTTTTGTATGTGTTTTTCTAAGTGTATGGAAAGGCTGGTTGAAGTTAGAATTGGTAAATTTATGTTAGAAAAGGTTGAAAAAGACATTTTGATGTAGAAAGCATCCTGACAAATTAGCTCAGGAGAAGGGTTCCATCACAAAGGTGTAATGTTAATAAATCTTACCTTATATTTTTACAAGATGCTACATTTATTAAAAATATAATATACAAAGCATTATATAAATTTAGGCACTTTATAAAGTGTATATAACAGTGGGTATAGAAGGATAGAAAAATGTCGTCAATATGTAGCATCATAAAGAACAAGGTCATAAGAGTTTTAGGTATATTTATTAGGTCCAAATTCCTCATTTCTCATTAGGGTTTTTGACCCCAAGGGATGAATCACATAGTAAATGGACCATAAAGTTTCAAGAATACGAAACAAAATGTTCAAAAAAAATTAAAATTGATATTTTTCATAAATTGAAACCCCATAATATTACTTGAAATGTTATGATTCCGCGCGATAACCCTCGAATACCTTCCTTATCTCAAACTAGTATGGGCCACCAAGTACGTTGATGTAGGTCCACATACCATATAAGATTAATATTCCCCTTTTCAATTATTTACCCTCTCTAAAAATTATTTCTAGCAGGAAGTATATTTTCTACATTTTTGGATTTGATGTATTCCTAATTGAAGATGATTGATGATTACCTTGGAATGATAAGTTTCTATTAAAGAGATATACATCATTATCACCTGAAGTAGGTCTTGAAGTTGAATATTAGGTTTTCAGTTTATTGGCCTAATTTTCTATTAAAAGTAGACATATATCATCACCACCTACAGTGAATTTTGAACTGAACCAGATAAGGATAGTAACATGCAGAATAATCAAGTAGTGTTAAAGGAAGAAGAAAATAAAAATATGAGTGTTCTTATTTTATTTTACTCATGTTAACTAAATATGAATAATGTTAACAGCCAAAATCAGATGTTAAAAAAACCAAAACCAATATTCCAAAATCTTATCCAAACCCTAGGGTAATATATGGAGGAGTCAGGTGTATCAATTTTACCTCCCCCTGTTCTTTTATGCAGTTGGTATAGTGCAGAAATGGTGCGGTATAATGAGAATATATTAAGTGCAGTAAAGCGTGGAATTGTATGGTAAAATTTATAAAAGGTGTGGTCGAGAAAGAATGTGAAAAGTAATGTGGAAACATAGAGTAATATGGTGAGTTGTACCGCACTGCACCGTACAAAAAATCAGGGCCTAAATTTTTCAATTTAGTGAGACTTTTAACCCAAGATTTAGAAATTATTTGTTATCTACTCCTTTCTTAAAGAAGGCACATGAAGTTTAATAAAACATTTTACCTTGACCCAATACAATCTAAGTGGATAAAATTTAATCTTTTCCAACTATCCAGTTTACAATACTGACACCTTTTGACCATATAAAGCCCCAAAAGGATGCAAAAACAAAAGGGGAGGTAATTCAAATATAGAATTCTCAAATTCTAGGTCTAACACTCTTCACTTCAGTACATCCCACTGTACATCTATAATGTAGCCAGAAGAAGCTTAACTTGAAACTGTAACACTGAAACACATACCCCATAAACATCCAAGGGTACACATTTCATATAAAACTGAAATAATCCTACAATTATAGACACCCTTGTCCTTGAAGAGCTATTTTTCATCTTCCTATGTACAATATCTCTTGCCCTAAAATAAACTCCTGCAGAGATGATCATGAATGATGAGGGTAATAATTGCGCCGTAGAGATAGATTCAGCTGTTTTTCTTTTATTGAGTGAAGAATTTCTTCAAGGGATTTGTATGATGATGGGTCAGCAAATTTTAATCAGCAAGTTAGCCTGATAAGAACTTGTGAAAACGGCGCACCCTTGCTTGGTTGAGTCTCGTGCATTGATCGGATGACAAACTTTTCCTCTTCCTCTTTGGCCGGAACAGGAAATCTTCGGTGTCCAGAACATAAGATATCTAGAGGTTGAAGAAGATCCCATCATATCATTAGACAGAAATGCAGAAATACTTAGCTATGTTCTTTTAGTGGGTATGTAGAAGTTCGATAAAATAAAGTTCGGTAGGTCTGAGTAGGTTTACGTAGGAGTACACAACAGGTAATGAGTTTTTTCAGAAGCAGGAAAGTTTAGGTAGATTTAGCTAGAAAATAGTACTCCCTCCGTTCCATATTAATTGTCATCATTTTAATTTTCACAGTCTCCAATGTCACTCTTTACTTGATAATTTTTTACCTAATATGTTATTAACAATTGCAATATTATACTTTCATGATAGTATTTTTTGTTATGAATCTAATGATCGTAATTTTATTTAGCAACTCATGTTGAGAAATTTATGGTCAAAATTTTGAAATTTACTACACGATTTCCAAAGACGACAATTAATATGGAGCGGAGGGAGTAGAATTGGTAAGAATGTGTAAAAGTTGGGTTGTGGGTAGTTTACATTGTGAAAGAATAGGGTTCCCTTAAACCACATATAAAATTGTCTCCCAAAATATTGAAAAATCAAGCCATATGGTAGTTTTCAGTTTCAAACAGAATATAGGTTAGTAGTAAGGTTACCTTGGATGAGTTGCAAGCTACTTTCAATTCCAAGCCATTGAAGAGTTCAACATCTTCCATGGCTTCTGTTGTTGCTGAATATTCATCCAGACCAGCATACATACGTTTGCTACTGCATTTGAGGTGAGGGACATGCCGGTACCAAATTGAGAGTTGAGAAAGTTGGGTCACGATTTAGGGGTAAGATTACTACTAAAGAACAAAACAACACGAGTTTACTGCAGAAACATAGAGAGTCGTACCTCTGAAGCATAACGCCCGGAGACTCGTTTATTCTAGAGACGACTGCAAGCAAATAATTGAACAGATATGCTGCAAAACTGGGCTCTATAGAAACTGCCACCATGTCAGCTTTCTCATTTCCATGATCCATCAGCTGGACCGACAAGCAAGAAGGCGAAGAAGACTAGCACAAAATAAAAATCAATTGATTTTAATCGCACGTACTACACTGTCGCTCAAAATCTAATAGCGATATGCTGAACATTACATTTGAGAGCAAAGGCAAGGTTCTTACAAATTCAAAGCGGTATATATTCTCATCGGGAAGTATGACACGAGCATTGTCGTGATAAACTGAGTCATTGAACTTCCCACGTGTTCGGGATTTCTCGTACTCATGTAGTTGGAGAACTTTATTGTCCATTTCATCATCTGCAACAGCTTGAAGCTGTAGGAAAGAAGGTTAGGAAAGGTTATGATAAACTGCATAAAATTTCACACGGATGCTTTTGCTGCCCTAATTTTCATGTAGATAATATGCTGTTTTATTGTGCAGAACTTTGATCATGAATATGATTATGAACTAAATAGCCTTTTTTGGCTTTGAATAATAATAGGTAAAGGTTAGTAAAGGCAAATGGAAGGTGGTTCTTCGTCCTACATACATAGCAGTTAAGGACTCCATACCTGCTTAACAAGTTTATATATCAATTTGTCCAGTGTGAATAACACATAAGACTGGTTCCCCAAAGTTTCTCGGCAATCATCCTCAAACTTGGCATTATCAGATGTACCATCCAGCAAGCGGTAGAGGGAATTCATAAAACTGCATGACCCAAGCGACAACCAATCAGTAAACTAGTATGTAGTATCAATGCAACTCAAATGCATAAGATTTATTTAACTTTTGTTACCTTGAATAAGGATCTGAAGGGCTCACATCTTTTGAATTTCTCGATCTTGTTTCACAAGATATTGAGCTCATTTTTGCGCTCAATATCCTTGCATACAGTATCTGACAAGCCAACAGCAGAGATTATGTAACTCCAACTATTTTCCATTGAACAATATTAAGTTGGAAACATTGACATGGATTCAATATGTGGCTGTTCAGCGACAAATGACCGCATGAAAAAGGTGGGCAAATTGCATTTTGATTCCCAATGACCACATGAAAAAAGTGAGCAAATTGCATTGTCATCCCACAATCACCAAGAGCGATTCCTAACCCACATTTTGAACCCACTGACAAGTTAGTCATTGGGACTACTGGGTAGGTAGTCCAGAGACTACTCAATAAACCCCCCCCCCCCCTTCCCAGGCGAGATCAATGGCAAACGAGAAGGAAATGAGAGATGCACTTACCTGGTGAAGCCTAAATAGGACATAGAAACTGTCATTTCCGTAGAAAACCCTAGAATCTTTCTTTTTGCCATCTTGTGAATCCAAAGACGAATACTTTGCTAAGGGCTTAACAGCCAACAAGAAACTGTACGATAATGGTAATGTGGTCCCATCTCTCATGTGGTTCAACTCAATGCCACCTTCATTCTCAACCTTACCTTCAAGATCTCCACCATCTTCCCGAGAGCACTCATCACCAGCAGATCCACTGCGTGACACACCATCACCAGCCACAGAAGCATTTTCACTGTCATCATCATCATCATCATCCTCATCATCATCGCCACCATCTCCATCACTGTTCACCCCTTTAACCCCCACATTGCCATCTTGGCATTTGTGGTTTTCCACACCTACTTTTTCTTTGGACTCAGCCCCGGTACCTGCCTCTCCATATGTGGCAGTGTTGTCCTCATCGACGTCACCATTAGGGGATAATTCACCCTCTTCTTTCTCAACATTGGAATGCCCCACAGCTTCCTCAGGAACCTATAGATTCAGAAGGAATAACAACTAGAGTATCAGATCATATAACATGTTAAAACGTGTAACAACTGACACTGCTAGTTTTTCTATATAAATATGGGATAAACCAAGAGCAGATACCCCTAATGATGGCTGGATGGCATCAATATTTGACACGGACTCGTGAACATTATTTTGCGGTGTTGAACTGGAGCTGAGTAATTGCTCGGGTACTCTATCAGTAGCAATAGCCTCATTCTGGCTCTTTGTTTGGGTATTATTGTTTGATAAATTTTCTCTACAAGTTGCATCTGAGCCGCATACGCTACCCCCTCTATTTGTAGCACCAACATCACTATTTCCTGCGGCTCCTACACTATTTCCTGCAGCTTGATTAGAAGCTTTAAAATCTTCAACGCCACCAACTCCATGGGATCGCAAACAAACCCCGAGCATTGGCTCCATAAAGGAAGTCCAAATTTTCATGACTTTGTCCAAGTGCTCTTTGGTTGTGCAAACCTCCTCACATGAAAATTTTATTAATTTGTACAAATCTTCATGAATGGCACTATCAGAATACTCGAACTTCAAATGCGGAACAATTCGCCTTCTGTTTCCAGCAGCAATAGCCATAAGAATGTCATCCTCTTCCTGCAGTGTCTTTTTAATTTCTCTGATCTCAGCAATTAAGGCTGCCAGCAACAAAAAATATGAATCAAACTTCATAACAGGTAAACACATTCTAGCAAGCCTAGAAATGACAGAGCATCATTGCAAAGCAGGGGGGAAAAAAAGTAGAGCGCATGAACCTAGTACTCCATTTCTAATGGTTCTGACATCCTCAATTCTCTCCAACCCCAACCCAAAAACATGGATTCAAAATGTGGTTGATCCAAACAGATGCATTAGAAAGGTCTGGAGTTTGATGAAACCCCGCGGTGATAGCCAATATAGAACGTGATTGCCGCATTAGAGTAAAACTTTCACACCTTTCGAAACTGAAAAACGCGACCGAGGCCACATTTTGAATCACTGCCCCCAAACAACCCAAAAAACACTTTCAGGGAGATTCATTTACAAAGACAATTCCTTTGTGACCTAAAACTCGGATCGCAATCCAACTCATAGCTAGTGATCCTACATCGCCAACCACAATTTGACACCGAGCTTCTCAATTGAAAAAGTTGATTTGTATTGATATTGACAAGCATTTTTCCCAGATCCATCTTATCGTTCTTGAAAATTTACACGAATTAGTTGTTTAGAAAGAAAGCATGTGTGCTTCTAAAAACCGACATATTAGTTTCACAGCTACTGACAAGACCAGGACACAGACTCACAGTCAAATCAGAAACTTCTGGGCCTTTCTTATGTAATAATGACCCAACACATCACAGCAACATGATGCAGACTCTTTCTACTATATTCTAAAATTTAAGATTCTCCATTTGATCTCTTAACAGGTTTTGAGATCGAGTAGCAGAAACAAACACTAGGAAATCCCCTAGGTATCCTGTTACTCTTTTCACACGGCGGATCACACTAGTACCAGGTATTCATTCAACTTTTAGAACTAAACGGAAGATGATGCATGGAATATGTGAAATAGATATCACAACAAATAACTTACACTTGGAGCTCAAGTTCTTGGAATCTTGCTGCTTGAAATAGAAGCTTCGATGATCAAGGGATTTGTAGTGATTTTTGGCATAGACCTCAGCCCACACCTTATTAAAATCTGCGCGGCACTTTGTCCACTCATCTTGTTTCTGCTTAATGCGAGTGAGGATGATTGGCAATCCAACGGCTGGAGTTCTACGTAACATGTCAAGGACATCCAAACCATGGTCACCATAAAGTCGCTCAATGCACCTTAAGTTGAGAGCTACAAGCGAGGGAGGAGACACACCCAAAAAAAAAAACCCATTAAGTAAATAAAGACAGCTTAGTTAAGGATTTGCACTGATAATGCTAGATATGGCAGGGGGGAAAACACCATACGTGTAAAGTAGTCCTCAATGTGAATAGGACCATCCTCACTGACAATGTTATTATGAATGTCGTTCAACAGATCTTGTGCTCGTTTGGCAGTTGACCTCACAGATTCCAGCAACATGTCCAACTCAAACCTAAAAACGTGATGCCAGATTTCATGATTGAGATCAAATTATTGATAAAGGAAAACCGCGCAACATATTTAGGCACAAGAAAGCACACACCACTAATATCACATAAATAGATTCACTATAAGACACTACAAATACACGGTCAATTGAAGTGGAAACATAAGGTTTTTACATGCAAACCAACAAAAGTTACTTCTTACCTGTCATCTTCACATCTAAAAAGACTATCCTCGTATTGGTTTCTGCGCATGTGTTTAAATGAGTAATCCTCACTTCCGGAGGTCACAGAGACCCAATGATCATTCAACACTTGTGCATCCTCTTCAGTTCGCTGGCTTACAGTAGGTATTGGGTACTGTTGCATGCAGGCAACCACAGTACATTAGTGCTGAGCCCACACATACAGCATCCAACAATAACTCAAAGGATAGAACCATACATCATCAGGCAAAAGCCGATAGCTCGGGGTACAGCGTTCACAATCAGAAAGATCAAGTTCTTGGATGGATTTAGAAATATAATCCCTATTCAGCTTTTCTTTAGATGGCTCAATCTCACGTTTGGGTGCTTTGTCTTTGTCCTCTACCTTCACTGATCGTGAGTTATTGGTATCATTCAACAGAGACTCTGCAGTAAATCAACACCTTGTTTAACTAGATTCAATATGATCAACAAGATATATAACATAACATAAACCAACAAGATCAATAAGAGTATTCATATTTGTCTTCAAGAACCCTATCTACACATAAGAAACCCGTAGGGACAAAAACACATCTATCAAATACTCATCTACACTCCTGCATCCAGAAGGAATGAAGGCTTGTAATATTACATACTTTTGTTCATGACGCCAGCGAGAAATTCATCTGCACATAGAAAGCAGAATATTTAAAGGGTGGAAAACGAAAAATGTACACCAGTTCAGGTTTCCCTCAAGAATAGAACATTGCATAATATAATGACAACAATTCAATGGTTAGTGGGTTACCAATATTCTCACATCGCTCCACAAATTCACTGAATCCTTCCATCAGATCAGGAAACTTTCCCAAGACATCAGCAACCTAAAGTGAAGAAGCAATAGATGAATATACTCGTACAATTGTTAGGACCTCCACAATCAGCTAACACTGGTAGTAGCTAACATAATTTCAAACTCCTCTGAAATCAGCTAAGAGTGGCAAACACAATTTACTTCTCTATTAAACTACTTGTTTGAGCGAAAATTAATTTTTTTTCCTTTAGGATATCTCAAAGTAACTATCCTCTCGAAACAAAGGATTACTCATTGAACCCTGCCGTTCACGCTCTAGGGCAAAGCAATCCAATGTCCGAAGTGGGCAGAAGTTTGTGTGATAGAGAGATATCCACCCTTTACCACACAGTCATCGCGAAAATATCAGACTCTACATCCACCGCCTCTCAAGGTGCTCTCTCAAATGCCTCAACACGAAAATTATACTAGTAGCAAACTCTGCTACCATTGGGTATAGATCATTATTGTTTCCATAATTGCATTCTTATGTCATAGAACATGCAACGATCACATCCTTCGATAAGTCCCACACATCAGCAACTATTAGTAGGATGAAGAACATCACTACTGCAGTAACAGCAAAATCATAGCTATGATAACATATCAAACATGGTAATTACCAATCTTATTAAGGAACATTGAATATTGCCAAATAAACGAATCCCTGAGGTGAAACAGTTGATTCTTTACCAAGCAGTTGGAAATATGAATCAAACACTTAGATAGTGAATCATTATAGGACTTAAAGAAGATGTAGAATGTGGCAAAAGGCAGGACAAGATAAACTAAACACGAGGCTTTACGAGCAAGATATCAACAAAGAGACCAGAAAAGCATACCAAACTCTGTAATTCATTTCTCGTAATTATCTCCGAGCTGTACATATGCAGACACTTCAAGAAGGCCTGATAATCACCTGAGTTGCCCAGTTTTTCCTTGACCTTCTCGCAGAACATGAATTCTTGGGTGTACAAGCCTAGTATACAATTTAAGTAGAACAGGGCAAAGTTGGACACATGAGAGAAAAGTTACATGGAGATAGAACAGTTAAGTGTTGTCACTTGTCAGGCAATTGAACAGATGGCATGAATACATTGAACTGAATGACATGTAAGCCATGTTGAGTTGATGAATAAAGACAAGGATTTTGTTAAAAGGCTTTTCATTCTTTACAGAGTAGCTCTTCTACATTCATTTATAAAATAGAATCTAAAATCATCAAACTCATAAACGACATGCAAGAATACAGCTAAATCATACATCAACAATGAAAAAAAATACAAGATAGCTCAGTTCATTATTGGTGATATCGTCATACATGAGTTTCAACTTTCAGCAACAGCCAAAGGAAACTGGGATGACAATATCATCACACTAATGATTTCCACCACAGCATCAACAAGTCAACATACATTTAATTTATCAAACATTCTCTTCATAAACATTGTTGCCCACAAGACCCCTGGAACTTGGTATAGCCACTTGGAGATTTCAAGCAAGACAAAAGGATGTCAAATCAATCACAATATGGCTAAGGGATGCAAATGAACAGGAAATAATCACAATGTACATAAGAATTACACATGCCAATAGAAGAAAAGTATCCAGTAGAATTACCCTTAAAAGAATTTTTACCATCAGATGTTGCCACAATAGGCCTTGCTCCAACACCTTCAACCTTGCGGACATGCTTCCTTTTGTCAGAATGACACTGAATAGTTGGATCCTTGTCGTTCTCTTGCTCAGGTTCCCTATTACGATCTTGATGGTCCTTATCTCGTTTCCTTGAATCCTTGTTCAACTTTGTAGCTTTTCCATCCTCCAAACCAGTACGGTCCGTAATAGCCTCGTGCTCATGGGAAGAACTGACCCTATCCTTCTGCAAGCGCTGCTGACAAAGTTGGTTGACACATGTTAGCCAATCAAGAAAATCTTAATGGAATGTAATTGAACCTTAACTAAAGTCAGATTACCTTGTCTGCATGTCGCAGTGGAAGTACAGTTGGGCTTCTTTCATGGGGTGGGAAATCTCTTCGATGGCGACCAGTTGTTCCTGATGAGTTATCAGGTAAAAATCGAGTGAACTCTTCCAGCAGATCAGGGTGTTCTTCAAAAAGCTGTGAAACCTGCAAAAGCATTGGAAAATGCCAAAGAAATTAACACGAGAAGTAAGCAAACGTTTAGATGTGAGTCAAGCTGATGATCTGTCATAAAAGAATACATGATTGAATTGCTGAGAATAATGCCAAAGCTTTTACCTCGTCATAAACTTCAGTGATAGTTTTGTGCTCTTTACGATACATATTCAGAATCTCAAGAAAAGACTTATATACTCGGTCATCATTATGAAATCGTTTCTGCAGTGGCAAAGAAAGATACAATTAAAACAAAGCTCCAACAGCAACTACTGGGATTCCCAACACATTGATCCATCACCTTTATCTTGTTGACAAAACCAATAGCCTCTTCGAACTCCACCACCTTTTTCGGTGCAGGTCCCTCGTCATCAAGAGTGATCTCATAGCCCTTGGGTAGAAAGGTATTAAACCCATAAATGAGGTAATTATGGCCTTTGAATAATTCCTTCACCCGAGCTATTACGCCCTGAGTGTCTATTCTGCATACGAGAATGAGCTATGTTACATAGATGCATCTCTTGAAGCGCTAGAAACAAGGAAAGTACTTGAAACAGGTATTCAAGTCTTCTAGATGTGTCTCCAGTTTAGACTTAGACCCTTTTAACGGTGAGAAGGTGAAGTTGGATTAGGAGTAAATTCCACCATGTTGATGGATTGAGCAAGGAGAAAGATAGGCAAAGAGCAGGATACAGAGACAAAGAGGTGGGAAATAGACACACACCAAAAAAAAAAAAAAAAAAAAAAATTGAGGGACTGATGAAGTTGCTCAACTAGTGAGGGATTGACTAACTATCTCAATTGAGACTCCAATCAGTGATTGCCACATCATTTCCAAGGAAACAATGACTCAATGTTGCAATTACTCTTATTGAATCTTACACCAAGTTTCCATCCCCCCTTCAAAAGTCTAGTAGGATGAATCCAACAGAAACGGAGATGGAAAATATAAGAGACCAACTGAGCAATTAACAAAGTGAACTGACAAGTGATGACTACATCCAACACTGTGCTACGAAACAGTGGCAGTTTTCTATGTAAGCAGATAAATCCACAGGATTGAAACAAGAAAGATTTACCTTTGACTCTTAAAATCTTTCATGACCTCAAGGAACTGCTCATATTTTTCCTTTTGGTCCTGAAACATTTCCTTCACTTGTTTGAGATACTGAAGGGCATCATCGGTGGTCAATTTTTGTCCAGCGCCGCCACCTCCCCCAGTGTGTTGGGATTGACCATGTCTTCACACAAAACACAGAAAAATCAGCCAAAGTCACACGCCGTTACAATCATAAACTACATTCACCACCAAGGCTTCCCACAGTCCCACCTCACTTGATCACATTCTCAATTTTTGAAACAGTTCAAAAGTACAACAGTAACAACAACAAACTCCCAAAGGAAACACATCCGAACGCAGTCTGGGAAATCCAAATGTAGGCAACCTTCCCCATGAACGGATATTCATAGACAGACCATGGACCCACAAAACACCTTTCGAAAACCACTTTGAAAACCAATTTAGAAACTAAAAGCAACCCAAATGTAAAAATCATTTGAAAGACCGGCACCAGTTCAGAAGTACCGAAACCAAAACCAATACTCCGAAATCCCACCCAAGCAAGGTACAGAGGGGTTGGATGTAGCAGTTTTATGCCTAAATTTTGCAATTTAGGGAGATTGCTTCCAGTTGACCTTGAACCAGTTCAAAAGTAAAAACCCTAAATACCCAGATAAGTAGAGTCCACTAATTTTCAACTCCCAAAAAAGTAAGTAAAATACCAAAATTCCTGACCACAATTTGGTGGCTGGCCTCAACAAACACTGGGATTGCACTCAAAACTACACCATTATCATAAGTCTCAGTAATTACAAGTACAACTCAACAATTCTCAACCTACAGCATGAAATTAGGGCACAAACCCCTTGCTTGCTTCAATTCAAGATATCCCATACAACACATACTTTGCATGAAACAATCAAAAAATGATCAACTAAAGTACTGCAAGCAGATTTCTTACACTTTCCACAAAACTCACAAACCATTCATCATATCATATCATATAACAAACATCATATCATATCATATAACAAAAAAAAAGAAAGAAAGAACTTACGATTCTCCTCGAGAAGTTCCAACCGGTCGTTTGAATTGAGAACCACTATTGCTCTCCTCCCGTAGTCTCTTCATTCCTGCACTTCAATCAAACCTCACAAATTCCATCAAACCACACAAATTCACCCAAAAATCCACATGTAAATTCAACTCAACTTCGAACACGTAATTAAAGACGGAGAATTACAAACAAAAAAATGAATAAACCTTCGCAAGTGACCGAATTTAGATCCGAAATTGAGCAGCAGAAAACAATGCTTTGATTAGCAGCAAGAAAACCCCAATTGCTGCTCAATTCACATCAAATTTGGCACCAAAAACTTTGTGTGTACAGTTGCTTCTCCCTAGTTTAACCCCCGAACTAAAATGTTTGCAAGAAAAAGTGAATTTAGGGGAAGAAAGATTGAAGAACACAAGTTCGAAAAAGAGGAGAAAAGAATTGGACTTTGGGAGAAGAAAAATAGGTGACAAATTGGGGACGAGGAGAGAGAGTGAGAAAAATTAGGGGGGGAAAGATTGAACTAGATTTTGAGAAAAAATTTGTTACGTGAATCGAATTGCAGTACATAGGCTGGTTTAAGAATGTCTAGGCCTGTGTTGAATGATATTTATAAATTTTGATTATTAATTAATCATGAATGCAAAAAATTACTCAGAGTACTCTATCTGGAGAAACTATTTTCCGATATCCCAACTTTTCAAAACTATTTGGAGAAATTATTTATCCTTCTTAAGGGGTATTTCTTCCAAAATGGAAGAACAAACGTATTTCGGTCACTTAACCAAATTGATGACCGGAAAAACACTTAATAATTTCTAACCCAAAAATTAAAGATGCCCCAAAATGAGTTTTGAAAAGTTGGAGTACCTGAGATAACTGAGAAACATTTCACCAAAAGTTAGGGTACCTATGAGTAATTTTTTATTATAATAGAATACAGTATCAAATTACTGTCGTTAAAAAAATATCCTACCAAAAATTATTATAATATTAACTCTATATTGTAACTCGTTGTTATTTGTGACTAATTAACGGAAAAAAACTTAGTTAAATTAACAAATATTTTGGGGAGAAGATAGTAGTTTGTGTGTTGCTTTTACCCTAAAAAAGAAAGAATGTCTAGGTCTGTTTTCTAAGTAATTATATTGTTAATTTAAATAAAGGAAATATAACTAATTAGATTGTTAATTTAAAGAAAGGAAATAAAATTGGTGTCACTTTTTCTAAGTAATTATATTGTTAACTATAAAAAAAATCATAATATAACTAATTATATTGTTAGTACAATAATATAATTAATTATAATGATAATTTTAAATAATAAAGATTCATAATATAATTAGTTATATTGTTAACAAAAAAAATTTTTTTTGTAAAATTCATAACATATTTTGAAGAAAGAAAACCAAAAAAACAGTTCTTTTTCTTAAAGCAAATGATAATATAACTATTTATTATTTATTACTAATTGTAATTAATTAATTGATCATCAACTTATAAGCATGGATAAGTATTGATCATCATCCATCAACACTAATCAGTCTTCATCAACATTAATCAGTCCTCATCAACATTAATCGACAATAAGGTACTTATCATAAGTCAAGACGAATGTACCATAAATATGTAAAAATGCACTACTTGCTCATATTCGCCTCATTATCACTCCTATATTGCTAGAGATAGTAATTCTCAAAAACCTTACCAATTGAGTTAATGGATCATTGAATCTTAGAATACAAGCACCCATGAAATAACAATCCAACAACTAACATAAGCCCTAATAAACTCGATTTGGAAACTAAATTATCACACTCCTAAAAGCTAAACTAGTTGAAAAACAATGATTCAAATCCTAAAACTTCATTTGTAGCAACCAATAAATATTGACATGAATGATGACCAAATTTTGAATACGCAACATTTAGGTTGATGCTCCTTATCCTGTTTCCTCCTCGAGCACTTGTGCTTCTTCGCTTCATTTTCATCGTTTAAGGAAGAAATTTGAGATTTACGTTCATAATCATGGGAAGAAAGAGCCCTATTTGTTGATGAGTCATTTGGTAAAAACTGATTGAACTCTATCAGCAAATCGGGATGATTTTTGAAAAGTTGTTTAACCTGCATGTACAAAGCAAACATGCAACAATGTCAAAGAAAATAACGCATGCAAGATTAGTTAAAAAGTAAATAAAAATTTTACTAAGCATCTTATTAGTAGGAGCCTTTGGACATTTCAAAACAACAGCAGCAACAACAACAATAATAATAACAATAATAATACATAATGAAATTGTTGAACATAACATCAAACTTACCTCCTTATCAACTTGATCAACAGTCATATACTTCTCATCATACATTCTCATTATTTCAAGAAAAGACTTGTAGACTTGAATATCATTTTGAAATCGATTCTGTAGTAATAAAAATGGAAAAACTTAGAACAATGTTTCAACAAATAATAGCTATTGGAATTGCAAATACATAAATATGGTAAAAAAAATATCACCTTTATCTTGTTGATGAAATCAATAGCCTCTTCAAACTGCTTCTTTTTTTGTGGAGGCTGCTCATCATCATCAAGGACAATCTCATTGGCCCTCGGTAGAAAGATTTTGAGTCCATAAATTAGGCGATTGTGTCCTTTAAATAATTCCTTCACTCGTGCTACAAAATCCTCAGTACTAGTTCTGTATAAAAAATGAGTAATATATGTTATTCGAATACATACATAAAAAATGATAACAACTTTCTATGTATATTAGTTATGCGAAGAAGTTGAGTGAAGATTTAGTTGGACGTTCGCTTATGAGAAGAGACGTTTAGCAGTCTCACTCATCTTGTAAAGAATAAAAATAGACAACCCAAAACAGAGCTTGCAAAATGAATGACCAGAAAGACAAGGTATAGTTCAACTGAAACGGAATGGACAATACTAAAACAAAACAAACAACAAACAAAGCAAAATACAACTCAAAAAACTTGAAAAAGATAAGTTTTTAATGGTTTACAAAATGAAGTTAAAGTCTAGACTTAAGCAATTTGACCAAACGGGTCAAATTGACCAAACACAACAAAAATACTCGAGTCCAAATTAGGATCAAAATTACAATTACTTTACCTTTGTTGCCTATGATCCTCCAAGATCTCAATGAAGTGGTCATATTTTTCCCTTTGATCCAAGAAGGTTTCCTTCACTTGTTTCAGATAATTATCCTCACAATATATAATTAGTTCTTGTACAACATTGTCACTTTCATTGTGTATCGTTTGCTCAACTCTTCACACAAAATACAAACTATATCAGTAACAAGTCGAGTAAGTAAGGTTAGGTAAAATTATGTAATAAGTTGTTTTAGAAGTAGAAAAATTATGTAGATTTAAGTAGACTTTATAACAAAAGGTGGAATCGGGTAAGAATACATAGAAAAATCAGGTAAGTAATTTAGATAGAACAAAAGAAAAGTGACGTAGATTATGAATTTAGGTTTTAAGAAAAGTGAATTGAGTAGGAGTACACAGAAAAATATTACAGATAATTTACCCTAGGACTATATTTAAAACACAAACCACAATGATGATAAAATTCTGGAACTCAAACATGGTAAAAAAATGAAAGCAACAGTCCCTAGCTAAACCCTAAGTATGTTGATAAATCTTGTTTACTCGACTTTAAAAAAAAAGTATATTCCCCAAACCGTTAACTAAGGGTGTGTTTGGTTGGTCAATAATTTCAGGGATATGGTCAATTTTCCCGGATTGCCTTATTTTCCCTATGTTGGATGCGAGTTGACTTTGGGAAAATTTTCAGGACGATGCTTTTCTCCATTTTCCAATGGAAATTTCCCTTAGGGGGGCTAAAAGAAATTTTTCCCTGAGAAAAATTTCCCTGTGATTCATACTAAACACTCCCTAAGAACTAAATTACCATGCAAAAGAAAATAATTAACATTGAGTTTCGAAATTAAGGTCACAATTAAGTATACACAAATAACATGCTGCATGAAATTAAGAAACAAAACTCTTGTTTCAGTATAGCATGCATGATCATCGCCTAGTACGTGAAAATTGTTCAAAATTTCTACCAAATTATTCTCTTGATTCCTCGATATTTGTCATTTTATATAATTTAAGTTTTTATTTACCAATATCACATTATTCACTGTTTTTCCTAAGTTTACCTCATGGTTTTATCATTCGCTTTGCACTTATATAACCAAAACAAAAATAATTTTGATAATATGCCAATCTACTACCTCCTTCTTGTCATTTTATCTATTATATATTAAATATTTCACAGTCTTCAATATATTTCTTTGATTAAAAATTACATTCACAATAAAATCTTCTCAAAAAGTTCACAACATTATAATCACACAGATGACTTTTTTTGTTATAAATCTAATGAGAGCATAGTCTGATAGTCATTAAAATCTTGATCCCGATCTACAATCCTACGATTTTATGATTCAAAATCATCGATGCGATTCTACTACCTACATTCCAATCCACAATCGTTAATTCCGAACCTAAGTACCTCATAGATCTGAGTTAAGATCCTGATTCGATTCGTTCTCAACCTTAATTGAAGTGATCGTTAAACCTAACTACCCTATAGATCCGAGTTACGATCCTGATTCTAACAACCTTGAATGAAAGTGAGTTTGTATACTAGAATATAATGTACAAACAGAAGTTAATGTTCAAAATTTACAAAATTTGACTGAAAGTTAAATATTCCCAATTAAAATCTCATATTAAACTAATAATCATTGTTTAGGTCACACCAAAGAAAAATTCGTAATTTCATGATGAACTATAGTTTTGAAAAGGTGGGAATAATAAATTAACATAAATCACATTAATTATGCAACAAATAAAAAAGAGAAAGAACTCACGATTCTCTTAGAAGAATAATTTCAGGAACAGGCCAACTTTTGGTCGCGCGGTGCATTTTCTTGATTTCTGCACTAATTAACAACAATCATCATAAATTAATTTCATCAAAAAATAGCATAATTAATCCACCAAAAACCATAACTAAATAATCTTACTCAATTTGGAAGAAACATAGTTTTCAAAAAACAATAATACTCCCTCCGCTCTATATTAATTGTCTTCTTTATAAATTATGCAGTCAAATTTTAAAATTTTTGACCATAAATATCCCAATATATACAATGAGTTGTCATATAAAATCATTAGCATTAGATTCGTGACGGAAAATACTGTCATAAAAGTATACTTTTCCCATTGTTAATAATGTATTACATAAGAATTTATCAATCAAAGAGTGACATTGAAAACTGTGAAAGTCAAAATTAATTACCACAATAATATGGAACAGACGGAGAAAGTATAATTCACGGCATGGATTGAACTTTTAGCATGATTCAGGTTTTGAATAATTAAAAACGAAGTAAAAACTGGAAAAAATATTATAACTCAAAGAAGAAGGAAAATACCTTGGATTATCTCAGTGTTTAAATAGATGAGATCTAATTAATCCACCAAATTTGTTTAATTGTTCCGAAGAATATTATAAAGTGGCTTGATTTTCGTATTTATAAGATAACGTAGGCGGTTAGATTTTATATATTGAGGGAAAAAAAAGGATTTTTGTAGGCATGTAGTTTAATGCTCATTAGGAGTCTAAATAATCTTGGATTCCATCAAAAAAAAAAAATCTTGGATTATTGTTGTGGATCTTGTGGTAGTCCAATTAATTTTTTTAAGAAAATTTGGTAGTCCAAATAATAGCTTAAAGACGTTCATTGAATTGTTTGTATTCAAATTAGGACTGTAAAAAAATTGTTTAGATCGAAAGTCTGGTTTAGTTTAACTATGACAAAAAAACAAATCGTCCAAGTTTTGACTTCAACTGATTTAATCGAAATTTTGGATACAATATTTCCATTTTTTTAGTGAATTCGATATTGACCCGTATTTAGATTTGTCTGAATTGTCTGACAAAAAAAAATCAAGTATAGAATATAAACTTTCCGTCTGTGCACAAAAATCAAGTAGAGAATGCCAATTAATATTGGTCATATTGGGTCCAATCTTTGCATAAAAGATATAATGTTTATTGATTTAGCAACACTAATTAATTAACTAAATTCCCAATTTCTTTGTTATGTTAGAATTGTATATAGGCCAAAAAAAAATCATCTTTAAAAAAATCATTGGTATATGCTCCTTTTTTTCATAATAATAGCCGTTTAAAAATGTTGGGGAATATCAAAGAAGTGCATAGATCAAAACATAATATCATGGACTAAATTATGTTTACCCTACCTAACATTTGTGGTAATAATTTTTGAACACCCGACATTTGTGAACTAATTTTCACCTTACCTGACATGAATGTGATTTTTAGTGGCAAAATCCAGTTACTTCTCATCAGAAATGAGAAAATGCAATAATGCCCCTATATGACTTTGTGAATGTATCATGTTGCCCATAATATTGAGAAGGAAATGACTTAAATGACCCTTTCATTGTTTTGTATAGAAAAAAGTGTGTCGAAACTCCAAATAGAAAACACCAACAGTCAATTCCTCTCACACTCTTCTTCTTCAACACTTCCCTGTTAATGTCATATGAATTAATATTAAGGGTAAAACTTCAATCGTATTTAATTGAAAGTCATATGAATTAATATTAAGGGTAAAAAAGTCAATTCATATTTATCTTTTTATGTTACGTCGGAAAATCCAACAAAAATCAATTATAAAATATCTTAGGAGGTTTAAATTTATGAACACTTAACGTCAGGTAAGATGAAAATTATTTCACAAATATCGAATGTGCAGGTAAATGTAATTTACTCTAATATCGCGACTTGACAATTTAATTACAAAGTTATTGATATTGTTTACAACTTAATTTACACCCCCTTACATTTACTGCTAAATACATTTTTGGCCAAACATGATGTTTTAGATCTAAATTGAATGAAACACTCGTGTCAAAATGCTTTACATGAATTTTTCTTGACTTTCTTACACCAAAGGCTTGGTAAGGTAAAATTATTTCCTAAATTTGGGGGTCCCAAAAATTATTTGAGTAAAAGTAAAGTAGAATAAATGTATATTTCTCATTATAGCAAAGGTAAAGAAATACAAAAATTAAGTTGCAAATAATATAGACAATTTTGTAATTACATTATCCTTAGGAATATACATGTGGGATATTCCTCAAAACAATATCATTTGTCATGAATAAATAAAGCTAAATATTTATACTTATAACCAATAATTGCGAGACACTTGACAAATACAAATGATTTTACTCACTTTTATATAATACTCCACCTCCATGCTATTGTACAATCGAAAACAATAAACATCTTGACACAAGATGGCTCTTAACCATCTTGAATTTCTTCTAAATCACTAATAAAGTGAAATGTAAGTGTATTTAAATCATTCTAAAGGTACGTTTCATTATTTTTAGGGTTACTACAACTTATAAACAATTATTTATTTATATTTATTTCATAAATATAAAACTATGTATGAAATGTGGATTTTCTACAATGATTGATAAAATTAGGCTATAATTATATTTTTTCACCTAGCTAATAAGTATAAATATATATAATTATTAAAGAAAATATTAATAAAAGTTACAAAAATGTGAAATATGAAAAATTCAAGTTGGTTAAAAACCATGTTGAGTCAAGATGGTTATCATGGTCCACAATATATCTGTGTCTTTAACTGGTTCAAGGTATCCCAATCGGACACATTAATTATAGATTTTAATCATAATAGTATTTTATCAAAAGTTGCAACATTGTACTATTTACACCATCTATTTAGCATTCACATTCTTGCATTTTCAATTCGAATGAAGCGAATATCCACCATGGATTGGATATTGATCTCTGAAGTTGAATATGTAGAACTATGTCAATCAAAAGCTTAACCTAATAGCTGAAAATCCAATGATGGTTTTATATTGTAACACACCCCTCACAGAAATGCACTAAGACTTAAAGTGTGGATGTTGCATAAACCGACTTAAAGTGTGGATACTGCAGAAACCCAACAATCCAGTATTCCAATTAGCAGAAATCGATGCCACATTTATAATTTTTCACTTCCCAAACAACAACTAGAGCATAATGCAATCCCAAAGAGATCATTTACATTTGTACACACAGAAACACACCAACAACAACTTGCAATATGTTCTTCAAATTGGCACACAGACAATTCACAATTTTCAGTTTTCACCAATGCTAACAAGTGTGTGTATCCCTATTATCTTACAAATTCACACTTACACCAAAACATGAATCACTCTCAGAACCATATAACATTTCAACAGTTTGCTTTATACACTCACCTTATTCTACACTAGTTTTAAGATACTACTTTATACATCTGCATAACCAAGCAGTGACCTGACTTGAAAATCCGCCCGAAAGTTTAGGACTTTGTACCGACCCGTGCTGAACCAACCCGGAACTGGCCCAAACCCGGCCCACCGCCCCCGACCCAAACCGCTGATTACCAAACCATCACCCACACTGCTGCAACACATATACTTACAAAAAGACAGTTTTCTGTGAGATATCGACCATAGCCACCAGGAATTGTTCATAAACCTGCGACCTGCATTCCGAAGTCAAAGCTAGACTAAATCTGTGTAAAAATTAGCGACCCGCGTTCCAGGACTAACAACCCGGTATACGTTCCTGGTAACTATGCTATTGACCTTGATTTTCAGCAGCAACCATGGCCTGATCTGAGCTACCCACTGCACTGTTTCCATTTACATAACAATCCACAATGGCAGGTTGACAATCTCCTCCCCACGAAAACATTCCCTTGTCGCCTGCTTCACCATCGTTTCCCATCGATTGAAAGCACGGAATCGGAGCCTCACACAGCAACCCGATGGCATTGTTCGAGCCACTAATACAATGCTTCCCAAACGAAAACGAACCCAACTCGACATCAACCCTCCCCCGAATTTCACCCAAGAGGGTCCTCAATCCGAGCAACTCGGCCTCAAGAGCAGCCTGCCCTTGAACCCTCTTCACAAGCTGCTGGTTCAACGCGCGGAGCTTCCTCACTTCCTCCTCTAAGTACGCGGTGTGTGCCTTCTTCTTCTCCCTGTACTTCCTCACCGCCTCGCGATTTCCCAAGGGTTTTCGGCGCTTCAAAGAGGAGAATTCGGACTCGGTTTTGGAGGTGTCTGAAGAGAAGACTTGGGTGTGAGTGTGAAAGCAAGTATGGGTGTGGTGGGCATCATCAGGGCCAGGTGGGTTGCAAGTGTGTGTGTGAGTGCAGGTTGATCTGGTGTGCTTTAGGAACTCATCAATGATTGAATTTGAATCCAGTGGTTGGGATTCTCTGAGGGTGTTGATATTGTTAGATGAACTGGTGTTGGGTAACAGAGGAGGCTCAGAAAGTTCTACCTCTCCTTCTTCCATGCTTGCTTTCTTTGATTGGGGAATTTTGTCGAACAGTTGGTGGGCATGTAATTCGCACCCAAAACAACTCCAGCCTCTCGTTCGGTTTGGTTGGGGAATTTTATCGAACAGTTGGTGGGCATGTCTTTCGCACCCAGAAAAACTCCAACTTTGCTATCTGCAACGTAATTTCAGTGGAATTTTTATCTGATGAGCACCAAATCATCTCTGAATTGAGCCCCAATTGAGCATTGAACCACAAAACAAATCAGAACCTGATGCTAAAAAGTGGAATCTAAAGTATACAATTGATGGAACAACCTAAGAATATATGCGAAAATGAAGCTTCAGAAGAAAATCGATTGGTTGCCCACAGCATAAATTCTGACAAGCAACGAAACCTAAAGAAAATCCCATCAAAATGAAAGCGACCCGTTAGAGAAACAGAGGATGAACTTCGACAATGAACATGGACAAATTTAGGGTTCTGTGCAATGAGAAATGAAATTGAAAAGTTGATAAAGAAATACCTGGAGCTGCTGGGAAGTCAAATTCTAGCTCGATACACTGCAGAATGAAGCAATTTAACTTAAAAATAAGTTAATACTCCCTCCTTCCCATTTTATTTGTCACTTAAGACATGATTTACAAAAACAATAAAACTTCCAATTTGCATTAATTTATAGTCTTGGAAATGAGAAAAAGTTGAATAAAATGGTGAATAAAAAAGAAAAATGGTGATAATAAAGAAAAATGGTGAATAAAAGAGAAAAGTTAAAGAAAAAGAGGTATAATTTAATAAATTAGTAATTAATGTATTATTGGAATTGTAAGATGACAGATATTATGGGAAAAAAGAAAATTAGTTAAAATGACAGATAATATGAGAAGGAGGGAGTAACAAGATTAAATCAGCAATCAATCACTATCAATTGAACAATAAAAAAAGAGAGGCATGCATCACATGATCACGTCCTTTGAGAAGGTCAAGAAGCAAATAATATTATTGGAGAATTCTCAAGAAAATTTGTTTTAACATCCCTTTATTTTATAGATGTTTTTTTTGGAGTTAAATAATATGAAAATACCAATTTTTTTTGGGCACAAACCTCATGTATGTTGGAGATGTTGGACAAAAATAATATATCTGCCACTTACAAGCAATCGTTTGATGACGTGTGCGGTAAAGATCTAGTGTGCATGATGGTCAACGTCAACAAACCACCACTTAGAAATAACGGACTATTTTAGTCTAGAAACCTTACAGTACATAACATTTATATAAAAAAAATGTTATTATTATTGACCAATAAGGTGTAATTTCGTATTATTTACATCCTAAAAACCTTATTCCATTGGCTATTTGGCTTTCATCAACTGATATTGTGGCCTTATTTTTTGGTTAGGTTGGATATATAACTCTCCTAACTTATCCAAACTTATTCAAACCTAACACAATTCCCAAAAAAAAATCAACTCTATAAACACAATTCCTCAAAAAAAAACATCATTACTTATCCTAACTTATCCATCGAAACCAGAAAATAACATAACCAAAAAACAGAAAAAATGTGTGGCCGAGCAAAATTCTTAAAAAATAAATAAAATTAACAATCACCACCAACAAATAAACCAAAAAAAAAAATATACATCCTTTGAAGTTTGAACTTTGAAAACTTCCCCTTTTCAAAAGTAAAGAAGGAAACTATGCGTTAATTTGTATTAGGTACATTTGACTGCTATTAATAATAACTTGTAGGGTTGATGTGGTAAGAAGTAAGAACTTTATTGGGCAAATTTAGAGGTTTGAACATGATAAACCCCTTACCACAAATAAAGTCAGCTAAATATTAACCTATCATGTGATAGTAACCGTACACTGAACTACTCTCCCCGTTCCATATTAATTGTCTCGACACGTCATTAATTTTTCAAAACATATAATGTTCTAATATACGAAAGTACTGTCATTAGATTCATAATGAAAAATATTATCGTAAAAATATAATTTTATAGTTTTTTGATAAAATATA
Source organism: Portulaca oleracea (assembly GCA_029582165.1). Taxonomy (NCBI): domain Eukaryota; kingdom Viridiplantae; phylum Streptophyta; class Magnoliopsida; order Caryophyllales; family Portulacaceae; genus Portulaca; species Portulaca oleracea. Next base: position 10,234,083 of record CM055872.1, on the reverse strand, counting down.
CTATAAAAAATTCTTAATCAAAGACGATATTTTGGACAATTAATATGGAACAGAGAGAGTACTTTCTCTGTTCTATATTAATTGTCATTTTATTGACTGTTACTCTATTTAATGTTACACCCCGGAAATATGGATAAAGTGTGGCTTAAGAGGATTGAAATGACTACTTATATCACCAAAGTGCACCTTCTTTTATGGTAGCTCATCCGTTGGGAACTCCTCAGTTAAGCGTGCTTGGCTGTGAGTAGTCTAAGGATGGGTGACCTCCTGGGAAGTTTTCTCGGGCAACGTGTGAGCGAGGACGAAACACGCTGGAAAGACTGGTGGTGATTTGTGGGGCCAGTCATCGATCCTTGAAGCGGTTATCGGTAATGTCCGCGGCCCGGGAGGTGTCGGGGCGTTACAGATGGTATCAGAGCCGACCCGCGACTGTGAGCTGCGCCAGTGGACGAGATTCTGGATTGGATTGTGGCACAACGAGGACGTTGTGCGTTTAAGTGGGGGGTGACTGTAACACCCCGTATATGTGGTTAAAGTATGACTTAAAAGGATTGAAATGACTACTTATATCACCAAGGTGCACCTTCTTTTATGGTAGCTCATTCGTTGGGAACTTCTCAGTTAAGCGTGCTTAGCTGGGAGTAATCAAAAGGATGGGTGACCTCCTGGGAAGTTTTCTCAGGCAGCGTGTGAGCGAGGACGAAGCACGCTAGAAAGACTCGTGGTGATTTGTGGGGCTAGTTAGCGATCCTTCAAGCAGTTATCGATAATGTCCGCGGCCCGGGAGGGGCCGGAGTGTTACAATATTACTCCTCATCAAGCTTTGCCATATTTTTTGGCATCTCAAACCTCACAATTCCTTGCAAAATCAAACCTAATATGTCAAGACAAAACTATGATCATGAATGATATTAGATGAAGAGGTGGGTTGAATCTCAAGGAGAGAAATTAGCCTCAAGAACAATGGAAAATGGGAGAAATCAGTGAGAAAATTAGGGTTTTAAATCAACGAAATTTATAGAGAGACATGTTTTTTTGTCAGGTTAAACATAACTATCCTATCTTATCATAACCTAACACAATTCCTCAAAAAAAATTCACTCTAAAAACACAATTTCCCAAAAAATATCCTAACCTAATTATTCTAACTTGAAAATAATTTATCAAAAAACAAGGAATAGATGAAGAGGTGGATTGAATCTCAAGGAGAAAAAGAAGGGCGAAATTTTACGATGACCAAGGGACAAATGTTTGAACCTTTGATGGGATGGGTATATATAGGTTTTGGGTAATTTGAAATTCCCTTTTTTTTTGGGAAATTTGTGGAATTCATTTGAAAACAATCTTGGTGATAACGAGTGTCTTTTTCAGGAGTTTTCTCTCCATAATGAGTTAATCTTAGCCCTGTTCTTTTTGGTTTGTGGCAGAATCTGCATTAAGACACCGCAATATTACAACTCACCACACTTTACCACAAATAATTATTTTTCTCTCTCCTCACTTTTCTCTATCCTCACCCTTCTCTACTTTTTACATTCTCTCTTCTCACCTACCCCACATACCAATAACCTACCACAATTCCACCACACCCACCACAATTCCACCACGCCACACTACACTATACCGCAAAATACCGTAGAAAAGAACAGAGCCTTGATCACCACAAAATTTTGAAGGTCTTTTTTTATAGTATCAATCAATTTTTTTGGAAATAACATACAACAATTTTATTAATAAAATGTCAAAATAACACCATTGTAATTAATTTGTAAATATTATATTATTTGAGAATCTGTACTAGAGATTTGTTTTTAAATCTCATTTGTTGGTGCTTCATCATATTAACTGAACAATACTACTTCTATTGAACAAATGACATTAGAGACGTTCCCACGTGAGATTTACATGGTCGCAAAAAATATGCAATTTATTAGAGGCCTGTTTGGCAGCCAATTGGTATAGTAGTTGTTAGTTGTTTGACTTAGGCATCGTTCTTTTGTTCATTTAATTTGTGGTGCGGTAAGTTACGTTGCGGTAGATTGCGGTAAGTGTGAAAATAGTAAAAAGATAATGGTAATTTGCGATTAGTTGCGTTAAGGCACAAAAGAATGGTTCCTTAGTTGTTTAGATTAAACTTATTGCTGGAAAAATATTTGATAAAGTAGCTGTTTGTAAAAGTTACCTCAAAAAACTTCTCCAAATATGTTTTAACTTTGAAAAAAAAAAAGTTAACAGTGTCCAAAAAGCTAAAAGCTACCTCAAAGGTTGGTAACCAAGCAAGCCCTAGATGCTCCTGGAGCTTGTGTTCCAGCAACGACAGTAATTCACTAGCTTATTCTATTGTTCACCGTACTTCAGATGTATGCAATATATATTGCAAAGAAATATAATAAATAAATGAATAAACTGAATCCGAGTAAACTGCAATTCGAAATCCAGGCCTTGTCAAAACTGTTTGCTGGCAACAAAATTACCACCAAATGGCAGAAATTAGAAAGGCTAAACTGCTTAAGCTACAAACAATACCTATACAAAGTAGCATCAGCCATTTCTCCTGCTCTCAAAAAACCCACCATACAGGCTAGCAAACCAAACAAACAAACAAAAAACCCACCAAACCCTAAACAAACAAACAAACAAGCCACCAAACCCTTGCTACATTAGCAATGGTTACTTAAATGGCACCTAAACATGCCCTGAGATTGAGGCACTATTGTTTTGTACACAACAACTGAGCTATAGCCTGTATGCAATGTAATCTGACACCAATCACAATACAAAAAAGGATGAAAGAATGAATGCAGGGTAGTAAACCTGTCAATTCGGGCGAACGGTTTGGTTCTCAGTCTGGGTCGGTTTCGGGTTTGGAAACCGTGTTTGAAACCCTACACTTTCGAGCCGGTTCGCGTCGATTTTTGGGTGGGATCAAATTCTGGTTAACCAGTGGCGTGCCTGGACATAAGCTGAGAATCGCGCCTTTGCAAGAAGTCTTTGTTAGATTGGATGGATTGTTCCCCATCTAGCTTGTCGTGCTCCCCCGGGGCCCGGTGATGAGAATTCCGCCTTAGCATCTGCAGCTGTGCCCGGCTCTGGAGCCATTCTGATGAAGAAGAAGATGAAGATTGTAGTATGGCTTCCCCGTTCTGCTTCTTCTCGAGTTGCTTCTTTTTCAGAGAGGAGCCGTGTCGCTCCAACGTCTGTTTCTTCTTCTTCTTCTTCTCTCGAGATTCGATTGGCTGACCAGGTTTTCCGTGTACCTTTTCGTACTCAAGCCTCAGTTCCTCCAGCCGCTTTGAAATCTGATCATAGAGGTAGATTAAGTAATCAGTTATGTTGCTGATTACTGATCAGGCTCAATCACTCGACAACTTGCCTAATGATAAAACCATAAAATCAAAACTCAAAACCCAGGTCATTTGTCCCAAACTCTTCATTCTACATCAGCTAACCCAGCAAGACATTCAAAACCAAAAGCAATACTCCAAAATCCCGCCCGGGCAAGGTGTGGAGGGGTCGGATGTAGCAGCCCTACCCCAAAATTTTGCGATTCAAAGAGACTGGTTCCAATTGACCCAAGATTTAGAAATTGCTCACTACCTACTACTCCATGGATAAGAAGCAGGGGAGGTTTAATCAGGCATTTTACCTTAGTCCATTACAATCTAAGTCGAAAAAATAGTCTTTTTCAACTATCCTGATTATGGAGATCACCCAGCTCTCCCCATATATGCAAACACTGGGACAGCTATTACATGCCATTTCAATGGTCCATAAGAAGTGTGCATTATGCAACAGCTATTTCACCTAAAGCATATAACAAGCTGGTGACCTAGGGCCTAGGGGGCTTTTCTTCATTCGCCAATATACGATGGTATTCTTTCATGCGTGCATGAGACTAACATTGATTGAACTGCCCAGTAAGCTATCAAACAGAAGCGTCGAAGGCAAAGAAGAAAAATCATTCATCCTCAACCGGATGCCTTGGACTTTGTGGAAGACATTTGAATGAAGAGAAAATTTGAAGATGAAACCGTATTATCATACAAAAGCCTCTCAAGGACGGTAAGGGGTAAAGATTGAAGAAAAGGCAAGACATGTAAGGTGAGCCATTTAACACAAGGCTTGTCCAGACAATTTAGGTGCCGGAAATTTACAAAGTAAGCGACAAGAAAGGAGATTGAGAAAACAGAAGGGTGAGAGGGCAGACCTTAATTGTATAAGCCAAGGGTAGCAAAGTATCTGGATCCATCACTTCTTCAGGAAAGTTACGAAGTGCATGGATAAGCTTCTCAAATGGTAACTTTACCTGATTAACCACAAGATAATTGTGTGATAAGTACTCAATACAATATAAATACAAATCAAGCTATAAGAGGGGCCATTGTAAATTTTGCAATACATCAAGGAATGCCTGGATGCAAGTTGGCTCAAAATGCTAAAGGTTCTAACCAACCGTCAGCACCTATAGGTCATTTTTACTCAGCTGTCTGGCCACCAAAATGATTGAAAAGTTCATTTTACCCCCCTCCCCCCCAAGTTTCTTCAATATATTACACACACACATAAGGGCAAGGCAAATTCGTTCATATTTGAAAAATGGGAAGAAAAAAACTAAGGGGAAAGAGTCGTTAAGTATGATACTGAAATCAAGATTATACAATTGACAGTGCTCAGTGAAGTCAAAAACTCACCAGATCATCTTGACAACTCTTTAATAGGGCTAGCCCAACCCTGAAGATGACCTTTACACCCTAGAACGGGGGGAGGAAACAAAAGAAAAGAAAACATTAGCAGCTTAGCATGCACATCCATCCAAATTGGTATGGCATCTTGAATCTGGATTTAATCACTAACCTCGTATAGAAATACATCCCATATTCGAAGGGCCAAGTGAAATGGAAAAGAATACGAGAACACAGTAATGAACCACTGACTTGCATACATGCTAGGGTTTATCATCTCTTGTGTGAAATGCTCCCCAAGCTTAGGCATGCACTCCTTCACCAAGTGATCAAACTGAAAAAGGTATTGCTGTACCAAAGGCAACCCTGCCTGTCACGCAAAGAGTGATTCTTGAGACTCGAGACTTTTTTTTTTTTTGAAGAAAAGAAATCCAAAATACACACACACAAAGGTATGGCACAAAATAGATGTGTTAATGTGTTCAAAACAAATGAAATCAATGAAACTATAAAGTAGACCTAATTAAACAAGTGCTCCATGCATCATTGACATTTGACACTCTCACACAAAAAATCCATCTTCTTAACATATTGAGTGAGATGACTGCAAATAACATGCCAAGCACAGCTTCTCACAACAGTTTTACAAAGCTTTACTAGAATTTCTAAACACTTCATGGTATTTGGGGGTAGGAGTAGTTCATGATATCCTAAAGCTACTTACAAAAGAGCACATAGATTACATAAAGACGGCACCAGAAGCAACGCAAGAATCTCAGGATCTTCAAATAGTGAAAACTTGAAATTAAGGCTTTTGTAAATAGAACTCTCTTACAAGTAAGATTCAAATCAAGTATTAGCTGTGTGTGCCCACAACACACAAACTGAGAATGAGATTATCCGATGACAGAACCAGTCAATTATTTACGAATAAGAAGTTACCAGATACAATCCTTCCATTGGAGCATGGACAGCTCCTTTGAGCAATGCAACCAACAACCAAAATGCATCTTCCTCGCTCATATAAAGAAGCAGTAGACCGGCGATGAACCCCATTCCCTACATATTTCAAACAATCAAAAGACTATCCACGATGAATTCGTAAAAGTGTGAAATAATATACAGGACCACATAACAAACCTGAACATATCCAACATCTCTGTCATACACAGAATATGCTTTCAGGACATTGTAGAGGGATCTCTGACCAGGACCGTGCCTTTGCTGAAAAAAGACATGAGAAGGGAAAGTGCGGGATATATCTCGGATTATATCCAGTTCGGAGGCTGAAGTCTCGTAGATTACCAGTTGCTGCAGTCAAACAAGCTCTGATGATTACAACATTATACGACTACAACAGCATATGCACTCATGCAGAGAGCTAACCTAAATACACAGATAGTCACTAACAGTGAATATCCCAGACACCGCTATAGCTGGACCCACAATGGGAGTTGTTGTTGTGTCACGAATATATATTTCCACCCTTAATAAGACTCTAGATAAAGGAAGGTATGCCCTATTTTGTAAAGTCTGGTGAAAGTAGCACCACACATTAATACAACTTAATGTGTCACCATTGCATAAAAGGCCAGGACAAAGCCAAACCAAAATGTCAGTTCTAGACCGGCCAATGATTTCAGGCTTGACCAGAGCCCCATGAATAATGACCTAAGAAGATCTGAAGATGTATAAGACTATAAGCAAAGCTCAGATCTAGCTCAACTAGTTACATTGATAATGGCTAATAAAAGGATTAAGTGAGCGAGACTAGGTACCATTTCTATTTGTGCCTTCATTTTCTTTTTCTTTTTTTTAAAAAGTGAAATCGATGTGCTAAAATCATATAGAAACCACTCCAGCCATCTCAAATTCTCAATATACTCCAGCCTCCAGGAATCCAAAATTGTTGGTCTAATTTCAACAAGATAAAGAAATCCAAATTGAATATTACCTCATACACCCCAGGATTCATGAGCAGGAGGTCTCTACTTCCGGATATCAATTGCCAAACTAGCCCCCTTAAGCAATCAGGAATTCCTTTTCTAACACGCCTTTTAACCACATGAGGCTTCCTCCTCACATAGTGCTTCCAATCACTCCCACCCGTCCCGATCATCTTTCTCCATTTCCGAACTCTTCTTTCTTCCCTGCACAAGGTTCTCATCTCATAAGCATCCTAATTCAGTTACACATGAAAACACTCGACAGTAGATAAGAAAGGCAAGAATAACATCCAACTTCAAGAATTCAGCAAAATATCTACCTTCTACACACCATCAAAGCTTTCGGTAAACATGGTACATATTTTTTCTGACAACAATTTGCAAGTAAATGAATCACCCAATTCAAACCACCAACAGCCACACCAACCACTTGAAGAATAAGAAGAGAAAGAGAGGGGAAACATGGTTACTCGTCAGCCATATGCCGACTAGTTGTAGCGGACAAAACACTGCTATATGGTAGAACATTACAATATGAGTTTGATCTTAGGTCTGTGAGTTCAGAGCACAAAATATTCAACCACAATAATCATTCAAAACAGATTTCATGCAACACTCACCACTCCTCCAATAAGTAAATCCACAAAGGACAAGGTTGCAGATAGGTGCTATCTTTGATTGCAAAATACTAAGGTTGGATTTGAGAGCCATAGAAATAATCAGTAAAATAAGCATCGTATTCATACTAAGCTTCCCCTATTGTTAGTTGAGCGATTAAATGCAGGAAAAATCCACTCTCTCATATGCTAGCAAATTCCATAAATTCCACTGTGAATGATCGTTGTTCTGGAAAGTGAAAAATGAGCTTAAAGGTCACCCCTATCCTTCATGGATTTGTTGATATCCTTCAAGATCGAGTTAATGTAAAATGTATAACCATTAATTGAATTGGTAAATTTAGTTGTGACACACAGATCTACCATCCGGTCATCACTCAGCCACCATATGAAAAGATCTTCCCTCTTCAGAGAGGGAACCGAAGGGTTTTTGAGGGGGTTAAAATCCCTCCAGAGATTGAAAGACAATTTCGTCAAGTCTCTCTTCTTTAGGGTGAATGGGAGTTTAGCTCCTCCTTTTTTGATGTGGTAGTCTTTGTGGACAGTTTGTTTTTTGGTTGTACACAACTTTGTATGAGGCTAATTGAGCATCAGTTCTTTTAATCCAATTATTAATATATATATATTTTTCCTATTAAAAAAATGAAAAGATTTTCCTTCATCAAACATGTGAGAAGGCATTCGCTATTTAAATGCCCCAATCTCTAATAGCAAGTCTGATATAATCTCCACAATACAACAATTTCTATGTAGGGGCATTCAAGGTCACTTTTGTCTCTCACTACTACTCGAGAGTCATACCACCCCCAATACACAAAAATTCCAATATCATCTCGGGAATACAATAATTTCAATGCAGAGAGTTTCTAAAGGTCTATATCCCGCAATAGACTAAAGCATCATATAACAAACAGTGAAGCAGTCTTACAGCAAGAAGAGATCTATCTCCATAAAATACCTCTCAAATTCAAAGGCGGATTTGCTCCTCTTCAAGGCTTCCGGCGAGCTGCTGTTTTCAGGCTTTATGAACCCAAATCTGTCCACTGGCCTCGCTGACAAACTCGGTCCTGGCTCATTGTCATCTGTTCGCTTTCTTTCCATCATGCTATCAAACACAAACTCTTATCCCCCAACATTGGCACTGTTGTTAGCACAATGCCACATAACCCCAATTACCAGTTCTGGAAGGAAATTTGCATGAACAAAGTCAGACAAGGAATCAAAGTAATTGACTAATTGTTAGGATCTCAGCGCGATGTTAGCAGCACAAACAAAGGCTAAAGCAGAAATAAAGATCGACATAGGATTTTAAAGTGGAATAAACACAAATCGGAAAAAATGAAACCCACAAAACCAACACTACCAGAAGATTACAATTAGAGATTATCAGAAATTACCCGGTCATCCGATCTCCATCAATCTCTCACCGTGAATTACAAACAGAAACTCGACACTCACAGTTGATCTCGCCTCTCACCACTCGATTCAAAGACTCAGAGACAACTCGATTCAAAGACTTGGAGACAATCTCTCGTGGTACATCGATGAATCACTACGCTCAATTCATGCATAAAACTGTGCGCCACAAAAAAAAAAAAGAAAAAAAGAGCAACATCTAATCCTCTGATAGTGCATCATTCGCGGTTTTTTCCACAATAATTTTGCACATAAATGCAACCATCATTTTGGTTTTAATCACCTACAACTTCTCACTAACTGCATCATCTACGCTATGATAATCCAAAATCACAAAATTCACAATAATGATACTTCGTATTTGACTAGCTAATCTAAACCACACTGATCAAATCACGATAATAACGCGGCAAATGTTACAATCTAGAAACACGAACTAAACAATTACATCAAAAACCCCTACAAAACTAGAACTAACGAGAATTTCGTGTTTTCCCAGTTTCATCAAGAATCTTGACATCGTGCAGAACTTCAACCAAAGTCAATTGGATTTTCTCATAAATCTCATCGTAACCATGAACAAAACCTACATTTAGTACAGATTACATGAAAACAAACAGCAAAAGATGGAGTAAAAACCTACAATCTGATGATGAATCGATGTAAGAAGGAAGATTGAGTGAAAAACCCCAGCGAATTCTTGAGTTTTCCGAGCAGAAAAACACGATTGATTGAATAAAACCCTCCGAATCTGGGTTTGAGAAACTGAGAAAGTGGGAAAGATGATCAGAAATTGGGGAAACTAAATCCAACCTGTAAGAGGTGATATTGACTCTCAAAGTGATTGGGAAATGGAGCTTTGAATTTTCTGAATTCTCACTGTTTTCTTGGATTTTTGGACATTAAAAATTGGTTACTACAAGTAATAATGCTGACACTTTTTTTTTAATTTTGTTGGTAAAAAATGAAATAAAAAGGCAAAAAATTGCCGCGGAAAGTTTGGGAGGAAGGTTGAAGGAAGATGCCAACTCGGTCGGATCCTGTCAATTGTCGTTTTGATTTGGAATTCTTTGCTAGAATGATAAACTTGAGAGTAACTTGATGTTTCCAATTAATACAAGTAAAATTGCTTAACTTTGAATATATATCAGAATATGTATATTGTTTATTTGTTTACGAGAAGATATTAACAATTACTCCCTCCGTCCCATATTAATTGACACTCATAATTTTTGTCCCAAAATAATTGTCACTTTCTATTTTTCAATAACTAATTTAATTATTTTAACTTTAATAATCATGTTAATTTTTTATTTTTCAATTAATAAAAACTATTTTTACTCACATTCTCTCACTACCTACGCCTTGGTATCCGAAAAAATATCTTAGAAAATAATGTTATTTAATTATATGAGTAGTTTGTTTAGTTAAATATTGGTATGTGAAAATTTTCAAAATATATCAATTAATATGGGACGAAGGGAGTAGTTATTTAATATATATATATATATATATATATATATATATATATATATATAGAATAATTGGATTCTAATAATCCCTACTTTCACCAATTGGACAATGGTGGACCGTACTTTCACTTTGTATTCTGGTGGCAAAAAAAAAAAAAATTAGATTGTGGTGGGATATTTTCAAGGGAATCATAGATTTTGTGTTGCATTTGATTCAAAACTTAGTATAACACTTTACAATGATTTTTAATGAATTTACAGCATTTCTCCCAATTTTTTTTTCTTTTTTTTACGATTTTTTCACTTTTATTATTTTTAAAAAATCATAATAATTATTCGGAATCTCAAAAAAATAATTTAAAAAATGTTTTAGAAACTACAATTCATTAACTTTCTAGGGGCAGCAACGAAAAAACAAAAACAATATAGTATAGGAATGAAAAAAATAAGAAGAATGTGGAGGTGGATTTGGTACCACTACAATCCATTTTTTTTTTGGACCACCAGAATACAAAGTGAAAGTACGGTCCACCATTGTCCAATTGGTGAAAGTAGGGATTATTAGAATCCAATTATCCTATATATATATGAAGTGATCATATGAGCATTGTGTTTATGTGAGCATGTGAGCACTAGAGATATGCACCCTTGGATCTTCAATCAATGGATGAGAAAAAAAGAAGAGTTTGTATTTTTTTCAGCCTTTTTATGGAGATGTCACGTGAGGTTTGGGAGCAAAACAGTAAAAAGAAAAAGCAGCCACTATTCCGAATAACAGCGCATGACAACATTTGCAAAACTCAAAATTGAAGTGTCAACTTCCCTCCTGCAAAGTGAACGTTCGGCTCCTTCGCTCACCCATAATCAACGGCGGACTGAACAACGAAGAGAACGAATTCGACGGCAAAAGCTAGGACTCAACGACGACAGAGAATACAGTGGGAAAGTTCTTAGGTAGGCGAATTGTGGGTGCTGAATTAGGGTTCTAGTTTATGTGATTTTCCAATGTGATTTTCGGTGCTGAATTAGGGTTTTTCCAATGTGAATTTCTTTATGTGATTTTTTTTAAGGATTGATTTAGTGAAACGGTTTTATGTGGTTTTACAAACGTGAAATTTCGAATTTGGTGATGTCCACAACGTTGGGAGTGTTGAATTAGGCTTGGAAACGATTGTATGTTCTTCAGTGCACAAATTTGGGGGTTATATGAGTGTTTGTCGCAAGTTTTTTGTTACTGTCCATTGATCTGTATGGTGATGTCCACAGTAGTGAGTGTGTATTTTTAATATACGAACTCATGTCGTAGCTTACGCTTCAAAAGGTGGGGTTTTGGGGGTGGTTTTCCATTATGGAGGTGGTATGTTAGATGAGTATTGTCCACAGGTACATTAGTTGATGTCCACTGATGATAGTTGGGGTGTCCACAGTATAGATGAACTGATTTGAATATACGAATTTGTTGTGTAGCTGACATTTCAAAATGATGGGTTTTGAGGGTGGGTTTCCTAGTATAAAACTAGGATGTCTATAATCATTGTTTTTTTATGTATACTAAATTAAATTTAAGTGGCATCCAATTGTTGTCTGCAATGAAATTGATTGTCCACTTATGATATGTTGTCTGCAGTGACATTGATTGATGTCCACTGATGATATAAGTAATGTCCACAACGATGAATGGAAATGTGTGTGTGTGTTTTACGAAATTAGACAACAATGGTGAAGGATGGAGGCCACATCGATGGGAATGAGGATATATCAAGTGGAAGGTACTGGGTCATCGGTTTTTTGGGGTGGAATATTTGAGTTCAAAGTTTTGTTTACGTTTGTGTGGGTTGAGGGTCAGAAAACTTGACTTCATATCTTTGTTTTAGTTTGATTAGGAATGCATGATGTTCATACTGACAATGCTTGACATCCCCCCCTGTTATACTTGATATCCATAATGGTAATGTTTGATGTCCCTTGATGTTATTCTTGATGTCCTTACTGACAATGTTTGATATCCCATGTTGTTATACTTGATGTTCACACTGATAATGTTTGATGTCCCCTACTGTTATACTTGATGTCCACAATGATAATGCTTGATGTCTCTTGATGTTAAACTTGATGTCCACAATGATAATGCTTGATGTCTCTTGGTGTTATACTTGATATCCATAATGATAATGTTTGATATCCCCTGCTGTTATACTTGTTGTCCATAATGTTAATGCTTGATGTACCTTGTTGTTATACTTGATGTCCATGATGACAATGTTTGATGTCCCCTACTGTTATACTTAGTATCCATAATGATAATGTTTGATGTCCCCTGCTGTTATACTTGGTATCCATAATGATAATGCTTGATGTACCCCTACTGTTCTTCTTGAAGTCCATACTGATAATGCTTGATATCCCCTACTATTATACTTGATGTCCATACTGATAATGCTTGATGTCTCCTACTATTATATTTGATGTCCATAATGGTAATGCTTGATGTCTCGTGGTGTTATACTTGATGTCCACAAAGATAATGATTGATGTCCCTTGTTGTTCAATGTGTTGTTTGAATATGTGAATTTAATGTGTTGTTTACGTTTGGATGGGTGTGGGTTGGGGATAATTGTGTTAAGAAAGGTTGGATTTGGCGGAGTGTTTTTTTCAATATGAAACTTGATACATGGTGAAGGTGTTGTCCACAGTGACATTGACTGATGTCCACAATAATAGGTTAGTGTTTATGGAGTTTGAATATGTGAATTCAATGTGTTGTTTATGTTTGGAGGGGTGTGGGTTGGGGATAATTGTGTTAAGAAAGGTCGGATTTGGCGGGGTTTTTTTTTTTTTTTAAATATGAAACTTGATACATGGTGAAGGTGTTGTCCACAGTGACATTGACTGATGTTATGAGTGATGTCCACGGTCATGAATGGTTGTGTGTTACCAAATTCCGTACCATTAGTATGAGTTGGGGAAGGTAGTGATAATGATTGGGTTTTGTGTTTGTATTTTGCGGTTAAACAAATGTGCATGTATGATAATGTCGGATGTTCGCAATTAGACTAATTAATGTCCCCTTATGTTATGGTCACATGCTCACAGTATGCTAGTGGTGTGTTTGTCAAAATCGCATCCTTAATCTGAGAAGGGACGGTAGTGATAATGATTGTGTGTTGTGCAATTTGTAAGTACACAGTTAATTTGACATCCCTTACTTTTTCAACTATTATATTATTCAACCCCCAAATATGTTGAGCATCAAATTGTTCCATTGTAGGAAATGGCGCTGCTCTAGCTTCCTGGCCGGGTGAATTCAACCAAGAAGGGTTCCCATAAGCAGGACCACCACCCAATAGCATGTTGCCACCATAAGCGAAACCCCGTATTTCTTCCAGGCATTTTACAAGAGACACTTGCACTTCAACTAATTCCCCAGCTGATTGGAGGCATTGAGGAAACACTACTATGTCACGATATAATTGTGCATAAAGGCAACAGGTTGAAAGACCATGTTTACAGCAAGGCTTCTCAATAGGATGAAACCAAGTCAGTTTCGTCGATCTGATTCAATGGTGTTAGATGGATCACTGTTGGTTTCAGATTACGTAGTACATGGTGTATTGTAGAACTTTAAGAACATTTTTAATGGTTGTCATGTTAGTGTCATGAACAACAGTTGGATTGTTGGTTAGTTTTTTTTTCGTATTCTCTCTTCGCCATTAGTAGAACATATTATGTATTTGGTTCAAAAAAATCACCTCATCATGGATTCGTTTACATTCAAGTGTGGACATTTTTTTTCTTTCCTGTTCAGCTGCACTTGTTGTCCACATTGGTAATGAACGATGTATGCGATTATATTGAATGATATCCACATTAATAATGTATGATGTCTGCAATAATATTGGATGATGTTTGCAATGACATTTGAACGATGTCCGTTTGTATCATATATATACTTTAAGTCCACGTTGGTAATCAATGAAGTCCGCAAGAATATTGATTAATGTCCGCAATGGTATTGAACGGAGTTCATTTTTGTCCTATGCGGCGAAGACCGCATTTATAATGCTTGATGTCCACAGTGATATTGACTGAAATCCACGTTGATCATCCACGTATGTCTGCAACAAAACATATATAGTCGAAGTCCATATTGGTAATTAATGATGTCCAAATGAACGATGTATGCGATTATATTGACTGATATCCACATTAATGATGTATGATGTCCGCAACAATATTGGATCATATCTGCAATGACATCTGAACGATGTCCGTTGGTATCATATGTATATACTTTAAGTCCACATTGATAATCAATGAAGTGCGCAAGAATATTGATTTATGTCCGCAATGGTATTGAACGAAGTTCATTTTTGTCCTATGCAGCGAAGACCACATTTATAATGTTTGATGTCCACAGTGATATTGACTGAAGTCCACGTTGATCATCCACGTATGTCTGCAACAAAACATATATAGTCGAAGTCCACATTGGTAATTAATGATGTCCGCAATGATATTAATGGATGTCCACTATGATATTAAAGGATGGTCATTGTTTACATCTATAAGTTAAACCATCAAGTATGTTTGAATGAGGGATACCACATGCAAACATCAAGTATGTTTGGATAGGTGATACCACATGCAATACATGTTGTCCTCAGTCCAAATGCATGACGTCCTGTTTACAAATACTTGATGTCTTCAGTCTAAGAACTGAATGTTCACCACTCTTTACAAAAACATAAAAATATATATTATACATGCCGAAGAAACTGAGTGTCCTCTAAATTGCAATACTTTAATTCCCACATGATGGGGGTAAAACGCATATGAAGTAACATGCATCCATATCTAAGCAAAAGTCCACATCAAATAAAACTGAATGCCTTTCATATGTATCTTTATTCTCTTGCCCCTCCTTTTCATTGTCGATGCCAACGACGGGTGAATTGTAGCCTCCTTTGACATATGGGCGCTGAAATATGTCTTGAAGTCAGACGATATGGTAGATGAAGGTTGCGCAACACTCAACTCATCAAGTTTCTTAATGAGGCTACACGAATGAAAACACCAAAAATTAAAAATTAGGACACTACAATGGACATCAATCACTTGAACCCACCTAGAGGACATCCATATTGTCGTCTGTGGACATCAATTATTATCTGTGTGGTCAACAGGTTTAACATGTACCATTGTCGTTGATCACAACCAAAGTGGTCATGATGTGTTTTAATTGTAGACTTCAAGGACATTTATTCATTCCTACTATGGACATCAACAACATCATCTGTGGATTTTAAGGACACAGTATTCCATGATCCCTATCTGTGTTTTCATATGGACTTCAAGGACACAGTATTCCAAGATCATATTTAACAATATGCACACACATTATGGGAATATGTACAAGCCACCTACTTTGTCTACCATTTTGCTGACATTCATTACTATCGTTATGGGAATATGAACATCAATTGCATGAATTAATCTATTATACCATTGTGCCAACATGTTAGGACGTCAAGTACAACGAAAATGAACATCATGTGAAGCATGTCAAGACATTAAGTACATTGATGGTGAACATTAATTGCATGAATTTTCAACCTAGAAAAATGGCGTCAAATCATATCACTCTTAAAAGCAACCCAAGTATGTCATCATACATGAAGTAAGACAGTAGGGGACATCAAGTATAACAGTAGGGGACATCAAGCATTATCAGTATGGATATAAAGTATAGCAGTAAGGGACATCAAGCATTATCACTATGGAAATCAAATATAACAACAGGGGGTATTTAGCATTATCAATTACGGACATCAAGCATTATCAATTATGGACATCAAGTATAACATTGAGGGACATCAATCATTATTATTGTGGACATCAAGTATAACAGCAAGGGGACATCAAGAATTATCATTGTGGATATCATGTCTAACAATAGGGGGATATAAAGCATTATTATTATGGACATCAAGTATAGCAACTGAGGGCATCAAGCATTATCAATGTGGACATCAAGTATAACAGCAGAGGACATCAAGAATTATCATTATGGACAACAAGTATAACACTAAGAAACATCAAGTATAATAGCATGAGAAATCAAAAATTATCATTATGGACATCAAATATAATAACAGGGAACATCAAGCAATATCAATGTGGACATCAAGCATTCCTAACCAAACTAGAACAAAGATTTCAAATCAAGTTTTCTAACCCTCAACCCATACAAAAGTAAATGAAACTTTGAATTGAAATATTACACCCCCAAAAATTCAATGACCTAGTACCTTTCACTTGATATCTCCTCATTCCCATCTATGTGGCATCCAACCTTCACCATTATAATCGAATTTTTGTTCCATATCAACAAGATAACATAATTAAGTGAAACCCTAAAAAACACAACAAATAAGCAACACATACTTAAACGACGCCTAGTATAATAAAACAACAATTGAAACCGCCATACTTTAGTTTTTGACATGATACAAAAAAATGTCAACGTCTTCATCGTCGGCAATCAAGGAACGCCTGGATATGATAAATTCAAACGACGGCATGGGATGGTATTGGTTGGACAAATTTAGGGTCTTTGGTTTTCCTGGGAACAAAAGATACTTTGAATAGGAAGAGGAGCAGGCTCACTATTGGAATTGGGATGCAGAAGGAAATGAATTCAAAGTTTTTGGGAATTGGGGGCATGCGTCGTTTTTTGAACTGGGGTGGGGGATTTTCTTTTTCTTTTTTTTAATTACCCAAACCTCACGTGACTCTTCTTAATGGGAGGGAAAAAAAAGCTAAAGACCCTAATTAATCTCCCCCCTTGATTTAAGATCCTATGGTCAATTTTTCTAGTGCTCACATGCTCACCCTAATCCCATGCTCATTTGATCACATCCATATATATATATATATATATATATATATATATATATATATATATATATATATATATATATATATATATATATATATATATATATATATATGTATGTATGTATAGGATAATTGGATTCTAATAATCCCTACTTTCAACAATTGGACAATGGTGGACCGTACTTTCACTTTGTATTCTGGTGATAAAAAAAAATAAAATTGGATTGTAGTGGTACCAAATCTACCTCCACATTCTTCTTATTTTTTTCATTCCTACACTATATTGTTTTTGTTCTTTCGTTCCTGCCCCTAGAAAGTTGATGAATTGTAGTTTCTAAAACATTTTTTAAATTATTTTTTTGAAACTCCGAATAATTATTATGATTTTTTAAAAATAATAAAAGTGAAAAAATCGTAAAAAATAGTAAAAAAATGAAAAAAATTGGAAGAAACGCTGTAAATTCATTAAAAATCATTGTAAAGTGTTATACTAAGTTTTGAATCAAATGCAACACAAAATCTATGATTCCCTTGAAAATATCCCACTATAATCCAATTTTTTTTTTTGGACCACCAGAATACAAAGTGAAAGTACGGTCCACCATTGTCCAATTGGTGAAAGTATGGATTATTAGAACCCAATTATCTTATATATATATATATACATATATATATATATATTCTATATATATATATATATATATATTAGGGAACGGATCCAGTAGGAAGAGATTTTAGGTAGGAAGGAAAGATCGCAACCGTCTAAAGCTATCCAACGCACCAGATTAATTATGCACACATGTACCAAAAAACCGGAAACCACCCATGTATTTTTAAGAAAACAACTAGTGGTTTTCTAAAAAAATAAAGGAAAAAACCAACAAAATCCGAAAATAGCAAATAAAATAAAATAAAATTTGTTTGTTAGCTAAGAAAAAGGAAACAATTAAAGTGATTGATAAATCTGATTTTTTATAGCCAAAAATAGCAAATAACATATTTTCAAGATTTGTTATTGTTGAATTCAATCACAGTCAACACGCTTAGAATTCATTCATCATCTTCACGTACGCATTGAGGGAGATTAATGACGTCTAACAGGTATGATCGTTTATCGTTTTTTATTACATGTCAATAGTAAGCAATACTGGAAATGTATTTTCGAAGAATGTTGAACAATCCATGTGCATTAGGCATGTCGATAATTTATGAAGGGGAAGTGGAGAATGGTTGTCCAGTTAAATTTAATTTTGGTATATATATCATGCAAAAGTGGATATTGAGAATTATGATTCATGTTAAAGTGACAAAATTACATAGTCGATCACATTGTGTATATTTTATATGTATATTGACAAATTCATGGTTAGTTTAGTTCATTGATCACACACGTTATAAGTGTGGACCATACGGTGTATGACCACAATCAGTATGTGTGTGACCACAGTCAGTATATAAGTGGAGAATGGTTGTCCAGTTAAATCTAATTATTGTTGCATATCATGCAAAAGTGGATATTGAGAATTATGATTCATGTTAAAGTGACAAAATTACATAGTCGATCACATTGTGTATATTGACAAATTCGTGGTTAGTTTAAGTTTATTGGCAACACACACATTATAAGTGTGGACCATACGGTGGTATGACCATAGTCAGTATGTGTGTGACCACAGTCAGTATATGTTAGGTCACATCATGTATGCTTTGTACACGTTAACCTCACACCTTATAAGTATGTGTATGATTACAATCAGTATGTGTCCGACCACATTATTCATAAGTTAGTACACGTTGAACACACACCTTATTGGTGTGTACATCGGTTGACCACAAATCATCATGTACACAGGCAGCATGTATATGACCACACAAATATACACGACCACAGTCAGTAAACGTATGAACACAATCATGTCCATTGGTGGACCACAACCGTTATGAGTAGGTATATTCCTACATGAAACATGTACATTTGTAATGATTCATATTTACTGCGATTCATGCGACGTGTTATGGGATGTAGCCAGCACATCTACGTGGTGCCACCATCGGTACCGGACATCGACGAGACGAGCATGACGATCTAATGGCCCAGGTGTGACGACAAAAAAATCGTACCAACCATGGGGAAGTGGTTCAACACGTTGGGTGATGTCAAAATGATTTACGAGAAGTATGCCATAGCGGCTGAGTCTGATGAATGTGCTGCCTGACGATGTGCTGTCCAAGGTAAGCGTCGGTCTATATGGATGTGGTGGCAGGAGGGTAGCGGACAATGTTGAAATTTGCTTTGGAGTCACGATCCTCGGTGAGGCATCTATAAAACCACCTCCTGCGTCAAACCCAAAAGGGCATGTAAAGCGGAAAAAGAGCGGCATCAAGGTTGCGGTGCAGCAAAAGGCGTCAGCCAGGAGATGCCATTTTTTGTGACTAAATAGCCAACCATGAGAGTAGGACTTGCCTTGAGCGCTTCCAGTGAGGTTTGAAGTATGCTGCAGATAGATATTTTGGATTATGTGTTCATTCAGTTTGTCTTTACTGTGGTTTGACAATCACAACTTGTTCGACTATGAATTAATGTCTATTGATTCATGTTTGTTATTGTATTGAACCCGACGTTTTAATAATATTGGAAAACGATCGCTCTATTTATGCATTTCGTTGGATTATACTTGCATTTTGTTGTTAGATAAATGCACATGTTAAGTAACAACAATTAGCATAAGCCCCCATTTTTTACTTGTTTGTTTGATTATTCTTGCATATTCTGATTAAATATAGTGCACGAGTTAAGTAACAATATTAATATAATTCTCCAATCGATTACACGTGGTCATTGCGTATACTACGCATATTTTAACACAAGGCCGTGATTGAGGACATGCGGCCACTGCATAGATAGTAACTGCGTGTTGGAGTTATGTCTCTTTGCACATCGTATTTCCATCAAAATGTTCGACGATTGATTACATTTGCACATCGTATTTCAAACACTAATTCGCTTGCTTCATATCTCAATCTTCTCAAATGGGCAGTCCAATCAAGAGATATTGGTAGTTGTGGGTGTCAGCTGGAATTTATGGCGCAATTAGGGCAAAAGATGTCGTGCCTAACCTTGGTGTGCTTGTATTGAAAAATAAATTAATAAATTTAGAGGTGTCCAATATACTTTTTATTATATAAGCTCTTTTGAAAAATAAATTAATAAATTTTAAATAAATAAAAATAAAAATAAATATTAAATGACATATTCATAAGCTTAACAAAATTTCATATCATCATATATTGCCCACCAAATAAATTAAAATTTCACATTAACTAGATATTTATATCTTAAATTTATATCGATATCCAATCACCCAATTCATTTACTTACACTTTTTTTAAAAAAAATAATAATTTGGTACTCCCTCGTCCCAATTAATTTGTTCAGTTCACTTTTTACGGTCTTCAATGGAACACTTTGACCGCTAATTTTTCATGTTTTATCTTAGCAACACTAATAATATTGTATTCAGGTAAAAATTTTGACCTAATTAGTCAAACTTGAATAATTTATTTGGGACAAAAGGAGTAATATTTTTAGAGTTTTTGGGTTGCTGCTAAATTGGACACCCCTATTATATTATTTGAGACTTTTTTTACGGTGTCCACTTGCTCCAGTTAACAAAATTTCTTCCAAATAATATTAGAAAATCACAAATTCCCCCCTAGCCCTGTCAAATTCATGGGTAAAAAACAGTTGGGTAAAAGTTAAATTTTGATAATTTTCAATAATTTTTGGCAACTTTTGGTAAATTCTGGTAACTTTTGGCAAATTGACGTCAATATATCAAAATTATTATTTTTTGATTTTTTTGAGTTTAGTAATTTTAGATATTTTTTGATAAATTTAGGTAAATTTAGGTAAAAACGGATAAATTTGGGTAAGTTAGACTTACCAAATTTGACAGTGCCTTACCCCATAGATCCGCCGATGAGAGCACGTTGAATCTCTTTCTGGGTATTGCTTAACGCCGCCCCCTTTTTACTATTGTCTCCCCCCAAAAGACATTTTTGCCCCTCATATATTTCCACTCACCTCACTCTCCTCTCACTCTCTTCACTCTCCTCTCACTCTCCCCTCATATTATCTCTCTAAAACTTTGATTTGTTTTTGAAATTTAACCTAAAATGTCAAGAGAAGGTGATAATTCAAGTGAAGAACAAGAGGTTAGTTTGTAAATTTTGAAAAAAAGAAAAAAAATATAAATTTGCACCGCGCCGGCGGCGTTGCCGCGCCCAGATCTGGGCGCGGCAACCGGCCATTTTTCTGGAAATAATTTTTTTTTCAAAATTTTTATAAAATGTTAATATTATTGTTTATGTAAAATATATTATTTATTTATTTATATTAATATTATTAAGGTAATCAATGTCGTTAATTATAATTGTTATGTTAATTATGTTAAAATTTTGTCAAAACATATTATTATAAATAAGTTGTTTATAAGTGTTGTTATTATTATTATAATATGTTCATTATGCTAATTATTATTGTTAATATTATTATTTATTTATTTATAATATTATTATTAATGTAATCAATGTTGTTGATTATAATTATTATATTAATTATGTTAAAATTATGTTAATTAATATTATTATTACAAGTTGTTTATAAGTGTTGTTATTAAAATTATTAAGTGTTGTTAAAATTATTATTTATTTATTTATAATATTATTATTATGGTAAATACTGTTGTTAATTGTTATTATTATGTTAATTATGTTACAATTATTTATTTATTTATAATATTATTATTATGATAATTAATATTAGAATTGTATGTTAATTATTAATGTTGAAGCTACTATTATTATTACGAATTAGTATCCCAGTTATTATTAGTATAATAATAATTGTTTCTATTGTTTGTAGGTTTTTTTGGAGGACTTTGGCGGGGACGGCGTTGATTATTCCACTCATTTTGTAACGCAAAATGTTTTTGAGAGTATTGACGCATTGCAAGAATGGGCTAATGGAGTTGCTGCGGGAATAGGTTTTAGGTTTGTACGGGCTTCGTACAAGAGAAAAGATGTGGAGAGTCCGTTAAGGTGTTACTTGAAGTGTTGGAGGTACGGAAAATATCGTGGGAAATTGAATGATCTCGATGATGCGACTCGTCGGAGAACGTCAACGAAGGCGTGCCAATGTAAATTCTCCATTGTTGCGTGGACTCGCAACGAAACGGAATGGCGAGTTCGTGTGTGCGACGGTGACCGGGGGAAGCACAATCATGCCTTCATCGTGTACGAGGAAGGGCATCGTCACGGACATCCATTAACCTGAAATGAAAGAACATGTCCGGGATATGACCAACACGGGGTGCACACCGGCCACGATCCAAACGTCGCTGAAGATTAGGTTCCCTACCTCTATGATAAACGTGAAGCAAGTATACAACGAGTGGGCAAAGATGCGCATCGAGGAAATGGATGGTAGGACGGCTGCGGGACAATGTCTGCACATGGTGAAACTCGGCGGGTACGTCTCATTTGTTGATTATGATGATGATGGCGAGCTTCGTCAGGTTTTTTTATGTCATCCTTACTCGTTGAAGTTTCTACGTACGTACCCGAATGTCATTTTCATTGACACAACGTACAAGACAAACAAGGCAAAGTGGCCTTTATGTGAGCTGGTAGGCGTGACACCGACAAACCGCAACTTCCAGATTGCTTACTCGTTCATGCGGGACGAGAAGATGGAATCATATGAGTGGCTGATGTGGAGGGTGCATGAATTGTTGGGCCCAGATGTTATTCCATCCGTGTTTGTGACCGACAAACAAGATGCTTTGTTGGGGGCTGTTGCCAAGGTTTACCCAAATTCGCACCAACTCTTGTGCGTGTAGCATATTGCGAATGATGTGGAGAACAAAGTAAACAACCTTACTGGTGGCAAGAAGCTTGGACTCGGGCTTCATTTCAGACATCATTTCTGGAACGACATTGTACATGCGAAGACTGCTGGAGATTTCAAGGTCAAGTGGAAAGAAGTTGTTAACGCGTGGATCAGGCAAAACAAACCGATAGTTGATTATCTTACTGGGACGTGGCTGAGTCATAAAGAAAAATTTGTTTATGCTTGGACCGACAATGTACCTCACATGGGGAACGCAGCGACTTCTAGAGTTGAGAGCCAGCATTCTTCACTGAAGTATTATATCGGCAGTTCTAGAGGCACCTTCGATCGTGTGTTTGCGAAGATTCACCAACACTTAGAGAATCAACATACTGAGATTAAGTGGGAGCTTGAACAGTCAAGGAGCACGCACAGGCATCTAGGTCCATCTCATTTCTTTAAGAATTTGCACGGAAAAGTATCTCATCATGCATTGGACCTTTTGTCGTATGAGCTCAATAAGATGCTGGCGATGAGGTATGAAGGAGAATGCTACTTATGCGATCATCTGGTGTCGAGAACCCACCTCCTCCCGTGCGCGTGTTCTATGATGGAAGTTTACGCAACTGGAGAGCCAATTCCGCTGACACGGATAAATATGTTTTGGAGACAACTGACAGTGATTGGCGATGGTGAAACTCCTTGCTCAAATGATGTTCCATCAGGTATTGACTTAGAACAATTTGAGGAATATGCTGAATAGGTTCGGGAGAGTGACCCAGCAGTTGTACGACACGTAAACAGTGTCCTCAATGGAGAGTTGAATCCTGAGAGTCCGTATATTCCTGATCCGCAGACAAGCCCCCCACGCCCCGGGAGACCAAAGACTTCAAAATCAACGCGACACAACCCCAGTGCGTTTTGTAACGTCCGTACTTTTTTTTTTGAAATTAAAGTATGTGTCATGTTGTCTTAGTTACCAATTTAGTGTGTTTAGTAATATGAGTGCATATGGTCCATTTGAGTCCATATTGTCCATAAAGGCCATGCATGTCCATAACATCCATATAAGTCCATGAAGTCCATATGTCATCAAGTGCTTTGGTAATAATCTTGTTCAAATTAAGGATTTCTTAATAAGGTCATGTTATGAATTAAGCTTAGGCCAAATAGGGCTTATCTTACCTAAGGAGTAAGGTGGGTAGTCCTCACTACATAACTCCCAAGGAAATGCACCCCTAGCTTGAGCTTTCACCCTTAGTTCATTATTAAGGTGATTTGTAGTAAGGGATCGGAGGGAAAGTAATACTTTCTCATTAATCACTTTACATATAGATTCTTTAGTAATGAAAGGTAAACTAGAGTCATGTCATAGAAGAAATATAAATTACATGTACTTAATTAATTTAAGTCTTTATTCATGTCTTCTTGAAGTAAGCCCTTGGTTCCCATCATCATCCCTTGGCCTCCATGCCTCCTTTTCCTTTGAAGATCTCCCAACATCATGCCTTCTTAGATGGATTGGTCCTAAGAGGGGGACATAAACATGGATTAGCTGAAGCTAAGTATGGAGATTATAACATACCTAACCATATACATATTTACATAACCGTGCATAAACATACATATACATAACTAAACATGCAAAAACATGCATACACATAAACATAGTCATACATACATATTAACATACATAAACTTAGCCATACATAAACATACATAATCATTAATATACATACATAAACATGCATAGATACAATATCATAATCCTTGTGTGCGTATGCTCTATGACCTAGATGCCTAATGCTCATAAAACGGCTTGGCCAAGCACTTGGATGTCCATGACGCCCCTATGGGATTTCATAGTGAGGATCCTCATACCATAAACCATGATGCCTACGGGACTTAGTGGTACCACTTATCATACTTTGTCATACTGCTCATGGGACTTGGAGAGTCATAAAAGAACCATAGAAGTTCCATAAAGGAACCATAGAAGAGCTATATAAGAACCATAGAAAGATCATGGAGGAACCATAGAAGGATCATAAAGAACCATAGAAAGATCATGGAGGAACCATAGAAGGATCATAAAGAACCATAGAAAGATCATAAAAGGGCCATAAAAGGATCATAGAAGATCCATAGAGAGCTCATAAAAGGACCATAAAAGAACCATAGAAAGACCATAAAATGAGTGTGCCTTATAGACCATCACTCTTGCCCGGTAGGACTTAAAGAACCATATACCCAAGGGGACTTACTAAAGATGATTCAAGATCATCTTACTATATGCCATGAATGCATGAAATGCTAAATGATGAAAAGAACACATAGAACATGTATTATAACTTTAATCGTTAGTTAGTGCCATGAGCGTCTCCATATAACTTGTCACAATAGCTTAACATCTTGATGTGACATCATAAAGTAGCACCATAAACTTAAATCATGAGTATCATAAAGTAGCACCATAAGTTGCATCATAACCTTAAATCATAAGTATCATAAAGTAGCATTATAAGTAGTATCATAAACTTAGAATCATATACCTCTTTGTCATATAACCATGGTAACATCAAGAGTATCACATAAAAGATGGAATAATACTACTTGATTTCATAAAAATACTTTATCATTGACTTGTTAGCATAAGTTAGTATCATCAACTTGTAATATCATACTTCACATACATCATGAATACATAGAACATAAATCTCATCAAGTGCAAGTAACCAACCAAATAAACATTATATAAATATAATGATTTTCAGCCCTTATGGCCCTCTCTTAGGCAGTTAACACACATCCATTTGGGGCTGAAAATCTAGATCTCCATACCTTGACTTCCTTGGTGTTTTTGGGTATCCTGAAAATTAGAGTATTTAACTATAATTAGAACCATAATCCTAGATAAAAAGCTTTCATTAGCTTTTCATTTTAGTCACTTTTATCTTGTTCTTGGCTGCTGGAATTTTTAAAGAAATGATTCTAGCTCTTGCTTGGGTTCTAGCAAAGGTGTAATTAAAGGACAACTTACTTTTAAATTCAAATAAAGCTACTTTTAACAAATAATTAACTCTTTGGTCTTATAACTCTTTTACTAGTGGTTTTCTAGATTAAACATGAAGAACTCAGCTCTAAACCTTCCATTTCCAGAATTGAGGCAAAAATCGTTTTGGGGCAGAAAAATCAGTTTTTTACTCGGTTTTGTTTATTTTCGTTCTCCATCCATACAAAAGCTTTGAAGCTCATTCCACTTGGAAAAGTTCCATTTATGAGTCTAGTTTAACCCCATATTTTTATTTTATTTTTAAGAGTTACCGATTAATACATATTTTATAAAAAACCGAACCTATGTCAGAGTAGACGCGAATCTGGATAAGGTCTGGTTTTTGCTCTATAACTCACTGCATTTATATTGTTTTGTAACACGAATTTTTTAGTGGATTCTAGACATCTAAACCTACAACTTTCATGTTGAAAGGTTTTCGAAAATAAGATTTTATCTTGGTGTTATTTTGAGTCCGAAAAACCCGGAAACTTGGTTGTTTAAGCAAGAAAAACTCATCTTATGAACACCCATGGTGGCTGAATCTAGTGAGGCTTTTAATGAACATTTTTTTTCAAGTTTTTAAGACCATTTTAACACCTAAAACAAGGGTAAAAATATAAAATTCGTATTTAACGAAAAAGGGTGCCATTTTAAATCGTTTTTAGCCATTTACCGGTTTTTAGAGCAACTCTTGTTCTTGTTTATGTAGTCTGCCATGAAAGCTGAAAATGTTGAAAGAAAAAGACACCTTTGAGAGTGTCTAGAGTGGATGGAAGAGATTCCTTGGATGCTTGAGAACAAAAACCTCATTTTTAACTCTTTTCTTCTATTTTAATGCAAATTTTTTTGTGTTTGAAGGGAGTGTTTGGTAAAGTGATGTTGTTGGACTGATTTGGGATGGATGAGGGGTTTTTATAATAGTGAGAAGGGAGGGACTTAGCTGAGTGGAGAGAGAATGAGGATGATTGTGTGAGATTTGGAGTGTAAGATCAAACAAAATATAGAGCAAATATTTGGTTGGATTGTGTTTGGTCTTCTAGCCCCTAGGTGCAATGATGCTTCTAGTTTAGCAAGTTGTAGATAAAACCATGTGCTTCATATTTGGTGAGGATGAGTGGCTTTGGTTTTGTTTTTAATTGGTATTTTACACCTAGATGCTTCCCCTAGAACTCTACTAACAATAATTTATTTCCTTTAATCTTTTTAATGGGTATGAGCTGAATTTTCTTTTGTTCTTTTTCCCATAGGTGATAACACATTAGAGAATTACTATAAAGAATTTTGCTAACTAAAAACATACAACTTTCTTAGGTAGATAAAATTCCCAAAAATTTCGTTTTCAAAATTTATGTGCTTCATAAATTTTGAACCAAAAAGGCATGTATATCTTGGCATAATTGTCATGTTATAAGAATAAATATTACTAAAATGATATCCTTATTTGACCCTTGTCATATAGCACCGGTATTTCATTTATTTCCCGAGTCCATGTTTCCTTGATAAACATAATTTTCATAAGTAATCTCATAGAGATTTTTCCGACGATGACTAATGCTTATAATTATATTTTATAATAAGAAAATATTATGGGGGTGTTACACGTTTGAGTACGGACGAACATCGGGACGGGGTAGCAAGACTACAACGAACTCCTCGAGGAAAAAGGGAACCAGTTCTTCATTAGTTGGGATGGGGTCAACATGTATGCATATCTTAATTTTTATAGCCGGTGTTTAGGGTTTTCATAATGACTATATATTGTTGTTTATAACTTAAGATAATATGGTGCGCAGGTATCGACCGGATGCGTCAAGATCCATTCCCGTTCGAGGACGCTTTGCCACATTTCATTCTGCCATACGTCGTTGGATGGACGGATGTTGACGCTGATAACAGCGTGGGTTGGATCGTGGCGAAGGCGATTCTGAGGATGAGCATTTGTGGTCAACTGCTAGGTGGTCAATGGGCACTGAGTTGCAGGCGAGTGAAAATGCATATGTTAATGCGTTTTTTAACAGCAAGGAGGTGTTCCTTGAATCATTCAGAAGGATACAAGGCCACTTGGAAAGGCCAGCCCGGTTTGAACATTGGATGTCGGCTCCAAATGATTTATTTCCAGCTGCGACAGTGACGAATATGATGTGGATCTTCTTGTCAACACCTCCTGGTCCACGATCGCAGACAGCTGAGCTATGCATATCAATATTACCCATACGAGGAGAGCCTAGACGTACGACACCAAAGAAAGTTCAGGGAATTGTGCGATACAACAACCACTTCATGCTTATCCATTTACCGGATGATTGCCCTCTACCACCGATTCATATTGGATGGCAATCAGCTAGAGACGTATCTGTTCAAGGTTGGGATGAGCCTTTCCAGGCTCGTATTGATAGATGGCAGGCTATTAGGGCCGCTCAACGCCAATGATGGTTGTAGCTGTACCTTTGTGTATATATGAATTGCTAATTATATTTATATTGAAACTCATGCAGTTAATTGGAACATGATCGTCAACCTTAAACACAAATTAACACAAAATACCATCGAAATCAGGTCATTTAGTAAACACAACACAAAATCAGTTAATCAGTTCAACACAATTAACTCTAAGTTTAGGGTACAATAAAAACAACGAAATTGAAAAACACAATCTACTCCTCCTGCTCATCATCTTCCGGCTCGGGGACCTCGATATGCATCTGACGGCACCAACGCCCGTGCAAGTCGACCATCTCATCATACCACCCACGATTAATTGTCGTTGTCTCATCGTTCGCTTGGAACTGATGTCTCCCTCGCTGCACTAATGAGGCTCAGGCATAGGCCCACTTTTATAAAAATAAAACACAAAATAATGCGGTCAGACCAATCATGATATCCACCATCCCATAAACAAATCAGTTAAACAAAATATTAAATTATGATGAGGGTTTAAGGGTACCTGTTCGTGTGTCGGAAGGTCATCGTCATCGATTGGTGGCGAGGCGTTGTTATTCAAAAACTTGTGTGAATGTGCATGAACCAATCGTTATGGCGACATCCGCTTCCCACGACACATGTTTCGTGCGGGGCACATCACTCCAACGACATTTTGTTGTATATGAAAACCCGCCCGATCGTACAGCGTTAGCATCCACAAATTCCACTTTGTAGGGGCCCTTCGCCGGTCGTTCAGCGCTCTTCGATACTGACAATCTGCGTGGGATATGTTGTAGGTGCCCTAACTGATGGACGACGCGATCGGGCATGTACAGCTCAGTGATGTCGTATGCACGAATGCCGCCATTGTACAACGACCTGCTGCATGACTTGTACGGGGCAGGACCGTACGGGGCCTTGCCGGGATCTGGGTGCCGCACCGGCGGCGGCTTGCCGTGCGTTTTGCGCGGCAGCCGTCCCGAACCATTTTTTTATTTTTTTGCGTTTTTTCTTCAAATGTAAAAACTATAAAATATAAAACCACAAATTCGAAACACAAATTCGAAACATACCTCAAATTCGTCGATTCAATCACGGTATGAGGGTGGTTTGTGGTGGTCGTTGGTTGAGAGCGTTTTCTAGAGAGATAAAGTAGAGAGAGAGTGAAGAGTGAAGTTATGAGGTTCAAGGGCGTGGGTTGGAAATATTATGCGAAAGAGGGCGACAATAGTAAAAAGGGGGGCGACGAAAAGCAAGCGGGTTTCTGCAATCCAGTGACAACCCAACTCCCATGTCGGTGATTGGGTTGCTTCTTTCTAATTTTCCCTGATACCAAATTACCAACGCTACTGATTCGATAAATTTCTTTTCATGCATCTGATTTCCAATGTATTCTACCCCTTTATTCCTTCTAACAGTTTCTATCGATTTTAGCTCTACCCATCTGTTAAGTTTCTTCTTATCATGCTTTTGATACTTGCTGATTTGGTCTTATCATGCTTTACTTACTGATTTGGGAAATTATGCAATTGCACCATTTCAAAGGTACGTATCTTTGCGTAGCCTTTAGTCCTTGTTAAACACTAATTCGCTTGCTTCATATCTCAAATGGAAAGTCTCTTACTAAGGGAGGATTTGTAAACTGTTACAGCAATTTAGCTTGTTTAACTTGTACATTGCATATTGGTGTTCTTTATTACATGGTCAACATCTATTTCCCATTGAGCAATTGTGTACTTTATGTAGATTTTTCTCTAATATATCCTTTCCTTAGTTACAGAGCGTTTGGTAGGAACCCCAGAGAAATTTTCCATAGGAAATTTTATATGGGAAAGATTTCCCTTAGCACCCCTTAAATAAAAAATTCCCTAGGAAAATGGAGAAAATGGTGGGCCCACTGTGAAATTTTCCCAAGGTCAACCCACACCCAAACATAGGGAAAATAAGTCAACCCGTGAAAATTGACCATTTCCCCAGGATTATTGACCAACCAAACGCACCCTTAGTTAATCTCTATGGTTGTGGGAAACTCATATTTTACACCCGGGTGTATGTACTCTCAAGTGCCTAAGTATGTATTTTTCTGATGTGTGAGAGTGTATGAGCTCCTAGGAGCATGATATAGGATTAGATGACCCTCCATCCACTATAGAGAGTGACACACGAGTATTTGTACATTAGCTCATTATGTGTAAAGACTGAGTAGAGGCTGTCAACTCCTGAACCTTTGTACTCTTTGTGTAATATTTGATTTTCCAATCAAATCCCGTCAACCCAGATAGTTTGGATTGTTGTTAACGATGTTCCAAAATGGACGATTTAGGCGGAATGGTATTGTTACATGAAATGGAACACGGGGAAAGTAAGGAAAAATAAGGCTTGCGACTTGAGACAACTCGAGATTGGCTTTATGAGCGGGCTAATATGGTGCTTTCAAGGCATAACAACTGATACGATTCACCCAAGAATTGCAAAATATGAAGGTAAAAGAAATTGAATCACAGAGGGAAGAAAGAATGAAGAGAGAACAATGATGTAATTGCTTTATTCAAAAGAATGAAGAGTGAACAATGATGTAATTGCTTTATTCAAAAGAATGAAGAGAGAACAATGATGTAATTGCTTTATTCAAAAGAATGAGTTATAACCTAATCAAGAAAGAATGACACCTAATCTCATTCCCAAGCCCCCTGATTCTCTATCATTACTAGGCTATTTATTCTGAATTTGACATGAGACTGTAGCTAATTTATCAAATAATTAATGACAAGGCTTAGATTGTGACTTCATCAGAAGTGCTTTGCATTGCAATTGACCATGTAGCTAGACTAGGAATAAATTTCAAGTCATATTAAGCCTATGACATTCTTATGCAGCTTTAAGTTCTCAGTATTCTTGGATTGCTACTGTAGATTCTTGCCGAACATTATCCTCGAGGACACAAAGTTGAAGGGATCCTTCTTTAATTTGTACAGTCATATGGATACTATCTCCTTGTTTACTGACCATAGGGTGAAACTGAAGGTTGTATATGAATTTGGTGGCCTTTTCTAAAGGTTTCCTGTTTTATGAATTACTTTCCGCCGCAAACGTCACTTGTGTATTGTGTATATTTTATGCTTTGTTTTTAGGGTTATAGAAGTGTCGTAATTGAAATAATTTTTAGATTTTTTTTTGAGATTCTAAACAATTATTATCATTTATTTAGAATAACGAAGGGAAAACCATAAAAATTGTTAAAAATCAAAATAATTTGGGACCAAATTTGTAAATTCATTAAAAATTATGGGGCAGTGTTGTGCTACATTTGGGATCAAACGTACGTCAGAGTCTACAATATTTAGGATACGCACGCGGTGTTGGTCCATAAAAATACGATTTTATTTATTTTCGGAACTGCTAGCGTAAAAAAATAATGTTTGAATTATTATCGTCTAATTATCAAAAATTCAAATTATTAGAATTCAATTTTCCTTCTCTTAACAATGTTGTATTACTTCTCTCCCCAACACCTTTGTTGTCTCCATTGAAGGGCGAATTCCCGGACTCATCGAGGGTCATATCTATGATGTCTCTCAAAGCAGGTTTCTTTCTGCTTCTTCGTTTCAATTGGGTTTTTGGTTTTATTGAGACTGTTCACGATTGAATCTTAATTGTTGCCATATTGGATTTCTCATTTTAGAAGAACAAAATTAGGAGAATGTGGAAATTTAGGGACAATTTGTGATAAAGTTGCTTTCTTTGAGAGTTCTTTGTCAGTGATCTTACTCAAAACTTGTGGGATTTATGTTTTTTTCATAGGGGCCATCGTTGATTAAGATTGACCATTGATTGGGACTGGTGTAATTTGGATTTTTGGATGATTTACTTGCTCTTAACTTGCTTATATCTTAATGCCTATAATAAAGGTTCTGCTGAGGATTATTACTAAAGTGGTGGGGATTTTTGATGTCGGTGTTTTTATCAACAGTGCTGATGAGTATGGCAATGATGATGTCGGTGCTTGTGGTTATGCCAGTGATGATGATGCTACATCTTGCTCAGAGGTAGAGTTTTTGTGTTTTTCGTTTTGCTTGATTTTGAAGTTGATGCTTTACTTTTAGGTTTTGGTTTTGATGCTTTGTTGCTGGCTCTGATTGGTTCACTGATAAAATAGCGTTTGCTGGTGACGAATGTGATTGTATGTTGTCATGAAAGAAAAGAGTTATCAGTGGCATTGTTTTGATAAAAGGTTTTCAATGGAGGAAAATTGGTGTGTTGTTTTTGTTACTTGCACAGCAGAATTTGGGGAAATTCGGTACCATTTTCTAATTTAAGGTCTTTGGTTGGAGGCCGGAGGGATTAGGGGAATTTAATGTACTAAAGTTGTGTAGTTGCCTTTCGATTTTGGGCAATTTTTGCTTTTTTCCCCACCAACTGACTTCCTATTCCTAAATAGCTTGCTCGATCGGCTTCTATTTACTTGAGGGGTTCGGCTGTCCAACTTCGATAGCTCTCTACATCTTGGACACCAACCCTGGAAAAAACTGACTCTTCTTTTTCTATTTTTTATTTATATCATCATCAAGAGTTGTGCATCTTCGGTTACTTTCTTTGCCTTTTGGGTTGGGTTTTCTGTTAAAATGTTGGGGATTGAGTTGAAGCAATCGAATTTGAGCGAGATAGTTCTTTGCTTACCTAGATGGTGATTCCTTCTATACTTCATGATGTAGATTTATTTCTATTTGTCTTTGTCTTTCCTCTTTTCGGGTTCAATTGATTGATGATGTACAAATTCAGTGCGGTTTGGTTCATATTTATCTGCTACCTCGAATTATAGGCATAGCAAAGCCCGACCCCAAATCCTGGTCTAGAGTAGAGATGTTTTTCACTGGTGATGTGTTTGGCTGTCAGTTATTGTTGTAGATGAAGAGACACCAGAAGTGCTTGGAGGAACCATATTCATGAACGACGACTCAATTGATGAGTTATTTGTCGCGACTTTTGATGCAATCCAAAGCACTATCACCGAAGCCATAAACAAAGTCATCAATTTTATTGGTAAACGATGACATACTTCCAATTTCTATTATATCAACAAGCTGAGTGTTGTTTGTCCCCGAGGAGAAAAGGGGAAAATGAAACTATTTTCCCCTAGGTGCTGACTCACAGGCACAAAAGTTGCATTCTGGGATCTTAGAGAATAGTTCTTATTTCGTTTGTACCGTATTGGTGTTGAAAAAGCTCACATTGAAGTTGTTCTTCCCAACATTGATATTATTAGAGAATCGTGCTCTTCATTACCCATAATTATCTCTGTAATTTTATTGATTTACGATATGAGATCAATGATGTATATGTATAGGTGCTGGACACTATTTGTGGCTTAGTTGATGATGTTGTGAGAGATCCTTTGGCTTTAAGCATTTTTCGCGTTTCACTAGCGTGCACCATAGATTATATATCCCATAATCCCAAATTAGTTCACTTTCTGAATCTTCTGATTTTTCTTGTTTCAGGAATGTTACCTTTGGTTGTTGCTTGATGGAGGGCCATTACATGCGTTTTCTGATTTTGATGTCTCATTGATGGAGGATGACCTCGAGATTTTGAAGGTATGCTCGATGTCCCTTTCTCAGTGGTAGAGATACATAATCTAAATCTAAATCGAATATACCAAAAATCTCATTGCAAAGCAGGATTGGGGTGTCTAATGTAGTAATCTTAGCCTTGAATTAGACAATTTAGAAAGACTGGCCCTCCCTCACCTGACACATCTATTTATATCCATTAGCCATTGCGGCTTGTATGCTTATATCAAATCCAAGTCTCCTTGTGAAATGTCCAATTGTTTTTTTGCTCTCACTTAGCGATAAATTTATATTCCACGAACACATGTGTCCATGGGGGTCATTTTGAGATCCATATAAGTTCACGTGCTCTTTTTTAATGCTCTAATTTGAAGCATGCATTGATGTATAGCAATTAATGTTCTGGAAGGCTAACTGTACTATCTTCCAGAGGAGAAAACTTTGCGAGAATTCCTTGTCCGATCTTCACCCGCTCTTTGACAAATCACCTTCAAATGTCCGAATTAGATGTGGTGAAATCTTAGTTAAGGTAATTCGAGCGCTTCTTTCCAAACCAGTGACAAGATTGCTCTAACATGCTCAATACTCAATATGATTGTAAAAAATTGAGGCACTTTCCGAATGCATCTTTCAAGTTGGATATTTTCTTATGTTTGATATGCTTTTTCGCTTTTACGCCAATGATGTGTCAATAAGATTGATGATTCACATTACGAGCAAGTTTAGAGGATCCTTTCTATGGCGAAGAAGATAATTATGCATTTTAACGTCAAAGTTGAAAGACTAATGTCTGTCAAGGCCATTTTTTTGATTAATTTTGACCACTGTTTTTTTTTTAAAGGGACTAGAAGGGGTTCATTTTAGGTGAATTATTATTTTGTTTAGTGGCAATAATTCTCCCTGAGTGAATGATTTTCTACAAGAAGCTGAGTTTATCATGGCTGTCTGGCATTGAGAACTTGAAAATCAGTTAAAAGGTTCCTCTTTGCGTTTGGTACAGAGAAACATGGAAATTTAGGTGCTATAATTGTATTTTCATGGTCTAAATGTCTTTGACTTGTTGGATTTTATGGAAATCTTGACAATTGACCTTCTCAATGTATGCCCAGATGATGAAATCATAAATTTGGCTGAAGACAGCCAATGATTTAGACATTTAGTTCAAGGAAGCCGAGCAAGAAGTTCTATGCTTTGTCTTGTCATATATCATCAAATACATACAGGAAAGGGGACATCCAAGAATCACACAATCTCTTTCCCTGAAAGATTCGTTTCTGCAACTTTAAGCTTGATTCTTGATTATTGTCGCTTTCATAAAGTACCAGGACATTCTAACAAGGTTTGACCTTCGACACAAATTTTTACTTCATTTTTTTTCATATTATGTCGCTATGGTGCACATGCAATCAAATTTTTTTTGGAAAACTTTGGTTATTGATTTCTAAACATATATAATGATCTATTATATGAAATTACTATCATTAGATTCGTATAGTGGAAGATATTTCCGTAAAAGTACATTGTAATTTTTTTTTTATGAAATATTATGTTCAAAAATATTATGTTCAAAAATATTATGGTTCTTTAATGCTTAAAAGGATTAGATAATTAGAGATATATTTTGGTCAGCTTTTCATAAGCTGAATTTTGTGCAATACAAGTGGTCGATTAATGTTCTCGAGGCTTGGTTGTTGATTACATTGACATCCAAGCAACAGGATGATCGAGGGGTTTATTATTGATGTGGAGTAAGGATGATTTCCTTGAGGAGAGCCATAGCAAAGTGTCACGGGGTGACTTTAATTTGTACAACACCCGTGCGACGCTAGCAAACTTTAACCGGATTTTATATTAGAAGTTTGCTAGTAAGCCTTTCACAAGCTTAACTTAGACTATGAGAGACTAAGAAAGCTTTGAAGACAAAGAAGAGAGACAAGAGAGTGTTTGGGAGAATGCTTTGAGTAATGCTTCCAATTGTTGGTTGGTTACAAATGAGACCCCAAGGGGGTATTTATACACTTCCACCTCCTCAATGGACGGTGGAGATTGATTTGATCTAACGGTCCATATTGTGCCTCTAGAACCTTCTATACAAGTATCCAATAATCTATATATGTGTAGAGTACTCTGGAATATTCTAGGACATTCATGAGTAGTATAGAGAACTCTAGGGAATTCTAGGAAATTCTAGAATAGTCTAGAGAATTCTAGAGACCTCAAGAAAGATACGGAATATTCCGGATATTTCTAGAATATTCCGGGACATTCCGGATGATTCCGGAAAATTCCGTGACATTCTCCCCCACCTAATCCGGCGACGTCCTCGTTGCCTTCAAGTCCTCATATGCTTGGATCTACTTCTTGAATTGCCATAAGTTTTGGATAGGCTCCCAGCTTGATTCGCTATTAGGAAGACCCTTCCACTTGACAAGTAACTCCCTGCTCGGAGGTAGACCTGGTTGGCGCACCACTCGGTTGGCAAGAATCGTCTCTGCTTGCTTATCATGTTGGACCTTGATACCCATTGGTGCCCATTGAGATATGCCTCTACATGGATCATCTTGGTCTCCGTGGTAAGGTTTAAGTAAGCTTACATGGAAGACAGGATGGTACTTGATCCTGGGAAGCAACTCCACCTTATAAGTCTGTGCTCCGACCTTTTTGATAATGGGAAACGGTCCTTCGTATCTTCGAAGTAGGCCCCGATGTCGCCCTTCTAACCTCGCGTGGTTGTAGAGCTTAACAAGCACGAGGTCACCAACTTGAAATTCCCTCGGGCGCCTCTTCTTATCAGCCCATTTCTTCATCTTCTCGGAAGCCTTTTCCAAGTAAGCTCGCGCCACCCCAAGTTGGTCATTCCAATGCTTGGCAAACTGAAATGCGGGTGGGCTTGGACCTTTATAGCCCGTAGCAATAGTGCTTGGTGTCAACGGTTGTTGTCCTGTGACAATCTCGAATGGACTTTGGCCCGTGGACTCGCTCTTCTGCAAGTTGTAGGAGAATTAGGCTACGTCAAGCAACTTTGCCCAATCCCTTTGGTTGGCACTCACGAAGTGCCGAAGGTACAACTCCAAAAGTGCGTTCACCCTCTCGGTTTGTCCATCACTTTGAGGATGGAAGCTGGTGGATAAGTTAAGCTCGGAACCCATGAGCTTGAACAACTCCGTCCAAAAACGTCCCGTAAAGCGAGTGTCTTGATCACTCACGATCGAGCGAGGCAAGCCCCAATACTTCACAACATGCTTGAAAAAGAGTTGGGCAGCTTGCTCAGCAGTGCATTCCTTGGGGGCAGGAATAAAGGTGGCATACTTCGAGTATCGGTACACCACCACAAGGATCCAATTATATCCTTCACTCGTGGGTAACCCCACGATGAAGTCCATGGAAATGCTTTCCCACGGTCTCTCAGGAATGGGAAGTGGATGGAGGAGTCCCGCAGGTACCCCTTGCTCAAGCTTGTCTTGTTGGAATACAAGACAAGTTCTGACATATGCCTCAACATCGTTCTTCAACTGAGGCCAATAGTAGGAATCGCCTACCAATGCTAGTGTTTCGATGCGTACCTGGATGCCCGGCCCACTTGCTGTCGTGACATTTCTTTAAGACTTCCCTTCTGAGGCCACCATATGAAGGAACATAGACTCGCCTGCCCTTAGTGAGAATCAACCCATCTTCAACCCAGAATCTCCTTGTCTTGCCATCCTTGATTAGGTTGGAGATGGTCTTCGCAAAGGAATCATGCTCCAATCCTTCCTTGATTCGATCATGTAGGTTGCTTTGAGGTTGGCTAATGTCGGCAAGCTCTCCTTTGCGACTTAGAGCATCCGCTACCAAGTTAGCCCGACCCGGCTTATACTCCATTATATAATCAAACTCCGCTAAGAAGTCTTGCCATCGAGCTTGCTTGGGAATTAGTTTCTTTTGGGTTTGGAAGTAGCTTTTTGCAACGTTGTCTGTCTTGATAACGAACTTACTCCCGAGCAGGTAATGTCTCCAAGTTCGAAGGCAATGCACCACTGCGGTCATCTCCTTCTCCTGTACCGTATACCGCCTTTCAGTGTCATTAAGCTTCCGACTCTCGTAGGCGATGGGATGACCCTCTTGCATTAATACTCCGCCAATGGCGAAGTCGGAAGCATCGGTGTGTAGCTCGAATGGCTTGCCAAGATCGGGAAGTGCTAGAACAGGTTCTTCCGTGACAGCCTTCTTCAAAATTTCAAAGGCTTGCTGACATTCTTCGCTCCAAGCCCATCCTCTTCCCTTCTTGAGCAAGTCGGTGAGAGGAGCGGCAATAGCGGAATATCCCTTGATGAAACGCCGGTAATAATTCACCAAGCCAAGGAATGATCTTAGCTCAGTGACCTTGGTTGGTGGCTCCCAATCAAGGATCGCTTTGATCTTGCCCGGATCCATGCGTAGCTTGCCTTTTCCCACAATATGGCCCAAGAATGGTACTTCTTCTTGGGCAAAGGAACACTTCTCCTTCTTCACATAGAGCTCATTCTCCCGAAGTGTCTTGAACACTTGCCTCAAATGCCCCACATGATCTTCCATAGTCTTGCTATATATGACAATGTCATCGAGATAAACTACCACAAAGTGATCAAGGAATGGAGCAAGTACCTTGTTCATGAGGGTACAAAATGTGGCTGGGGCATTTGTGAGCCCAAACGGCATGACTAGGAACTTATAGGATCCATAGCGGGTCACGCATGCCGTCTTCGCCTCGTCTCCTTCGGCTATGCGAACCTGGTAGTACCCACTCCTTAAATCAAGTTTGGTGAAATACCTTGCTCCTCCAAGTTGATCGAATAAATCATCAATACGAGGAATGGGGTACTTATTCTTGATGGTTACCTTGTTTAGTGCTCTATAATTGATGCATAGCCGAAGTGACCCATCGTGCTTCTTTTGGAATAGGACCGGCGCACCATAAGGAGACTTTGAAGGGCGGATGTACCCAGCATCCAACAATTCCTTGAGTTGTCTCCTTAGTTCCTCCAACTCTGGTGGTGCCATTCGGTAGGGAGCAAACGCGGGTGGTTTGGCCCCCGGCTCCAACTCGATCTCGTGATTTATTTCCCTTCTTGGGGGAAGTTTCTTGGGCAACTCTGCGGGCATGATGTCCTTGAACTCGTCAAGTATCTCTTGGACGGCCTTGGGTACTTGAACTTCCTTTTTGTTACCCTCTTCCATCTTAAGAGTGGCTAAGTAGGTAGGCTCTTTTTTCTTCACTCCCTTAGAAAGTTGAAGGGCGGATAACATCCTTCCCTCATCAATGTCCATCCTTACAGGGACGACACACGGTTGTTTTTCCTCCATGATGCACATAATGTTGGCGAAGGGGATGGCGAAGGCCTTCGCCTTGATAAAGAAATCAATTCCCAAGTAGAACTTCTTGTCATCTAAGGGAGCGACAGTGATATCGGCCTTACCTTCCCATTGCCCAATGTGAATGGGTGTGTCCTTGGCAACTCCATATATCGGGAGTTTTTCAGCATTTACTCCCTTGACAAAACCCTTGGTTTTGGTGTATGAGAGGCCCACCTCATCAGCAAGCTCCTTGGCCATATAGGCGTATCGCACTGTGTCTAACAACGCTTGGAGAGGCTTGCCGTTGATGTGTGTCTCTACGTACATGCGCCCATGGGATCCTTCCTCGACCTTAGCTTGGACGGCGCTAAGGAATTTTAGAGAAGATATCTTCTTCTCCTTTTCCTTCGTTTCTTCTTCCCTTACGAGGGAGGCAATCTTTCCCCTCATGGGACGATCAGCGGACCGATGTGGCCCATTGCATAAGAAGCATGAGTACCTCCTCGGAGCGTCATCCCTTTTGCCTTTGCCCTTGTCCTTGTCGTGGCTTTTGAAGGGTCGATCCTTCTTGGGAGACTTGTCTCGATCTCCTCCACCTTTGCCATTGTTACTTGGCCTCGTACTTGGTCCCTTGGAGAACTCTCACCTCGTCGGGCGAGTGTCGGCGGCATGCGAATTGATATCATTTACCCCTTGTCACTTCAGCTCCATCTTAGCCCACGGTTGTAATCCTTCAAGGGACATAAACAACTTGTCCTTGGCACTCATGTCGATGATCTCCAGCATGAGTTCTTGGAACTCCTTGACGTATTCCCGACTACGTCCATCCTTGTGTTGGAGATGTCGAAGCCTAGTGCGAGCTTCAAATTCGGCATCCTATGGATAGAATTGCCTCTTAAGCTCCCTCTTAAGTTGATCCCAAGTAGTGATGGGATCGGATGTGCCGGTGGTGGCATCTTCACACCTGCGCCGCCACCATATCAAGGCAACATCTTTGAAGTAGCGGGAAGCGGTATTTACCTTCTTCCTTTCGTCCAATATGTCATTGGACTCAAAGTATGACTCCACATTCCAAATGAAGTCATCAATCTCTCGTGCATTCCTCGACCCCTTGTAGAAGGGAGGAGGAGGAGTGCTATCCTTCTTGGAGACGGAAATCTCCCGAGCGCCTCCACCATTAACCAACAGGGCCATGCAAGTCTTCAATTGGCTCGAGTTCTTCCACCTTGTCGGAAAGAGACTCGATTGTTGACTGCAATCGGCCCGACTCCTTCCTAAGGGCTTTGTTGGAATCCTTCAACTCCCTTTTGAGAGCATCATCCCCATGAACAAGCTCCGCCTTGAGAGAATCAAAGGCGCTTTGCACATCATCCTGGAATTCCTTCATCTCATCCTTAGAAGCGAATTCTTCCGTGTCTTCGGCCTTTCCCATTAAGGCCTCGACTTCCTTCACTAGGTGGGACATGGTGTCCTCCACCTCGGCCACCCTTTCGTCAAGAGTGACATGTCTCGGGTTCTCCATGCTCCCCTCGTTCCCCTTGCCCTTCTTGGAGCCTTGCTCGGCCACACTCGACATGACTTCTCCCGCACACGAATTTCTTAAAACCGAGGCTCTGATACCAAATGTCACGGGGTGACTTTAATTTGTACAACACCCGTGCGACGCTAGCAAACTTTAACCGGATTTTATATTAGAAGTTTGCTAGTAAGCCTTTCACAAGCTTAACTTAGACTATGAGAGACTAAGAAAGCTTTGAAGACAAAGAAGAGAGACAAGAGAGTGTTTGGGAGAATGCTTTGAGTAATGCTTCCAATTGTTGGTTGGTTACAAATGAGACCCCAAGGGGGTATTTATACACTTCCACCTCCTCAATGGACGGTGGAGATTGATTTGATCTAACGGTCCATATTGTGCCTCTAGAACCTTCTATACAAGTATCCAATAATCTATATATGTGTAGAGTACTCTGGAATATTCTAGGACATTCATGAGTAGTATAGAGAACTCTAGGGAATTCTAGGAAATTCTAGAATAGTCTAGAGAATTCTAGAGACCTCAAGAAAGATACGGAATATTCCGGATATTTCTAGAATATTCCGGGACATTCCGGATGATTCCGGAAAATTCCGTGACAAGAGGGGATCAATGGATATTTAAAAAGATTTTGAATGTGCAATCTTTTTGGTATTGGGGCCAAAAAGCAAGGTATGAGGCTGGAAAAGGGAGTTTTTTTTTTTTAGTTTTTTTAGATAATTAAGGGCACAAGCCCAAACTTTTATTGAAACAAAAGCCAAAGCCCAAGAGGGCAGAAAGTAGAGAAACAAGCAAAGTCAGAGATGAATACAGCAAAGCAAAACAGAACAAAATTGTGGCATAAAGACGACGAGCTCTACGCCTTTCGAACAAAAGCAAAACAGCCCCTACGGCCTACACACATA
Organism: Portulaca oleracea; assembly: GCA_029582165.1. Lineage (NCBI taxonomy): Eukaryota > Viridiplantae > Streptophyta > Magnoliopsida > Caryophyllales > Portulacaceae > Portulaca > Portulaca oleracea. The sequence goes on along the minus strand of CM055872.1, from coordinate 10,192,365 downwards.
AGTGAGTTGAATGAAGATCACAGGGACAGCAACAAAATTCACAGCCACAGTATCTGTCAGCTTTCTTATACAGGTTTTTCAATGTGAATGAACCATCTTGGTCCCATCCAATGCGGTCTACAGTATCCTTGGTGGAATAAAGTGCAATCTCATATGGTGAGTTTGGTGACCACAACAAGGAGTATAGTTGTCGAGATCAACAAAGAGAATGCATCGGAGAAGAGTAGAACCAGACATGCTCACATCGATTTGCCTATCAAGTGGTCTCCCCCGACGCTAGGTACTACAAAAATGTGGATGCAGCGGTGCTGGATGGCAGGTGGACAGCGCTAGGTACTACAAAAATCAATATGGATGCGGCGGTGCTGGATGGCAAGTGGATAGGGCTCAGTGCAACGGCGAGGGATGCTGAAGGAAAAATCAAATGGATTGCGATAAAATGGCTAAGAGCCCTATGGGCTGTCCAGATTGCCGATGCCAAAGCTATTTTCTTTGCAATGCAAACAGCATGGAGGTTACAAGAAGATAAGATTTAGCTGGAATTCGATTGTTTCTCGGTCATTCAAAGGATTTGTAATTTCAAACCTTAGCGAATTTGATTTAGTCATTGGTGATATTCTTACAGTTAGTATATGTTTTTCAATTTGCTTATGGAGTCATGTAAGGCGGGATGGCAACTCCGCTACTCATGTTCTAGCCAAAGTAGGCAGGTTTGGGTTGGGGTAATGCCCAGGCAAATTGTACCAATTGCTGATCTGGATTCGGCGAATTAATGATGTTTCATGCTCTTTCCTTCCAAAATAAATAATAAATAAATAAATGAAAAAGTGGGAAAAGTGAGATAATTTTATTCCACCACACAACTTATTATCCTAACTTCTTGCTTGGTAAGTGATACCTAGATTTTTAGCTTATAACAAAACTGTGTGTAATGTTTTATCTAATTTGTTAAGTTGTCTACGACATATCATATTGAATTTCAACTTTCCACCGTTCTAATGAGCATATATTATGTTTTAGGGTAAATTATTTGAACAAACTTGTCAGATTAAAGTATATGCAAGACGATATTTCTTTTCTTTTTATTAAGTTTTTCTTGCAATGTTGTAATATTTAGTATATTTAATATATTAGGGTAATGAAGAATGGAGATCCATCCCTACAATGAAATATTCAACACAAAATACTTTAACATGCCTCCAAAAAAGCATTTACATGGCCATCATCAAAAAGAGTAATGGATAACCAAGGGCTCCACCTCCCTACAACAAATGCAACCATGAAAATGAAGATTGAACGAACGAGGAGCAAAACTCCAAAGATCCCCAAACTCTGAACGAGGAAACCGGACCTCACTGCCTTGCCCAAACACTTTCAGGTAATTGTCTACGGTATGTTCTTCTATAACTCCGTCTGTGTGTTTTCTCCGTCATGTCTTTGTCTGTAACACCATACAAAGTTTCAAGTTCCAAAAGTTCACCGTTCTATTTGATTCAAAACAAAATGCATGGCAGAGGAGTACCTTGAAGTCTCCCAACACAATGTAACACTTCCTCTGCAATGGGGCGCCATTGCTTAGCACACGAGTAGTTTATGCCAAGACCAACGCTCAGTCCTCTCAGTAGCATCACAGTGCGAAGAACAGAAAATAGTTCCTCAGGAAAAGACTATAACAGGGGGAAAAATGCAAGATAGAAATGCACAGGTCACACACACAAAATGACTGTCAACTCGAGGATGCAGTTGATAATCAGAGGATGAAATAAGTTGCGCATACCTCAACGGAGATCTTCTTAATGGTAGAATCCTCAGAGAATGGTTGCAGTTGAGTTACTCCTGGGGGTAGAGCTGTATCAAACATACCTTGTGCTAACTTCAGCATCACTGTGTCGTCACCTTCGCTTTTTATCATTGTTCCGATTCCAAGCTCCCTATTTATTCAGAAATTTTGAAGTTTTTTAAGCACTGATATTGAATAACTAAAAAGAGAGTGTTTGGTTGTCCCTAAGAGATGGGAAAGTTTTAATGTCGGGACCATTATTTCAGTCACAAGCTCAGTAACCAGTTTTCCGGGGAAGTGTCTTTCCCAATAAACTACTAAACACACCATCAAAGTCTTTGGTGTTCAACATATCCATTCATGATGGTAGACAGGATTGCTGCAGAAAACATTAAAAAAAAAATGGCAAATAGATCATTTGGATCAACTTAGATCATGTTTAGGAGCCCCAAGAACTTCACAATATCCACCAAGGAAATTATGGCCACAAGGATTTGAAATCTAATGGGGAAGATTGGACATCCAACCCCCATACCAGTAGCGCACAAGGGAGGCTATTGGTTGAATGTGGTGATGATTATTTTCCGATGAACCATAGTATTCATGATGCAGGCTAAGGAACGTAACCTAGTATGGGTGATGGATCACAGACAGATGTGGCTATTTCAGGGGAGCTTCAAACTTGAAGCCTATATTACTCGGACTCGGGTACACGTGTCCATACCGGATTATACGTGTGTCGGACTCTGCTATTTTAAACAAATTTTATACATTTTCATTGTAATTTGAAGTGTCGAGTGTCGTACCCTTGTCCGGTATCAAGGATCCGACATGGGTACGGCAGGGAAAATGAAGAGTCAGAGTAACAGTGCTTGAAGCACCACAGTACTGTATCATAGTTCAAGTCCAAGTGCCTAATGAAAGCCTGAGGATTAGAACCGGCCATATGCACTGCATAACATCTCCCTTCTGTTCCTACTCACTAGAAAGCACTAGATCATGAAATTTGAAAGAAGTACCAAAAACGTCTAAGCACCTGATGCTCTCAGTTGCTCTAACTGGATCATTATCAGCCATAGCTAGCACTAGCTTTGCAAATCCGTACCTCAGGCCATCCGGAAGGTCTTTCACTTGCCCATAGTCAAGCAATGCAACCTATTCAAATAATCATCAAAACCCAGTTATAATGCAAATTAATTCTGGACATTAAGTTTGGGAATCACTGTACTGCTCTCAATTTTCAGGCGGGTGTATTCATGTAATTGAATTTGAAAACAAAACCATCAGTTAGGACAACAAAACAGGAAATAGAGCTAGAAAAAAAAATGATCTTTTTTCCCTTTTCATAGGGGTCAACACATTATACAAACCAAATAAGCAAAATAACAAAAGAGATTCATTTCAGGCTGCATGTTCATGGTACAAATCAAACTCAAAAAATTACACTGAAATACCCTGTGTTTTATGGTTACAAATTTTCTAGCTCAAAGTTTTGAAAAATGACTTTGGGGTACCCGAAATATTGTGACAAATGATTTCAGGGTACCATGTCGGTGCATCTCGGTGGAAAATCCACCGAAGATTCCATTTTTTAAAACACGCAAAAGGGAATCTCCGATGGATTTTCCACTGAGATTCACCGCAGTGGTACCCAAAAAATATTTGTCACAATATTTTAAGATACACCAAAATCATTTTGTTGGGCTAGAAAATTAGTAACCACAAAACACAGGATCTTTTGTAGAAATTTAAAGTTTTTAACACAACTCCAACGTCGCTCAAAATACTTTGAATCCATCTATCAGTAGTGAGGGGAAACACTTTAGAAAATAGCATCAAGTGCAGAAAACAAAAAGACTAAGTAACACCACAATTGCAAGCCAATCACTCTTCCACCACAGATGTACAAGATGATGGTCAAATGAAATAATAGACATAAACTACAAACCAAGCCTCTCTCTACGAATAGAAAGGTGAGTACGAATCAAAAAGTTAAAAAATGGAAAGCAACTCCAATCTATTACACAAACCCTAGGCAATGTGTCAGTACTGAAGAATTATAGGGCAAGCAACAAGAGATATACCGCTTGCCGACACATTCATTGAGACTCAAAATAATGGTTTGTATGTTAAGTTCATTGTCAGAACCTTTGTTAGCAACTGACCTCAGAACCTTTACATATTAATATGTTTCCTGGATGAGGATCAGCATGAAAGAAGCCACTCTTCAATATCATTTGCCCGTACGCCAAAGTCAAGCTTTTAAGAATCTTCCTGTACCAAAAAGAAATGGTTATGTTCGAATAAAGAGCCAGTACAGTGATAAATATGGTTCACAAAGGTGAAGCAGAAGATGATGTGTTTTATTGTCAGAAAGCAACAGGAACAGGCAGCCACACAATCAATGAGGAAAGGGTCAAAAGAGACTGCATACTTCTGAATGAAAAGAGGCTTACTGCTTTGCTGCAGCTGCAACCCTACCACTAGGTTTGATGCCTCTTTTTTCCATTTCATCACCAAGTTTCAGGATAGGGATTCCATCAATGTATTCCATCACCAACACCCTCCTAGTGATTTTCATTGTACAAGAATGAGTGAATGACATCATTAGCTCCCATCAAAGAATTCTCAATAATAAGACAGCTAATGTTGGGTAAACTTCAAATAACCAGTGACATGATGAACAACTTACCTTCTGACCAGATCATGCATGACTCCTGGCACAAGCACAGGACTTTTCTTGTTATTTTCGTACAAGAAACGACGAATCTTATCCATCGCTCTGGCCTCTCTTGTAAAGTCGAATTCATATGAAATCTTATAAAGGAAAAGTAAACAGAGTCAATGTCCCCCCCTAATGTACATACTTTCAAGGAATAATATTGCGAAGCATGTAAAACTGACGTGAAACCGCAACAATTGGCAGATGCGGTAGAATACACCCCCCCTTCAGTGGCCAGAGAAAATTTGTTATCACATTAGACTTCCAAAAGTATCCATCACAGTGGACGATGTGGGCATTAAAATTTGCAACCAGCAAGGGATCTTAAAAGGTTTTCTTAGTCCATGACCCATGCCACAAAATTACACCATCATGCATTGTACCTCATAATTCATTTCATTTAAAGTAATTAGTTATTCACAACTGCAAAAAACATCATTGCATGCTATGCATCAAAGCATACATATGACTAATGGCCCGCTCTTTTGGGAGGTAAATTTACCTTTGGCACTCCTTCCCAGTTGCCACACCTTCCCACCCTTTCCCACTCACTCCACTCCTTCCCTTTCCCACATCCCTCACTGAAAATAACAGATCATAAGTAGCCAAACAAACAAAGGAACTATCAAGGAATTAGATCAACTCAGAATAAAATTCTTTGCGTAGGCAACATATTCAAATCAGTATCGAAAAAAAATGATTTTTAAATCATAGATACTCACAGCAATACAAACAAAACGTGGAGCATAATATAGAATGACCTCAGGGTACTATGTGCATACGTAAATCATTACCCAAACTGAACTTTTGAATACCACTCCTGGAACAGTACGACGTCCCCCCCCCCCCCCCAACCAAAGGAAACCCTTCTTTTTCCACAAAGAAACACACTTTGACACACTCCCAAAACAAACAAGTAGGTGGTGTCAAAAAAAAAAAAAAAAAAAAAAAAAAACAAGTAGGTCATATCATGACTAATTGATAACAGTACTTGAAAGTAATTGTATCATAATTTGCTTAATGACACATCAATTTAAGTGATGCAGAAAACTTGCATTGCTTCTCTTCCACTTACATGGTATCGGAGCATGATCACAGAAGTAGAAGAGCACAATCACCTGTTTCTCCATCTCCTTTGTTATAGAATACAGATCAAATTTGATATCCGTCTTCTGCATGTACAAAGCAAAAGCTTGCAAATTATGGATATCAGTCATCATCAACTCTTCAATGCCAGGATGTTGCACCTAGGAAAATTTCAGAGGGTCAGAGGCTATGCCAACAAAATCAAAATTTCTCAAGCGATGTTCTAGTTAGCATACCTTTACAACTACATCACTCTTTCCACCTTTCAACCTCGCTCGATGAACCTGAATTAGCATGGCAGAGAAGAAACTTTTAGCATGCAGTTAGAATGACCAACCAGAAGAAATGCAGACAACTGTAAATTTCAGATGCCCATCACTACTCATAAGAGCTAGACAGATTGATATCATACACTCATTCATAAGAAACTTCAATGAAAAGGGGAACATAGGAGTATGAAATTTGCTAGATAATAAATCCGACATAACTCGGGTAAGTATACCTATGTTATCACAACCACCATTATCTCCTCCTAGTGTGGATCTCACTAAAGCAAGGTCTAGGGATATACAATCACCATGAAAACTAACTCATTTAGCGAACAAGGAGTCCAGTGGCCCAAATCGAGCTGAGTCAGATGATCCCAAAAATGACAACCTCAGCCTAGTTCTTGGAAGCAGCATACACAATGCTAGTAATTAAATCTCAGCTGATCATTTATGACCTATAATGAGTAGTTGACGAAGTTTTCAGCTGGTATAGGATTATCTTTCTTTTCTTTTCTTTTTCTGATGCAGGTTGGGAGGGAAGGTGGTAGGAAGAGATCAGATGCAACCACTGGCATGCATTTGGATAAAATAAAAGGTAAACAGCGACAAAATTGTACACAGACCAGCTGACAGAAATCTTTCCTGGGAACTATGAGCAACTCTCCACAGACACATGTTTGAAATGAAAAAGGGACACTTGAAGAATCAATATGCGCGATGATGTACCTGTGCGATGGAGGCAGAACCAAAAGGCAGTGGATTGAACGTCTCAAACAGTTGGTCCATAGTTTGACCCAACTCTTTCTCCACAACTATTCGAACAACTTCATATGGGGTGGCAGGAGCTTGGTCACAAAGTGTTACAAGCCTCCGTACCCATGCAGCTGGTGCCAAATCAGGTTTCCCCAGAATTTGAGCCATCTAACCAGGCCCCCGCAACAAAGACATTCGAGCACAAAATTAATAACAAACAACATTTACCTTTGCTACCAAAAAAAATGTAGAAGTGCAGCCAAATAGGTAACTCCAGCAAATTCTTATGCTACCATCCATCTTCAAAGTTATCGAAATAGTTACCTATAAGATAGTGGAATTACACAAACATGCATGCAACATTGAAACTCCAAAGGGGATTAGATAACGAATGCCCATTTAGAGTGGTTGACAGATGAAGGCTTCATAGACTTTACCACAATTCATTACTTTTCACTCTCCTCACTTTTCTCCTCTACTTTTTACATTCTCTCTCCACACCTACCCCACGTACCAATAACCTACCACAATCCCACCACACCCACCACAATTCCACCACACCATGCCGCAAAATACCGCAGAAAAGAACATGGCCTAATAAATGTGGAGTAAAAGTAATAAAGCAATAAAGCAAATGTAGGGGAATGGTAATGGGATTTAATTGTTAGGGTAAAATTTGGCAAAGAGAGTTGATAATAGAGACCTTAAGGAAGAATCCACCAAGGTCAGAGCACATATTGTAAATCTTGTCAGCAGCAATCTGATGCTGTCTCTCCCACATTTGGTCTCTCTTGTTGGCGTCCTTGACAAAACTAACTCTAACTTGAAACAACTAAGAATGAAACAAAAATAGGGAGAAGGAAGGAAGCATGGGTTAGTAGTGGGAAATGAATGAATAAGAAGAGAAAGAAAATATGCAAAGAGAAGAGAAGAGAAGAGAAGAGAAGGGAGGTGACCTTATAGCCTGTGTATATTTCAGCAGTGCGAGCCCAGAAGTGAAGGGAGCGTTGCCATGGCCTCAATTGGGTTGACACCTTTTCCCGGAAATCATCAAATGGGGCAGCAGGACACACAAACCCCATCTTCTTCTTCTTCTTCTTCTTCTTCTTCTTCTTCTTCTATGTGAAGCCCTGATTTTGTAAAGCTTTTTCGCAGTGAAATGGGGGAATTATGATCACTCATGTCATGAATTCCAGAAAGAGATGACTATTACTCCTAAATCAATTTAGTTATGTTCCATTTGATGTAGGCTGTCAAGTGTGTTTAGGAAGGAGGCAAATGACAACCCACATAACCAAACGGATATCTTATCCTCCTTTTTGCTTTCTTCTGTGCCCAACCCCCGAAACCACTCCTAACTGATAACTTTTTTTAACTAGACCTCAGCCGATGCACGAAGTGATCTATATTAGTTACTTTTGAAATTATTATTACAAATTTGATTTGCACGCACTGCGTGCATCTATTGTTAAATTTATTTTGCGTCTATAGGTTTCATAAACAACATTCTTAATATTAGTTCAATCCCGGGCTAAGATAAATATTAGTTAACTCGTCCGATTAACATTATCTTTCTCACAGTTTTTTTTTTTTAAATTACATTTTCAAAAAAAAAAAAGCAATCTTACGAATGAGGGGAAGGTCGCCTACATCTGAATTCCTTCAAACCCTGCATCAGCGGAACTATATTGAGGACCCTTGTTGTTGTTGTTAGGGATGACAGTAAAGTCCGAATCCGAAGCGAATCCGATTCGCTCCGACTAAAAGATCCGAATTCGAATTCGACTAAAAAAACTCCAAATCCGAATCCAATTAAAAAAATCCGTCTCCGATTATAATTGAGGCGGGTATGGAGGTGACCACCTCCGATCCGATTAAGTCTGATTATAATAACTAATATAAAAAATTAAAAAAATTGAAAATTAAAATGATCGATTTTTTTATAGTAGATTGTAAAAGTTTTTTTTTTCTTTTTTTTAAAGGGAAATCGTCTATTACTATAGTCATTAGGGTTTCATTTCATCAGTTTCACTTCACCTGCCCTGCACATCCCAGCCCCCGCCCCCCAGGCTCTCATCGTCTCCTTCACTTCACCGCCCTCTTCTACTATAAAACCCCGAAAAATCCAACGATGTTGACCGTGACGTCGTTAATAGAATAGGTTTGACTTCGTTATTTACTGTTGTTCGTAATGTGTTTATTTATGCTAACGCTTGAGCTCGTAGGACTGTTGAGGGGCTAACAAGGGTAGAATAGTAATTTATGCTGGTTAATATTATTATGTGATTAATTACGTGAATATTATTTGTTATGTGATTATATGATTATTAAAATTAATATTATTATTACTATTATTATAATTATTAGGTTTTTAGAAAAATCAGTTTTTAATTGTTAAATGGGTTGGATTAGATTGGGTTAATTTGGGCCTAATTAAATGGGTAATATATAAACCCTTTTTCCCCTCTCAAACCCTAAACCCTAATAATCCCTCCCTCAAACCCTAGCTCTCAACCCCTCTCTCCCTCCCTGCTCTCCCCTCAGCCAGCCGCGCCACCACCACCATCAGACGGCGCCGCCGCCTGGAGCACCGGCCCTCACCATCGCAGCCACCACCGTCCATCCCTCTCCATCCCTCTCCATCTCTTTTTCTCTCTCTCTCTCTGGTCGCGCCACCCCAACCCGCTGCTGTGCACCGCCACACAAACCGTCGCACGCCGCCACCACAGCCGCCGCCACCTCCGCAGGCGAACCACCGCAACCGACTCTCTCTCTCTTTCTTTTTCTCTTTTCCTCGCTCCTTCTCGCCTCCTGCCACCGCGACGCCACCACCAACCGCCACCTTGGTCGTCGCCGTCGACTCCCGACCACCGTGCGACCCTCGTCATCACCGGAAACCATCGCACGCCACCAGAAAGCGAAAAGGGTCGCGGCTGCTGTTGACCTTTCGACCGACGACACCGGTATCACTGTCGAGCGACTCCCCGACGACTTCCGACGACGCCCTGACCTCCGACGCACTCCCTCCGCCCGTCGCCTCGCCTGCCGACCGCCGCCCAGACGCAGCCGAGAAACACCTGCGTAAAAACCCTAACTCTAACCCTAACCCTAATCTGCCCTAACCCTAATCTGATTCTTTCTTTCTTTTTCTTTTTCTTTTATTTTCTTGTTTTAATAGTAAATAATCTGATTTATATATTTGTATTATTATTGTTATTAATTTCTGTAATTTTTTTGTAATTAGGAGAAATTAATTGTAATTATTTTCTTGTTGTAATTATGTGTAATTTTTCCTAATTGTTATGTGTAATCTGTTTACTTGATATGTGTAATGTTATGTAATAAATTGTAATTAGATTTAGGTTGTAATAGTTGATTATTAGGTTTGAAAGTGATTCTTTAATGTTCTTTATTTTCTTTACATGAATCGTTAGACCACAATATTATTGTATGTACGAATTTGGAAATTTATTACTTAGGTTAAATTCTTGAATGTTTAGTTGTTTAATCGTTAAGTCCTTTATTGTTCCCTAGGAATAAATCTTGTTAAGTTTGTTACATGAATTAGGTTGATTTCTTGTTATTAAAACCTTAGGTTCTTGATTAGTAGCTTAATGTTACTAAGTTCTTTATGGTTCTTGTATATGAAAACCTAAGTCTTCTTGATTCTTGTAAATTAATTAGGTTTCTTGTCTCATTAAGTTAAATATTGTATGTTCTTTTATTTTTAGGACTCATTCATGTTAGGGTTTAGATAACATTATTATTGTATGCACGAATCTTTAAAATATAATTATCTAGATTAATTCTTGAATCGTTAGTTAAATATTCATATGTTCTTTAAATTCTCTTAGAGTTCATTAATGTTAATTTCATGTGTAATCTTGATTAAATAAGTGAGTTGGTTAAATTACTAAAAAGGAATTCGATTCTTGTTATTAATTCTTGATTCTTGATTATTTTTCCCTTGTTATAACTTATTTGTAAATAATCCATGCCTTAATCTTTAAAATCTTGGTCAAGTTATTTATGTTTTAAGTAATTTTATTTCTTTTATGACCTTAGGTTTTATTAAAGTTATTCAAGGGTCTTTCATGCTTTCTAAATTAAATTTACTTCTACAAGTTTAATTGTTGGACCTAAGTTAGGTTGGGCTTTATATCTTAGACCCTAGTTACTGTTTTGAGCCCAAATTAGGACCCCGGGATCGAATGGTGGAAGCTAGAACCGAAAGTGTTAATTAATTAAGGACCGTTATCGGGACAGTTTCGTTAGCGTCTAAAGATCGGGTTGCCACGGTTAGTGTAGTCGTCTTTTGACCAAACCCTTTGGACTGGAGGTTCCCTTAGATGTTAGGAACCATAGGAATTTTACGGATCGAACGTTTGAATTGTATAGCTCGAGTTATAACCGTTTTACCGGAACCTGTCAGATCTGGACCAATGGGAAAGACGGGTGTTTTTGAGGTCCTTCGGGACTGAGTTGGGCTTAACCATCAACATAGAAGTTTTAGTAGACATCCCGAGGTTTCCGAAAAGTCCAGAACCAGACCCATAGGATGTCGGGAAGTCGAGTTGTGACCCATTTTATGTGAATGTTATAATCTGTCCTCTGTCTGCGTTTATTTATAAAGAATTGTTGAGTGAAATTAATGTGTGATCATGTTATGTGTTATCTTAGAGATGTTAAGTGTAATTTCGTAAATGTTAGGAACCTAAGTGTTCCTAGGGAACGGGTTAGGTAGTTAATAGATAATTCTAACTTCGTTAGAACGCGTTTTGATTAGATAATTACTTTTATTCTAGGCCCGAGTTAGTGCGAGACGTTAGTGAGCTCAAGTGTGTTCTTCTATTTCTTTGTCTTTGTGAAGTATATCAGGTAATTGTCTATGCTCTAATCCCCACCAGGATGCTCTTTAAATGTGTTTTGATGTTTTATAATCTATTTTGAGAATTGCATCCCGAAAGGGGACTTTTGTGGAAATATGACCATCTGTTTTGATAATCTTTTGTTTCGATTGTGACCTTGGTTTATTTGAGTCAAGAAATTGGATGGTCTTTTATTCGAAGTTTTGTTAATGGTTTTGATAACCTGGGTTGGGTTTGACTTGAGAGTTGTGAGTTGAGTTTTGCATAAGATACTAATAATTCAAAGTGAAACATTTAAGCGGGTTTATTTGGTCGTAGCTGTGGTAGGCAAAGTGCAGGACCACTGGTGTAACTTTGTGGTAGGCGAAATGTGAACTCTTGATATTCTCAGTCGTAGCTTTGTGGTAGGCAAAGGGTCGGGGACCACAGTCGTAACTGTGGTAGGCGGAAATGTGAATTCTTGAAATTTTGGTCGTAGCTTTGTGGTAGGCAAAGTGCAGGACCACAGTCGTAGCTGTGGTGGGTAAAGTGCAGGACCACTGGTCGTAGCTGTGGTAGGCGGAAATGTGAACTCTTGATATTCAGTCGTAGCTTTGTGGTAGGCAAAGTGCAGGACCACAGTCGTAGCTGTGTAGGCAAAGTGCAGGACCACAGTGAGTAACTGTGGTAGGCAAAGGATCTGGGATCCGGTATGATATTTGTTATTTTAAGGGATTTGGTATCCCGCCCGCATGATAAAATATGATTTGGTTGGGTTGAGAAAAACAGTTAAGGGTTAAAGGTTTGCGAAATGTTTTGACTTGTTCCCTCTCCCTCAAATGAATTGAAATGAACTTAAACTGTTTTAAACGTTAGGGGTAGACATTATTGAGATTTCCCCCTCATTTTCTGAAATGTTTTGATTTCAAGTGAAGATCTAAATACTGGGAACGGGAATTAGAAGTGAGGACGACGAGTCTAGAAGTCCTTGAATCTTTTATATTGTTTTCGTTATGAATTCTTAAAGTTTGTTGAGTTGTTAGTAGTTGTCGTTAGCAGACAGTTGTGTTTTCCTTTCTCGCCTTGTATTCCTTCGGGGATACGGCAGTGACGCCCAAACTAAATTTGAAGTCTTCCGCTAAGTTTTGTCTGTTAACGTTAGTTTGACTTTGACTTTTTTATAATTGAATTTCTGGGGCGTTACATCTACTCTTCACCTCCGCATCCCAGTCCCCAGACTCCCATCCCAGCATCGTTACCACCATCATCCACCACCTTCACTTCACCGCCTTTGATTTCTTCTTCTGAGTTTCGAATTCTGAGTTCAACATCGTTGTCACCATCATATCCAGTTCAGTCTCCTCTGACCTCTGTCCTCTCTATCTGCGCATGCCGTCTCGCTCGTATCCTCTCTCTGTCTCAGCCGACCGCCGCACCGCCTCACGACAGTCGACCACCGCACCCCCTCACGACCCCCGACCGCGATGTTAGGACCACCGGCCACCGCACGCAAACATTTTTAAGAATTATTTTTGGTGTTTTATTTTAACAAGAATGATATATAACTAGAGGTAATCGATGTTAGAAATAATCGGAGTCGGAGGAAATCATTTTATGGAAACGTATAACAGCTAATCGTAGTCGGAGGTAATCCGATTACCTCCGATTGAGTTTGGATTTGGAGGTCCACCGACCTCTAATTAATCGGTTTTGGAGGTGGACCTCCACCTCCGATTATTAATTGGAGCGAAGGTGGAGGTACCTACCTCCGATTCGCCTCCGACTCATTGCCATCCCTAGTTGTTGTTGTTGTTGTACATAAATTTTAAAAAAAGACAAAAATTAATCCTTTAATGAAAATTGAATGTTTTACGTAAAAAAATAAAAAAAACAGTTGACACTTGACACTATTGATTTTGCTTAGAAATAAAAATCCTCAATAATAATTGGACTTTGGCTCATGATGGATGTTGGCAAGTCAGTGCAGTTAAAGTTAACTTCTTTTCAATTGTTTATCAAAATAAGTTAAATAAGTTCAAGATAAATTTGGAAAACAACTCTTTCAAATGAATTCAAAAATAAGATCAAACAACTAAGTTAAGGTTAGTTCAATATAATAAGTTCAAAATAAGTTTAGATAATTCAGCTTGTAATAAGATCAGTCAAAATAAGTAGGAACGAACATGTTCAAAATAAAAATACAATAAGGCGTAAGCATTAAACAATATTATTCATTATTGTTTGTTTACTCTTAATATGAACAATTATGCATTATAGATATGATCTTCCTCATGGTTTTTTTTTATACTTTTATATGATTTTAATTCCTATGGGGCAAATATTTTCGAATACCTTAATGAATCATTATGAATCATTACTTCCCTTAAATTAGAAAGATAAATATCCAGATATATATTCATTCTAGTCTAGCTTTGTATAAATTGATTTAAAAGATAATTTACTTTTAGCCAACTCTGTATATATTTATGTGTGACAGTGTGCGTACAAATTGTATCATATCGTTATGTATTCTATCAAATTTTAATTTTAACTAAAAAGATATTCATGATATTATGGGCGACAATCACAATATTATCACCTAAAAAATATTTTATCATACTCTAATGATTCATCCCCTTAAAATTACAAAGATAAATATTTTGGCATATATTCATCCTAGTCCAACTTTATATAAATTCATGTAAATGATAATTAAATTTTAGCAAACTTCATATATATTTATGTGTGACTACAAATAGTGTCATATTGTTAGATATTTTATCATAATATCGTGAATATCTTTTTTAATTTAAATTTAAATTTTACAAATCAATGAATTATTAAAATTTATCAACCAAAAAAATATTCTATCCTAATCTAATGATTCTCCCCTTAAAATTTTGACATATAGTCATCTTTGTCCAACTTTGCATAAATTCATGTAATTAAATTTTATCCAATTTTGTATATATTTTCGTGTGACTACCTATGCACATAAATCCAATCTAAAATGGATGAAATGAATTTTCCCTAAAAAATTAGAATCAAGTAATTGAAATACAAAACCTTCTAAGCAGTCAAGGATTATTGATTTTTTTTGTTTTTTTAATTTTAAAACAAAATCCGGATTGAAAATCAAAAAAATTGAAAATCAAAAAAATTATAATTTTCTACATTGTGATTGGTCAATTCCCTTACAGTCACTCCCGTGACTCTATTTCTTGGGACCCACAATGATTTCTATTATAATATATAGATTATTATTATTATTATTATTATTATTATTATTATTATTATTATTATTATTATTATTATAGGCAACACCAAAATAACTACTTTTATTTGCACCAAAATAATTTAATTCAGAGTCCAAAGCAGTCAAGATTTAGTCATACTTTCTGATTTTTTTTAATTTTTAAAATAAAATCCGAATTAAATATATAAAAAATTGAAAGTAGAAAAATAAATATAATTGTCTACGTTGTGATTGGCCAATTCCCCTACAGTCACTCTCGTGGCTCTGTTTCGTAAGGACCCACAATGATTTCTATTATAATATATAGATTTTTATTATCATTATAGGCAATACCAAAATAATTACTGTTATTTGCATCAAAATAATTTTATTCAGAGTCCAAAGCAGTCAAGGACTCCCGTGACTCTATTTCGTGGGACCCACAATGATTTCTATTATTATTATTATTATTATTATTATTATTATTATTATTATAGGCAACACCAAAATAACTACTTTTATTTGCACCAAAATAATTTAATTCAGAATCCAAAGCAGTCAAGATTTAGTCATACTTTCTGATTTTTTTTTAAATTTTTAAAATAAAATCCGGATTAAATATTAAAAAAAATTGAAAGTAGAAAAAAAATATATAATTTTCTACGTTGTGATTGGCCAATTCCCCTACATTCACTCTCGTTGCTTTGTTTCGTAGGACCACAATGATTTCTATTATATATAGATTATTATTATTATTATCATTATAGGTAATACCAAAATAATTACTGTTATTTACATCAAAATAATTTTATTCAGAGTTCATAGCAGTCAAGGACTCCCGTGACTCTATTTCGTGGGACCCACAATGATTTCTATTATAATTTATAGATTATTATTATTATTATTATTATTTTATTTTTTTTTATTATTATTATTATAGGCAACACCAAAATAAATACTTTTATTTGCACCAAAATAATTTAATTCGGAGTCCAAAGCAGTCAAGATTTAGTCATACTTTCTGATTTTTTTTAATTTTTAAAATAAAATCCGAATTAAATATAAAAAATATTGAAAGTAGAAAAAAAATTCTACGTTGTGATTGGCCAATTCCTCTACAGTCACTCTCGTGGCTCTGTTTCGTAGGACCTACAATGATTTCTATTATAATATATAGATTATTATTATCATTATAGGCAATACCAAAATGAATACTGTTATTTGCATCAAAATAATTTTATTCTGAGTCCAAAGTAGTCGAGGATTAGTGACACTTTCTAATTTTTTTAATTTTAAAATAAAATCCGGATTGAAAATAAAAAAAATTGAAAGTAGAAAAAATATATAATTTTCTACGTTATGATTGACCAATTCCCCTACAGGCACTCCCGTGGCTCTATTTCATAGGACCCACAATGATTTCTATTATAATATATAGATTATTATTATTATTATTATTATTATTATTATTATTATAGGCAATCTATATATTATAATAGAAATTATTGTGGGACCCATGAAATAGAGCCACGGGAGTGATTGTAGGGAAATTGGCCAACCACAACGTATATAGATACCCACTTCATGAGTCCCACAATAATTTCTATTATAATATATAGATACCCACTTCCAAGCAAAATTTGAATGAGTTTTCCATCAAAAAAAAATTTGAACGTGAGAACCTATTTTGATGTTGTAAAACTTTTTATTATACTGGTAAAAAAAACACTATTCTCAATAAAAGATAATAAAAAGGGGGGAAATGACATCTTACATAAACTTTAATCTGCCAATGTCCTTTAAAATGTTCTCTTAAACATGATATATGTTCACAGGTACAATGAAAATAAATAGAAATCGAATGTGTACAACCTTATAGACAGAAGATTATTCAGCAAATTATAAATAACATTATAGAGAGTTCTGATCCTAGCCAAAGATCAAATACCAAATGTATTGATTTTATGTCCAAAAAGTATTAACCCTCCAAGCTAGAAGTTGATACAATAGGTATTGGTTATATGCAATTTATCCCCTCTTTGAGGATATATTAGTATTACATACTCCGTTAAGCTTGCTTGATCCAACATCGTGATTCAAGGAGAAAAAACGCGTAAAATAGATTAATTGAGGGAATATAACTAAACTTCAATTTAGAAAGAAAATGGGGGACAATACAAAAAGTCTTGCTATAAGAAAGCAAAGATTATGGAACCCAACTAGTAATTTGATTTATATACGGTTATCATGGCAAGTCTTCTTAAATGGCTATCATAAGAGTGGACCTTGATTCCTCGCATTCTAAAGCTCCCAACACCTACATATAAAGTTGTAAATGTAGATCCAAAAAACTAAGTACTATGAAATACAAACAAAGCATATAATACAACATTATAAAGAAAAGGTAATGAAAAGGAAAAATAATTGTCTTGCATAAACTTCAATCTGACAATGCCTTTTAGATAGTTTGCCCTAAAATATGACTATGCTTATTGAAATAGTGCGAACGAAGGTATACAAGATACATAAGGTGTACAACAAAGTACACATGAAAATGAAATACTATAAAAATCAAAGATCACATCTATATAGCAACATATATTATATAGTGGTACGTATACAATCATATTTCATTGCAACCCTCTTTATATTTTTCCCTGTCCGACCTAAAAATATATTATATAAATGAGCCAATTCAAAGGGAGTTTATGGCTTTGTTTTTTAAGGGTGTAGGATTAAGTACTTAGGTAAGGTGATGTTAGATTAGGAAAGTTAGGTAAGGAAAGTAGTGGAGATAAATAAATGTCACATCGTATGTTCTTTTTTATTTTCAAATAAATTTTGTGAGTTGAATAAAAAATTTTAAATATAAATTATCTAAAAATAAATGGGAAATTAGACGGTAATATACCGACCTTTAGGGGTGTTGAATAGCAATATACCTACCTTCACTTTTGGACAGTAATATCACTGACCTTTACAGTTTGGTGACATTAATGTACCATCAAAGATTTACACCCCAAAAATTAACAACAAAACTAACCCCCTAATCCTAAAAATACCGAATATAAACACTCAACACCCCTAAAAATACCTAAAAATGGCACCGGTTTTTTTCACCGCCTGCCACATCAGACCATCAATCGGTTCGCCGCCCACAAAATCCTTGAAGGTACATTAATCATTAATGTCACCAAACTATAAAGGTCAGTGATATTACTGTCCAAAAGTGAAGGTCGGTATATTGCTATTCAACACCCCTAAAGGTCGGTATATTACCGTCCAATTTCCCAAAATAAATCATGTTCTTTTGGATGATAAGATAATGTTAGGTTAGACAAGAATAATCCTATCCAGCTAAAGAATATGGCCTAAATGTGGCCTAATTCACCACTATCATAGGAGGCGTCCAGGCACCTTCCATTGACAACACATTTAGTTTGCACACTGTCTGCAATAGCTCACCCAGTTTAGTGGTGTCTGCAATAACTCACCCAGTTTAGTGGTGCATGCAATTTTTCTCTGACTGACTTTTATCAACATGTTCAACAAAAGTCCCTCAATTTACCTATCAATGTGTCCTTTTTGAGTTATCCCCCTCCTATTCATTAACTTAATTTAAGTTTTCAGCACAAGTTCTTGAATTTACCTTCAATGTTCAAGTGCCTTTTGAGTCATCTCCCTTTTATTCATTCCCAAATTCTAATTTTCATCCCCTTCTTCCTTTCTTTTTTTCATCATGTTGGACTAATTTCAATTCAAAAAATTACTCGGAGGTACCCTAACTTTTGGTGAAATGTTTTTCAAATACCCCAACTTTTCAAAACTCATTTTGAGGCACCCTTAGTTTTTGAATTAGTAATTATTAGGTGTTTTTCTTGTCATCAATTTAGTTAAGTGGTTGGAATACCCTTATTCTTTCATTTTTGAAGAAATACCCTTGAAGAAGAAAAATAAGGGTATTTAATTTGATCACTTAATAAAATTGATGGTCAGAAAAACACCAGATAATTACTAACCCCAAAAGTAAGGGTATCTCAAGATGAGTTTTGAAAAGTTGAGGTAACGAAAAATAGTTTCCCCAAATATTGGGGTACGTCCGGGTAATTTATTGATTTAAATTGAATACATTTTCATCACCATTTTGAGAAATCTGGTGACTATTAATTAGCAATTACTCTTCAGTAGAATCTCATGACTCCAATGAAATTGGTTTATGACTTTGCATTCTTGGTGTTGGCTATAAGTTTATTGCCTTGCTATTCTGAGTTGCTCAGCTTTTTAAGAGCCCATTAGCTCAATTGGTAGAGGATTTGTGCCGAGTTCAAATCCCACATAGGCTACGATTTAATATGGTTACATTACTCAAGGTCACGTATCAATAGATTATTATAACTATTTTAACTTAAATTAGATAAATAATAAATAAATAAGTTGTGCTTATAGTTTAATAGTTAAAAGTTCCAATGAAAAATCACAAATTTTAATAAAGTTGAACTTAAAAAGTTAATTTTTCTGATCAAACGGGCGGGTCGGGTTTGACCCGATAATTTTTGGGTTCAGTGTACTTCGACCTTAGTTGGAAAAATCGTGTTCGAATCCCAGAAATTCCGGGCGGGTTCGGGTCAGTCAGTAATTTCCAGGTCTAATAAGTCCTAACAGAAGAAACCACTCAGTTAAAGAACCCAAATTTTCCAACTGAAAATTTGAAAATAAGATCAAATAAACAAAACCAACATCAATTCAACTTCAACCCATCAAACCCATAAAATCCCACAGTGAACAATTGGACACCCTGACAAACCATTACAAATGAACAATTGAAATATGGACACTAGGAACGAAGGGAACACAATCAGTATTCCATGAAGCGGATATCAAACTAATAGAAAAATTGTAAAGGATCAAAATGGCTTGTCATCTCTATTGCCACCAAAGAAACAAAATAAAATGCAGAAATTCACTGTGAGAAAGATACAAACTATTTGTTTTAGCTATGGAATCAAATTAAGCAAATGGTAATTAAATTAATAATCAAATTATAGTATAATCAACAAAGCTCCAACTCGTTCCATTATGTGTTGCTTATGGCCACGCAACAAAATATAGTACAATCCTTTATGGTGGTCATCCTAACAAATATTGGAAACAATATGCTCTCATCTTTTAACATCATGAAATATACAGAGCATCCCTTGACAAGTAACATGATGCAGGGCACAGGCACTAACCCAAAATAGGAAACATAATTATACCCTAGAAATTAGATTGGCCTGATAAATCCATTCTAGTTATTTAACTTGACAAGATTAAGTTTTGAAAGATTCTTCTATCCATATAGAAAACCATATCAATTTTTGATACATTATTCTATCACAAATAAGAGAAATCAAGAAAAGGCCATAATCTCAGATTCAAAGCAATCATGAATATAGTAGGTGGTCAGCCTTACATTGGTGAATTTGGACTATGAAAATGTAAGTGCTCGGAACCTTGACTATTTGCAAATGCAAGTGCTTAACAAGGGTTACGCAGGCACTTACATTTGCAATTGGGGTTCAATTTATTTTGTAACAGGAGCAGGACAGGAGACAGCAAAAAAAAACCCCAATTTCATGCCCAATCAATGACATACTAGTGCCAAGTCACAAAACCTAACAATCGGGACCCTAAACCCCCGATTAAACACAAAAATTGAAACCCTTGAAATTCTCAAAAGCCACAAAAATCACACACATACCTTGTATTGACGACCCCTAGCGTGTGGCGCACTTAGCACCGACTGAAAATTGCAAGCGGCAGACGACAAGTGAGCGACCAACGTACACCTTCAGCATATACCTCCTTAATCATGAAATTAAAAAAAAATGACACATACCTAAATGTATCACTGCATTTAAATGGCACGATTCGTTGCATCTCAATATGACGGACTATTGTCAGCTTGCCATTTATAGACCCAAATGAAATCAAAATAAAGGCAAAGCAAAAAAACTTTTAGCTACCACAATTTGTGATACTAAACCAAATTAGTTAAGAAGAAAGGAGAGACAAACGGTGTCAATAACATTGAGGGAAGAATCTGAAGAGTATGATAGAAAGCAAACCTCACAGGTTATGAAGAAGCCTATTACTCTTGGTCTTAGTGAATTTGGAATTTCAGACCCTTCTTCTTCACTGGTTTCTGATGCATAGCAAATTGAACCAAAAACTCACTTCAAATTAGGAGACAAAAACAGACAGAAAAATGAGATTAAGAAGAATCCGAAGAGTATGATAGAAATTCATAACCAACCATAAATTCACAACAAAGAGAGAAGAATAATCGAGCATCAAATTACCTAGAAAATTAAGAACTAACCCAGAAGATCCAACTTCGAGTATATAAACAAAAGGCAGAAATTCGTAACCAACCAATTCAGAAACTTCAAGTATATGAACGAAAGGCAAAAATTCATAACCAACCAATTCAGAAACTTAGATCCAACTTTTAAGATCTTCTAAATTACGAACAAAAATTACAATGAAATTACCCAACTGGGACTGCACGAGTAAAGGTCTTTGGAGATAAGAGAGAGAGAGAGAGAGGGAGAGAAAGGAGAGGGCAGTCATGGATGTAGGAAATTGGATGGAGGATGTGATGCAGATAATGGATAACCAAGCGAGGGGAATCGTCCTCACCAGTCTATGGTACATTTGGTATGCATGAAACAGAACACTGCATAATAATCTCAGGTATCACCCAATGGAGACGGTGGAGCGAGCAATGGCTTTTTTGAGTAGGTACATTGAAGCACAGGAAAGAGGCACCAACAGGAGGGACAATTTGAGGACCGAAACCAGTTGGAAGAGGCTTGACAGAGGATGGGTGAAAATAAATGTAGATGCATTGGTTTACAGGAGCAAGGAGGGGGGATGGAGTGCTATTGCGCGAGACAGTGATGGGAAGATTCTGGGTGCTAGAATTGAGTATCGGGAAATAGCTTGGGATGTGGAAGCTATGGAGGCGGGGGCAGTGAGGTCGGGTCTCAAGCTGGGCAGGGAGCTGGGCTTACGGAAGGTGGTGGTGGAAACGGACTGTTGGGCTTTGTACCTCGCACTGACAGGAAGACAACAGGCAGGAAGGGATGCACAAGTTATAGTAGTTGACTGCAAGCAGCTCCAGGAAGCTTTTGACATAGTTCATTATGTGTCAATAGGGAGAGAAGCAAATGGATGTGCCCATATGCTAGCTAGATTAGCAATTGATTCTAAACTGTCAAACACTTGGTTTGGGTGTTGTCCCTCTGAGGTAGCTAATGTTGCTGCACAGGAGGGAAGCTTGTCTTCTTATTGTACAAACTTGATTGTTTCTTAATTTTGCAATATAGTGTGTTTGGCTTGGTGTTTTCAAAAAAGGAAAAAAAATTACTTTATTTATATTTTTTTCATTTCACTGCACCTTTCTAATTCCTGTAGTTCTCCAGTTTGCGCAGTACCGAATGTCTCCATACTTGTTTTGTCCAGTTGCAGTCCAAAAACAGGTGATCATTTGTTTCATAGCCATCGCCACATAATCGGCAAATTGGGTCCACCTCGATACCTTTCTTTGCCAAATTTACCAGTGTAGGTAGGGTGTCCCTCCATATTCGCCACCCACATTGTTTTACTCTCGGTGCCGAATCCGCTTTCCAAATCATCATAGCCTTACCCCCATCCAGCCTTGAGTAAGAACCGGAGGTCCCTTTTTCCAGCTTCTCCATCTTCCTTGCCACCATATATCTCGATTTTACCTTATACTCTCCATCCTTTGTATATCTCCATACCAATTTATCTCTCCCCCCGTTCTCTTCTAGGGGGATAGAACAAATTTCGTTCTTTGTTGCTTCATCAAAGCATCTGGTGAGTAAATCCTGTCGCCATTCCTTGCTATCCTCATCTATTAACTCAGCCACTGTCGCATTCTCATCAAGAAAAATTGGCGGCGTTGGAATCCTTGCTCCTTCACCTCTTGGTAACCATTTATCCCCCATATCTTGATATCTTTCCCGTTACCAATTTGCCACAACATACCCTCTTCCAGCAGCCTTTTCGCCCCAAGAATGCTCCTCCATGAGTAGCTCGACTGAAACCCCAACTTTTCTTGCCATAGATCACATCTTGGGAAATATCTGGCCTTGAGTGTTCATGTCGCTAATGATTCTGGTTGTTGAGCAAGCCTCCAAATTTGTTTCGCTAGAAGTGCCTGATTGAAGCACCTAAATTCTCTAAACCCCATCCCACCTTTGCATTTTGGCTCACACATCTTGTCCCACGCCACCCATGGAATTCCCTTACCTTCAGTCTTGTTCTTCCACCAAAAGTTCCGGCATTAGCTAACTAAATTGGAGCAAACATCATCCGGTATTCGAAAGCACTGCATGGCATAATTTGGTATAGCTTGCACCACCACTTTGAGGAGAATTTCCTTTCCTGCCTTGGACAAGAAGTTTTCCTTCCACCCTTTCAGTTTCTTCCAAACTCTATCTTGGATTGTTTGGAATACCGCCTTTTTTGAACGCCCTATGTACGTTGGCATCCCAAGATATCTGTCATGAGATTCCACAGCCTTAAAATCCAAATATCCTTGGATCATATTCTTCATTTGTTCGCTCACATTTCGGCCAAAGGAGATCTCAGATTTATCCATATGCGTAAAATCTCTTGGATCTGCATCGCCTCCTCAATACTCGCTCTCACAAAAAGCAAGCTGTCATCTGCAAAAAGTAGGTGAGAGATAATCGGTGCACCTCTTGCAATTTGTATGCCATGTAGAAGCTTTTGCTCCTCTTTATGTCTAATGAGGGCCGACAGCCCTTCTGCACATATCAAAAACAAGTAGGGTGACAATGGATCCCCTTGACGCATGCCTCTCTGGGGAATAATCCCCTCATAAGGTAAACCATTTACAAGGATCTGATAGGACACAGTAGAAATACATCTCAGAATTAGGTCCTGAAACTTTACATCAATACCCATCGCTTCCATGCATCATATCTCTAATAAACGACCACTCGACCCTGTCGTAAACCTTACTCATATCTAATTTGAGCGCCATGTGACCCCTCTTAATGTGCTTTGGTCGTTTTCTTAGGGAATGAAAAAGTTCGAAAGCCACTAACACATTATCGGTAATTTGTCTACCCGGCACAAAGGCACTCTGCGTCTCATGAATAATCTTTGGTAAAATATTTTTGAGACGATTTGCAATTGCTTTGGACACAAGCTTGTAGGTAACATTACATAAACTAATGTGTTGCTTATTAATTTTCTATTTTTTTCCTTTAAAATTTGTTGGTTATGACATATGGCAAAAACTCATAGTAGGGGGTTTTGTTTTAATATATGTAATAGATAATAGATAAGAATGTATGAATTGATTTGGCCACCTATAGCCATGTGTTTTGAACGCTCACAACCGAAAAGTCGGGATGTCAAACTATGAATCATGATAATATCAAAAGATATATGCACAATATTCTATATTTGTGTGTTGTAGAAAAATAGCTTTGAATGAGAAGATTTCATTAGGATGTACCTCTAAGAAAGAAAGAACTAGCTAGTTGTATTGTACTTCAAAGAGATAGTCGATGGGTTCTTATTCTTGTAGGGGAGTCATTCGATTGAACCCCGTACGTGGGACCTCTTAATATGCAGGAATGTAATGAACATAGGTGTTACAATAGTTCTTTTTAGTCAATCTTATATTGGGAGTGTACAATGCATCGTGTGGTGTCGATGGATGATGAACGGTAGGAGGTGTCATACAACTTTGATTTGTGAATTGATATGCCCCGTCGAGAGGTGTCTATTAAGAGGAGGCACTTTGAGGGATACGTGTAGATGGAGGATGGTCGTTTGTGTTTTGCTCTAATCCCTACTCGTCACCATTAAATACCCTTCTCCTTACGTATAATGCTAACTATTTTGGTAAAAAAGAATGAAGGGTGAGATTGATGAAAATTTGATCGATAAAGAGGCAACATGCAGGAGTTGACTATGACCGTCAAGTGGACCCAACTCATTTGATACTTGAAAACCTGGAAATTAGAGGATACCCCAGACGTTGGACTATAAAACACCCCTCAAATGCTAAAGTTAATCGAACATCTCTAGTGAATATGCATATAATATACAAGGCAATGGAGGTGTAAAGATGGGATGAGTCAAATCCCTATACGAGAAGGCTGAGAAGCCATTTCTGATAATTTTACTACCTTTATGCAACTAGTTAAGAGAGTGAACGTGATTTTGATATGATATGTTATGATATATGTATGAGCCTTAGACGTCTAATGTAGTACGACATTGGCTTATTGTAACACTCCGAGTATATAGTTAAATGTGTCTTAAAGGGATTGAAATCACTACTTATATCACCAAGGTGCACCTTCTTTTATGGTAGCTCGTCCACTGGGAACTCCTCAGTTAAGCGTGCTTGACTGAGGGTAGTCTCAGGATGGGTTACCACTTGAGAAGTTTTCACAGGCGGACAACGTGTGAGCGAGGATGAAGCATGCTAGAAAAACTTGTGGTGATTTGTGGGATCAGTCAATGATTCTTGAAACAGTTATCGATAATGTATGCGCCCTTGGAGGGACCGACTCGTTACAGATGATATTAGAGCCGACCCGCGACTGTGAGTTGCGCCAGTGGATGGGAGATCCATGGACAGTCACCTAGCGGGCAAATATTCTAGAGTGGATTGTGGCACAATGAGGACGTTGTGCGCTTAATTAGGGTATATGGTTAAATGTGGCTTAAAGGGATTGAAATAACTACTTATATCACCAAATTGCACTTTTTTTATGGCAGCTTGTCCGTTGGAAACTTCTTAATGAAGCATGTTTGGCTGGGAGAAGTCTTGGGATGGGTGACCTCTTGATAAGTTAAAACCCAGACATCGTGTGAACAAGGATGAAGCATGCTGGAAAGACTTGTGGTGATTTACGGATCCAGTCAGCGATCATTGAAGCAGTTACGGTAATGTCTGTGACCTAGAAGGGGTCGGGGTCTTACACTTATTTAATTTGCATTGATATGGGGGATTTAGATATCTTGATATGATGGATAATTTGGCACTAGTACATTTTTATGTCACATTGATATATCTTTAGAGAAGTTTGTTATGTGTGAGTGCGTGTGTCTTGATTTGGTTACTTATGTTTAGAAATTTCTCAACTTATAACTATGGGTAAGGGAAGTTTTTAACATTAATTTTCCCGTGATTCCGCCGAGCAAACCCATAATCGAGTGTGGTTAAGTGCACATCAATACTGATAATCACAAATGGATACATTGGTGTGCAATTAATTGAAGGTACACCTCAACAAATTCTTTGGTTTTGACCACCGTAAGTGAATGTACACTTGTATAGCTCTTTGATTAAATGTAAATTTGGTAATTTGCTCATGATCGAGTTAAAATTCATATTGGGTTTATGTTTTGGCGTTTAGCTTCGAACTGTTCAATCTTTTTAGTCAAACCTAGCTTCTGTTATATTCAGGCCCTGTTCTTTTCTGCGGTTGGTAAACTGCGGTGCCATAGCCTACCGCAATTTGCCACAACCCACCACATTTTACCGCAAATCATTACTTTTCTTTCTCCTCAATTTTCTCTCTCCTCACTTTTCTCCTCTACTTTTTAC
This sequence comes from Portulaca oleracea, assembly GCA_029582165.1. NCBI lineage: Eukaryota > Viridiplantae > Streptophyta > Magnoliopsida > Caryophyllales > Portulacaceae > Portulaca > Portulaca oleracea. Next base: position 10,166,008 of record CM055872.1, on the reverse strand, counting down.
ATTCTCCCTCCTCACCTACCCCACATACCAATAACCTACCATAATTCCACCACACCCCACCACAATTCCAACACACCTCACCACACCATTCCGCAAAATACCGCATAAAAGAACAGAGCCTCAATCATTCGGGTCTGAATTGACTGAACCCAACCTTGAAAACAAATATGAATGGCTCAAAATAAAAGGCCCAAACTCATAGTAAAACACATTTACCCTACCTGAGATTTGCGGTAATAATTTTTTCACACCCCACATTTGTGAAATAATTTTTACCTTACCTCACAATAGCTCTAAGTGTTTTATATCCTACCTGAGATTTGACGTAATAATTATTACACACCCCACTTTTGTTAAATAATTTTTACCTTACCTCACATAAATTGTAAGTGATTTTTACCCTACTTGAGGTTTGTTGTAAGTGTTATTGCGACACTACAACATAACAAGGATTTCACGACTTAACAGAGCGATCCATATCGTATTGGACGCATAATTTTTTCACGCGATCAATAACTTATATAATGAAGCGTTTAGCTAGGAGTAGGGGTATTATTTATTTATCACTTTTTATTTTTTTTTATTGTGAATCACTAAAATCATGATGTATGAATCAATAACTAGCTATGTATGAGTAGATTCACATTTTAGTGGAAATCGACCACTGCGAAAGGGTTTAGGATTGATCTACATGGTCGACAGTGTAGAGGGTAGTAAGGGAGGAATGAGTGGTCAGGAAAAGTTTAATGGAGCATAGATGACGGAGATTGAAATTTCTATGTAGATTACTTCCTGTTTGGTTCCTAGGATGACATTTCATGACATTCAAATGTTGTTTTGGATTCTAGATCTTCAGTAGCAAAGGTGGAAATCGAAGATCTAGATTTTCCGTTACACTTATTGCCATAACAAGTTAAATAAAAATCAGTTACAACTATTGTGAGGTAGGGTAAAAATTATTTCACAAAAGTGGTTTGTATAATAACTATTACGACAAACCTCGGGTAGGATAAAAAACTCTCAGAGCTTATGTGAGGTAAGATAAAAATTATTTCACAAATGTGGGGTGTGTAAAAATTATTACAATAAATCTCAGGTAGGGTAAATGTAATTGACTCCCCAAACTCATGTATTCGATCAAATTCGACCAAACATTCTGATAATGCAGTCAATCAATCATTTTTTAGTTATGACCGCGGTTTTTATTTGGTCACTCAGTCAATGGGGTTCAAATCTAGATATTTTTCCGAATCAAAACATGTCAATGGTCGGAATATGATATTTTTGACCGAATACCTGAATTGACAGAATCCGAAGATTTGCTACCGCCACCTAGCGCTGGCAAAATTTTGTCCGACCCGAATTACCCGAATTGTCCGACCCGGAAAAAATCGGGTTTGGTCATCAATTTTTTGTCCGAATTTAAAATTCGGACAATTCGGTCATGTCCGATTCTAAAATCGGGTCGGGTTCGGGTTTGGGGAAAGAAATTTGGACGTCCGAATTTTGTGTCAAATTCGGGTTCGGACAAATTCGGACGCATTCGGACAGTGTCCGAATACTAAAATTCGGACAAAATATTGGAATTATGTATATATTTAGTGTAAATTCGGGTTTGGTTATATTCGGACAAATCCGGGTTCGGACAAATTCGGACAATTCGGGTTCGGGTTCGGACACCACAAAACGTCCGAATTTGAAATTCGGACAGGGTTCGGGTTTGGAGATTTTGTCCGATGTCCGAATTGTCCGAACCCGGTTTGACCCGAACCCGATTTTTTGCCACCGCTACCGCCACCAATACACTTGTCAGTTGGGCCAGTTCTTCAAAGAGCAGGCCAATAGGCCCATTAGTTCACCAATCCTTGGATAATCCAGCCATCGGCCCAATAAAACTTAAATATAAAACAAGTCCAAAACCAAATCAACGGCTCCCTCCATTAAAACTTAAACGAAACTCGTTTCATTCTTTCATTCATTACGGAACCCTAAATCCTCCTCACCCTCATCCACACCCTACGATGAAGAAGAAGAAGCAAACTCCGGCCACCTCCACCGCCGCCGTCGATGACGGCGACGAAGTCGTCACCGCTGCTTCCACCACCTTCTCCGGCGGCGACATCAAAACCCTAATTAAAGACTACGCCGCCTTCTTCGACGACCTGGTCGACAGAATCCCGGCGAAGTTCTACCTTCCGACCGCCGACGAGGACAAAGCCTGGTACCAGGGCCTCTCCAAGGCGGCGAAGGCGGCGGCGAAGCAGAAATCGATCGAGAACACGAAGAAAGCTCGCCGTGAGCGTCTGGATCCCGAGAAATCGACGAAGACGACCGAAATCCTCAAGGAAACCCTAGAAAACGTGAGGAAGGATGATGACGACGGCGACGGAGACGGCGGCGTTGGCGACGGTGATGGTAGGGATGGTGTGACTCTTGAGGACTTGCACCAGCGGTTGCAGAGGAGAATCGCGGAGCTAAGAGCTGCTCGCGGCGGCGGCGGAGAAGGTGGCGGGAGGAGGAAGGAGGAGAGGAGAGATAAGGACGGGAGGAAGCGGAAGCGGAACGACGAAGGTGTGGGGAAGAAGAAGGAGGAGGATGGAGAAGAAGGCAAGAGTGTGAAGGAGAATGTAGGAGGTGGCAATGTTTTGAAGGAGGTTGAAGAGGCGGCCAAGGGTATCGAGTTCGGGAAGGTGAAATTGGCTGCTGGAATTGAAGATGGTAAGCATTCTTGCCAAATTGATTGCTTGCTTGTTGGTTGATTTGAACTATGATGTGTTTATATTTCTGATTGCAGCTAGAAAATTGGTGTATAATGCAATGCAGGTTGTTGTAAACTGGTAATGGTAGGCTTGCAATTGAGAATTGAAAACAACTAATCGTAGATTGAATCATGTAGGGTTTTGAAAGATTTTTGGGTCTACTTTGTGCTTATACTGAAGGTAAAAGTTTGGAAAACCCAAATAGGACTGAAGAGCCAATTCTGCTAATTCATGCTAGTTTTATCGATTGTTGATAGCACGAGTCGTAGTGTTGGCAAAAATTAGGGTTGGCCAATGTTAAAAGTTCGGATGAAAAATTATGACCATTACCTACTTTTTTCTGGGTAGACTGTTCAGGCAAAACCTAAATTTGGGTCATACTCGGTTATTTTCCGGTGAATATTAAAATTCAGACAAGAAATAGACGACCAGACTCTATCTTTTTCTGGGTTGGATGAAATTTTGCCAACTATAGCACGACTGCACGAGTTATGATCGATCTCAATTTTATAGGGAAGTGTTTGTTTTTGATGAAAATATGTGTTCTACATTGGTGGTAGTCTTAACATTGGATATTCTGAAGCTTGTGCATTTAAAGCCCTCGTTTTTCTAAGTTATTTACACAAACCCCATTCTGCAGTTTTACATAAGAAGAAAAAGAAGAAATTGACCAAGGAGGAGGAGTTGAAGAGGGCGCTTGAGTTGGAGGAGGCGAAGAAGGATCCCGAAAAGGGCAAAACTGTTGCAAAGCAGCATGCGTGGAAGGCGGCTACTGAAAGAGCGATGGGTAATAAGGTGCACGACAATCCCAAGTTGTTGAAGCAAAGTTTACAGAAGGAGAAGAGAAAGCACAAGAAGAGTGTCGAGAAGTGGAAGTCGAGAAGTGAGACGACCCAGAAGATGAAGCACGAGAAGCAGGAGAAGAGGCAAGGCAATATTAAGGCCAAGATTGACCGGAAAAAGCAGATGAAGATCGAGAAGAGAGAGAAGAAGCTCATGAGGCCGGGATTCGAGGGTCGAAAGGAGGGCTTTGTTAATGCTGCTGATTAAGGTATTCAATTCGGTTTTAAGGTCAGCATCAATAGCAATTAAGGACAATGAGCCGATTGTGAAACTTATTGTCCTGTGTTTCAGCATGCTTTTAATTATATTATCTCCATCTAGTTTGGTGTTTACGTTCTTAAGCGCTCTATCTCTCTTTGTCTCTGAAAACATAGGATCGGTAGAAAGCAGGTCTCATTTGGATAGTGTTACTGGCCATTTGGCTTATCATGCATTCAATACATTTTTGCTACTGTTACAGTATTCAGATGCTTCTTACAGTGTCTACTTAGGGTTCAGAAACCAGAAAATCAATGAAAATCAATGATATCTTTCTACTGATTTTGCCTATTTGTCGTATGATTTCTAACCTCATTGTTGTTACTTCCTGTTTGTCATGGGGATGATCAGTCGTGCATTCTGTTTTTTTTTTTTTTTTTTTTTAACCTGGGAAATTACCTTGGTATATTGTATATCCTCTCATTACATTGCAAAAAATGTACAAGATTATGTATCCTGAATTACTGTTCTAGTTGTAGTTATTTATTTTCAATGTAATCAGCCACTCTTGTAGACGTCTGAGTTATTCACTGAACTCATCCCTGCAATGTTGGCGAAAATCTCTGTATGATGAAGATATGGGCATGCCCAGGTTTGTTGCATCCAATCTGTGTGTTCTTTTTCCTTTAAAACTAATTCACATATTCTTCGACTGATGCCTTTCTTTTATTCGAAATTTAGGGTTTGTGGCAGTATGTCTGTAGAAGGCAAGGAAGGAGAGGCGATTACTGTTTAGTTATGGGAGTCGTCTGTTCGTCTCCCATTGTCAGGTTTATCTTCATATTTCATAACAATCGCATTCTGTGGAAGACGAGTTTTTCGATCAAGGATGATCTCGAAGATTATGACAATTGGTCTATTACTGTGAAGTTTGGATCGATTGTGTTCACCGATATATTGTTCTATGTTTTGTATGTTTGACGGATTAATCCTAAACTGACCCGGGTTTTCAAGCGTAGAATAATAAAACCCAAAAAATGGGGCATATCGAACCCGCCCCTGGCCGACCCACCACCAGTGATGTTATGTCACAATTGAACTAGATCATGCATTTGTTTTTGCTGTATGATGCTATCGTACAATTATTGCTAACACCATTGACCCTCTGAGTACTTAGAAATCTATATAAACAACCTACATGAGAACCAAGTTAGGTCGATATTTCTTTTTTAGGGTGCGTTTGGTTGGTCAATAACTCCGGGGAAATGGTCAGTTTTTCTGGGTTGACTTATTTTCCTCATGTTTGGATATGGATCGACTTCGAGAAAGTTTTTACGATGGGCTCACCGTTTTCTCCATTTTCCTAGGGAAAATTTTCCTTAGGGGGGCTAAGGGAAAATTTTCCCCGGGAAAAATTTCCTGGGGTTCCTACCAAACACTCTTTAGTAAATTTATCGATTGCATACAATATCAATTATCAAATAGTAAAATATTAATATATGCAACGAATAAACGATTATATAGATCTAAGACAAATAAGGTACATCAAATATGTAAATTATCTTCCAACAAGTTAATAATATGATCACACTTGTGTTATATAGAGCCAGTATTTTAATTACCAGCTTACAAACACTTTCGATATAGATACATATGCAAAGGTGGCCAAAAATTAAGGTTTGGGCAATTCACTTATTTGGGGCCTACATGAATCAGATATTTGATAAAATATGTGATTAAAATCCAATTTTTTTTGTAGACAACCTGTGGAAAACGGGTTTAGACAATCACATTAAGAAAAACAAAAAAAAACAATTAAAGGGGTCTTATATTTTGGTGTAATAATTTTAAGGGTCATATTTTATAATAAATAATTGTTGGGTGACATTATTTTTAATGTAAATATTTAGGGGTGATTTTTCAGCCAATTTTCGGCAAAAAAATGGCACGAAATAGTGAGTTTTTATGTTTAGGCGTGTTTATTATGTTATCAGATGTACTTGTATATGTTTAAGTTAAGTATAGGCTTCAATTTAAAACATGCCTAAACATAAAATAATCCCTTTGCGCCATTTTTTGGCCGGAAATTGGCTGGAATGTTACCCCTAAATATTTACATAAAAAATAATGTCACACAACAATTATTTATCATAAAATAGGACCCTTAAAAAGTTAAAATTATTACAACAAAATATGAGGTCTTTTTAGTCGTTTTTTTTAAGAAAAATATTGTGTAATTGTCTATTATTGGTCAAACCAGTTGATGTCAATAGATTGCAATTCTAGCAATGTATCGCGTTACTTTTGAGTCAGATATATAGATTGTGCCGAAGAGTTGAGTTGGACTCAATCAAATATTCTTTTGGCGATCCTAATTAGTAAGCGAATTATTAAGTGCATACCGGAATAGTTCACGTTTTATGCAAAGCAAAGGTTTGAAACCCAATGCTTGGTTGATAAAGCAAATAAGAAGCGGGACGTGATCACTATAAGATAAAAATATGTTTAAAAATAGGGAAAAAAAAGGTAGAAAGACACTCTCCAATTTATAAAATGATAGATATTAAGAGACCGAAAAACTCATTGTGATTGTCAATTTAAAATGACAAATGAAAAACTTATATTAAGAGACAAAAAACTTATAGGGCAACTATTTCGACTTGATGCAATTTTGGTCCTTTAACAATTTTACTACGGACCCTATATGAAAAAGGGAGAAAAGGCACATACCCTAGAACTAGGGGTGGGCATAACAGGTTAACCGCATATGTGATTAACCGTTTTTGAGTTTTTTGGATTTTGAAAACCTAAACCGAAACCGCAAAGCGGTTAACCGCTTTTGAAATATGGAAACCTAAACCAAACTGAAACCGTCACTTAGATGCGGTTAACAACTTTCAATATACGGTTTACGCTTAACCGGTTTCCTGGAAATTTACAATAACATTTATGGAAGTAAATGCAACCATATTGCTAATAAATTCGCATTCCAATATGCATACGCGGTGAGTTAGGGTTTGTGAGAGTGTGAGAAAAATGAGAGACTGAAGAAGAGTGAGTGAATAACTGAATACTGAATAATAGAGACTGAGTTAGGGTTTTTTTTTCACTTTTTCCCGCTTCAAAATTGAATTCCAATTACAAAATAAAATTTAAAAAATTAACTCTACCCATATTTTTTCTCCAGCGGCGCACAACAGAGCAACAACTAGGGTTTTTTTTAAAAAGTTTCGTTGATACTGGTTAACCGTTTAATGAAAATCCAAAACCTAAACCTAAACTGCTCATACCGGTTTGGTTAACCTAAACCGCTTCCATGCAAAAATTAATTCGGTTAACCGCATTTACCGGTTTGGTTTAGGCGATTTTGCGGTTTGAATTGCGGTTCAGGTTTATTGTGCTCACCCCCTACCTAGAGCATTGACAATGAGGAACTTTAACATAGGACTGAATCGTATCGGGTTCGGTGCCAAACTTTCATAGCCGAGATTGCGGTTAAAGATAAGGTGGATGAAATCCCGACCCGCCATCATCGGACTAAAACCGCTCACCCACTCGTTTTCAAGAATCGTTACACCTTCACAAAAGGCGGGGTGGTGAACATCACACTATCGTGGCCTCGGCGAACCATCTTTGTTGGAGTAAGGAGAAGCTCGGGACTTGTCAACAACCTCGGAGGCCTCAGGACCGGATTGGATCATCCCGGAGATGAAGGACGAGGAGGTATCAAGTCTCGGATGTAACCCCGAAAACAACAAAGTCAAAAGAAGTGTAAAACGCCAAGCAGCAGCTGCGTCGCGCCCGCTACGGCAATGGTCGCGCCCGCGACGAACCAACCCAGGTGGTAGCGCCCGCTACCCTCCCCGGGTAGCGCCCGTGACCATGCTCGGCATTTTGGGGAATTTGGGGAAAATATTCGTCACGCCCATGATGATCCATCGTAGCGCCCACTACGATTGCGCACATGTTGAATCGCCTGGAGTTTTCGCTCCGATAGCGCCCATGACATTCCGAGCTCGCGCCCGTGACAGTTTCTTTCCCAGGTCGTTACGCCCGTTACCAATGGGCGTAGCGCCCGTGACCAGCCTGCTTTCACGTGTTTTGTTTAGCTTAAACGCTGAGTTTTATTCCTTTTCTTTAATTAGTATAAATACTTGTTTAGCACATTTTCCAAGGCATCTTATGTTGATGAATGATATGCTTAAGCATTGTTAGGGTTTTCTCCCTTGTTTCCTCAAAAATCTTGTTCTTTCCTATTCCATTTGTCGATAGTGGTGTTAGTAAGTCATTCCTTGTGATTATTTAGTGGATTACTGTAACGCCCCGACCCCTCCTGGGTCGCGGACATTATCGATAACAGCTTCAAGGATCGATGACTGACCCCACAAATCACCACGAGTCCTTCCAGCGTGCTTCGTCCTCGCTCACACGCTGCCCGGGAAAACTTCCCAGGAGGTCACCCATCCTTGGACTACTCCCAGCCAAGCACACTTAACTGAGGAGTTCCCAACGGATGAGCTACCATAAAAGAAGGTGCACCTTGGTGATATAAGTAGTCATTTCAATCCTTTTAAGCCACACTTTAACCACATACCCGGGGTGTTATAATCACCCCCACTTAAGCGCACAACGTCCTCGTTGTGCCACAATCCATTCCAGAATCTTTGCCCCGCTAGGTGACTGCCCATGGATCTCCCGTCCACTGGCGCAGCTCACGGTCGCGGGTCGGCTCTGATACCATCTGTAACGCCCCGACCCCTCCTGGGTCGCGGACATTATCGATAACAGCTTCAAGGATCGATGACTGACCCCACAAATCACCACGAGTCCTTCCAGCGTGCTTCGTCCTCGCTCACACGCTGCCCGGGAAAACTTCCCAGGAGGTCACCCATCCTTGGACTACTCCCAGCCAAGCACGCTTAACTGAGGAGTTCCCAACGGATGAGCTACCATAAAAGAAGGTGCACCTTGGTGATATAAGTAGTCATTTCAATCCTTTTAAGCCACACTTTAACCACATACCCGGGGTGTTACAATTACCTTGGATAATCACTGTGGAGTGTTAGGCCTTTGGGTTGTGGATTACCTAGCTACAAGGTCATATCCTTCATTTATTGTTCAAGTTTTGTTTGATTGTTACATCAAAGTTCCAACTTAAGCTAAATCATCAATACTCCCACCGCGTCACGCTCCATTTGGTATCAAAGCTCAAGGTTTTTCATCTAGCTTGAGTTTTTTTTCTATTGTTCTTGCTAGTTTGTTCTCTATTGTTGGATTTTCGTAATTTGAATGCAAATATTGGTGTTCCCCATCCCTTGTGCCTCCAAGTGTATTGGAGAATCTTTTGTTGTATTGTGTTTGTGATTTTTGAAGCATTTTGGAGCTTTGAGGAAGAGTTAGAAATTTGTTCCCGCAAGGTGTTCGATAAAATGCGCAAGTGAGAAAAAAACACAAAGAACCCTTAGCCAAACACAAACCAACTACAAGAAAACCCCCAAACTCCACAAATATCCCAAACACATACTGACCCTTACCCTTCCCTCGAAATGGATGGTCACGATAATTCTGATCGAGAGGAACCAAGCCACCGGAGAAGTCCTCGAGTTCAAGGTATTGAGGACCGACTCGCCACTATGGACGAACGGTTCACCTCTCTTGAGAATCATAATGCCAATATCGAGCAGACTCTTCGGGAGATTAAGGCACAAGTGAGCAACTTGACTGCACAACGTCAAGGCCAACCTCAAATCGAACGTCGGAGGCGTGCACCAATCCCTATCCGTCCTCCTCTCAACTTTGAGTCGAGTGACGATGCTAGAGGGTCCCCTCGACGCCGTCCCCGTCGAGAAGTGTATGATCGACCCCCTCGTGACGATTTCCAGGACGTTAAGATCGACATCCCCGAATTCAATGAGTCCAATGATCCGGGTGACTATCTCGAATGGGTTCAATTGATGGATAGGATCTTTGAGATCAAGGAATATGATGATGAGAAGGCTTATAAGGTCACGAGCTTGAAACTCACCAAGGCAACCTCACTTTGGCTTGAGAATATGAAGGTACAACGGGTTCGTGAAGGAAAGGCAAAGATTTCTACTTGGACATGGCTCAAACAAGTGATGAATCGTCGTTTCTTGCCCTACACTTACAAGCAAGACGTCCTACGGTGGCTATATGCTCTTACCCAAGGCAAACGATCTGTCGGTGATTACATCTCGGAATTTGAGCAACTTCTCATTAAAAGTGGCATTCAAGAGCCGGAAGAGCAAACCATGATGCGATTCTTGAATGGGTTAGATCCTACCGTTGCCAAGAAGGTTGAGGTTCAACCCTACTATTCGATGGACGATTTGTGCAGTTTGGCTCTCCGAGTTGAGCGAAGAAAAATGGAAAGGTCCGATACCAAACCCTTGTCTAGACCCGTTTACTCACCATCTAGTTGACCCCCTCCGGATGCAAACACTTCGAAGTCTAGCGAGACACCCAAGTCCACACCGACACCAAGAATTGACAAAGGAAAGGGACTTGCTACGGTGATTCCAACTGAATCTCCTCGACGGACAGAAGGCCATAATGTTTTAAGTGTCATGGTTATGGACATTTTCAAGCCGATTGTCCAAACCGACGTACTTTAACTCTACAAGAGGTACAAGAAATCGATGAAGAGCTTCAAAAGGCTAAAGACGGTTCCGAAATGGTGGTTGAAGATGCGGTTACTAGTGATGAGGAGGATGTCGCCCCCGCACACCCCGTACGTAGAGGCGAATATGTTTTGAGGAGAGCTTTACATACCCATGAGACTCCCCTCGACAGGGCCCAAAGGGAAATGTTGTTCCAAACGCGATGCTTTGTGGGTGAAAAGGTGTGCACTCTTGTCATCGATGGAAGGAGTTGCACGAATGTCGCAACTACCACTATGGTTGAGGAACTTGGCTTGCCTCTATTACCGCACCCTCGACCCTATTCACTCCATTGGCTCAACGATCATAACGGTGTCAAGGTAACTAAGCAAGTCTTAGTGAATTTTTTTTTCGTATCTAACTACGATGATTCCCTTGTTTGTGATGTTGTCCCTATGAGCGCTTGTCACATTTTATTGGGTCGTCCATGGCAATATGACAAGAAAACGGTGCACAATGGGTTGAACAACACTTACACATTCACCCATAAAGGCAAGAAGATCAAGCTACTTCCCATTTCTCCCCAAGAAACCAAAACTTCAAAAGCCGGCAGTGAGCTGAGGAACCATCTCACGATGAGCGAAACACGGGATGAGTGTGCTTTTGGTGAGGACGAGTTGCCTTTGGCTTTGTCATCACCTTGTAGCAAACCAAGTGAGATTAAGAGTTCCCTAGCACCACAAAAATTTCCTATTCCATCCTTTAGCCCTTCACCTCCACAAAACAAGCCTCCAACCACTTTCTTTCATTTAGATGATGGGTACATTGTGGGGTTCAATGCTTGTTTGATGGCTAACGTGAATGTTCGTGGCGTTCGGGAAGTTCGGAGCTTCATGGAGCCAATTGATGAAGAGTGTTTCGGTTTTAACTCCTAAGAGTTGAAGCCAATTCTTTTTCAAGAGGGGGAGTATGAACTGTATCGGGTTCGATGCCAAGCTTTCATAGCTGGGATTACGGTTAAAGATGAGGTGGATGAAATCCCGACCTGCCATCACCGGACTAAAATCGTTCACCCACTTGTTTTCAAGAATCGTTACACCTTCACAAAAGGCGGGGTGGTGAGCATCACACTATTGTGGCCTCGGCGAGCCATCCTTGTTGGAGTAAGGAGAGGCTCGGGACTTGTCAACGACCTCGGAGGCCTCGAGACCGGATTGGGTCATCCCGGGGATGAAGGACGAGGAGGTATCAAGTCTCGGATGTAACCCCAGAAACAACAAAGTCAAAGGAAATGTAAAATTCCAAGCAACAGTTGCGTCGCGCCCGCTACGGCTATGGTCGCGCCCGCGACGAACCAACCCAGGTAGTAGCGCCCGCTACCCTCCCCAGGTAGCGCCCATGACCACGCTCGGCATTTTGGGGAAAATATTCGTCACGCCCGTGACGATCCATCGTAGCGCTCACTACGATCGCGCACATGCTGAATTGCCTGGAGTTTTCGCTCCAGTATCGCCCGTGACATTCCGAGCTCGCGCCCGTGACAGTTTCTTTCCCAGGTCGTCACGCCCGTGACCAGCCTGTTTTCACGTGTTTTGTTTAGCTTAAACGTTGAGTTTTATTCCTTTTCTTTAATTAGTATAAATACTTGTTTAGCAGATTTTCCAAGGCATCCTATGTTGATGAATGATATGCTTAAGCATTGTTAGGGTTTTCTCCCTTGTTTCCTCAAAAATCTTGTTCTTTCCTATTCCATTTGTCGATAGTGGTGTTAGCAAGTCATTCCTTGTGATTATTTAGTGGATTACCTTGGATAATCATAGTGGAGTGTTAGGCCTTTAGGTTGTGGATTACCTGGCTACAAGGTCATATCCTTCATTTATTGTTCAAGTTTTGTTTGATTGTTACATCAAAGTTCCAACTCAAGCTAAATCATCAATACTCCCATCGCGCCACGCTCCAAGGACTCTTGTATTTTCTCTATCCTCTTTCTCTTTCTTTCCATCTCTATCTCTCTCCTACTCATCACTTATTTTCACAAGAGATGAATCTCTGCATCATTCCATCTTTTGTGAAAATGGGTTGTGAGTAGGGGTGGAAACGGTGCGGTGCGGTTTCGGTGCGCGAAAATTATAACCGGAACCGGAACCGAATCACCCGGTTTTTAAAAACCGGTGCACCGGCTTTAACGGTGCGGTTTCACCGGTGAACCGGAACCGCATAAATTTCTATCAAACATCAAAAAATCTCTATTTAATAAAAAAAATCTCTATTTAATAAAAAAAATCTATATTTAAGCCCAACCCAATAACACATTAACACCCAATGTTCTTTTTTTTTTTAACTAGTTAATTTATATTATTTTTGTATTAATTTTTGGGTAGAATTTTTTGTTAACCAAAATTTATATATATATATGTATTTAATTATATTAACGGTGCGGTGTCGGTTCCCCGGCGGTGTGAATATCCCAAACCGTAACCGCCCCGATTAGTATCCGGTTTTTCCGGTGCGGTGCACCGGATTTTTAAACCGGTTCGGTGTTGCCCGTTCCCGGTTTCTTTTATCCGGTTTCTGGTTCGGTGTGCCGGTTCCGGATTTTTCTTCCACCCCTAGTTGTGAGTAGGAGAGAGATAGAGAAAGGAGAAGAGAGAAAATACAAAAGTTCCATGGTAAAGTTTCCTATTGGCTATTACCCATGCTCTTATGTACTACCTTCGTCCCAAAATACTTGTCATTTTACTTAACTTCTTTGCTCCAAAATATTTGTCTCACTTACAATTCCAACAACTGTAATTACAGTTATACCCCAAATTAATAAATTTATTTTTCACTTTTTACAATTCCAACAACTATTATCTTCAATTAGAGTAAGGGTATTTTGGGTAGATTATAAATTTTTCATCTCAATTTCCAATATACATTGGTATTCTCAAATTAGGTAAATGGACAAATATAATGGGATGAATGTACTAGTTGGGAGTACTTTATGTGATGAAATAAAATGGCTATTTTGGCAAAAAAAAAGAAAAAGGGAGAAAAAAAATATAATTATCGAAGAAAAAAAAAGGGAAGAGAGATTTTTTATTAGGGGGCTATGCGAAGCCCTTCTTATCTCAAAAACCTCCTCATTTCTCAAGCAGCTTCTTTTGTTCTTTGATTCTTCAACCTGAATCTCTTCATCAACATCAAACCAGCTAATAATCTTCCATTTTCCCCATCAATTTCTACCCTTATACTCACCTTTTCGGTAGTAATTTCCATGCGAACAATGTCTATCTTCTTCGGATTCAAACTTGATTGGCACTGTGAGTAATCTACTCGATTTTTAGGGTTTCTGATAATTTGTTCACTCCACTGATTTTAATGGGTGTGTATTCCTAGTTCCTGAGCTTTGTTCGAGTAAAAATGGCTTCCTTTTGCCTCGTTTCCAACAATGGGGTTGTGGGCAATCCCCAAAATCACAAATTTCATGTTTTGAGAGCCAAACTTTCTGATAGATGTGTATGTAGGTCGTATTCAGTAGTGCCCAATTCTGGGTTTGCTTCTTTTTGTCCATTAAAGTCTCAAACATATAGTAATTCTAGGGATAAGGTAGTTTGTTTTAGTAGAATAGGGTCTTTGAGTGATGGAAATAGAGGAAATGAAGATACCCAGTTGGATGATAAGCAACCCATTGATTTGAAGAGGAGATTTTTGGTTAGATTGCGTCCGAGGTTAAAGTTGTTGCATACAAGATTGAAAAGGGTGCAAGTTCGATCGGCTTTGAATGATCTTGGGACCTTCTTGAGAAAGCATATGAAGAGAGTCACCCTTGCTGCTATGGTTTCGGTTGCATTAGGGTTCTGTTACTTGTTTGTGAAGTTGATGGCGATTCCGTCCCCGAAAGTTGTTCCCTATTCGGACTTGGTGACGAGATTGCAAGGCGGGTCTGTGGCAAAAGTTCTGTTTGAAGAAGGGTCACGCCGTATATACTTCAATGGTAAAGTTGAGAAGAGTGTTGAAACCCTAGTTGATAAGGAAGAAGACTTGTCCTTAGAAAATGACCAATCTGAAAATGTGGTTGCCGAAGTTGCTGCGTTGGCAACTTCCCGGACCTCCCAAGTTGAAGGTAAAAGTGCCGGAAGTACAAGGAAGAAAAGAACAGCTTTACCGGAGTGGGAATATGCGACAAGAAAGGTTGACCATGATGAAGGATTCCTACTAAGTTTGATGAGGGAAAGCGGCGTTACATATAGCTCGGCCCCTCCATCGGTGATGATGTCGATTCGGAGCATCTTGATTACCGTGTTGACTTTGTGGATCCCGTTGACTCCTTTGATGTGGCTGCTTTATCGGCAGCTGTATTCGGCTAACGGTCCCGCCAAGAAACGGCGGCCGAGTAATCAGAATGTCAACTTTGATGATGTAGAAGGTGTTGATTCTGCCAAGGTGGAGCTCATGGAGGTATGTATGTCATTCAATACTTACTGTTTTTTTGTGATTTACTGCATGAGAAGTCCATTAGTATTTTAGTTACCTATGTTAATTGGGAGAATTGGTTTGATTATTGCCAATGCGCTTGGATGAAATAACTATATAGATTTTGACATCAGCTATCCGATTCTATTAGAGTATTGGGAAATTTGATAGTATGAGCTATTTGGTAATTTCATAGTTTAATTTGAGAAAATAGCTTCTTACCCTATACGTTGTGGGAAGAAAATTGTTGGTTCCCTACTGAAAACTGATGATTGAGAACTAACCATTCTAGGTGGTATAAGTCTAAACCAAAACCCCAAAATCCCGTCAATTGAGGTATGGAGGGGTATGATTTAGCATTGTTAATCCTAAATTGTGCAATTTAAAGAGACTGATTTCAATTGACCCAAGATTTAGAAATTGTTTACTAATGACTACTCCATGGAAAAGAAGCAGAGGAGGTTTAATGATACATTTTACTTTTGTCCATTACAATCTAAGTTGAAAAAATATATATTTTTTCAACTATCCAGATTATGGAGATGGGTGATATAAGTCTCATGAATGTTTGAGGAGTTGAGTCAAATTGAGTTTCCAAGTGAAGCTTTATGTAAGTCTAAAAGTCCCATGAATGCTTTCTAGCTTGTTGGCCATCGAAGGAAAGAGTGCCTACTCAAGACATGCTTAAAAATAGTATTTGTAAGTTGGTTGGTTCTATGTATTTTGGGGAGGAAGAGTTCATAACCTAGATATGCTTAAGAGGAGGAATATGAAGTTGGCTAGTAGGTGTTCTAGGTATTCCATAAACCACCTTCTTATCCATTGTTCATGGGTCTCCGCTTTATGACACTTGTTTTCTTTGATTGGGGTTAGTTTGGTGCAACCACAAGGGTTATGATCTAAATGGCTTCTTTCAAAAAAGAGTTGGGTTCGAAGCGTATGGAAATTGATATCATTGACAATTTGGATGTGTACTTGGAAGGAGAGGAACTCCTAGATTCTTGAGGGCAAGGCTAGAACCTTTTATGAATTCAAACTTCATTTTTTGAGAAACTTTGTGTAGTTGGTGTCAAGTTCTTGATCATGATACCAAGGCCACCTTTTCAGATTTTGTTGATGATATCCATCTTTTAGAGATCATACGGGCTTGATGCTATTTGTGTTTTTGGGATTACTTCTTTTTGGGGATGAGGGCATCCCCTGGTGTCTTTAAATACTTTCTTTTGATGATTTATCCAGAAAAAAGAAAAAAGATACATGGTGAAGGGATTGGAATGGGTCCTTGGTGACCCTCCTATTGGATGCTCCCTCCTGCCCATTTTATCTGTCGTTTAATAAATGTTTCAGGGTCTCCAAAATCTATCTTTGCTTGAGAATTTCGCACATAATATTTTATTAAAGTTAAAATATTATACTCTTATGATAAATTTTTCGTTGCGAATCTAATGATAATACTTTTGTATGATACTAGATTTTATATGTTGAGAAACTGATGGTTAAAGTTTTTAAAGTTTGATTGACGCGTAGATCAAGGTGACATATAAAATGGGAATGAGGGGGTAGCACCGACTTGTTTACTAATAGGAATGCAACTTGATTAAGCTATGGGGGTTTCAAGGGTGTGGTTCACTTTCATTCTCCTTGTGATCGATCACTTTGTAACATAGGGTCAACATAATTTATGAAATTCTCATATACTTCTGTACCTCCCAAAAATTCCTCACTAAACCTCATCTGCTTCTTTTTCATGAGTAGCATATAGCGAATGATATTTAAATCTTGGGTCAATTAGAACCAGTCTCTTCTAAATTGCAAAATTTAGGGGTAAGCCGGCTACATCCGACCCCTCCATACCTCGCTTGGGCAGGATTTCGACGTGTTGGTTTTGTTTTTGTTTTCATATACCTCCCAAAAATGCAACCAAAGAACATTCAATTAGGTCTTCTCCAATAATGATTCCATCTTTCATCTCCCAAACCCTATTTTCTTTTCCTCAAGTTCTTTTTACAACTTAAGAAACTCCATATCAATGTGTGCTATATACTACTAAAAAGACTTTTTCCATTGTAGATAGTGTTGTGCCTTCAAGGATCCATCAACTACAACAAGCTAGGAGCAAGGTTACCCCGGGGGGTCCTCCTGGTGGGTCCCCCTGGAACAGGGAAAACCTTGCTGGCCCGTGCAGTGGCTGGAGAAGCGGGGGTCCCGTTCTTCTCAGTCTCAGCAAGTGAGTTTGTCGAGCTGTTCGTCGGAAGGGGGGCGGCCCGCATTAGGGACCTTTTCAACACCGCGAGGAAATGCTCGCCCTCGATCATATTCATCGATGAACTTGATGCTGTCGGAGGAAAACGAGGCAGGAGTTTCAATGATGAGAGGGACCAGACCCTCAACCAGGTAAATTATTATATCTATCTAATCTTGTGTTTGTCATTTGTTTAGTGGGAGGGAACCGGAAAAATTATTTTTTTTGTTTGGGGGGGGGGGGGGGGGGAGAAGGGGGGAGGGGGTTAGTTACAACATGACGACTCTTATTTGTCTTAGTAAATTTTGAGGAACGATATTTCATCCGAAAGAAAAGTCGTGGAACAATGAGAAAAACGTATGGGTTCATTGACAAGATCCGAAAACGAAGTTATTAGTCTCATTTGGGGAAAACTGCGTGATGGGGTTTAATACAGTGGATGGTTCTAACAAGGTATTTGGAAATAAACAAAGTTATCAGTCTCATTAACAAGATCCAGAAACAAAGTAACAAGTAAGATTGGTAGAATTCTGGGAAAATTTTCTGTGTTGGAAACTTCTGCAGGAAAACTCTTCCCTACTTATCCTTGAAAGTGTTTTTTTACCGAGTTTGAGTGTAAACAATGGGTCCCACATAAAATTTTCCCACCATTGAACTGGACGTCAAGTTGACCAGATTGTCTAGGGAAAGTTGACAACCAAACGCTCCGTTAATACAAATAAGTATGATTTGGCTCATACCTAGGATTTTTGAGCACTGTCTTGTAAGAGTTAACTCAGCTTCTTCATGAACGTCAGTTCGCCCGGGGGGGGGGGGGGTGGTGGTGGTGGTGGTGGGCTGCCTACATCTGAGTCCCCTAGATCGCTCGCGCTCACGCGTGCTTCTCCTGGGTGTTTGTTGTCATTGTTGTTCTTGTAGGAGCTAACCTAACTCACTGTAATTTTGGGTCCTTCGAACTAAGAAATGAGCCGTATTATGTTCTCCTGCAGCTGCTGACCGAAATGGACGGGTTCGAGTCGGACACCAAAGTGGTGGTCATCGCGGCGACAAACAGGCCGGAAGCGCTGGACCAGGCCCTGTGCCGTCCCGGCCGGTTTTCGAGGAAAGTGGTGGTGGGTGAGCCCGATGAAGAGGGGAGGAGGAAGATCCTGGCTGTCCATCTGCGGGATGTTCCCCTGGAGGAAGACAAGCGGCTGATCTGCAACCTGGTTGCCTCCCTCACCCAGGGCCTCGTCGGCGCTGACCTGGCCAACATTGTCAATGAGGCTGCTTTGCTCGCCGCCCGTAGAGGTTTGAACCTTAATTTCTTCTTCTTTTTCCCTTTAAGTTTTGGTCTGTTTGGATAAGTTTAGGGAAATTTTCTATACATATAATTTACTCATGAATTTGATACACCCCGAATGGTCCTAATGTAGACCTAAATATAAGATGATTTTCGCGATAGGCATACTAAACCCTACCACAAGTCCAAACCAACCAAGTCGAACCTTGCCTAAATGACTCGATTGTCGAATCTGTACTCCAATTTTCCTGTGTGTTATTTTGGAAGTAAGGTAATGTCGGTTAAATTTGGGTTGATCTAGCTATGTTTGGTGATATTAGGTAATGTTCGATCATACTAGTGGAAAAGATGGGTAAATTTTGGTGGGTAAATTCGAGTAAATATTGGTCATTTACCTCTAAAAGAATGCACGTGGACCTGACAGTGTCAACTTTCAGTCTGTGGTCCGCTGTCTCAAGGTTAGGGGTAGACCTGACAAAATTGACTCGGGGCCCAAAGTGCGATTCAAATGGCACAAACCCGATCAAAAGTTCTTTCTATAGATATTTCTTTTTCAATGTAAATGATATGGGACCAAAAATATGTTCATCGAAACAGAAAATCACCGATCCCAAACCTGACCCGAGACTTAACCCTAACCCGACCTATGCCTGAGCCAAATGACCTGTCTGTCAGGTCTTGTTTTAGGAGATCCAGATGCAGGTAGGCTTACGTTGTCCAACATTACCGCTTTTGGAGAGACTGTTTCCTTTGTACAGTGTATAATAGAAGCCCATTTGAGAACGGCTCGGAGATTTGAATGTGACTTGGGTGGATTTGACAGGGGGAGAAGCAGTATCGAGGGAGGACATAATGGAAGCCATTGAAAGAGCCAAGTTCGGGATCAACAACAGACAATCCGGTTCAAGTCCGATCAGTAAGGAGCTTGGGAAGCTATTCCCATGGATGCCTTCGCTTCTCGGAAAGACCGAGCCCAAAACTACTGAAGCCCTCCAGGGCCCATTGGGCTATCAAACTTTAAGCTAATTGATCCGGCTCTTTAATTTTGGTATTTTTTCCCCCAAAAAACATTCTTCAATGTATGTATCTTGTGTTTTTGCCTTTGAAAATTTAATCAGAAGTTCAATTAGCAATTGTGTTTGCCTTCACTTCTGGGAAAATCTGATTCTAAAACTTCTGAAACCCTCCAAGGCCCATTGGGCTACCAAACTTTAAGCTTATCCAACTCTTTATTTTTGCTTTGGGTTTTTTGGGAAAACATTATTCAGTGTAGAGTTAGACAAAAATTCGGGTATGAGTAAATTTAGGTTCAGTCAACATCAAAATTCAAACGAGAAGTTGATGTATAGACGTGGGCTTTTTTGGGTCATATCAGGTCGAACAATGCAGACGGAGCTAAATTCTGGTCAAAATTGGGTTCAAACAATAGAAAAAGAGAAGTATTATGCCGGAATATTCGGTCAACATCAAAATCAGGTTCAGACTAAACCCTGTTTTTAACCCTGTTTTTTCTAGTTGGACGAAATTTGCTTGGGCTACTTCAATTCATGTACGTGTTTGCTTTAATAAGAAATTCAATCAGCAATTGAGGTACTAAAAGTTCATCAGTTTTAGGTTGAATTTTAATCTTTTTTCTTCCCCTTTTTTCCAATTATAATTGAATTTAAAAATTCCCAGAATAATTTGAAGGCCTTTTTCATCACCAAAAAAATATGTTTAAAAGAATATGGGTATTCACGGAGAATGGAATATAGGATTAAAGTTGTGCTACACTGCTACCATCATAATTGAATAATGTTTATCCTTAACTAGCTTTCAGCAAAGAAAACGTTTTTTATTTCAAGATTATTTATTTGTTGCAAAAGAATTATTGAGATTAGAATGGAATATCACTAAGTTACG
Organism: Portulaca oleracea; assembly: GCA_029582165.1. Taxonomy (NCBI): domain Eukaryota; kingdom Viridiplantae; phylum Streptophyta; class Magnoliopsida; order Caryophyllales; family Portulacaceae; genus Portulaca; species Portulaca oleracea. The sequence continues at coordinate 10,145,704 of CM055872.1, read as the reverse complement.
CATACTTATTTATTTGAAAGATATTATGAGTCGTTTAGGTGCCTTTGTTTTGTATGGTACCATGCTGTATCTATCGTAACTTATCATATTAATCACAAATCATTATTTATTTATTGTCATTGCACAAATTACCGCACTTTCCACAATTTCACTAAACCTCATCATTTCCGCATCTTATCAATTTGAACATATTTTATGTATTTCATAAGATCATGTATTTGAAAAGATATATTATTTTAGAATTGTAGTTTAGTTTGGCCAATGTATAGCTTCATTCCTGATTGAATGTAAAATAATAGGCCTTATGTATGAAAAATTTCCATTCACTAAACTCAATCAGATATTAATTAAAGGAATTTATGACTTAAAAAACTTGATTATCTTTCTAAGAAAATAATTCCACCAAACACACCCTTAATACATTAAGACCCTATTCGACAACTCCTGTTAGTTTTTTGAATTACCTGTTTGACTTTAGCTGATTGTAGGAAAAGTGTTCGGTAAAGTAGTTTTTTGTGAAAAGCTACATCAAAAAGTTTCATCAAATAACTTTTTAAAAACTAGCTTTTTGAGTCCAAAAAGCTAATATTAAAAGCTACGAAGTACTTACCAAACAACTCAAGTAGATTTTTAACCTTGGTCAAAAAGCTAAAAGCTATCCAAAAACATAAAAGCTACCCAAAAAATTGGACAACCAAATAAGTATTATACTTCTGGCCAATAAAGAAAATGTTTATGCGCCTAAAAATGCTGCAAAAAGTTTTGCAGCTATTTGCAACTTGGGATCCCCTTATTTTTAGGTGGGCAACTTTTGAACAAAGAAAAGTAAAGGGTAAAAAAGTGACAAATAGGTGACACGTGTCATGATGTGAATATTTAATAGGAAAAAGAACATGGAAATAGAAGAATCCAGAATCTAACGCTGAAATGTGAATCACTGTTCACGGAGATTCTTTTCTTTTTCGTTCTTTGAGGTCGTGATTCACGAGATTCTGTCATTATTGATGCCGTACCATCAACATATAAATACTCCCCCTGATACCATCATTTTTTTATTGATAATTCTTTCTACAATATTTTATTAATAATTATAAATTAAATTTTTAAAAAGATATTTTTCATAGTAATAGTTGTAGTTTTATATAAGAAATTATTATATATTCAAAAATTTATGTTCAAGACTCTTAAAGTTTAGCAATATAATTGTAAAATCCCAAAATTTTGGAATTTTTACCGTTAAGAATTAAGACTCCGTTAGTTAGTTTTCTTTTATATATAAAAGGTTAATGAGGGGTATAAAATAAAACAATCAAAGTTTACCTCATCAAGGTTTGAACCGCTGACCACCCCCTTGAGCAAAGTGCTAAATTTACCATTTCAGCTAATAGTTACTTTTGATGCAAATCAAGCTATGATTGGTAATTAACCTCAAAAACTGTATTTTCTCTTCCTTCATTCCTTCCTCTTCGACCCACCATTGATTCTTTCATCATCAAAGCTCCATTATTCTTCATCAATGGCAGACAATGGCTCCTCTCTTACCAACCTAGACCCCATCACCACTAACCCAACACCATTATTCTTCATCATCATCCATCCACCAACCCAACACCATTATTCTCCATTATCATCCATCCACTAACTATCATCATCATCATCCACCATTATCATCTATAAAAGGAACCTTCCTTCTTCACTTCTTTGCTGTGTATGAACATTACCCATCACAAATAGTAGCTCTTAAGGCATAAAAACACTAACAAATAAGCCCGGAAACCACCCCAAGCAACCCAGAAAAATCTGTCGAAATTCAGCCACCAAGCCAAATTTAAGGGGGCCCACAACCACCCACAACCACCACCTGCACCACCGGACCCTACCACTAGCACCACAACACCACTGTGCACCCACGGCAGCCACCATACCCCGACCACCGCCGCTTGGTTGCCGGAAAAACAGCCGCCAATAACCCCTGTCACCCTGTTTTGCATAATCCAAAACCACCCAGAAACTAAGTATAAAAACAAAACAGTCAACAAGTCACCTTCGGAGGAACCGACAGCCACCCTCGACAGCCCGTTGACACCACCGTACACGTATGTGGGTAGCCTGCAATACCCTCAACCCAACACCGCCAACCACCACCATATAGTCATCCCGAGTCACCGGTAAACCACTCCCAAAAGTGAGTTCACAATCATGCTAAAAACCACCTTGTTTTTAGTTGTTATTATTTTCATATATTAATATTCTTTTAGCTTTAAAAATCTAATTACCCTAGTTATTTATTATGTATTGGTATTAAAAACATTGGTTAAGTAGAGAGTTTATAAAATTATATAGTATGTTATTATTATTATTTTTCTTCACATATTATCACATAATTTCCTATAGCTTTTATTTACGTTTAATTGATACCTTTATAAAGTTGAGCTTAAGTTGAACACCTACTGTGTAAGGGTATTTTGTTTATCAAAATAAGTTTATGTGTTAATCACGTGGTTTAGTACCCAAATTATTTTAAGTTTATTAAGTAAATCTTTTTATTATCCGGAAAATTCAGTTTTAATAGCTTGATTTCCAAAGTTCGCGAAAAATTCATTTCTTTGAATTTTGAAAAACTGCTTTAGTTGGGAGTAGCCCAGTGTCTAGTTTATTAAGAATTTTGCGGTTTTGGATTTGGAGTTGTGTGCTAAGAGTAATTAGAAAAAAATAAATAAATAAATAAAATAAAATAAAATATTTCAAATGGTCAATTTTAGGCAGTTTATGAAGAGATTCGAATTACTTATACTTCGGACTAGCATGGACTATGGAACATTATTGTAAGTGATAATACACTTTTTGAGCTTCGAAATAATGTATGGCTTAAGCCCATACGAGTTTGGGTGAATTAATAACGGATTTTCTTTACCGAGTAAATTTCTTTGAATTACCGTCTTGTTACTTAGTTAATTGTTTAAGTTAGAAAATGGGTAGCAACTGACTTATAACAAAACTTTGACAAGGCGTACGTATGTTGGGATCCTTATTAACATTAGTATAAATTACATACATTATTAGGAGTAAGCGAGGCATCAGGATTCAAGTGAAGGAAAGATTTGTATTTGTTGGGAATCCGAACTTGTGGGAGGTAACACTTCTTACCTGCGTTGTGCTAAGTGGATAATATGTGTTTCAATTTGTTGATATGTGTAAATGATGGAATGGGTATGGAACATGTGATATGACTTATTGTTTGACTTGAAGCACGTGACATGATTTATTTGATGGCTTTGTTGGCATGGATTTATTATGTGGCTTAACGGCATGTTACGAATGAGAATTAAATAAAGGAATGACTTTAATGGAATTTGAAAGCAAAGGTAGTACGATGTGGTCGCTAAGGATCACACGTACGACACGATGTGGTCGCTGAAGATCACACGTGCTGATTGAGAAATATGTGAAGAGCAAAGGTAGTACGATGTGGTCGCTGAGGATCACACGTACGACACGATGTGGTCGCTGAGGATCACACGTGCTGATATGTGATGAGCAAAGGTAGTACGATGTGGTCGCTGAGGATCACACGTACGACACGATGTGGTCGCTGAGGATCACACGCGTCGATTGAGTCCCAGGAGACCGTGTGTTGGCTGAGTAACACACATAAGAGATATGCAAAGGCTGAGATATGCAAAGGCTGATGAATGATGACTGAATTAAATTTGTTAAAAGAAAAGCTCATAATAAACCTTGTTTGCTACCTGATTTACGTGCCTTGTTGTGCTTTATGTGTTGCATGTGAAGTGTTTACTGAGTACATGGCTCATGTGTTGTTGTTACCATGTTTTTCAGGTACACATTCGGGATTCGGGTTGTAGAGTGAGGTTTATCGTTAGTTTTCCATTATGGGTGGAATAAAAGAAACTCTTTTACTTCCAGTTGATTTTTAAATTTATTTGAGTTTGTAATACCCTTGTTGGGCGACTCAGAGTGACTAGTGTGACTTTTAAGCTTGATATTGAGTTGAATATTAATTCAAGTGTTGAAGTTTAACCTTTGATAGCTTTGAGTTGACCTTTGATATTCTTACTTTGACTTTGACCTTGATATTTTCGCCTTGTACCTTGATTAAGGTACGGCATGACGTCCCAAAAAATTTGGAGATTTACTTCCGCTGTTAGGTTGACTAGACGACGTTAGTTGACTTTGAAGTATAGGATTTTCGGGGCGTCACAGAATGGTATCAGAGCTCTGGGTTACGACCTAGTAGCTCCTAAGTGTCTATTAGGTGATTAGTTAGGACTTAGGAAGCTAAGATCGGAGTGTGAGAGTAGGTGGGTTGGGACTTATTTGAAAGTTGTTTATGTTTATAAGTGCGCATTTATTAACTTACCTGTGTTGTTTTGAATTGGCATAAGATAAATGAGGTTTGTTTCTTTGTTCTTTTTGGGTTGCAAGTGCATGCTTTTGCTTGTGGACATCTAGTAGGTGTCGTATCATCGCCTTTGTCTTGAACGACGTTCCCAACTTCTCTGGAAAAAAAAAATTAAAAAAAATTAAAACCCCGAGGACGGTATGGGATCGAGCCTTGAGGAGGGCTCCGAACCATAAGAAGACCCGGAAGAAAAATCCAGAAGTAGATCCCGAGGAGGATCCAGAGGAAGATGACACTTAAGAACCTAAGGGGGATTATCCAGGGGCACCCGAGGGGATAGACTTGGAAGGTGACCTCGTGTATCTTTGGAATGATAGCTCCTCTGAGGAGGAAGCTTCTTCCGAGGATCTTGAGACACCCCTCACCTTCCCCTTCCAGGATAGTCGAACTTGATACCGATAATGATGAATAAAATGACAATTGTTCTTTTCTTACTTGGCTTATTGAATACATGTTCTTTGTCAGCTTATGATTTATCAAACTGCTGGACGAATACGATAGATTGAACCAGTATAACATAATTACCGTAATAAGACTTAAGAATGATCGTACCAGAACTCTAGCCCATCTCACAAACTAAGTTTTGGGTTCAGGATGGCAGAAGCCAACAATATCAACAACAACATCAATCATGAAAACAACGGTCAGACGGACGGCGGGAATGGGGACATTCGCTATTATAGGAGACGATATGCACAAACTTTTCCGAATTTAACAAGGGCAACCGCAGGGATTCCATCAAACGGATCATCAAGTGAACCTGCCAATTTAAATCCTGATCTCACCACACTAATGATGATGGAAATGCTGGCTCAACACAACCAACAATTGCAGCAGATAAAAGAGAACAGGAGGGGAAGCATAGAGGATGAGGAAGCTGCAATGTTTAGGACCTTCAATGATTTACACCCACCATCTTATACAGGGGTAGCTGACCCTGCTGTTTTCGAGGGTTGGGTGCGAAATATGGAAAAAATGTTTAAAGCAAGTAGGTGTCCGGAACACCTGAAGGTGCCTTTTGCCAGCTACCAACTCCAGGGGGAGGCAGATCTTTGGTGGAATAGTGTGAATGAGAAGGCAGAAGATCTCGATTTCAAATGGGAAGAATTCAAGGAGTTGATAAGGGATAGGTTTTACCCTGCTTCCTTACGAAGGGTGAAGGAGCAAGAATTCCTAGATCTAAAACAAGGGAGTCGGAGTGTACTCCAATATGAGAAAAAGTTCACCGAGCTGCTTAGGTTTGCACCTGCGTACGCAAACAATGAGACTTTGAAAATGCAGCGATTTGAGCAGGGACTAATTTTCGAGATTAAGGATCGCCTCACCACCTTACTTTTACCTCATACCAGGGAATGCTCAACATGGCTTTAAATGTCGAACGAGTGCAAAATGAACGAAAGTCTGAATTAGCCGTGACTGGCCAAAAGAGGAGAGAACCTCCATATCCACCAATGCAATATCATAATAAAAGGCCCCGACCCAATAATGGGAATCCAAGGAGTGTCCCGACATGCCAAAATTGCGGAAGACTGGGTCACCTTGCTCGTGACTGTAGAGTTAAGAAAGGTCCAGGATGCTTTAGATGTGGCAGCCTTCAGCATAAGGTAAGAGATTGTCCTCAACCAGATCCAAGGGAACAATACAAACAAAATCAAGAATATCGTGGAGCCCCGACCCATAATCAGCAACGGGGAAATGTCCAACAACAAAGGTTGCCAGCACCACCTTCGCGTCTTCCATTACCACCCCCGTCCGCACCAAGGCCACAAGCTCGGTAGGAGAATCTGCGTGAGAGACAGAGGAAGCCGACCGGGTGAAGTCATTACTGGTACATTTCTTATGAATACTCTACCTGTTTTTGTGTTATTCGATACTGGTGCTAGCCACTCCTTTATTACTTCTAAAGTATCGGATAAGTTGGAATTAGTACCTTCTTTGCCCCAACCCCCTTTAGTCGTATCTTTGCCCTCAGGAGATTCATTTAAATGTAGTAAGTTATACAAGGAGTGTAATTTACTAATAGCCGGGCAAGAGTTTCAAGCGGATCTCTTCCGCTTTGATTTAATGGAGTTTGATGTGATTTTGGGAGTGGATTGGTTATCAAAGTATAAAGCTCAAGTTGATTGCTATAAGCAAAAGGTAACCTTATTAAGAGCAAATGGGAAGAAGGTAATCCACCTAAGTGACAGGTTGCGGAAGAGCATAAAGGTTATCTCCGCCCTTAAGGCACACCGACTCATAAGCCAAGGATGTAACGGATATTTGTGCAATGTAGTTGGCGAGGAAGAGAAGAAAACCTTATTAGAAGAAATTCCAGTGGTGAAGGAATTTCCTGACGTCTTTCCAGAGGATATTCCTGGCATGCCACCACTCCGAGAAGTCGATTTCTGCATAGACTTGGAACCTGGGGCAACACCTATATCCAAGGCACCATACAGGATGGCCCCAGCAGAGCTGAAGGAACTACAAACACAACTAGAGGAACTCCTGGAGAAGGGGTATATTCGCCCGAGTACTTCACCTTGGGGAGCACCTGTTCTATTTGTGAGGAAGAAGGATGGAAGCATGCGACTCTGCATCGACTACCGAGAATTGAACAAGATCACTATCAAGAATCGATACCCACTACCTCGAATAGATGACTTGTTCGATCAGCTTCGGGGAGCAACAACTTTTTCCAAGATCGATTTGCGCTCAGGATACCATCAGCTGAGAATTCGCGATGAAGACATCCCAAAAACGGCCTTTCGCACGAGGTACGGGCACTTTGAGTTTGTAGTAATGTCATTCGGACTCACCAATGCCCCAGCCGCCTTCATGGATTTGATGAATAGAGTCTTTAAAACTTATTTGGATAAGTTCGTGGTGGTCTTCATCGATGACATACTGATCTATTCAAAAACAAAAGAGGAACATGCGGAACAACTAAGATGGGTGCTGGAAACCCTCAGGAGGAATGAGTTATATGCCAAATTCACAAAGTGCGAGTTTTGGTTGGAGGAAGTGGCATTCTTGGGACACATAGTATCTAAGGATGGAGTATCAGTTGATCCCCAAAAGATAGAAGCTGTCACCAAATGGCCAGCCCCGAAAAATCCAACAGAAGTAAGAAGTTTCTTGGGATTAGCTGGGTATTATAGGAGGTTCGTGCAAGATTTCTCAAAAATCGCCTCACCTCTGACTAACCTCACAAAGAAGGCGGTAAAGTATGAATGGACGGAAGAGTGTGAACAAGCTTTTCAGGAACTTAAGAAAAGACTTACTTCTGCCCCAATCCTCGCATTACCTCACACAAATGAAGGGTTTGTGATTTATAGCGATGCATCACACAGTGGTTTGGGGTGTGTGTTGATGCAGGATGGTAAGGTCATCGCATACGCTTCTCGACAACTAAAAACCCATGAGAAACATTACCCTACGCACGACCTGGAGTTAGCAGCTGTCATCTTCGCTCTAAAAATTTGGAGGCACTATCTGTATGGAGCGCACTGCGAGATTTTCACTGATCATCAAAGCCTTAAGTATCTTTTCTCGCAAAAAGAGTTGAACCTGAGGCAAACCAGATGGTTGGAGTTCTTAAAAGATTATGATGTGAATTTCCAATACCACCCTGGAAAAGCAAATGTCGTAGCTGACGCATTGAGTCGTAGGCCATACGCCACCAACAATCAATTGATAGGCTTACCAAAGGAATTATGTGAAGAATTCCAGAGATTTCAGTTGAATGTAGCGGTGAAACGGGGAGGAAATACACTCAATGCCATGGAAGTGCGACCACATCTCATCGAGGAAATTCGTGCCGCTCAAGAATTGGATTTACAATTAGAGAAAATTAAGGAGGATGTATCACAAGGGAAAGCACCAGGCTTTGTGGTGCATGAAGATGGAACGCTACGTTTTCACAACCGAGTGTGTGTGCCTAATGATGAAGGGATGAGGCGAAGAATTATGGATGAAGCGCACAACACTCCGTATTCCGCACATCCTGGAGGTAATAAACTCTACAAGGATCTTAAGCAAAATTTCTGGTGGAGCAACATGAAACGAGAGGTGGCTAATTATGTGTCAAGATACCTTACTTGCCAAGAGTTAGGCGGAACATCGAGACACGGATTGTTACAACCTTTAGAGGTGCCCGAATGGAAGTGGGATTCAATTGCTATGGATTTTGTGGTTGGTTTGCCAAAGACACTACGTAAACACAACGCCATCTGGGTTATTGTAGACCGATTGACTAAGTCTGCACATTTTCTCGCCATAGCCAATACATGGACCCTGGATCAACTGGCTAGAACTTACTTAGAAGAAATAGTGAGACTACATGGTGTACCTAGCTCAATCATCTCAGATAGGGACACTCGGTTTCAATCGGGATTTTGGCAAAAGTTACAGGAAGCTTTTGGCACCAAACTCAAGTTCAGTACTGCTTTTCACCCTGCTACTGATGGTCAGACTGAAAGGACCATCCAAACCTTGGAGGATATGTTGAGGGCTTGCGTTTTAGACTCAAATGGAACTTGGGATAAAGAACTGCCATTGATTGAGTTTGCTTACAACAACAGCTATCATGCTAGCATTAAAATGGCTCCTTACGAAGCATTGTATGGACGAAGGTGTAGGACACCTTTGTGTTGGAGCGATATCGATGAAAGTTTAACAATAGGACCTGATTTGGTAGAGGACACAACTAAGAAAATCAGGACTATTCAAGAAAGAATGAAGGCGGCACAGGATCGCCAGAAGACTTATGCATCGAGAGAAGACCTTTGGAATTTCAAGTGGGGGAATCAGCGTTCTTAAAAATCTCTCCCACGAAAGGGGTAATGCGATTTGGTCAATCAGGGAAACTTACCCCTAGATACATTGGCCCATACCATATCTTAGAGAGAATTGGAAAAGTGGCATATAGACTACAACTCCCTTCAGAATTGCCCAGAGTGCACAATGTATTCCATGTTTCTCAACTAAGGAAATATGTGCCAGATCCTACTCACGTTCTAGCGGTTGAACCTCTTCAGATACGTGAAGACCTCTCCTATGTAGAACAACCCATACAAATACTTGATCGAAGAGAGAAGCAGTTACGTAATAAGGTAGTGTCGCTGATTAAAGTTTTATGGGCAAACCACATGTCAACAGAAGCTACATGGGAAACTGAACAAGAAATGCGCTCCAAGTATCCCCAATTGTTTAACCCGTAAGGTACGTTAAGCTTCGAGGACGAAGCTTCCTGTAAGGGGAATGATGTAAAGACCTTAAATTGTTTTCTTTATTAAAGAGAATTTTTTTTTTTGACGTATCAATATGAAATTTATGAAAGTACTTATTACTTGAAATGATGTGATTATTCAGCTCAGTTATGTGTAAAGTATCGTGTGACGTAATGCGAGTGGCGAATAGTGTGCCTTGTGAATATGTTTTGATACAAATTACAAAAGAATGAGATCTGTGAGCCAGACTAATTGTGAAAGAATGTGGGGTTTAGAGTAAAGTTAAGTTTCGGGGACGAAACTTCTTTTAAGAGGGGAATGATGTAAAATCCCAAAATTTTGGAATTTTTACCGTTAAGAATTAAGACTCCGTTAGTTAGTTTTCTTTTATATATAAAAGGTTAATGAGGGGTATAAAATAAAACAATCAAAGTTTACCTCATCAAGGTTTGAACCCCTGACCACCCCCTTGAGCAAAGTGCTAAATTTACCATTTCAGCTAATAGTTACTTTTGATGCAAACTGCTAACAGTTGGTAATTAACCTCAAAAACTGTATTTTCTCTTCCTTCATTCCTTCCTCTTCGACCCACCATTGATTCTTTCATCATCAAAGCTCCATTATTCTTCATCAATGGCAGACAATGGCTCCTCTCTTACCAACCTAGACCCCATCACCACTAACCCAACACCATTATTCTTCATCATCATCCATCCACCAACCCAACACCATTATTCTCCATTATCATCCATCCACTAACTATCATCATCATCATCATCCACCATTATCATCTATAAAAGGAACCTTCCTTCTTCACTTCTTTGCTGTGTATGAACATTACCCATCACAAATAGTAGCTCTTAAGGCATAAAAACACTAACAAATAAGCCCGGAAACCACCCCAAGCAACCCAGAAAAATCTGTCGAAATTCAGCCACCAAGCCAAATTTAAGGGGGCCCACAACCACCCACAACCACCACCTGCACCACCGGACCCTACCACTAGCACCACAACACCACTGTGCACCCACGGCAGCCACCATACCCCGACCACCGCCGCTTGGTTGCCGGAAAAACAGCCGCCAATAACCCCTGTCACCTGCTTTGCATAATCCAAAACCACCCGAAACTAAGTATAAAAACAAAACAGTCAACAAGTCACCTTCGGAGGAACCGACAGCCACCCTCGACAGCCCGTTGACACCACCGTACACGTATGTGGGTAGCCTGCAATACCCTCAACCCAACACCGCCAACCACCACCATATAGTCATCCCGAGTCACCGGTAAACCACTCCCAAAAGTGAGTTCACAATCATGCTAAAAACCACCTTGTTTTTAGTTGTTATTATTTTCATATATTAATATTCTTTTAGCTTTAAAAATCTAATTACCCTAGTTATTTATTATGTATTGGTATTAAAAACATTGGTTAAGTAGAGAGTTTATAAAATTATATAGTATGTTATTATTATTATTTTTCTTCACATATTATCACATAATTTCCTATAGCTTTTATTTACGTTTAATTGATACCTTTATAAAGTTGAGCTTAAGTTGAACACCTACTGTGTAAGGGTATTTTGTTTATCAAAATAAGTTTATGTGTTAATCACGTGGTTTAGTACCCAAATTATTTTAAGTTTATTAAGTAAATCTTTTTATTATCCGGAAAATTCAGTTTTAATAGCTTGATTTCCAAAGTTCGCGAAAAATTCATTTCTTTGAATTTTGAAAAACTGCTTTAGTTGGGAGTAGCCCTGAGTGTCTAGTTTATTAAGAATTTTGCGGTTTTGGATTTGGAGTTGTGTGCTAAGAGTAATTAGAAAAAAATAAATAAATAAATAAAATAAAATAAAATATTTCAAATGGTCAATTTTAGGCAGTTTATGAAGAGATTCGAATTACTTATACTTCGGACTAGCATGGACTATGGAACATTATTGTAAGTGATAATACACTTTTTGAGCTTCGAAATAATGTATGGCTTAAGCCCATACGAGTTTGGGTGAATTAATAACGGATTTTCTTTACCGAGTAAATTTCTTTGAATTACCGTCTTGTTACTTAGTTAATTGTTTAAGTTAGAAAATGGGTAGCAACTGACTTATAACAAAACTTTGACAAGGCGTACGTATGTTGGGATCCTTATTAACATTAGTATAAATTACATACATTATTAGGAGTAAGCGAGGCATCAGGATTCAAGTGAAGGAAAGATTTGTATTTGTTGGGAATCCGAACTTGTGGGAGGTAACACTTCTTACCTGCGTTGTGCTAAGTGGATAATATGTGTTTCAATTTGTTGATATGTGTAAATGATGGAATGGGTATGGAACATGTGATATGACTTATTGTTTGACTTGAAGCACGTGACATGATTTATTTGATGGCTTTGTTGGCATGGATTTATTATGTGGCTTAACGGCATGTTACGAATGAGAATTAAATAAAGGAATGACTTTAATGGAATTTGAAAGCAAAGGTAGTACGATGTGGTCGCTAAGGATCACACGTACGACACGATGTGGTCGCTGAAGATCACACGTGCTGATTGAGAAATATGTGAAGAGCAAAGGTAGTACGATGTGGTCGTGAGGATCACACGTCACGACCGCGATGTGGTCGCCGAGGATCACACGTCTTTGATATGTGATGAGCAAAGGTAGTACGATGTGGTCGCCGAGGATCACGTGCGACACGCGATGTGGTCCGAGGATCACACGTCTTGATTGAGTCCCCGGGAGGCCGTGTGTTGGTGAGTAACACACATAAGAGATATGCAAAGGTGAGATATGCAAAGGTGATGAATGATGATGAATTAAATTTGTTAAAAGAAAAGCTCATAATAAACCTTGTTTGCTACGATTTACGTGCCTTGTTGTGCTTTATGTGTTGCATGTGAAGTGTTTCAGAGTACATGGCTCATGTGTTGTTGTTACCATGTTTTTCAGTACACATTCGGGATTCGGGTTGTAGAGTGAGGTTTATCGTTAGTTTTCCATTATGGGTGGAATAAAAGAAACTCTTTTACTTCGATTGATTTTAAATTTATTTGAGTTTGTAATACCCTTGTTGGGCGACTCGAGTGACTAGTGTGACTTTTAAGCTTGATATTGAGTTGAATATTAATTCAAGTGTTGAAGTTTAACCTTTTATAGCTTTGAGTTGACCTTTGATATTCTTACGGTGACTTTGAACTTGATATTTTCGCCTTGTACCTTGATTAACGAACGACATGACGTCCCAAAAAATTTGGAGATGTACTTCCATTTATTAGGTTGACTAGGCAGCGTTAGTTGACTTTGAAGTATAGGATTTTGGGTCGCGGAGAATGGTATCGAGCTCGGGTTCGACCTAGTAGCTCTAAGTGTCTATTAGGTGATTAGTTAGGACTTAGGAAGCTAAGATCGGTGTGAGTAGGTGGGTTGGGAATTATTTGAAAGTTGTTTATGTTTATAAGTGCGCATTTATTAACTTACCTGTGTTGTTTTGAATTGGCATAAGATAAATGAGGTTTGTTTCTTTGTTCTTTTTGGGTTGCAAGTGCATGCTTTTGCTTGTGGACATCTAGTAGGTGTCGTATCATCGCCTTTGTCTTGAACGACGTTCCCAACTTCTCTGGAAAAAAATTAAAAATTAAAACCCAGGGACGGTATGGGATCGAGCCTTGAGGAGGGCTCCGAACCATAAGAAGACCCGGAAGAAAAATCCAGAAGTAGATCCCGAGGAGGATCCAGAGGAAGATGACACTTAAGAACCTAAGGGGGATTATAAAAGGGCACCCGGGGATAGACTTGGAAGGTGACCTCGTGTATCTTTGGAATGATAGCTCCTCGAGGAGGAAGCTTCTTAGGATCTTGAGACACCCTCACCTTCCTTCGGGATAGTCGAACTTGATACCGATAATGATGAATAAAATGACAATTGTTCTTTTCTTACTTGGCTTATTGAATACATGTTCTTTGTCGACATGATTTATCAAAGCTTGGGCGAATACGATAGATTGAACGAAGATAACATAATTACCGTAATAAGACTTAAGAATGATCGTACCAGAACTCTAGCCCATCTCACAAACTAAGTTTTGGGTTCAGGATGGCAGAAGCCAACAATATCAACAACAACATCAATCATGAAAACAACGGTCAGACGGACGGCGGGAATGGGGACATTCGCTATTATAGGAGACGATATGCACAAACTTTTCCGAATTTAACAAGGGCAACCGCAGGGATTCCATCAAACGGATCATCAAGTGAACCTGCCAATTTAAATCCTGATCTCACCACACTAATGATGATGGAAATGCTGGCTCAACACAACCAACAATTGCGTGAGATAAAAGAGAACAGGAGGGGAAGCATAGAGGATGAGGAAGCTGCAATGTTTAGGACCTTCAATGATTTACACCCACCATCTTATACAGGGGTAGCTGACCCTGCTGTTTTCGAGGGTTGGGTGCGAAATATGGAAAAAAATGTTTAAAGCAAGTAGGTGTCCGGAACACCTGAAGGTGCCTTTTGCCAGCTACCAACTCCAGGGGGAGGCAGATCTTTGGTGGAATAGTGTGAATGAGAAGGCATAAGATCTCGATTTCAAATGGGAAGAATTCAAGGAGTTGATAAGGGATAGGTTTTACCCTGCTTCCTTACGAAGGGTGAAGGAGCAAGAATTCCTAGATCTAAAACAAGGGAGTCGGAGTGTACTCCAATATGAGAAAAAGTTCACCGAGCTGCTTAGGTTTGCACCTGCGTACGCAAACAATGAGACTTTGAAAATGCAGCGATTTGAGCAGGGACTAATTTTCGAGATTAAGGATCGCCTCACCACCTTACTTTTACCTCATACCAGGGAATGCTCAACATGGCTTTAAATGTCGAACGAGTGCAAAATGAACGAAAGTCTGAATTAGCCGTGACTGGCCAAAAGAGGAGAGAACCTCCATATCCACCAATGCAATATCATAATAAAAGGCCCCGACCCAATAATGGGAATCCAAGGAGTGTCCCGACATGCCAAAATTGCGGAAGACTGGGTCACCTTGCTCGTGACTGTAGAGTTAAGAAAGGTCCAGGATGCTTTAGATGTGGCAGCCTTCAGCATAAGGTAAGAGATTGTCCTCAACCAGATCCAAGGGAACAATACAAACAAAATCAAGAATATCGTGGAGCCAGGCCATAATCGAGAACGGGAAATGTCCAACAACAAAGGTTGCCAGCACCACCTTCGCGTCTTCCATTACCACCCCCGTCCGCACCAAGGCCACAAGCTCAGGGCGGGAGAATCTACTGCATGAGACAGGAGGAAGCCGACACTGGGGCTGAAGTCATTACTGGTACATTTCTTATGAATACTCTACCTGTTTTTGTGTTATTCGATACTGGTGCTAGCCACTCCTTTATTACTTCTAAAGTATCGGATAAGTTGGAATTAGTACCTTCTTTGCCCCAACCCCCTTTAGTCGTATCTTTGCCCTCAGGAGATTCATTTAAATGTAGTAAGTTATACAAGGAGTGTAATTTACTAATAGCCGGGCAAGAGTTTCAAGCGGATCTCTTCCGCTTTGATTTAATGGAGTTTGATGTGATTTTGGGAGTGGATTGGTTATCAAAGTATAAAGCTCAAGTTGATTGCTATAAGCAAAAGGTAACCTTATTAAGAGCAAATGGGAAGAAGGTAATCCACCTAAGTGACAGGTTGCGGAAGAGCATAAAGGTTATCTCCGCCCTTAAGGCACCGACTCATAAGCCAAGGATGTGCGGATATTTGTGCAATGTAGTTGGCGAGGAAGAGAAGAAAACCTTATTAGAAGAAATTCCGGTGGTGAAGGAATTTCTGACGTCTTTCGGAGGATATTCTGGCATGCCACCACTCAGAAGTCGATTTGCATAGACTTGGAACTGGGCAACACCTATATCAAGGCACCATACAGATGGCCCAGTGAAGGAACTACAAACACAACTAGAGGAACTCACGGAGAAGGGTATATTCGCGAGTACTTCACCTTGGGAGCACCTGTTCTATTTGTGAGGAAGAAGGATGGAAGCATGCGACTCTGCATCGACTACCGAGAATTGAACAAGATCACTATCAAGAATCGATACCCACTACCTCGAATAGATGACTTGTTCGATCAGCTTCGGGGAGCAACAACTTTTTCCAAGATCGATTTGCGCTCAGGATACCATCAGCTGAGAATTCGCGATGAAGACATCCCAAAAACGGCCTTTCGCACGAGGTACGGGCACTTTGAGTTTGTAGTAATGTCATTCGGACTCACCAATGCCCCAGCCGCCTTCATGGATTTGATGAATAGAGTCTTTAAAACTTATTTGGATAAGTTCGTGGTGGTCTTCATCGATGACATACTGATCTATTCAAAAACAAAAGAGGAACATGCGGAACAACTAAGATGGGTGCTGGAAACCCTCAGGAGGAATGAGTTATATGCCAAATTCACAAAGTGCGAGTTTTGGTTGGAGGAAGTGGCATTCTTGGGACACATAGTATCTAAGGATGGAGTATCAGTTGATCCCCAAAAGATAGAAGCTGTCACCAAATGGCCAGCCCCGAAAAATCCAACAGAAGTAAGAAGTTTCTTGGGATTAGCTGGGTATTATAGGAGGTTCGTGCAAGATTTCTCAAAAATCGCCTCACCTCTGACTAACCTCACAAAGAAGGCGGTAAAGTATGAATGGACGGAAGAGTGTGAACAAGCTTTTCAGGAACTTAAGAAAAGACTTACTTCTGCCCCAATCCTCGCATTACCTCACAAATGAAGGGTTTGTGATTTATAGCGATGCATCACACAGTGGTTTGGGGTGTGTGTTGATGCAGGATGGTAAGGTCATCGCATACGCTTCTCGACAACTAAAAACCCATGAGAAACATTACCCTACGCGACACAGAGTTAGCGGTATCATCTTCGCTCTAAAAATTTGGAGGCACTATACGTATGGAGCGCATGCGAGATTTTCACCGATCATCAAAGCCTTAAGTATCTTTTCGCAAAAGAGTTGAACTGAGGCAAACCGGATGGTTGGAGTTCTTAAAAGATTATGATGTGAATTTCAATACCACCTGGAAAAGCAAATGTCGTAGCTGACGCATTGAGTCGTAGGCCATACGCCACCAACAATCAATTGATAGGCTTACCAAAGGAATTATGTGAAGAATTCCAGAGATTTCAGTTGAATGTAGCGGTGAAACGGGGAGGAAATACACTCAATGCCATGGAAGTGCGACCACATCTCATCGAGGAAATTCGTGCCGCTCAAGAATTGGATTTACAATTAGAGAAAATTAAGGAGGATGTATCACAAGGGAAAGCACCAGGCTTTGTGGTGCATGAAGATGGAACGCTACGTTTTCACAACCGAGTGTGTGTGCCTAATGATGAAGGGATGAGGCGAAGAATTATGGATGAAGCGCACAACACTCCGTATTCCGCACATCCTGGAGGTAATAAACTCTACAAGGATCTTAAGCAAAATTTCTGGTGGAGCAACATGAAACGAGAGGTGGCTAATTATGTGTCAAGATACCTTACTTGCCAAAGAGTTAAGGCGGAACATCAGAGACCTGGCGGATTGTTACAACCTTTAGAGGTGCCCGAATGGAAGTGGGATTCAATTGCTATGGATTTTGTGGTTGGTTTGCCAAAGACACTACGTAAACACAACGCCATCTGGGTTATTGTAGACCGATTGACTAAGTCTGCACATTTTCTCGCCATAGCCAATACATGGACCCTGGATCAACTGGCTAGAACTTACTTAGAAGAAATAGTGAGACTACATGGTGTACCTAGCTCAATCATCTCAGATAGGGACACTCGGTTTCAATCGGGATTTTGGCAAAAGTTACAGGAAGCTTTTGGCACCAAACTCAAGTTCAGTACTGCTTTTCACCCTGCTACTGATGGTCAGACTGAAAGGACCATCCAAACCTTGGAGGATATGTTGAGGGCTTGCGTTTTAGACTCAAATGGAACTTGGGATAAAGAACTGCCATTGATTGAGTTTGCTTACAACAACAGCTATCATGCTAGCATTAAAATGGCTCACGAAGCATTGTATGGGCGAAGGTGTAGGACACCTTTGTGTTGGAGCGATATCGATGAAAGTTTAACAATAGGACTGATTTGGTAGAGGACACAACTAAGAAAATCAGGACTATTCAAGAAAGAATGAAAGCGACGCAGGATCGCGGAAGACTTATGCGGTCGAGAGAAGACCTTTGGAATTTCAAGTGGGGGAATCAGCGTTCTTAAAAATCTCTCCCACGAAAGGGGTAATGCGATTTGGTCAATCAGGGAAACTTACCCCTAGATACATTGGCCCATACCATATCTTAGAGAGAATTGGAAAAGTGGCATATAGACTACAACTCCCTTCTGATTGCCGAGTGCACAATGTATTCCATGTTTCTCAACTAAGGAAATATGTGCGAGATCCTACTCACGTTCTAGCGGTTGAACCTCTTGAATCGTGAAGACCTCTCCTATGTAGAACAACCCATACAAATACTTGATCGAAGAGAAGCGATTCGTAATAAGGTAGTGTCGATTAAAGTTTTATGGGCAAACCACATGTCAAGAAGCTACATGGAAAGCCGAACAAGAAATGCGCTCCAAGTATCCCCAATTGTTTAACCCGTAAGATACGTTAAGCTCGAGGGAAGCTTCTGTAAGGAATGATGTAAAGACCTTAAATTGTTTTCTTTATTAAAGAGAATTTTTTTTTTTGACGTATCAATATGAAATTTATGAAAGTACTTATTACTTGAAATGATGTGATTATTCAGCTCAGTTATGTGTAAAGTATCGTGTGACGTAATGCGAGTGGCGAATAGTGTGCCTTGTGAATATGTTTTGATACAAATTACAAAAGAATGAGATCATGAGCGGACTAATTGTGAAAGAATGTGGGGTTTAGAGTAAAGTTAAGTTTCGGGACGAAACTTCTTTTAAGAGGGGAATGATGTAAAATCCCAAAATTTTGGAATTTTTACCGTTAAGAATTAAGACTCCGTTAGTTAGTTTTCTTTTATATATAAAAGGTTAATGAGGGGTATAAAATAAAACAATCAAAGTTTACCTCATCAAGGTTTGAACCCCTGACCACCCCCTTGAGCAAAGTGCTAAATTTACCATTTATTTAATAGTTACTTTTGATGCAAATGCTATGATTGGTAATTAACCTCAAAAGCGTATTTTCTCTTCCTTCATTCCTTCCTCTTGACCCACCATTGATTCTTTCATCATAAAAGCTCCATTATTCTTCATCAATGGCAGACAATGGCTCCTCTCTTACCAACCTAGACCCCATCACCACTAACCCAACACCATTATTCTTCATCATCATCCATCCACCAACCCAACACCATTATTCTCCATTATCATCCATCCACTAACTATCATCATCATCATCATCCACCATTATCATCTATAAAAGGAACCTTCCTTCTTCACTTCTTTCTGTGTATGAACATTACCCATCACAAATAGTAGCTCTTAAGGCATAAAAACACTAACAAATAAGCCCGGAAACCACCCAAGCAACCCAGAAAAATCTGTGAAATTCAGCCACCAAGCCAAATTTAAGGGGCCCACAACCACCACAACCACCACTGCACCACGGACCCTACCACTAGCACCACAACACCACTGTGCACCCACGGCAGCCACCATACCCCGACCACGCGCTTGGTTGCGGAAAAACAGCCGCCAATAACCCTGTCACCTGTTTTGCATAATCCAAAACCACCCGAAACTAAGTATAAAAACAAAGCAGTCAACAAGTCACCTTCGAGGAACCGACAGCCACCCTCGACACCGTTGACACCACGTATGTGGGTAGCCTGCAATACCCTCAACCCAACACCGCCAACCACCACCATATAGTCATCCCGAGTCACCGGTAAACCACTCCCAAAAGTGAGTTCACAATCATGCTAAAAACCACCTTGTTTTTAGTTGTTATTATTTTCATATATTAATATTCTTTTAGCTTTAAAAATCTAATTACCCTAGTTATTTATTATGTATTGGTATTAAAAACATTGGTTAAGTAGAGAGTTTATAAAATTATATAGTATGTTATTATTATTATTTTTCTTCACATATTATCACATAATTTCCTATAGCTTTTATTTACGTTTAATTGATACCTTTATAAAGTTGAGCTTAAGTTGAACACCTACTGTGTAAGGGTATTTTGTTTATCAAAATAAGTTTATGTGTTAATCACGTGGTTTAGTACCCAAATTATTTTAAGTTTATTAAGTAAATCTTTTTATTATCCGGAAAATTCAGTTTTAATAGCTTGATTTCCAAAGTTCAAAAATTCATTTCTTTGAATTTTGAAAAACTGCTTTAGTTGGGAGTAGCCCTGAGTGTCTAGTTTATTAAGAATTTTGCGGTTTTGGATTTGGAGTTGTGTGCTAAGAGTAATTAGAAAAAAATAAATAAATAAATAAAATAAAATAAAATATTTCAAATGGTCAATTTTAGGCAGTTTATGAAGAGTTTCGAATTACTTATACTTCGGACTAGCATGGACTATGGAACATTATTGTAAGTGATAATACACTTTTTGAGCTTCGAAATAATGTATGGCTTAAGCCCATACGAGTTTGGGTGAATTAATAACGGATTTTCTTTACCGAGTAAATTTCTTTGAATTACCGTCTTGTTACTTAGTTAATTGTTTAAGTTAGAAAATGGGTAGCAACTGACTTATAACAAAACTTTGACAAGGCGTACGTATGTTGGGATCCTTATTAACATTAGTATAAATTACATACATTATTAGGAGTAAGCGAGGCATCGTGATTCAAGTGAAGGAAAGATTTGTATTTGTTGGGAATCGAACTTGTGGGAGGTAACACTTACCTGCGTTGTGCTAAGTGGATAATATGTGTTTCAATTTGTTGATATGTGTAAATGATGGAATGGGTATGGAACATGTGATATGACTTATTGTTTGACTTGAAGCACGTGACATGATTTATTTGATGGCTTTGTTGGCATGGATTTATTATGTGGCTTAACGGCATGTTACGAATGAGAATTAAATAAAGGAATGACTTTAATGGAATTTGAAAGCAAAGGTAGTACGATGTGGTCGCTAAGGATCACACGTACGACACGATGTGGTCGCTGAAGATCACACGTGCTGATTGAGAAATATGTGAAGAGCAAAGGTAGTACGATGTGGTGTTGAGGATCACACGTGCGACCGCGATGTGGTCGCCGAGGATCTGCGTCTGATATGTGATGAGCAAAGGTAGTACGATGTGGTCGTGAGGATCACACGCGTCACGACACGATGTGGTCGCTGAGGATCACACGTGCTGATTGAGTCCCCCGGGGAGACTGGTGTGTTGGCTGAGTAACACACATAAGAGATATGCAAAGGCTGAGATATGCAAAGGCTGATGAATGATGACTGAATTAAATTTGTTAAAAGAAAAGCTCATAATAAACCTTGTTTGCTACCTGATTTACGTGCCTTGTTGTGCTTTATGTGTTGCATGTGAAGTGTTTACTGAGTACATGGCTCATGTGTTGTTGTTACCATGTTTTTCAGGTACACATTCGGGATTCGGGTTGTAGAGTGAGGTTTATCGTTAGTTTTCCATTATGGGTGGAATAAAAGAAACTCTTTTACTTCCAGTTGATTTTTAAATTTATTTGAGTTTGTAATACCCTTGTTGGGCGACTCAGAGTGACTAGTGTGACTTTTAAGCTTGATATTGAGTTGAATATTAATTCAAGTGTTGAAGTTTAACCTTTGATAGCTTTGAGTTGACCTTTGATATTCTTACTTTGACTTTGACCTTGATATTTTCGCCTTGTACCTTGATTAAGGTACGGCATGACGTCCCAAAAAATTTGGAGATTTACTTCCGCTGTTAGGTTGACTAGACGACGTTAGTTGACTTTGAAGTATAGGATTTTCGAGGCGTCACAATAATTCTTAAAGGTGGTAATTAATATGAAATAAATACAATAATAATATTTTAATATTCCATGTAAGAAAGAATGTTCAAGCAACTTGTGCATTTTTAAGACATTGTTCTATTTTGCCATTTGTTGGTGGTGGTTACGATAAAATTTGTAAAATGTGGTTAGTATGGTTAGATGTAGTTAAACTGGTAGTAAAAATGATGGGTGTGTTAAGTTACTATGTGAGTAAAAAAGAAAAGGAGGTTAGAGACTGATATGATCACTTTGATATTTTTTAGTAAAATATGAGAGTGAAAAAAAGAGGTAATGGTGCGTTTGCTAGTTTTTTGGTAAAGACTTTTCTAAGGAAAATGTTTGTTGAGTTTAAGAGTGAAATAATGGATTTCACACTCAAACTTTCTTTAGCCAACTTAAAAATTTTCACTTTCTCAGAAAAGTTTGGGAACCAAACACTCTTTAAATGAATGATGTGGTTATTGTAATTAAATGCCGTTATTTTAACCAATCATATGCAAAAAAAAAAAAAATTTATTCATCAAAATTCACATGCTCGCAAGTGGTGAAAAATGGGGAAGTAGCAAAGAATAAAGGAGCTCCATCGAGTGAAGGTGAGGCTTATCACATATGTGTCTCTTTGTTTGTCTATTTAACTATTGTAATTTTCTTATTTTTCTTATCTTATTTATTTTTTTATATAATTTTATCAATTTTCATCGAATATTTTTCATCCCTTGTTCCTTCTAATTATTTCTATCAATTAAATAATTTTAAAATTTTTTGTCTAATTTTATTATCTTAATATATCACATAATATACAATATAAGGAGCTTAAATGTTTTGCATATGGGGTAAACCTTTTTTCTTTATTCTTTTTGGGTTGGATGGATGTCAATTTCTGAGTATTCCAAATATTTGGCAAATGGTGGGTGAATCTTTGAGCTGGGAAGCACCATGCACCTGACCACATTTAATTAAGAAGTAGTGGATTGTCAATTTCTAGGTTAGCATGCAAAGTTGCCTACTATAATAACCAATTAAACTTAAAATGGCAGCACTTTTAATTAAAATAATATACTTTTTTTTAATAGTAAAATGGTAACCCTCCAAGCTTTTGGTTTAAAATATTTCCAAAAAATATATGGTTGGTTTATTTAATTAATTTATATAACTCAAACTTATACCAGTTCATTAATTTAAATTAACTTTTGTTCTTTGGCACAGTTATTTGAAATTAATTGAGTTTATATTGAGTAAACCTAATTATTGAACTTATTTATATGCAATTCAAACATTTATTTATATTGAATTAATGTAAGCAAAATTGATTTTTGCCGAAGGAAAAATATATTCAAATTCTTTTAATTATTATTCAAGTAAAAACTCCATAAATAACTAAAGGTTGAACACATTAAAGAAACAAGTTATTGCTATTATATCTGAAAGCTACCAAAACAATACTACTACAAAGTTACAATGTAATAAAAATAAATTAGAGAAATCTCTAATAAAAGGCACAAATATAATTTTTTAAGAAAATACATTTGAAGTAATTTCTATAATTTTTTAAGAACTCCATAAATATAATTTTTTAGCTATTATATTATTAAAAGGGTAAATTTAAATAACTAAATAAGCCTTAACTTTTTGATGAGCTAGAAATGAGTCAATCCCAAATGGAATCCAAGACTCCACTTGTATGGTTTGTTTCTTACTTTTCTTTTTTGGTTAATTAACTTTGAATAGAAGATGCACTGCACAAGTTGAACTTTTGCTCTTGTTTAAGCTAAAATGCCATATTAAGCATGTTCTGTTGTGTGCGATGCAGTGCAATGCAATACCATAACTCATCATATCATCCAATATTCTTCCACATTTCATTATATCATATCATAGTTCATTATCAATATATCTTATCACTTTTCTCCTCTATCTTTTTACATTTTATCTCGTCAATTACATTTTCAGTAAAATTTACCATAAAATTTCACACTTTACCACACTTTTCACAATTTCACCATATCGCACTATTTTCACACCGTACCCGTAGCACAAAATAACAGGAACTAATGAAAATGTACTCCTAATATTTCAAGGGAATTTACTTGAAAGGGAGAAGGGATGGTTGAAATTCACAGCTGGAACAATTAATTAATTTAAGGAGAGGAATTAATGAATTAGGTGGGGGTGGCAAATGCAAAATCACGCAATTGGGGCAAAAATCAAATGCATTGAATATTTGATTTATTTTATGGTATGTGTGTGTGTTGGTGTCCGTAAGTTAAGAGTTCAAGTTGGCCTAATACGGACACGTTTCCAATTGATTTGTCCGATCTGACTCAACCCTGACTCATAACTTACTCACTCCCTCCGACTCGCATGTTACTTCGTACATTCTCCTCCATTCCCACTTGTTTCCTTTTGTTGCCAATATTAGTTTTTTTCCCTCTTCATGGAACTATTTGAGGATTGCTCGTAAAAATTTGGGTCTATGTTACTTTAGGTGGGTTAAATTGAGTGATTGTTAAAGTTTGGACGAAAAATTGATGTTCGGACGTAGTTTTTTGGACGGACAATTCGAATGGAGTTAAATTCGAGTCAAAATCAGGTTTGAGCGATAGAGAAAGGAGAAATTTTGTTCGAATATTTGGTCATTCAAACAATGTCAAATCAAGTTCGGAACGAAGCGAATTTTTACGGGTCCGAAAAAATTTGTCACAGCTAAAATTGAGTGACGGAAATTGGATAGGATAAATATACGAACAAACAAAACGAATACTCTAAACAGTAATTCTTACTTAGGACCGTCTCCCCACAAATATTTCGTAAGACGTATAATATTTTGGTGACTATTTATGAATACATGTGCGACTAATAATTTAAGGATGACTATTTCACCCAGTCTTTTCTTGATAAATAGAATGCAATTCTTGGCCACGAAATCTAGTTATTTTAGCAGGATTTGTAATTCTATATTTATATAAAAATTTTCTAATTTACAATTTTGGAAGTAATAGTGTTTATTCAATAAATCAATATATAGTTTGATAAATTATAGAGTAATTAATGTATACAAAATTAATGCCCTTAGTTAAATAAGAGAAATTTATTATTTTCTTTTAGGGAAAAAATAGGAATTAATTCATTGACAGCTCTATTTTAAGGAGTACATATAATTTTTGTCTCTATTTATTTGTCAATTCGGGGGAATGAAAGTTATGAAGATAACTAATTTGATTAGTGGTAAAAATTATAAAATTATTTAAACTAATGAACATTAATAAAGAAAGATGAGGAATATAGAAGTAAAATTGATAAAACTTACATTTAAAATGTAAAAAAAACAAATAATTAAGAATAAAAAGAATTAATTTAGTGGACAAATATATAAGACGGAGGGAGCTAAGTAAACATGAAATTTAATTATTATTTTTGTTCAGAGTTAGGACTATCAAAAATTTGGGTTTGGGTCATTTTATGGGTCTGCACGAATCAGGCATCGGACGAAAAGTTGATGTCTAATACTTAATTTTTCCGGGTATTTTCTGGTCCATACAATTCAGACAAGTCTACGACATTTAAGTCAATATCGGGTTCGGTCAATAGAAAAAAGAAAACATTACGTTTGGATTTTTTATCAAATCGCTCAAAGTTAAAATTTAGACGGAAATTTCATGACCTTACCCAGTGTTTTCTAGTTCGAACTAAACATAATTTTCGGATCGGACAGTTTTTTGACAGCTCTAGTTAGAAGGAGTACATATAACCACTGGCGGATACCATGGTAAGGGAGGGGTGGCTACGGCCACTGGTCAAAAAAAAAATCAGTATAATTCGAGATAAAATTATAGATTTTATATGTATTTAATGAATCTAATGATTGGGCGTGCGAATTTGTTAGAACATGACAGTCTTGATGACATTGAAGCTGAGATTGAACGAAAGAAGGCGATTATTGGCCGGCGACGATATTGGTGTGCGATTCCTTGATGACCCAAGAAGCTAAATTCATTGATCTTGCTTTTGTGATGTAATGGTTTGTTTGGCGTGGTGCATGTTGAAGTCCTTGATGTGTTTGTCTTATGTAGCTGTTTGGTTGCAACCTCTTTCTTTTGGTGGTGGTTGTTTGCTGTTTTGTGGCCATGTTCTTTTCTGCAGTATTTTGCGGTGTGGTGTGGTGGGGTGTGGTGGAATTGTGGTGGGGTGTGGTGGAATTGTGGTAGGTTATTGGTATGTGGGGTATGTGAGGAGAGAGAATGTAAAAAGTAGAGGAGAAAAGTGAAGAGAGAGAAGAGTGAGGAGAGAGAAAAGTAATGATTTGTGGCAAACTGCGGTGAGTTGTGGCAAACTACGGTGGTATGATCTGTGATTCTTGGCCATGAGAGAAAGAGCAGTCATGCGATTTTGAACTTTTAACTCAGCTGTACTAATAATCGGAATAAAAAATGAATCTAACAGTACAGTGGCCATTCTTAATCAGTAAACTAAATTCACCACTACATATAACTTAATAAAATTTATAAAAATGTGAGAAAAAAAGAAAATCATTCTCAGGTAGTCAAGTTGCAAGGAAGAAAAAGAAAATAGATGAAAAAGACAGACAGCTAATTTGTTGGAGAAGGTGGACCAAGAAGAGCTCTTTGGAGATCACGTAGACTAGGGGGCATGCATGATTCATGATAAATCAGGTTTAAATAACAGCCGTCCAATTCTCCCCTGAGTATGTACGATCATGATTTGTTTATTAGTATTGATTCGGATTTGAACGTTGATTGGAATTGCGGCTACCTTCAAATTGCATGATTCAAGATTATTCATAGCTAAGGAACAGGTAATACCGAGTCAGCTCCACATGAGAGGGAAACTACGTTTTGATTTCTATATCTTATCTTCGTGTACCCTACTATGTACTGTACTATCCTAAGATAGCTACTATTCTAGCCCCACATATCACATGTTACTGTACACCGGTCAATTCGGACGGACGGATCAGTTTTAGTTCAGGTCAATTTCGTGTTTATCTTCATTTTGCATTATCATATATGAGAGAAGACTGTCTATATCTAGACCGCCTCAAAAGTCAAACCTCATGCAAGTGAGAATGCGAGACTATATTAAAGTACGTTGTTATTATTGTTGTTTTGAAATTTTGAACCTAACCTTTAATTTTCAGGTCGGGTTAGATTCTATCAACGGTACATAATATATTTTCTTTAAGAAATTAATGAAAATATTTAGATTAGTGTTATTTATTACTCCCTCCGTTTTATTTTATTTTTTTGCCAAAATAGTCCATGTATTATAAACAAGCAAATTAACATCAACGTTGTCTTTGCTATAGTATATATGTGCCTCCATAACCTGTTGTCTAGACATTTTTGTGACTCGATAATCTCTATGTCTCGATCCTATATATGTTATATTACACACTAATAGGTAACGCTCGACCCAGGCTTGTAAATCTGTCTGTAAGCTACATCGGATATCTGACTATGCCATTGGTATTGATCCGTTCGAATCCAGGGAGCAGCTCCTTTCTTCCGTTTTTATTTGTATGTCACTTAGACAATTGTGCTAAAAACTTTGATCGTTAATATCTTTATTTATATAATGATTCATCAGACAAAATTCATGTCGTTAACGTTAGATTAGTAATAAAAAATACTATTAGAAAAGTATGATATTATATCTTTTTTATAAAAATGTTATATGAGAAATTATTGATTAAACATTGACTTTGAAAAACATAAATGACATATTAAAAAACGGAAAGATATATAGAAGGTTGTGCAATTTTAGTACTAAAAATTAGATTTATTTCTTTTACGTTTTTTCAAATTGTGTAGGACTATCTACTAAAAAATAGTTTATTAAAAATATATTGAAATTATAATACAACATATATCCATACTTTACAATTTTTATGAATCTTATTAATTATTTCCGTGAATATATAGAAGGTGAGTAAGTATGTGAGATGATGTAGATTTGCATATGTTTTGAATTATGTAAAAGTAAGTAAAAAATATTGTGAGTAATTTATTTTCATACAGAATAAGAAAATTAGAAAAAATATATATTTTGGGGTACTAGAAAAAATATTTGCGGACAACATCAATATGGACGTCCGAAATGTTAGCTCCTATTATTTGTAGTTTATCACCTAGCTAATTGAGCTCATTTAAAAAAGTGATGTAACGGTAACAATACGACACAAAACCTTTTACAGCTCAAGAGAATGTTTAACATTGTGCTCCACGTGTAATATCTTACACCACTACATCATTTTTTCGACGAATTTAACTTAACTGTAGATATTAAAAAATAAGAGGGATCAAAGTTGAACTTATGTTTTTTCACTAGCTTAAAATTTGAATTATTATTTAAAAAAATATTTATTTGTTTTTTGAGAAAGGCAAGTTTTGGCCTTATTGCATGTACACGGCACGTGGATCGTGCATGCCTCCACAACTCTAGAAAAGACTGTGCTAGTCTAATGTTAAAGCAAGCAAGAATAATAATATATGTTGTCAAAGTCAAGCAAAACAAGTGACCAACTCGACCGCAATATATTATTCTTATCTTCTATTCTCCTTTTTGGCAAATGACAACATTTTACATTTTTATTGTTGGACCAAATTAATGATACAAAAATGGATAAAAATTTAATTTAACGCTCATAAAAAAATTGGATCCGGCTCAAATTTGGGTCCATCAATAATAAGAAAAATAGTGTTTCGGTCTATTTTTTTTGAGTTGCATAATTTGCACGAAGCTAATTGTGGATCAAAATTAGGTTTGGAAAGAAGAGAAATATTGTATATTCTGTCAATAGTCAAATTTCGTATGCAAAATTAATGTCCAGACTCGATCACTTTTCTCAGGTTGGACAGTTCGAACGAAACTCAATCGGGTCAAAATTAGGTTTGGGGCAAGGTTGTCAAATCAAGATTCTAATTCGAATCCATGCAATAATTAGAATCAAAATTAGCTCACGTAGGATCATGGATCAGAATATAAATAGAAAAATCGCATCAAAAATTTTGAATTATAAAACCGTAAGATCGCATATCAGGATTGAGATTTAAAGAATATTGTGCCTAAATATTCTGTTAATACCGAAATTTAGACAAAATATGGATGATCAAATTAAATTTTTCTGTATCGAACAAATTCCAATATTGAGATCCGGCAAAAAATTTTGCCACCAATATTAAAATTTGGAGTAAAAAAGAAGATATGATATATGATATGATCTGATTTACACATCAGTTTTGCATCAGCTATACCAGTCACGTAACGCGTACACGTAAACCCCTCATTCTGCAAATTGCATTCATTGCGCCATATACCACCCGATAAATACGAATCAATAGTAATCAACCAAAACCAAAAAAGGGACACCAACATGTGAATTTTCGAAATTTTGATTTTGACTGTTGGCCAACCCTAACCCTAATTTACCCTAACTAACCCTAATTGGATAACAAATCACTTTCCTCGTTCCTTTATACTCCCTCCGTTTGGTTTTATTAGTTGTCCTTAAAAATTATCATTCCTTTATACTTCCTCTATTTGGTTTTATTAGTCGTCCTTAGAAATTGTGTCCAAATTTTGACCATTAATATTTTAATTTATACAATGATTCATCATATAAAATTATCATATAAAATTGATATCATTAGATTCGTAATAAAAAATACTGTTAAAAAATATAATATTATATTTTTTTGCAAAACATTTATATTAGAAATTATTTATTAAAAATTGACACTGAAAACCGTAAATGACCGATAAGAAAAACGGAGGAAGTAATTATCAACCTCTCCTTTTCCAACCCCACTTTTCTACGTGTTTTTTGATATACCCATTCAGTGTGGTCACTTGATGATAATATTATATAAATAAATACCAAAATGTTATGAATTTTTTTGATAATTAATAAAAATAATACTAATGCATACACACATATATATGCAAAAGGATATTTATAATTAATATTAAATTAAAAATATAGAAAATATGTGCAAACAAAATAATATTTTGATATGGTAAATATTTCTATTTGTTTAGGATCAAATTAATAAATGGGTAGGTAAAAGATGAGTAGATGACTAGTAGGAGTAGTATAGAGATAACAACTAATTAACAAATTATTAATCTTAAATAATCTTGATATATCACTTTGATTGTGATTTCTGCTCATTAATAGTAAATAATATGTACAATTATATTATTATTAATAATTAAGTAATTTTCAACCCTAATATATTTATGTCATCTAGCAAATGGTGCATCATATATAAAGAAGACAAATATAGGAGTTTTTATTGAAGATTGTAAATAATGTCAAACTTCCACATCAATTACATAACCTTTACTTTCAACAAGAAATTGTCTTACTGTATTAACATTATTGATATATGATGTCATATATTAATTAGGAAGAATAATTTGTCAAAGAAAAAATGCACAAGTATAGAATTATCCTTGGAAAGTTTTAGCACCAACTACTAGTCCAAATCTTATCTAAATTAATTATGAACAAGGGAAGAAAGAGACTCAAAAATTTAATTAATTTGACTAGTCATGTGATAGAATTCTTAATTAATTCTTTGAGGTTGATATAATAATTCTTTTTTTCTCCATGTTAACACATATAGATAGGCATAAAATTAAGAATAAATGGATTTTACATTCAACTTGTAATATAATACATTGAGTTAAGAATAAATGGATTTTACATTCAACTTGTAATATAATACATTGAGTTTACAATCAACTTGTATTAACAAATTGAGTTTACATTCAACCATGCAAATTGAAAGAATTGGTACAAAGAGTGTAATACAATTTCACAAAAAAAAAAGACAAATTAAGTTAGGATTTAATAATCACATAATGATTATTTTTTTCCAAATGATCAATTCTCAAATGAATGAATATAGTACAAGAATTTTTGAGTCGAGGGCTCATCAAATTAACTTAAAAACACTTCAGTTTGTAATTCATTAAAATGACAACTCCTTAAATAAGGAATTGCGGTCGTTACAAACAACACATGATTTTACAACACAATTTTATTTATTTACAACAATTTCGCATGAACTTAATTTTCAAGCATGTATGCTTCCAATCTTCTTGGTGTTGGAGTATGTTACATGCTCAACTTCTCACACTTCGAGACTCGCCTTGAATCTTCGTTTCAACTCTTTCCTATAAAAAAAAATACAACAAAATACGTCAAAAATTATGTAACAACTTCAAAAATATGCAATAATGTATCAAAATATTTAGGGTTTGTTTAGGGTTTACCCCACGAGGTATCGATCAAGGCTTGAAGAGGATAACATTCCTCTGTTTTCCTCTGCCCTACGTAGAAGGTAAGGAATGACTTCTTCTACGGGCCCGAATGTCAAGTATTTGCTCACTTGAAACCCTGCATTTTTTAGACCATAGGACAATGCCTCGGACATACCATATAGTTGAGCAAATTGGAACCTATCATTCTCCCTCCCTATCCCCAAATCTCTTGCTTTTGTTGCCGCTAATCGCCCTGTTACACAAAATATACATATAACGTTGTGATCAGATACAAGTTCTAGAAGGATTCAAATGTAGGCAGTTTTCTCCCATGCATGAGAGTGCATAGAGAAATGTTGATTGTGATTAGATATGCATAAAACAAATGCTCCATAACATATATATACTAAGAGTGCATGAAGAAGCTGATTTCGATGAACATAAAAAATGACAGATATTATGAGATAGTATACCTGATTCGATGTTATGGGTGGCAAGGACAACCGCGCCGGACCCATCAACAATCTTGTCAAGCATGTAGGAAGCACAATCATTGTAGCAATTGTGGGTATCTTGGATGGAATCATGAATAGGGGACTCATACCCTAGGGAGTTAGCCAACTTAGTCTCACTAGACATGTAGGCACCCCTAACTAGCTTAAACCCCATGGGCAACCCCATCTTGTCAGCTGCCTTGGTGGCCAAGAAAAGTCTCTCCCCAGCATCCTTCAAGTAGGCTTGGATTGTCCCATACACAATTGGGACATTGCTCCCCAACTTGTTGAACTCGATGGCCGACTTGTAGGTCAAGTAATCTATGCCGGGCTGGATCTTGGTGTCCTCCGCGTCAACGGTCAAGGGCACATTGAGCTCCGAGCAACGTTGGCATAGCTTGGTGAGCCTATCTAGGGCTAGCTCGAGGTCTCGCTCTTCGTCTAGGGTTAGTGGGTTAGGTCTTGTGAGGGTGTGGTATAGAGGGCTTGAGTTGGAGAAGAGTGGTAGGGTTTGTTGCTTCCATGGGAGGTGGAATGAAGGGTTTTGCTTTTCCCATCTAAGTAGGTCACTTAGTCTCTCTAGTAATCCAATGGGGCAAATTGCACTTATCTTCACAATCACAAAGCTCACCTACAAAACAAAACAAAACAAACCAAGTTTGATTAGATGGTGTTAAACTAGAAATTAAAGTGAAGAAATTAGAAACAAGAGGGAGCATAAGGGCACATATTTTTTTTTGTAACATTTTATGTTGGTGTGTTTGCTTAATCTTTGTCCGTCATCTTGGCCATCTTCGCTTCGTTTCCGAGCAGTAACCAATCAAGATCTAACCGAATCAGCCTCATCCAAAAGAATAACAATACATAACAAATCTTTATGTCCGGGTCCCATATTCCAAAGCAGCAACCATGATCTAACCGAATCAATCTAGTCCAAGAGAGATACATCTCCCCCGGGGCCCACCTTAGGGAGATGTCTCATCTCATGCATCATCAATGAATCTTTGTTGCAGGCTCAAGACGCCGTCGTTTCATGATGTAATTTGTTCCATTGGGGGGTGTTTTGCACCAATTAGTCCAAGCAAATACATACCAAAGGGAGAAGACCTGAAAATTTGATTATAGCCCCACAAATCCATATACCAAAACTCAATTGTACCAAACAAACACAACTTTCTCAATCTTTCAAACAAACCTAAAACATAATTATAACCATGTATTTTCAAGAATCATGAAACACCCAAGAAAATTTGGAAGCGTACCTTCAATTTACCCACCAAAAATTCACCAAAAAATTCTAAAAAACAAAAGAAAAAAACCAAAAATAACGTACCGAAGATGGAGGAAGAAACTTGGTGTATTCAATGGTGTTAAGAACAGCTTCAAAATTCCGATCACAACTCTGATTATCATCCGCATGTTCCAACCCATAATTCAACATGGATCTCAACCCGGCATCCTCCCAAATCTTCCGGATAGTCCGACCCGTTTCTTCCAAATCTTTCCCCGCTACGAACTGTTCATAGAAACTCCTCTTCACAGCCCCCAAAATCACCTCGCGCAAAACAGGGGTTTCGATCAATTTCGATCGCATAACCCAGATTCCCAGATTCACGACCTGCTCAATCGCAGCGGAATTGAGAACGAGCGACGATTTCAAAAGTTTCGACGTCGAAACTGAGGAAAAAAGCTTCTGGGTATCATCCAAATCGAGGATGGAACCCTGTTTCTGGTTTAGGGTTAGGGTTTGTGATTCGGGTTCGGATTCGGGTTTGTCGTCGAAATTGAGAGGCAAAACGGGTAGAGAAGAAGGAGTCGAGCTCAAAGCTCGGCAACAATGGCGGCTGAAATTCTTCAGAAGATTTGATGAAGTAACTCGGATGGCCATCAATTTTTAGAGTCCCCTGTTTTTCTTATGTATTCCTCTGTTTTTCTCTTCTGTATTCCTCTGTTTTTTTTTCTCTCTAGGATGCTTTGTATTGTTTGTGGGGTTTTCTGCAGTGAGTACGAAGGGGTTATATAGATCGAAGGAAAAAAATGGGGGGAATAAAAAAAGGGAAATGAAAACTGTAAAAAATAACGGAATTTTAATTTTGAATTTTCCTCGTTTTTAATTTGGAAGTTGACAGCAAGATAGGGTGTCAGCAAAACAGGGAATTTGCATGGAGAGATAATTAAGGAATAATTAATGGGTTAATTAAGGAATCTTGTGGGGTAATTAAGGGAGGTGGATTCTGTTAATCTGACGTCGGATTAGAATCAGTACCGACTAGGCGTTGAATAGTCAAAGTTAATTCTGGGATTTTGTGTGTTTTTACAGCTGTGAAAAAAGAAAATTTGTTGGGGATGGCTTAAAACAGGGAGACTTAATTCTCGCACCTTTTTGTTGTGTGTTCCGGTAAAAAATGAAGGAGATGTGTCTATGTGAGGATGGAAATTGAGAATATATGAGTTACTACGTTGGTGATATTGTATTTATCAATTTAATTAATTTAGAAAATTAAAATATATGAATTTAGGGTAAAAATTTTATAATTTACCTAACTATGTTTTTTGGATTGGTAATTTTTTCCAATCCAATCTAATCCAAACCTTATACAATTCCCAAAAAATAAATCCTCTCTAAAAACACAATTTCCCAAAAAAATATAATAACTTATCCAATCCAATTCAATCAAATCCATCCAAACCCCATTTTATCCAATCCAAATATTTTCAAAAAAACGACTAAAAAATTTCTATATTTTGATGTAATTATTTTACGGACCCTATATTTTGACAAATAATTGTAGAGTGACGTGATCTTTGTTGTAATTATTTATTGGCGACATTTCGACCTATTTTCCGGCTGAAAAATCGAGAAGCAATGATTTTAGTGTTTATGGTTGTTTCATTGAAGTCAACTATCATTTCTATCTTCAATGTTTATAGTTGATCAAAGTTACATAACCCCTAATCGACCAAACACTTTAAGGTAAATGACCACAAACAATGGCCCAATAGCCAAATTGACTAAAAAGTCTCTCTAATACCATAAAGTCTCAATTTGTATTAAAAAATGGAGACCACATGGCTGAGTTGGCATGGACATATTTCACTGATTTTTTTTTCTTTTTGCAAATTACTGCCCGAAATTTGAACTGCCCAAAGAAAGGAGGAGATGTAGGGTTTTTTGCAAACAAAAAGAGGGGTGAAGAAGAAGAAGAAAGAAGAAGAAGATGATGATGATTAAAGACAGACTACTACTACTACTATTACTACTACTACTACTTCTTCTTCTTCTTCTTCTTCTTCTTTCATCATCATCATCATCGTCATCTTCTTCTTCTTCTTCCATTGTCATATTCTTCTTCTTCTTCACCCCTCTTTATCTTTGCTAAAAACCCCACATCTCCTCCTCTCTTCAGGCATCTCAAATTTCGAGCGACAATTTACAAAAAATAAAAATTAAAAAAATCAGTAAATTATGCCCATGCCAACTTAGTAACATGGACTCCATTTTTAATACAAATTAAGACGTCATGATCTTGAAGAGACTTTTTAATCAATTTAACTTATGTGCCATCCTTCATGGTCATTTATGATTTACCCAAACACTTTAAAAGGAAAACTAATTAACATGTTTCTTCCATGCAACAAGATCATATTGCTTCATGAAGGTTTTTAACAATAAAAAGATCTAGTTGGGCCCAACTCATATCCTGAGTAAGGACATGTACTTGGGCCATCCTCATGTCATTCATTGAGAATGTGAAATGGCTAGACTCATTAATTGGAACTGCTGGGCCTTCTTTTTCTGGATGGATTTGATAAATTCAGTTAATTCAGTTGGCCCATCCAATTA
Source organism: Portulaca oleracea (assembly GCA_029582165.1). Lineage (NCBI taxonomy): Eukaryota > Viridiplantae > Streptophyta > Magnoliopsida > Caryophyllales > Portulacaceae > Portulaca > Portulaca oleracea. The sequence goes on along the minus strand of CM055872.1, from coordinate 10,110,459 downwards.
GGCAAAAATAGCGAATTTTATAGAGGAAAATTAGATTCTAATGATTCCTACTTTCATGAATTTGGACAACAATAATCTCTACTATCAATTTGGGTTCTGGCGGTACAAAAAAATTGTATTATGGTGGGATGTCACCGAGTCAAGTGATGGTAACTCGGTAGTTTGCTTACGTGTACTGGTGAGAATGCATTATACCAAGAATTTTTTTTATTGTATTTTAGTGATTCCATTTAAATTGTTATTGTATTTTAAGGGTCTCATTGACATATTTATTGTATATTGGTGGTTCTATTTCATAGTTGATTATATTCTGGTAGTCCGAAATCTTGATCAAACACACTCCCGCTGCCTCGCTGGTACGTGTCAGAAAATCACCGAGTCACCGGCACTTGACTCAGTGGTGTCACACCATAATACAATTTTATTTTATTTTGAACCACCATAATGCAAATTGATTGTATGAATTATTGCTATCCAATTCATGAAAGTAGGGACTATTAGGGGTGGGCATAAAGTTAACTGCATTTGCGGTTAACCGCATATGCGGTTAACCGCTTTTGAGGTTTTTGGATTTTGAAAACCTAAACCGCAACCGCAATATGCGTTTGCGGTTAACCGCTTTTGAAATCTGGAAACCTAAATCGAACCTCGAAACCGGTGTCGATTTAGAGTTTAAATTCTGAAAATTTACCCGGTTAACATACACGGTTTATGATTAACCGATTTTCTGGAAATTTACAATAACATTTATGCAAATAAATGCAATCATATTACTAATAAATTCATATTCTGATACGACGATACGAGGTTAAATTAAATTCATATTACTAATAAATTCATTTTTTTTCAACTTAATTGAGAGCGGTTAACCGCGGTTAACCGTTTCATGAAAATCCAAAACCTAAACCTAAACCACTTATAGCGGTTTGGTTAACCTAATATAAACCGCTTTTATGCAAAAATCAATTCGGTTAACCGCATTTTGCGGTTTGGTTTATGCGGTTTTGCGGTTAAATTTGCGGTTTAGATTTATGGTGCCCACCCCTACTATTAGAATCTAATTTTCCTTTTATAGCGGATAATGGTTCAAGCAATCGGTGGTATTAAGCAAAAATAGCAAATTTTATAGCGGATAATGGTTCAAACAATCGATAGTATTCAAGTAGTGAACGCTTCTTGCATGCAATTGATAGTTATTCAACTTTAATGATTAATGGAGCTTGGTTGGATTGTCAAATTCCTGTCAAGTTCCTAGTACAGGAGCAACATTTGTTTACTAATTTGTTCTGTTTTGTTCACACACGAGATTGACATTGGTATGTGCTAGGCATTGGCCTAACCAAAATTTGCGTCCAGGTAACTTTGGATTTCGTTTAATGAAAAGTCCATTACTCAGGCCTTGTTCAGTAAGAAATTCAAACACTAAGACCATGCTTGGACCTGGTTGTCTGATTTTTGAACTGTACATAAAGCTATGTTTACCTTTCAATTTAGAGTGACCGAACATTGTTCGAGTGGAAGACGTGTGAATTGTTTGATGACCAGATTGTATATAAAAGCTAATTTAAGAGCCAACCCAAATTCACTTACAAACCAGATTTGACATTGTCTGAAATGAACGACTTGGATTTCTCTCGAAACTCGGATAACCTAGACTTAGTTTTCTTAGCACATCCCCGACATGATTTTGAACCGTTGCAAATTTTCAAATCTTGCCAAGTGTAGCTGGGCGCATGTTATATATAGATTGAATGCTGATCAACCCTTGCCTCGATGACAAGGGTTCCTCATCCCATCTCTCCCCTTTAGGATTCGAATCTTAGGGGACGTTTTTCCTCATTTATTCAGGAATGTTGTGCTGTGTATGAGCCTTCTTTGCGCATCGAGATTCCATGCCCGTTTATTGAAAGGCTTGCCAGGTTAATGTTACTCGAACATAGAGCCTGATATATTGGACTACTTGTTGGAGTATTTCAAGAGTTAAGAGGCATATAATACAAGTTATAAGCATAGGATCGACCGGATAGGTCGAAATCAAGCTTATCAAGATAATTGGACCCAACACGGATCGTGCTAGGTGTGACACGACCCGTGTTGGCGTCCAGAGAGAGAATTTCGTGCACTGGATCAACACGGGTCGTGTTGATCCAGCACGGGTCGTGTTGGCATCAACACGGACCGTGTTGATCTGACACGACCCGTGTTGCACACAGACGGATTTGATTTTCAAATCCCTTAATTTATGCCTCGTGTTGAAATGAATATGGTCATGTTTTGGATGATATTGACTGAGAAATCAGTCTTGATTTCTCATTAATATCATTCAAATATAATCCCTTGGATTATGCCCATAGCTTATGGAATGTTTGACCACCTTATGACTCCAAATTGTGCCTATATAAGGTGGATGAATTCACCATTCATCCACACCCTGATCTATCTTCTTCTTCCTTTCTAGAGAGCATTCAAACACACTCTTAAGGTGTTGACTGCAGCAACTCTTTAAGTTTCCCTTTGAGAAATCTTGTAACTTTGCTTACAAGAAGTTATGTTTTACCCTTGAGTCTTTTCACGATCTAGTGAATAAGTCTTAAGGGGAGTCGGTGTATCCGTCGACTCCTAGCCACCCAAGTGATCCCCCATCTTATGGTTCCTTTTATTCCATCTCATCGTTCGTTATTTCCAACAATCTTAAGACTTATCCACGATGTCTCATTCCTTGAGAGATATGACCAACAACTTTCAAAAGTTGGATAAGTTTGAGGGGATCGATTTCCGTGGTGTAACAACCCGCCCTAAAACTGTATTAATTAATGTGCTAATTGTCTTAATTAGCTAAATTACGTTCGAATTTTTTTTCGATTTTATTTAATTTATTTATGTAGCGGTGACAAGTCTCGAGTAGGAGATGGCAAAAAGGTGTAGAGTTATCGTTTTAAAAATCTTTGAGTTACTTAATTCACCCGTTAAGTTAAACTATTTCGGGTTTTATCGGTTACGTTATTTCTTTAACCAAAAAGGGGTTTAATTATTTTACTCCTTAACATTTGTATGTTATTATTCAAACCTTAATTTATTTAGGTTGTACTCTTTTTTTTTATTTATTTACAAGTAATACTTATATTTTACCCATTTAATTTCTCTTTAAGTTAAGGTTCCAATTTATTGTACCGATTTGTTATCGATTAATTTTATTTATTACAAACTAATTATTTCAATTTAGTTTACCTACAATTATTTTACTTATTAAGCTTGATGATTCTAATTGTATTAAGCCTAATTGTTGTCCTAATTTAATTAGTATGGTTATATATATTAGTACTAAAAGGGGGAAGGGGTTCTTTTTACACTTTCTATTTCTCAAACACCAAACTCCTCCTCCCTCCTCTCTCTTCCTCCCAGCCGTGCAACACCCCCCCCCTGTGCTGGTGTTTTCCGGCCACCGGCGCCGCTCCCACCGCCGTCCAGAGGTGGCCGCCGGCCACTCTTCCCCCTCTCTTGTGTTTTCATCAATTTTCTCCCCCAAAGGTAATCTCTCAAACCCCCAATTCAAATCCAACTAAGCCCTAATCTGAAATTCATGTTCATTTTATGTTATTCTTGCAAATTTTATCTCTTTTATACTCCTTTAGCATGAATTCAAAGTTGTGATTGTAATTGCTAAGTTAGGGTTTGAGTTTTGGGTTGAATGCATGTGAGTTTTGAGTTGTCCTTGAAGTGTTTTGGTTGAAATTATGTTGGATGATGACTTTCTCTTTGTGCATGTGGGTTTAGTGAAGAAATGGTGAGTTTAGGGGCTGATTATAAGTTTGATTATGTTAAGTGAGTGTTTTTATACTCTAGTGTTATAAATTAGTGAGTTTTCATGAAGAAAGTACAAGTTTAAAGGTTGTGTCAAATAGCATATTGTAATCTATGGTTGCATGTGAAGTTTATGGCTGCATTTGAGTAATTTGGGAGTGTTTATTTCTGGAAGTATGATGAAATTTAGCTAATTTGAGGTTTGGTTGTGAATTGGTATGATTTAGGAGCTTAAACAAACATTAGAAATGAGATTAAGGGGCTTTAAGGTTCTGTTTGAGAATCTGATTTTTACAGAGAATTAAGAGTATGATTTTAGCCCATATTTTTACTCCACATGATAGTCCAAGGTGTTAGCTAACTATAGGCTTTGGAATTTCGAATTTCCGACATGCGTAGGCCGAGATATGGCCAAAACCGTAACGACACGAATTTAAGTACGTTTTCTGAGTCAGTGACTTGAGAGCAGATTTTCGTCCTTTTAGAGACCTTATTAGTTTGTGGGGTAAACATGAAAGTTTTAGATCACGTTGCAAGCTTTCCGGAAAGGTATGGTTTGTAGACATCCGATGTCGGGAGTGAGAGTTATAAGGTCGCGAAGAAGGGCTGTCCATAGACGTTCTGCCCAGAAAATTTAGTAATAAATTGAGGTTTTGTGATTCAATGTCAATCTTTTAAGGGATTCTTTTTATTGGAGACTCTTTGGTCAATATTAAGACATCCAAGAAGTGTTTCCTAAGTTGAAAATGCTATCTTTTAAAGGTTAAGGTTATTTATCAAAGTTAGGATTTTTATGATCAAGATTGAAGGTTTAAATCATAGAGTGTTAATCGACCTTAGTTTGAGTTGCGGATTGCACCTATAGCACAAGAGCTCTTTGAGGTCTAATGATCCTAGGATTTAGTCCTTCACCAATTCTTAAATCCAATTCATCCTTCAAGCACTTTCAAAGCTTATCAATCTATCTCTATAAGTTTTCTTCGTCGCTTAGCGACATACCAAATTAAAACCAAAAACACTCCGTAATCCTTATTCTAGCTTCTCGTTTCCTTAATTTCCACTCTCCATCGATATTATTACTTTAAGCCTTTTCGCATATTAAGTTATCTTTCATTCTTGTTCAAGCCTCTTTTTGAGTTCGTATAAAGAAATCAAACCTAAGGTTTTTAATTTCCAAATTCCAGCTTCAGCTTTTGTCCGGGCTATTTTTCAGGCCCTTACCTTCATTTTTAGACCTCGGTCATGTTGACAAAGTTGTAGATCATGATTTTCCCTATTTCGGGAAGTACTCGTTTACTTAATTCCAAGTTTTCTAGCACGAGTTATGCTAAAAACTTTATTTCTTAAAAACCTGAAATTTTCCTTTCTAAGTTATTTCCTTCTTCGTTCTTATTTTACTTAACATTTGAAACTCACTAAGAACTTTATTTGGTTCTCCATTCTATACTTTTCTTATCTTAGTTCCCAAGCCGCCCAAGCCATCCCACGGCCGAGACGCTCCGCCTAACATCGCATCGATTCAAGGTACGCAAATTGTCCAACTTTTATCATTCAAGCACGTTTCGATGCTTTTTCATATCAATTTATGTCATGATTTATGTTATACAATATTATTTTCAAAGGTGGTCCCGCCTTATTAGTATCATTTTAGCTAGTCGTGTAGTGCTAGCCTTTATTCTTCCATAGGGTGCTCCTGATCAGAGTACCAGACCTGGCCAGTGTTCGACTGCATAGCAATCACCCACCCAAACTCCAGATCGGTTTGGGGCGTGCGCGTCTTAGGTGCTTTGCACCAGATCGTAAGGGATACCACTCTATTGTCATATATATATATATATACCATGTTCACTTTTATATGTTTGCATCTCTGTCAAATCCATTTTAATGTTTATTTAGCCCCGATCCCGTTTTCAAAATGATTTTAAATCATGCAAAACCGTTTTCGAACGGTTTGACGTGTTGGAGGTTTGTGTACTGAGTGTTTCCCCACTCACTTTTTGCGCCTGTTTTAAATGTTTTGTTTTAGGAGGTTCGAGCTCCCAAGGAAAGAGTAAATCCAGTCAGAAGTAATCCGACCCAAGCAAGGTAGACTCTAAGGTCTTTCGCAAATAGGCAAGGGCGTTCAGGAAATTGAAGAAGTTGTGGAACCTTTCTATTTATATGTTTTGTACCTAGTTCAAGTGTTGTATAAGTTGTATTATAAGTTGGCTTATGTTGGAGTTAAGCTTATCTTTTCCTTGTGGTTTTGAAGTCTTTTTGGTGGTTGTGTTGCCTTGTCCCGAGTGGGGACGGCAGTAATACTCCAGCTTAAGTGTACCGTTGCGCTAGTCACAGGTTTGGGATCTTTATTAGTGGTTCAATCTTGTGGTTAAAAGTTGGGGTGTTACAGTAAATGGCAAAAGAAGATGCACTTCATGCTCACCACTCTCAAAGTGGTGTATATGCTCACCCAAGACGTTCCGGCGGAGGGTGACGACGAGGCGGCGGAGCAAACAAGGCGTCGGCTCAAGATGGAGAACGATAACTACATATGTGTAGGCCATATTCTCAACGGAATGACAGATGCTCTATTCGACGTTTACCAAAACGTCGTATCCGCCAAGGAGCTTTGGGAGTTGCTCGAAGCGAAATACATGTCGGAAGATTTAACAAGTAAGAACTTTCTCGTTAGCCAATTTAACAATTTTAAGATGGTTGAAGGTAGAAAAGTTCTTGACCAATTGCATGAAATTCAACATATATTAAGCAATTTTGTTCAACATAAGATCCACAAAGATGAAGCCTATATTGTATCTTCAATAATTGGCAAACTCCCCCCTTCATGTAAAGAAACTAAGAGAACCTTAATGCATTCTAAGGAACCCATATCACTTGAGGGTTTGGCTAACCATCTCCGTATTGAGAAGGAATTGAGAATGCAGGATGTTACCAAGGAGAATCCCTCCAAGGTGCATGTGGTTCAAGAGAATACAAGAGGAACAAAGAACAAGAATAAGTTTGAGAACAAAAGCAATAAGAAACCAAAATTGGTTTGTTGGGAATGCGGCAAGCCGGGTCACCCCAAGAGGGAATGTCCGGTTTGGAGGAAAAAGGACGGGCTTTCGAACAACAACACTAAGAATCATAGCGGTAAGAAGGAATCCAATGGATCCTTCGTAGCTATGATTAAGAACCAAATCAATGTCGTCTCAAGCGACGATATTTGGTGGGTTGATTCGGGTGCGGCTCGGCACGTTTGCATTGATCGTTCTCTCTTCAAGACTATCCAACCCGCCGAAGAGGGGAGAAAGCTCTTTGTGGGCAACAACTCTCCGGTTAAGGTGGAAGGAATAGGACAAGTTGAACTTGTTTTTACTTCCGGAAAGACATTGCTTTTAAACGATGTGTACTTAGTTCCGGATATATGTAAGAATCTTGTTTCGGGTTTTCTCTTAAGTAAGTTTGGGTTTAAGCAAGTTTATGAAGGGGACAACTATGTTTTGTCTAAGGGAGGGGTCTTTGTAGGCAAAGGCTATGCATGTGGTGATATGTTTAAGCTTAACGCTACAAGTGGCAATAAGAATGATGTTTCCGTTTACTTGCTTAGTTCTTGTTCTTCTTTATGGCATTCAAGACTTGGACATGTTAATTATAAGAAACTTAAATTCATGTCTAATCTTGGTTTAATTCCTTCTTTGGATGTTAAGATAGAGAAGTGTAGAACATGCATGTTAACTAAAATCACCAAAAGTTCCTTTCCAAGTATTATGAGAAATTCTAAATTGGTTGAATTGATTCATAGTGATTTAGGAGATTTCCATAGCACTCCTTCTATAGGAGGTAAGAGATACTATGTCACTTTCATTGATGATTTTTCAAGATATTGCCAAGTATTTCTTTTACATTCAAAAGATGAAACTTTAGACAAGTTTAAAATATACAAGACTAAAAGTGAGTTACAATGTGAGACCCAAATAAAAAGACTAAGATCCGATAGGGGTGGTGAATATTATTATTCAATTTATTTTCAAGGTTGTGGTGTGGTGCATGAGACAACGGCACCCTATACACCTTAACAAAATGGTGTGGCCGAAAGGAAAAATAGGACATTAAAAGAAATGGTTAACTCCATGTTATCTTACTCCGGTTTAAGTAAAGGATTTTGGGGTGAAGCCATGTTAACGGCTTGTTATGTTTTAAACAGGGTTCCTCTAAAAGGGAACACAAAAACCCCATATGAACTTTGGAATAAAAGAAAGCCAACTCTAAAACATTTTAGAGTATGGGGGTGTCAGGCCATTGTAAGGGTCCCGGAACCAAAGAAAAGAAAATTGGGTGAAAGGGGAATTGAATGCATCTTTATAGGCTATGTCTTTGAAAGCAAAGCCTATAGGTTTATGGTTATTGAACCAAATGACTACATAACGGTGAACACCGTAATAGAGTCAATAGATGCAATATTTGATGAGACTCGATTCTCTTCAATTCCTAGACCCAAGGATGTCAATCATGACATGTTTCCAAAGGATATTATTCAGAAACTCAACAAGATGTTGAGGAAATAAGGAGGAGTAAGAGGATAAGGAAATCCAAAAACTATGGATCGGATTTCGTGGTCTATCTAGTAGAGGGAGATAGGAGCTCTATCGAGCATAAGACTCCCTACATCTACAATGTATATGAGGATCCTAAAACTCTCAAAGAGGCCATGGAGTCACAAGATGCTTCCTTTTGGAAGGCAGCGGTACAAGATGAGATAGACTCCATTAAGGAAAATAATGTTTGGATTTTAGTAGACTTACCACCGGGATGTAAACCTATTACATCAAAATGGATCTTTAAGCGCAAAAAGAAAGTAGATGGTACCATAGAAAGGTTTAAAGCCCGTCTAGTTGTTAGGGGCTTTACCCAAAGGTATGGTATCGATTACTTTGATACTTATGCACCCGTGGCTAGGATTGCAACTATAAGAGTACTTATAGCTTTAGCCACTATCCATAAGCTAGTAATCCATCAAATGGATGTCAAGACGGCATTCCTAAATGGAGAACTAGAAGAGGAGGTGTATATGGAACAACCCCAGGGGTTTGTTGAAATGGGTCATGAGAATAAAGTATGTAAACTCATAAAATCTTTGTATGGTCTAAAGCAAGCACCTAAGCAATGGCATCATAAATTTGATGAAGTAGTGCTTGGATTTGGTTTTAAGATCAATGAGTCGGATAAGTGTGTCTATTCTAAGTTTGAGAATGGAAAGGGGGTGATTATATGCCTATATGTTGATGACATGTTGATATTTGGTACCAACATGGAACAAGTTGAGAAAACTAAGAGTTTTCTATCCGCTAAGTTCTCTATGAAGGATTTGGGAGAAGCGGATGTGATACTTGGTATCAAGATCATTAGAAATAATGATGAAATAAGTCTAACACAATCACGCTATGTGGAAAAAGTGTTAGGAAAATTCCACAAGAGCTCCTATGTGGCAACAAACCCACTTGATCAAAACATCAAACTAAGCAAGAACAATGGGAGACCTTATGCCCAGTTGGAGTACGCTAAAGTCATAGGGAGTCTAATGTATGCTATGACCTGTACTAGACCGGATATTGCCTTTGCGGTAGGAAAGCTTAGTAGATTTACTAGCAACCCAAGTAAAGAGCATTGGCAAGCGGTCAAGAGAGTTTTGGGATACCTAAAACTTACCCAAAACTATAGCTTGCGATTTAAGGGAGAACCCTCGATCTTAGAAGGATTCTCCGATGCAAGTTGGATAAGTGACAAGGATGACTACACCTCAACCTCCGGTTGGGTGTTTCTACTTTGTGGGTGTGTTGTTTCATGGGGTTCTAAGAAACAAGCATGCCTTTCGGATTCCAGCATGGCTTCCGAGTTCGTAGCATTGGGCGCCACTTGTAAAGAGGTAGAATGGCTACGAAACTTGTTGTTGGAAATTCCTCTATAGGAAAAACCCATGCCTCCAACTACACTTTATTATGACAACAATGCCACAATTGCAAGTATATATAATCGTGTCTACAATGGTAAGTCAAGGCACATTGGGTTACGACACGCCTATGTCCATCAACTCATTAAGGATGGAATTGTAGTGGCAAACTACATTAAGACAAGTGAGAACTTGGCCGATCCTTTCACCAAAGGATTGAGCAAAGAAATGGTGAGAATTTCATCATATGGGATGGGGGTTAGCCCAACCAAATAATTGTCATCAACGAAGCTCCAACTCACGCTTGACGCCTCTTGTCAAGCCTCGAGTTCAATGGTCGACAACGTTGAATGATAATGGAGCATCAAGTCATCAAGCTTAAGTCATCCCAAAGACAAGGTGATGCTCAAGAACCGTAATGTTCAAGAGGTTTGGGTCTATGACTCATTAACAGACTTTGAATCGGTGAGATGGGGAGCTCTATTACAGGCGTAAAGTGCTATCTGAGGACATGAAGTGGGCGCCGGATAGCCTAGAAATTTGGGCTTGATTGTTATCGCGGAGGGTATGGGACACATGGCTGGTTGTAAAAATAGTGTCTATATTTTTAAGCAAGGTTTTGGGTTGTGTGTGTGATATGTATCCAATTAGTTAAATTAGGATGTTAAGTTCAAAGCTTGTCTACTTATACATTCAAACTAATTGAAATTATGTTCACTAAGTGAAGGTTCAAGTCGTGAGACACTTTCATAACGCATAACAACTCCTCGATTTCTCGGGTGTTGAATCTTTCTAGAAGTCGCCATGTGTGGCGGTCCCAGTTTGACTAATGAGGTCAAACTTTATAAAGTTTGACCGTTAATTTATCAAATTATATGTTGAGTTATCGTGTAAAACTATTATTATTAGATTTGTGACGAAAAATACTTTCATTTAAACAAAATATTTTAAGTTTTGCTAAAATTAAACGTAAAATATTAATAGTCAAAGTATAACATCGAAGACCGTGATAAAGTAAAGTGAACAATTTATTTGGGACGGAGGGAGTAATAGTGAGAAAATGTAAGTAAAAGTAGTTTTTATTGATTGAAAAAGTAAAAATTAACATAATTATTAAAGTTAAAATATTAAATTAGATATTAAAAAATGGAAAGCGACAATTATTTTGAAATAAAAAAAATTAGTTTAAGCGTTAATTAAGAGCGACTATATGTCAAGCCGAATAAGATCACCAAGTTGGCTGGCTTATCATTATCAACATTTTCTCTCTTCCTCCCATGGCGCCCACTCTCATTCATCTCACGCTCTGCGCCATCCCTGATCATGCTCCCGCCGCCCGCAAAAACCGGCCGGCCACCAGTAACCGGCGGTTTCCGGCGACATTGTCGTCGTCTCATGTGAAACCTATTTCCTTCAATTTTGTATCCTTCTTAATCGCCGGACGTCGGAATTGTCCCCGGTCACCGGCGTCCTGCCGGCGGAGAAGTGCGACGACGGTGATAGAACGCCGGGAAACAAACGAGGTGATTTTGTCGTAATTACTTCTCTTTTTTGTGTGATTTTGGGAATAGGTTTTCTATGAATTACTACGGATGAAAACTAGTGACCTTATCGAAAATGGAGGCGAAAGAAATTATCGTTGCGATTGGAATCCATGTTGAGTTATTCTAGAAATACGTGTCTCAATTAGGTATAGAAATTAGAATGCCCTAAATAAACTTTTCATGTTGATTTTGCTGCAGCAATTTAGTATTGAATGTCTCTTTGCTGTGATCATGAATTTCATTCATAGATCAACTTTTGCCGATGTGTGTGTTTCTGTCTGAATTTGACTTTTTGAATGCCCTAATTAAACTTTTCATGGTGATTTTGCGGCAGCAATTTACTATTGAATTTACTATACTCCATGAAATATGTATAATTTATGAGCACATATATATAATTTTATGAGCATGCAACTCATTGATTGAAAATTGTAAACTCATGAGTTATACTCCCTCCGTTTTTTTAATTCTCACATTGGTAATTGTGTTAAAAACTTTGACCGCTAATATCTTAATTTGTACAATGATTAATCATAAAAAATTGATGTTGTTAGATTCGTTATAAAAAATACTATTTGAAAAGTATAATATCGTAGATCTTTATAAAAATATTATGTGTGAAATTGTTGATTAAAGACGGACCTCAAAAAGTGTGAAAGACAAATAAAAAAGAACAGAGGGAGTAATTATATGTCCAGATGTAAATCATGAACTCAAATTGCAAATATGTATATGATCAAAGAACGAAAACGGTATGCTCATAAGTTTATGAGTATAGGCTGTATAATCCAACTCTTTTCAACTTTTAGGTTGAATTATATTCTGTTAGCTGGTGTCGTGTGTTTCTGTCTGAATTTGATTTTTTTTGAAGTGGCTGTCGGGAGAAAATAACTGCTGTTATTTCCGTGATTGATCATGTTTGTTTTCATCTTCTTGATCTAGGCCAGTGTTCTTAGGGAGGAAGTCCTTCCACATGTACAAACTCTTCGAAGATTTCCTAAGGAAGAGCTTTCATCAAAGTTCGTCATGGTTAGGATTGATTCTTCCATCTTGATTCCACAAGAGGTCGACACACACAGTCGAATAATTTCTAATGCATTTGAAACCATCAAGTATATACATGGAGCTGGAGCCAAAATCATCTTGACTAGTAGCTGGAATGTGAAAATGGGTTCAAAGTCTCTGTCGGTGGAGGATGTTGCAGGTGTAGGTCTTGTCCATAGTTTTCATCACTTTGTCATAATTTGATTCTATGTTCTGATGTTTTGTCTTGTCTTGTTAATTGTAATGTTCCTTGTTTTTAGCATATCTTTCATCAAATCTTCAACTTAAAGTTGTCCCCGCTAAGAGCATCTCGGAGCTTCAACAGTTTAAGATGGCGGAACTCGCAGATACAGATATCCTTCTCTTCCAAAATCTGTCTGATTACAAACAGGAACGCGCCAATGATTATGAATTTTCCGGGACACTGGCCTCGGGGATTGATATTTTTGTCAACGACTCGTTTTCGTTGGCCCACAAAATTCTTGCCTCAACTGTTGGAGTAACTCAGTTCTGTCATGCTTCTTTAGCTGGTTTTTATTTTGAAGATTGCCTATATAAGTTGAAGAAGATTGCTAAACGCAACAGGCACCCGTATGTCGCAGTGGTATGCCTGACTATCTTGGTCTTTCAGTTTTGGATGTATGTGTAGTTTATCAGATGATTCACGATCCATACACAAATGTGCTTTATAATTGACAGTTTAGTCACTTTTCTAGATTGGTGGGGACAATATTGTTGATAAAGGACCAGGGTTACGATTTCTAGCTTCTATATGTGATGGATTGGTTTTCGTGGGGATGATGGCATTTCAAATAATGCATGCCCTAGGGGTGCCACTTCCCTCAAATTTGGTCAATCGTGGAGCATCAAAAGAAGCACTTGAGATATTGCAGCATGCTAAATTTAGAAGCATACCTATTTTCGTACCCAGAGACTTTAGGTGCACGAGTCATTCCCCACAGGTGCAACTGGAAACTTTTCCTGCACATGAGATTCTGGATGGTATGTTTGAGCATCCTTAGCCTAAGTTGAATTACATTTTTGGCTGTAGCCCTTTGGAGTCTTTTAGGTGAGTGGTTTGATCCACTCTTTTGGATTTTTCTTAAAACATTCCTTGGCTTGTTTGTTTCAAGAATTACCCATACTGTCCGTCAAGTCAGCGAGTTTATCAGATGAGGATAAGGAATTGGGATGGCGTGCTCATCATCCCTTCTGTCCTTTTTTGTGCCAATTGTTTTCCTTCATCATATATTTGTTTTTATTCTCTGTCATGTGGTTGTTTTACCTTGGGATATGAATCAAATAGTATAGGTTAGGGATTCAGATAGGTTGAAAAGAGCTACAAGCGTACTAATATCACCTTGTACTCTTTGTACCCATATACAGTCGTATTGATGTTTGAGTAGTAAGTGTTCACTTGTGTGTCTAGTCAAATTAGTTTTCTTTACAGTATGTAATCATCACAGGTACACTTTATAAACCTATCCTTCTTAGGCTCTAACAGGTTTGTGTTTTATAACATTTGCATCTTACATGAATTAACCAGGCAATTATACGATTTTAGTAAATTATCCTTGAGAATAAACAATGTGTCAATAAATGGAATATTAAGCCGAGACTGTGACATTTGGGAGAAAGTCTACAGTGATATTTCGAGCTTTTATAGATAGCTGTGATGTGTTGTGTTGTTTTTCATAAGCTGTCAGCTGTTTGATCCAAAACTTAAATGATGAATGCTTGAATGTAGATTGTGACATAGCTTTGACTTTGAGGATATTATGCAGTTTGTTATGATGATTATTACCTGACTTTTGCCACTGCCATCTAGGTTGGGAACCTGTTGATGTTGGCCCCAATTCATTGGATGAGATCGCATCTTTTCTTTCTGGATGTAAGGTGAGGTAAAAGGTATGCTGCTTGATACTTTTCCTGTTGTTTGATGAATATATAAGGATTCAGATGTTGCAGTATCTAGTTATTCCCTGACTGACAGTCCATTTTCATCTGTATGTAATCTTCTTAAACACTTCTTACATTATACAAAAGACCTTTATTTTTTTTTGTTTTTAAAAAACTGAAGCACTCTTATACAAAGGACTATTGTGAAATCATGATGATAGTCTTTGATATTTTGGAGAATGTGTAAAGTCTTTACTGGAAGTCTGTCTGAAACTTTAGCAACTTCCAGGATGGAGTGGTATCCCTCTCGACTACAGTGGTTTCAAGTCTCAACAGATATGCGAAGTTAGATGGATGAAGAGAGAATAAGTGACTGATGATTTATGGCAAAAACTATCATGTTTTATACACGTGTCTTGTGATTGATATTGGCTATAGATTTTTGTCGTCTCATTAAGAAATCAGGAAAGCTTCTACATTACGAGTGATTCCTTGCCCTTTGTATTTCAGAAGATTGTATGGATAGGTCCTGTAAAGTTCAAACAATCTGATACAAGTACGGATGGACAATCAAAATTGGCACTTATGCTTCATGAACTAAGCCAAAGAGATTGTGAGATAACTGTAGTTGGACATATGGCTTGTCAAGCACTTACAAAGATAACAGGATCTACCTCAACATATGATGTGATTGAGAACGCATCTGTTGTTTGGGAATTCATGAAAGGAAGAAATCTTCCCGGTCTTGTGGCCTTGGACAGAGTAAGTTGTTAGATGCTTTCTGCTATTATTTCCCTTAACAGAGATAACCAATGTTCCTCTTATTCCTTGCAAATGAAGCATAAAAGGGTTGTCATGTGATTTGACTCTAGGCTGTTTATTTGCGTAGGCGTATCCATCTTCAATAGACTGGAGTTCAATTTATGCTGATCCTGCTCGGCCTTTGGCAGTTGACATTGGCAGTGGTACATCCTTTGATCATCACCCATGTACATCTGTTGGTTTCAAGTTTTCTTGTTGTTGTTGAGTTATTAGCCTGAAGGTTATCATCATTCATACTAGTCTGGGTGGAATAAAGGTATATCATCTTTTCTGATCACCAATCGGACATGTTGATTGCAGGAAATGGGTTGTTTCTAATGAGAATGGCTACTCTGAGGGTGGATTTAAACTTTCTGGGGTTGGAGATCAATGAGAAAGTACGTCTCATTCTCTTCTTGAAATCCGTTGTCTTGTCCTTCTGATTTGTGCATTAACACTCTACTGATTAATCACTGTGATGAATCTTCAGCTTGTCACTCGGTGCCTGCGCTCTGTACAACAGGCTGGAGACAAGAACCTGTAAGTATGGAATTCTCATTTTTACTTAGTACTTAATGTGGAAGAGTAACTTGCTCGATTAATTGGACTTGATTGCTTCTACTTGTCTGGAACACAAACATTGCATGGTTGTTTAACTTCCTTAGTTTGTTCTGCGGAACAGCTACTTTATAGTTTATATTGCTTTCATTGCAACAGAGCAGAAAATTTCCTGTTTCATCAATTTCAGTTTTCAGTGTAAAGGAAAGGACTAGTGATCTTGTTGCTTGTCCTAAACCGTTCATGAAACTCTCTTTTGCCGCATTAGGGCAATAGCAAGATACTATAATCAAAACAACATTTTGAATCCTTGGATGGTATAGTAGAAAAGTTTAGGAAGGTAGAAGAGAAGATTATATTAATGCAAGTAATAACAAAAGGCAAGTTCTTTTCAAATTTTATAACCTTCTAAATATTATCAGGCCGGTATTATTAACATTATTATTTATTTATTTATTTATTTGTTGTTATTATTATTATTAAGGATAATGGAAATTTAAAAAGCTAATATACCAAAAACTATTTCTGAAATTCACTTCATTTTTTATTTATTACCAGTAGAAGTTTTTTTTAACAAAACAAACCTTGTACATTAAAAAAAAAACATTTATCAATCTCACATCACTTTTGCAGAAGTGAAAATAACACACTTTCACACCCTACATCACACACTTTTTATTCTCCGCGGCTTAAGGCAGGCACCGGACGTATCCATAAAGGCATTACACTTTCGAAGGAAGATCATGAAATTGGATTTCAACTTCAAGCATAAACTTGAGGGTTATCGAGAAGGTATTGCTCAATAGCTTTAAAAACCATCGCGAGGCCCATTTGGCTCGATTTTATCTCTTCCTCTGTGACTATAGCATCTCCTTTTGGGTAATAATGACATATCAATGTATGATGGCTCCCTGTACCGGAGGGTTCAAATTTCACTTCGTGAACGCTGTATTCTAACTTTCCATTGAGATCTTCGCCTTCAATCTTTGTGTATTTGCAATAGAAGTTATTAACGTCAATCTCATCCATCCTAGTTTTGACATACTCAGATGGCGCTCCTGAAGTTTATTCAATATAACAAATTAACCATCATAGAATAGTAGTTATCAATGATTATAATATGTTTACTTACAAAACAAATTTAACAAAAAAATAAGAATAAAATTTAGAAAACAAAAGGGTGGTAAACAATATTACTGACCTTCGACGAAATTAAGTTGTTTGAGACTCCCAACTTCAGTGGAGTCTCCTTTGAGACAATCTATGCTTTTGATGAAGGGCACAACTTTAGGCAAGCAATTGTGATTGTCAAGGCAAAAGGCTTTGAATAGCCTGGCAGGGGCAACTGGGCTAGTTTGATCCACCATGGTGCATGTTTGGACACCCATTTTAAGAAAAGGTTAGAGATTATCTGTGTAAGTAATTCAAATAGCTAATTTTTCTCTTAAGATTTTGGAACTGAGGATGTGAGCTTGAGAGGGGAGTTTTCTGAGTATTTATAGCTAAACAGATTCCACATAATCTAGTATATTTGTTTGAACTAAAATGTGTTTTTCTCATTGTGTGTGCTTTGAGTCACTTGACCAGACTTTAGTCATCAAGGTAAGCAGCTCTAGAATTTAGCGTTGGCAAAAATTCGGGTCCAGGTAAATTCAAGTCGGACAAATTCGGACGAGAAATTTATGTCCGGACCCGGTTTTTTTTGGGTTAGACCGAGTCAGACCATTCGGATGAAGCTAAAATCGGGTTTGGACTATAGAAAAAGAGAAATTTTATGTCCGAATATTCGGTCATCGGTCAATATCAAAATTCGGATGAAAAAACTTATATCTAGGCCCAGTTTTTTCCGGGTCGGACAATTCGGGTATTCTGGGTTGGACAAAATTTTGCCAGCTCTACTCTAGATAAACAGTTAAATATTGTTAAAAACTTAGAGTGGCCCGTTGTTAAATGATATAAAAAACTTGGCTTCCCTTTTGTATTAATAGTCAACATTGGACCACATTAAACTGCACTATATGCGCATATAAATATATACAGTGCGTCACTGTCACCATATGTATTAAACTGGACTATATGCCTATGCTTTCTCATCTTTCCTTTTGTTTTAATATTCAATATTGGACTACATTAAACTGCACTATATGCCCCTGCCGTGCCTTCTCATCTTCTCTTTTGTGTTAATAGTCAACATTGGACTACATTAAACTGCCATCATATGCACATATCTGGGGGATCACTGCCCATGTATACGTGTGCATGCACACACACACATATATGTATGCATGTAGGTACGGATGTATGGATGTATTTGTGTGTGTATGTATGTATGTATGTATGCGTTTATGTATGTATATGGTGATGACTGACTAAGAAGCACAGACTCAGACACAAGACACGGTACGACACGACAAGGACACAGGACACGTGATTTTTGAAAAAAAATAAGGACATGACACGCAGTTTGACACGTGCCCTAATTTTACATAGTACTTCACAAAATATCCAGTTCTATTTCAAAAATGTTAATAAGTTAATTTTCTCTAGTAGTTCATGAATTGTAAAACTATACATAAAACATAAAATCTAACTAAATAATCGAAGGTGGACAAAGTTATGTGAAAGAGGGACAAATGTATGTGTAAGATGGTAAAGCAACAGGCAAAAACAAAGTTATATGAAAGAGGGACAAATGTATGTGTAAGATGGTAAAGCAACACACGAGAATAATGATGTATTTGAAAAATGATATCATAGTTAAGGATGTCTCATGAAGGTAGGCTAGCCGAAAATGTGATGCCCATCAATAATTCGAAAGTGTCTGAAGACGGGATTCGCGTGTCCACCATAAGTCCACCAAGTGTCGGGTGTTTATTTTGATAATTATATGGAGGACACGTTTTTTCGCGTGTTCGACACATATCCGAGGAGTGTCCGAGAGTGTCGGTGTCCGACATGGATACGCGGGGTTGAAAGAAGTGTCCGTGCTTCATAGATGACTGATTGACTGATATCAGAAGAACTCCCTCCCCCAAGGCGAGCCTGAGCCAATAATTTGTTTTAGATTCGGATCTGACTGCCATCCCTATGAGTGATTGATTGATATCAGAAGCCCCCCCCCCCCTTCCCCCAAGGTGAGCCTAAGCCAATAATTATCTAAATGCACGCATTAAACTCTTTGAACAGACACTTCATTGCGACAAATGCGACATCAACATTTCGTAGCATAGTCTCCAGCTATCCAGGACCCGTGATCTTGGTCTCCATTCAGGTAAATAATCTCCATCTTTACAATCAATTGCACTAGTCTGCATCTTGCTGCTGTAGTCTCCAGTCAATTTAGTCTTGAGCCACTGCTAATTACTGTTTAAGCTTCTACAGTTTCGTTTCTTCCTTTAAAATTGATTTTAGCAATTTTGTAAATGTATAGTATTAAATTATATATACGATTGGACCTTATGCCGCTGATATTTTGGAGATTGATGTTGATTATCGGACCCTTGCTTTGTTGAAGTGTTTATGTTTGTTGGAATTGGAAAATGGAAGCATAAAAGACTTATGCTGAACAATGTTTGTGTTCTTCCTGCTTCAGTGTCCAAATCCTGATTTCAATGAACCAGAGCGTAGATGGAGGATGATACAAAGGTCCCTTGTAGAAGCCATAGCTGATTTGCTTTCTGCAGAAGGCAAGGTACCGATTTTCTGAGAGCTATGGGGAGGGTTATTTATTTATGATGCATTGAGTAACTGTATAATCCAAAAGATTTGGGATATAGAACAGATCATAGTTACCAGGAATGCTTCCCGGGTCGTTTGTCCTGGAACGCGGGTCACTAATTTTTACACAAATTTAGTCTAGTTTTGCTTTCGGAACACTTGTTCCCGGAATGTGGGTCGCATGCGTATGTAGTGTTTCTGGTAACTATGGAACAGATTGTTGATTAAGATGTGAAAGATCTGACTACAAATTTGAACAACAATGAACACAACCAAAACCCCTTTTTTTTTTGTGTAGTTCTGAAGCTGAGACCTGATAGAATAGATGAATTGATTAGCCCTTCTGCTGTTTTTTTTTTTTTTTGGTTGCGGATTACAGGTATTTCTTCAATCAGACATAGAAGAGGTTGCCTTGAGAATGAAGAGGCAGTTTTTGGAAGACGGGAAGGGAAAACTTGCCATTTTGCAAGATGATATTAGTGATGATGATGATGCACTCACCTCTGCAGGATGGCTGAAAGAGAACCCTTTTGGGGTTCGATCCGATTGGGAATCCCATGTTATTGCGCGTGGAGCTCCCATGTATAGGCTGATGCTGATCAAAAGATAAACCACTGTTGATGGAAAGTTGTTATACCTCATAGCACCATAGGTAACAATTGTGGGTTCAATCCTTGTTTGACAGCCTTATCCAACAGCTACTGCTAGGTTGAATGAGGGCAATTAGGGTAGTGAAGACGACAATGTCAAGGGTGAAACCCTAGCTTTAGGTTCTTCTCTTTTTTCTTTTCTTACACATGTGAGAGTCCGCCAAAATCAACATCTTCATACACTGTTGCGTGGGGAAAGAGTATCTACATATTCTAGATCCCATTAGACCTCGTGTTTGTGGTACATTCTAGGTTACATTGTTGTTGTAAGGGAGAATCTGAAATCACTACGTCCCAACTGGTGAGGACGCTAATAATGCAATGATTGGGACAGAGATTATGATGATTCGAGGTTGCTACATAAGGTGACCATTGTGGAGTAAGGAGGGAAACGCTTGACCATTGACATGTCAGTGAAGAGCTGATTGAAATGAACTAAACAAGGGGAAGGACAGATGAAACATAACGGGCAGGACCAGTACCGTAGCTGAAGGTAAGAGTTCATCTTGATGAGCATTTCGCTGCCATGTCAAACATCAAACCTTTGGCTCCCAACTCCAAACATTATCTATCACCTTCTTTAAGGGTCTGTGTCCTGATGGTTGTACAGCATTAAACATTAACATATTCACTACTTGCCTTTGCCTCTTGGAACATATTGATGTTGGATTCTCGCTTAGGGGTAGAAACTAAAAACCTTCCCTACCCTAATGTTGTTACTTGCCCAAGCAGTCATCTGGTGCTTTTGTCAATGTTGTTTGTAAAATTGGGGACAATGCAAAGGATAGATGTAGTTTGAAATTTGAATACAGGCAAATATAGTGTTATTATCCACCATCATTGTCTACAATTGTAGATTGGCTACATGGTGTTTTGTGTCTATTATCTTGGCATGAGTCGAATTAACACTTTTGTATATTAGTCAATACAACAACAGCAAAACTAGAATTGAACATGTCGAAACCGGAGCAACTAACGTGGAAACTTTTTCATTGAAAGAACATGGGGTAAACAAACATGAAGAACAAAAGAAGCAACTGTAATCACTTTCATATAACCACATAAACAATAACTAACAAACAGCAAGAACAAAAGAAGAAACAAACACAAACAGCAACCATGACAATCGCTTTTATATAGACATAATAGACTCGGTTTTGGATACATTAAGTATTTACATACGAAAAAGATCTTCAATCTAAAAAAAATCAATCCAATCTGATATAACCATGTACCCAATTGCGAAACTACTCATCCCTCTGTTCTCATTCCTTAATACATTTCATAGGCACCTCACAAACATAAAATTTGCATGTATATACGAAACGAGGAAAAAGAAAGAGAAACTATTGGGATCAGATTTGGCCTTTAGTTCAAGAAGTCGATAGATGTTTCAACAGAGCATCTGCAGATTCCTTTGCAAAATGCTTCTGCCTGAGCTTCACATAGGGATATCCCATAAACGAGAGAAAATGTGCAGGCTTTGAAAACGAAACGATTTCATACCACACTTGATTCTTCTCATCCAGCTCCACTGAGAATCGCTCTTCCCCGGCCTGAACTCAGAAAAAGAAGCGGACCGAAGAAATGGCTAATTTTTTGAATGCGAGTATCGGCAAATGGTGAAAGAATGCAAATTCTATTATGGCACCGTCTCACATAAACTTACCGTAAGATGTGACCCCTTGCAGGGTTACCTTTTTAATATTTTGCCGACTAATAAGTGATATTAGATTGATGTTTTGATATGAGTGAGACTAATAATTTGTCAAACGATGACTTTGCCTCTATGTTCATAAAAGGTCACCGCAAAATTATATGTCTTATTATAAATTTATGGTGAGACGGTATCACGTAAGACTTATTGGTGAAAGAAGACATACCAGTAAGTGACCTTGAAGAGTGCCACTACCAAAGCTGAAAGAGGCGTTCCCCTTCCTCTGACTACTCTTGTCCTCGTTAACATATGCTATTTGAAGGGGCATCATCAACCACGGGAGGAACTCGTTGACACAAACACAAAACTTCGTCCCGGGTTTCACAGGAGTTGTGGGCTCCACAAATGTCCACTTCATCTGGAAATGCCTGTGCACGAATCGCTCCGATCATTAGGGTTTCCTATGCTACAAACCAACACAACAACTTCTTCCAGTCCCGGTCCAGCTTTTGCGAGGTCTGGACAAATCCAGAAGTAGGCAACCTTATTGCCTCTACGACTATAACTGTTTGTGGAGACACTAACTCCAGAAGACCCACGAGGAAACACAACTCTCAAAACATTTTGCTGTTGAAAATCTTTTGGAGAAATAGAATTACCAAGAAACATAAGCAACGTGGCGTAGATGATAGTGATATAAGTATAACTACCTCCAATTCTGAAGTGCATCCTTTCCTTTTTGGTACGTATCCAATCCAGAACCAATTGGGACACGAGCATGGTTAAGCACGAAACCCTCCTCCAAGAGCTCCTTATCTTTCTCGAGAGAAGAAACTGGTTGCGATGTAGCCCCTTGATGTTTACTATCATAATTGAACGAACCACTCCTACAACATTTTTTGGCAATCGAGAAATTTTAGTTGAAGCAAAAAGACAGAACAAAAGAACAATGATATAACTTTTATAAGCCACCGAGTCTCATTCGCATTCAGTGTTATCAATAATGTTTCACTCATAATTCATAAACAAGTTTCTTCACGGGGATGATGCAAGTAGGATGTATAGTCCAACTTATGTTAATGCAGATCAGTGTAGGTTGGTACTGTCCATACTTCGGTACATTTTGAATGGGGACGTATAAGTAGAATTGTAGAATATATCGATACAGGACGTGGTTTTGAAGACTTGGAAACATTTGTATAAAACTTAAATATGGTGCAATCGATCATTCACTACAAGGGTCAGGATTTACTTCTCCAGGCAAGCTTTTTGATCTTTAGGAGACGGGCGATTCCAACATAGGAAAACCATTTTCCAACAGTCCTACCAAGAGTAAACACCATTTTTTAGACTCTGGAATTGGCAAAATATCCATTTATATACTAACATAAATAACGAAGAAAGAAACTTAAAATGGGACCAAAACAAATGGAAATCCCTCTATCCACTCACTTAGAACATAAACGACACAAAAGAAACTTTTGGAGTATGAGAACGTAAATTTCATCATGTTCCATTGCAGCTTCGATCATTCCAATTGAGTAAATACTATCGAGGGATAAATCAATTGATTGAACTATCGGTGGGTTATGGTTATTTGGGAAGACGATAAACTGATTGATTTACATGGTATCTGGCCTATCAAAAACCCACCCAAATAAAAACAAACGAAAGAAAGGGGGAAGCCAAAACAAGCACAGATAGATAAGCATATATTACCATCATCCCAAGTCTCCTACTCATACCCTCTCCTGCTCTATATCCAAGCACTTATCCAATTCCAAAAACCCTCATAATTTCCACTAGTGTCGGAAAAAAATTCAGGTCCGGGTCAAATTCAGGTCAGCCAAATCGGTCAAATGTCAAAATTTAGACGAGATATTGATGACCGTTACCCAGCTTCTATCAGGTCAGAAAATTTGGACAGACGTAAATTCGGGTAATAATCAGGTTCAAACAATGGAAATATGAGAAACATTGTGTCCGAATTTTCAGTCATTCAGTCAATATTAAAATTGGTACGAAAAATCTAATGACCAAACTTGGTTTTTTTCCGGGTCCGACAAATCAGGTATTCGAGTGGGACGAAATTTCGATTTTCCACTGTTCCTAAAAATTACAATCAAATTCACACCCTTCCATTAGAACCCTTTACTATGATGGATGTAACCAATGAGCACAGAAATTCAGATCATCACCATTCATACACAAAACTCAAGTCTTCATTTCAATGTTCAACACCCAAAAACAGTACAAAGTTCAAAAGTAACACACGCAAATTCAGCAGCAACAAAACAAGTACATTTCAGCACCCAATTGTGCAAATGCATCACAGAATTAGGGCAACATAATCAATTCTGAGTGGAAGTTTTCATGGCAACATCCAAATTTCAAGTTACCCTTCTGATTTCCCAGCAAGAAACAATTTAGCAACACTTCAACTGCAATTATTAACGAAGAAATTAAACAGAATGTTACACAGAAACCTAGCTTGGATATGCAATTACTAGCGAGGGAGGATGAAAATTTGGATTAATCAGCCATTATTAACGAAGAAATTTACCCAATGAAGCACCGAAGAGCACAGAAAAAAAGAATCGAAGAATGGGAGATTAAGAGGGCAGAGGGAATTACTTACCAGAGAAACAAATTAAGGAATTCTTGTGTTGTCTGCCTGAGATTGAGACAGTGATGAGGTGTGAATGTGTGATATGAGGTAATGAGGGTCACTAGGTGAGGCCTCGAGGGAGAGATGAACAGTCGTGATCCATGTTTTTGAATTATTAACGGGGGTCCATTTTTTCACATCACTCATAATTTTTATTTTTTGGAATTTTATTTCATTTGTTTTACAACAGTAGGAACTCATTTCTACTTTTCACATTACAATATTTATTTGTGAAATCTATTTATCTTAATTATATACTCATTTATTATATTTATATTTTTTAAGTTTTGTTTAATAATTAGTAATGATAAATATTTAAAAATATATAGTTTTTATTTTTGAAAATATGATCGATTTTAAAAATGATATGTAATATAAAATTAAAAATGATGCAATCATTTATAATAGTACTCACGTTTACATAAAATTAAAAACATGTTAATTAAAAATCGATTTCCAGCAGAAAAAAAGATCTCCAAAATCCACAATCTCAAATTTCCAGTAGAAAAAACATATGATCCTTTGTTTTTGTTTTTTTTTTTCTTTGAATGGGCTCTCCTTGTACAAATTTCCAGCAGCCAAAAAAAAAATAAAAGACAAAAAGGTTGATGGTACAGGAACGTAGCAGTGTTCCACCATTCACAATCTCAAGTTTTCATTCCTTGTTGTACCAAAACTTAGGAATGGTACACATGTTCCCCTCCCCTCCATTAACCCTCTCATATTGGGGGTTGATGAAAAGGAGGTTAATGGAAGGGAATGGAGGTTAATGGTTCCCCTCTCCTCTCCTCCCCTCCCCTCCCCTCCCCTCCCCTCCTATTTTTTTTGCCAAACAAGATGAAAAAGGATTAATTAATATATTTCTCTTCCCTTCCCTTCCCTTCCCTTCCCCTCCCATCTCATAACCTTAATACTAGCACTGGCAAAATTTCGTCCGACCCAAATTACCTGAATTGTCCAACTCGGAAAAATCGGGTCTAGACATAGATTTTTCGTCCGAATTTTGATATTGACCGAATATTCGGACATAAAATTTCTCTTTTTTCTATTGTCCGAACCTGATTTTTGTTTCGTCCGAATTGTCCGACCCGAAATAAGGCCAGGTCTGGACATGAATTTCTCGTCCGAATTTATCCGACCCAAATTTACCCGGACACTTACTACAAACATAGGGGAAGAGACTGAGTCGCGTTTGGTAAAAATGGCTGACAAAGGGGATAAAACTTTCTTTGGATTATTTGATTTTAAAATCCCCAATTTGGGTCTTGTTTATTAGAATATCCCAAACTTTGGGGTTTGATATTTATTAGCATCCCAACACTTATATAACATCAATTAAGGCCCTGTTTGGCAACCAGCTGGTAGTTGTTAGCTTGTAGCTGTTAGCTGATAGCTTTTTGAATTAACTGTTTGACTTTAGTTGTTTGGGTTAACTGATTGTTAGAAAAGTGTTTGATAAAGTAGTTTTTTATGAAAAACTACAGCTTCATCAAAGAGCTTTTTGAAAACTACCTTTTTGGGTCCAAAAAATTAATATAAAAAGTTACTTACCAAACACCTCAAGTAGCTTTTTAACATTGGTCAAAAAGCTAAAAGCTATCCAAAAAGCTAAAAGTTACCCAAAAAATTGGGTAGCCAAATACCCGCTAAATTCATATTTTTCTACAATGTAGTGGTTGTTTTTTTGACAAAGACACACTTTCATTCTATAAGTCACCTCAAAAAATATTGTTATATCATAGAAAATCCTGAGCTTAATTGATGTTAAATTGGTGTTGGGCTACTGCCAAATACAACCTCTCAAAGTTTGAGATATTCATGTTAAATCTAAAGTTCGGGATATTCTGATAAACAAACCCCAAAGTTCGAGATTTTAAAACCTAATAATCCATTTTCTTTCGGGAGTTTTCATGGGAAGCATTTTCCCAACAAATATTTTCCTCGCCCACCGAAAATTTTGCCTAAGAATTATGTGACAAATTGTGTGCCCTCAGTAAAAAAAAAAATCAAAGTCAAAATATATTTAAGACTTTGTTCTTTTATACTGTGTGGTGCGGTGCAGTACCACAATTCACTATACGACTCAATATTCTTTCACATTTTACCACAATCATTACTTATATATTTCCTCACTTTTCTCTCTTCTTACTTTGTCCTCTACTTTTCACATTTTCTCTCTTCACTTTTTAGGCTCGATTTTTCAGCCTAAATCTCGCCATTTCACTTGGGATTTGAGTTCGTTTCTTCCTTTAGGGTGTGTTTGGTTGGAAGGAAAATGGAAATCATTTTCCAGTAGAAATCATTTTTCAAGGAAAATGGTTTTCTATGTCAAATTTTCCTTGTTTGGTAGAAGATAAATAGTTTTTCGGAAAATGACCATATATGTCGCCGTAAGTAGCGATATATGTTACAAATAAAAATACTTGGAGCTCAATATTCATATTTGAGCTTTTTTTAATCATTTCTATCGTATTGTGAAGTTTCGAAACAAATCGATGAAATTGAATTTTGCTCTAACATTTCAGTCATATTTAACAGCAAAAAAATGTCGACAAAAGTGGCGATATATGTTACAAATGAAAATATTGCAAAAAAATGTCGTTACCCCTGAGGGTAGCGCTCGTGACCGATTTTGGAGAATCTGAAGATTTCCCTGCCCAGAAAGGTAGCGGCTGTGACGTTCCCTGGTAGCGCCCGCTACCCCGGCGAAGAATTGAAAATCTCGAAGGGAAATCGCCTCGTCATGGGCGTGACGTCTGAGGTAGCGCCCGTGACGACCCTGCCTTCCGGAAAAAATGAAGTCAAAACGACTGTGTCTCATGTTATTTTCTCCCTTATATATTTGTATTCTCTCCCTAATTAAACCTAACAACTTTTATCACATTTATTCCTCCCTTTTTGTAGTTCTTAGTCCATAGCACTACTCCCTAGATAGATTTCCTTTCTCTCTTCTTCAAAGACATAATTACTTATTTTGGAGTTTAATGAAAGCAAGAGGTTATTATTGAAGGTTTTATATTCAAGCACGTTGGAATCTTTCTTTTTATATTATTATCATCGTAGTTCATCATTTGGGTAATACTCTTTACTCTCTTTTAATGTTTATTTAGTTAACCCTTAGTTGTTGTTAACCTTTATTTTCTTGCTTTTATGTTCTTGGTTGTTAGTTAATGCTTGCTTAAGTGTTTAATCTTGTGTTTATCCTTGTTCCTCCCTATTCCTTTTCTTTTTTAGTATCATGTCTAGGGTTCACGAGTTATGCTTGATAGTTTTAGTGAATGTTAGGATGATTAATGACTAATTTCCTGGTGGCTTAGGGGAAGGTTTTATCCTCCAATGAGATCTCTTTTCTAAGGTTTGGTTTAGTTAGGACATTATGCCTTGTTTTATGAGGTTTTTCATTTAATGACTCTCTAGGCTATGGGGTTTAGTTAGAGGCGGGAGTCCGCTAAACCCATTTAAATATGGTCTTTAGGGTAGTTAAATGGAATACTTGAACAACTCCTCATTCATTTAGGGGACGAGTTCGGGTAGAGTGAATTGCATCTTGAGCCCTTGGGGTGAGTCCTTATTCTCTTAGTGGACAAGCTTTGAGGGCCAATCCGGAATAGCCTTGTGAGAGGCCCCAGATTGGCTTTATCTATGCAATAACCTAACCTCTATCTATGCCTAGTGTCCTTACCGAGACTACATCGTGTTAGACTGACCATTAGGTGGTGAAAACCGACCCTCGAGCCTCCCTTCTCCTTGATTAAGTTCTTGTTTTTAATCCATCTTATTTGCCTATTTTGTTTAGTTTATTTCCAAGTTATCATATCCCCATTTCATTTCTTTTCACCTCAAATTAGACCTCGTAGTGAAAGATTCAACATAAAAGGCCCCTTGCTCCCTGTGGAAAACGATATTAACCCCGACTGTGCTATAGCCTAACAAAATGGCGTCGTTGTCGGGGAGCAAGCGCCCCTTTTAGTCCTTTTAGACACTACGTGAGTTTAGTTTACGTGACCCCTTCCCTTGCTGAATCAAGTCTAGACTCCCTAAGGTTACTTACGTTTGTTTCTTATTCAAGTGCATGCGCAAGAGAGATCAAGTACCAGTTGTACTGCTTGATCCTGAGATAGAAGCTATTGCTCGAAGGAACAACGCTAGCGCTCGTAGGCGATGGAGACAGCACGTCGCGATAGCGGAACCTCCTCTAGAACCCCGTACGCTCCTCTCCTTTTCATCACCCTTAGCGGCGACGAGAGGGTTTCCCATCATTCTACTCCCCCTCTAGAAGAGGAGACAGTCTTCTAAGTCAAGCCCAACTTCCTCAGTTTGATCAAACAGTCACAATTTTTTGGGCTCGATTCGGAGAACCCCATCCGACACATCTCGAACTTCATCGAACAATGCAGAATGATCAAGAGATGGTCGAGGTTAGCGATGAGTACATTCGCCTCAAGTTTTTCCCATTCTCTCTCTTCGGGAAAACAAGAGGTTGACTCACAATTGCAACTGGAATACCTTGAGAGGCTTTAAGCCAAGGGTTCTTTTTTATTTCCTCCCATGGAGACGACCCGAATTCGAACCAAGATCGTCGATTTCAAGCAACAATCGAGAGAGTCCCTCTTCGAGGCATGGGAGCGCTTCAAAGGATTTCATAGAGCTTGTCCACATCACAACCTCTCAACTCACCTCATTCTGCACACATAGCTTTACTATAAAAGAACATAGCCTTACTATGGTTGTTGCCAACCATCATAGTATGGTTATTGCAGACAATTATGAGTTATGGATCCTAAGAGATAACTTATGAAGCAAATGGACCATAAAGTTACAAGCAAGTCTACGATCTTCCTATTTGTGAGAAATATCAATTTTAATTCTTTTTATTATTTTTGTTGGATACAATATATATGAAATTTGTCTATAAACCACTCAAAATATGAAACAAAAGCTTTAAAAAAAAGGAAAATTCCAAATGGTAGGCACCAAACATTGAGTATTCCAGGTTGTCAAACACTTTTTTTTTTACATATTCCAAATGGTAGGCTTAATAACAAAAAAATTCCATTTTGTAGGCCTTGTTTGAAACTGTCCGTTAAGTATAAAAAATGAAAGAAAAGAAGATGAAGTTTTGGCTCCATCTCCTCTCCAACCTGCTTGCTACAGTCGTATCCTTTGTCAAAAAGTGGACAAATTCCGACCAATTCCGACCAATTCTTGGGTTTAATGGCAAGAATTCTCGTTCTAGCTTGCTTCAACACATACTGAGTGAGACCCAGATTATTAAATCTCTTGCATCTGTCAATCAATTTCACAAAAATCAAACCTAAAAATCTGCAGATCAGAAAGAAAAACAGGGGATGAAAGAGAGAAAACAAAAAACAGAGACATACACCAACAAGGCATTGATGAAATCAGCCGGGCAAGAAGCTGAAGAACATAGCTTCGTCAGAATGCACATGACGAGATCATCTGGTAAATTTTCAAATGGGTCTGAATTTTTATGGTAATCGGCACTTAATCTCGCCCTTTTTCGATTATTCACCATGGATTCTGTTTTGATGTTTTTCAGGGGAGTTTTTGAATCAGATGGAGAACAACAATTGAGGGTTTGTTTTCAGAGGAGCATTTAGAGATTCGAATTGGGTTTGTTTTGATTGTGATTTGTGATTATGGGTGGATTATACAACTTTGGTCGGAAGCGGCCCACTTTTTGACAAAGAATGCGATCGCAGCAAGCAGGTTGGGGAGGGGATGGAGCCAATACTTTTTCTTTTTTTCTTTTTTTGATACTTAACGGAAAGTTTCAAACAAGGTTTATAAATTTTTTTTTTTGTTATTAAGCCTACCATTTGGAATATGTAAAAAAGTATTGACAACTTGGAATGTCCAATATTTTGTGCCTACCATTTGAATTTTCCTTAGAAAAATTAAATTGATATTTCTCACAAATTGAAACCTCATAGTCATAATCTTGCTAGGAACTTTATGGTTTATTTCAACGGCGGATCCAAACATAGGAGTTAGGGGTGTCCATTTGATAATAACTAACATTACATATATTTGAAAGAGAATATATCATATTGTTCCCAATATATAATAGATTATTTGATCTCTTTTTTATAGATAGTGGGGCTATTGTATTAAATTGAACACTCTTACTAATATTTTACGTCTTTTTTTAGGATGTTCACTCAACATAAATATAAACTATCCTCTTAAATTATAATAAAATATTTAATTATTTTTCTGAATTTGGGCTGTCCATGGACACCCCTCAGCCTAATACAAATCCACCTCTGGTTCATTTGCTTCATAGACCATCCATTGGAGTCAATAACCCAACAATCATAGTGGTCATGATCAGTCCACAGATTGAGTAGACATATTGTTAACCAAATTTTTCAATGGGACCCAATCAACATGGGCCAAGAAAAGTCCATTCCTTTTGTCCATAACTAGAATCGTTGGTAAAATGTCTTGCATATCCTTATCAGTTTGTCATATAAATACTCCCATTAATATTCATGTTTTGGCCAATCATGTTACCACATCATTACAATATCTTGAACTCACACGTCTTTTTCATTTATAATGAAATCATCTCAGTATCTCACTCACATCCCTCAATCTCGAAACACTCGTTTTCCTTAGTATTTGATAATTATCCTAGATCATCGTGCTAATTTGAGCATCGCAGTGACGTTCCTTAGATCAAACACGCAAGGTGTGCCTTGTTTGAAGATCGAGAGTGTTGTGTGAATCTAATTTTGCATCAGAAGCATGACAATCTGCTCTCAGACTCCTTTCCATGTTCTGATTTATATTGGAACAATATAGATCTACCTCCATATAAGCATTCCTTTTATAGTCATTGTCGACCAAAGTTAGGGAGATAGTAGGGCGGGGAATCCTTGTAACTGTCAAGGCCTTGCCCCACTCTGGGTAAAAATCGTCGCTTCCAATGAGGATAGAGATGGTGATGAGGCGAAGAATTAAATCCTGTGCGAGGATGGGGACAAAGATTTCTTAAAAATATATAAATACTTTTCCTACATTAAATTTATATGTATAATTTCAGTCAAGTTGTAGTTTTAGTTAAAGTGTATATAAATAATTTATTCTCTATAACAATAATTCTTCATTTTCACTCCATAATTGTATTAGTTTTGGTTTTAATTTCATTCCCGCTGGGGCCCCGCTAGGTTTGGCTACTCGATGGGGATGTGGATGTGAATGACGAAAGATCCCCGCAACAGGTAATAGGGTGGGGATGGGGTGGGATGGGGACGGGGAATATACCCCGCACCTGCCTTGCCCGTTGCAATCCCTAGCTAAAGTTTTGACAAATTCATCTCGAAGTGTGTCTTCTCTTAACTACACATCCTTATTCGCATTTTCTTGCACAACAGCCGCTTTCTCGAGGGCTGATTTCGTTTCTCTAACCGCAACATAATACTCCCGTTTCCACTCCTCTGTTTCCTCTTGAACGGATCAGAGCGAGCTTGTCCATGTGCGTGAATCTAACTTCTCATCATCTATGTTATCTTTCTAACTCACGTCATCTTAATTTTTTCAAGTTCACAATCCAATGCCAATTGGAAAAATAAAAAAAGGCACTACTCATTGGTGTAAAATATTGACATTGTTATGAAACAATAATAGATGAACGGAATACAGAGAGAATAATAGAGAAGTACAATAGAGACATAGAGAGATTGAGAGAGGAGAATATGAGCAATCTTTTATTCATAACCCACAAGGGGTATTTATACTAATTACATAGTGAGATCACATGAGAAAAATCCTCCTAAACCCTAACCACCTAAGAGATATTAATGGACATTCACAAATAAATATATTATTTTATAACACTTCCCCTTGAATGTCCATTGTTCTAAAGAATATGTCTCGTTAAAACCTTACTAGGAAAATCCAATGGGACAAAGCCTAGTTAAGGAAGAAGAGTACATAATTCTTTAATGCGCCCACATATGTTGCCCCATTAAAAACCTTTTTAAGGAAAACCCAGTGGGACAAAACCTCAGATAAGGGAAAAAGAGTACAATGCGCATTAACTCCCCCTGATGAGAACATCAATTAAGATCTCTGAGTTGATGTAATTCAACTACATGACTGACTTGATACATGAATCAACTTAATTCTCACTGAAACGAATTTTCTTAGCATGCACATAATTAGTATGTGATCAAGTGTCATATGATTTAGGTAAATATCCATAGCTAATCAAACCAACTTTGAACTGATGAGGATAATAAATACCTACATCGCTAGTACCTTCGAGGCACCGAAATAGGTTAGATCATGTATGATTAGCAAGATATGTTAATGCTTCAATATCATTTAAATACGGTACTTCAAGACCCAAATACAGTACATTAGGACTCAAATACGGTACTTCAGGATCGCTAAATTTCTCATCATCTTTTCGAGATCGAAAGGGGGTTTGTTATCATATCAAATGACTGTACCCCTACTAGGGTACTTAAAAGGGAGTGATTTGCTCATGCAACATTATCTTAGCACTTTGCTACATAAATTAATTTATGCATGTAAGATCATTCTCAAAATGTGCAACTTGTAAACCAAGGCAATAACATATTTTACCAAAATCTTTCATTCCAAATACGCTTATAAAGCAATCCACAACTTTTGAGGCTCTTCGAGAGTCCAAACCATCCATAACATTTACACACAATTAGGATCCGGATCATTTAATCATTTCATTTGATTATGCAATATGCGTCCATATTGCTTTAATCACATAAATGTCTATCAACTAAATAACCAATATTCTCGAGAGTTTTAATTTGTGCTTCCGGCACTTTGAACCCTTCAAGAGTTCTATATAAACAACATTATCAAATTTTTCATAAGCTATAACGATATTATAAGATGCATACTTAGCTTTTCACGTACTGCCAAATTTAAGGTATTGTGATGCAGTGACATGGACTACATAGAAGTATATTCCTTCATAGTTGATACCAAGTCTTTGTGAAAGCACTTATGCAACAAGTCGCATCTTGTGCCTTATATCTTATAATCTCCCTTTCTCATTCTTTTTCACACAAAGACTTAACCGTATCCAACAATTTTTTACACCAGTTTGGTGTATGGACAATAGGTCCTGATATTTCCGATTTTACAAGCAAATCTAATTCTTAAATGTGTTTTTCCACTTGGCCAATCTCATCTTTGTCTGTGTTCATTAACAGACGTAAACTCATGATCCTCATGATTACTCATAGTAGTGAGCGTTATATTTTATAATAAAATGTTATATCGACGTCGACTTCATTTCGGTTCCACCTTATCCAATTCATGACATAATTAATTGAGATATCATCATATTCGCGAATTTCAGGTGTCTGAGCGTATGGTGC
Source organism: Portulaca oleracea (assembly GCA_029582165.1). Taxonomy (NCBI): domain Eukaryota; kingdom Viridiplantae; phylum Streptophyta; class Magnoliopsida; order Caryophyllales; family Portulacaceae; genus Portulaca; species Portulaca oleracea. Next base: position 10,076,799 of record CM055872.1, on the reverse strand, counting down.
AACTTCCACATTTGTCATGTTTGAGGACTCTTCTGGAGTCAAAATTTCCTCATTTCGGTTATCATTAATTATTCGCTCCTTTTTCCTTTTTTGAGGACTATTGTCTTTGGAACCGACTGGTTTACCACGCTTCATACTTGGCCGAGACTCATTAACAATTCAATTTGTCCTATTGGGACATCAATTCTTACAGGAGCATTAGTAGTCGGGATATAGGATCTAATAACTCTTTGTGGGTAAGTAGAATATCTGGCAATAGATTCGCTCAAGTTTCCAGACGAATTATATTTGAACTTCCAATTCACATTACATTTTATGAGGATCATAATAATTCGTTCCATTTCCTTGTCCAACGACTTGATTTCTCCCCCTAATGTTGGGAAAATTGTGTCATCATAATCGACAAACTGTGCCATAAGTATATCTCCAATGAATGATTCTATTATATTTAAGTATGGATATACCCAACATATATTCCTAATTCCTTCGGGGTCCCATCTTAATGACATTGCACATGCTCAAATTCATAGGTGAGAGATTTTTTTGGCTCATGGCCAGAAACCATTGTAGGGGAGAAATAAACATTCATGATAACCTCTTGGCCTTATTTGAATCAATGTTGGTGCATGTAACATGACATGTCCCTGAACAGTTGTAGTAAGCTCCACTCTCAAAAGTAATAGGTTTGCCATTTATTATATATTCAACATCTCATATATTAATGATTCTACAAGATCATTTTACATATGAACATTTTACATAGGATGCTTAACATGTATGTTCATTGGCATAAAACTATCAAAAGTCTTCACCATCACTATCAAGACGAATCTTCTTGATTGATAATTTGAAATGTGCTCGTAAATCAATTGAGCAAACAATCTTACAAGCGCCAGGTTGCAAATTGATAGTAAACATACAAGTGACTATCTCACTGATGCCTCTAGTAAAGTCATACTATATTCAAATAGTTTACATATGGGTCTACAGGACCAACACAAATATCACTTGTACGCAATTCGGGAATATAATGGATTCGATCCCTATCATTGCTAATGATGGTGTTATAATTACTTTTCTTTGATAGAGAGAGCTAATTATAACTCATTTGATTAAGGATCTTCTGGCCCTTTAAAATATATCTATATGGGTTCTTCTTAAGAGGATTGATCCAACATACTCCTACTATGATAAAGTCTTCATCAATAGTAAACTTCTGGTTTACTGGAGTGTATACTTCACATTGGATTAATTGTTTAGAATAACCCATAAAATAAGGGTGATATCATTTTCAATACATATGTTGTTCAAAGCAATTTTCATAATATATGAATACTAGTTGTCTCAACATAGTATTCATTCCCACGAATATCTTTGAGACTTAATAAGTTCCTTTGAGACTAACTTGGTGGAGAGAAGTACTTGCACAATATGAAAGTTAGTTACACCAAGTAATATTATATGCGTTCTTCTGGAGCCTTTAATCAAAGTAGATTGTCATATATATAATGCTAATATTTGCTTCCCTCGTCAATGGACAAGAAGTACGTAATTTATTATCACTAAAAATGTGTGTTGTTTTAGTGTCTGTAGGACACGTATCTATCACCTTATTTATTCATATTCCAATCAAGTAAGTATCCATGAAATTCACTTCAAGATAAATAATATAATATCAATGCATATAAAACATATAGTGGAAGTGCTTTAATCACTTATTCATAAAAAGAAACTCCACTTCAGAAGCACATACATAACTCTTGAAAGTTAAATACTCCATAGTGAAAATGCATTAATCATGGATATCGATATCATTGATTACTTTTAAAACATGTCTATGAGAATAATGAAAAATCACATAAATACCATTAAATTCTCACAAAGACATATTCAATCTATATGCCCATATAGTATCACAATCAAATATCCAATACATACTATACTTTGTATTATGCTTAGGAAACAAAGTTCATGCATATTTGGTCAATCAATAACAATGCACTTTGTGATTAGGCATTACGAAACAAGCAGTCATGTTCATGATACTGGAAAATACTTAATCATTCAATATGATCAACCAATTTCAATAAATCATTGATATCATATAGTCTTAGACAGATGAGAACACACTAACTCGGATTCTGTTTGCATAACATTTACAATAAAGTGCATACATATCAAATCATATGAATATTCATGAAATAATAGAAACACATGAGGACTCATAATAATCCATAATTATGTAAATATCAACATGATAATATTTCCGTGAACCCAATAATCAATGCTATATTTGATCACCATGCATATAATAAATTTTCTAGCAAGGATGTCAAATTCATAATGTCTCGACCTAGTTTCCCCCAAATATATCTTCACGATCAAATCAAGTTCACAGTTAGCACTTAAGTTACCAAAGTTAGGAAAATTTAATAGTCTTGGACAGAGTTCAATGCCAATCAACAAAGTGATGTATTACCGGATCAAGAAAGGTTCTTGATTCCAATAATACATGAAACACGTGTAACCAAACAATAAAGAGGGGGTGGTTCACGAGATTAAGGAGGGAAGAAAGGGGTGGTTCTCATGAAAAGGGTTCTTTGCCGTGAGGGCTTTTGTGGTTTCAAGATTCAAGAAGGGTTGAATCTTGAACGGGAAGAGAGAGGGATGATTGATTATTGGAAGGGGAGTATGGAGGAGGGTGACGTGAGGTAGGAGGTATGGGAGAGAGAGGATGGACGTTGGTTTTGATGATGAGGGAGAGGGTATTAGTTTGTTGGAGGAGAGAGGGGGAGTTTGTTGGGAGGTTGTTATGGAGAGAGAGGGTTTTTTGGGAGGTTGTTATGGATAGAGAAAAGAAAGGAGGTGGTGTTTGTTGAGGAGGAGGAGGACGTTTTGTAAGGAGTGAAGGAGGTGGAAAGATGGCGTGTGGTTTGAGGGGATAGAAGATAGGGTTGGGTTGTGACTTAACTGTATTGACAGAAAGCTCACAATGCAATTACCTTAACTATATTGACAGAAAGGTAAGAACAGATAGAACTAGGTTTCTATCTTGAATCCACAAGATAGACAACCTAGGGCTAACTTGATCTAGACCGCAACCTAGGATCAAGCTCCTCCTAACCACTTGGTTGTCAGACCAAGATACAATAGAAGAAAAGGGTGAGAGTTTATCCAAACACTTGAGGGAAAGCTAAAAGCTTAAAGGGTTTCATATTTCTGAATTGATTGATTGAAACGATTACAAGCCTAGGCTATTTATACTATGAGAGTCCTAACTCCCATAAGATTCCTTGCTTGGCGTGCAAGCCAAGGATTACTAATCCTAGATGCTTAACTATTCCAATCTCCTCTTGGATTAGGATTCCTTATCCTAAGGGGAGATGGTTACAACTACCTTATCCTAATTAGAATTGGCTTTCCTAATCCGAGATGGATTAGTTACAAAATAAGTCATCCTAATCTAGAATTAGCTAAGCTTGGCGCCTAATCTAGCCTATCACACGTGAATTGCACACACACACTCCTATGATGCTCAAGTTTATAATTTACTTGGCATCTTACATTATTCTAGAAAAACTAATTAAAAGCTATAAATAATAAAATTACATCCAAACATCAAAATGTAAAATTCAAAGCTTGAAATCTTGAATTGATCTTGGACGTGTGACTTGGGCTTGGCGTGAAGCTTGGCTTATCTCTAGGATGTTTGGACATCCTCTTGAAATAAAGAACACACCATGTGAATGGGCCTTTGCAATTCAGCTTTATATATTCCATCTTGGCTCCACTTGGTGTAGTTGGACCAAATCTTCCTTGTTGGCCCTGTGTAGGATGAAGTCCTTTGGTGTAGACCCTATCAGTAGCTTGGTTCTTCACTTGGGCCTACTTGGTTGGGCCTAGGGGAATAAGTGCGAGCTGATTTCTATCATTCCCCCCTAGTTGAAAGAAGTTTGTCCTCAAACTTGTTGGCTCAAGTTCAAAGACTTCAAGTATCCCAACTAGAATCTTCACGTGGATCAGGACCTCCACTTGACCCATGGTTGTGCCAATGAACTCCACGTGAATCAGGACCTTCATGTGTACCTGGAGACTGTGAAAGAATCGATCTTTCTCACTTTTGCTATGCATGAATGTGTCTAGAACACACTTGCTGATGAAGGACTTCAGAACCTGGTTCATAAGTCTCATAATATTAGAAAGGACATAGATTAGGTCACAAGGTGTGACTAACCATACAGGGAAATTTCTTGGGATTTCAGCAGCAGTAATCCCTAATTGAATCTGAACCCGGTTGTTTTCCTTCTTCCTTGCAATCACGACGGCACTTGACTTAATATTCTTCTTCGCAACGACACCCTTGGCGTGACCAGCAGTAGAATTTCAAACCCGTAGATCAGTATTAGGGTTCACGTGACCCTTTGCAGCATAGGTTTCACGTTGAGTTGGCCATGGTGAGCTCTCCTGACAGACGACCATATGGAGCTTCTTTTCAGGGTTTGCGTGGCCAAGACTTGATGGAACGACTTCCTTTTGTTCACTAAACTCAGGATGTTTAGTGATCATGAAAGATATGATCTTTGAGCCATTCCTTGGTGTCGTTGGTGATGTCTTTAGGGGAGCTAACGTGACCCTCTTGCTTTTCACCATCAAGGTGTATGTGTTAGCTCTTCCATCATGTGTAATGCTCCTGTCAAATAACCATGGTCTTCCAAGCAGAATATGACAGGCTTCCATAGGTAGTACATCACACCAGATTGAATCTTGATAAGACTTTCCAATAGAAAAGCTTACCAAACAGCGGTGAGTTACCTTTAAGCCTTTACCCTGGTTGATCCATTGGACTGTGTATGGCGTGGGTGTAGGCTTGTAGGTAGCTGTAGATTGTTCACCATAGTAGTTGAAACTGCATTAGTACAGCTTCCACCATTGACGATTAGAGAACAAACTTTCCCTTTCACAGTACAGCGGGAGTGAAAGATAGCTTCCCGTTGCTGCAGATCTTCAGGAACTGGAGAACTATTCAGTATTCTCCTTACAACCAACATCTCTCCTTGATCTGGTTCTTCCATGACCTCTTCTTCATATTCGTTGTGACAGGCGTGGGTTTCCTCTTCTACATCCGTCGGTTCGGGTTCAAACAGAGCGTTCTGAAATTCTAACAATGTGATTGCCCTTTTGTTTGGACACTCCGAAGCAATATGACCGAGCCCTTGACACCTAAAACACCTCTTTTTATCCGTGGGTGGAGCTAGAACGGATTTAGGGGCGATTTGAGGGGTAGGATTGGGCGTTTTTGTGGCGGACGGATATGAGTGAGTTTGACTTTTTTGTGGGGTGTAAGCTTGAGGCGTGTAGGGAGTTCTTTGGGAACTAGGGTTCCTGTTTGGCGTCTCCTTGCCTCTTCTTTTCTTTTGCCGTTCCACTTTGTTAGCCAAAGTACTCAATTCATCAAGAGTTTCATAAGGTTGAAATTCCACCATATACCTTATGTTTTCGTTTAAGCCAGCAAGATACCTCACAAGAGTTTGAGGTTCATCTTCTTGCAGATCACACCACCAGAGTAGGTTTTCGAATTCTTTAGTATATTCTTCAACGGATTTAGATCCCTGGGATAGCTGCTGTAGACGAAAGTAGTTGTCTTTGAAGTAACTTGCAGGAAGAAACTTTGAATGAAGTTTCTTTTTCATCTTCTCCCAAGAATGAATCTTTTCTTTCCCGACATGCTGTCTCTTCTTCTGTAGATTAGTCCACCAAATACTAGCATGCTTTCGAAGTTTAAGAGCAATATACTTGACTTTCTTATCATCAGTGACATCTTTCAAATCAAAGACTCGTTTGACAGTTTGAATCCAATCAAGAAAGATTTCAGGATCAAGATTATCGTTGAATTCAGGGATGTCAATTTTGAAGTCGAGTCTTTCTTCACGTGGAGGGGGTCTAAGGCGACGTGACCTCCTGCTTGAGCCAGTAGAGTGCTCAGTTTCGCTGGGACTGCTGGGGACGGCTGCTTCTTCTTCTTGCCCTCGTAGTGTCCTGAATTGCAAATTCATGTATCGCTTCAGCTGATCAGAAAGATAAGCAATTCTTCCTTCAAGTTCTGCCTTTTCTTGCTTCCATTGCTCAGTAGGATATCCACCTTGACTGTTACTTCCTGACACCATGGGAGGGGTTGTGGAACGTCTAGAGTGACGTTGGGTAAGGAAGGGAATGTGTTTAGGCTGTTTGTGGAGTTTAGGGTTGCAGGTTGGTATTGAAGGTTTGAATGTTATGTGTTTGGATTGCAGGTTAACCCTGTGGATTGGCAGGTTAAGCTTTTGGATTAGAAGGTTACGTATTTGGTTTACACTCAACCTTAACCTAGAGCTCTGATACGACTTTTGATGTATTACCGGATCAAGAAAGGTTCTTGATTCAAATAATACATGAAACACGTGTAACCAAACAATAAAGAGGGGGTGGTTCACGAGATTAAGGAGGGAAAAGAGGGGTGGTTCTCGTGAAAAGGGTTCTATGTGGAGGTTATTTGCCGTGAGGGCTTTTGTGGTTTCAAGATTCAAGAAGGGTTGAATCTTGAACGGGAAGAGAGAGAGATGATTGATTATTGGAAGGGGAGTATGGAGGAGGGTGACGTGAGGTAGGAGGTATGGGAGATAGAGGAAGGACGTTGGTTTTGATGATGAGGGAGAGGTTATTAGTTTGTTGGAGGAGAAAGGGGGAGTTTGTTGGGAGGTTGTTATGGAGAGAGAGGGTTTGTTGGGAGGTTGTTATGGAGAGAGAAAAGAAGGGAGGTGGTGTTTGTTGAGGAGGTGGAGGACGTTTTGTAGGGAGTGAAGGAGGTGGAAAGATGGCGTGTGGTTTGAGGGGATAGGAGATAGGTTGAGTTGTGACTTAACTATATTGACAGAAAGCTCACAATGTAATTACCTTAACTATATTGACAGAAAAGTAAGAACGGATAGAACTAGGTTTCTATCTTGAATCCACAAGATAGACAACTTAGGGCTAACTTGATCTAGACCGCAACCTAGGATCAAGCTATTCCTAACCACTTGGTTGTCAGACCAAGATACAATAAAAGAAAAGGGTGAGAGTTTATCCAAACACTCGAGGGAAAGCTAAAAGCTTAAAGGGTTTCATATTTCTGAATTTATTGATTGAAACGATTACAAGCCTAGACTATTTATACTAGGAGAGTCCTAACTCCCCTAAGAATCCTTACTTGGCGTGCAAGCCAAGGATTACTAATTCTAGATGCTTAACTATTCCAATCTCCTCTTGGATTAGGATTCCTTATCCTAAGGGGAGATGGTTACAACTACCTTATCCTAATTAGAATTGGCTTTCCTAATTCGAGATGGATTAGTTACAAAATAAGTCATCCTAATCTAGAATAAGCTAAGCTTGGCGCCTAATCTAGCCTATCATACGTGAATTGCACACATACACTCCTATGATGCTCAAGTTTATAATTTACTTGGCATCTTACATTATTCTAGAAAAACTAATTAAAAGCTATAAATAATAAAATTACATCCAAACATCAAAATGTAAAATTCAAAGCTTGAAATCTTGAATTGATCTTGGACGTGTGACTTGGGCTTGGCGTGAAGCTTGGCTTATCTCTAGGATGTTTGGACATCCTCTTGAAATAAAGAACACACCATGTGAATGGGTCTTTGCAATTCAGCTTTATATATTCCATCTTGGCTCCACTTGGTGTAGTTGGACCAAATCTTCCTTGTTGGCCCTGTGTAGGATGAAGTCCTTTGGTGTAGGACCCTATCAGTAGCTTGGTTCTTCACTTGGGCCTAGGGGAATAAGTGTGGGCTGATTTCCATCAGAAAGGGGCTGAAGAATAATTAAAACACAACAATTGCTAAAGTCTTTGAACAATGCCAAGAGGGAGATCTAAGAAGTAATGACTTGAAATAACGTGCACAACATAAATAATAATATCACTTACTATCAAAAGTTTATAAAATAATATCTTGTGTTTTTTGATTAAGCTTGATAAGGTTCAACAAGATATTATGGCGTACAACAGGTACGTGTCGTTTCCATTTCCTCGTTAATAATACATTTCTCACTTTTGTGTCATTCATGCTTTTCAATTCCGTGTTCCTACTCCTGGTAGGTTTATCAACTTTTAAAAGATTAGCATGACTACGGTCACGAATATGTCGATTATCACGGCTACTGACGTAACCTTTGTTTTGCTCATGATTCTTGAGATTATATCCTGCCACATTCACTTCAGGGAATGAGACGAAACCATTTGGGGGTTTTAATGATCCATAGGTCATTATTAATAAAATTATGTAAATTTTTCATCTAAACATTATACTCCACACTTGTAATAAAAATGTTCAATTTAATCGACGATATAAATCTTAATAACCTCAAGTAGACTATCATCGTCTTTCAACAATTCTTATGCCAATTAGCAACTCTATGCTCTAATTGGTAGGAAAGCAAACTTCTGGTTCACTAACGATATTATATAGAGCTTCAATGATTATAGTGAACTTCTGGTTCACTACTAATACGTGTAATCAACGAAAATAAAATTTAATATTAGTGGTATGACAAACTTCTGGTTCACCAATGAGATAAGAATCCCTTTTTTTTTTCAATAACAGAGTGAACTTCTAGTCACTAATAAAATTAGATAAAAATTTTAACATTAGAGTGAACTTCAGGTTCACTAATGAAAATAAGACAAAATTGATATAACTTCTCGTTAACTAATAAAATTAAATAACAATATTAATATTAGAGCAAACTTCTGGTTCACTCATAAGATAAAATTTTCGACATATAAGTGAACTTCTAGTTCACTTAATGAAGTAAGGTAAAATTCTTACCATTCCGGTGAACTTCCAGTTCACTGATAAGATTAAATGAAATATTCGTAACTAGAGTGAATTTCTGATTCACTAATGAAATCAAATAATACTGTCAAGTGTAAGGTGAACTTCTGGTCAACGATAAGATAAAATTTGCGATCTACGAGTGAACTTCTGGTTCACTTGATGAAATAATGTAAAATTCTTACTACTGGAGTGAACTTCTGGTTCATCAATGAAATTATACAATCTTTAACTATAACCATAATATCAAATAACAAAAGACTTTAACCATATAAAGGTGATGAAGTGAACTTCTGTTTCACTAATAAAATAAAATAAACCTCGTATTATTGGGACGAACTTCTAGTTCGTTAATGAAAACACATAAAATCTTATATCTAAAGACTATAAATTAGTACACAACAATCTGACAACAAAGTTGTTCATAAATATAAATTATACAAATTTAATATTAACAGAAGGGTGAACTTCTGGTTCACCAAGAAGATTTTACAAATTTCAATATCATAGTGAACTTCTGGCTACTAATGAAAAATAAATGTTTCATCATCGGGGTGAACTTCTGGTTCACTACTAATATTTACACACCTTCAATGAGAATGACAATCTTAATATTAGTGATGGGGTGAATTTCTGGTTCACCAATAAGAAAAAGAATATCGGAGTGAATCCAATATAAATTGAATAAGTGATAGGGAACGAAGAGACAAAAAGCATATGTGTAATTAATTACCTTACTTCCAATTGCTACTTGGCATCACCATCGTTGTAGAAGGATTTAGATTTTGATCTCATAAATTACTTCTAATTCTACATTCTTGACCCTTGTCTCTTCATCAAAACTCAAAAACCCTAAACCCATATAGAATATAGGAAAAAAAAAAGTAGAGTTTGGTGCTGATAACGTATTATGAAACAATAATAGATGAACGCAATACAGAGAGAATAATAGAGAAGTACAATAGAGACATAGAGAGATTGAGAGAGGAGAATATGAGCGATCTTTTATTCATAACCCACAAGGGGTATTAATACTAATTAACATAGTGAGATCACATGAGAAAAATCCTCCTAAATCCTAACCACCTAAGAGATATTAATGGACATTCACAAATAAATATATTATTTTATAACAGACATATTATACAATTTACATCCCTCGAAATAGTAAAACTCTGGAAACAACACGTTACACGTATCTATAATAATATAAAAGTAATATATTCGAAATTTGAAATACTCAACCCAGAGTGATTGTAGGGGTTATCGACCAATCATATTAAAGAAAAAAATTGATTTAAAGATACAGTAAAAAATTCCCGCCCATAAAATAATAAAAAAAATCGATTTAAAAAAATAATAAACAAGAAGTCTAATCAGATTAAGAGTCTGTCTTATCTAATTTGAAATCTACTTCCCAGCCCAATTAGGACTCTAACTCCCACCCAAATCTAAATAGGACTCTACCCTCACTCAAATCTAATTAGGACTCTACCTCCCGACCTAATATATAAACATCAAAACATCTTTCATTCTCTTCCAATCTGTCAACTATTAACCTTTGAAGCAACCATTGAATTCTCGGCAAACCTGCAAATACAAATCTCGCCCAACTCCAACACATCTCCAGTCTCCCCCTCGGCAAAAATCACGGCCATTCCTTTTTTTTCCCCTTCTCCTACCTTTCTTCTTTTGATATTTTAATCAAAAAAACCTTTTACTCTCAATCTAAAACCCTCTAAACAACATTGGGGAGACTTAAAGATTTGTGTCTATGGTTGCAACAAGTTTAAGGAAGGCCAATCCAATTTCGTAGCACAACTAATTTCTGCAATTTGGTAGGAGATTGCCACATTGGCCATAGTATCCGCTGTCTCAACTGCAAAGCTTATTCTTTTTTCAATTTCGATTTGCTTCCTTATTTAATTTTATTGTTCTTAATTTATATTTCCATCTATTTCACAGATTAGGATTTTAGGGTTTTGGCGAACACATGGTAGCAGCAATGGTGGATTGGTGGTCGACTGGTAATCGGAAGCGACATTACGATATTTATTTTACAAATTGGATTGATATCCTGAATTCGTTTATCATTCCTTCTTTCTAATTAATTTTTTGATACTTTTGTACAAGACTCCATGATATACTCCCTCCTTTTTTATCCTTCGTTTATGATTTTTAATGTCAATCTTTAATCAATACTCCCTCCGTTTCATATTAATTGTCCAAAATGTCGTCTTTGACTAAGAATTTCTTATAGTATATTTTATCAAAAAATTACAAAATTATATTCTTATGATAGTACTTTTCATTATGAATCTAATGATGATACTTTCATATATTAAAACATTGTATATGTTGAGAAATTGATAACACGTCAGGACAATTAATATGGAACGGAGGGAGTAATTTCTAATATAAAATTGTTATAAAAAAATATAATCCTTAATCAATAACGACACCAATTTTATATGATGAATCATTATACAAATTAAGATATTAACGGTCAAAATTTTAACTCAATTTCCTAGACGATAGACTAAAAAAAAATGGAGGGAGTACATCAATATTGTTGGGTTTAATGTTCTTCTCTACCCATTTTTCTATACATCATTGGAGTCCATGTTATAGGAATCAACAATTAGTAAGTTGAGACGTTCTTTGTTAGGATACAGGTTTCAGCAATCTATAAATTGGTAGAGGAATTGAAAATGCCTAAACTGACATGCTGAATTAGTGCATAGTTGTAGTGAAAGTATTGGCACGTTTGTCTTTCTCATTATTGTTGTGTTCCATATTTTCATGTTCATGCAACTTGGAAGTGTTTTGATGCAAGGATTAAGATTGATAAATTCATAGTCTGTGAAATTTGGGATGGCGATAGAATAGTTATGTTATAGGGTCAATGCTAGATGACTAGCTTTGGTTGAGAACAAGAGACAAATATTTGGATGTTTAGTAGGTTCATTGATTATCATTCACAATAAGATGGTTGTTTATACTATTATAGCTAACCAACAATTTTGATATGATGTATGAGACTACTATTGATCACAATCTAGACTTAGTTAAGCCAACGAGAGTAATTCTTTTCACAGTTAGAAATCAAGGTACAAAAAAATACGATTTGGTTCGATAAAAATGAAATATTTATCCATCATTAAATTGAATTAGAAAGTATTATAATTCAATTTTTAAAGAATCTTTGTCAAAAAAGTTTAGCTTCGTTTTTCTAGATTTAGAAATAAGGGTACAGAAAAATACGCTTTTGGTTTTCAACGGTGGGATTATAAGTTGACAATGACAACTCTACATTTTTTTTAAGGTAAGCAGCATAAGTTAGGTAACTTTTCTCTCAAGAGTTTTACCTAACCTATCTTTTTGAATGATACAAAATAGATCTCAAACATTACACATATTGCAACTATATTTTTTTTTCGTAGAAACACTTTTTAATATATGATTTACACCTATGAGTTTTCATTATAATTTTTATATACATTTATATTATAATGTCCTTTTTATTATTAAACTTTTACTTTTTAATACAGCACGGGTTTAATACTAGTACCTCATACAAGAAATTTATCCTTAAAAAGTTCAAGTTTTAACATTTTCTTTTCAAAAATTGTCACCATAAAATGTTTTTACTTTCTTTAGCTTTTATTGACAAAGTCATAATTTATTAGATAATCATGCAATTTTAATATAAAATTTACCGAAACTTCCTTACGTCCACACAATAACACCCAACCGATGTTTTCTTTCAAGTATAAATTCCCTATTTCATGCTTCAAGTTCCATTTATTGTATGCCTTTAAAAGTTAAAAAACAAAAAACAATAACCCGCATTTAAAAGTGAAGAATAATTAACATGGACAACTCAACATCTCAGAAGCTTAGCCACAGTGTTGGTGAGGCCAAGGAAAAAGTCGAGGTAAATATTATCAACCAAAAAAATATTTATATATATGTTTTGTGTTACATCTTTTAAAATAAAAATAAATATTATTGTATTTCATAACTAAATTTGTTGAACAATTTTCACTATTATACTATTAACATTTGAATGATTTTCACTATAGTTTAGTCTTCTCTTTGTTTGCTGTACAATTGATTATGGTTACAAATATTGTATGTACTTTACTGTCTAATATCAGCCAAATCATACCGTATTTGCAAAAAAAAAAAAAAAAATCACTATATACAGTTATATTGAACCGGTTTAAACAAAAAATCAAAAATAGTCAACTATATATTTAGTTTGACCAATACTTATTGATTTGAGTTGCTTCTTAATTTAGTAACCGTGAATATAATACTTATGGACATAGAGGGGATTAGTTCCTAGAAATTTTGAAGATATTATTTTACAAAATAAAAAAAAGTGGGAGTCATCATTATTTTGTTTTGTACTAAAACATGTGTTATTAGGTTCCGTTATTTTACACGGTGCGGTGCGGTAGAATTTGAAAAAGTGTGGTGAAGTGTGGTGGGTTGTGGTAGATGGGGAGAAATAATATAAAAATTAGAGTAGAAAAATGAGAAGATACAAAAATAAGAAGATATTTTAGTAACGATTGTGATAAAGTGTGGTGAAGTGCGGTAGAATATTGAGTAGTGTGATGTGATACGAAATCGCACGACAAGTTACTGCATAAAAAAAAAATTACTGCATAAAAGAACGGGCCCTACAAAATCACATTCAAATAAAATATGTCAACAGTACGAGCTATAAATATGCAAATTTAAAGAAAAAAGTTTCTCGAATCTTGTTAGCATCCATATAATAAGATCTCACATAAACTATTATGAACCAAATCATCCCTCAAAATAAGTTTATATATTTAAGCATTGTATTTAAGGCCCTGTTCTTTTATGGGGTGCGGTTGATTGTGGAGTGGTGGAATTTGAAAAAGTGTGGTGAAGTGTGGTGTGTTGTTGTAAGTTGTGGTGAGAGTTGTGGTAAGTGGGGTAGGTGAGGAGAGAGAATGTAAAAAGTTGAGGAGAAAAGTGAGGAAAAAGAAAAGTAAGATATTTTGGGTAATGATTTGTGATAAAGTGTGGTGGAGTGTGGTAAAATATTAAGTAGTGCGGTTTGATGTGGTACCGTATTACACAGTACCGCATAAAAAAAACGGGGCCTAAGAACCGAATTTTGATGTTACTTATAATTTACTAATTACGAATATATGTATGTTTCGATGACATACAGGAGAAAGCTAGCAGCATGGCAAATATGGCTAGCAACGCTGCCAATTCTGCCAAGGAATCTTGCCAAGAGGTCTATTCTTTTCCTTATCATTTTATATTTGATAATTCACTACTATATAATTTTGTGATTTTATCACCATCTTTCTCATGATATTCATCATGAGAACAAATATTTAATGATTTCTTTTTAATCATAAAAATTAAAATTACATTTCAACGTAATTTTAAACTTGGTACTGAAATATTTTAGCATGTGCATAAATATTGATTAAATTATGAAATAAAATAATATTATTATAACATGTATTTTAAATAACCCGGTATAATAATCATGATTTAATTATGTATTAACTAATCAATGTAATGGTTGTATGAATTTTATAGGTTGGGGGCCAAATGCAGGAAAAGGCACACAGCACCATGGAAGCAGCCAAGGATGCTGTTGGGATGTCTGGTTAAGCAAATGAAGATAATTAGTTTTATTTAGTTGTAATAAGTAATTTAGTAATGTTAATATTAGCATCTGTTTTATAAACTATAATGTATGTAATCTAAATTAATAACATCTATCAATGGTAGCACATATTTTTTGGGATGTACAGAGTTGTAACTTGGGTTATTTTGCTTTATGGACCCTAAATTTTGGGGGTATTTATTTTTTAGACCCCCATGTTTCAAAGTTTATATTTTGGACCCTGTACTTTGTGGACCCAAAAAATGTGGCCCAAAGTTATGTTTGTCTCCAGTGATGACCTAATTGTTGCCTAAACTTCCCAATATGACCTTTTATCATTTTTTTCCTTCTTTTTATTGTTGTTTTAAAATTGATCAGACTTTGATAGCTAAGGGTGTCTAAAATTCATGGGTAAAAAACAATAGGGTAAAAGTTAAATTTTGGTAACTTTTTTGGCAAATTTATGCTCATATGGGGGTTGGAAATTGTGCAAGAAGAGGAAGAAGAAGTTGCGGCTGGAAAATTTTCGAAAGAAAAAAAATCGATAATGGCTTTGAAATATGGGGGTCCATATTGTTGCCAGAGACAAAGTATAGGGTCCAAAATATAAACTTTGAAATATGGGGGTCCAGAAAATAAATACACCCAAAGTTCGGGGTCCAAAAAGCAAAAAACCCGTTATAACTTATCATAATGCATTAATAGGGGTAAAAATGAGTCAAATCGGCTCGTGAGTCTTCACAAATCGGCTTGGTGGGAAGCTTGTCTGGCTCGGTTTAGCTTGGCTGGGCTTGAGCTTGTGAATTAAATAAGCCAAGCCAAGCCACGAGTAGTTCGATTCGTTGGACTTGCCAAGCCTAATAAACTCATGCTTATTGGAATTATTGCTTTTAATAAGTTATTTTTTAGGTTGACTTATTTATATTTAAATATTTAATCAAAGAGACAAATTAAATAGTTGAAAACATTAAAAACCCTTGAAAGAAGACAAACTATCACGCAATATTGCATTAAGCTATAAGCACTATATATTGCCAAAAAAAAAAGCACTAAGCATCATTATGTCCTCATATTCAAATTAAGTTCATTTTATAAATTATTTAATACTTAAATTGTGAATGATTATTATTTGCCATATAAGGATCAAGCCACAAGCCAAGCCAAGCCAAACGCTCAAGCCTTGGCAAGTCGTACTTGAGCCGAACATATTTAGGCAGTAAGTTGCGGTGCAGTAAGTTGCGATAAATTACGGTAAGTTGCGGTGGAAATAATAAATGAGTGTTGAAATATTTTTATTAGGATGGTAATTTATGGTGAGTTGCGGTAGGTTGCGGTAAATTACGGTAAATTACGGTGCGGTAACTTGGGGTACCTCATAGAAGAACGGAGCCTTAAGCTCGCCAAGTCGCAAACCAAACTCAAACTCCAGCTCACCCAAAAGGTGACAAGCCAAGCCTTAAGTTTTATAAGCTCGGGCTCGGCTTAACTAAATTCCACCCCTAATTTTGATTAATGAAATGTGCACGGTTCTCCATATTTATGCGGACAAAGGAGTAACTTATCATAACACTGTCTTACATAGTCAGACATAAGTTATGCGGACCCAAACTTTTACCAACCTGAATTTATGTGGACCGAAACTTTTACCAGCACTTCGTAAAATATTAAAATAGTCACTATGTAAATAATAAGGGGGTTTTTGGCTTTGAACAATCCAAAGTCAGAAGCAAATGACTGAAAATAATCTAAACTGACATTTTGGCTGAAAATGTGCGAAACATTTAACCTATTTACTCTTAGTTAACTAGAATCGAATTATGACTTCGGAAAGTTGACTCGACACCCTTGAAAGCTTCAAAATTTACTAAAAATAATCTAAATTGGCTAAATTAGGTATTAACATAATGCATATTTGAACTTTTCAATGGTACTAAGTGAACTTTCTGACGTTGGAATTCGATTTTGGTTTAGTCAGAGTTAAGGCACCGTTCTTTTGTGCGTTTAATTTGCGGTGCAGTAAGTTGTGTTGCGGTTAGTTGCAGTAGATTGCGGTAACTTACAGTGGAAATTGTACAAAGTTAATGATAATTTGCGGTAGATTACGGTAATATGCGTTGCGGTTAGTTGCGTTTACGCACAAAAGAACGGTAAAAGTTTAACACATTCTCAGCCAAAAAATCTATTTAGATTATTTTCATTTATTCGCCTCTAATTTCAGATTATTTAGAGCCAAAATGTTTCACAGTAAATTTATATGATATAACCTTATATTAAAATTTCGATAATTTTTAGTCCATATATATTTTTTTGGAGGTGGGCCCCTGGCAATCTAGAGAGCACGCATACTGACCAGTAATCCAACTCAACCTCACCCAAAAAAAAAAAAGAAAAAAGAAAAAACCTCTCTAAACTATCCAATCTTTGAGTTGATAAGTCCATAGCTATGGCTTCTGCAAGTCTGAGGTTTTTATCCGCTGCGCCTCAGCCCACCGTCTCCAGCTCCCTCGGTTTCATCACGACCGTTCCTTTCTTCAATCACAATCATCATCATCATCATATCACAGCCAATGAATCACCTAGAGTGCTGCTCTCGTTATCAGTCTCCGGCAACCGGAATTTGCCGGTTCCGGCGAGAGCATCAGACGGCGCCGTTTCGTCTGGTGGTGATGAGGACGGAATATCACTTGGAACCATGAAGCTGTCTCCTTCCATTAATATCCCCAGATTTGAGACTCTCCTCTTTCAGGTTGGTTAATTCATTAATTAATTAATTACTGTAATTAATTACTTTTATTGTGTTAATCTATTTTGTGGAATGCTTGAAGTATTTATAATGTTAAACTTTATGTTAGTAATTGTTTAAAATTTTTATATTATCATAATAATACTTTTATGAAATTTATTTGTATCGTAGAAGTGTTTCAGCTAAGTTTTTACAAAGAATTTCACATAATATATAATTCTCGTCTTTATTTATCTCTTTCAATTTATATTAATTTTTCTAGAAAAAAATTTAATAGAGTGAATTGCATTTACCTTATTTGACATTTGTGGTAATAATTTTTGAACACCCGGCATTTGTGAAATAATTTTCACCTGACATTAAGTGTTCATAAATTTAAACCTCCTATAATATTTTATAATTGATTTTTGTTGGATTTTCCGGCGTAACATTAAACATATAAATATGAATTGACTTTTTTTTACGTTTGATATTAATTCATATATCTTTCAATTAAACATGAATTGCCGTTTTAACCCTTAATATTAATTCATATGGCATTAACAGAAGAGTATTGAAGAAGAGGAGTGTGTGAGAGGAATCGACTGTTGGTGTTTTCTATTTGGAGTTTCGACACACCTTTTTACATACGAAACAATGAAAGGGTCATTTAAGTCATTTCCTTCTCAATATTATGGGCAACATGTTAGACTCGCATAGTCTTATATGAACATTATTGTATTTTTTCATTTCCAATGAGAAGTAACCAGATTTTGCTATTAAAATTCGCTTTCACTTAATGTCAATTAAGGTAAAGATTATTTTAAAAATGTCGGATGTGCAAAAACTATTACCAGAATTGTCAGGTAGGCTAATTGTAATTTAATATATAAGTGGGTCAATTTTTCTAGCCAAAAATTTAATATATATTTATAAGTGAACTCATGTCTAAGATATTGACGATGAGTGTTTAGTAACTGTTATTAGTTAAAACACTTATCGCACTGAAATACATGGATTTTAAAATAATGTAACAATGTTATTATCTCTATATTCTCTTTTAAATCGTCATTGTAAATACTCTTGGTTTATTGGTTTATTGTGCATTCATTAAGATTTGTTTTTCTTTTTTGGATAATAGTGGGCAAATAGTTTGAACCAAGGAGCTCAGCTGCCGCTTCCTTGTCCAATGAAGGTACGTAATTTTGTTTAACTCGATTTTCTATACTTTTAGCCATGTTGGATTAAAGCCCTGTTCTTTTATGCGGTATTTTGTGAAATGGTCTGATGAGGTGTGGTGAAATTGTGGTGGGGTGTGGTGGAATTGTGGTAGGTTATTGGTATGTAGGGTAGGTGAGGAGAGAGAATGTAAAAAGTAGATGAGAAAAGTGAGGAGCGAGAAAAATAATGATTTGCGGTAAAATGTGGTGGGTTGTGGCAAATTGCGGTAGGCTGTGGCACCGCAATTTGCCAACCGCAGAAAAGAACAGGGCCTAAATTAGTGTTTTAGACAACGGATTGCTATTCAAGCAGAGGGTAGTGATTTAGGTAGTGAATAATTGTTTAAGGAGCGGATACTGAATGACTGTTTAAATGAAAGTTATGTTCGTTAAGTGGTTGAGTTAGTAGATTAATATAAATTGACATCAATGAATATGAATAATTTTCAATGATAAAATTTTCAAAGGGTACGTATCTTTTGACCAAAGAATATGAAACACTATTCCAGACGCTGAATGTTAACTTTATTAACGTTTCACGAACCGGTATTTGAAACGCCAAGCGCTAATCAAAGTGCTACCTTCCCGAACACTAATATTTATGCAATTAGAGTTTTGGCGTGGTCAAAACGTTAAATTTTACTCCAAACGCTATCGCCGAACACAACCTTGTTTTTCTTTTGAGAAATTGGATCGCAGTGCATTGTGTTTTAGACTGTAGGATTGTGGTAAACTGAACTTTAAAATTGTATTATAATAAGCCAAGTTCTGACACTATTGGACTACTAGTGCACCGCTATTGAGTTTGGTGAAGCCAACTCGGTTGATTGTCATAGTTTGGTTTGCCATAATCCAATAGTTTCACAATTTGATATACTATGGTGCACTAAACGCAAGTGATGAAATGTTAAGACTATTGTAGTACTAGTACAATATGTCATACTTTGCTTTCATGCAACTCAGTGGCGGAGCACAACAATCCAACAATTTTACAATTTGTCTTAGGAAAATTGGATTATAATAATCTCTACTTTTGCAAATTGGATGATGGTGGTCCGTACTTTCACTTTGTATTCTGGTGGTCCAAAAAAATATATAATTGGATTTGAGTGGGCCACCGCCGAGTTGCCGCCGAGTTGAGTGGTGGTGACTCGGTGGTTTTCTGACATGACACATTAAAGTCAACGTGCCATGTCAGAAAACCACCGAGTCACCACCACTCAACTCGGCGGCGGCTCACTCAAATCCAATTATATTTTTTTTGGACCACCAGAATACAAAGTGAAAGTAGGGACCACCATCATCCAATTTGCAAAAGTATGGATTATTAGAATCCAATTTTCCATTTGTCTTACTATAATACAATTCTAAAATTCCAAAAACTTATGTTTACTTATATCCTGAGCCTTTGTTCTTTTCGACTAGTAATAAGTAACCTATTGCTGATGAATGCTGATCGTTGCTAATGAATGCTGAAGGATGCTAATTAATATTGATCATTAGTATGTTAAGTGTGCTCATCAATGTTGATTATTATTGAATGTTGATGATTAATATTAATTAACAGGTAGACAAAATAGAAGGAGGGATAAGACTTGGATTTGTGTCGATAGATGATGGGAAGGCAAACGTGGAAGTGTACATAGACTGTGTGTTGATTCCTGGAAGCAACGATTCAGAAGGTTACATGTTCAGAGCCATTAGAAAAGGAGCCCGTAAAGATAAGGTTCCTCCTGGTGAACCCAGAATCATGAAAAGTCTTCTTGCTGCCTTGAAAACTTCTGCTGAATTAGCAAGAACATGAGACTATATATGAACAACTCTCATATATGTCCTCATTTGCTTGATTATGCCTTTTGATGAGCCACGACGCCAGACAATTGGAACCAATATTTCTGAATTGTAAAATTTAGGGGTAAAATTGCTACATCTGATCCCTCTACACTCTGTTTGGTCAGGATCTAAAAGTAGAGGTTTCGTTTGTTTTGTTTTGTTTTTCGATGGGTGAAGCAACGCGACATTTAGGTAATTAGCTAGCGAATTTGTGACATTCGATTCATAATTATGAATGCCTTCTTCGAAGTATGATGTAAAGGGTATTTGGCTGGAGGGTTCTAATAAAAAGGCTTAAGATCGTGAAGTTTTGAGTTTTTTTATTTAAATAATGTGAATTTTAAGGTTTGAAAATTTCAATAATCTGATCTTTAAAAATACTGTGAAATAATCTAGATTTCAAGGCTCAATAATCAGCTTCCCTATGCTTAACACTATGGAAATAAGACTACCTACTTTTAAATTATTCTATACCTCATAAAATTGTGACTATACTAGAAGTAGTTGTCTTAATTAGTATTATGATCACTATTATGGCCCTGTTATTTTATGCGGTATTTTGCGGAATGGTGAGGTGAGGTGTGGTGGAATTGTGGCGGGTATGGTGGAATTGTGATGAGTTATTGGTATGTGGGTTAGGTGAGGAGAGAGAATGTAAAAAGTAGATGAGAAAAGTGAGGAGAGAGAAAGGTAATGATTTGCGGTAAAATGTGGCGGGTTGTGTGCAAGAATGTGGTAGTGTAACCGTTGCATGATTCTAACTGAAAGAACAGGGCCTATATTATGGAAAAAGAGTAACATGACAAATGAATACATAAAGATGGAATTTTAAATTCCAATGCAATTTTGGTGGGTAAGATGTATCTTTAGAGATATATTTTTTACTTTGTAGTGCTTACTTTTGTGCTGTGGATGAACATAAAGCACGGATATATGACCCACTCTTTCATTAATTATTTACTTTTTTTGGGAACACATAGAAAGCCTTTCAATTTATTTATTTATTTATCTATTTTATGGAACATTAAAAAAAAAACCCTCTTTTTACCTTCATTCATAAGGAATCCTAGAATCGTACTAAACTCCCCCACAAACCTCATCTCCCCCTAATTCACACCACTTTACACAATCTTTGCTAAAGTCTCTTATCACATTGTACCATAAAGCATAACCACTACACTCACTTTAAGTCACTTATTCATATCATATTCAACCACACTCTATCCATATGCATACAAATACTAACACAAGCAAAACTTCTTGAGAGTACTACCAACACTACTACAAGATGTATGTAACAAGAGGGCTTTCTCTATATAGGAAAGATCCGAGCTCGCTCTCGATTAGACCGCCCGACTATACCCGAAACACGGGCGTGTTGGTGATCACCGACGAGGAGACAGAGGAGCAGGACTCATATTGTTGGGGTATGTGCGAGTATAAGAGGATCAAAACTTTACCGTTTCCTCAAAACAAGATTTTGAAGATTGTGCATCCTTCTGAGTATCAGAGGCCAACCGTTACTAAGGTTTGGTTCCTTCCGGTCATCGGTGAGCCTCTATCGGCTCACCGATACTACATCATCAGGGCCAAAGGCCAATATAAAGGGTACGTATGCTCGTTAAAACTATTTCTGAATTTTCAACTATTATTTTAGGTTTTTGATTAAGTTGGTTATTTTACGCGACATTAAAATCTTATCTTAGGTCCGAATATCATAGTGTTCATAGTCTTCGGGCTTCAATCATTTTAGTTTTTTTTTTTTTTTTGTTGAGTTGATTCGTATACAATACCTTTATTAAAGTGGAGTGTTTAAAATACTTTATTCAAACATGATATAAATATGATAGCTAGTATATAATAGAATACTTTCAATAAAATGATTTCAGATATCGATTCTTTAGTAGAAAGACAATGAAGCCATCTTTTATTTTTGTTTTTCCTTCTCAATTAAAAATTATATATGTATGACAAAATCATTATATGTGTTGAGTACCCTGATCCCTTCGACAAATCATTGTTTTTAATTAATATAAAATTATACTTTATGAAATTGTTTGTTATAATTATCTAATGGTACGTGGTACCACTGGTACGTTGTTAATTATATCATGATCACGGTTAATTTGATAAAGTGTAGATAGTATAGTACGCTGCAGTAAATAAAGAATAGTAAGGTAGAAAATGATGGTTAAAGTTGATAAAAGTGGTTAAATATAATTAGTGCGGTTAAATTTTACAATTTTACCAACCACAAAAAAGAATACGGCTTTTAATAATTTTGCTTTGGTTGTTTGGCAGAAAAGCATGCACAAGTTCGAAACGGGCAGATATGCTATCCTGCTGCTACGGCGCAGAATACGTGAACGATCTAAAACCGCGGCCTCTCGATCACCGAGACATCTACCAGCAGTTCGAGATCCGACGTTACCACGGTGGCGGCTTCTACGCCAAGTCCGTGGCCTACGACGGCATTCCTCCCAAGTTCCTTCGTAAGAAGGGCTGGGAAGTTCGGGCCTCTCGTTGGATCCGTGGCCCATTTAAGGATGCATTGGGCCTCGACGACACCGTCCACGCATCCCTCCCGCCGCCGCCCACGTTCCCGATGCCGCCGCACAACCAGCATGCCGCTGTGGTCATCGGCCGCTGGTATGCCCCCTTCATGTTTATCAGGTACGTACCTAGATTCACCCGGGTGCTTGAAAAAAGTTATCAACGTTTATTATAAAATTCATCATAAGTTTATCAAGAGTATTGCGAAATTCATCGATATTTTTAAAATTCATCGTAAGTTTTCACCGTGGTGTGCTTTGCGCTGGACCTGTCTGCTCCACAATGTCTGTTGTTTGAATTTTTACGGTTTCTGATGGCACCAACTTAATCTCTTTTAAGTTTAATGAGGTTGATTTTATATTTTAAATTGTCGTATGTGTATTAAATAATTCGTGATTAAAATTCGCAAAAGTCGACTTGTATGTAGCCTATAATAATAGGAACAGGTTGCTAATTAGCTAGCTTGTTTGATTGGATGCAATCGGCTTAGTATTGTTACTCAATTGATGATGGCATTGTCATACAAGTTTAGTTGTAGTTATGGCTTGTCTGGCCGTCTCTATTTAATTGTCATTTTAGGACAGTGGGAGAGATACAAACAGGGTAAAATTACTGAATTGCCCCCAAATCAAAGAAAGAGGGATGAATCAAAGGCGTTATATTGATAATAGGTATATTAGACCGAGATTTATTATTAGGGGTAAAGTTGGTCAAATTTATAGTATAATGTAAAATGACAAATAATCAGGGATAAATAACATTATTTACATGGACAAATGAATAGAAAGGAAGCGAGTATGCATGTAGTCATGTTTGGATCACAACTTACAAGGATGTTCTTATACATTGTCATTTGCATTGGTACATCAAATTAAGCATCATGCTTATGCATGTTATATATATTTGTATGTAGTTGACATAGATCGATGATTGATGTAGGGAAGAAGCGAAGTTATGGCGTCATATGAAGAAATCAATGTTTTACGAGATCACGCTCGAGCAATATTGGGAAGAGATCGACTCCAGAGAGAATAGAGGAGGAGGCGAAGGTGAAGCCATTGTGGTTGATGCGATGGTGAAAACAGAAGAGGCGCAAATTTATGGCATGGATGAGCCTGTCATAGAAGTGAACCCTGTCTTAGGGTTCCTATGTTTTATGGCATCTAGGGATGATGATGGTGGGTCCCCTGGTGGACGTCGTACTAGAAATGTCAATCTTGGGAGAAAGGTGAGACTAGGGTTGAGCCTGGCGATTTTCGAGGCCATGAGAGGGATTCAGATTGAGAGAGGGTGGACGGACAATCAGGAAGTCGACGTAAGGGTTGAGAGAGTCAAGGAGGTGAGGAGGAGGAAAAGAGGGAATAATGGAGAATGGAGAAGGTTTGGTTGTTATGTGTTGGTGGAGAGTTTCTTTGTGAGGAGAATGGATGGAGTCTTGATCCTCAAGTATAATTTTAGGCATGCTCATAAGATCCAATGCAAGTGGGATTGACTTGCTAGTGTACATTTTTCAAGTTATAAGTTGATATGTTTTTGATCTCCTTGTGCTATGAAAGAAGTATGTATATTTCTATTAGTTTCTGCATACTACTTTATCTCGTTCTCAATAAGTTTTTTGGACTTAAGTATTTCTATCTTTGGGATAATTTGAATGCGACAGACTGACCTTTGAAATTTGGACTTGATGGATTATACTTAACATCCTATTAGATTGAATGAACTTTCACCGATTTCAATTCGTCGAAAGTGACCTGACAAAGGTGATTACTGACGTAAACTATTTATAAGGTGAAAAGTAAAGGAAAAACAATTTGGTCACCACCACAACTCACTTTTCCGACGGGCTGAAATTGCTGAAAGTTCATTCAATCTAATAAGATGTTAAATATGTTAGGAAAATTTGGATTGATTGAGACTTTGAGGCGTATTCAGATCACTATCTTTAAGACAAAATCTTCCCTTCACGCAAATTCGTGTCTCCAGGATACAACAAAGCTTGTAAATTAATTTCTTATATGATCAACCCCCTATACTTATGTTTGATTTGTCATATTGGATAGGATAGATAGGATAAGATCTGGCAGTTAAAAACATATAAATCTTATCCTAACTTTCCAACTATACTAGGATAGAAAAATTAAAACAAATGTGATAATTTATATAATTTGCTCCTATGCTCTGAACCCACGTGTGCCTAATAAGTGCAAAAAACGCCTCTATTGTCCTAGAGTTTGCACCGCGTGCACTTATATGATTCAATGCTTCAAATTGAACATTGAACAATAACAAGCATGGGTTACATTACCCCATAACTTATCCACTTGTAAGCCTATAATACTCTTTAACTTATAAAGAGTTAGAAGTCACCTTATTATATTCATGTGGGACATTATTTATGAACAATCTATTTATTTCATTTAGGAGCTAGAAT
Organism: Portulaca oleracea; assembly: GCA_029582165.1. Taxonomy (NCBI): domain Eukaryota; kingdom Viridiplantae; phylum Streptophyta; class Magnoliopsida; order Caryophyllales; family Portulacaceae; genus Portulaca; species Portulaca oleracea. The sequence goes on along the minus strand of CM055872.1, from coordinate 10,051,499 downwards.
TTTCATCTATCCATGTGGGACAACAATTATTAGTAAGCGACTTTTACTGACTATTCTACAAAATATTGTTCATCAAGTCAAATTTCAAATTGTCCCAAAACTTGGATTACTTAATTCCAAAAATTTTTTTCAAAGATAATTTCTATTGATACAAGTCTATCTTCTTCATATAACTGCTTTTTCATACACCGACGGATCTCCCTTTAACATAGGGGTGGCCATGGGAACCCTAGGGTTAAAAACAAAGAAAAAATTAGTAAAATTAAGAGTAAAAATCATAAATTTTATTTTATTTTATCATGTGAATGTAATAATATAATGACCACTCTTATTCTGACACTTAGATCCGCCACTGTTTTCATTCCAAATAAGACAAGATCATATGTAAGTAGTAGGTAGAGCAAATTTTGGAGAGCCATAATTTTCATTTACAAAGGAGGGGACCTTGAATTGATATAGCGATGGAGAGACGACTTGGGCCATATAATAATATGCTCAAAAAAGTTGCAGTTGTGTTTAAATTTGTGTTGGTCAAAGTTGAAATTCAAACAAAAATATTTATATGCTGTTTGTGGATTGCATAGTTCAATGAAAGGTAAATTTAGGTTATAATCGAATCGGGATAATAGAAAAATGAGAAATATTATGTCCAATTTTTGTGGATCTGCCCAATATTAAAATGAGATTTTGAATTTAAATAATCTGACTTTGAGTCGTGAAAGTCTCAATTATGTGAATTTTAAAAATATTATGAAATAATCCAAACTTTGAGGCTTTTGAATTTCTATAATATATATTGAGAGTTTTTTGATTTAAATAAGTTGAACTTTGCTGAGTTTTGTTAGAAAAACTCTGTGACATGTTATTTTAAAAATTTTAAACCAAGAGCCTTGAAATTTAGATTATTTCACGACATGATCAAAGTTCAGACTATTGAGACCTGCATAGCCCAAAGTTAAGATTATTTAAATCCAAAACCCTAAATTCATACAAAAATCTATGATTAGAGAGAAAAGTACGAATTCAAAGATTTAGTTATGATTTCTCTTTTACCTGTCAATATTGTGATGTTACGTACTTATTTTTTTTTGGCAACTATCATGCTATTGTTTTTCCTGCATTCATATAATAGTGTTACAAATTATTCAATCTATTCAGACTTTGAATAATAAAAAAAAAAGCCCATAATTAGCCCCTATTTTTCAAATTGGACAAATTTAACTATTAGGGTCCGACAAAATTTTGTCAGCTCTAATATATCCCGTGGTTTCATTATCCAAGGGTCAATGTCATCATCATCGAACATACAAAATTTAATGTATTCAATATTCATTGTGGGCTGGAATCTACTGTAAATTTTAGTGCCTGCCTAATAACTCCTGATTAGTTAATTCAGTATTCAGTACACTCTACTATTCCTCGTCTTTGCTTTCCAATATTTATTAGGTTTTGTCATTTTGAGGCTGCAAAACATACAAACAACTACAAAAATGGCAGCCTCTCATTCTCTTTTCTCTGCTCCCCTCACTGTTTTTTCCACCATTAATCTCAAAGGTATGTGTTCTTTTTTTTTTTTTCCTTCATTTTTTCTTCATCTGGGTTTGTGTTACTTTTACTCATAGTTATCGGGAATGCTATATATGCCTGCGATCCCATAACAAGTGTTCCGGAATCAAAACTAAACTAAATTTGTCCAAAAATTAGCGATCCATGTTCCAGAACGAACGACTCGGGAAGCGTTGACTGCTAATCTAGAGATTGGTTTTGTGCATGTTTTGGTTTGTTTTAGCTAGGACATTTATCTGGTATTTGAGGCTAGATTTGGAGTGAAAAAAAGTGCAAAAAATGATGCTTTGAGTAGTTGAGATGCAAATATGGTGCTGAGTTTACATGTTGGTGAAGTGGGTTGGTGGGGAAAATGGTTAATTTGTGCTTGGCTAATTAGATTGGAATGGTTTATTGAATGTCATCTTTTGCATTCTTATGATATGATCCCTATCAATGTTCCAGTTAGGTGGCATGCATTCTGATTAAGGATTTGGCATATATTCCATCATACTATACATCCCAACAATTGATAGATGTTGCAAAATTGTAAATGAATTGAATTTTGAGTGTCAAATCAACTATGAAACATCAATGGACAATATCTGGCTGTGGATCCCACCATTGTGTGATATGTGAGGACTGAGCAGATTGAACTATACCTATGTTAGTCTCACTTAATTGGCCATACCCAAGTCAAAAATTACTAAGGGTATCTGCAGGTCAACAATTATATAATTGAGAGTGAACAATTAAATTTATGTTAAGTGAATAATGATCCTGTTTGAAATAACCCTATTCTTTTATATCGTTGGTTAAATTTAAGTGCACGAACCACATTTACCAACTTTACCACCCCACCCCACCCCACCCCACCCCACTTTCCACCTTTATCTATCAAACTTAACCACCTTTAACCACACTAGCCATACCTTACCCACTTTTCACCTAGTTTATGTTAAGTGAGCCCACTTTAACCAATATTCATGATACACAAGTTAAGTGAAGTTCCATCTTAAAAGCAATAGGTGTTAAGAGGAGTAGCCCAGTTGATTTATAGACCACTTCCTTTCCCTTTACTTTTCCGATGTAGGACATTTTACTCATGGATGAATTATAACAGAATAACCTTGTTCTTTTTTGTGGTTGGTCAAATTTAACCGCACTAAGAACACTTACCAACTTTACCACCCGCGCCACTTCTTTTCACCTTCATCTATCAAACTTAACCACCTTCAACCACACTATCCACACCTTACCAACTCAACCGTAACCACATTTCACCGACAGTAGAAAAGAACAGGGAACTGCACCTTCGATTCTGAGCCAATTTCAAACCATGTTTAGGTGATGGGAACCGCCCGGGTCCTTTGTCACTCAACACAAAACAACTGCAGCTTCTCAAGGTCTCCTCAGGATACAAAGCCAGAGCACAAGCTGTCAGAAATGCTGATTCCATCAATGGAGGAGTCAGAATCCCTACACATTGGTACAATCTCGTCGCCGATCTTCCGGTCAAGCCCCCGCCGCCATTGAATCCGGCGACATTTGACCCGGTCAAGCCCGAAGACTTGTCGCCGCTCTTCCCGGATGAGTTGATCATGCAGGAAGTTAGTGAGGAGAAGTTCATTGAGATCCCTGAGGAGGTTCTTGATGTTTACAGGCTGTGGAGGCCAACTCCTCTAATCAGGTCAGTTTTTTGCTTGGATTTTTATTGTTTTCTGGAGGTTATTTTAGTACATTTGTGCAATTGTAGCGCCGACCAAAATATGTCGGACTCGAATATTAAACTTTGTCTGAAATAAAGCGAACTGTAGTATAATAGTTTTACGATTTGACTTATTGTGATACAATTTTAAAGTTTGGCTTATCATAATTTCAATTCTTGAAATACAGTACACTGCCATCCAATTTTCCTTCATGATTTAGTAGGGCCGACAAAAATCTATCCAACCGGATAACCCATATTTGTCCGACATGGGAAAATTGGGTATGGTCACAGAATTTTCATCCGAATTTCGACATTGCCTGATTTGGCTTAATATTCAAACCTAACTTTCTTCAAATTTCTATTATTTGAATCCAATTTAGACCCGGATTTATATTTGTCCAATTTGTTCAACCCGAAAAATACATATAAAAACAAGGCATCGGACATCAAGTTCTCGTCCGATGTCCAAATTGTCTGAACCTCGAATAACGCGAACCATAATGATGCTTATTCGATTTGTTCGGTCCAAAAAGACTGGGCATCGGGCATCAAAATTTCCGTCCGATGTCCAATTTGTCGGGATCCCGGAATTACTCGAACCAGGATTTTTTCTAGATCTTTGATTGAGTAAACTTGTAATACCCTTGAGAGATGGATGTGTATGTTGTTAAACTCTGTTTTTCCCAGTTGGGTGTAGAGCCAAGAGACTGGAGAAGCTCCTGGACACTCCTGCAAGGATTTACTACAAGTACGAAGGCGTCAGTCCTGCTGGATCACACAAGCCAAACACTTCGGTTCCTCAGGCATGGTACAATGCCAAGGCCGGTGTTAAGAAGGTTGTCACTGAAACCGGTGCTGGGCAGTGGGGAAGTGCCCTGGCCTTTGCTAGCTGCTTGTTCGATCTTCAATGTGAAGTAAGTGTTTGCTCGGAATTTTATCCTAAATCCGATTTATTTCCTGGTTACAGTATCGTGCTTTTGTAAGATATTGCTCAATTAAAAGTTTAAACTGATAATTCAAGGTCTAAAGAAAAACCGGATCAGTTAAAAGCTTAAATTGATATTTGAAGATTCAAGAATTGTTTTTCGGTATTCTAATGATGTTAAATGATGCTTAAAGTATCGTCGAAGGTTAGATAGTAAGGCTCGAAGCACTGTTCCTTTAGATAGTAAGGCTCGGAGCACTGTTCCTTTATGGACCCGGTCACTAATTTTGTGTGGGATGATTCGAAAATGATTTTATACTTTGATAAAGATTAAATTTCACTGAAAATATTGTAAAAATATATATGGTCATAGGACTATGGTCTAACTGCGTAATACCTTGCATGCAGGTATGGCAAGTTCGCGCCTCCTATGACCAGAAACCCTATAGAAAAATGATGATGGAGACATGGGGGGCCCGCGTCCACCCCTCCCCGTCCGACCTAACCTCTGCTGGTCGCAGTATCCTCGGGCTGGACCCATCCAGCCCGGGGAGCCTCGGGATCGCAATCTCCGAGGCCGTGGAGGTGGCTGCCATGAACCCTGACACGAAATACTGCCTAGGCAGCGTCCTGAACCACGTCTTGTTGCACCAGACGGTGATTGGTGAGGAGTGCATTGAGCAGATGAGGGCTTATGGCGAGACCCCCGATGTGATAATCGGGTGCACCGGTGGCGGGTCCAACTTTGGGGGTCTCTGTTTCCCTTTTATTAGGGAGAAGATGGCCGGGAAAATGGACCCGGTTATCAAGGCGGTCGAGCCGGCGGCTTGTCCGTCGTTGACCAAGGGGGTTTATGCTTACGATTATGGGGACACAGCCGGGATGACCCCGCTCTTCAAGATGCACACTCTTGGTCATGATTTCATTCCTGATCCTATCCATGCTGGTATGTATACATATGATATCCCTCCTTAATTAAGGAGATTAGTTTTGTGTATTACTAGGTTAGTTAAACCCATGACTTCCTAATCACCTTATGTATATGGTTATTGCAAATTCTAGATTGATACCGTCTCACCTAAATGAACTTCTTATACGATGACCTGTTTAATATTTTACTATGATTAAAGTCATAGTATAGTAACTTTCCAATGCGAATGTACCAAATAACTTATCAAGGACGAACTACTTTTATTAGAGTCATCCCAAATAAATTATAAGTCATCCTTAGATTTATAAAAACTAAAATCACTACTGAGTTATATATCTTAGAATAAATTTATCGTAAGACGGTTTTCACATAAAATTTACTATATGATTATTAAGATTATTTTGACATGTCAATGTGTAGGTGGTCTACGTTACCATGGTATGGCACCATTGATTTCGCATGTGTATGAACTTGGGATGATGGAAGCCATATCTATTCCTCAAACTGAATGCTTCCAAGGTATGTAATGTCGTTCCACTGTATTTGAATTCCTTAAAAGAGCAAACTATACATTTGGAATACTACAACATATGTTGGATATATTTAAGGTTTTTACATTACCGTATCTTAAATCTCACCTTTATGAAACACATTCGTACAAGGGATTAGAGAGAGTTAATATTGTTGGAAATAACGAACAATGAGATGGAGAAAACACGGTCACATGGAACCACAAGATGGGGGATCACTTGGGTGGCTAGGAGTCAAGGTCAAGCCGTCTCCCCTTAAGACTTATTCACTAGACCGTGAAAAGACTCAAGGGTAAAACCTAACTTCTTGTAAGCAAAGTTACAAGATTTCTCAAAGGACTCAAAGATAGGGATGACAACGGGGCGGATCCGGGATGGTGGAGTATACCCCCATCCCCATCCCCGCTCCCAAAACTCATCCCCATCCCCGTCCCCGTCCCCATCCCTGCTTCGGGGAATGATTCTTGCCCCATCCCCATCCTCGCGGATCCCCAATCCCCAACGGGGATTTTTTAAAACTATCCTAAATTTAACTAAATTTTAATCGGATCCGGATTTTAATCTAACCCGGTTTTTAACATGTTCAAAATATAACGTATTTAACTTGTTCAAGTAATAATACATCAAAATCAAACAATAATACATCAACAAGTGAGAATAAATTGGAAAATTACTACTTTGTCCTTCCCATTAACATATATATTAAATTAGAATAAATGTTATTTGGTAATTTTAACATTTTCGGGGATGGGGATTCGGGGATGGGGAAAATTTTGTCCCCATCCCCGCCCCGTCCCCGAGCGAATTTTGGAAAATCGTCCCCGTCCCATCCCGATGGGCGGGATTTCCTCAGGGGGCCCCGACGGGTTCGGGGATTCCCCGCCCCATTGCCATCCCTACTCAAAGAGTTGCTGCAGTCAACACCTTAAGAATGTGTTGAATGCTCTCTAGAAAGGAAGAAGAAGATGGATGAGGGTGTGGATGAATGTGCAATTCATCCACCTTTTATAGGCAAACTTTGGAGTCATAAGGTGGTCAAAACTTTTCATTTGCATGGGGCACAATCCAAGGGATTATGTTTGAATGATATTAATGAGAAATCATGACTGATTTCTCAGTCAATATCATCCAAAAACATGACCAAATTCATTTCAACACGAGGCATAAATCATGGGATTTGAAATTCAATCCTGTCAACGATCAACACGGATCGTGTTAGATCAACACGGTCCGTGTTGTGGCCAAAACGACACGTGCTGGATCAACACGACCCGTGTTGATCCTGTGCACGCTTTTCTTACTCTCTGGACGCCAATACGGGTCGTGTCATACTTAGCATGATCCGTATTGGGTCCATCTCTCTTGTTAAGCTCGTTTTCGACCTATCCGGTCGATCCTATGCTTATAACTTGTATTTTATGCCTCTTAACTCTTGAAATACTCCAACAATCCCCCGCCATTTCAAGCGTTCCACTTGAAATAGCCCGAGATCCCTCACTTGGGTAAAAATACCCCCGCCATACATGGCGACTTCTAGAAAGATTCAACACCCGAGAAATCGAGGAGTTGTTATGCGTCATGAAAGTGCCTTTCGACTTGAACTTCCACTTAGTGTACATAATTTCAATTAGTCTGGATGCATAAGTAGACAAGCTTTGAACGTAACATCCTTATTCAACTAATTGGATACATACACACACACAACCCAAAACCTTGCTTAAAAAATAGACACTATTTTACAACCGGCCATGTGTCCCATACCCTCTGCGAGAACAATCAAGCCCAGCCCTAGGCTATCTGAAGCGGCCCACTTTACGTTCTCGCATAGGCAGACTTTTACGCCCTGTAATAGAGCTCCCCATCTGATCGATTCAAAGTCTGTTAATGAGTCATAGACCCAAACCTCTTGAACATTACGGTTCTTGAGCATCACCTTGTCATTGGGATGACTTAAGCTTGACGAATTGATGCTCCATTATCATTTAACATCGTCGACCATTGAACTCAAGGCTTGACAAGAGGTGTCAAGCGTGAGTTGGAGCTCCGTTGATGACAATCATTCGGTTGGGCTAACCCCCATCCCATTTGATGAAATTCTCACCATTTCTTTGTTTATCAAGGATCACTAGAAAACCTTGTGACCTTGAAAGAACTTGATCATGATACCTTTGAGTGTCCTCAATTAACTAAGATCACTAGATAAATACATATCTTTCCATGACCTTACTTATCATGATCATATCTTAAACTTAACATTTCTTTCCTCCATCATAGTTGTGATTACACCATCACACTATAGGATTAAGTAAGAAATACTTTACCACTTGTCATAGTACGACTAAACCATCGCTTTATAAGCTTTTGGTAAACTTTGAAATATTGAGTTCATATTTGAACTTACAAACCGAATGCTTAGTAGGCGACAAACCTTTGAACTATACATTCTTTTGTAATGTCAAATCTCATGATCTCAAACCATTATCCAAATAACATGGATAATCCTCGTAATGCTTATCTTAATAATATAACTATAACATTTTCCAAGATGTTGGTCTACTTGTATAGTTACATTGAAAGAAATGCTTACAAGATCAAAAAATTTCGTTTGATTTTTCGCATTCTTTTCCTGATCACTATGTCTTCATCCAAGTACCTTGGATTACATAGCCACTACTTATACTTTAGAACAACCTTATAAATCAAATTAACATTTGATTTTCCATGTTCTTCGCATAACTATATCCAAATAACTTTTGGATTTCATAGTTATAGCCTTTGTATAAATCAAAATGTTATTTGATTTTCCATGGAAGAAACCTCTTCCAAATTAAACTTGAAGAAACACTTAAGTTTCATGGAAATTAGATTCCATCTTATGTGTTACTTAAACTATTACACTTTCAACCATTTGCTACAAAGCTTGAATATCATAAACTTGAATAACATATGTAATGAAACTTATTACATATCTTAACATTGGCTAGACGAGAAAGAACCTCAATCGATCTTGAATGATTATCTTATAGTTATATGACATTTATTCTCATATGATGAAACATCATTCTAATTGGGTCATATCTCCTTATATGATTAGATCCATTTATTAAATATTAAATATGGAATTCATAATCATTCGTCCCGTAAGCCAATCTTACTCAAAAATATTAATCCATAAACCATTTAAGGATGGATCAAACAAATGTATGTGAGAGCCATATGCATTTCCTTTTGTTGCAAACTTGATTGAATCCTACATATCAAACATGTAGACTTGATTAATAGACTATTAACAAATGAAGTAATGATCATCCAAGTTTATGACACATGAACTTAGGTAAACATCATGCGTCCAAAAATAAATAATCGTGCACATAATCCAACATGCATACATTATGCAACTTATCTTATAGTAGATACATACTACATGATGAACACTTATAATCTCACTAAATGGCGGTAAAGCCAAGTGCATGTATTCAATCTTAAACACATGAATACATTGAGTTATGATTATCCTTAAATCTTACATAATCATATACTTAACAAGCCTTAAACATATGCCTCAATATGTAAGCCATATATATTAGCATACAAACCATACAAAGTATGAACCTTCTCATAGACATTTACTTTATTTCATGAAGAAACATCATAAATGACAAAGTAAACACTTAACAAATAAATCATCTTGATAATAACAAGATCATTAAGCATGAGAAGCTTGCACTTATAAATAAATTTGTGTCTATGTTACTTATGACACACCCATAGCTCATATGCTTATAAAAATCACATGAACCGACATTATTTCTTATTAAGCTATGCTAAACTTATTGAAACATTCTTATGCGTGAAACTTACACTACCATGACAAACAAGAAATATACATTTCTACTTGTATTCATATGAACAAAAAAATACATTATTCATATCTTAAAGATTAAGAAAACATGTCATGGCTTAACTTATTCATGCAATGTAATCATATGATTTTACTTGATCTTATACTTTAAGCAAAGTTAACTCAAGTACTTAATTAACATCATATGACACTCTTGAAATTGACATGCCTCAAACATAAATAAAAGGTATATATAACATGATTGATTAATAACTTGACATGCATACTAGCATACTTGAAACTTAGATCAATCAAAACTTTTTAACAAGGCATACTTGCATAAGTGCTAATCAAAATATATAACGACATATATATTTAAACAACTTATAATTCATGAATATTTTTCAAGCACTTATAAACATGTGATTGTCAAAACTTTAAGCATAATAAACTCACATTAGACAATCAACTTGAACTTTGAGAGAAACATGCAAAGACTTAAGACATATGAGCAAACATATAAACCTTCTTTGCATAATCAAATAAATAAGAATTAATCACATGAATTCATCTTGAAATATATTACCACGAATCCATATTCTCACAACTTATCAATTCCATGTCAAACTCATACATGTCATGAACACTTGCACTTTATTCATATTATGCATGCTTAACAAGACATGAACCAAACAAGACAACACAAGAATATATCTTAAAAACATATATACAAGAACTTTCATGAATAAACATTGTCTTAACTCAAGCATGCTTTTATCTCTAATGGAGAATAACCCGAATAACACTAGTCATGTACATAAATAAACTTAAACATATGAATCATATAGATTGACATACATAATTGCACATGTACATACTTGAAAAATTAAACATTCATGCTTGTCATTCCATCAATTAAAAGGAAATTGATTAACCCATGTACTCAAGATATAAATAATCATGATAAACTTAATTAAACAATTATCATGCTTTTATTTTCAATAAACAACTCATATATGAATAACACATATATGTATACTTAATCATAGAAAACATGTCATAAAACTTATAACCTCACTTAACATGGCACTTTGTGATTTACTTGACAATAATAAAATCACACTTAATATTTTAGCATAATAGCAAACAAACATTTACTCACAAACACCTTAACACACCACTTTCTTGAGAACTTATAAATGGTGACTTAACAAGGTGTATAAATTAAATTATAAACATGTTTCTAATTAGCCATTTAATTTGAATTAACCCAATTTCAAATCAAGGTAACTTATGCCACTTAAATCAAATAAAAGCCAACTTAATGAAAATAAAGAACTTATCTCGATACGAAGACAATCTCATCATACTCCTTGAACTTCTTGAGTATAACCATCAATCACCATAATCCATCGAAAAACTTACTACATCAATCACATAAATTACCATTGATTAATAATCTTGATAATTGAAAGTAATAAACTTGAATAAACAAAAACTCACAAAAAGCAACATAAACTTATCTTTCGATTCCATAGCATCTTGATCTTGAAATTCCATCCCTCAAACTCGATCATCCATGGAGTGAATAAGTCTTAAGATTGTTGGAAATAACGAACAATGAGATGGAGAAAACACGGTCACATGGAACCACAAGATGGGGGATCACTTGGGTGGCTAGGAGTTGAGGTCAAGCCGTCTCCCCTTAAGACTTATTCACTAGACTGTGAAAAGACTCAAGGGTAAAACCTAACTTCTTGTAAGCAAAGTTACAAGATTTCTCAAAGGACTCAAAGAGTTGCTGCAGTCAACACCTTAAGAATGTGTTGAATGCTCTCTAGAAAGGAAGAAGAAGATGGATGAGGGTGTAGATGAATGTGCAATTCATCCACCTTTTATAGGCAAACTTTGGAGTCATAAGGTGGTCAAAACTTTCCATTTGCATGGGGCACAATCCAAGGGATTATGTTTGAATGATATTAATGAGAAATCATGACTGATTTCTCAGTCAATATCATCCAAAAACATGACCAAATTCATTTCAACACGAGGCATAAATCATGGGATTTGAAATTCAATCCCGTCAGCGATCAACACGGATCGTGTTAGATCAACACGGTCCGTGTTGTGGCCAACACGACCCGTGCTGGATCAACACGACCCGTGTTGATCCTGTGCACGCTTTTCTTACTCTCAGGACGCCAACACGGGTCGTGTCATACTTAGCATGATCCATGTTGGGTCCATTTCTCTTGTCAAGCTCGTTTTCGACCTATCCGGTTGATCCTATGCTTATAACTTGTATTTTATGCCTCTTAACTCTTGAAATACTCCAACAAATATTATATTCCTGGGAATACCATGTTATTATACTCTTAATGTATATTTTTGATAAATTGTTGAATTGGGTTTGTAAACCTGTTAGTTTTGATAAATTTTGGTAATTTCTAATAAATTTTTGCCAACGCCCTGGTGTAGGAGCAATTAAGTTTGCAAGGACGGAAGGGTTGATACCAGCACCGGAACCAACCCACGCCATAGCGGCCGCGATCAGGGAAGCTCTGCATTGTAAGGAGACAGGGGAGTCCAAGGTTATCCTGATGGCAATGTGCGGACATGGTCACTTTGACCTTGCGTCGTACGACAAGTTTTTGCAGGGAAATATGGTCGATTTATCCTTCAATGAGGAAAAGATTGAGGCTGCTCTTGCTAAAATCCCTCAACTCGCATCTTAATTGAACAGTTAATCATCTTGTTGGTTGCTTAACATTTTTCGAGTTTGTGGCGGATTGATTGTGAAATGGTTTGAGGCGAAGTCAAAGAGTCTAAAATGTAAAACTAGTCTTGAATAAGATCGAGAATTTCCCAATATCCATTCTTATATATAGTGCGACTATCTTAGTTGGACAAAGTTGAGCCGATACAATTGGCGACTCAATACCGACACGAAGTTATGTGAGTTTGTGCATAGGTTTTCAACCCTGACCCAATTATTTAGACAAGTTTGGTTGAAAATCTAGACATGAAAAACAATAAGAAGCTCACGATATTCCGTTGCCGAGACTTGAACCCGGGTCTCTCGGGTGAGAGCCGAGTATCCTAACCAGCTAGAATACAACGGAATTTATGAAAAACATTTAACATTTAAACTATATAATAATTGGGTTAAATGGGTAACATGCTAGTCATTTACCGTTTGAATAACGTAAAAAAAAGAAGGTGTTTTGGACTAGTAAGTGATAAAAACATTAATGGTGGAAAAATCAATAGCATTTTCTCTTTTCAAGTTGGATATTTGATAAACATTAATGGTCGGGTTGATTTTTGGTTGCTTTATTCTTTTCAGATAAGATTATCTATATAAGGTAAAAGATAAATTCGGATGAGGTGGGGTTTTGTTGGGTTATTTCAGATTATCCATCTCAGGTCAATTAGTTTTGGCATTTTTGGATCTGAGTAGGGTCGGGTTCGGGTTGGGTTTGCTTTGCTAGGTTTAGCCACGTTTTGAAAATAAGACAATAGCCCTGTGATAAGAGGTGACTAATAATTTATTTGTACTAATTTTAACAAAAATCATCTCATTATAATGTTACGTGAGAGGGTGTCATTCTAAAAGTTGCGGGACATAAATGTCTCCCAAAGCAAAATACATTTTCTTGAAACTTCCAAACATAATTAGCCATACAAATTGGAATATTTGAAGAATCAAAACCACCTGCTACATATTGTATGTTTGTAGACATATTTTTTCTATTTTGATTTTGACGGTATAAATGTTCGTCTGACTTATCAAAAATAAAAGTAACAAACATCTTTTTCTCATTTATATTTTGGCGTTAACCAATTCAACTCACCCGAATTTAATCGAACTCAATTTTTTGTCCGTGATCCATCCTACTCAAGGAGAAAGCCATTTGTATGGAATGCTGGATATTTTAGATGCTCCTATACTATTTTATCATTTGTTAGCCTAATCTCTAAGTACCCCATGTACTTATTTTTAACAAGACATTAGATTTATACTGACCCAAACCATAATTAACAATTTCATTAACCTAATGATTTAGCATGAAATGTTCATATCATGACTCTAATCAAATGCTAACAAGTGAACCTATATTGAAACAAACTTTAATACTACCTACTCACAAGATATAAAGATCACATTTTCTTCCATCTCACCTACTTTTCAAAGGGTCTATTCTAGTGTCATATAAAAACATACAAAATCCATTTCGATTTCACAAAAAGCTATGGACCAAAAGGCAGAAAAGCAACCACAATAATAACAAACTCTCAGAAAAAGCATGTTTAAACGTAGAAAAAGACGTTAACAAATTAAGAACACTTAACGCAAATAAGTACGGTTGCGGCATTAATCTCATAATAATTACACGAAAATAACCCAACCCGAATACTTTGAAACTCATAGCACATCAAATAGAAACACTCATCCTTGTAGGAGAATCGGGGATTTTGAGAGTTTCTTCGATCAATTTACGCGCTTTTCTGCTTCTAATCTCTAACCTCATACTCTCGCTCTTCTCAATTACATCATAACCACAGTAATTAGCAGTACTTTTGTTATTCTTTCCCTTCAAACGACCAACTAATTTCATCTTCAATGTTCCCATCAATCTCTCTAATCCCATATAATTCACCATGTCTTCTATCCCCCTCCTGCAAAAAAGAAAATAATCAACTATATTTTTTTCGATTATTGAAAGTCAACATGCTTAACAGTTCATAGAAACAGCAAAACCGCATAACTTAACACTGTTAAACATAAGCAAACAGTAAGGACTATTGCGCTCACACAACAAAATAATCAACTATATTTGCATATATACTTTAAGAACTAATTAACTAATAACTTATAAGAGATTAAATTCAAGGAAATTAATTGTAATTAAGAAAAATAGACGTACCTAATTAAGGGAGGGATTGTTATGAACTTATGATAGATGTGTAGAAGAGGTTGAGGATAAAATGATGGGAGGAGAATTTAGAGAGAGAAAATGGAGTGTATGAATGAAGGGTTATGGGAGAGAAAGCATATGGTGAAGGCATTTAATAAGATGAGTAAAATATAGGTACAATTCAAGGAAGACCACAAAACACAATAGTACAAAATGAAATGTATAAAGTTATAGCATGATAGGGTCCTTTTGCCCCTTCCATACTCGTCTATTGCATTATTTGTTTCTATTTATTTTTCTTTTGATGTTTAGGCTCCGCTGTTTTATATGGTGCGCTGCGGTGGAATTTGAAAAAGTGTGGTGAAGTGTGGTGGGTTGTGGTGAGTTGTGGTATGTGGAGTAGGTGAGGAGAAAAAAATGTAAAAAGTAGAAGAGAGAAGTGAGGAGAGAGAAAAGTGAGGAGATATTTTAATAATTATTGTGGTGAAGTGTGGTAGAATATTGAGTAGTGCGGTGTGGTGTGGTACCGCACCGCAAGTTACCGCATAAAAGAACGAGACCTTAATTATTTGACCTTTTAAATATATGAGAGTTAAGAGAGGTCCACTTGGTCTGGCCGAAAAAATGTTTTAGATATTGGATAGCGGATAGTAGTATCTGTAGTGGATAGTGATTTTGGTGGTGGATACCAAATATAGGTGTTTAATTAAAAATATGTTCGATAAATTTAACGATTGAGTTAGCTGGTTGATGTGAATTGATATAGAAGGATATAGATAGTTCCAATAGATATTTTTTTACCAAAAACTATGAAACATTACTCCAAATATTAAACGTACGCTACATAACTTTATTAAGGTCTCAAAAAACGCTACTTGTGATTCAACTTGAAACGTTTGCTTACCGAATACAAATATTTGTCCAACTACAATTTTAAATCAGTCAAAATGCTAGCAAAATGGTAATGAACAAGCCCAAGTCTACATGAAGTATAACTTGAAATCTTGAATCTTTTAACCTTTGTTATTAAGGAAATAATTTTCACTTGTATGTACATTCACCGTACGTACGAATATATCAATATTTATTGTATTATTCATTGTTTGAATTTTCTATGTATGTTATGTAGAGATTTGGTTGGTAACATTATAAAATTATAAAATTAGAAATAAAAGATTTGAATCTAAATTTTCTATAAAAGATTTTAATTCCAAATGAAATATGATTTGAGAAGTCTACGTACTGAACATTACTTACAACTCACAAGTGCTATATGGCTATGGAAAAAACTTATAGCGATTGTCAACCATGACAACCACCACAATGAAAACAATGTTTATCCTGGTATGTGTCAACTTTTATCTTCATCATTCATTTTTTTTATTTATTACAATATTATAAAATATATTTTCTTAATTAAAAAAAATTTTACGAAATTTTTTAAAAATTTAAATACCTTATTTTAAGTTTTTAAAAACCTATTTCTATCTTGTTTTGATTATAAGTAGAGGGGAATGAAAGATAAGAGGGGTTAATTGTTGTGTTTGGATTAGGAAAGCGAGGGAATGAAGGGTAGGGGATAGAAATGAAGTAGTTATTATATTAATAAAGTTATTTTTCTTTTTTTTAATGCATAATGAGTTCCATTCCCCTCGGTTAACCCTCATATCGGGGATTAATGAAAAGGGGGTTAATGGAGGGGAATGGAGGTAAATGGTTCTCCTCCCCTCCCCTCCTATTTATTTTTCCAAACAAGGGTAGAGAGAGTTATTTAACATCATGCCCCTCTTTTCCCCTCCCTTCTCCTCTTATAACCTCTATCGAAACGGTCTATAAATAAGAAATTATCAATCAAAGAATATTATTAAATACCGTGACAATTAATATAAAAGAATTAAGGACTATAACTCATACAAATAAAGGGTTCACCTATGTAAGTCACTAGCCAGGTTACTTGATGTCAAAAGGTAAAGAGATTACATGGATTGCATTATGTGAGAGTTGTGGATTACTAGGATAGCAAATTGCAAGTACTAGTATGATTATATGTGTTACCAAGTATCTTGCCCCACTCAAAAATATCTAATCATTAAGAAATAAGAAATAGTGAAATATTATATACAAGTATATGCTAGGTTTGGCTCAATAATTAATTGGAATAAGATGGAGGGCTAATAGTCAAATACACAAATGCAATACCTAACCTTTGATAGGAGAAATTCAAAATAACATATAGTTGTATCTTGCCCCCTCAAATATATTTAATTAAGAAATAGTGGATTACTACATACAATTATATGCATGGTTTGATTAAATGATTAATTCCAATTTTGGCAACGAATAGTGGTTTAGCTAACAGTTAATAGTTTAAATAGCAGATAATAAAAATTTGTTCAAATGAAAATTGTGTTCGATAAATTTAGTGGTTGAGTTAGTTTATTACTGTGAATTGACATAAAAAGATGATAATTTGCAAAAGTACAACTTTCGGAGGATAATTTTTTTAATGAAGTGATACTCTAAAGTCTAATTGTTAAAGGCTGGCTTTATTAACATTTCAAAAGATGACACTTAGAATGCTTAGCATTACTTAAACATTAACTTACCCAACACTATTATTTGTCAAATTGAAATTTTAATTTGATCAAAACACTAAACATTATCCAAATATTATTGTCAATTCACCCATAATTTGCCCTCTCATGTGGTAGTTTATGCTTATGGACCACCACATAACCAACCATAAACAACAGACAACTCCATGCTTAGATTGTCCCTCATCTATGATGCTATCAACAAGGACCATGCACCTCTCCAACCCTAATTATTTTAAAGAAAATGGTACCTATGATATATATTCTTTAATAATTTTTTATGAGACGGTTTATTGTAATTAGGTCCTATTCTTTGGAGGAGTTACTTTCAAATTAGAATAGTTAAGTTAAGATAAGTTAGAATATTTTTTTTGGGGAATTGTGTTTTTAGAGTGGATACTTTTTTGTGAAATTGTGTTAGGTTATGATAAGTTAGGATAGTTAGGTTCAACCTAGCAAAAGAACAGAACCTTAAACAAACTCCGTCTGATCAGATGCACATACTTTTTAGACCACCCGTTCAATGAAATGTACCCGCCATTTGGGCTCTGTTTTTTGGTTGGGTTACTTTCAGGTTTGGATGAATAAGTTGGAATAAGTTATGATACTTTTTTGGGGAATTATGCTTTTAGAGTAGATGATTTTTAGGAGAATTGTGTAAGGTTTGGATAAGTTATGATAAGTTATGATAGATTTGGATAGGTTGGTTAAACCTAACAAAAGAACAGGGTCAGTTAGCAATGGATTTATCGATTATAAAAGTAATGGATAACTTTTTCTTGACTCGATTATATATTTTGAAAGCGAGACCATTGTTCACTATTTTTTGAGACAAAATTGTAATAAAGGGCAATTCTGTATTTTCTTCGATAATTCAAAGGTTTTGCGAGCTGGCTAAAAAGTCGATCCATATCAATATATGCAAAGTTTTGCAAACAACATAACTAGACATCAAAACAAAAAACGATAAAGATAATCAACACCTACATACAATCTCAAAAAATCAGCTTAAACTAAAAATCGCGCTCTAAATTTCTAGCCACGTCGATTGAAAGAAGAAATATCCAAACCATGAAATTTCACAATATATATAAGATATGATTTGTAGGGATTACAGGGAGGTGACAATATATCTCAATCTAGAGCTATACATCATGCATAATGATGCATCCCTTTCGATGGTAACATATTTGGCTTATTGTTGTTTGGAATTCAGCTCCATTTCTACTTATTCCCATCTTTAATTTAATTTGTGGTAAAATTGAGCATTGTATTCTACATGTATTCATGGCTCCACCCCCTCATTGACGTGAAATTATGTCCTACCTCTTTTCATATATAATATATATTTTGCAACCGTTCTTTCTTTTCAAAGTCCAAACCCCCTTCATACCTTTGGTTTTTAGGGTTTCTTTTTTTTTTTTATAGAATTTGTTATACGAAATTATTTGGTCAGAGTTGATGAGTGTTGGTTAGTCGTGTCAATATCGAAGATTATTAAAATTGTAATAACCTAAAGTAAAATACATCGTTAAACCTCGTTTATTTTTTTTACATGGAGTAGTAGGTGTGAGTGAGTAGGAAAAATTGAGTATTCGGATCCAAATTCATATCCAAAAGCAGTTGGATCCAGTTAGCAGAATCCATAACTCTGGAGTTTACCAAAATTAAATTTAAGTACTATTAATCTGGACTCTAACGACTATTCGATCACTCATTCAGCACTCTATAATCTCACCAGCCATGGATCCAAGCACATGATTTTGTGAAGTTTTCCAACTGGATGCCCGTTAAGGATCTAGTACCGGTCAATCTAGGACTGGATCCTAATTTTATGATCCAACTTGAAATGGATCCAGGATGTACCGGATCCTAAAAATAGGATCCCATGCTAAATGAATTCAGGACTACTGGATCATTTTAGGCGGATACCCATTATTTAGCACCCCCAGTAGTAGGTATGTTGAACCTCGGTTTTACCACTTTTTACCTCGGTTTTTATTGTCTTATTGAACTTATCTAAGTCATTTAGTAGAAGCTTACTAGTGATTTTTGTCATCTTTGCTAATTGAAACTAATTTATTTAATTGTCTTATTTTTAGGCAAATTCAAGTGCAAATGATGATGACAATAGAGGAAAAAAATTGGAAATAAGGAGCAAAAGAAGCCAATGCAAAATTGGGATTTCCAAATTGGCACACCTGGGTGTGCCGTGCCAGATTGCAGTATTTAGTTTTAAGTAGTTTTATTAATTAGAAAGACAGTTTTCATTCTACGTTCTTTTCATTCACAGTTTTCTCTCTAGGTTGAAGGGAGGTTTCTCCCTAAACCTGTCTAGTTCTAGGTTTAGATTTCCATTGAAGAATTTATGAATTCAAGAAGGAGATTGAATTTGGCTTTCAATTGAAGACTAAGTTCTTCTATCCTTTTCTCTCTATTTTCTTCTATGTTTATATGTTTGTTAGATTACTTTTGTTTCTCTTTAATTTTGTTGTTAGTTTGGGTTGTAATTGATGTGTTTGATGGCTAATTGATCTTGTTTAGGCCTAATCTATCCAAATTCATGCTTGTAGTTAGAGGTTTTCTCATGCCCACCATGTGTTCGATGAAATGCTCGAGAGAGTGTTCATCTATATTGCTTTAGGAAATTGATGTACGCCGAGAGGTGAGATTGATTTGCTAGTGTGGTAAAGAAAATGGTTAGGGTTTTTGACATTAGAATAGTCGAATTCTAACTAGGTCTAGGGTTGCTATTCTTGTAGTTTAATTAGACTAACTCCATGAGAATAGGTAGTTAGAATAGTTAGACTAGCCCTTGACCCTCGAGAGAGGGCTTTGGTGAGCTTTAATGGTGCAACCGATCACTCTTAATTGCTTGTTTAGAATTGGTAGATTAGGTCGTTCAAATTGATTAGTTGTTGAATACCGATTTTGTTGCCTGAACATCCTTTTATTGCTTTCGTATTTTGTAGCTTTGATCGTCACCACCATCTTCCTTGATTAATCAACCTAACTTGAAACACTTGAGTCCGCTCTGAGTGCTTGGAACACAACTCCCTGAGATCGACAACCGTAGACCCAAAAGTACGACAACAAGGTACCAAACAATTTTTTTTTTAAATCTTGACTCAATCGAAAATAGTCTCACTAAATAACAAAATTTAAGGGTCATATTGCTACATCTAACCCCTCCATACCTTGCCATATACCTCACCGTCTGACAGGATTTTGGAATCTTGGGTTTGTCTTTTTGGGTTTATCTTTTACTTGTAGGATTTGGGAGAGAATAAGAAAGGAGAAGGGGGTTGGATTAGATAGAGAAATGGACAGAGGATAGGGAGAAGCAGCCATGGGCATGGCCATGGCAATTAGGAAGGAGAAGAGAGGGAGGAGATAGAAAGGAGTTGGAATAGAGAGACTAACAGTCTGTTTGGTTATTAGAAGGGGGGGAGAGATTTATTTCTATTTTGCTTGGATTATAAGTGGAGGGGAATGAAATGTAAGAGGGGTTAATTGTTGTGTTTGAATTAGAAAAGGGGGGAAGGAAGGGGATGGAAGAAAAATGAAGTAGTTATTATATTAATAAATTTATTTTCTTTCTTTTTTTAAAGCATAATGAGTTCCACCCCCTCCTTTAACCCTCATATTGGGGGTTAATGAAAAGGGTGTTAATGGAGGGGAATGGAGGTAAATAGTTCCCCTCCCCTCCCCTCCGATTTATTTTTCCAAACAATGGTAGAGATGGTTATTTAATATAATTCCCCTCATTTCCCCTCCCTTCCCCTCTCATAACCCCAATCCAAACAGAGTGTAAAAATGGGGAGGATGAGGTGGCAAGTCAAAGTTGACTGGGCAAGTCAACACACACCCCTCCGTCGCCACGCCAGCACACCACCGATTTATTATTCATTTAACTCGATTGGTGACGTGCTACTAGAATCCAAAAGGGTTAAAAGTTTAGATTATTGAGAAACAAATTTAAAGTTCAGATTATTAAGTCTATTATGACCCAAAATTCATATTATATTATTTAAATCCAATTTCCCTAAATCTAATGGACAGACCGAAAGTCACATTTTAATCAGTAAATTAATAAAAAAAAAAGGACTAATTATTATTTGAAAAGTTCGCATAAAAGCAATTTCAGCCCAACAAAGCGGGTGCTTGGGCTTTTGGTGGCCCGAATGTTGTTAGCGGCCCGTATAAATGCTACTTGGGCCTTTAATAAAACACATCAAAACATAATGAGTCGTTGCTTGGCCCAAAGATTATGGCCTGTTTTATGCTCAACATTTATGTTATGTTCGACAACAACGTTTTTAGCTTTTTATCAGTCAAAACATCATTTAATCGAATTTTAAATTTACTGTAAAGTAGCGATTGTTAAACTTAAAACATGGGGTCTAAAGATATATTCTAGAAACATATGGATATAAAAATAGTTTCTATAAAATGTGAGATATACCTGTAATGCTTCGATTCCTTTTGGGTCTTGACATTCCCGATAATTGCTTTAAAGATCGCTGACTGGCACAACAAATCACCACGAGTGTTTCCATCGTGTTTCCCCATCGCTCTTTCGCTGCTTGAAAAAACTTTCCATTAGGTAATTCATCCTGAGACTACTTTCAACCAAGCACGCTTAACCGAGGAGTTCCCAACGGATAAACTACCCTAAAAGAAGATATACCTTGGTGTTATAAGTAGTCATTTCAAACCCTTTAAGCTACACTTTAACCATATATCCAAGATGTTACAACAACCGAGTCATTTTCCAAAATTTTAAAGTTCAAAAAAAGTTACTAAGTTTGAAATGAGCACATAGAAGTTACACTGTCATCACGGGCTTGGCAACGTCAATCAAAAGTGTTGAAGTGGGAAACTTCCTTCAAATGATAGAAACAAGGAAGTTCACTATAATGTCGTGTATTTTGTAGGGACTTGCATGCTATGAAATAATGAAACCTAGAAATGACGTAGAAGTTACCTTGGAAATGAATTGATTTGAGCATTCTAGTAGTACTCTTCCATGAGAGATTGCCACGTTCTTTTATTGGGCCTTATAGCACACAAGAGAGATAGGAAAGTATGGAGCTCGGGAAAATCTGGGTCCGGGTAATTTTAGGTTCGGATAAATCAGACACCGAATGAAAATTTGGAGTCCGATGCCCAATCTTTTCGTGTATCTTGTAGCGACTTCTTATTGAGATTCGGATGAAAATGATCAAACAAATCCGAGTAAATTACATTTACCCTACCTAACATTTGTGGTAATAATTTTTATACACCCGACATTTGTGAAATAATTTTCACCTTACCTGACATTAAGTGAAAGTGATTTTTAGTGGTAAAATCTGGTCCCTTCTCATCGGAAATGAGGTAATACAATAATGTCCCTATATGACTATGTGAATATATCATGTTGTCCATTAATATTGAGAAGGAAATTACTTAAATGACCCTTTAATCGTTTTATTTCCAATGAGAAGTGACCAGATTTTGCCACTAAAAATCACTTTCACTTAATGTCAGGTAATGTGAAAATTATTTTACAAATGTCGGGTGTGCAAAAATTATTGCCACAAATGTCAGGTAGGGTAAATGTAATTTACTCAAACAAATCCTTTCATAAATTGTCCCTAGTGCTTAGTCTGACTTCTTGTTGAGATTCAGACCTGAGATTTCTAACTTAGTCTAACTTTGATATTATATGTGCAATCATCTCAATCAAAGATTTAAAGTAATAGTTGAAAATACATTTAAACTCTTGATTTTCCCAAAGGAAGATACTTGAACATTATTAACTTCTCTACATTAAATATGACCAAAATAAGTTAGGTAGCGCTGGTAAAAATTCGAATTCGGGTTAAGTTTGGGTCCGATTAAATTCACTAAATGTTAAAATTTGGACGAAAAATTGATGTTCGAAGCCAATTTTTTTCAGATTGAACGATTTCAGCAGAACTAAGTTCGTATCAAAATCGGGTTCAGACAATGGAAAAAGAAATATTGTGTCAGAATGTTCGGTCAATTTGGACAAAGTTGAAAGCAGGTTTGGACCAAATCGAATTTTCCGAGTCGAACAAATTCGGACATTCGAGTCGGACATATTTTTACCAGTGGTACAGCAAGGTAAAAATAAAAGGGAAAAAGAAAAGCAGAAGAAGAAAAGCTAACAATGGTATGCAAAGGGGCAGTTTGTCAGATCTTTTGAGTTTATAATGTTTATAATACTGCTTTTTATACCAAATCAAGGATCATCCCTCCAAGCCAGACTAGCAAAATTCCAATACCCAACTTCAGAACTTTATAATTATGATCACAACTTATATTATATCTTCATAATTAGGGTTGTTCATAGTCCGGGACTGGACCGTACTAGACCGAGGACTGGACTGGAATGGACCGATGCAAGTTCGGTCCAGTACTCGGTCCAAAAAGAATTTGATGTTCGGTCCTCAATGACCAATGGGCCGATCAAGTTACTAAAATTATAGGGTTTCCTTATGTATAGTCCAGTCCGGACTGGACTGAGGACTGGACCAAACAAAGTTCAATCGGTCCAGTCTCGGACTGAACTTTTTTCGGTCCAGTCCTCGATCCAGCTTAGTCCTCTAATTCGATCCTCGATCCGTTCGGTCCAGTCCAATTCAGTCCAGTCCAGAACCGATGAACAACCCTGTTCATAATTATGGTCACAATTTATAAACAGGCTGAATTTATTTATAAAACCACAGGCACAGACCTTGTCCTTTTGTCCCATGTATTTCCTCAACTATACTATAATCTATATTATAATAAAATGATTTATTTATGCTTAATATCGACAAAAATTGAGATCTGTATGATTAATTAATTTTAATGCAACAAGATCTATACTGTAGGGGGTTTAAGTTTTTTTATTAAGTTGTTAGACCTGCTAATGTCGTTTTCTGTCAATTTGAAATCTCTCACAGTAACAATAAATCAAAATACTTTGACTATATATTAATTAGGATGAACCAATTAAAAAGAATCTGATGAAGAGATTTGGGCCAACTCTCTGACAAGTTCGAAAAATATTATATACAGTATTTTTTTGTAAATTCACGGTTTTTAATAGCGATAAAAAAATTTGCAAATTCTAATATAAACCGTTTCACGTGAATTTATTATAAGACATACATATATTTTTTGTAAAAGTTTAGGTAATAGATGCTCTAATTTACCATGGAGTGAATAATTGTTTAGATATTGTTCGTTTGAATAAAATGTATTTGGTAAATTTATTTGTTGTGTTAGCTGGTTAAAATATAACCTGCTCAAAGAGATATGATAATTGTCAATGATAAAATTTTCAAAATGTAATTTTTGACAAAAAAAAAAGAAAATGCTACTTTTGAAAGCCAATCACTAATTGTACGAGCATTCCAAAAAAACTCATTAAAATGATAAATGCACATCAAACTCAAAACACCCACCCACCGAACCATAGTACTTGACCCGTTAGTATTTTTATAACTTGGTCAAAATATTTGTTGAGCTCTGTTTTGCTCTCTTCTTTTGTTATTTTGTAGATCTTTGTAACATCTTTAATATAAATTTTATCCTTTTACTGCTTTCTATAATAATAATAATAAAATAAAAAAAACCTTGATCAAAATGTTAAATATCACGGTAAATGCTATTATTTGTACACATCAATGTCTATACTCCATACTGCTAT
Organism: Portulaca oleracea; assembly: GCA_029582165.1. Classification (NCBI taxonomy): domain Eukaryota; kingdom Viridiplantae; phylum Streptophyta; class Magnoliopsida; order Caryophyllales; family Portulacaceae; genus Portulaca; species Portulaca oleracea. Next base: position 10,026,798 of record CM055872.1, on the reverse strand, counting down.
ACAAATTGGTTTACTCAATTAAGTTAAACCATAGTTGTCATTTCTTTTATATATGTTAGACCTGGCAATCAGATGGATCGGATAGGATTCGGATCGGATTAGCTCGGATTCAGATTTTTCGGATCAGCCATACTTTGGTTCGGATTCGGATTCGGATCGGTTGGGGTTCGGGTTCGGATTGACTCGGATGTGTTTTGTCGGGTTCGGATCGGATTCGGACCGGGTTTAATCGGATCGTAATGTTCGGGTGGGATTCGGGTTCGAATTGACTCGGACGGGTTTTTGTCGGGTTCGGATTGACTCGGATGGGTTGTGTCGAGTTCGGATCGGAATATGACCGGTTTTGATCGGATCAGGATCTTCGGGTTATAGTCGGATCGGGTGGGGTTCGGGTTCGGATTCACTCGGATGGGTTTTTGTCGGGTTTGGATCGGATTAGGACTAGGTTTGATCGGATCGAGATCTTCGGGTTGTTTTCGGGTCAGGCCAAATTCGGATCTAAGTTTATAATATTGGGTAAACAATCTAAACATGTCATATACACCGAAGTAATGAAATTAGTCTATAATATTATGCCAATTACATAGACCTTGTTTGAAAAATTTGTAGTTTAGATATATATAGGTTGTGGATTGGCGGATGGTTTCGAATATACGTTTACTAAGCTCTAAATTCAGAATTCAAAAATCAAAATATATAATTTATAAATTAAAGGTAATCATCACAATTTACAAAAATCCAACTTAAAAGTAAAGTTGAATTATATAATTTATAAATTATAATGGTACTGGACATTTTTTATTCTAATTGGTCGAATTATAATCGAATTGGCTTAGTTTGGTTCTATTTCGGGTTGGATGTGCGTCAAGCCAGGTGAAACTCCGTTCGGGCAATTTTCGAATTCGGGTTAAATCAAATTTGACTCGGGTCGGATGCGGCTTGAATAAGACAAAATTCGGTTCAGGCAATTTTCAGATTCGGGTTAAATCAGATTTGGCTCGGGTCGTGTAACATTCAGCTCGGGCAATTGTCAGATTCGGGTTAAATCGGATTTGGCTTGGCTCGGGTCAGATGTGGCTCGGTCGAGCAATTTGGTTGGCAATGCTCGGGTCGGGTTCGGATCAGATCATATTATTTCGGATGAGGCTCGGGTCGGGTAAAAATCAGTTCGGGCAATTTCGGATTCGGGTTAACTCGGATTTGCCAATGCTCGGGTCGAGTTCGGATCGGATCGGATTATTTCGGATCTCTTTCTTATTCGGTAAAATTCGGGTTGTGATTCGGATCGGATTCGGGGTCGGATTATCTCCGGGTTCGGATTAAGACCGGATCATCCATTTCGGTGTCGGATCGGATTCGGGTTCGGATTTTTCGGATCGGATTTCGGATCTCGGATCAGCTTTGCCAGGTCTAATATATGTACACATCAATGCTTACAATCTAACAAAAACAACTAATTATTGTAAACAAAAAAACACATATGGTCAATTGGTCATGTGTACTACCACCAACCCCATACAATTATGTTACCAACTCAACTCCTTTTCTCCGATTATTATCCGGTATATCTTGAACTATCTATCTATGTCCACTAAGATTTTAAATCTTTAAAATAGTTTCATCAATATTTATTATAAAATTCATCTTAAGTGTATTAACTACTAACAATGTCGCAAAGTTCATCAATGCATGTTTTCTAGATTTATCAATTTTTTTTACACAAATTCATCACATAAAAAATTGTACAATCAAACTTCAAACATTTTGACCATAGACTACTCAATATATTATTAAATAAAATTACTACCACTAGATCTATAACGAAAAATGTTATCCTAAAAGTATAATATTGCAACTGCTAAAAAGTAATATTAAAATATAATATTACAACTATTAATAGAATATTATATAAGAAATTATCAATTAAAAAATAATATCAGAAATTGTGACAATAAAATAAGAGACAGATAATATGAAAAGATAATACACATACGTGATGAACTTAGACAGGTGCACCACGATGTACAGTATCGTATACAAGATTTTCCATATAGACACCCCCCCCTCAAAAACAACCCCATCAACCCACCCAATTAAATTAAACCTCCCCCTCTTATATACCTTCATCTTTCATTCTTTCTTTCTTCTTTCTTTCTTTCTAAAACTCCAACCCCATGGAGTCACCCTCAAAATACCCAAGGTTCTCCAAACCAACCCCCAAACATTTCCTCCAAGTAGCCCTCCCACTCTTACTCCTCTTCATAATCCCCCTACAACTCACCAAAAACACACCTTTCCTACCATCCTCTTCCTCACTACAAGCAACTTCTCCTACTACAACTTCCTCATTTTCTTCCTCCATTGATGACCATGACCAAAATCCTCCTAGACACAAGCCATTGCCTGCGACATCGGGCCCCAAATGTGACCTGTTCACGGGCGAGTGGGTCCCAAACCCGGACGCCCCGTATTACTCGAACAAAACATGTTGGGCCATCCATGAACACCAAAATTGCATGAAGTATGGGAGGCCGGACACCGAGTTCATGAAGTGGAGGTGGAAACCAGACGCATGTGAACTTCCATTGTTTAACCCTAGACAGTTTTTCGAGATTGTTAGGGATAAATCTTTGGCTTTCATTGGGGATTCGGTCGCTAGGAATCAGTTCCAATCCATGATTTGCCTCTTGTCTCAGGTATCTATGTCTTCTTTCTGTCTGTTAGAGTATAAAATCATCACTACAAGGCATGTAATCAACTATATATCAACGTAAATTTTGGTTAAGTTTTAGGGATTTGTTATCATAGACAAGTTATTATTGACTCATTTCACAATGTAAAGATGTCTTCTTCTGTCTGTTAGAGTCTAAAATCATCAGTACGAGGTCTGTAATCGACTATCAGCATAAACTTTTGGTTAGGTTTCAGGGATTTGTTGTCATAGTCGAGTTATTATTGACTCATCACAATGTATAGAGCTAGCTCTCTCTTCATATATATGAAGATGATACCTTACTTAAAAGATAGGTAACCAAAGATACTTACTATGTTAATCTAACTAGCTTAGCTTTCATTGAGGTTTAGTTTCAAGATAATTTAGTTGTTACTCCCTCCGTCCCAAATTAATTGACACTTTGACTAAATTTTTATCGTTAATTACTCACAAATTATAATAAATTAATTACAATATAAAATTACAATCATTAGAAAGATACTCTACTAAAAATTATAACGTAGGTAATTTGATATTATAACTCATTGTAATTTGTGAATGATTAACGGTCAAAATCTAGTCAAAGTGACAGGGATGGAGTGAGTAACATTTTCAAAAAGTTGATAATTCATATATCAACTTTTTAACTAACTTTATAATTTCAATGACATAAATACTATTTTTTTATTTACCAATAATATTCATTGAATGAAAGTCAAAAATAATCTTAATTAAAAATATGTAAATAATTTTTCATTAATTATCTCATAATTTTTATAATATTAATTTTTCCCAACCACATCGAAAATTACAGGTGTTTTCAATAGTGCAACTATCTCCATAATTAACCAAGAATAATGTCACCTTCAAAGAACTGTATGACTAACCTCTTACACCTATATATGTACAGCATAATTTAAAAATCCTTTTTTAATTATATAATAGTCCAAAATAAAATCCTGTACATCATCTTTAATTAGATTCCATCTATTATAATTATTTTATTAAATATTTAATTTTATTAATAACCTTTTTGAATGAATGATTAATTAATCCTATTTGCATCCCCTTTTTTCCCCTATATATGAATAATATTGTCAGTGTCTCGTGCATGTCAATTATGCCTGCTAGTGTCACATGTTACTTAAACCCTTTAATTAGCTAGATCTCTTAATCTTGATTAATTATATGGGTTTATTTGATTTTTAAAATGATAGAGAATAATAATGTAAGGAGAAACTAGTATATATAACTTTCTAAGGTGACATATCATGGAATTTGGGACCATGGTGGGCTTGATTGTATTCAATGTGAATTGTGTCATGATCATATTTAATTTGCATGCATGTTATAAGTGTAATAAGAATGGCCACTAAATTAGATATTTGAGTATTTGGATCCTTTTGTAAAGGTAAATCTATATATTTTCATTCAAATATTATACCTTTCTGAATCCGTAAGAATTAGTCTCTCCATGAACTATAGTTCATGGAAAGAAAGATTGTCTATATCTGGATCTTCCAGACCACGCTTAAACGTGTTTCACCTAAAAAATTATTGTTATTATAAATGTAATATGTGTATGTCTAAGAATTACAAATTGTAGACATGCATATAGCTTAATTTTTAGTTATACATGCCCATAATTATACACCAAAATGCCCAAAAAAAGGTAGTTTCAAGATAATATTTTTTTTGGGGGGGTGCATAAAAGTTTCCAACAACCACCAAAAAATAAATAAATTCCTCACCCAAAATATGGGCAACTTGGTAACTATATTAAAAAAAATTGTAAATATCAATTTAAACAAGAAACATAAAAAAATATATATGTGTGTAAAAGAAGAACAGAAAAAGTTGGTTCGGGCACAAATGGCAAAGTACTGAAATTTGCATAGGGAATAATAATAACATAATCCATCAATCAACTTTTATTTTCCTTTTCACGGGTTGTGTATTGTTTTAAAATCCGTACCATGAGAATATAATAGAGTTAAAATTTAAAAAATGCCTAGTGGTAAAAAAAACAGCTACTAGATTTAAACAGTATGAAACAAAAACTTTCAAAGAAACTTTTAAAAAGGGGTAATGACAAGCAACAATCTACATAATAGTAACTAAGAAGTTTTTGGCATGGTTTTCCTATTAATTGATTCAAAAATTTTCAATCAAAGTGTTATTGACAAGTTTTAACTTCTTTTCCTTTATTTTTCTTTATTTATTGAAAACCATTAAAAGGTCAAAATTACGTCATATATGCTATAAATATTAGTAAAATAAACAAAGAGCCACCAAAACATAACCCTCAATGGATATAAGATACAAACAAAGTGTTATACAAAGAACTACTAAGGCCAATAAAAGGTCGAATAAATGTAAAGTAAAGACCTTTTTCTTTTGTGTGGTATCATATCGTATCTGGTACAATTTATCACACTGACCACAAACCATTAAATATTACCATATCATAAAATATTTTACCAAGACACCTATAACTTTTTTCTCCCTACTTTTCTCACTACATTTCACTCCTCTGTCTCTCATCATCTACCACACCAACTACTTATCCATACTACAAATTTTACCAAAATTTACGACACTGTATCACACATTTCACACTATCCATATTTTTGTCGTACCATACTATTTCTACATTTTACCCACCGTAGAAGATATCAGGGTCAGAATATTTTTTTCTTAATGACAAAAATATTGAGAAGTCCTTTTAATTCTTCTTTTTTCATTGAATGGAGAGAATTTGGAAGTATCAAAGATGCCATCTACTATGCATGGAGAGAAAATGTAAGATAGTAGGAGTGTTAGATTTGGGGAGTGTGCTAAGTTTGCCTCAAGATCTACACAACCCATGTGTTGTCTAATGGCATGTTTGTCTTTTCCAATGTCTCTTTATCCATTCTTTGCCTCCTCTCCTTTTCTTTTTTTTTTCTCTCCATATTTTCCTTTTGATTTTGCCCACCATTCAATTTGGAAATTTTTGGATTTTAGTATTTATACAAGAATACTTTATTGTGTAGATTAAAGTGACCCAAAAAAACTAGTAGACCAATACATTCACAAAAATAATAGCTATCTTTGGCTTGGTATGTACTAGACAACAACATATATCCAAATCATTACAGCTTGCTACTAGCTCTTGTCCTTTTTTTTCTAGTTGTTGGGTGAGTAGTAATTGAAATATCCACATCAAACATAGATAGGACTATTTGCATATATATATTTTTAAATTTATAAAATATTCATAGTGAGAAATGACTTGGATGATAAAATGATTCATGATTAATAATGGTTTCATATTATAATTTTTGCAATCAAGTGGCCTAGTTAAAATGCCAATCAAGATTAAATTGTTACAGTAAAAAATTTAAGACGGAACTAATCTGGTCTGGTCAAATTGAATATTTAAATAAAACCTGGTCGGGTTTCCAATTCAAACACATTGACTGAACTTGGACCTAAATATTCGATGTTCGGGTCTGAATGTCGAAACTTATAACACGATTATTCCATATCTCAACCCAAATTGGTCCCATGTATAAACAGTGTTCCGTGTTCGATCTTTATAAAAGTTTCTTGACAATTTTGAACTAAACACAATCATAAAATCGGCTGTCCGATGTACAGATCTAGTTATCCGATCTGTACAAATTTGTCCTAACCCGAATTAAACTTGAAATTCATATGACCATGATCTAGACATTCAAACTCAAACCCGACCCATACTTAAAATCAAACCTTAAGTTGTTCTTTAACTTTGAATGAAAACTTGATGACTATGATTAGGGTTTTGAATTTAGATAATCTTAACCTTGGGCCGTCAAAATCTCAATAATTTGAACTTTAAAAATACCTTGGAATAATCTAGACATTAAGGGTCTCAGATTTAAACAACATGCCATCGAGTTTTTCTAACAAAACCCGACAACGTTCACATTATTAAAATTCAAAAGTCTTTCTATACACCACAGTGATCCAAGAGTCTTGAAAACTATATTATTCCAAGGTATTTTTAAAGTTTAGATTATTGGGACTCTCAAAGCCCGAAATTCATATAATTTAAATATAAAATCCCATATAATTATTTGTGACAAATTAGATAATAGGCATGAAGAATTTTCCCAACCCCACTAATATAATAATCATTCATCACATACATAAATGGAAGAAATAAGGATAGAAGGATAGATAGAAGGTGAAGATGACTACTCATCATAACCAAACATTCAAACTTGCTCCATTTGGATATGAGGGGATCCATAAATTAAATGAGTCATGATGCTATACACAACTTGACATGAAACTCTGCCCCTTCTCCATTTGTTTGTTTGTTCATCTCATTCAATTCAAATGATATTGACATAAGGTTATTTTTAATTTTTAATTCTTGTAAAATTCATATTAATTGGACCACAAGTTTGCTGTAGAATTCTGTTCACTATGTTGAGTAGGGGTGTTCATAAATAACCGCCCCGAAAAATCTAATTTGGAAACCCGCTATCCGGTCATTAATTTAGGGTATTCGCTCTGGAAAAATCAATTTTAATCGGGTTGGGTACCCACCCCGAATATTTTCAGTTAATCGGTTCAGTTACGGGTCAGCCCCTAGACGTTTTCGGGTACCCGAATTACCCGAACTTAAATTTAACATTTAGGTCCAAATTTAATTTTTGCCTATTTTTTTCTAATCTCCAGTTCACTGTCCAGGCCCAAATTTTAATATGGAAAAAACCCTAATTTATCTTAATGTTGACGCTCAGTGCTCCAATTCCAAATCCTCCAAAAACTCAAAACATATGGAAACTCAGTGTCGGTGGTCCTGCTGGCCCAGTTTCAGAACATTTTCGAAACATTTTTCGCTACTAGAGTGTTAATTAATAATTACAAATTAAAAATAAAAATTGAAAACTCATATGATTATAATTAATCGAGTTTTTTGGTTAACCGGTATCCGCCCCGAAACTTTCGGGTACCCGGTAGTTTCGGTTACGGTTGCGGTTCGAGGGTTTGGCTACCCCAAAATTGCGGGTATCCGTAAAAATTATCCAATCAGTTCGGGTACCCGCCCTGTGAATACCTCTAATGTTGAGCACTCTACCGCTAATTCCATGCAAACGATGCACTCTTTGACATAAACAAAAAAAAATCTTGTTTATATATATATATATATATATATATATATATAGATCACTTATTAAAGATAGTTAACTGGTGAAAATTGTGTGGTTGTCTGGTTGATGAGTCATTGTGTGTTAAATACAATTTGATACTGACCTGTTAAATTTTCTAGTTAAGTGGTCAGTTAATCCTAAGATAAGGCTCCCAAATTTACAAGGTCGGAAAAAAAAAAGAAAATATGTTCATCCCTCTACTATGTGAAAAATATACTTCGACGTAATCATATACAATCATTTTAGTACTAAAGAAATGACAATCAAGTGACAACCAGCCTCATTTTTCATTTTTCCCATCAAGGCTCAAGTTTTGGTGGAAGCATAAATTTTCCCTATCGGTGAAAATTGTACAGTTGGTAACTATGTTTGTTATGGATAATTTGATACGAGTTTATAAATTCGTTGATAATATCAAATAAACGAGCCCAATTTACTTAATTAAAATAATACAGGTTTTGATCACTCTAATATGTGAAAGATACACTCTTTTGACATAATCAACCACAAGCTTTTTACTAATTGTTTGTATTAATTCTCTAAATTCATAGGTAGAGTGGCCAGTGGATGTCTCCACCTCCGAGGACCAAGCTTTCAAGCGCCTCCGTTACGTGTCCTACAACTTCACAATGGCAATCTTCACGAGCCCGTTCCTCGTAAAGTCCCAGGAGAACGACCCAAATGGGCCCACGGGGACGGGCATATTCGGGCTGTTCTTGGACGAGCCCGACGAGTCGTGGCGTGCCCACATTGGCGGGTTCGACTACCTCGTGATCTCAGCGGGCCACTGGTTCTTCCGGTCCATGATGTACTATGAGCGTAAGGAGATCATCGGTTGTCGGTATTGCCAGATCCCGAACATCACCGACTATCCGGTAACATTCGGGTACCGACGGGCCTTCCGATCCGCGTTTCGGGCTATCCTCGAGAACGAGGATTTCAAGGGCATAGTATACCTGCGCTCCTTCGCCCCCGCCCACTTCGAGGACGGGGAGTGGAACAAGGGGGGAGATTGCAAGAGACAAAAGCCCTATAAGAGCAACGAAGTCACCCTAAGTGGGCTGGACCTTGAACTTTACATGGCCCAAGTGGGGGAACTCTTCGCGGCCCAAAAGATGGCTCGAAGAACGGGCCGAGTCAAGTTCAGGCTCATGGACATGACCCAGCCCATGCTGCTCAGGCCCGATGGGCACCCAAGCAAGTATGGGCACTGGCCCAATGAGAACGTGGTGTTGTATAATGATTGTGTTCATTGGTGCTTGCCGGGGCCCATCGACACGTGGAGTGATTTTTTATTGGAGATGTTGAGGAATGAGGGGATTTATGCCAAGCAAGATGGGGTGTTTTATTCAAAGGATAGAAGGTCCAAGTAAAAAAAAAAATTAAAAAAATGTGATTTTTTGTGGGTTCAGATTTGTATGTATAGGGGAGAGAGAGAGAGAGAGATTTGTTGTTATTATTAAGAAAGTATGGTTATGGTGTATTATTAGAGGAATATCATTGCTCCTCTGTTTGAATTTTACATGATTGATGATTCATCTCCTTAATTGATTGATCATTTCTTTCTTTTATTGTCAATGTTAATGATTATCAATCAATCACATTTTGTCGGAATGAAGTGGCAAGAAGTTCACTTCATATCATAGGCGTTCAAGGTTCGAATATTCGGGGCGACATCTCTTCCTTACTAATCCGAAGAGTGTTGTGGGTAGGAATAATCCATCTTTGGGTCATTGGCATCCTCCTACCCCGTGCACTACAACCCTATTGAGTTGTATACCTGAGAGCGGTGGATAAAGTGTGTTAATGGTACAATAAAAAATACAATTGAGGTAATTCCATATTGTAACTCATTGTAACTTGTGAATAATTAACTATCAAAACTTAGTCAAAGTGTCAATTAATTTGGGACTGAGGGAGTAATGATTATCATATTTTGTGAGCAAGTTTAGTGAGACCATGTTTTTGGCAATGGATAAATGCTAATGGTATGATATGATATGATAAAAATGTGGATAGTGTGATATGATGTGGTACAACGTGATAAGTTATGTTAAGAATTATTGGTGTAATAAGTGAGGAGAGAAAAAAGTAGTGAGAAAAGTGATGAGAAAGAAAGTTATTGTTATTTATTTGTTTGTTTTATCGGAAATTTGATTAATTTATTGATTTAAGAAAGATCATTTTTTTTGAAAAAAAAGGACATTACAGGAATCATCAATGATAAGGTTTAGAATTTCAGTAGGGTCTCCGTCTACTCAAGACCTAATCGAGTAGTCAATGGGTTTCTGGTGTGCTAACGCATAGGCCACTCTGTTTCCTGAGCTTTTCATGTGCAAAAACGAGTATCTATTAAAGGAATTAGCTAACAATAATGAACTTTGAATAAAAGATCCTACTTCCTAGCTTGGTAGATCCCTTTTCCTCAGCTTCGCTATGAGGCTCAATGAGTCATCTTCTAGTTGAATGTTGGTAGCACCAAATTCTCGAGCCATCTTCAATGCCCAGTAAACTGCCCGGGCTTCTTCTATTTCCAGACCGCAGAAACCTTGCCCCTGATTGCATGCCATAAATATGCAATCCCCCTTGAAATCACGAATTACCATGCTCCATCCATGTCCATCCTCTCCTACCTTTCCTTCATCCACATTTATATTCAAATTGGCCCCCCGAAGCGCTTGCCAAGCATGAAGCAAAGGGATTGGGTTGTGGGGCAAGTTCTTTTTGGTCTCCTGAAACTCCTTCAAGAGTTTCAGTGCCCTTCCCCAATCCCTTTTGCCATCAATATCTGGTCGTTGGTGTACCATCGCGTTCCTCAGGTTCCAGTAGGCCCATATAACCATTAAAGTTGCCTCGAAATTTTCTTTCCCTTCCTTCAACCTTTCATCCAGGAAGTCTGTCATCGATGGGTGGTCATCTCGAGACTGCCGGACAGTATCTACCGCCGCCATCCAGATCGAGGTTATCATTTTACATTTCAGTAAGGCATGGACGTCCGTCTCTCTCTCTCTTGATGACAAATGGGACATGCTCCTTTGACTTGCGAGATTCTTCTTGCGATCCTATCCCGCATTGGTAGAGCCCGGTTAGCTGTTCTCCATGCAAAAGATCAGACTCTAAAGGGGACTTTGGTTTGCCATATAGTTTGCCAAATTGTGTTCATCCTGTTTACACTTGAGTTCGGGGTCTCATCGACGGCTTCTTGAAGAATAAAGTGGTATGCAGATCTTGTCGTAAGCTCACCGTCCGTTGTGAAGTGCCATATTAGTCGGTCCTTCGGCCAGGTTGGGCACAAGGGAATCGACCTAATGACTTCTGTATCGGGCGGCAGAAAGATGGCGTCTATCATGGCATAATTCCACATTACTTTATCAAAGTTTATCAGATCGCTCAACCGTATCCATCTTGCTTCAAGTTTCAATGGCGTAATCGGTCTAAATGAATTTTGTCGTGGTAGCCTTCAATCCTCCCAGATGTTCAGGATGGACCCGTCCCCTATACACCACTGTACTCCCTTCTTTACCACTCCAATAGCTTCATGTAGGCTCCTCCAAGTGTAGCTCGGTGATGGCCAATATTCGCCTCAAACATAGCCTTGTGGGGGAAGTACCTCGTTTTAAGGACTTGGAATACCAAGAATTCCTCATTCATGACAATTCTCCAAATTTGTCTTGCAAGAAGGGCTACATTGAATGCCTCCAACTGCCTAAAGCCCAGCCTTCCATCTTTCTTCCGTCGACACAACTTTTACTTCGATATCCAGTGTGTTTTCCTCACTTGCTCATCGTGTCCCCACCAGTAGTTTAGCATAAGAGATTGCATGCTCTCCACAAAAGTCGATGGGAGCTTAAAAACGCTCATAGCGTATGTCGGAATAGCCTGGGCCACTGCCTTTACTAGCATTTCCTGACCTGCCCAAGTGTGGTTTCTACTCAGCCATCCTTTTACCCTCTTGGCCACTTTCTCCTTCAACGGCATGTATGCTCTAGTGGTAGCACGTCCAATTTTGTAGGTAGGCAAATATAGGTACTTATCATGTGCTAGAACTTCCTTGATGTATAAGGTTAGAGAAATCTCGTTCCTCCTTTGATGCGTCACCTTCGTCCTAAAGACCATGCTCGATTTATTGAAGTTTATTTTCTAACCCGAAGCCATCTCGTATTTAGCAAGCACATCCTGGATTTCCCTGGCGTTGTCCTCCGTCGCTTCACAGAAGATAATAGTGTCGTCGGCAAACAACAAATGTGAGATGGTTGGGCCCGATTGGAAAACTTTAAGTCCCCGTATTACCCACTATTTGTTGCGTCAAGTAGCAGGTAAGACAACCCTTCCGCGCAGAACAAAAATAGATAGGATGAGATTGGATCTCCTTGACGTATCCCTCTAATGGGTGAAGCCCATCCTTTCGCTTCGCCATTTATAATGAAGGAGAGCGTGGTTGTCTCTACGAACCTCATTACCAGGTTCACCCAATTAGCGTCCTTCCCCATTTTCAATATCACTTTCCGCAGGAAGAGCCACTATATTCTGTCGTAGGCTTTTGCCATGTCAAGTTTTAACGCCATCGAGTTTTTGTTGCAACTATTTAAGGTCATCGAGTGGAAAATCTCAAACGCAACAAGGATGTTGTCCGTACGTAATGTGTCTGCCCGGGGTGAAAGCGCTTTGATGAATCGAAATAATATCCGGCAGAACCTCTTTCAACCTGCGGGTTATCACTTTGATGGCCAATTTATATAACACATTGCATAATCCAATTGGCCAAAAGTCACTTACCTCTTCTGAATTCTGTTATTATGGTAAAGTGTTGTATAATACGGTAATATGTGATTGTTTATGATTAGAATGATAAATTATGCTAGGTATAATATGGTACCACACAAAAGAACTGAGTAGTACAAAGTATTGTCAATGTCTATGATTATTAGAGGAATATTCTTAAACTTAAGATATTGGTCATGGATTTCCTTCTATTCTTTAGGAATTTCATTTTTGATAAACTTGTCTTCAATTTAATCGTTCGAGTTGCTTTTCTTGTCCGTCATCAGTTCATTTTCAGCAAAATTTTCTCCTTCCGCTTGCGTGGATGGTTTCATACCATGTCAGTGTTTATTGTTTTATTAGACTTTTTGGAGGCTAATATATTGTATTTCGGAAATTGAACATTACGAATATTGCATTACATAATTTTTTTATAAGATAATATACTTTATTTTGAGGGTGTTGGATTTTAGCAAAATCTTAGTTAAGTTCTAATGCATAATTGTTCAAAAAAAAAGACATATATTTTGTACACAGCACCCACTCTAAAATACAATATATTATCTTACAAAACAATTAAGCGTCTTGCCCTTCCCTAAATGATTATTTTGAGGCTCTGTTTTTTTATGCGGTAGGTTGCGGTGCGATAACCACACCGCATCGCACTCTTTAATTTTTCACCACACCACACCACACGACACCACACCACAATCATTATCAATATATCTTTTTATTTTTCTATCTCATCACTTTTCTCATCTACTTTTCACATTCTCTCTCTTAATCTACCACAACTTTCATTACAACTCACCACACTTTTTCAAATTCCACCTCACCGCACCATTATCACGCCGCAACCGTATAAAAGAACGGGGTCTTAATGATTTTTTTGCACCAATTTTTCAAATAATAAATATTAATTATCAATTATAAAAGCTTTGGTTGCATTTGTTATGCTAATAAGCACAAAATATACCCTAATCGGATCAACCATATTCATTCAGCTTATGTTGGGCATTTTTTGAAAAACAAATAATAGAATAATGTTACGCAATTTATATGTAATGTTATAGTTATAGAATTCAATTATATCATTTTATTTCAACTTAATATATAATAGTTTTAATGATAGGGTAAAACACTCAAAAAATATGTCTTATCCTAAAATCCATATCGTTTTCAAAAAACTAAATAATGTAGTTCCTCTCCAAAATAAAATATACTCCTTCCATTCCATATTTTACACTTAAACTAACTTTTTTTGTTCCAAATAATCGTCACTTTCTATTTCTCAGTACCTAATTCAATTATTTTTACCTTAATAACTATGTTAATTCTTTACTTTTTCAATTAATAAAAAGTACTACTCCTAATCCTATTAACATTCTCTCACTATTTACATTTTGATATATGAAAAACACCTTGACAAATAGTATTATTTAATTATATAAATAGATTTTGTTAATTAAATCTTGGTCCATGAAATTTTTTTAAATGTATCAACTAATACGAAAAAAGAGAGTATTAGCGTACAATTATTTTTGATTATTTGAGCAAGACATAAATTTAGACCCGATTCAATTAATGGGACCAGATTTAAGAGCCACCATTTGAAACTAAATTTAGGGTGCGTTAGGTAGGAATTTCAGGGAAATTTTTTTTTCCTGAGAAAATTTCCCATGGAAAGTTTTCCATGAGAAAGATTTATCTGGGAAAAGGAAAATGAAAAAAATGGTGGGCCTATATTGAAAACTTTCCCGAAATTAACCTGTTTCTAAACATGGGGAAATAAGTTAACCCAAAAAAATTGACCATTTCCCTGAAATTATTGATCAACCAAACGCACCCTCAATAAACGTACCGATGCAAATGCTTTAATAATACCCCCAACATGAATAATGATAAAGATAAGATTAAAATCCGTAGTTCATTTCCACTTGCCACGTTCCAACTATCACTTAATTTATGTTGGTATTCAAAAAATTGGAAAAGTTCCCCATTAAAAATTTTCGCTATTTTATACAGTTGGTTGCAGTGTGATAATGATATAGTGCGGTAAAATTTAAAAAAATGTGGTGAATTATGATGAAAATTATGTTAAGTATGTAGGTGAAGAGAGATAATGTGAAAGGTAGGAGAGAACAGTGAGGAGAGAGAAAAGTGAAGAGATATATTGATAATGATTGAGGTGAAGTGTTGTGAAATGTAGTAGAAATTAAAGATTTGCGGTATTTCGATACGGTGTGGTACCTCACCGCAATCTACTACATAAAATAACAGAGCCTAATCAAAATATTATCTCTGTCTCAAAAATATTTGTCCTTATAACTATCTTTTGTCCCAAAATTACTTTTACAATAATAATAAATATTTTTTTATTCTTAATTAATAAATTTATTTATCACCTTTAATTACAATTCTAATAACTATTAAAATATGAGTAATCTGGGTAAATTACAAACATTTTATCCTGGTTTTCAATATGTATAAGTCTTCTCAAATTAGTTAGATTGACAAATATAATGAGATAGAGATAGTAAATATTACCTAAGTTCTTTTGTTTGTCAAATTAATTGTCATTTTTCATTTCCCAATACCTAATTTAATTATTTTAACTTTAATAATCATGTTAACTTTTTACTTTTTCAATTAATAAAAATTATTTCTAGTCACATTCTCTCACTATCTACGCCTTGGTATCCGAAAAAATACCTTGGAAAATAGTGTTATTTAATTATATGGGTACTACCTCCGTCCCTAAATAATTGTCCATTTGACTAAATTTTGACCGTTGATTACTCACAAATTACAATGAGTTACAATATGAAATTATCACCATTAGAAAGATATAGTACTAAAAATTACAATAATATTAATTTTATATTGTAACTCATTGTAATTTGTGAGTAATTAATGGTCAAAATTTAGTCTAAGAGACAATTATTTAGGGACGGAGGTAGTAGTTTTTTTAGTTAAACATTGATATGTAAAAATTTTCAAAAAATGTTAATTAATATGGGACGGATGGAGTATGTTTTTGCCACATTTTTAACAATGTGAATTTTTTTACTTTATTTTGGCTTGCTTGATTCTAGAGATAAATGATTGAGGACCGAGGTAAGACTTTAGCGGTGAACGAATTCAACACGTTTTGCTTCATTTTCCCTTCCACTATGGGTCAACGAATTCAAAGTCTTACCTACCTTAAAAAAAAAATCACAATTAATTACTACCTCCGTCCCATTTTATTTATCTTGAGAAGACCAATGCATAGTGAAAAATTAATGTGAAAAGTTTATAATTTGCCCAAAATATCCCTACTTTAATTGAAGATAATAGTTGTTGAAATTGCAAAAAGTGAAAAATGAATTTATTAATTGGGGTAGAAAAATAATTATAGTTGTTGGAATTGTAAATTGGACAAATATTTTGGGACAAAGAAATTAGGTAAAAGGACAAATATTTTGGAACGGGGTAGTACTGTTAATGAGGTCAATATGGGTAATTACTACTACCTCCATTTTTATTTATATGTTGTCTAGGAAATTGTTCAAAACTTTGACCGTTAATATCTTAATTTGTATAATGATTCATCATACAAAATTGATGTCATTAGATTTGTAATGAAAAATACTATTTAAAAAATATAATATTATATTTTTTATAAAAAATTTATATTGAAAATTATTGATTAAAATTGACAATAAAAACCGTAAATGACCGATAAAAAAACAGAGGGAGTATTAGTTTTTTCGTCGAAAAAATTGATTAGCATGAAAACATATTCAACATAGTAAATAAATAAACAGTTAAAAAAAAAAGAGTGCAAAACAACTCTCATTAAGAGAGCGAGGGAACCAAAACTCCTAAACTTCTCTTAAAGGCAAAATCAAGCTAATCCTTCGAGGAGCTTTGCAAAGTGGAGAGCGCATAAAAGAGATTTTTGGGAGGTTCGCATCAGACATCTCAAGTTTCAGGTCCGACCACCTCAAAAGAGAGAAGGCTAGTTCATCTAAGAGGAATCAACCTCAATTTACGACCCTGTTCGCCAATAGCGTTTATGCTGGCGTTTAGTGTTTTTACTGATCAAAACACTATTTTATTATATTTTAACTGTTGGATAAAAAAACAATTTTTATTAGCTTATAGTGTTAAATACAGCGTTTGCCATTCATTTGCTTGACGTTACCAACAGCAACGTCAAGAGTTATAATCAGCGTATTATGTGCTAGAATTCAAATTTAATATTACAACCATGCCATTGATATAAAGGTTCCAAAATCCCCCTCTTGTTTGTGCACTGTTGCCACCTGAGCCTGACGTCTCCTTTTACTTTTCTCCATTAAAGCTCTGATGCGTTTTCCTTTTACTCTCCATAAGCAGGGTTCCCAAATTTTGCTTCTACTTCTCCTATCTATGTTCCTTTAACTCCGAGAACATTTTCCTCAATTCTATGGGGTTTAATTGGGATGTAAAGAAGTTGTTGGGGGAGCCATGATACTGACTACATTGAGGTAGCAGCAACAGGACGATTGGGTGATATTGAAATCATGTGATGAGGAGGAATTAATAGCTGGATTTTGTTGAATTGCAAAGATGAATTGGACATAATTTAATATGTTGGTGGCTACAGAAGGATATGATTGATTGCTTGGTTTTGGATGAAAAGGATTTGAACCATGGTCTTCTTGAACTTGGGCATTGCTTGAGTGAGTGGCCGACCAACATATTTAAGGTGGAATTTGGTTTTGGTGTATCAGAATGTGGAAGGGACTTAAGGGATTGAACTAAGGTTAATGTTTGACTATTTTGTTTCTATCATTTTTCTCTTTCGGTACAACGATGACAATGAACAAAAATAATAATAACATGAAAAGCAAAAATAATAACATTAATAATAATAATAATAATAAACAATAACAAAAAATAGTAATAAAAATAAAATGTAAATATAAAAATAAATATGAATATAAAAATCATAATAATAATAATAATAATAATAATAATAATATATAATAATATCCCATAAAAAAAGATAATAACAATAACAGTCATGTCCCTTTTGGTCATTTAATATTCATCAGCAGCTCAAACCCCTAATTTTACGGAACACATTTCTTTATAAACAACTATTTTAACCGTTATCAGCTATCCACTAATATGCAACAACTATCCGCTACACCAACAGCTATCCGCTAGTCAAACAGCTATCCGCTACTCAATCCACTCTTTTTACCGAACAGGGCCTAAGTGGACCAAGTTTATTTTTTATGGATCCCTCAACAACAAAGGTTCTGCAGCATAATAATAGGATTCATCATCAGAGATCATTTGGGCATTCGATTATTCCTGGCATCATGAAATTAAAGCGAATTCCTCATAAGCTTTCATGGCGGAAGTTTTGACTCTTTGATTTGACTTGTAGAATGTTAATTAGACAACCCTTTCTCGTATCCAGATTGAAGGCGACAGTCTTATGATTATTCAAACTGTTCAAGGAATGAATTAGCTATTAGCATCCTCTCGTAAGTGGTCGGACGTGATATTTAGAGATATAAAGAAACGTCTTAACCTTTCAATGAGTATTCTACTATATTTTGTGAAGCAAATATGATAGCAGATTGAAAGGTAAACCAACAACCATCTATTGAAGTTTGTTAATAGATATTTATGGTGTATAGGTAGTTTGTTATTTTTGTTCTACTTACCTGTATTCTGTTTTCCCATCTCCTTTCTATTAGAGCTTAGCTTTTCTCTTATATATATACTTATGTACATTTCCGACAGTGAACATGAATACACAAACAATTCTCACTAAATATTCTCTTCATGGTATCAGAGCACTTAGGTTGAGTCCTGATTTTTTCAATCACTTGATCAATTCTTGGTCAGTTGATTACTTGAACGGTTGTTTGCTGATTGATCGATTTTCTGTAATCATCAATCAATGACAACTGAGGTAACCAATGAGGCTGGAGAAGGCTCTGGAATTTGAGGCTCTGGACTCAGAGGTGAAAGGCGAGCAATTCCATACATCTACAACAATGATCCACTCTATTTGTAGAGCTCAGATCATCCTGGATTGCAAATCGTCAACATCAAATTGAATGGCAACAATTTTCAGAAATGGAGCTGATCATTAAAGATTGCCCTGCGAACCAAGGTCAAGCTTGGTTTTGTAACTGGAGAATGTAAAAAGGAGAACTATCAGAGGTCTCTTATTGAGCAATGGATGAGGTGCGATAGTATGGTCATGAGTTGGATTTTGAATTCGATGATAGATGACCTCTCAGATTCGTTCCTGTATGTTGATTCTTCCAAGGACTCTGGGAGGAATTGAATGAGCGTTTCGATCATACCAAGGGACCTATGTTTTTTCAGTTGGAAAAGGAGATTGGAGATCTGTATCAAGGAAATAACTCAGTGGCTATGTATTATACCAAGTTAAAACAACTTTGGGATGAGTTGAGCGCTATGGTAAGTGTATCAGAATGCACCTGTCCGGTTACTTGTCCCCATGAAAAACAAGTGGCTGAAATGGAGCAGAGACGACGGTTGTTGCAATTCTTGATGCACCTGAATGAAGATTATGAAGCGATCGGTGGACAAATTCTGTTGATGGATCCATTACCTACTGTCAATAAGGCTTACTCTCTCATTCAGAGAGCAGAAAATCAGAAGCAAGTATCAGGGAGTATTCAAGGTACAAATGAGGTGGCTGCATGTACTCTAAAGCAACCTGTGGGAGCTGAAACTGAGAATACTCAAGCATTAATGGCCATAAATGTTTCACAAGGCAAGGAGGATGGTAGGAAGGGAAGTAACAACAAATTTTTTACCTAGTATTTGAAGCCAAGACATGAAAGGGAGCAATGCTTCAAGCTTGTTGCATATCCTGAATGGTTTGAAAAGAAGAAAAATGCTAAAGTTGCTGCAGCTGTCAACATGGAGGATCAGGAGACACCTCTTGGAAATGCCATGGCTGTGAATGCCGGTGCAAATACTACTCAGTTTGTGTAAAACCCCGAAAAATCCAAGGATGTTGACCGTGACGTCGTTAATAAATTAGGTTTGACTTCGTTATTTACTGTGTCCGTGTTGTGTTTATTTATGCTAACGCTTGAGCTCGTAGGACCGTTGAGGGACTAACAAGGTTAGAATAGTATTCTCGTAGGTTAATATTTTTGGTGTTATTATAATTACGTGAGTATTATTTGGTATATGTTATTATTAATATAAATATTATTGGTGTTTTATTTTACCTATATTATAATTATTATTAACTTTTCTTCCAAAAAGAAAAACCTGTTTTAGTTGTTAAATGGGTTGGGTTAGGATTAGTTGGGTTAATTTGGGCCTAATTATGGGTAGTATATAAACCCTCTCTCTCCCTCTAACCCTAACCCTAATCTCTCTCCCAAACCCTAACCCCACACCTCTCTCTCTCTCCTTCTCCCTGCGCGACCGCCCGCCACCCAGCAGCCATCACCGGAAGCCGCCGCAACCACCATTCCTGGACCCTCCTCTCTCTCTTTCTCTTTTCTCTTTCTCCTTCGTCCTTCCCTCGCTCGCCCAGCCACCACTACCGCACGACGCGCCCAAGGCCACCACCGTCGTCGCCGCCCAGCGCAGCCGTCACCACCGCCACCCACCGGAGTCACCGTCGCACGCCCTCGCCGAGAGAAACACCGCGCGCCGCTTGTTGCCGTTCGAAACCCGACGCCACCACTCCCTTCCGACGACTCTGTCGCTCCGACCACCACCTTTCGACACCCCATCACCACCACCGCCCTCGTCGCCGCCACCGTCTCGTCGCCGCCGCCACGGAGAAAGCCGCTAAACCTACGCCGAGTTAGTGCGTGGCGATAGTGAGCTCAAGTGTGTTCTCCTTATCAGCATCGTGACGTTACTCGTAATTGTCTATGCTCTAATCCCCACCGGGATGCTCTTTAAATGTGTTTTAATGTTTTCTAATCTGTTTTGATAATTGCATCCCGAAAGGGGACTTTTGTGGAATTATGACCATCTGTTTTGGATAACTGTTTGTAATTGTTGTACCTTGTTTTATGAGTGGAGAAATTGAGATGATATTTTATAAGTGGTTTTATTATTGATTTTGATAATCTGGGTTGGGTTTGACTTGAGAGTTGTGAGATGAGTTTGAATAATGAATTAGTAATTCAAAGTGGAAACATTAAGCGGGTTGTTGATTTGATGCCTTTGACAGGCTAATGTTTTTGCGGGTGATAACCACGAGACCGTGATTCGATGCTGTATGGGTTATGTGCGAGATCGTGGTTTCATCCACGATATAGGATAGATGTTATGAAGCCTTTGGTGGCGATCGTTTGATGCCTTTGAGAGGCTAATGTTTATGCGGGTGATAACCACGAGACCGGATTCGATGCTGTATGGGTTATGTGCGGGAGATCGTGGTTTCATCCACGATATAGGATAGTTGTTTGATGCCTTTGGTAGGCGATGTTCTTTATGGGATTTGATATCCCGCCGCAAATTAAAATATGGATTGGATGGGTTGAGGAAGCGATTATGGGATTAAAGGTTTGTAAAACGTTTGATTCGATCCCTCTCCCCAAAATGAATTGAAATGAACTTAAACTGTTTTAAACGTTAGGGGTAGACATTATTGAGATTTCCCCCTCATTTTTTGAAATGTTTTGTTTTCAGGTGAAAATCTAAATGCTGGGGACGGGAATTAGAAGTGAGGACGACGAGTCTAGAAGTCCTCGAATCTTTTTATATTATTTTCGTTATGAAATCTTAAGGTTTTGTTTTGAGTTGTTAGTAGTTACCGTTAGCGGACAGTTGTGTTTTCCTTTCTCGCCTTGTGTTCCTTCGGGATACGGCAGTGACGCCCAAACTAAATTTGAAGTCTTCCGCTAAGTTTTGTCTGTTAATGTTAGTTTGACTTTGACTCTTCTATAATTGAATTTTCGGGGCGTTACAGTTTGATATGAAGCTGATTCAAGCTCTAGCACAGGAAGTTATGAAGTACTCGAAGGGGAAACTTCTAGATAATCAAACAGAGGCAGGAAATCATTATGCTTAGTTTGCAGTTACACATACAATCCTTGGTGTTTTTAGTACATGTTGTGCTAGTCAAATGAATGATTCTAGATGGATTGTGGATACTGGGGTAAGCAATCACATGACTTATGACCCAAGTCTTTTTTCCTACACCACACAATTGCCTCAACCTATACATGTTTCTATGGTAGATGACACTATCAAAACTATGACCATAAGTGGCACTATTCATATTGCTCCAAATATAGTGTTGCACAAGGTTCTTTACATACCTAATCTCAATTATAATCTTCTGTCAGTTATCAAGTTACTGACTTATCAGCAGATATGTATACACATGTATCTTGATCGATGTGTGTTTCAGGACTTTTTAAATAAGAAGGATATAGCTGAGGCTCGGGTAGTAGTTGGCCTATTTAAATTCTCTCCTGTAGTTGCAGTTCCAGAAGAGAGTAGAGGTTTTCTTTACAAAAAACGCAAAGTAACAGCAAAAGGCTTGATGTCCTGTGCAAATGATATTTCTCTTACTAATTTGCATGTTAGAATGGGTCATATTTCCATGTCTAAGCTACAACATGTACCTGAGTACAAGTTTATTATAGATAAAAAATTTGAATGTGAGGTCTGTATTTTGGTCAAGGCACATAGGCTGCCATTTTATAGAAGTTCAATAAAGATTAAGTTTGTTTTTCAACTTGTTCACATGGATCTTTGGGGGCCCTACAAGTTGCAAATATTGATGGTTCACATTATTTTCTTACCAATGTTGATGATTATAGTAGATGTACTTGACACAATTGTTGAAATCCAAGACTCAAGTGTTCAAGGCTATTGAAATTTTTTTCGATTTGGTAGAAAACCAGTTTAACACTACTATCAAGGTGCTCAAAACTGATAATGGTTCTGAGTTTATTTAGCATGTGTGCACCTCTTTTTTTTAATCTAGAGGAGTTATCCATCAAAGGGTTGTTGTTAGGTCTCCTCAGCAGAATGGGATTGTGGAAAGGAAGCACAAACACTTATTAGAGGTTACTAGGGCTCTGAGGTTTTAGGCTAATCTTCCTAAACAGTTTTGGGGAGAATGTGCGTTAGCTGCTACACACATTATAAGTAGAATGCCTATGGAAGTTTTGGGGTGGAAAAGCCCTTATGAGATGCTTTATGGAGAAAAACCTGACATTACAAATCGTAGGATTGTGGGATGTCAATGCTTTGCTGTTAACACATACAGGACGGACAAATTTGAAGCTAAAGCCAGGAAGTGCATTTTCCTAGGTTATACTTTTGGAGTGAAAGGATGCAAAGTTTATGATTTGGAAGAAAAGAAAGCTTTTCATAGTAGAGATGTGATATTTCATGAGCATATTTTCCCTTATAAAATCAAATTACCTAGCTACACTGTCACTAATGATGGTGATTCTCATGTTCTTTGGCTACCTATTGAGGATAGTTGCATGGATGAGGGTGTCCAGCCTTCTACTAAGAACACACAAAATCTGTCCTCTCAAGAATCCTGCGATAATTTGAGAGAAGCCGAGTTCACAAATAGCACTCCTGATGAGAATGTTAGAGTTGAAGAAGAACAGTTGCAGTCTGCTGACAGATCTGCACCTATTGAGATTATGCCTTCTGATTATTTTGCTCCTAACAGTCCTATGCAGGATATTGCTCCTGACAGTCCTGCTCAGGATATTCCACCTCCTATTCGAAGGTCCCAAAGAGTTAGGGAACCTCCTGGTTGGCTCAAGGACTTTGTTCAGCAAAATAAGCATCATTAAGCTAGGGCAGGCAGTGATCAATCCCATAGTTTTATCAGTCAAACACAGTTAACACATCCTTAATTCAGCCAACTGACATTGATTTTTTATCAGCAGATTTTGTAACCTCTCTCATGAGAGCTTTACAAGTCCGGAGCCTTCCACTTATAGGCAGGCCAGTTGTGACCCTCAATGGGTTCAAGCTATGAACAATGAGCTTCAAGCTCTTGAACGCAACAACACATGGGTACTCACCTGCCTTCCTCCTGGAAAAAAATCCCTCGCCTCAAAGTGGGTGTACAAAATAAAGTTTAGGCCAGATAGAACAGTGGAGTACAAAGCTAAGCTAGTCATTCGTGGCTTTAAGCAAGTTAAAGATCAGGACTACAAGCACACGTTTTCTCTAGTGGCCAAATTAACCACAATAAGGGTGTAACACCCCGGATATGTGGTTAAAGTGTGGCTTAAAAGGATTGAAATGACTACTTATATCACCAAGGTGCATCTTCTTTTATGGTAGCTCATCTGTTGGGAACTCCTCAGTTAAGCGTGCTTGGCTGGGAGTAGCCAAAGGATGGGTGACCTCTTGGGAAGTTTTCCCAGGTAGCGTGTGAGCGAGGACGAAGCACGTTGGAAAGACTCGTGGTGATTTGTGGGGCCGGTCAGCTATCCTTGAAGCAGTTATCGGTAATGTCCGCGGCCCGGGATGGGTCGGGGCATTACAAAGGGTCTTTAGCTCTGTGGCTACTTCTATAGGATGACCCTTATACCAACTTGATATCAATAATGCATTTTTACATGGCTTTATTGATGAAGAAGTATATATGCAACCACCCGAAGGCTATCACAAAGTAGCAGCTGGTCAAGTTTGCAAGCTTGAGCGTTCCTTATATGGGCTCAAACAAGCTTCTCGCCAATGGAACTTGGAGTTGACCAAGTTTCTCAAGAACCTTGGATTTGTTCAGTCCAAGGCTGACTATTCATTATTTACTAGGAGACATGGAGGATATTCTAAACACATTTTGGTGTATGTAGATGATCTACTAGTTACAGGAGATGACTCAGAAGGTATTAGAAATGTTAAAGAACAGCTGCACGAAACCTTCACTATTAAAGATCTGGGTATTGCCCTATTTTTTGGGTATTGAGATTGCAAGATCTGATGAGGGCACTTTCTTAAATCAACGAAATTATATCTTTGATATACTTCTAGATGTTGGTCTCACTGGTGCAAAGCCAGCAAATTCCCTATGTCAGTTGGCCTTAAGCTATCTACTGAATCTGGCAAACCCTTGGAAGATCCTGAACCTTATATAGATGGATCATCGGGAAACTATTATACCTCAACATCACAAGGCCGGATATTTCTTATGCTACTCAACAGCTAAGTCAATTTGTTCATTCACCTCGGGTTCCTCCTTATAATGCAGCACTTCATGTTTTGAGGTATTTGAAAGGAACCATTCATAGATGTCTTTTCTTCAGCAGAAATTCCAACTTTCATATTGAAGGATATTGTGATGCAGATTGGGGTGAATGTCCCATGACAGCTAGATCCTTGACTGAGTATTGTGTTTTCTTAGGCACAAATCTGGTTTCTTGGAAGACCAAAAAGCAGAAAATGGTTTCCAAATCCTCTGCTGAGGTGGAGTATCGAGCAATGTCAGCTGCCACTTCTGAGCTTCAGCGGATCACATATCTACTGTCTGATCTTGGCATTTCTTTTTCTTTACCCATTCATTTGCATTATGACAATAAGGCTGCCATTCACATTGCCACCAATCCAATCTTCCATGAAAGAACGAAACACTTGAATATCGATTGTCATTACGCGAGGGATAAACTTGTTGAAGGCTTCCTTCACCTTAAGCATGTCAAATCCAGGGAGCAATTAGCTGATATCTTAACAAAACCCCTGGGCCAACTTCCTCACTACTATCTCTCGGCACGGATGGGTTTGTTGGATTTCCCACCAAATCCTCCTTGAGGGGGGATATGTTGAAGTTTGTTAATAGATATTTATGGTGTATAAGTAGTTTGTTATTTTTGTTTTGCTTACCTGTATTTTGTTTTCCCTCCTCCTTTCTGTTAGAGCTTAGCTTTTCTCTTGTATATATACTTATGTACATTTCCAGTAGTGAACATGAATACACAAACAATTCTCACTAAATATTCTCTTCACCACCTTACAAAACTCTTTCTCTATTTGGATATCTAGTCCTGATCTTGGGAGATAGTTTGCTGGAAGGGTCTCCTAGCTAGGAGTTGTATTATCGCTTTTTAATTACCTAATGAAAAAATGAATAAATCATACTTTGAATTAAAATAATAAATATTAATTAGTTTACTATTATTGATATGGAATGTTACCTATATGGTTATGATAATTTAGTGACAGATTCTATTTATTATAAATGTGCAAGTAGAAAACAATAATATGATTTTTGAGGTTGACATATTTCAGCATCTTCAACAAGAAAACTATAATCCTAATATATTTAAATTTTTAATTTAAATTGATAATTTTCATAATAATTTCTACTTAAAAATTATTAGCCTCAAAAAATGTTATAATTAGAAAAATTATCTAATAATATTTCCACACATCACATGAATTAGGAATAAAAATTACAATACTCTAATGCATAATTATCAAAATTTAAAAAGTTAGAAAATTATTCCCATATGATTCTCATAGTCATAGGCATGAAAATACTAGTTTGATATATTAAAAAACAATTTGGTATTTTTTTGTTGACGGAACCATTTGAAATAGTAAACTCATATCCTATAAAAAGAATATATGATATCCAACCAATTCGCAATTGGCATTTTTTTTTACAATTTTTATTTTGTTATGAAACGCAATTGGCTTTATTATAAACCCCTACAAAGTACCAACAAAATAATACATGGCCATTACTTACGGATCCCAGACTTAGTTAAAGGTGGTTACGACCACCGATGACATACATACAAAAAAAAAATAACAATTTAGTATAACTAGTACTCCCTCCTCCGCTCCAAATTAATTTACATTTTTACTAAATTTTACCGTTAATTACTCATAAATTATAATGAGTTACAATATGAAATTATCTCTATTGTAATTTTTAGTAAAGTATTTTTCTAATGACGGTAATTTCATATTGTAACTCATTGTAATTTGTGAGTAATTAATGGTCAAAATTTTGTCAAAGTGTCAATTAATTCGGGACGAAATGAGTAATAAACATTATGAGTAATTAATAAGCATCTTAAAAGCACATAGGTCTAGAGCTAGAAATACAATCTCCATGACTTCGTAAGGACCTTCTACCTCTCAAGGGGGACAAATTAATACCAGACGATCAATTCAAGGTGGGTAAGAGTATGAATTAGGACACATTTAAAAGTTATAAATAAGGATAATCATGGGTTTAGCTGGAGCCAAATTTAGACTCATCATCTTTTTTAATATTTAGATTCGACCAAACCACCATGTCTAAAGTATATACAACCTCCCGCACAAAATGTCTGTGATTTGACTAAATTTTGACCGTTAATTACTCACAAATTATAAAAAGTTACAATGTACAATTACCTTCATTGTAATTTTTAGTAAATTATCTTTCTAACGGCGGTAATTTCATATTTTAACTCATAATAATTACTGAGTAATTAATATTCAAAATTTAGTCAAAGGACAAACATTTTGGGTGGATGTAGTATTATATTTCACTCGAACATGATTGTCTTGAAAATTTATTATGGTTGTAAAGTTTAAAGATTTGTAATCTTAAGGATATCTAATGTAACAATGGCGGATACAGACTATTAACTTAAGGAAGTCTAATATATTTCTTATTATATAAGCATTTTTGAAAAATAAAATAATAAAATTTAAATAAATGACAATAAAAATTAAAATTAAAATTAAATAACATATTCACAAATTTAACAAAATTTTACATCATCGTATAAATATGTCTACCAAATAAATTGAAATTTTACATTAATTAGATATTTATATTTCGATACCTCATTACCCAATTCATTGACCTACACTTTTTGTTCATAAAAAATAATTTGGTACTCCCTCCGTCCTAATTAATTTGTCCAGTTTATTTTTTCACGGCCTCCGATGCAACACTTTAACCGTTAATTTTAGGTTTTATCTTAACAAGACTAATAATATGGTACTCAGGTAAAAATATTTTTCATCACAAATCTAATAGAGATAATTTTGTAATAACGTAACTCAACATATAATTTGATAAATTAACTATCAAAATTTAAAATTTTAGATCTAATTAGTCAACACTCAACATATGGACAATTTATTTGGGACAGAGGAAGTAATATTTTATAGTTTTTGGGTTGTTACTAAATTAGACATCCTTCTATACTTTTTGAGATTTTTTTATGGTATCCTCTTACTTTAATTGAAAAAAAATTCCAAATAACATTATAGAATCATAAATTTTTCTTTGGTACGTGTCCGTGAACACCCCTGCTCTAACAACATATCTGCCACTGTTGATGAACCCCAAAGTACAACGACGAGTACTCCTTGGTCTTTAGTTTGAAAATCAAATATTCAAATCTAATATATGGCAAATGTTCTAATTTTAAAGACTTGAGAAGCACAAAATTTAGGAAATTCGTATTCCTGAGTAAGTTGAGTATTGTCATGTGCTCCCACCTTTCATACTAAAGTTGTGTTCGTCAATAATATTTGGGGTAGTGCTTAGCGTCTTGATCAAGTCAAAACTCTAATTGCATAAAAATATAAGCGTTCGATAAGCTAGCGTTTTAAGAGGTGTTTAGCGTTTTAAAGAGCGTTCAGCGTTTTAAGGACTAATAAAGTTAACGTTTAGTGTTTGGAGTAGCGTTTCATATTTTTCAGTCAAAAAATACCCTTTGTAAATTTTATCTATGGAAATTATTGATACCCTTTTATGTCAATTCACATTAATTTGTTAATTGAACCGCTAAATTTACCGGACACTATTCTCATTTGAACAGTCATCCGCTATCCGCTACTTAAACCGCTATACGCTACATAAATAGTTATCTGCTATCTAAAGCACTGATTCTACCAAACAGGGCCTAATTACAAATTCGAAACACACTAATACAGTAATACCATTTCTAAAATACACTAATTTATATAACAAAATACACCAGTTTTATACTAGCGTCCAAATATTCTTATGTAAATATAGTTATAATATTGATTAAAAATTTGATTTGTGTGCTATTTCTGTTAGGATCGAAGAGTACTCAAGCAAACCACAAACAATAGGAAATAATAGCGGAAAAGAAATAAGAAATTTGACATCAGCTTTTTAACGTGGAAAAAACCCAAAGTGGGAAAAAAACCACGGAATCGATGCACTAGTAATATGAGGATTACAATACAAGGTTGTGTTTCTCTCTGTCTCACTTGATCTCAGGGATAAATAATAGGGAGAACCTGAACCCCTATATATACTAGAGAAACATAAGAGAAACTAGGTTAGCAATAACTGAAAACCCTAAAAAACTTGCCGCTCAAAAATATAACACACGCGTGGGCCTTTGGACGAAGCCCATCAAGGAGTCGAACGCAGAACCCAAAACGCTAGCAACGTTTTTGAAAACACTAGCTGCGTTTCCAAAAACGCTGGCGGAAGACTTGGGGCGCTGGCAACGTTCTCGACGATGAGGCTTCTGGACGAGACGCTGCCAGCATTCTGATGGCGCGGGTAGCGTTTGGCAAGGGCTTGGTGCTGGTGGCGTTTTGGTCATGCTGCCAGCGTTTTCTTCCTTCTTCGTTCCTCAGTTTGGTCTTCACTGTTGGGAATGTCCCGACAATGTTCGATATACACGGAGATTAAACCAAAGTAATATAGTAATTATATGTCTTGCTAGAGACCTCTATAATTAGTAATTAAATATGTTTAATTACAACTATATTATTTGGTCCTACTGGGTCACACAAGTCAGTGCCCTGGAACAATGTATGTAACCTAAATGATATTGTATCACGTTTAGAAAAGTTGAAAATTGATTTCTGTGAGAAATCAGCCCAACACGGACCGAATTGGGTTCAACATGGGTCGTGTTGACCCAACACGGTCCGTGTTGAGACACCACGGTCCGTGGTGTCCATGGGCCGAATAATTGGACCTTCTGGAGTCCAACACGGACCGTGTTGTTTCAACACGGACCATGTTGGGCCCAGAAACACGCCGTTGTTTTAAGTCGGCCCTTTAGGGTTTTTGAACTCTTTCTCTAGGTTTTCTAAACACTATATAAAGGGGTCTCTGGGAGAGATTATTAAACACCAACTGCCTAAGACTCTTAGAGAGATACAAGGGTGATTTCCTGAGTTCCTCTCTCTTTTAGTTTGCAGTTCTAGTTTCAGGAAACATTCTCTGTTTCCCGAAACAATCTCACATACATCTTAGATTGAGATTCGTCTCGATTGGGTCGATCTAGCAATCGGGTTCCCGGAGTGCTGCGTGGACTTTTCAGTAGAGGGTTTCAGCGTTGGAATCTGGAAGATCAACCTCTTCTTCAGCAGGAATTAGCGATCAGGTATAATTACTAAAGCCTCTGCAGTTGTTTTGATTAATTGTTTATAACTGTTATGATATTCCGCCAATTAATTTGTATCTGTTTAGGAAATAGATAACCTAAAACCTAATAGTGGTATCAGAGCCACCAATTGCATGCTAAAGTATTGTACTTGTATTCATAAATAATTTTGTCAATAGTTGAATTATATTATGAATATGCTAGAATAGATTTATGCCTAAAATTTTGAAACTTTGTGAAAGTTTTAATATTTGTTGTTCATGATAATAAATATGAGATTTTATTGTAAAATTTCATGCTTTGTTATTATTTGTTTCTTAATGCCTTTAATTAATCGATTTTATGTTTGTTTAATTGTTAAATATAGCATGAACTCGATTTAATTTTGAATATTTTAGAAACAATCATGTTTAATATTGTTAAATAGTAGGCAATACATGAAATAGGTCTAAATTCGCAAAATAGAGTTTTGTAGAATTATTTTCTGATTTAGTTTATTTATGGTAAATATGAAAAGCGAAATAAAATATCAAACGAATTCGAAAATTTCTGAAATTTTTACTCGAGGTGTCTGGAAGTGTTCTGGACTTTCCATAATTTTTGTAGATTTTTCCCAATTAAATGGATTTTTAATTGAGTTTTCAGATCTGAAGTGAATTAAAATACATTTAATTTTCTGAATTTTATAAATTTGTAAAAATTTTTAAAACTTATGAAAATTTTAAAGTAGGTTACTGGGTAACCATACTTTTAGGGAAAAAATTTTCTGTTAATTTATCCGGTCAAATTATATTTTTTAATTTAGATTTTCAGATCTCAGAGAAATAAATTTGTTGCTTCTTTGAATTTTGTATATTTATAGAAATTTGCAAATTTTCTGAAAATTGTACAGTAGGTTACTGGATAACCATTCTATTGTGGATAAATATTTCGTGAACTTTCAAAATCGTTTACTATTTTTCCTTTAATTTTTAGATTAACAGAAAAATATAATTGTTTATTTTTCTGAATTTTATTCTAATTTTCAAAATTTGATAAAAATCTGAAATTTTTACAGTAGCATATTGGATGAATCTATTGTATGGAAAAATTGTAAAATTTGATTTTTAAACTTACTGGACTATTATTATTTATTTTCCTCTTAAACAGAGAATTTAAAAAGTTTAATTCCCTAAATTTTTACAATCTTTTAGAAATTGTTAAAATTCTGGAAAATATTCATATTGGGTTATTAGATAACACTATGATATGAAATCTTTTAATTCGATAAGTTATGATATTTTTTTATTTAAGTTTTTTATTCACAAAATTAACCGAAACTGGGAAGCAACACGGACCGTGTTGCCAGCAGTTTTGGTGAATTCGTGTGTTTTAGGGTTTGTAATTAATTTTAGAAATTAATTATTAAATCCTATTACTACTAAATTAGTTGATGAACATAAAATCTATTTTTGTAAAGTTTAGGAAACTTACAATATCTTTAAAAGATATAATATCTTTTATACTTCTTGATTTTAGGAAAGTCAAGTGTTTTGTATGTGTAGGTATAAAATCCTAAATCTGTTTAGGTAACTAAGATAAAATTTGGATTTTGTTTATTATATTAATCATGCAAACCTTTTAGGAAATTTTATTTAGTATTTATTTCCTTATCTGTTATATTGCAATTATATATATGTCTTTATAATTTGTTTTTTTAAGCATGTGTTATATTTGATATAATTATTGCAATATTACATGTTTGCATGTGCTTCTAGTATGGCCATAGATAGTCGGTTTTACCGGTCTGCGTACCGGATTGGGTGAAATACGGTCTGCGTACCGTTTTTGAATTAAATTTTAAATTTAAATTTCAGTTAAGTTTATTTTAATTCATGTAAGGACTCAATTGTGAGGTCCACTTTGTAAATTTGTTGTAATTGGAGACATCAAGTTGAGTGGGAGCCCAACAGCAATGGAGGTGATGATTCGAGTGGGAGCCATCCAATGAAGTTGCAAGACCCAAGAAGATTTTCTTGAAGACTGTCAAGGCTTAGTTAAATTAGTTGATTAAGTCTAGGTGATCATACTAGGGGTTTTATTTTATGCTTTAATTTGTTATAGCATGTTGTTTTATTATACCTTTTATGCTTTTCGAAAGAGCTCACCTATAACTGCATGCTTAGGATAATAAAACCTACTCTCAAAATGAATTATTGCTCAACCTATCGAAACACCACTTAGATGGATAATAAAGAAAGCCAAAGCGAATTATTTGTCCATCATTAATAAGTAGGGTGGGAGCTAGGTCAATTCAAATTGGCTATCAAAATAGTTTTGGGCCAAGAGCAGAGGAAGAGAAATATTGTATTCGATACAAATTTCTTGCCAAGAGTCATTTTGAATGATCGATCATAAGATGATCCACCAAAGATAACATGAGATCGAGTTTTGTTGGGCCAAAGTCCACTTGAGCCCATGAGTCTTGTGGGTCTTGGTAAATTAAAACACTAAATGAGAGTTGATAAAGTGTTTTGATTTGAAATTAAAATTAGTTTAATTTCTTTTGATGAATAATAACTAAAATGAACCAACTTGTCTCGTAGAATTATTTGTGTCTTTTCACTCAAACATCCACCACTAATAAAATATTGTTTTCTCCTTGAGAAAAAGAAAAACAATTAACACCAATTCCTTAATTGGCATTGTCATCGCAAGATTGTCTTGAAGGCGATTAAAAGAAACCTGTCTTTGATATAACATTGAGCTAGACATCAATATTGAGAGGTCAATCAAGCCAAATGAATACATGTAATGTCATATAATTCATACAATTTTAACTTCAAAATGTTTGAAGATTAGAGGAAGGATTTCAATATTACCAACTCAAAATCAAGTTCATCGAACTAGTTAGAGTTGATAAATATGAAACCAATAACCAGATAGTCTCGGTTGAGCTAGATAAGAGTCAATTGTTGGCGCTCATGTTTAGAAATAATTTGACTATTTTAAAATATGAGAAACCTCAGATCCCTTTAGCCAAAAGATTAGCGACCAAAGATAGTCTTTTAGTGAAAGGGAAAATAAGATTTAAGAAATCTATCAAAGACAAGAAGTCAAAGGAAAGGTAAGGACAAATAGTTGTACATACCCAACCAATGACAGCAACCGGTTAACAACCAGATCATGTATATATGACACTGGGAACGTGAATAACTATAAGAAAGGCTTGAGATATGATTTCAAATTCTAGGCAAATGCGTATATGATACACACTATCCTTATTAAACCCACTTTGAGAATAAGATACTAGCTGTGAAACTCGCATTTATGCAATTGTACATAATCTACAGCAAAGTAGATGTGCTTTGAAGGATGAGAGTCAGCCTACAAATAAGAACATGTAATTAGTTGTAGTTCCTTATGAAGAGTTGGTTGTTTATCCATTTCCTCAAGACTTATGAGAGAAATTTATAGGTGATACTATGTTCTCATTATAATTATTTCTTACTCTCAATTAGAAAGAGAGAAAGAGGATATCGGATAAACACACCCAATGCATCGAAACCAAAAGGTTTAAAAAGGAATAACTCATGTTCAAACATAAAACCTGTAACTATCTATTAAGTCATTGTAACGCCCCAACCTTAATCACAAGATTAAGACTATACTTAGAATCCCAAACCTGTGATTAGCGCAGCGGAACACCTTAGGTCGAGGCATTACCGCCGTCTCCCAAAAGAGACAAGGCAACAACACTAAAGAAACTTCCAAAACCACAAGATAACTTACTAGCTTAAAAACCTTCATATATAAAACTTATACAACCTTTGGATAAACTACATAAACTTAAACATAGCTTAACAACTAAACGACTTCCAAAATCCTCGCCGCCTTGCTAACCGGTGATTTCCTTAGAGAACTACCTTGATGTACTCGAATTACTTTGGAACCGACTTGTCCTTGCCTTGGGAGCTCAAGCCTCCTAAAAACAAAACCATAAAACATCGTAAAAGTGAGTGGGGAAACACTCAGCACGTAAACCTCCAGCACGTAAACCGTTTGAAAACGGTTTAGTGCCAGATTTAAATTCATTTTGAAAACGGGAAAAGGGGATAAAACGATAACTTGCAATGATGTGCATAAAACATAAACACGAATAACATATAATAGAGGTATATAGAAACTACGTGGAACCCTTATGATCGGTGGAAGCACCTCACACACGCCAAGATGCCCAAATCGATCTAGATTTGATTGGGTGATCACGCGGATTAATCGCCGTGTCTAGATCAGAGCATCTAAAAGGCTAGCACTTCACGTAACTAGCTAAAACATAAACATAGAATACATAAAATGGGTCCAGTTTCGAACATAATGATATCATAAAACATAAAGCTTGACATGTCATAAATTGAATGAATCATGAATATAACTTAGATCGTAAAAGTGGACAATTTCATGCACTTGGGACGCTAAAGATCTTAGCAATGACTCGGCTTGGAGATGGCTTTGGAAGTTTGTCAACTAAGATGAGAATAAATAGAAATGAAGAACCGAATAGGGTTCTAAATTAGACTCATAAGTTTAGAAACTTAGTAATATAAATGAATTAACTTTAGGAAGAAAAATTCAGGTTTAGTAAAATAGAGTTTAAAGCATAACTTGAGTTAGGAAAATTGAAACGAAGTAAAAGAGTACATCCCGGAATAGGAAAAAAAACATAATCTACAACTTTGTCAACAGAACCAGAAGCTAAAAATGAGTGGAAGGGCCCCAAAATGGGCCCGGACAGAAGCTGTGCACATAAAACTTTGGAGTTTTCGGGTCGGAAAATCACGAGAAATATGACGTAGAAGGTGATTCAAATAAAAGGGCTTGAACTTAGGACAATTAGCTTGAATTGATAATGAATAGGGTAATTATAAATTGGAAGCTAGGATGCGAGATAACGAGTTCAAATATGGTTTGATAATACGATATCGAATCAAATGGCGAAATGGAGCAAGATATACACGTCCAAATGTGAATAAAAGCAAGCTTGGATTAATGAATTATGAAATGAGGAATGAATTGAATTAGACATTGGAGGTTATCAAGCTAGAAGGAACTTTTAGCTAGAGCAAAGATATTGAACATGATACTTAAAGAAATATGAGAGTCACGATACATTACTTAAACATACTAGCTCTTGAAAGGTATTCTTAAGACTTACTTAGGACTCCAAAAATGGTACTCTTAGCCTTAAACACATAACTCTATAATTACAATATATAACCATGACACATTTATACCTAGAACCCCTTATTGGATTGGTTTGAGGCCCAAAAGACATTAGTTCACAAAGGTTAATTTGAGCAGAATGTTGTTCTGGACAGCCCGGTTTCCCGGGATCGTAACTCACGCTCCCGATATCGGATGACTATGAACCATACCTTTCCGGAAATCTTGCAACATGGCCTAAAACTTTCATGTTTACCACAAAAACCAAAGAGGTCTCCAAAGGGACGAAAAACAGCCCTCAAAACACTGACTCAGAAATTCGTATATAAAATCGTGAGGTTACGGTTTTGGTCGTAACTCGGGCTATACATGTCGTAAATTTGAAATTCCAAAGCCTATGGTTTGCTAACACCTTAAGCTATCCAATGGAGTAGAATTTTGGGCAAAAATCCCACTTTTATAAATCTGTAAAATTCCAGAACCGAAACAGCATCTTAAACCACTCAAAAACCCATCTTTTAATTGGATTTTTCCACTCTTAATCATATTAAAACATAACCAAACTTCATCTAACCTTAATCCCCTATATTTTCATAATATAAACCATGAAAATCTCTTCATCAAAGGCCTTAAAACCCACATGCATTCATGAATTAAGCATAAACTCAACATAATAAACATGTTCTTGAACTCTTGCATAACAATTTCATTAATTCACCCAAATTAAACATGATAACACTTAATTTATAATTTCACAACATAAACTCAGCCCTTAAACACTTAGAAACTCTCAAGAAATCCACATGCATCAACACTAATTCATCATCCACCATGAATTCAACTCTAAACCTCACAAAACACTTAGAAATCAACATTCATGTACTTCAAAACTTAACCCTAACTTAACCAATACAATTATATACTTGAATTCATGAATAAAGAGAGTAAAAGAGATGGAATTTATAAAAGAAACATATATATAACATGAATTTTCAGATTAGGGCATAAAAGATTTGAAATTGGGGTTTGAGAGATTACCCTTGGGGTTAAAAAAAAATGGATGAAAACACAAGAGAGAGGAAGGGGGTGGTGCACGGTGGCCGTGGCTGGCGGCGGCTGGCCGGAAAATGGCCGGAAAACGGCGGCTGGGCTGCTGGTGGTGGCCGGCCGAATGGAGGGAGAGGGAGGAGGATGGGAGCCTTGGTGAGTTGTCTAATTTGAGAGTGAAATGAAAATGACTTAAGCCTCCCCCTAACTAATACACATATATACTACCATCTAATTAACTAATACTAATAATAATTAAAATAAGACCTTAATTAAAATAAAATAAGAGGATAACAATAGGATAAAATATATTGTAATTGTTGTAGTAACTTGACATATTGGGTTTTTGTAGGAAATAAGGTATATTGGTAATAATTGGGTAACATAAAATAAAATACAATGGTAATTGAATTAAAATAATAAAGTGGAAAGATTACTTCTTGAATTTATGTAAAGGAATAAAATGTAATAAATGAAGATCGGGACTGTAAAATATATATATAAATCGGGACGTAAAAAAAAATATTAGCCGATTCTCGGTAAATAAATTTATAACGTGAAACGTATAACCTGAAACACTTTAACTCTTTGAATGGGTATGTAAAGTAAATTTTTAAGCCGATAATTCGACACCTTAGCCATCTCCTGCACGAGACTTATCACCGATAATAATAAATAAACAAGTAAATCAATAAATAAATAAAGGTAAACGCGAAAAATTTATAACGTGATTAAGGTAATTACTATGGTTAGTACGTAAATAATCATGATTTTGGGGCGGGTTGTTACAGTCATGCAAATGCGAGTGCATTTAGAAGCGTCACAGTGATAGACTTTTGAATGATAAGACTTTGAAACATGTGATGTCTGCAAAGCATGACTGTACCTTTTACAAGAAAGGGTGAACGTGCCAACAAACACTCATGCATATGGATGTATGTAGTCCAATTGAGCACAAGTACAAGAGATGGATTACTTCAAATCTTCAAAGATGAATAAAATAACACATGGTGATTCATGTCTGTGAGATTCATCTGAAGCTGGAATGTTAAAATAGTTTAAAGATTTCCAAAATGAAGTAATCTTGGCGAAACAATGACAGCACCTAGATACGATCGAAAGGATGCTAATGGTTGAGCCAAGAGTTTGAACAAATGACTCAAATGAAACATAATTATGCTACTATAAGCTCAAGTCATATTAATCAGAAATGCATTCAGAAACCTACATAGTGCAGGATTTTGGAAAACGTAAACTTTGAAAAATTCAATGGTTGTAAAGCATGCCTGATGGGTAAGATGACTAAAATCACCTCTTATTGGAATTGGCGAACAAGCTAATGACTTATTAGGATGCAAGCATATTGATGTATATGGGCCTATGAGCACTAGTGCTAGAAAAAGGTTTGTTGTACTTTTTTCATCACTTTCAGTGACGATTTTTAGTAGATATGGGTATATCTACTTAATACGCCACAAGTCCAAATCATTTGAAATGTTCAAAGATTTTCAAAATGAAGTACAAAACCAACTTGGCAAGGAAATCAAAACCCTTCAATAAGGTTGAGGAGGTGAGTATTTAAGCCATGATTTCACTGACCAATCCAGAGAATGTGGAATTGTTTCATAACTCTCTCCTCTAGGAATACGACATTTCAATGACGTATCTAAAAGAGAAATCACACCTTATTAGATATGGTGCGTTCAATGATGGTTAAGTCAACATTGCCGATTACCTTTTGGGGATACACACAGTTAACCATAGCTCTAATTACTGAATAAAGATTATCTGAAGCACTAGAGAAGACACCATATATGATATGGAGAAGAGAGGTTCTTGAACCGCTTTCTGAAAGAAAGAAGTATCACTTCTACAAGCTGTTGTAGAGGAAAGTGTTTGTGTCTCAAAATAATTTCTTCTTAGAGAATATGTTATTCTCTAAAAGAAAGAGTGGGAGAGGTTTTGAACTTACCGAAGTTCGAGAGACACAAAACACTATAATCATCACCTGAAACTCCACTACTTGATCCTAGTTCAAAATTTTCCTATTGGTCGAGAAATTAAGAACAAGGTTGAGGCAGTTGAATTTCCTCAAAACGTTGAGGAGGAGGTGTCATGAACATTACTCCAAGCAAGGTCAGGTAAAGAACTCCGTCAACCACAGAGATATCGATCTTCTGTGGATGAGCGTGAGATGTTACTTTTAGAAAGTAATGACTCTACCTACAACAAAGAAGCTTTAGCAAGTCAAGATTCCATAAGGTCTAAGATGGATTCCATGTATTCAACCAAGTTTAGAACTTGATTGATTTGTCTGAAGGTGTGAGCCATCAGGCAAAGGAGGATTTTAAGGCAAAGCATGGGTTCATTAAGATAGACATCAAGACTGACTTCAAAATTAGATTTTGAAGAAAGGTGTGTACTTGACACAACTGAGTGGTCTTTTGTTGGAATACTTGTAAACTTCAAGAGACCATTTGTGGTCTTAAGGAAGCTTCTAGGAGTTGGAATCATTGACCTTCTTGACCAGGATATCAAAAAGAATTGATATACTGGGATTTGTCAAAGATAATATTGTGTTTACAAGAAGTTCAGTGGGAGCAATGTGTTTTCTGATATTGTATGTGATTGACATACTGTCTACTGAGAAGAATATTCCAATGTTGCTTCTACTGAGGTTGACTTGGAAATAATTTTCAAATTGAAGGACTGGTAGGGCTAAGAATTTTCTTGGAGACAAGATCTATAATGATAGATTGAAGATTTTGATTGTTTGAATCAAAGTTAACTAGGTGTTGAATAGTTCAACTCACTTCGAGAATGGATTAATTTCCATAAATCATGGCATATCCTTACGGAATTTGATTATCTCAAAACAATCAAAAGTTCTAAGAAGGATGAGACATATAACTCATGCTTTAGGCGTGAGATTAATGTATGTCATGAGATGTTCAAAGTCCAGCATAACATATACATTGTATATGTATAAGCAAAACTAAGGATGCGTCCTAAGTCTAAAGTGGTTGATAAAAGCTAAGTGTAAAGAGTTGCATTGATGCTACACTCATGCAGAGAAATATGATTATATGAAAGGTCAGAGAAAATTATACGATCTGTTTTGAGTGGTATTGAGGTGAATTGGAAGAAGTTCCTAACATGACATGCGGTTAATTCTACAAATAAGACAAGTATGGCACGACTTTAGAAGTTGTGGCGTAAAATCATAGGATTAAGTTCGTTTTTGGAACTGGGTGATGTTTCTGGCCTTGCAAGAGAAATGGAGCCTTGTTGATAGGAGCCATCACTCAAGCAAAGGAACTGAAGCTCACTGTGAGTCCAAACATGAGTTCCAAAAATATTTTCCTATATGAAAGGTCATTAGTGAAATGATATATATGCGAGGTTCATTGCAAGTATTATATACTAAACCCCTGTTGTAGTTATAGTATGATAGTCATGCATGGGCAATAGGTATTAAACACATTCCGGAATATTAACAAGTCAAATTTACATGAATTGTTCATGAATTATGACTTTGTTGATTCATCATTAAGAATAAAGATTCCAAAATTTACATCAATTATGGTTTAGAATTATGTAAATGTCCAAAAAGGTTAGCGCATTCGAAATGGGAAATTGGATGAGGTCCGATTTCTGAAACCCCATTAGTGAACTTGATAACGCTAGTCTTGGTCGACAGTCGACCTAGTTCCTAATTGTATTATCACGTAGGAACAGTGATAATATCAACACAGTTAGCATGTAGGATTGAGGTGATGATCAAGTTTCGTGATCATAGTGATGTGATGACATCATAAATCAATCACATGGGTATTGTTGAGAACAACTACCGAACTGACCCGCAGTGGGAGCTCTTTAAGTTGGGAATTTTCATAGGAGCTCTCACCACTCAAAATTCCTGAATCCTGAGTTCAGTACACAGATTGCATGATCTGCTGTGACTTTGGAGCGCGTCAAACGCCTTTCGTAACAGTAGGCTATAAAGGCAGTGTGCAGGTTCTGATTGGATCATGTGAGAATGTGTGTCTGAACAAGATGGCATTGTCCTCCCTATTAGGGATAGTTGTCTTTTGGCCACTCGGTGAGATTGGACTGAAAATGCTTGGCCGAGCTTAGTTGAATCAATAGTTGATCATCTGTTTTTTCAAAATCTAAACTCGAAGATCAAGGAACATTTCGGTCCTTACATAAGGATGACATCAGCTTACCTTATCCGAACATGAGACAGTAAGTGACAAGGGAATTTAAGGAATCGAACACTTGTGGGACAAGTGGGAGATTGTTGGGAATGTCCCGATAATGTTCGATATACACGAAGATTAAACCAAAGTAATATAGTAATTATATGTCTTGCTAGAGACCTCTATAATTAGTAATTAAATATGTTTAATTACAACTATATTATTTGGTCCTACTGGGTCACATAAGTCAGTGCCCTAGAACAATGTATGTAACCTAAATGATATTGTATCACGTTTAGAAAAGTTGAAAATTGATTTCTGTGAGAAATCAGCCCAACACGGACCGAATTGGGTTCAACATGGGTCGTGTTGATCCAATACGGTCCGTGTTGAGACACCACGGTCCGTGGTGTCCATGGGCCGAATAATTGGACCTTCTGGAGTCCAACACGGACCGTGTTGTTTCAACACGAACCATGTTGGGCCCAGAAACGCGTCGTTGTTTTAAGTCGGCCCTTTAGGGTTTTTGAACTCTTTCCCTAGGTTTTTTAAACACTATATAAAGGGGTCTCTGGGAGAGATTATTTAACACCAACTGCCTAAGACCCTTAGAGAGATACCAGGGTGATTTCCTGAGTTCCTCTCTCTTTTAGTTTGCAGTTCTAGTTTCAGGAAACATTCTCTGTTTCCCGAAACAATCTCACATACATCTTAGATTGAGATTCATCTCGATCGGGTCGATCTAGCAATCGGGTTCCCGGAGTGCTGCGTGGACTTTTCAGTAGAGGGTTTCAGCGTTGGAATCTGGAAGATCAACCTCTTCTTCAGCAAGAATTAGCGATCAGGTATAATTACTAAAGCCTCTGCAGTTGTTTTGATTAATTGTTTATTACTGTTATGATATTCCGCCAATTAATTTGTATCTGTTTAGGAAATAGATAACCTAAAACCTAACATTCACACCCAACAATCTCGCACTTGGAGACCAAACCTCAATCATCCTCAAGTTTCACCACAAGTTCCCCTAGTGCATCGACTGACCTCTTCATCAGTTCGAGAGGCCTTCTGAGACAACACCAGGCCTCAATTTCCCAACATCCACTGGCTTACCCTTGATCCTGTAGACCCACTTCTTCCCGGCCTTCTTCCCCGCAGACAATCTCACCGGCTTCCAGGTTCCCTCAAGTGACGCAATCTCATCAACCATTGCGTGCTCCCACTTGAACCGAGCCTCCGCCTGCACAACCGTAGTATGGGACTTTGGCTTACCACCTGAGTCGCTCCATACCGTCTCAGGTTCCTTGTCAGTTTTGGCGAAACTGACCCTCTTCGCATTCCTGCAAAGCCATAAACTAGAACAAGAAGCATAAGAAATCATGTTAGTGCTTTCCCTGGTAGAGTACAACGTACCGGATCTCAATCCCTTCGTCACTACCATATGACCCTTCATGATCTTCCACATCCCTTTCCCGAAGCCTGCAGTGTAGCCCATCTCATCGAGTTGATTCACTGAAATTAAATTCCTCCTAATTCCAGGAATATACCTCACATCCTCCAACTTCCAAAGACTACCATTAACAGTCTTAATCGTCACGTCACCTGTACCTATTATCTCATAATACTTGTCATCGGCAAGATACATCTTGCCAAAATTCTCACTCCTGAAATTATGAAATAACTCCCTGTTTGAAGAAACATGAAAAGATGCGCCAGTATCAACTATCCAAGACTCTTCAGGACTAGACACACTCAAAACCAGGGCTTCACAAAGATCTTCTGCAGAGTTAACAAAATCCCGGTCATCATTACCCTTCCCTTTCCCATGTCTAGGGCAATCCTCTTAAAGTGACCTTTATCCCCACAACCATAACACACAACATTGCTCATGTCCCTAGGCTTGGCTCCCTTGGAATTATTCGAATTCCTATTGTTCTTCCTACCCTTGACACTTAACTCAATTCCCGAAGATTCCTCACCAGAATTCTTCCTGCGAAGACCCTCATTAAGCAATACAGACTTGACATCATCAAACTTCATCTCGTCAGTATCCTTAGCACTACTAACAGCAGTTACAAGGGTTCTCCAAGACTCATTCTCAGCAATAATATGCAAGCTCTAACATTCTCAGCAAAAATCATCTTTACTGAAGTAAGTTGTGATAAAATTTTAGTAATCTCATTAATATGATCAGCCACATCTCCACCTTCAGCCATCTTACAACTGGTTAATTCAGTGAACAAATATACCTGATTTGCTGCACTAGGCTTCTCATACATATTCTCCAGTGCCTTCAACAATTCCTTCGTTGTCTTTTCTCCATGACATTAAACCTGACGTTCCGAGCCAATGACATCTTGATCAAAGACATTGCCTGTCGATCCAGCAGATCGTATTCAGCCTGCTTCATCTCATCTGGCTTCTCCAGCAGCGGAACATGCAGCGACTTCGCATACAGTAGATCCTCAATCTGCAACTTTCAGTAGGTGAAGTCGGATCCATCAAACTTCTCTATTTCATATTTATCTCCTGCCATTGTTTGAAAGCGAGTTCTCTTTCACAAACCCTGAAAGCTCTGATACCAGTTGTTAGGATCGAAGAGTATTCAAGCAAACCATAAA
The DNA here is from genome assembly GCA_029582165.1 of Portulaca oleracea. Lineage (NCBI taxonomy): Eukaryota > Viridiplantae > Streptophyta > Magnoliopsida > Caryophyllales > Portulacaceae > Portulaca > Portulaca oleracea. The sequence continues at coordinate 9,983,700 of CM055872.1, read as the reverse complement.
CAATAGGAAATAATAGCGGAAAAGAAATAAGAAATTTGACACCAGGATTTTTAACGTGGAAAAAACCCAAAGCAGGAAAAAAAACCACGGAATCGATGCACTAGTAATATGAGGATTACAATAGCCAATCACCTCTTGCCTGAGTGGCAAGGGGTCCAGCTTCTACCCTAGGTGTCCAGGGTTCGAATCCTGGGGACGGCATCTCTCTCTTACCATTTCTGAGAGTGCTGTGGGTTGGAGTGGGGCCCATCTTTGGGCTATTGGCATCCCTCCTCCCAGTCCGTTACAAAGGCCTCTTGGTGTTATACCCCTGAGATAGGGGCCCGATGGGTTGGACTATTACCTATGTTAAAAAAAAATAAAAAAAATATGAGGATTACAATACAAGGTTGTGTTTCTCTCTGTCTCACTTGATCTCAGGGATACATAATAGGGAAAACTTGAACCCCTATATATACTAGAGAAACATAAGAGGAACTAGGTTAACAATAACTGAAAACCCTAAAAAACTTGCCGCTAAAAAATATAACACACGCGTGGGCCTTTGGACAAAGCCCATCAAGGAGTCGAAATCTAGCATCATTTTTTAAAACGCTAACTGCGTTTCCAAAAACGCTGGCGGAAGACTTGGGGCGCTGGCAGCGTTCTCGACGATGAGGCTTCTGGACAAGACGCTGCCAGCGTTCTGACGGCGCGGGTAGCGTTTGGCAAGGGTTGGGCACTGGCGGCGTTTTGGTCACGCTGCTAGCGTTTTCTTCGTTCTTCGTTCCTCGGTTTGGTCATCACACCCAACAATTTCCCCATGCATACTAATCCCACCTTTGAGACACACTAATACCATTTCCAAAGTACACTAACATATTTGGCAAAATACACTGATGCCTAAAAATTACTATTACCTCCGTCCCAAAATATTTTTTATTTAACTAAATTTTGACCGTTAGTTATTCACAAATTACAATGAGTTGCGATATGAAATTACCATCATTGTAATTTATATTTGTAATGACGGTAATTTCATATCGTAACTCATTGCAATTTGTGAATAATCAATGATCAAAATTTAGTTAAATGACGGACATTTTGAGACAGAGGTAGTGTAACATTGTAATTGTAAATTAAATATTATATTAAAATTTATTAATAAAAATTTAATGCTATTAAAATTCGTAAAATAGCAAAATGATCAATGGAATATTAAATATCAATATGCCTCTTGTCTTGACAACACCTAATCATTGCTCGGCTAAAATCCGTAATGAATTTCCACTTGCCACGTTAGGGCTGCTAAGCCTACGCCAGAAATTTCAACGCATAATAATAATAATAATAGTAATAATAATAATAAAATATCACACTAATAATTATTTTCTCCGTTTCATATTATTTGTCATTCTGTTAACTGTTATGAAGTCCAATATCATTTTTGATGAATAATTTTTATATATTATTTTATTAATAATTACAATATTATATTTATATGATAATATTTTTCGTTATCGATCGAAATTATAGCAATTTCATTTAACAAATCATTACATATATTGAGAAATTTAGAATAAAATTATATAATTTTAAGTGCATCAATTTCTAAAGAGGATAAATAAATCGAAACAAAAATAGTAGAAAAATAACATCATTAACATCACCATGAGTACTCTCCAAGTCTCCGGTCTTCCCCATCTAATCGGGGTATAAAAGTCAATAGGTCAAACTTTCCACCCTTATAGTTATAAACCCCCACTCAAAAACCCCACCACTCCATGTCTCCTCCACCACTCCCCACTGGGGACGGCAACGGGGCAGATTGGGAAATTATTCATCCTCGTCCCCGCTTAGGGAAATGATTCTTGTCTCATCTCCATTTTTGCAGATTCCCCATCTCAACGGGGATTCAACGTAAATTTTTTTAAGTTATCCAAAATCTAACCAAATTTTAATCGAATCCGATTTTTAATCGCACCCGGTTTTTAACATGTTCAAAATACAACGTATTTAACTTGCTCAAGCAATAATACATCAAAATCAAACAATAATACATCAACAAGTGTTATTCGGAAAAAAATACAATAATACATCAACAAGTGTTATTCTGAGAAAGAAAATATAGAATTATGGAGGATGAGGGAAACGAATTTAGGTTAGGGTTTCTGACTTAAAATTTGAAAATTACTACTTTATCTTTACTATTAATATATATATTGCATTAGAATAAAAGTTATTTGGTAATTTTAAATTTTCCGGAGACGGGGATTCGTGGATGGGGACAGGAAATTTTCCCCGGCAGGGAAAATGGGGACGGGGATGGGGAAAATTTTGTCCCCATCCTCGCCCCGTCCCCGAGCGGATTTTGAAAAAACGTCCCCATCCCCATCCCCATCCCCATCCCCAATGGGGTTGGGAATTTTCCACAGAGTGGGGCGGAGCCCCAGCAGATTCGGGGATTCCCATCCCTACTCCCCACCATCACAACCATCGCCCTCCGCCACAATGTCACTGGAAACCACCCCTTCCTCTTCCCCCATATCTCTTCCACCGTCCTCCCCGACCCATCCTGGTTCTTCCTTGAAATCGTTTCTTCTTCGCTCTCCACAAACTCTCTCTTCAAGAAATTACTAATCGAAAAGTGACATTCAAAATTTGGACAATCAACTTGGAGAATTAATATGGAATTGAGGGAATAATAAGTACTCTATTAATTTATAAAAACCAAGATATTGAAAACAGTGTCCAACATTGGCGAAAATCCAAGTTCGTGTAAATTGTGGTTTGTCAAGGTCAAAATTTGGAGGAAACTGAATCAGGGTCAAAAAAAAGTTCTGACAATAGAAACGGAGAAATATTGTGGCCGAAATATTCAACTAATTCAATGAATGTCGAAATCACGTTCGGACCTAGCATAATTTTTTCGAGTCCAATAAATTCGAATATTTGGGTCTGACAAATTTTACCAATGTTGACAGTGTCATTTCTATTACTCCCTTTATTCCATATCAATTGTCATCTTTGAAAATTATGCAGTCAAATTTTAAAATTTTCGAACGTAAATATCTCAATATATATACAATGACTTGTTGAATAAGACTGTTACCATTAGATTCGTAACGAAAAATACTATTATAATTATATAATATTGCAATTGTTAATATAATATTATAAAAAGATCAAAAATATAAATCAAAGAATAATATTAAAAATTATAATAATTAAATATATGAGAATTATTACGATTATGGAACAGAGGGGAGACTTATCATTGCATTTACTCAGTGGTCAACCCTTATCTCCCTCTATAAAACCCCGCTCAAATCTCCCGCCATTCCACCACCATCACCACCACCACTCCCCACCACAACAACCACCGTCTTCCACCGCAATGTCGCCGGAAACCTCCCCCTTCCTCTTCCCGGCAACCTCCTCCGCCGTCCTCCCCGACCCATCCCGATTCTTCTCCGCCTCCCTCCTCTCCTCCCCACTCCCCACAAACTCCTTCTTCCAGAACTTCGCCCTCAAAAATGGCGACCAGCCTGAATACATCCACCCTTATCTCCTCCGCCTCTTCCTCCCCTCCCTCTCTCTCTGCTACCCTTCTCGCTCCGCCAACTCCTCCGTCGTCTCCCAAATCTTCGCCGCCGACCTCACCGTCTCCGCCGCCGGAAACGCCGCCGGAAACCCCCACAAAATCTCATCCTTCACCGATTTAAGCGTCACCATTGATTTCCCAGGTTCAAATCACCGGTTCTTCCTCGTCAGAGGGAGTCCTTTCGTAACTTGCGAGGTTTCGAACCCTACGAACCTCTCAATTTCGACGATTCATGCCATTGTTTCGTATTCATCAAATGATTCAGAAACTAAGCATGTTGTTAAGCTGAATAACACTCAAACATGGGTTATTTACTCATCATCACCATTGAAGTTGAAGAATGATAATGTCTCTGTGATGAATTCGGATCCGTTTTCGGGTACTATCCGGGTCGCTTTGGTGCCCGATTCGGACCCGAAAAATGAAGTCATACTTGATAGATACAGCTCTTGCTACCCCATCAATGGCGAAGCGAATTTTACGAAGCCATTTTGTATGGATTACAGTTGGGAAACAAAGGGTCAGGGTGAGTTGCTAATGCTTGCTCATCCTCTGCATCTCAAGCTGCTACAAACTCAAGATCATTCAAATAAAATCACAATCTTAGATGATTTTAAGTATAAAAGTATTGATGGTGATCTTGTGGGTGTTATTGGGGATAGATGGTCTCTAAAAACCCAGAAAATCCCCATAACTTGGCACTCAATTCATGGCATTGACAACCAAGAATCACACGACGAAATCGTCTCTGCTTTGCTCAAAGATGTCGAGGCATTGGATTCGTCTTCGATGTCAAATGTCAGTTCGTCGTACTTTTATGGCAAATTGATCGCCCGGGCTGCGAGGCTGGCATTGATTGCAGAGGAGGTTTCTCGCTTCGACGCGATCCCTAAGGTGAAGAAGTTTTTGAAGGATTCGATCGAGCCTTGGTTGGATGGCAAATTCGATGCGAATGGGTTCTTGTATGAGAGTAAATGGGGTGGGATTGTGACCAAATTAGGGTCTACAGATTCAACTGCTGATTTTGGTTTTGGGGTCTACAATGACCACCATTACCATCTTGGGTACTTTCTGTATGCGATCGCGGTCCTAGCTAAGATCGATCCGGCTTGGGGGTGGAAGTACAGGCCTCAGACGTATGCGATGGTGTCGGATTTCATGAACTTGAGCAAACCGACGAGCTCGAAATATACCAGGTTAGTGACGGATCTAGAGTTTTGAATCGGGGTGTCGAGTATATTTTATAATTTTTAAAAAAAATTGGGTTATACGTGGTCGTGGCTACCACTAATGGTCACGTATAACCCAAATGCAATACACCCTTGTACCGGGTTAAGGGGTGGATCTTCTTAATCGTTATATGATACATTTTGAAGTACGTACTTGATCCATCAAGGTATTAAATCTTTAAGAATTTATCAATATTTATAATAAAAGTTATTGTAAATTTATCAATTTCTACACAAATTTGTCACGTAAAAAAATTGGCATAATTTAATGGATGTGGTGGACCTAAGTAGAAGTATGGATCTACTATAGAGCGAGTAGGTGTCAATTGATGCCTCCATCTTTTATTTCAAAATAATATTTTGTTTGGTAGAAAAGAAAAAATATTGAAATATATATCACTTGACACCACTCAACATCGTAAATTTTGGGCAATCTATTGGTGCGTAGCAACCTTTTTATGCCGTGAAGTACTTGACGGTTATTTTTAATTTTTTTTGGACGATGGTTTTTAACTATCTTGAGTTATTCATATTTCATATTTTTGTAACTTTTATTAATATTTTTGTTAATAATTATATATATTTATAAATTATAATAATATAATACTTATTAGGTAGGTGAAAAAAATATAATAATAGCCTAATTTTATCAATCATAATAGAAAATCCACATTTTATACATAGTTTTATATTTACGAAATAAATATAAATAAATAATTATTTTTAACTTGTTTATAAGTTGTAGTAACCCTGAAAATGATGAAACATACTTTTAGAATGATTTAAATACACCTACATTTCACTCTATTAGTAATTTTGAAGAAATGCAAGATGGTTAAAAGTCATCTTGTGTTAAGATGTTTATCATTTTCGTTTTTTTAAAGCAAATTATTCGTGATATTACTAACTCCAAATACTTGATCTGCTACTTTACCAGGTTAAGATGTTTTGATCTATACAAGCTCCACTCATGGGCAGGCGGATTGACAGAGTTTGCCGATGGGAGAAATCAGGAGAGCACGAGCGAGGCAGTGAATGCATACTACTCTGCGGCTTTACTAGGGTTATCCTTTGGCGATCTAGACCTCGTCTTCATCGCCTCGACTATGACAGCCATGGAGATGCTAGGTGCACAGACATGGTGGCATGTCAAACACGACGACAACATGTACGAGGAGGTGTTCACGGCTGAAAACAGGTTGATGGGTGTTTTGTGGGCGAACAAGAGGGACACCGGACTCTGGTTCGCTCCTGCGTACAAGAAGGAGATTAGGATTGGGATTCAAGTGTTGCCCATTACGCCGATTTTGGAGGTGTTGTTTCCTAATGTCGGGTTTGTCAAAGAGATGGTAGAGTGGGCAATGCCATCGATGGCGAGGAAGGGTGTCGAGGAGGGTTGGAAAGGGTTTAATTATGCCATGGAAGCGGTGTATGATAAGAAAAGTGCGCTGGAAAAGGTCAGGAATGAGCTCAAGGGGTTCGACAATGGCAACTCCATGTCCAATCTTCTGTGGTGGGTTCATAGCAGGAGCTAAGTTGACTTCTTTTTTTGTTTTTTAAGCAACATTGACAAAAATTGTGGCAACCAAGATTCCAACAGGGAGGTTTGTGTTACATACTCAGAGCTCATAAACATGAGCTAGTGGGTAGTATTGTATTTCTTAAGGGATGATGATTTGTTTTCAGTTATTAGCTTCAATTTAAAATAAGATAATTGAATTCTAATAACCTCTACTTTGTTTTTGTATAGTGTGATCCAAAGAAAATAAAAATTTTATTCTAATGGCACCAAATCTATCTCCACAACTTTTTATTTTTTCATTTCTACCTCGTATTATTTTTATTATTTTTATTCTTACCCCTAAAAAAATAATGAAGTGTAATTACTAAATTTATTTTAAAAATATATTTTTGGACACATGTGAAGAGGGAGGGGAGTAGTGTGGCACATTCTTTGGCAAAGATAAATAGCACAGTAAAGGAATGTATTTGGATGGGAATATGCCCACCCACAGTAAGCCCCTATGTATTATCTATACATTAGCAATGCAACGATGCCCATGGCTTTTCCACAATATATATATATGAAAAGGAAAATTGAATTTAAATAACATGAATTTTGGGCCATAATAGACTAAATAATCCGAACTTTAGATTTGGTTCTGAATAATCTGAACTTTGACTCCCTTGAATTTTAGTAGCACGTCACCGAAAACTCGGCGTCGAGATGATGTGACACCGAAAATTTTTAATTTGACTAATTCTGTTAGTTTTGACTTCCAAGTGAAAGACATGTCCTCATTTTTCTTTTTTTTATTTCCCTCTACTCTCATGTCGCACATTTCACTCGTCTAACTCATCCTTTCCCCTTTTCATTCTCTCCCCTAGCCCTTTTCTCTCTCCTGTCCCCTCCTCTTTTTCGATCCACCAGACATAGCTTCTCCTCCTCTCTCCTTTTCTCTCTTTCCAACTTACCCCCTCCTCCCTTATATGTTGGGGAAAGAACCCGAAGATGGCAAATACGAATACCACCCAGAAGGCAGGGAGCCCTCCGGCTTAAAGAGTTCAACAATCTACGACGAAAATGAAGAAGCAGAAGCAGAAGCAGAATATTGCTTAGAAAAGCACAACGATAAAGATGAAGAAGAAGATGAAGAAGAAGATGATGATGAGTTGTTTGCCAACTATAAAAACTGAAAATCTTGATTCGATTTAGGGGAGGGGGTTTCTCGGTCTTGAAATGGGTAAAGTAATTAAATTGCCACCAATAGAAGAGTAAAGAGATAAGAGAGAGCGGAGGAGTCTGAATGAATGTGTAGAGAGAGAATTTCGTTGTAGAAGAAGGGCATGTGAAGCTTGCAGATGGATTGGGAGATGAAACTATGACAGCCTCACCTTCACACTTTCCCCTATTTATAAACCAGCCCCCAATTTCATTATCATATCTTGGTTCTTCTCAAAGGCGTCAATGGTTGCCTCAGTGATGGGGTGGAGCGATGTCAATTGCGACGACAGAGACTAAGTCATCCCCTATCTTGACAACCGAAGTGTCGTCCCCGAAAGTGGCGTTCTCAACCTGAGTGAAGTGCTTGGTGAGTACAGGAACAGATAGCAGCCATGGATCTGGGGGTTGGTCGGTGATTGCAATGAGTAATCACCATCACAATTAGACCTGACAATTTCTGACCAACTCGATAACCCGCCCGAAATTTCTGGGTTTGAACACAATTGTTTCAACTAAACCAAAAGTACACCGAATCTGAAAATTAGTGGGTCAAACCTGACCCGCCTGTTTGACCCGAAAAATTATTTTTTTAAGTTCAACTTTATTAAAATTTGTGACTTTTCGTTGAAATTTTTAACTATTAAATTATAAGGGCAAGTCATTTATTTGTTATTTCTCTTATTTAAGTTAAATAGTTATAATAATCTATCGTTACTAAAATATAATTATATTTTATTATGTATATTGTACAAAAAGTAGTATTTCGAAAACATTTTTTAAAAAGAAAAGACAGAAAAAGGTTGCAATCATAGCCCGTTAGGTTGACCCGAACCCGAAATACATCGCATGTATTTACCCGAACTCGAAATACATTGGCCCGTATTTACCCGAACATGATATTTGACCAACCCGAAACTCGTTCGCCCAACCGAATTGACAGGTCTAGTCACAATCAACACTCCGAAAACAAATGTGGACAAACACACATTTCTTATCAGTGGAGGTTTGGATTTTTGTTCTGAATTCTCTTCTTCCTTGCCCTTTCCTGCTTGGTTTTCTTCATTTCAATGGAGGTTTGGAATTTTGTTCAATTTTGTCCCCCAATTGTATGAGATATGTGGATTCTTTCCAATTTCGAATTTCAGAAAGCTCGATAGAAGCTGACACTTTTGAGGTGGTTATGGCAATGGTGGCTGTTGGTAGGTGTCTTGCAAGGTGGTGATTGGCTTGGTGATAGTAGAGGTGGGTTGTCATGGAAAAGAAGAAAAATGGTTGAGGTGATAACAAGTTATGCATAGGGATAGCAATGGGGCAGGGAATCCCCGAACCCGTCGGGGCCTCACCCCGCTCTAGGGAAAAATCTCCACCCCCATTGGGGATGAGGATGGGGACGGGGACGATTTTCCAGAATCTGCTCGGGGACGGGTGAATTCCCCGGCCCATCCCCGAATCCCCATCCCCAAAAAATGTTAAAATTATCAAATAACCTTTATTCAAATTTAATATATATATTAATGGGAAGGACCAAGTAGTAATTTTCAAATTTATTCTCACTTGTTGATGTATTATTGTTTGATTTTGATGTATTATTACTTGAGCAAGTTAAATACGTTGTATTTTGAACATGTTAAAAATCGGGTTTGATTAAAAACCGGATTCGGTTAAAATTTAGGATAGTTTTAAAAAATCCCCGTTGGGGATGGGGAATCCGCAGGGATGGGGACGGGGATGGGGATGAGTTTTGGGAGCAGGGATGGGGACGGGGGTATACTCCCCCATCCCCGATCCGCCCCGTTGCCATCCCTAGTTATGCAGGAAAGGGTCAGAAAGAGAGAGAGAGGGGAAAGGAGGAGATGGTGAGGTGGAAGAGAGGAAAGGGTAAAGGGTGAGTTGGACAAGTCAAATGCTGACTAAGTACATAATAAAGTCAAAAAAACACTCTTTCAACTGCCATATCAGCTCGCCACCGAGTTGCTCATTTGTTAACTTGGTGACGTACTATTGAAAACGATAATGCAAAAGGTTCAGATTATTCAGTACCAAATATAAAGTTCAGATTATTCAGCTTATCACGGCTAAAAGTTCATTATTTAAATCCAATTTCCCTTTTGAAAATCTAAGCAATTATTATGATTTTTTTAAAAAAAGAATAAAAGTGAACACTCGTAAAAAAATTGAAAAAAATTGAGAAGATTTGGGAGAAACGTTGTAAATTCATTAAAAATTGTGGGGATGTGTTATGCTAAGTTTTGAATTAAATGCAAGTCAAAATTTATGATAGTTAGGGTCTGTCAAATTCATGGGTGAAAACACAATTAAATAAACGTTAAATTTTGGTAACTTTTGGTAAATTTTATTATATTTACCCTAAATCAAATTTTTTTATTTTTTTAACTTCAGTAATTTTTGGTAATTTTTGGTAAATTTAGGTAAAAAGTTATCTAACCCAATTTACCTATGAATTCGACATACCCTTATAATATACCATTAGTGGATAGTACCAAAATACAAAATTTTCACTTTATTTCTATCTACCATTATTTTCAAATTAAAATATATCAACCCACCTTCTATTATTTTCATCATAACTTTCCACATTCCACAATAATTTTTCACATTTCACCATATTGTAGGTCCTGTTCGGCAAAATTATTGTTTTAGATAGCGGATAGTGGTTTATATAGCGAATAGCGGTTTAAGCAACGGATAACGATTTAAGTAGCGGATAACGGATGACTGTTCAAATGAGAATTGTGTTCGGTAAATTTAGCGGTTGAATTAACAGACTAATGTGAATTAACATAAAAGGATATCAATAATTTCCAAAGATAAAATTTTCAAAGGGTATTTTTTGATCGAAAAATATGAAACGTTACTCAAAACACTAAACGTTAACTTTATTAGCGTTTCACAAAACGCTTTTTAAAACGCTAAACGCTATTTAAAACGCTAGCTTACCAAACACTAATATTTATACAATTATTGTTTTGACTTAACCAAAACATTAAATATTATCCCAAACATTATTGTCAAACACAATCATAATAAATCACACCGCAACCGCACGATAAAAAAGAACGGACTTAACCCCGTTCTTTTATGCGTTAACGCACTCAAACGCAACGCAACATAACGCAAATTATCATTACTTTTTAACTATTTCCACTGCAATTTAACGCAATGTAAACGCAAACGCAACGCACAAAAGAACGGGCCGTCTTCCTCTTACAAAAGTCTTTGCATCACAAGCTGACAAAAGTGTACCTTCTATACGTGTATTAGCCGCGTTATAACCAAGAGAACTTGAACTAAAGCTAAACTATGTGATCGCTAAGTTTCCTTGCGAAATTTCTAACCCTCTTCCTCACCTGATTTGTCCTGCATCAAATGCCCAACAAAACCACAATCTTAACTCCAAAGAAAACAGAAAATCACAAACCCTTCATTTCCTTGTCATTAATAATACGACATCTTCGTAGCTGGGATTGACAAAAATATGTCAGATAGTGATAATATAGATTGGTTTGACAATGAAATAATCATGTTTGTTATAGAAGAATTTGATGAAAATTTGAATATAATTTTTTTCAGATTTTATTGTCCAAATCTCATTTAGTTCCGATTTTATATTTATCCAATTTATTCGATTTGGGTCCGACTCAACTCCCTCCATTTCATATTATTTGTAATCGTTGGAAATCATGCAGCTAAATTTTAAAAATTTTGATTATAATTTTTTTCATATATACATTGAGTTGGTATATAAAATTATTACCGTTAAATTAATAACAAAAAATTTTATCATAAAAATATAATATTTTAATAATTAATATCATATTATAAAAAAATTATAAATAAAAAACAGATATTGAAAATCATGCAAATAAAAAATTGGACAATTAATACAAAACGGAGGAGTCATAGACTTGGCGATTCTCGGACCCGGAAACCCGACCCAAACCGACCCGCAAAAGTGGGTTTTGAACACGAAATTCCGACCCGAGACCCGAAAATAGCCCAACCCAAACAACCCGGTAAAAAAGGGTCACGTCGGGTCAGGTTCGGGTCGACCCGTTGGGTCAGACACTTTAATTTTAATGTTTTGTCTACTTGGCCTTGTGCAAAAAAATGGGCCCATTTCAAGAAAATTAAGGTCAAAAATTAAAATATTGGGTGGCTTTGGAAAGTTATGCGTAGAGAGAGACATACAAATGAAATTATCAAATAACAAATGACCAAAACAAAACCCTAACACTGTCACTCATTCACTCTTTCAGTGAACCTTCAAACTCCTGCAGTCCCGCTTCTCTCCTCTCTTTCAGCAAAATAGTGTATTATTGTCCAAGGTCAAAGTTCAGTGCATTATTGTCCAATACCCTACAAGTTCAGTATATTAGCATCCTAAAACCCTATATATTTCATAAGTATTGTTATTCGTGGATTGTTGACGTAAACCGCATAATACTTGTAGACTTGAAGATTGCCAAATTTTGTCCCTTAGGTGTATATTAATATGTTTATACAACCGTGACATATCGTGGTAGTCGAAGTTGGAATGGAATGGTACATAACACAAGTGTCTTTGACTAATTATAATCAATTTTATTAGTTGTAAGTGACTGAGAAAAAGGGCGGTCATGACCCGTAAACCCGACTCAAGCCGTCCGAAACCGGAAAACACCCGATCCATATTTTCCCGAACCCGAAATACACACGATCGTATTTACCCAAACCCGATATACGATCGACATATAACCCGCCCGCCCGCCCGTATTGACAGCCCTAATCCATATTTTCATCGAATTTTCATCTGACAAATCCGTATGAACCCAAAATTATCTAAATCCATATTTTTGTCACCTTTAGACCAAATGCAATAGGGGGAACACCACATTGGAACATGTGCCAAGTTCCCAAGTTCTAGTGCAACAGGGAATGTAAATCTGGGAATGCAAAATTGGGAACACTCCATAGTTCCTGAAACTTCACCATTTCAACAAATTAAAAGGTGACATGTGACATTAATATAGGTAAAAAGAAAAAAGTAAACTAGCCAAACAAATATTTTATAGTAAAGTGTAGGAATGAGTTCCTATTGTTATAGAATAAATGGATGAAGTTCCAAAAAATAGGAATTATGGGTGATGTGGAATGAGGGGACCATCAATTTCATTCCAAAAACAGGATCACCACTGTATTTGCTTAGGGATGGCAATGGGGCGGGGAATCTCCGAACCCGTCGGGGCCCGCCCCGCTCTGGGGAAAAATCTCCGCCCTCATTGGGGATGGGGACGGGGACGGGGACGATTTTCCAAAATCCGCTCGGGGACGGGGCGGGGATGGGGACAAAATTTTCCCCATCCCCGTCCCCATTTTGCCCGCCGGGGTGAATTCCCCGTCCCCATCCCCGAAAATGTTAAAATTACAAAATAATCTTTATTCAAATTTAATATATATATTAATGGGAAGGACAAAGTAGTAATTTTCCAATTTATTCTCACTCGTTGATGTATTATTATTTGATTTTGATTTATTATTACTTGAGCAAGTTAAATACATTATATTTTGAACACGTTAAAAACCGGGTTCGATTAAAAACCGGATCCGATCAAAATTTAGTTAAATTTAGGATAGTTTTAAAAAATTCCCGTTGGGGATGGAGAATCCGCAGGGATGGAAATGGAGCAAGAATCATTACCCAAAGCGGGGATGAGGATGAATTTTGAGAGCGGGGATGGGGACAGGGGTATACTCCCCGATCCGCCCCGTTGCCATCCCTATATTTGCTCTTATAGCTCTATTCATGGCCTTTTTTCGTGCATAAATTGAGTCGAACATTTCCCATTGTTCAGCAGCAGCAACCAAACGTCCAAACCCTTTTAAAATCACCGCAATCGTTGATCATCCCATAAACCCCTCACTCACTAGTCACTACCCCCGCCACCGCGACAACCACCCATCACAACCGTGCACCGCCATGTCGCCTCCGTGGTCCAAGAAATCGCCGCCGTTTCTCTTCCCGGAAACCTCCTCCACCGTCCTCCCCGACCCATCCCCTTTCTTCTCCCCTTCACTAACTTCCTCCCCACTCCCTACAAACTCCTTCTTCCAGAACTTCGTCCTAAAAAATGGCGACCAACCTGAATACATCCACCCCTACCTCCTCCGCCTCTCTCTCTCCTCTCTTTCTCTCTCCTACCCGTCTCGCTTCGCAAACTCCTCATTCATCTACCAGGCTTTCGCCGCCGATCTCACCATCTCCGCCACCGGGAATCCCGCCGGAAACCGCCATGAAATCTCGTCGTTCAGCGACTTGAGCGTCACCGTCGATTTCCCAGGTTCAAATCTCCGGTTCTTTCTCGCCAGAGGGAGTCCGTTCGTCACCTGCGAAGTTACGAAACCTACCCACCTTTCAATCTCGACGATCCATGCGATTCTTTCGTGTTCGTCAAATGATTCGGAAACCAAGTATGTTGTCAAACTGAATAACAATCAAATCTGGGTTGTTTATTCATCTTCCCCTCTGAAGTTGAGCAATGATGTTTCGAGTATGAATTCGGGTTTGTTTTCTGGGGTGATTCGGGTCGCAGTTTTACCCGATTCAGACCCGAAATCTGAATCGATTCTCGATAGGTTTAGTTCTTGTTATCCTGTTTGTGGTGATGCTGGGTTTTCGAAACCATTTTGTGTTGAGTATAGTTGGGAGACTAAGGGGTGGGGGGATTTGTTGATGCTTGCTCATCCTCTGCATCTCAAACTGTTAGAAAAATCTCATCATTTTTTTCATAAAGTTACAGTTTTGGATGATTTTAAGTATAAAAGCATCGATGGTGATCTTGTGGGTGTTGTTGGGGATAGATGGTGTCTCAAAACCCCACCAATTTCCATCACTTGGCATTCAATCAGAGGAGTTGGGGTTGAATCATATGATGAGATAATCTCAGCTTTGATTCATGATGTTGAATCTTTGGGTGATGCATCTTCAATCGGAACGAATTCGTCGTATTTTTATGGGAAATTGATCGCCCGGGCAGCAAGATTGGCATTGATAGCAGAAGAGTTGTGTTATTTGGATGCCATTCCTAAAGTCAGGAAGTTCTTGCAGGAATCCATCCAGCCATGGTTGGATGGAAGTTTTGGTAAAAATGGATTCCTGTATGATAAGAAGTGGGGTGGAATGGTAACCAAACAAGGCTCTACGGATTCCGGGGCGGATTTTGGATTCGGGGTTTACAATGATCACCATTACCATTTAGGGTATTTCCTGTATGGAATCGCGGTCCTAGTTAAGATCGATCCTGTATGGGGGAGGAAATTCCGGCCTCAGGCGTACGCCCTGATGGCTGATTTCATGAACATGGGTAAACGATCAAACTCAAATTATACCCGGTTGAGGTGCTTCGACCCATACAAGCTCCACTCGTGGGCGGGCGGGTTGACTGAGTTCGCCGATGGTAGGAACCAGGAGAGCACTAGCGAGGCTGTCAATGCGTACTACTCCGCGGCTTTGTTAGGTTTAGCCTACGGAGACACGAGCCTAGTCAGCGCGGGGTCCACATTGGCAGCGTTCGAGGTGCACGCCGCTCAGACATGGTGGCATGTCAAACAAGGCGACGAGATCTACGAGGATGTGTTCAGTTATGACAACAAAGTCGTGGGTGTTTTGTGGGCGAACAAGAGGGATTCTGCCCTTTGGTTCGCGCCTCCTGAGTGGAAAGAGTGTAGGCTCGGGATCCAAGTCCTGCCGATAACTCCAATCCTCGAAATCTTGTTTTCGGATGTCGAGTTTGTCAGGGAGCTTGTGAGTTGGACAATGCCGGCATTGTCGAGGGAGGGAGTTGGGGAGGGGTGGAAGGGGTTCGTGTATGCTCTCGAGGCCGTGTATGACAAGGAAAGCGCGCTTGAGAAGGTTAGGAGTTTGAAGGGACACGACGATGGGAACTCGTTGTCGAATTTGCTGTGGTGGGTGCATAGCAGGAGTGAAGATGATGAGCATTTGGGATCAGGAAGCCATTGTTGGTTTGATCACTATTGTCATTAGCTTGATTGAAGTCGTGTGGTTTCCTTTCTGGGTTCGTCTCGGGTCGATTGGAACCAGTCTCCCTAAACTGCTACATCTGACCCTTCTGTATAACGGGATTTCGGAGCATTGGTTTTAATTTGGGATTCTGCATTCGTAGAGAAACGTTTCGGGTTTGGCAAATGGGTATATGTCCATGGTGGTTGGGGTGGTTTGTGTAACATATTTTGTTAGGTGATGATTTTGTATGCAGAATAAAAAAGTTGTTTTTTTTTTTTAATGTATTCGGATGTGAAGGTGGTCTAAGATGTTTGTTAGGAAGTTGCCTTCAGGCTTGCAGGACGGCTGATATGTATCAAAGTATATGAAGCAAGTCGACCATGTCAATTACAATAAGCAAATGGGAGAAATTACAAATTTTATATAAGGATTTTGGATTACAATAATCCCAATTTCGAGATTTACAGCAAGCAAATGGGAGAAATTGTGAATTTTATATAAGAGTTTTATACTAGAATAATCTCGACTTTGAGATTTAAAACTCATGATAATAAAAAAGTTTAATTAGATGTGTTTTATATGAACAAATTTTGACATATAATTGCATTTTTGTTTATGAAGCATTGACATATATGAATGCATATATTCCCCGTGAAGAAATATCTATGCATGACGAGATTTTGGGCAATCATCCCTTAGATCCCTAGCACTCCTTTAAATAGAAAATCATACTTGTGAAAAAGTTAGAAGTATTAAATAAAAACAAAACCATGGGTGCCTTCTTCATGACCAAGCACCACTTACACACACTAGCTAGTATAGAGATAAAATTTTCATTCATAGCTCACCAAATGTTATCGCGCAATATACTAGTTTAAACTTGCAACTTACAATAACTAATTAATTCCCCGACTACAATGGCCAATAGAACTAATCTATATACTAAAGAAATGGTAGTTAAATGATAATCAGTAACTAGACTTGTGAATCGGTTTAGGTTCGGATTGGTTGAAGATTAGTTCAGGTTGACATCGATCCAGCCCATTTTGGTTCAGTTTGGGTGTGGGTTCGGTTGCGGGTTGCGAGTTGCGGTTCATATTGGTTTCAGGTTCGATTTTCAATTCGGGTTTGGGTCTCGGATTAATTTTGCCAAGTCTGCCAGTAACCACTCTCATCATCTAATCTTTCCGTCGAGGTTCAAATCTTGGAGGAAATAAAAATTTTGAATCAAGGGGAAATTGTGAGGTCATGAGCCATGTTTAATTGTTGATCATGGACATTTCGGCACCTCTTCTCCCAAACCTATAAAATTTGGTGGTGCGTATTCATGAGATAAGAGCACAGTTGGTAAAACAAATTTACTCGGACTGATAATTTGCATAAATTAAATTTGTTATACCTTAAAATACAGTGTTCTACAAATAATTGAAAATACAGAATGGACTAGATGCTTACGCTTTATTTGTGGCTACCCTAGGATAAGGAAAATCAAACACACTGAAATTAAAATTTTATTTTTGAGGTCATTAGTTATTATTACTTGAAAACCAAACACATTGACTAGTAGCATGATGATGTCTAACACATTGACTACTAGAGTAGAGAGTTGAAAGCACTCAAACACAAGCTAAATTTGTTAGGTTATTTTCCCTTTTGAATTGTCCCTTTTCCTTGTTTTTCAACATTGATTATTACATTCCTTGAAAAACAAAAACATGTAGACATAGCTCTTAGTTTAAAAAAGAAAAACATATAGATATAATTAAAACCATGATATATATACTTTCAAACCACAATCATATGTTGTAATCTTATTTCTAAGTCCATAAAAACAAACATTCTCTGTATAAAATACACCATTGAACATTATTAGAGTTGCATAATTAAGTAATGATCATCCAACCTTGCCTGCAAAACTTAAGACTAATCAACAACAAATCACAATTATTGGATTAGTTAAGCCCATAAACCAGCAAAATCATTTGGGCTTGAAGAGCTGACTTCAAAATTTTGTGGTGGAGGAAGAAAAACAAAATCGAGTTCGGGTAAATTTGAGTAGATCAAAGACAAATTTAATATGTAACTTTTTTGGGTCGGGCCGGGTTAGATAAATATAGATTTAGGTCATAATAAAGTTCAGACAAAAAGAATATGAGAGATATTATGTTTGAATTTTCGGTTAATTCGAACAAATATTAAAATTCGGAACAAATTCAAGTATTTAGGTCGGACTATCCTTATATACTACATCTATGCTTTTTTATCTGAGTTTTTAACTAACTTTTTTTGTTTTATATTATCTACCATTTTACAATTCTAATAACAAATTAATTACATTTTCTTATTTTACCATTAACACTAGGGGAATCAACCCCAATTTTTTTTATTATTTTAAGTAAGCATACTTAATTATTTTTTAACATTAGTTATCCTATAGATTTTTGTGACATTGATTTTCCTCTACCACTTCCAAAAGCTAGCTAAAAAGAAACAGAGGAAGTAGCATTGGCAAAAATTCAGGCATTTTAATTAAGCATACTTAATTACTCCCTTCATCCCAAATTAATTGACATTTTGACTAAATTTTGACCGTTAATTATTCACAAAATTATAATAAGTTACAATATATGAAATTACCTTCATTGTAATTTTTAGTAAAGTATCTTCTAATGATGTTAATTTCATATTTGTAATTCATTGTGATTTGTAATTGATTAACGGTCAAAATTTTGTCAAAGTGTCAATTAATTTGGGACGGAGGGAGTACCTTTTAACATTAGCTATCCTATAGATTTTTGTGACATTGATTTTCCTCTACCACTTCCAAAAGCTAGCTAAAAAGAAACTGAGGAAGTAGCATTGGCAAAAATTCAGCGTTAAATTTAGGTCGCCCAAAAAATTTAGTCAATGTCAAATTTGGACGAGAAATTGATGTTTGGACTCGATTTTTTCATCGAATAATTCGAACAAAGCTAAATACAAGTCAAAATCGGGTCTATATAATATAAATAAAGAAATATTAATCCGAATATACAGTAATTTCACATAATGTCAAAATCAGGTTTGTATTAAACCATATTTTTTTTTAAAAGGGACAAATTTAAATATTGGGATAGGACAAAATTTAAGTATTTGTTTTTTATTAGAATTTTTTAAATTATAATTATCATCATGGCGGTCGTCACCTTGTTCACTCACATTTCTGCACCGGCTAACGCGGGCAGGACTCCCTTTGATTCTCTCTCTCTGTCCTACACACTGAAGTCGCTCCCACGTTTCTTTGCACTAATTTTGCCCATTAATCATCATCTTACCTCTAATTTTCAATTCTGAATTCACAAACTCTTCTTTCCTGAAGTTTGTAGGCACCCATCTCTGCAGATCATTCCTCTGCATTCAAACATACAAAAGAGGTAAAAAAAATTTCCCTTTCATTTAGTTTCTTACTTAGTTTTTTCTGCTTGAATTGTTTTGATCATCAACTTCTGCAATGTGGGTGTTTCTGGGCATTTGATTTTCTGGGTTGCTGTTGAAATGTGATGTGGGTTTGTGTTGCTTTTTGTTTTAGGATTGTGGTTAGCTATGTATTTTGGGTAGAAATTTAAAGCATGTTTTAGCTAATTTGGTGCAACTGGAGGGGTTTCCCATATTTTCTTAGGGTTTTCTGCTTGAATTGTTTTGATCATGAAGTTCTGCAATGTGGGTTTTTATGGGCATTTGAGTTACTGGGTCTGCTGTTGAAATGTGATGTGGGTTTGTGTTGTATTTTGTTTTAGGATTGTTTGAATGCATGTTCATAATCTGGATATATAGTTGAAAAAGATTGTTTTTCTAACTTAGATTGTGATAGACTGAAGTAAAATGTCTCATCAAACATCATCTGCTTCTTTTCCATGAAGTAGTAAGTAGTGAACGGTTTCTAATTCTTGGGTCAATTGAAGTCAGTCTCTCTAAACTACAAAATATAAGGGTAAAACTGACATATCCGACCTCTTCATACCTTGCCTGGTCAGACGGGATTTCAGAGTAGTGGTTTTGGTTATGTTTGTTTGTTTAAATGCATTTTAATATACCTTGTCAGCCATGTCTTCTTCTCCTGAGTTGAGATCCTGTTGCTGAGTGATCATTTTTGAATGGTTCTTCTTCTTGACATTTGGGGGTTTTGCAGTGAATTGGGTTCTGCAAATTCGCCATTTTGTCTGAATGCATTCTTTTATTGCTGATAAAATTGTGTTTTGGGGGCTTTGATTGAAGGAATACAGCAAGTTTGTGGGCTATAAAGTTTAGCATACATAGCTGGATGCTTGAATGAAACACACAACCCTACATTTTGTTACATCTTGGAAGAAAACGAAACATAATCAAGGATAATGGCCTCAGCCCCAAGTGCTCAAGACTCATCTGGCCTACCACTTCCTTCAACTCCCTTAACAGACCAATCATCACCACCCGATCCGTCTCCTCCGCCACCCGATTCAACTCCTCCTGCGCCCGATGCTCCTCCCCCACCGCCTCCCGAGGTGGCGGCCCCACCACCGGCATTGATCCCACTCCCGCTCCCGCCACCCTTGGATCCACCAGCACTACCACCACCTCCTACAGATTCCCAACCTCCACCGGAAAGTCCACCACCTCCATCCCCACCACCACCACCTCCACCGGAAGCGGTCCCCACCACTCCGGACGCCGTGTCACCACCTCCACCTGATGCACCACCTCCACCGGATGCGCCTGTGGAGTCACCACCACCACCACCACCACCAGCACTATCACCTTCGCCTGCATCCAAACCCACCCTTTCTCCTCCGCCTCCTGTGAACGCCTCGTCTCACCTGAGCCCGCCTCCTCCCGCTGTTAAACCTCCAAAACATGCGGGGTCCACACCTTCGACGTCAGGATCAGCATCACCTAACACGTCGAGCACGAGTGATCTTCAGGACTCGAGTGGTGGTGACAGTAGTCAAGCGGTTAAGACGGGGATAGCAATCGGTGTCGTGGCGGCTTTTGTGGTGATTTGCTTCACTCTCATCATCGTCTGCATGCGGAGGAGGAAGAAGAGGCACGACAGGTACAACTCGGTCTACATGTTGCCTTCCCAATTCGCCTCTCCACAGGATTCGGCTTACTCAGGTATCATTCCAACTTTTGTGTTGAATTTTACTTCATCTGTTCCATATTATCTGTCATATGTACAACGATTCGTTACATAAAATAACTACCGTTAGATTCGTGAAGAGAAATAGTATCGTAAAAGTATAACACTGCAATTGTTAATAAAATAGTATGTGGGAAATTATTGGTCAAAGAGAAATATTGGAAACCATGAAAGTCAACTAAGTGACAAGTAAATATGGAACGATGGGACAATGTTTTCATATGAGAAATTTTGTCTTAGTGTATGCTTAGCTTGTCAAGGATCTGTGCCAATTGACTATTAATGGCATTACTTTGTTCCCTCAGGTTCTTCCTTCATTAAACCAACTCATTCCGTTGGTAGTGTTAATAGTACTGGTGGTGGTGGTGGCGGCGGTGAATTTATGAGCTCAAATCCTAGCTCAGGTATATTTGGCAATTCGAAGACAATGTTTTCATACGAAGAGTTGAACGTAGCCACCAACGGTTTTGCCTCACAGAATGTCTTAGGAGCCGGTGGATTTGGTTGTGTGTACAAAGGGTTTCTCCAAGATGGAAAGGTAGTAGCTGTGAAGAAGCTCAAAGACAATAGTGGCCAGGGGGACCGAGAATTCAAAGCAGAGGTGGAGACTATTAGTCGTGTCCACCATCGCCATTTGGTGTCTCTTGTGGGTTATTGTGTGAGCGATTATCAGCGATTGCTGGTTTACGAGTTTCTCCCTAATAACACCCTCGAGTACCACCTCCACGGTAAGTATCTTTTTGTGTCTTATCAACTTTGGAGAAGATAATGTACCCTCATATGGTTTTTGTGTCCATCAACGTTGTGTACTAATACACTGAAATTTCAATATATATTACATGCACCTGGAGTTTATACTCTAGGGTATCTTTGCTAACCTTTTCCCTTGTGGGATTTCAGCTCCGAATAAGCCGGTCATGGAATGGTCACTTAGAGTGAAGGCTGCATGCGGGTCCGCACGTGGATTAGCTTACCTACACGAAGATTGTAATTCCATTTTCTAATCAAAACTCTTCACTTTGTTTCTTACATTCCATCCTTGGGCTGTTGTGTTCTCTTTTGATCTTCTGATGTGTGCTTCTGTTATCGTGCTCGTGTTTCATTGTCAGGTCACCCAAAAATCATTCACAGGGATATCAAATCTGCTAACATTCTTCTCGATCAAAACTTCGAGGCTAAGGTACTCCCCTTTCTACTTCTTCACTAAACACCACTCGTGCGCATTTCAAATTCGGTAACATTGTGGGTTCCGTGGTGTTGACAGGTGGCTGATTTCGGGCTAGCTAAACTAGCACAAGAGCTAGAACTAAACACGCATGTCTCAACACGTGTTATGGGAACCTTTGGGTATACAATTACTGTCTTGTTTCACTTTACACAACTATATTAGAATTCTACGCATGCGTAATTTGCTCTTCATGCACTCACATGCATGCTAGGAAAGTCTGCTTACATCTGGATCTCCTCAGACCTTGCGTTAACCGGACTATAGTGGGAATTTGTTGTGTGCATGACTAATTTGAGCAACTGGGTTATGGGACAGGTACATGGCTCCTGAATATGCATCGAGTGGGAAGTTGACAGAAAAATCGGACGTCTTCTCGTTTGGAGTGGTGCTGTTGGAGCTTATCACTGGTAGGAAGCCTATTGATGCAAAGAGACTAGGGGATGAGAGCCTGGTTGAATGGGTAAGCTGCAAAATCCTGCTAACTTTTGGTAACTCCGAGATTGTTCTGAATCTGAGCTACTGTTGTGAAATACTGAAATGTGCACATCGACGACTACAGGCTCGAGACTTGATGGGTGAAGCATTGGATTCCCAGAACTTTGATCAACTCGCTGACCCGAGATTGCAGGGGAACTATGACAGAGGCGAGATGTTCCGAATGATTGAAGCAGCTAATGCTTGTGTGCGGCATTCGGCCTCAAAGAGGCCCAAAATGAGCCAGGTAACTATCTTTACCAAAAGTGCCCAAAAAACGATTGACCCGAAATGACCCGCAACCTGGCCCGAATGTTTTATCAAAAATTGTTTGTTTTAGCGAAGACAAGCTTATCTAACCAAACATTAAGCGACCTGAAATCAACCCGACATGGAAAATGACCCTAACTCTAACCCCACCCTACCCGACTTTTGTTGACCCTGAATTGACTAGACCTGAACCCGACCTGAATGACTCAAGTGACACGTCTACTTGGAAATGACCCAACTCTATCCCAACCCAACCCGAATTACCCGGAATTGGCCCAGTCCGAACCCGGGCTGAATGACCCAATTGACAGGTATACCACCACCACCTAGGGAACTGACTAGTATTTCTTTTGATTGTGTTGGCTCATTCTTTGGTTGCCAAACCGACACGACCTGAATTTATCTTTATGAAAGTTGTTTGTTTGTTTAATGATAATCTTATCTGACAAAAATAGAATGACCCGAATCAACCCAGCCCAAACCCGAACCCTGTTGACCCAACCTAAATGACCCACTTGTCAAAGTGACCCGAAATCAACCCGACTGGAGATGATGCATGTCTGAACCCGACCCGAATGACCCAACCGACATGTCTACAGCCCCATCAGGGAAACTTACCAGCATTTTTCCGATTGTATTTGTGTTGTGTTGGCTCATTCTCTGCTTGTTCACCTGACAACAAATTAGGTGGTACGAGCATTGGACACGATAAGCGAGCTGTCAGACATATCCAACGGCATGAAACCGGGGCAAAGTGGGATCTTCGACTCGAGGGAGCAATCCGCGCAGATCAGGATGTTCCAAAGGATGGCATTCGGAAGCCAAGACTTCAGTTCCGAGCACACCAACAGCCAGAGTAGCTGGGCTAGTGCAGGGAGAAGTGGCATAGTGTAGCTAACCTAGCTCTACTTAAACTATGTATGTATGTATGTTTACGCTTCCTGGTTGGTTGAACCACAATTTTAACCTCATTGACTGTTGATCATCTCGATCGAGCTAGCTCTAGGAGATCAACTCGAGTATATCTGAACGACGTAAAAAGTAAAAATGCTCGAAGATCGACTAATTGATGCTCATTGCTCGTTGATCTTCTCCTCGGATGGTTCGGTGTAGGGGATACTTTCCTAAATGTAAAGTGTCATCTGTTCTTTTGTTTTTTGAGCATAGGAGAGAAGCCATGTTTTTGGTAATGCAGCATGATTTTGAAGTTTGTTAAAGTACAGTCAAAAGTGTGATTGCAATCCCTTCTCCCATTCTTTTTTTGCCCCTTGTGTACATTATAGGATTGAGTTTCTTTTGCATTGAAACTTATTTTACAATTCTTATAGATGTTTTATTCATTACCTTGGTTAGGCAATAGTTATATTGAACTTGGGTGTTCAGTCATGAACTGGGCGGCCCGAACTCTTTCAATTCGGGCCAGAATATGAACAATTCTATTGAGAAAAACAACAAAATTTTAGCAATTGAGTCATTTTTATTGGGTCCTTTGGTCCAATTTTTTGTCATTCAGTTTGGTATATGCATTAGATCTAGAATTGAATATCAAAATTTCATGGACCGAGGATTAGAGAGAACTTCTTTATCAAATTACTTTTCGCTCCAGACTGAATTACTAAACAAAAGAAGCAAAAGACCAAATTATGACAAAAAAAGAGATAGGAAATGGTACTAGTGTACTACTCCTCATGTTCCATATTAATTGTCACTTTGTTGACTATAAAGGTCCCCAATGTCTTGCTTTGATTGATAATTCTTTATATTATTTTGTTAACAATTGCCAATATTATATTTTTTAGAATAATATCTTTCATTACATATTTAATGATAGTAATTTTATATGACAAGTCATTATATATATTGAGATATTTATGATCAAAACTTTCAAAGTTTGACTGCATAATTTTCAAAGACAACAATTAAAACAAAACAAATGGAATATTAAGTATTAAACAATAAAACGACATCGTTGGATCCGGGTGACTTGTTCCAAGTGTAATGATACTTTCGTCAACTGAGAAGGTTCGAGCAAAGGCCATCAGCAACTCAAGCATACTCAGGCACAGACTCAAATCTCGTCCCCTGAATCTGAATCTTATTCTCTTATCATCTCCTCCATTTTAGAGAGAGAAAGCTTTAGAGAGAGAAAAAATGGGGGAAGAAGATCAGAATCTGAAGAGGGTTGCGGCGGCATCCTACGACTACGAGAACGATCCTCGATGGGCAGATTACTGGTCCAACATCCTCATCCCTCCTCACATGGCGTCTCGATCCGACGTCGTTCAGCACTACAAGCGCAAGTTCTACCAACGCTACATCGTCAGTTCTCTTTCAATCCGTAATTCATGTTCATTTCGTTTGATTTCCAGCTGTGTTTTGGTTAGTTTGTGGATTTGTTGTGTTCGTTCTTCAATTGGATTGTTGTTTTCTGCTGGTAGTAGGTAGTCGATAGGATTTTCAATCCCTAATTCGTGTTCATTTCATTTGATTTCTAGCTGTGTTTTGGTGAGTTTGTGGATTTGTTGTGTTTGTTCTTTAATTGGATTGTTGTTTTCTGCTGGTAGCAGGGAGTCGATATGGTTTTAGCGGGTGATGCTTTGATGCTGTTTGCAGTTTGCTTGATTGAATTGTCATTGAGTAATTGAATTGTTTTGTGTTAGTTTGATTTCTCCTGATTTTAGGGTTTAATGCTACATCGTCAGTTCTTTTCCTCTCCCTGATTCATGTTCATTTGATTTCCAGCTGTGTTTTAGTTAGTTTGTGGTGTTCGTTCTTCAATTAGATTGTTGTTTTCTGCTGGTAGGTAGTTGATAGGGTTTTGCAGGTGATGCTTTGATACTGCTTGCAGTTTGCTTGATTGAATCTGCTTTCTTACACTTGCGTTGTCATTGATTAATTGAATTGTTTTCTGTTAGTTTGATTTCTCCTGATTTCCAGCTGTGTTTTGTTAGTTTGTGGATTTCCTGTGTTCATTCGTTCTTGAATTGGATTATTTATTATTTTTTCTGCTGGTAGGTAGTCGATAGGGTTTTCTGAGTGATGCCTTGATACTGTTAGTCGTAAAATTGTTTTCTGTTGGTCGGATTTCTCCTGATTTTTTATTTTTCGGAAGGGTTTTATAGGTTTGAGATATGAATTGAGGCTCATAGGCTCTCCAGTTCACTCCTCCTAATTTGGCTGGTGGGACATGGTGTATGCTCACTTCTGTCATATACTCTTATGGATAATCACGTATTTGATCCTATGTCTGACTTGTTTTCAAAAAATTGTGATTAGAGAATAAGCATTGTTTATCACAAGTGAGCTTTTTAAACTAAGTATAGAGGTGTTTGAGGAGTTGGGCTTGGTGTGGTAGGGATTTTCCTCCATCTGATTAATGAGCTATAATCAAGACTGAGATGCTAACCTTGGACATTTGGATTCGTTCTGAATTTCGTAGTCTTCACTCTTCACATGGTGTAGTTAGTGTCAAGGTTTTCATCATGGCAAATAGTCGGACTATTTTTTATTTTGTGCGTAAGATTACTTTAGAGAACATAAGGGGTTAAGGCATTTTTTCTATTCTTGTTCAAGCCTCCTTTGTATATGGATGACATCCCTTGGTGTCCTTTAATCACCATATCAGTCTGATGAGTATCTGCTACGTCATGTGTGTGGTTGTGCCTGATGTTCATTCAATTCTAGCTTTCTTGTTCTTCTGCATATGATTGAAGTAGGAAGTTGAGCTCAGTGAATCTTTGTCTCTCTTTTTTTTTTTTCTTTTCTGAAAGAAAAATTGTGTTGCTTTTATGCATCATTCAGATCTCCCATGTTTCCTGTTAACTGTTGAAATTACTCGAATTTGATGTTTTTATTGGTTCCTATCACTTTTATCAGGATCCAGATCTTGTGGTTGAACCAATGTCTTTTAGTAGTTCCTCTCAGTCCACGAGGCAAACTTCATCATCTTCGTCTACATCGACACCTGCAAGCGAACAACCTAGGTCACGTTCCTCAGGTAGATGGTGGATTTAAGATGGCTGCGGTTTCACAGCTCTTGCTTTTTCGCCATTTGTCCATTTCATAATGACCGAATAATTGCTGTTCCAATTGAATAAATACTTCCATTTTACAGGGACGAGTAGAACTTCTGGATCTGGAACTACGACTGGAGCATCAACAACTGCAAGTCCTGCTCCAAATGCAAGTGCGATGCGCTGGGATCGGAAAACCATAATATTTTCTATTAATGCCTGGGTATGGATCCTTTCTAGAGTTCTGTTGACCGTATCGACCAATTGACCTTCTGTTAAAAAACAATAAAAGTTATAATTGTGAAGGAAGTTCTGGAATATGACAGTACAAAGAAAACCAGTGATACTGAGGTTGTAAACCACTAATCAATCATCTTCCCTGTATGAGAAATTTGTGATATTGACTTCCTATATGCAGTTGCTAATTCAGGGTCACTGCATTAGCTATATTCTAGTGCATGGTACTTAAAGGAAAAATCAATCAAAGAGGTGGTTGCCACATTGGTAACCAGGATCTTCTAGGTCCCCACCAAGGTTCAATTCTTGGTGGAAGCAAAAGTGTTTCCCTTGAATGGAAATTGAGGGGTTGATGGGTCATACTTGTCATGGGCAGTTTGGTATCCATATCTGTAAAGCTTATTGATGGTCAACCCTGATATAGGGGCCAATGGGTTGGTCTACTTACCCTTCTTTATTAAAATTAAAAGAAAAACTTCAAGGAATAATCAAAATATCAATCTTGAGCCTGTAATTGCAAAATCTTGAGGGAGCTTACTTTTTTTTTTTTTTTCCAAAAATGACGCAGCCTTTTGTTATGATGACTAAAAGTACAGAAAATCGTTTGGACATTAACTGATGCATTTCGCAAGTATAGACTTCAATGCAATCTGAAGTTTGAAAAATGTTAATGTTATTTGGTTTATTTTCTTCTTTATATCCTTCACCTTTTTAAATTAAATTTTGGCATTGCAGTGAACCGATTGGATAATGTGTGCGAGATCATGCTCTTACATCAATTTTCCGAACCATCTGTCACAGAACTTCCACCTTGATCTGGTGTTTTCATTTGGTGATTTAAAATTTTTGTTGCATTCGCTGCAGGTGCTTGTTTTGGCTCTACTTGCAATATTTCCACTAATACCTAGCAATCTTGCCAAAAGGGCCTACCGTCTATCCCTTATTGGCACTGCTGGTACCTCAATATATTCTTTGTACTCACTCTATGGGGTAACTGCTGCTATGTTTCCATTTGTCTATAGTTTCCCAGTTTGACTGCACTGTTTTAGCTTATCATCTAGCGACTGTATATCTTATGTGCAGAAACCTAGGGCATGGACTTTGCAGGCTGTTCAACTGTGGTTTCAGTCAATCGTCGCAACAAAGGATTTCATCTATTTTATTTACTCCCTCATGTTTATCACTTCACATCTATGCCTCAAATGTTAGTGCCACACACTTGACTAATTTGTTTACTCTTCTAATATTGTGTGTGCTAGTTACATGATCCTAGTGCTTTAGTCTGACGTTCTGGTGTCAAATCTAATGCAGTTGCTTTGATTCCTGTTCTATGCCGGTCGGTGGACCATGTTGCTAAGTTTCTAAGAAGTAACTTCAATCGGTCTAACATATACAGGTATTTCTTCTACTTTCTCCCTGTGGCATCGATAATGTTCGTTGATTATGTGAAAATTTTGGTAGAACTGTTTGTTTTGGTAGTTGCTTCATGTTTCTATCAAATTTGAAAATTGAAGTTTGTCCTTATGTCGCCAATTTTGATAAACAACTATCAAACAACCAAAACCAAAACCAACACTCTGAAATCCTGCCCATGCAAGGTATAGAGGGGTCGGATGTAGCGGTCTTACCCCTAGATTTTGCAATTTAGAGAGATTGGTTCCAGTTGACCCACGCCCCGCATTGGTTACTTATAATTGATGGAATAGAAGCATAGGAGAAAAATTTTGGGGTCAGATTCTTCATTTGTTTTTTTGGGGGATATATAATGCATTTGCATGGGACTATGGGGCAAATGACTGCCTTGTTTTTTGGTTATAAACCTTGTATCTTTATTATTATTATTATTATTATTCGGTGGGTGGGGGGGGGGGGGGGGATTGTTGCACTTTACCCAACTTATTTTGTGGAGTTTATGGATCAATTCATGCATTTCTAGCTTGTATTTATCACCACGAAATACAATGCACTCGAGAACCACAATGATTGCAGAATGTTTAAGAATTTCTTGAGCATTATGCCCGCTATAAGGATTGAATATGTAGCATTGGGTTACCCTTCTTACTTTTACTGTGGTGATGGAACAGAAAGTACCTTGAAGACATTTGTGTGTGGGTTGAATCAAATACGACAACACTCAGCATATTGTCATCTCATGCTGAGGTTGGGCTTGGCTTTCTCTTAATAATATCACTCTTCTCGTAAGTAAATCTCTCTTTCTATCAATCTCTCCCTCGTCCTCATTCTCATCATTTTTCTTCTGCCAATACTTACGAAAAAAATGTTCCGCTAATGATTTCCCGCTAATCTTATAACCTATTTCTCCACAGGTGGCAGCGCAATGTTATTCAAACTTTTATGTACTGGCAGGTATAGTGCATGCCTTTTATCTTTGTTTGGTTATTATGGCATATTTAGTAGGGTTGATGGAATATTTGCAGAAGATTAGGTTCCAGCCAGATTACTTTGTACTAGCCCTCTTTTTGGCTCTGAAAGCCGACCTGGCCCACATAAGTGGGAGGCGATTCTGAACCCAACCTGGCCCAGCCTCTGACCCACGTAGAC
This sequence comes from Portulaca oleracea, assembly GCA_029582165.1. NCBI lineage: Eukaryota > Viridiplantae > Streptophyta > Magnoliopsida > Caryophyllales > Portulacaceae > Portulaca > Portulaca oleracea. The sequence goes on along the minus strand of CM055872.1, from coordinate 9,954,204 downwards.
AAGAGTTCGACCCAGCCCCTAGGTACTACTAGGGCTGTCCAAAAAACTTTCCAACCCTAAAACCCTGTTCAGCCCTGTGCGAGTAGAGTAGTCATGGATTTTTTTCGGGGTACGGACAGAATTTTTCCAGGTTTCTGTTGTCCAAACCCAAATGGTTGGGTGTGCAAATTGTCTGATCCGAAAGAAACCCAAGAAAACTGGACATTGGACATGGGTTTTTTTGTCTAAATGTCATATTTGTCAGAACCTGAACCCGGATTTTTGATAACCACCCTAGGTACTAACTACCAAGCGAACAAAGAAAAAACAAACTGGCATGTAATTCTACACTTTATTACATGCTCCTGGAACATGTACTCGAAATATGGTCATTGTTCATCCTCAATAGCATATTGTTCACTCATACCTATCGGTTGTTCACTCCTAATAACATAATTGTTCACTCATACCTACCCGGGGCACATGTTGTAGGTACATGTAATATGTATTGATGTAATTCATTCCAAAGTGCTTCCCATCCATCTATGTATTTGGAGCTATTATTGTAGCTAACCGGTTTGTTTCCATGGCAGCTGTTAAAGCTCATGTATCATGCTCCCGCTACCGCCGGGTATCATCAGAGTGTGTGGACCAACATCGGAAGAAGCGTCAACCCTGCAATTCAGCAGTATGCTCCATTCTTGAACACTCCCATCAACATCCTCCAAAGATGGTGGTCCAGGTAGTAGGACCCACAAGACCCGAAATGACCGTGTTCAAGTCATCAATCCATTCTGAACCGAAGATGAAGAAACGATAGCTTTTTTACCTTAATTAGAACAGAAGAAATCTGTGACCCGAAATTTGTTCCCTGTTTTTGTTCCTGAATTTGGCTCACTGAGGAAGGAAAAACTAGTCCTGTGTCGAACTGGAAAATGAATGTATTGCCTTCCTTCTGATTTCAGGAATGGAGTTGGAAACTCAGTAAAGGTGATGTTGAACATCATGCTGGAGACTAGTGTATGCTTTTGCTGTTCTATTTCCATTTTGTAAATGGAAAATTTTCAGATAGAAGTAGTGGAAATTGTGAAATAACTGCAGGCAAATCAGACACTATGATGCTATATAGTGGCTGAATCTTGACTATTCTATCAGATTCCAAATTATTTGTCACCATGAATTATGTGTAATCAATGTTTAAATAGTTTTGATTATTAACTTTCAGAAAGTTTGATTGCAGTGAAGTGTTCTTTAGGTGTTCTTGGAGTCGAGGTAGGTCGAATTTTAAAATTGTATCACAAAAAGCCAACTTGCAAAATTATTGGACTATAGTGCACACTACCGAAATCGGTGAAATGAAACCAATTGGGTGGGTTGACATAGTTTGGTGTATCACAATTTAATGGTTGGAATGTTTTGACTATTGCAATTAAATATGTCATCATATGGCATACAAACTCCAAGTCATAAAATGTTAGGACTACTAGAGTCCGATTTGTCATACTTTGGTTTCATCCAACTTGGTAGTAGTGCGATTATAATCTAATAGTTTCACAATTTAGATTATTGTGATGTAATTTTGAAGTTTGGTTCAAATTTAGCTTATTGCAATACGATCCCATATTCCTTAATTTTTCGATATATATACTAGTCTATTTCATCTTATTAGATTGGATTTATAGTTGAAATACTCTATAAAAGTATTTTCTTGTATATTGTTTACTACTCCCTCCGTTCCATATTAATTGACACTCAAACTAACTTTTTTTGTTTCAAAATAATTATCACTTTCCATTTCCCAATATTTAGTTTAATTATTTTTACTTTTTACTTTTTCAATTAATAAAAGCAATTATTACTCACATTCTCTCACTACTTACACCTTGATATCCGAAAAAACATCTTGGAAAATAGTGTTATTTAATCATATGGTTAGTTTTTTTAGTTTAACATTGGTATGTGAAAAATTTTCAAATATATTAATTAATATGAAACGGAGGGAGTACATATTAATTTAAAAAAATAATACTCAAAATAGAGTACAGACCTTAAAAAGTTAAATGTAACATATAAACTGCTAACTGATGGAGTATTTGGTTACTTAGGATCACATGGACATAGTTTGATGAAAGTTTGAACATTATTTGGGGAAGACTTGGACCAAGTATTAGGCCCGTTCTTTAATGCAGTAGGTTACGGTGCGGTACCACACTGCATCGCACTCTTTAATTTTCCACCACACTTCATTACATCGCACCACAATCATTACTAATATATTTTTATTTTTCTCTCTCCTCACTTTTCTCCCCTGCTTCTCACATTTTTTTTCCTTAACCTATCTCACCTATCACAACTTTCACCACAACTCACCGCACTTTTTCAAATTTCACAGCATCGCATCATTACCACACCGCAATCAACCGTATAAAACAACGGGACCTTAAATGACAAAATATGCCATGCTTAAGGTTTTCCTATCTAAAGGGGTTATTGATTAGGTGCAACTTTTGGGGTTTGCAATTCCATGTGCATCATTTTCACACAATAAGATCCAACCAAGAATGACGAAGCCCTAGCATGTCCATCTTGGTTTCAATTGGCTAATAGTTTTGGTCTTCTTGTTTGACATTCATATGTTTCAATTTGAAATGTTTTTCCAGTGAAAGTTGGTCTATTAGAAGATTTGATCTAGTTAAAGAAATCAGATGAGTGCTCGATAAATAACTGTTTAGGTCCAATAGGCCAAAAAGAATGACATATTGAAATTAACATGTCTGGAATGACTGGTGACTACTTTACCCTAGACTTCACCAAAAGTATGTCCAATATCATCATACAAATTATATTGAACTATTGACAAAAGACATAGATGAAATTTTATTACACTTTTTGCAAACTGTTAGTTTTACCAAACATTTTTTTCCCCCGAGAGCTAATCTAAACGACCAACTATAAAGAGTCAATACAAACAACAAACAACCAACAACAAACAACTATTTGCGATCTAATATGTTAAAAAAAAGGCAATTGATCATACTAGGGCCATGTTCTTTGTACCTACAATTCATCGTACTATTCAAAATTCTTCCACAATTTATCACACCATACCACAATCATTACTAATATATTTCCTCACTTTTCTTTTTCCTTACTTTTTTCCTCTACTTTTTACATTCTCTTTCATCACTTACCATATCAATGACACTTTTCACAAATCTTACTATACTATTCCACACCTTATTGCACTTTCCACAAATTTACAATTCCACGTCATACCAACCGCATAAAAGAACATGACGCGTGGATGGAAAGGAAAGTGAAACTCTCCTAAGCTACAAGTCCATCATAGTAGTGGAGAGGACCTTTTTCTGGAAGTTTCAAGTGCCAATTTTGATGGTCTTGAACTCTCTCTTTCCCTCCTCAACTTTTGGTCTCTTTCCTTTTATTCCTCACAAATATAAAGGTAAAAGTAATAGAGTTGGTGAGATTAGATAAAATTATACATTTACCACATTTGTGCTTCACTATATTAGAGTAATTACTAAAACCATTTACAAGGAATCTGAGAAACAAGAAGATATGGAAGCTGATTTTGTGGTGGTTGGAGTAATCAGAAACATCCTTGAATTCAGCAAAGCTGCAACTGCCTTGTACCTCATTTTGCCTACTCATGCAGGTAAATTTGTTGTCAACTCTTCTCCATAGGTTTTTTTATGCGGTATGGCGTGTTATGGCGCAGTATGATGTAGTAAAATTGTGGCGGGTTGTTGTGTAATTGTGGTGAGTTATTGGTAAGTTGTGGCGGATTTTTTTGTATATATATATAAATATTGTATTAGTAATTGTGAAAAAGTAATATGTGGTGGATTGTGGTGAATTGTGGTAGAATGATATTTTGTGATAGGTTGTGGCACCACAGTTTGCCAACCGTAAAAAAGAACAGGATCATAATGTCCTTTATGATTTTGATTTTGATTCTGATTCTTTTGTTGTCCTATTCACAAAATTCCATAAAATATTGCCATAGTGGATTGGAAATAGAGTTCATTAATACACTTATAATAAAAATTATTTATTGTTATTAGACTCTGACGAGTATTAATAATTATTGACTTACTGATAAATATATTTATTTTTCGCTGTTAGTGAAATATTAAAACTAAATCCATACAAAAATAATATACACTGCATGCGTAAAGAATTTTTCACTGGAAGAGATGTTGCTCATAGTAAAGATTAGTCATTTTGGGTAGTCGTGAATCTATGTTTATTCGAAATAATGATATCTACTGTACTACTACACTCATATGAGAAAATAAAATTCATAACTTTACCTCTAATTCTCTTATAAATAATTCTCTTTCCTAGCCTATGGGTGGCCAAGGTTACCCCTAAACAACATGGGGATCCACCAGTGTCCAGGAGAGACTATGATATTGTTTTGTGTAATAGGTTGGTGGGATAGGTTGGATTAAATGGATATATTTAAGAAAAGTGTGGTAAATGTAATAAAAAAATAAAATGAATATCCCACCACACAAAAGGATAGAGTTTATTTTCTTATCAACCGTGAACCATCTATAGAATGTTTGACTAATAAAAGTGTAATGATTTCATAAGTTAATATGAATATGTCATAATTATTAAAATTAAAACTTACCCTAATATTGGTTATATATATATATATATATATTTATTTATGGGATTGCTTCTTAAATTGTGCATAATCTTAGTAACAAACGTAAGAATTTCATACAAAAATTGATGTTGTACAAAATGAGTTGTATTGTCCCACCAAAAGTTTTAGGTTCCCCATGTCAAAACTACAAAGACGAAATCCAAAACTGAATCAATGTCTGGATATTCTTTTTATAGCATTATCCTTATAATTAATTTTGATGACAGCAAATCTGGATTGCTTGCTTACCCAATTTGTGTTAGGAGTTTGAGAAGTGACAATTTCACATCACACATTTCCATGAATCCACATGCTTCTTCCTTGTCTTTGTCACACTTTGGCATGTGGGCCGGGCCCCACTTCTGACCCTACTGGCCCACCTCCTCTCTCCCTTTACAACATGCTTGTAGGAATTTGTATTTTCAATTTTCACAAATCATATTTACCAACTTTACATGTAAAAGAAGTAGAATAATATGTTGAGTTAGACCCTGTTTTTTTTATGGCGCAATATGGTTCGATATTGTAATTTACCATATCAATTAATACTTTTTTTTATATTAATTTGATATGATATGATAAAATATGGAAGAATATTAAGTGATGTAATGACATGTGATATTGCACCGTATAGAAGAGCAGGGTCTTAGTAGTATTAAATTGTTGGGACCCTAAATTGTTTGTATATACTTCTCCTTTATACTTTTTCTATTTTTTATGCCTAAGAAATTAACTAAAAAATAATTGGTTGGAAAAATTGCATTGATATTGAAAATAAAAAAGATTATGAGGCAAAAAAAATAATAATTAAAGTAACAATTATTATAAAACAAAGGTAGCATAATGTAGTTTAATACTAACTTCATTCCTTAATAATTGTCACTTTGAAGCTTTAGAAAGATGTTAAGAAAATAGTGTTGAGAATGGTAATTGTATTGGAAATGATAAAAGTAAGAGTTAAAAAGTTTCTATTTTAGCTACTCCCTCCGTTTTTTTTAATTGTCATCTTATTAATTGTGTCAAAAACTTTGATCGCTAATATCTTAATTTGTATAATTGTATAATGATTCATCATACGAAATTGATATTGTTAGTTTCGTTATAAAAAATACTATTAGAAAAGTATAATATCGTATATCTTTATAAGAGTATGATGTGTGAAATTGTTGATAAAAGACGGACCTCAAAAAACGTGAAAAACAAATAAAAATAAACGGAGGGAGTATATAATTGTATTGGGAATTATAAAAATAAGAGGTAAATTCGAAAAGCTTATCATTAATGTTGCATTAGAATTATAAAATGACAAATATTGTAAAAAATAGAAAATTACTCCCTCTGTTTTATATTAATTGTCATTTTTGGAAATTACGCAGTCAAATTTTAAAAATTTTGATAATAAATTTTTCAATATATACAAATAATACAATGAGTTGCTATGTAAAATTACCACCATTAGATTAGTAACGAAAAATACTATCATAAAGTATAATATTACAATTGTTAATAACATATTATTTAAGAAATTATCAATCAAAAAATAATATTGAAAATTATGAAAATCAAATTATAACAATTTTAATGGAGTGAGTAATCAAAGTGACAGATATTACTCCGTATATTTACATGGTCTAAAAATCCTATAATAAATTGCCTCTTTTTAGTGGTTAGCATTGCATACGTTCGGACCCAGAACTCCAAAATTCCCCTCGTAAAAATTCCAGATTAATGATTGGTTCAATTCCAACTTTTGAACCCATCAAATCAAAATCATTCCTTCTTTCATTCATTCATTCATTTAAAAATTTCCCCTCCTTTCTCCGATACGATTCAAAATCCCCCCACCTTCCTTTCCTCCATCACTATTGAGCTTCAAGGTCCCCAACAATGGTGACCGATGCAACGACGTCGTTTGACGAGAGAGGAACCCAAATCAACGGCGGAAACTCCGGAGGCCGGCGGAGATTCGCCGGAAAAGAGCCGAGGAGGCAGCAATCCTTTGGGAGGGACATCGGACATGCTGCTGCTGAGACTTATTTGATTACCCATCTTACATTCAAGCTTCTTGGATATCTTGGGTAATAATAACTAATTAACTACCCTTCTAATTCTCTACATTCTCTTCATTTGATTCAGAAGGGTTAGTTTGAACTCTAATTTTGGTTTGTTTGCAACTTTTTTGATTGAATTGGATGGAGAATTCTTCTGGGTTGGTATTGTTTTTGGGTTTGATTCAAATGGGTTAGTTTGAACCATTAGTTTGGTTTGTCTGCAACTTTTTTGATTGAATTGGATGCAAAATTCTTCTGGGTTGGTATTGTTTTGGGGTTTGATTCAAATGGGTTGGTTTGAGCCTTTAGTTTGGTTTGTCTGAAACTTTTTTGATTGAATTTGATGGAGAATTCTTCTGGGTTGGTATTGTTTTGGGGTTTGATTGGGGCATCATGAATGAATGTGACATGGGCGGGAAGATGTACATTCTCTTCATTTGATTCAAATGGGTCACTTTGAACTCTTAGTTTGGTTTGTCTGCACTGTTTTGATTGAATTGGATGGGAAAATTTCTTCTGGGTTGGTATTGTATGGGTTTGATTCAAATGGGTTAGTTTGAACTCTTTAGTTTGGTTTGTCTGCAACTTTTTTTTATCAAATTTGATGGAAATTTTTTATGGGTTGTTATTGTTTTGGGGTTTGATTGGGGCATCATGAATGAATGTGAGATGGGTGGGCCGGTGGGGCATGATTGGATGTTGGAATGTGATTCTGTATGAGGGTGTGTCTTTGAAGAATGTGTGGAATTCACTTAATCAATTGTAACGTGGTTGGCATATGTAAAGCTTTATGCCAATACCAATACTTCGAATTCCTGTCTAAGGGGGGTATGGAGGGATTGGATGTAGCAGTCTTAACCCAAAATCGTTTTCTACTAACGAGACATTTTACTTTAATCCATTGCAATCTAAGTTGAAAAAAATAATCTTTCAACTATCCGCATTATGGACATAGGCATGTGTGAAGCTTTGAGATCAGCAAATGAGGTTGTGGTGCTTTTGTGGCATGTCTCTCCTTAAGATAAGACCCATTAAATATATGCAATTTATTAGGAGCTCTTCCGGGAGCAGCTTTTGTTCACTAGCTTGTTCTATTTTGTTCATAGATGGTTTATTATGGAGTATATGATATGGGTATATGTAATATTATATTGGCTTGAATATGATATCCCCAAACTATGCATAGGTGGGACTCACATGGGGAGTTTTTGGTGTATGTTTTAGTGGTATGCTATTTTGTTAAGTATGAGTATTTCAGAGTTGGAGAATTGGAGGGATAGGATAATAGTCTGCTTAGAATGGGAATTACATTTTCTTGGTTGTGGACTTGAGAAACCTGAAGGCTATATGTGTTTTGATGGTGATTGGTTAGTGGTGTTTTAAGAGAATGGAATGTCTTCGATTTTGATGGTATTAGGACCTAGTTAATGTATTTTCAAATCAAAATATCAAATCAAAACCCATGCCTTAGGGAAGTGTGATGAGATAAGATATACTACTAGTTGTTTTATGGTAACAAAAATTGCTGGTAAGTTGTCCTTGTGGGACCAACAACAACAATGTATCTATTATAGTCCCGTTGTTGCCTATTAACATGCACAAGAGTGCATGAAGAGACTGTATCTGACGGACTAAGTTGTTGTTCCTATAGGACCCTGGATTAAAAATCATTAACCGCCTATTGACATTCTAATAATAAATACTTTATGATTATGATTGCACAAGCTAATAGTTCATGTCTTTTGCTTATGCAAAACAATGTCTTTGATGATTTTGGATTTAACCAATCTGAGTCATCCATGAATGAAATGTTACATATGTAGTAGGTGGCCACTTTGAAGGATTCTCTATTGATGCGTTGTCGCACAATCTTGCAATTAGACAACTACCGAGCATTCCTTCTCGGATAATTACTTTTGTTTGGTCTCTAATCATTTACTTCATTCAGGGTAGGCTACCGCTGGATGACAAGGCTGCTCGCACTTGCTTGTTACGCCATTCTACTTATGCCTGGTTTTCTTCAAGGTATGATGCATTTCATATAATTTACTAAGATATTTCAGAAATCAGGTACTTGAATTAGGTCTTTGGCTTTGACTGATTAACATTAGAGATGATTTCGGAACTTTGATAGTCTACAATACTTCACAACCGTGTCCTACTGCATACATTGTGATTGATAACGGTTTTTTGGTTTGAAGCTATAAAGCTGATGCTTCTGCGCTAATCTTCTGCAGTGGCCTATTACTATTACTTCTCAAACCAAGTACAAAGGAGTGTCATCTACGGAGATCAACCTAGGAATAGGTCAGTAAAAGTAATTTTAGATGTCGCTTTCTGACATCAAATTCTTGGTCCTTGCATCAAGAACAATGACCCGAGGAGTTATGTTACGTTCACCGGTGTTATGATTTTGCCATGATATTTTTATTTGATAAGGAAATGACTTTCCAATTTGTTTGTGTGATTTTGTTCTTCCATTAACCGCTGGGATGCTGTTGCAACTATTTTTGTACAGGTTAGACCTCTATTTACCAGCACATGCAAATGGACGGAACCCAGTGGTAATTTTTGTGACCGGCGGAGCCTGGATTATTGGGTGAGTAATTAGCGCCCCCCCCCCCCAAAAAAAAAAAAAAAACTCCTCATTTATATGACACCCAGTTGTCTATCTTCGAACATTCTTGAGTTGAAAACTTGTGTACATATCAGCTTGAATAAAACTTGTGGATAAATTTGAATAACATCAAATGAATTCTGCTGTTCTGTCTTTTGATGATGATTACAAACATGAAACACCATCATTTGCAGTTGAAATTTTGTTCTGACCTCAAGAGCAGGTTTTGCATTTCCGCCCTAGCAATATAGTCATGTTCATATATGGTATGTTTGGTCGTTTTCTTTGCTTGTTAGTTGTGAGTTGTGACAGATGAACAATGACAAGCTGGATTTTGCACTCGTGCATCTACGTTGTCTGTATTTATCAGCAGCATAGACAAAACTGGTTTTTTCTTTGCACATGAAGTGAAAAATTCTTTGTCTTTCTGATCACATTTTTCTTGTTGTTGATGTAGGTACAAAGCTTGGGGTTCCCTTCTTGGAAAACAGTTGGCTGAAAGAGACATTGTGGTGGCATGTCTTGACTACAGGTACCCGGTTGATATGAAAAGCTACCTGATTGTGTGCATTGCATAGATTGGCCTCTTGGTTAGGCTTAGGCAGTTATTGAAATTAATTTGCAAACTTTCTATATTTAGACCTGGCGAAACTGATCCGACCCGAATGACCCACCTGAATCCAGATCCAGTCTAGACGCGGATTCCAAAATAAGTAGACCTGAAATGAACCTGAAATGACTCAACCTGACCCGAATTCATCTTTCACCAAAGTTGTTCCTTTTCTAAAGACAATCTTATCTGACAAAACCAAAGCATCCCGAGATCAACCTGACCCAAAAATGACCCAACCCGAACCTTATTGACCGAGAATAACACAGCCCAAATGGGTCAAACCCGAATGACCCAGTTCTATATATTTGATGAAAATGATAATTTCTCGCCACTTCTTTTTCCATGACCCCATTCAATATGTAACTCTGATCTGATCTAATTACAAACCCAGACTGATAGCTTATAACCCTCTTGATGCCCTTGTTTGAATCTTCTGCGAGTGTATTGTATCCTTACGGCTGCCTTAATTCCGTTGCAGAAACTTCCCTCAAGGAACAATTAGCGATATGATTAAAGATGTTTCTCAGGGGATCTCATTTGTGTGCAACAGTATCGCTGCCTGTGGAGGCGACCCCAACAGGTAACTCAAACACTACTCTGATGAGACCTGTCTATTCAGGCGGGCAGGTCAGTCAGATTCAGTATGGGTCAGTTTCGGGTTTGTAAATCGTGCTCAAACCCTAAACTTCCGCGCGAGTTTGGGTCGATTTTCGGGCCGGGTTAAACTCTGTCTGGTCTTTTGCTCACTTGAGTTCCCGGTGATATTGGAGATGACACCTTTTGTTTATTTGAGTGTAGAATTTACCTCGTGGGGCAGTCGGCCGGTGCACATATCTCGGCCTGTGCTCTCTTAGAGCAAGCCCGCAAAGAGTCACAAGGGGAGAGCATTTCTTGGAGTGTCTCGCAGATCAAAGGCTATTTTGCTCTATCTGGCGGGTACTTATGCAGCGATCGATCCTGAACTTTTTTGTATTGCATTTCCGTTGCAATGAATATTTCTTAATATTTCTTGCTGATATCGTGCATTCAGGTATAACCTGTTGAAGTTGGTTGATCACTTCCATGAGCGAGGCCTCTACCGGTCCATTTTTCTGGGGTATAAAACCTATACTTGTTATTACTTTCCTAGATTTCTTTCTGTCATTAACAGGTTGACATTATGGTTGTCTGTGTATCTACTGCAGCATAATGGAAGGAGAAAATTCATTGAAAAAGTATTCACCTGAGCTTGTGGTGCAAGATGAAAGCATGTCAAAGGCCATTCCTTTGTTGCCTCCTATCATCCTTTTTCATGGGGCCAAGGACCACTCCATCCCACCCGATGCTAGGTATGTGTCTTTTTCTGAATTCCTTTTGATTCTTAGAAAATGAAACGTAAAGAAAATTTTTGGATCTTCGCTAATCGAGTGCATGTAACAATGTATATTACGTGCACTTGGAGTTTATACTCCTGCATATCTGCAAGTGAACAATCACACTATTGACAGTGAATAACCCGGTACATACAAGTGAAGAACCACATCACACTATTGAGAGTGAACAACCTGATATGTATATACTATTGAGGGGATTTTCTCTGATACATTCGAGATTCTGAGGATATGTTTCGTTGCCTGCAGTGAAAGTTTTGCAGAAGTGCTCAGGAAAGTGGGTGCTCATGCAGAAGTGGTTCTCTACCAAGGAAAAACACATACTGATTTGTTTATTCAGGTATCTTGTAAATTTGATGTTGTAACTGGTTTAATAACAACAACAGCACACACAAAAATGGACTGTGTGGTTGTTTACAAGTAGACCTGTTCAGAGTTTGGGTCGGGTCAATCACCCTCGGCCAGGCCTGGATTTCGGGTCGGGTACCATGCAGGTCATGGGTTGGCTGACCATATTTTGAAATTTTAACGTATTATCATCTTATCCATTTTTATTGGAAAAAATCCTAAAATTTAAAGTTTTCAACACAAATCACAAACACCAATGATTTCAATTAGTTTTTTTCAATGAAAACTATGATTTTTTTATTCATTGTGACGGTCGAGTCAAGGAACCTTTGACTTGAATCCAACCCTAATTTAGATGTCGGCCTAGAAAAGTCTGACCCTGACCCGGGAACTTTAGGGCCAGGCCGGGTCGAGTCGGGTCAGGTGGGTCCCCAGCCTAGTGATCAGGTCTATTTACGTGCTTCAGTTGGTGTTTAACACAAAGTAAAGCAGTGTCGATGTCGAATGCAGGATCCTCTAAGAGGGGGGAAAGATGAGCTGTTTGAGCATATGGTACGAGTCATACATGCAGGCGACGAAGCCGGGCAAGCCAAGGATGCCATGACACCACCAATGAGACGCCTCGTCCCCGAGATTTTGCTCAAGCTGGCTAGGGAGATCAGCCCTTTCTAGATAAATACATGCATACATGCTTGACATAAATTCTTTTTTTTTTCCCTTTTCAGTATAATTTCATGATGATTTGTTTGTTTATAGAGGTTGGAGATCTATAATCTGTATTCATTTTTGCTGTTTATAGTTCACAGCTCTGCTGTAGCTTTTTCTTTCAGTATGATTTCATGATGATTTATTTGTTTATAGAGGTTGGAGATCTCAAGTCTGTATTCATTTTTGCTGTTGATAGTTCACAGCTCTGTTGTAGTTTATTTTGTTTTCTGTTTTAGGCTCTAATCTTGATTTGTCTGGGGATGTAGTAATCATACAGACAAGGATGTAAATGATACATGTTCGGTCAAAAATCAAAATCAACGTCCTGAAATCGTGTCTTGACTGGGTATTGAGGGGTCATATGTGGTAGTTTTATTCCTAAATTTTGCAACCTATTATTCCATGGAGATAAATTCTATCATTAAGGCACCGTTCTTTTGTGCGTTAACGTCACTAACTGCAATGCAAATTACTGCAACCTAACACAGCATATCGTAAATTATCATTACTTTTTTACTATTTCCACCGCAACTTATCACAACTAATCGTAACGCAGCGCACCACAACGCAAATTAAATGCACAAAAAAACGGTGCCTAAATAAGATTTATGTACTTTTTTATTGAGATGAGCCAAACTCATACTTACATGGACCAAACTTTCATGGGACTCAACTCCTACATGTATGTATCTTGACTCCAAAAGGCGTGTGAAGTGAAAGAAACCCTTACATTTAGATAGGGACACCATTTAGATATGTATTAATAGTAAATAATCTAGGGAACTTACCATGTGAGCATGACACTTTTATGAGTATATGAATATATAAAAGGTTGACATCAAGTCATCAAGTATTATTTTCGTGATTATCAAATAAGTAAAAAGAACATACAAATTTTGTATGAACTTTTCATACTTGAAAACAGTGGCGGAGCTAAGGGGGGTTTGTAGGGGCCTTGGCACCCCATGCCCAGAAAAAATTAATATAGGTAATTGGAGAAGCCATGATGCATTGTTTATTTGGTGGTGCAATTGGTAAATGTCAACAATTAAATAACTTAGGTTAAGGGTTCGAAGCAGTGCAACAACTTACAATAGCATATATTTATGCATTGATTTCCTTTTTAACATTTGTTTTATAACAAAATGAAAATTTGGCACCCCCAATGAAAATTTTCTAGCTCCGCCCCTGCTTGAAAATTATGTTCACATGATCAATTCTCCATAACTTAATATATATACAAACAAACAATAATGATATTTGAAGCATGTTAATTCCACCAAAACACTCAAACACGGCGCCAACTATATGAATGTCCTCCTTGTGGGACCCATTCCCCAGCTGTGTCTGAATAGATTGCTTTCTTCCTCCATCATTTTCCCACCCAGAGACTCTTCATTCATCCACCATTCACACTTTTTCAACACTTATTCTCAGAAACCCTACTACACATTACACAAAGTAAAAAAAGTGTCAATTTTGAGAGAGATTTCAGGGTTTTGGTCAAATGGGTGCTGCTGAATCAGTCTCACAAAAATCCATCCACGAATTCACTGTCAAGGTAAGTAATTACCTTCGTAAATACAAAAAGAAATCATCTCTCTCTTGAAATTTACTCTAACCCATCAATTTTTCCTGCAAATTATCATCTGGGTTTGCTTAGGATGCCAAAGGAAAAGATGTTGACTTGAGCATCTATAAAGGGAAAGTTCTTCTCGTCGTCAATGTTGCTTCTCAATGGTTCGATTTCATTTTTGTTTTTCAATCATTTTTATTAATTTTCTGACAATTAAATTGATTTTTCTGACAATTAATGAACTGGTTTTTTTCTTCTTTTTTTCTTCTTTTTTTTTTCTTTTTTTTTTATTTTTGGTTGAGCAGTGGTCTGACCAATACAAACTACACCCAATTGACTGAGCTTTACCAGAAATACAAGGATAAAGGTTTGATTTTGTTTTTCCTGCAATATTTTGAATGATTATCACTTGTTTTATAGTTAGTTCATTGATTGATTGATTGATTGGTTGATTACTTGATATTGGGTATGATTTTCAGACTTTCAAATTTTGGGTTTTCCTTGCAATCAATTTCTTAAGCAAGAGCCAGGGACTAGTGAAGAAGCTGAGCATTTTGCATGTAACAGATTCAAGGCTGAATACCCCATTTTTCAGAAGGTAAAAAGAACTTTTTATGGCTTGAATTTGTGTGTTTTAATGATATGAGTTTTGCCCTAATTGCTGGATTGATTGAGTTTGAAGGGCTTGAATGACCCTTTTGGATCATTTTCCGGTTGCCTCGATTATTCGACAAATCAATGCTGGGCTGAAAATTGGTTAAAAGATTAGATTTTGGTGTTGGATGAAGATGATCACTCCAAAATATGAAATAAACTGGTTGAAAGATAGGAATTGAGTGGTGCTCTTGATTTTGGGGTCAAGGTAGATTCTTTGTTCTTCAGTTTTTGATTCGATCCAACAAATTGCCGCCTCTAATTAGAACAAATATTCTAGGGTTCTGATGGAATTGCAGTATGGAGATGCAATTACCGACCAGCAATGTGAATAGAAGCTTAATTTGAAAGTATGGTGAGGGTTTTTAGTCCTGTTGTACAACCCTAAAATTAGGGTTAGTTTTGGATATTATGTGCAAATGAGAGGGAAAAGGGGTGAGTGGAGCAGTAATTGATGCATTGCTAGGTCTCGGTGGGATGGAGTGAGCGGTGAATGGAGTTTTTGACTGAAACTATGCTGAACTAAACTTGATTTGATTGAACTTATTTAGAACTTGTTTTGCCGATATTTCTTGAATAATCTTCCGAACTTATCTATGCCATATGTTCTGAACTTATTGACTTTACTTGCTACGAACCTCAATGATTTGGTCCAACTCAATTAGGGAAAGAAAGACAAATGATAAAAGGGATAGGAAAGTGCTCTATACTAACCATCTCAACCAAAAAGCTTCAGCTAATGGTTGAAGCTCCAATGATGGTTTCATATTCTAACACCTGCCCTCCGACGAATGCCATTTGGGTTTGAAGCATGGATGTCGCGGAGGCACCCCTTAACCCTATGGCAATAAACATGGGGGTTACTGGTATTCGAACCTGAAACCTTAATTGGCCTAGCTCAAATACCATGTGGAACTATCTCAAACTAAAGCTTAAGCAGATAGTTAAAGGCTCAATGATAGTTTTATACTCTAACACTCATGTACCAATCTTAAGCTTCATTTAACAACAACCAATGCATTACAAAGGGAAATAAAATACATCATTACATCATAGTTGCCAGGAACGTTTCCCAGATCGTTAGTCCCGGAACACGGGTCTGCTAATTTTTACACAAATTTAGTCTAGTTTTGATTTCGGAACGCTTGTTCCCGGAACGCGGGTCGCAGGCCAATGTAGCGTTCCCCGTAACTATGTATTACATCAAATAGCAACTAAAGGGGTTGCCTTCAAGATGAATGTGTCAAAGATTTGCCAAACAAATTTAGGGTTTCACGTACAACTTTTGCAATTCCTTTCTCTTCTTTCGAACTTTTACACCAATTTCAAATTGTTATTGACAGGTAAGAGTGAATGGACCCAAAGCAGCACCCGTGTACAAATTCCTGAAAGCAAGTAAAGGCACCCTATGTGGAAGTAGCATCAAGTGGAACTTCACAAAATTCCTTGTGGACAAGGACGGACGTGTTCTCAAACGATACGGTCCAACTACTCCCCCTTTGTCTATCGAGGTACATTATTAACGGACGTTTTACATATATGTACCTGTGAGGTTTGGCATATTTAGAAAGTGACTCATGTCTTTTGCGACTCTATTTTCATACCCTCTCACCTTTGCTGCTAAATACATTTTCTGCCAAAACATGATTTTTGTGACTTAAATGGACCAAAATGCCCCTACCAGTTTACTTTAAGTAAATTGTTGCTGGCCCCCGAATTTTTCACTTTTACTTTTTTTTTATTTTTTATTTTTAGGTTAACTGGCCTTTTTCTTTTACAATGGAACTATTGTAATCCAAAAGCACATTTATAAAATATGATTTCGGCTCAAAATTAGTAAGAGAGTCAGTAAAAAAGTTTCCCTAAAACACACTGGTAGGGTCATTTGAGTCCATTTAACTCTCATAAACCATGTTTTCGACGAACTACGTCAAATGTCAAGGGTTTATATATATGTAAAGAATCCCGTTATTAACTCCAAAGTTGTGCTTGTGGGTGCATTTTTTGTCCGATTCTCGCTGTCAAATAGAGAAGATTTGTGATCACTTTGGTTTGAATTGTTGTAATGTAGAAGGACATCAAGAAAGCTCTAAGAGAGGAATAATGGACCGACGATCATATGACAGTTTTGGGAGTTCTGGTGATAATACTTTGTTATCTGCTGATTTGTGACTGTAGTACTTCTTCTATCTTGGTTTTTGTATGGCATATAAAACTGGAGGTTTTTGTATGGCATATAAAACTGGAGTTGTAATTCTTTATTGTTGCTGTAAATTGTGTACATCTGTGTTTATATTATGTGTAATACATACTTTGTTTGGTTTTGTAGAAATAAAACAAAGATTTTGACAGTTTTTGAAGAAAGGAGTTTGGATTATTGTTGATAATGGCAGTTTGGATGAGAAATTTGAGCCTATTTGGTGGTGATTTTGGCCTTGCTAAGCTACTTGCTTATTTGATAGCCTAACTTTATTAACATTTCACGAATGTAATGCGTTAAATGTTGTTTGAAATGCTACCTCACCAAACATTAATATTTTAACCAATTATTGGTTTCAGTTTGTCAAAATACTAAACTTTACTCCAAAGGTTGTGGTCAAACTGCCAAAATCAATATATATTACTCCAAAGTTTGTGGTCGAACTGTCAAAATCAATATATATTACCTATGCCCAGAGCATACACTCCATACTGAGCAATCTTAATTTTTATGAGCGAACAAAACAAAACAAAACGTCTGAACAATCTTAATTTTTATCAGTGAACAAAACAGAAGAAGTTACTGAACAACCGTCACTCGACTGCTACTCCAGGAGCACCTAAACAATTACAAGTAGACCCGGCAAACTGATCCGAAACCCAAACAAAAAAAAAATGAACCCAGACCCAATCCGACTCCCGAATGGGTGATACGATCTTGACCCGAATACCCCCGACCTGAAACCAATCCGAACTGCAGTCCGAAAAGTGGCTCGATTAAGATCCACGCCCAAATAACCCCAAATCGAACAAGAATCCAATCTGAAAGAACTTCACCCAAACCAACTGATAAGACCCATCTGAAGTCAGCCCAAACCCAACCCGAACCGAAATGGGTTCACGCGACGCCAACCCAAACCCGAACTGATTCAGTCGTTTGCTAGGTCTAATTGCAAGTCAAAATAAGGAAACAAAATAAAACCTCAAAATTGCCGCGCAAATGGCAGTAGTTATGCAACGGTTGCTCTCTGAAAACTGAAATAAAAACCTCTCCTTCTTCAGCAGTTTTTTCTGTTTCCCACATACATAACTCCAAATTATTACAGGAGATGAGATTATGGTAGATTTCTCTGCACAAAAATGTCATCATCCCAAATTCTTCTCACCCTTCTCTTCTACACATACACATTTTCAGGTCTGTCTTTCTCCTCCTCATTACAAAAGATCAAGTTTCATTTAGACATATCATCGAACATTTGGTGGGCATGAATTTCCACCACTGTTTTACAGAAAACACACTCTTTTATGGCTTTTCCTTTCTGATCTAAATCTGGGTCTTGTGTTTCAGCTGCTGAACCATCTGCAAAAAGGCTTGGGAAACCTCTGATTGGAGATGATGGAATTATCTATGCTTGTTCTGGGAAATTCTTCAATGCTTTCAATAGTGATGGGTCAATGACTTGGAGTGTACATCTCAATTATACTTGTAATGGTGGTATAACCCCTGTTTATGGTGGTAAAAGGAAGGTTAGTTAAGTCATTCATCTTGGCTTTCTTAGATGCTTAATTTTTGTACTATTTTTTGTTCTTGAATCTTGATATTGTTGCTAAAAAATGAGTGAATTGTATGTTTTATGACTGAAGCATGTAGATTGGTAAACATTAGTATGTTCATCTCTTATATATAATTACAGTGGAAAGTTTAACATTTTTAGTGGGACTTCAACCATATAAACCACTTTCCTGATTTTGCAGAACTAGGATTATACTCCTAGAAGTACCATGTCTCCCACAGTTTTAATGAACACGCGTATAATTTTATAAGCACGCATGTATAAATTTATTAGCATATTCATAAAATTAACAAGTGTACTTGTTAACTTGCAAGGCTATAAATGTATTCAAATTACAATTATGTATATGATGATCAAAGAACAAAAATTATATGCTCGTAGATTGATACATATGTGCTTATAAAATTATACATATATGCTCACAAAGCTCATTCGCGGCATACATGAGCATGGTACTCCCGGAAGTATAATCCAATTTTCACTGATTCAGCTGTTTACATGTCAAATCTCTATTCACTTTGCAGTTTGGTGGTATTTTTCTTGAAAATACTCCACTATGTACTTTGCAGGTGTATATTGTTGCAGAAAATAGAGTCCTGATGATAGATTCTTTGAGTATCGGGACTCCTGAACCCGCCGTGGAACTTTTCTTTGGTAATGCATCAGCTGAGGAAACATCAGATGAGATCATTGGACTCGCGGCAAGCATGTTAACATCTTCCATCTACATGAACATAAGAAACAAGGGTCTCTCGTCGCATTCGTTGAGAGGAAAACTGCGTTGGAGTGTTGAACCGGTGTTGAATCAGTCTGAATATCATCAAGGTTGCAGGAAAAGTATTTCAGACTGTTATTTCACGTCGGTCCCTGTCATTGATTACTGCGAGGCTAGTCTCTATGTAAGTTTTTGTGAAAGACGACATCTTCTAAGTTATGCCTTAGGGTTCTAGGTTTTTGATGTAGTGCTGAGATTTTTGTGATAGATTGCATCTTCTTGGAGTGCGTTTGGTTGAACCAGGGGAAACATTTTCCTGAGAAAAATGTTCCCAGGAAGTTTACTGAACTGTGATCCACCAAATACAACCAAATATCGGAAAATTTGTCAACGAACTAACTTTCCTAGGAGGAAAGTTTCGAACCAAACTTACCATAAGACTTACAGATTCCCATGTTTCTCCCCATGTAGGTTTCAACTAATCAAGGAGAACTGTATTCTATATCAACCCGCCGTCCTCATTTCAAATGGATCCAGGATTTGAGCTCATTTGACAGAGAATTTACAGCAACCCCAGGAAACAATGGTCGTCTGTACGTAGTATTACCTGCCAAAACCCTGGTACTTGGCTTGGATGTTTCCACAGGAGATGTTTTGTGGCAGAGAAGTATAGGACCATTGAGTTCTGCACAACATTCACCTGCAGTTGATTCCAATGGTAATATCCTCATTACTTTCCAATTCGATTGTAATCGACTAAGTAAATTAGTTCATTGAACCTCTTATGCTTATTTTCCATGGAGTTGTAGGTAGTGAACGATTTCTAAATCTTGGGTCAGTTGGACTTGGAACCAATCTCTTTAAATTGCAAAATTTAGGGTTAAGACTGTTACATCCGACCCCTCCATACCTCGCTGAGCGGGAATTCAGAATATTGGTGTTTACATCACAGGCTGGATATCCATTGGCTCGCTCGATGGATTTCTGTATTCAATTTCACCGATGGGCGTCGTCAATAAGTTCTCCAAGGTATCCCCAAAGGACTCCGTTGTTCAAGTTGGTCCAGTTCTCGATTGCTCTGGATACGGGGTGTATGTTTCTCAGACAGTGATGGAGGGAAAGAGTAGCCTCGTGATAAGTGACTACATGTTTGTTTCTGCTATGAAACCGAAGAATGTGGTGTTTTCTTTCCTGGTCCCAGCTGTTGAATCCTTCTATTGGTCCGAGATTTATCCGGGTATACTCTATGTTTATGTTAGTTCGTTCGTTCGTTCATTCTTGTGGTCATTTGCTTGAAGTGGGTTTTGATTCATACATCATTGAATCTCAGTTGATCTTGTTAGGTCAATTTTCATCGAATCTGTCGCAAAGTTACCTGAAGAATTTCCTGCTGGATGAGGAGATCGTTCTCACTTTTATTGCTGCAGCAAGTAAGATCCCGTCGCTTCCGAAACTAGGATCATACTCCCAGGAGTACAGGATCATCGTGCGCTCAGAAAAAATGCTCATAAAAACTGCTACATATACTCATAAACTTCTGCAAAAATGTTCATAAAACAGCTATCTGTGTTCCTAAATTTCTACAAAAAAAGTTGCCCATAAAACACTAGTACAATGTTCATAATGGGATGCCCATAAAACAGATTATGCAACACTTTAAACTCTACTGCAATGCACATAAACCTCAGGAAAAATATTCATAAAACTGTTTGGTGGATGCACGAGAACATGGTACTCCCGAGAGTATAAATCCTATTTGGCCCTTTCATATGCCGATGCACTATTTCTTTGTAAAGGAAATGACATCGCTGAGATTATGACCTATGAACCATCTTTCTCAGGCCAAATTTGAAACCCTAGTGACTACGTTGTGTTGTTTTGTATCATTCGATTTCTGCTCTGAGGTTCTTCTTGTTGCAAACATGGTGCAGAGATTGGAAACCCTCTTGCATGCCGAAACACACGTAATTTGTCCATTAAACTCTCCTTCATTATGCTCCTTTTTTAGTTTTATCAACTACATAATACTGTAAACAGAAGATTTAGTGTTGGTTGTATTCTTTCTTTGCAGGTCAGAAGCTTGCTCTGAGTTGCTCTGAGGTGAGACCCAAGAGTGTAGATGCTTATACAGGCATGTAAACTCCTTGTTATGAGTCTTTTTAGGTAACAAGCTGATTGCCGCGAACAAACAATCACTATCAGTTTTTGGTTTCCTGCAGGTAGTGAAAGAACCATATTTTTGTTCCTGTTCTTTCAAACTGTTATGTTGGTCATCCTGGGCATTATTGTACGATTCTGCTGCATGTTTTGGAGCAAACAGAAACTCCAAAATCAAGACCTAGGCAAGTTCCTCGATAAAAGAGTAAGTTCTATGTTCTCTCTGCAGTATCCGACTCTGATTAAGCGAATAAACTTGACACCAAAGTTAAGACACAATTTAAACTAGGGTTGTGCATAGTCCAGCCGGGACCTGAAAAGGGACTAGACCGAGGAAGTTAGGTCCAAGAGATTCTGAGGTCCAACCCATGGATCGAACTGAGGACTCAGAAACTGGACCGAATAAAACTGACTCAACTACCTAAATTTTAGGGTTTCTTTCAATCTTTCTCATGGCGTTGTGCATAGTCCAGTGTGAACCGAAAAAAGGGATTAGATTGAGGACTGGTCCAAAAATGTTCCGGTCCAGCTCAACCCCAAGTTCGGTACTCAATCCTGGACCAATGCTCAGCCCTGAATTTGAAACTATTTGAGAATTTTGAGTTTAAAACTCGATGTTGTGACAATGGTGCCCAACTTCTAATACATGATGGCTATCCTCTGTCAGCGTTCACTGTGGATCAAGAAAAAAGAGTTTGACCAGACAATTTTCGAGCTGGAGCACAAGGCTGCAGAAGAAGCAACAACCACCAACGACGTTCTTGAAAAGCTTAGTGATTTAGTGAAAGAAAGAGAGGGCCTAAAGAGGAAACTCTCAACAAGCTACAGTTTAGGACGCGACAGAGCCAATTCGGCCCCCAAGAATGTACTTCCTCTCTACGGTGGCAAAACAAGGAGTAACTCATTTCAGGGTACTACAAAGAGGGAAACTGTCACCATCTTTCACACTCCCAGTTGCTCCTCTGATGATGATGTTGATGTTGATGATGATGATGATGATGATGATGATGAACAACGAAGCAGCCAAGAAACAGATTTTGAGCAGTATTTGAGCAGGGAGATCGAGTTGGATGTCAAGGCAAAGGCGAAAGGAAAAGCAAAGGTAGATGATGAACCGACACAAGTAGTAAGTTGTAGTTGTAGTGATGAAGAAGAAGACAGTAGTATGGAAGAAGAGTCTTATGGTGGTACTTCCTCAGCAAGCAGTTTGACATCGGGGTCCCCAAGGTATTATTCGAGTGATGAACCGAGGAAACTGAGCTCAGAGGACGAAAGACCGAATATGGAAGCACCACACGACGATCGTGGAAGAGCATGGTTGAAGAGGAGGAGATCGTTGTCTTCAGCTTATTAAATCTTTTTTCACAAGGTTTTTCATCAAATCATGTATGCATTAACACCTAAATCTTTGAACTTTGTAGTTTATGACACTAGCATCTGTCTAGCTATCCGAGGGATCGTTCATCTTCATCCATAGCCCATCTTTTTACCTACATTTACGATACGAATAAGATAACATCAAAAACAAACTAAAATCGATACTCTGAAATATCGAAGAATCATTCATCTTCATCCATAGCCCGTCTGTTTACCTACATTTACAGTATGAATAAGGCAACATAAAAAATAAACTAAAATCGGTACTCTGAAATATCGCCTGACAACAGATCAATAGATCAGATATAACAGTCTTACCTCTAAACAATTGCTAACAGATCCCCCCAAAAAAAACTTATTGTCGTCACGTAGGTGACATTTCATGCCAGAATTGGAAGCTGCTAAGAAACCATAGAGATCAAAAGACAAAATTGACGCTAGAATTTTCAGGCGAAGAAACTCAACTCAACTCAATCATCTCGAAACCAATGATACAAACAATTTTGGAACAAATAATGTGGTAAGTAAGCTAAACCCCTCTCGAACGAGGGGGAAAATGACACGGGGTCACGACTACGAATCATGATCTAGACAGATCCCTGTAATTAAGAGAACACTATTACACAGCCAATCACTCCTAGCAAAAGGCAAAGACATAACAACTACATTCCAAACCTACTACAAATACACACTACAGGATTTGATGATTTCTTTTGCCCCCAAAAAAGAAAAGAAATCTCTGGGAGTAGTACAAGTCAGATGGAAGAAGCTACACAGGGTGAAAATCATCATCATGTAGTCAGGAACTTCCACAGCTTTTTGCCAATTGAAGCTTCTCCTGGATGCTCGACCTCCTCTTCCTCGTCCTCGTCGCCATCGTCACCTTCAACGCTGCGTTCCACCTCGGAATCATTCCTTTCAAGAAGAGCTCCTCCGTTATTCTCGCTCAATGCAGTGTGCTCAACCGGCTTCTTGGGAACCGGGGTACTGTATTCTGTTCCATCCTCCTCGGTTTCGACCTGCCAAATATTGCAATCGATATTACAGTCCAAGTCTTTGGAACTGTGTTTTTTTTTATTGAAGGGCAAGGATTACAATCACTCGGTCTCCTCTACAGGAGTAAACCATAGTGTGATTAATCACAAACAAGGGAGGATTCAAACCCTAGTGGAGAGGATAAATCCCCAACTCCCATACCACTATACACGTAAGATGGCGAGCTAGAGTGATAGTCCAACCCAACAGGAACAAATAAAAACCCATAATAGTTTTGATTCTCTAGCCGGCTCAACAGGAAGAAAAGAGAGTGTCTGTGAGGGGTTGAACGATATACACCAAGCCATTCAACACCCATAAAAAGGGTAATATGCATATCAGTGAATGACTATCCCAACCCCTCTTCTTTCTCTTTTTCTTAGAACATGCATACGCAACAGGTCACTTAGATATAAGCATGCAATACGCATTATCCAAATGAACATGCACCTGTGGCTGTGACCCAACAAACAAGAAACCGTAATAAATGTTCTCACCTGCACTCTGTTTACGCTTCCACCATTATCACTAACAAATCCTGTTGAATGCGAAGGCACTGGTCTGAAACTTATTTGTACGACCTCCTTTGCACCATCGGCTACATTCTTTGCTCTTATGGTCTTAACAGCTGCAGGTCTTGCCACACTGCATCGAACAATAAAACAGTTTCAGGAAAGGCAATTACAGCAATACTAGAGAATGTTATGCTTTACAAGCTCTACCTACTGTAACTGAGTTGGCAGAGAGAGATGCGATTATTTTCACTCAGTACACAGGTCCCATACAGGACCGCCCATTCACCCCCTAAAAACAAGACAGGTTTGGAGAAGCCCTCTTAAAAGAGAATGACAAAAGAAAAATCAATCAGGAACAGCTATGTGGCAACATAAAGGAATGCTATGGACGCGTTGCCAGTGTGAGGATTAAATAAACTATAAAATCTTTAGCCTACTGCCTACACCGGTACTTGGAAATTGGAAATCACAACCAAAACACATTTTTGAAAAGGCTTCTCATACTAAGGCAAATTGTGTCGGTCTCCTTCCCTACTTTCTCTGTAGTGATACTCAAGTTGCTAGACATGCCTCACTCAAAGGTCAGACAACTGAATGTAGATTCATAATAATATCTATACTTACTTCTTTGACCCCCGAAGGTTGTACCGTTTTTCGGCTGGCCCTTGAGCAGCTGCAGCAACTTTTCGCCGCCTTGTCCTGGGCCCAGCAGCAGCAACGCTATCAGAACGTCCTTAGCTCTCACCGCCATCATGCTCAGATGCTGCAGCTTGCGAAGTTTGTCGACCACGTTTCCTTCCCTTTCCTCTATTTTCTTTATCTGCGACGTTGGATATCTCTTGACCTTCTGTGACCATGGCTGCAGAATCTTCAGCATCACCTTCCGAAGGAGGCTCTGCTATATCATCCTGCTCGGCCAAATCCCCAATTATATTCTTAGCTTCTTCAACCACCGCCTTCACAGTGCGGGTCCTAATAACCCTACGCCTTGATTGCTCATTCAAATCAGATTGCTGGGAAGCTTCAGGCTCTGTCACTGTGGGTGTCGCCCCACCCACCAACAGAAAGGTCTGGACCACCTTCGGACTCCCTTGCAATGTCCTCAGTCTGCACCCTCTGAACATCAAATGAATCGTTCCCCACCCTGTTTGACAACTCCTGAACTTCTTCAGCAACATTGCCTTCATCTGAAACAGGCCCTGCATTAACAGTCTGGTCTGCCAGACCAGCCTCTCCAGCAGAAGAATGCTCTATGACACCCATATCTCGTTTGATAGGGGAGAGCTTAAGAATTTTCTCTGCACATTTTCGCATCAACCAAGACACAGATTTTCCTGATCTAGGAGTTTCCATATTTCCTCCTGCAACAGGTGATGTCTCAGCATTCGGATGTCCAGATGCATGGATGCTCTCCTTGACGCTATTTCTCAAATAATCTTCAGCCAGCTTTGGCAATGGAAGGATTTCTCTCCTCTCCATTTCACGTATATATTGAAGATCAGATAGCATAAATTCACGGGTCATCTCGCCACATAGCTCGCAGCTCTTAAGTCACTCCACAAAAGCGACGAACCGCTCCCTCTCTTTTACAAGCTCCTCCCTCTGATCCTTCAATTTGCCGCTAAGAATAACAAGCTCATCAATATCCTTCTGGATTTCAAGCCTACGGCTTTCCAACTCTTTCCTATTTGCAGCTACTTCCTCTGCTTGTTTCCCAACCCTTCGTCTCTCCTCTTTCATGTCTTCCATTCCTCTTTCGGCCACTTCCTTCAAGTAATTTATGTTATTCTGCTCCCTTTCTTTCTTTTCTTCAAACAGCTTCTCCTTTTCACAAAGGGTCTTTTCCCTTTCTTCAAACTTCTTCTGCATTTCAATCTCAAGATCTCTCCTCTGCTGCTCCAAAGTATCAATCAATTGCCTCCTTTCAGTCTGTTCTTTCTCTGACAACAGTGACTTTTCATGCTCCATAGTGGCCATGAATGAATCTTTCTCCAATCTAAGAGCTTCAAGCTCACTTTCTATCTTCTTCTGCATAGCCACGCTCTCGTTCTTTAACCTTTCCTCCTCTGAATGCCTCCACTTTTCCCATTTCTCCTTCTCTTCCTCTATTTTCTTCAACTCTCTCTCAACTTCCACCCGTTTCTCATCAAGAATTTCCCACTCCTTCTCAAAGGACATCCTCTCCTGTTTCAACTCAGCAGCTTCTCTTAAAACTGCTTCCTTCTGTGATCTGCACTCTTCTAGCTCCCGTTTCAGCTCTGATTGGAGGCGTGAATACTCCAATCTCTCTTCTTCAGTCAACTGAAGTTCATCCTTCTTTTGTTGTATGTTTTGCAGCTGTTCCTCATTAGCAGCTTTAATCTGTTCAATTTCTGCCTTGAGCTTCTCCAACTCTTCTCTATCAATCAGCATCTGTTTTTGGTCTTTCTCTACTTGCTTCTTCTCATCCTTAACACTCTTTTCCTTTTCCTTCAACATTTTCGATTTAGATTCCACGTCTCTTTCTTTCTCCTTACACTTTTCTAATTTCTTGTCCAACGCCTGTTCACGTTTTGCAATCTTCTCCTCCTTGTGATTGAGTTCGGCTTCTCTATTCTCTAATTCCAGAACCTTATTTTTCAGTTCTTCATCAAGAG
This sequence comes from Portulaca oleracea, assembly GCA_029582165.1. Lineage (NCBI taxonomy): Eukaryota > Viridiplantae > Streptophyta > Magnoliopsida > Caryophyllales > Portulacaceae > Portulaca > Portulaca oleracea. The sequence continues at coordinate 9,927,402 of CM055872.1, read as the reverse complement.
ACTTCCTCTTCTGATCCATCTCCAGCTCAAGTTCCTGCTGCTTTGCATCCAACTGGGCTTTGTGTTCATCAAGAAGCTGCTGTACTTCAATCTGCAAAAGTAGACAATAAAGACCACATAGAACTTCAGTACAACACGCTTGCAAAAGAAAAGATAGTAATGTCACTCAAGAAAAGAGCCTCTGTTTCATTGCGCTCACTTTTTCCCTTTCATCAATCTGACTTTCACGTACAAGTAATTCTTTTTCTTTTCCCTCAAGCCTCTGTTTCATTGAATCCGCTTCCTGCAAAACAATAACCAATCAGATCCTCAGCAAGTCATGTTAAATCTGCAATCAGAATGCAGTTTCATGCAGCACATTTACCTTCTCTTTGACAACCAAGTTAGCCAATCTTTGGCTAATATCTTCACTTTTCTTCTTCAGATCCATATTAGCTTTGTCAACCTTCTTTTGGGCCTCTTCTAGCTCACTCTCTTTCTTCTTAAAGTTTCTATCAATCTCATTCACCCTTTCTTCCCTTTGGTTGAGGATCCTTCGAGCTTCGCACAATCTCTCTTCCCCTTCTTGCAATTTTCTTTCCCACTCTAGCAAGTCCTCTCTCTGCTTGGATAGGCTAGCTTCATGGGAATCTTTCCTGTCCAAAAGAAGTTAGTAAGTCATCAATTAGTTGACATGTAAAATCAAGATATAAAAATTTACGGATATGACCAAAATATGTAACATGTGGCTCATACTCTGAATTGAAAGACAATCGCTCCCTTCTAAGAGCACTTTCTCGAACTTCCAAATCTTGCAATTTTCTGTCTATCTCAGAACTCTTTCTACTTGCCTCAGCAAACTTTGCATCAGCTGCCCGCAGCCTTACTTCAACTTCAAGAGATTTCTCTTCTATGCTGGCTGCCAGAGCATTCGCTTCAGACAGCTTCGAAGCAGCTGTAAATTTAATTTCAGCATACTCTGATCGCATTTCGCGCAAGGCCTTCTCCAACTGCAGGAAAGTTAAGAGATGTATTAGGAGAACACATGGCTGGAGGAACTTCACACACACACACACTCGCTGAACAATAGATGCACAAGAGCTCTCATGTTACTAATACAACGGTAACAGCAAATCATATCGCACAAATCTCAAAGTAATGTCAAGTTTCTTACATCAAGAACACACTGCTTCTCCACACCCAAGGCCTTCCTCAGATTCTCCTCTTTCTTCTCCAGATCAGACATTGCAATGCGATGTGCTGCCTGCTCACGCATTAGCGCTTCTTTGGACTCTGATAGTTCTTGCTGTAGATCTTCATATTTAGTTCCCAGCTCCTTCTTCTCGATCAACAGAAGCCCCATATTGTATTGGTACTCAAACAGCTGCAGAAAAGAACAAACAGCAATCACTACAGCAGATAAGCATTCCCTGTTTCACTTTCTAATCTAAAGTGAACATTTACAAAAACCTGGCAAAGGGTACCAAGCAAAGAAAAATTAAGACAACTCTGAATCAAACCATTTGAGCATATACTCCAACATTGTATTTTTTTTTAACATATAATGTGGGTCCCAGGGTAACACCAGCGTAAGGATGGAGCGTAAGACAAGATGCTGGGAAGAAAGACAAATGTTCTATCATCTCCAAAGAGGAAGGTGAAGCTGAAGAAACATGTCAGATCATCCCTTTGTTTGCATACCCAGATCCAGTCCCTTAATTTGTTTGAATAAAAACACATATCGATATCCCAATAGGCGGAGCTGTCATTATCACTAATATAGAGCTCGCAACATCCCAATATCCGACAAAGTGCAAAATTCACATTTTTTTAACATATAGCCAGGTTTTTATTTGTCATCTACATCTAGGATTTCACATATCACTCACCCACCAAGTATTATTTTGGAAAAAGAACACAAACATTATAGCAATAGCTCATAGTTCACAGTCTAGGAATGATAAGGATGCTACAAAATTCACTGCTTCAATAAGCCAACAATAAAACACACTGAATGAACACTAAATGCCCATATCTACATCAAGATTTACAGCAGTAACAATTAGGAAATTGTAGATAACATCTAACTAAACACCCCATAAATACAATTATCACCCCTTCTTAAATACCAACGCTTCATATCAATACATCATCCATTTGCTAAAGTAACTCAATTATTCTATAATACTGCACAAAATATACCATCCCTAAACAGGATTGACAAACAGATCAATGCTAAAACCCCCCACAAAAACCTATAAAAACACAAGCACTAAAATACACAGCACAGGAGCACACAATTTGTCACCTAAACCCCCAGAGTAGAACCCCACACCAGATATAACACCCAAGTCAAAATAAAGTCAATCAAACACAACACCATTCAGCTGTTTCACAAAAATCAAAACAGCCCACAAATGCAACTACCCTCAAACCACAAATTTCTCAACTAACCCCATCAAAATCACAAATTTAAAGCGAAATTGACCCCCCAAAGTGGCCCACTTAAAAACAGAGAAAATTAAATTAACGAGCTAAGAGGGATAATCCTAATAACCTCATTTTCAAGCTTAGCAACTTTCGCCCCCAAATCTTCAAGATCACTCCCATTGCCAGCCTCTGCCCCTCCATTTTCGCACACATCGCCAATTCTAGGGTTAGGGTTCGAATTCGAATTCACCACCGGAGTCTTCTGATTCTCCCTTCTCGGCGTGAGCGACCACCCAGAAAACATCTTCTTCTGGGGAGTAAGCATGGCGTCTTTTTCAACTCAAATTCAAAACAACAGCAGATCGAGAACTCAACTTCAAAAAGTGACCCAAGATCTACGAAACCCTAACCCTAGAAACTCGAAATTGCTGTCGACGACGGAACCCTAACGCCGGACTTGAAATGGAAATTCCCAAATCCCGGCGAAGTTTCGAGTTCAAGTCCGACGATGACGAACAAACCCTTTCTCTCTCTACCTCCACACTCTCTCTCTCTCTAGTTTCTCTCTCTAGTTTCTCTCTCTACACTCTGCTTTTCAGCAGCCAGCAACCTTTCGCTGTGCGCGGGGATCACTCACGACGTTCACTTTATTACTTCTTATCGATTTCACTTTTAGTTAAAAAAATATGCGAAAGGGCAGAATTACGATATTACCCATGGATCCTTCCTCTAACTGCTTCTGTTGTAGGGGCAGTTTCGGGGTTCCAACGGCCTGCTGCTTTGTTATGAACATGGGGTTTCTAGTAAGTTCGTACGAAATTCCTAAAGTGCCCTCACAACGGCTCTCGTGAAATGACACCTACTTGGTTCTCCTTTTTTTTTAACTTTTTATTTTATGTGGCCAGCTTATTTTGATCATGTTCGACAAACAACTATTATTAGTTATTCGTTGTTGTATGTTTCTTATTAGTTATTTGAATTGACTATTTGGATTGAGAGTGTTTGAAAACTTTGTTTTAATAAAGTTAGTTGTTTTTAAAAAAATTAGCGGTTAAAATATCATTTATACCCTTTTATCATTAATTGTAAAATAATATTTATTGATTGCATTTATGATAACATGTATGTAAGTTTTGATAAATTTTTAGTTAAAATGATAATTTTCAAAAATAATCAACACCACACTTTAATTTATAGAAAATCAACTAAGTTGATAGACTGTTTACTAAACACCTATTTAATTTATTTCATTTGGTCAAATCAACTCCACACTTTGACAATTATTTGTTGGTTTTCTTGATTTTTCCACCCATGTCAAACACACAATTATAATTTGTGATGGATAGTGTCTATTATCACCCAACATCAAAATTTTAACATAATAGGTATAAAACCCCTAAATATTGACTTTATAAGAAATAACAATCATGTTATATATTTCCTCAAGCAACTCATAGTAAATTCATCAACAAAGGGCATTTAGGTCTTTCCCCATAAAATAAGAATATACCAAACTTCAAAATGGAAATGCCAAGGTGTTGATAGGCTGTTAGGAATGTGGGTATGTATGTGGCAGCAAAATTAAGCATTTTAAAAAAGAAAATAAAGCAGGAAAAATGATAAATTAAAATAATAAAATAAAGTGGTTGGTGCAAGAAAACATTGGAAAATGTAGAGAGAGAAGAATATAAGATGTGTTTGAGAGGACTTTTAGAGGATAAGATTGTAAGAAGAAAACACAAACAGTTTTGTCCATGTGTGTACTTGCAAAATCCATCATCATACATACATTCATACCCATTCATTCTCCTATTCTTGTTTGGTAGCAAAATAAAACTAGTAAAGGACAAAGGCCAAATTTTGTACTTAATGACTTGATTGTTCAATTAATATTAATAATAGAATTAATAATAGTACTGCAGCATTAAATTTCAGGGGATGTGAAATAGGATAAGTTTATTTATTTGTGAATATGTCAAATGTATAAAGTATTGGATGTGATGGCTTCAAATAATTGGTCATTAGTTTCATTTGGTAGATTTTGTATTATGTAAGCATATTAATCAGTGTTGCCAAAAATATTAGTCCGTGTAAATTCGAGTTGGATAAATTTGGGCAAAAAATTAATGTCTAAACCTGATTTTAGTTCATGTCGGACCTAGGGATGGCAATGGTCGGAGGTGAATCGGAGGTAGGTACCTTCACCTTCGCTCCAATTAATAATCGGAGGTGGAGGTCCACCTCCAAACTGACACCGGAGGTGAGGACCTTCAAATCCGAACTTAATTGGAGGTGCCTAACTCCAACTCCGATTCACTCCGACTCCACTACCTCCGATTACCTCCGATTCGATTAATCATATACAAGTTCATAAAATGATTTCATTCGACTCCGATTAACTCCGACTCCGATTACCTATTATACAATTCCATAAAATGATTCCAAAACGATCATAACTGTTATACATCAGAAATAATGTCTCAATCGTCATAAGATTCCAAAACAATAAAACCTAAAATAAAAGTATTACATACCAATCATAATTCATACATAACAAAATACAACACATAAAGTCACACAAGTACATAACCGAATGTCCAATGTTTGCTTCCATTAAAAAAATGTCTAATGTTTGCAAATATGAAACTCTCAAAGGTACAATGCTTCATCAATCATCTTGAACTTGCACCTGTAATAAAAACAACAAAATTAATATAGGAGATTAGAATACAACAGTTAAATTATTCATTGAAGAAAAATTTAGCAAACAAAATGAATTACAATGCTTTTGAAGTACCTCATTATCACTAGCGTCCTCATCTTCATCGACAGTGGACAATGCGAAAGGATTTTCTTTAGTAGCATCTACGACCAATTATACAAAAAAAATGAATTATTTATTAGAATGAAAGTACAAAACTCTTGAAACTTATCACGAATAAGCAAATAATTAATGACTTACCTTCAAACATCACACCTCGCCAACTTTGAAGACACATCAAAGCTTCAACAGTTGATGGTTTAAGTCTACTGCGATGTGGGCTAATAAGTTTACCACCCACACTAAATGCACTCTCTGAAGGAACGGTAGAAATTGGCACTGCAAGGATATCTCTCGCTATCATAGAAAGGATTGGGAACTGACCCGAGTTGATTTTCCACCATGCCAAAAGCCCTGATTTAACATCATCAAGTGAAATTCGTTCCTCTTCCAAGTAATTATCAACTTCAGATTTGGCTGTCTTCTTAGGTGTTTGTTTTTTCACATGGTTTTGCCACATTAAACAATATTCCACACCCTCCAATGGTAATTTCCCAGAACTAGAATCCGTCTCCATAGAATGTTTTGGAGATGACTCAGACATTGAATCAAGTTTGATCTTATAATTCTCAAATAAGTCATGCAATAAATTCTTAACTCTAGCACGTTGATACTCAGCCTCATCTCCATATATAAGATCATAAAAAAATGATACGCATTCCATTTTTCTTCTAGGATCCAACACTGAAGCTACTCCCAAAAGTCCATGTATGTCATCCCAATATTTGTCAAACTTCACAAACATACTCTTAGCCATAGTCTCAATCACAGAATTCCCACACACCATCCAATTTCTCAATGCCAATCTAATTCCACAAACTTTTTCAAAAAATAAATTGGCGGTGGGATATTTCGAACCTGAAATTTCTTCTGTGACACACTTAAATAAGACCGGTAGATCACAAATTTCCTAGCCATCCGCCACTCTTCTTGAGTAGGTAATGAGAACTTTTCAACTTTTCCTTTGCTATTCTTCTTCAACCTTACAAAACATCTTTGTAGTGAAGGGCGCTCTAGCATGTCATAAGTTGAATTCCATCTGGTCAAACTATCCAACTCAATCTTCTTGCCTCATCCAAGCTTATAGTACCTACAAGCATCTTCAAATTTTTCAACCCTTTTTGGAGTTGCGCTCCAAAAAGCTACTGCATCCCGAACCTTCTCAATAGCATTACCAATTACACTTAAACCATCTCGAACAATCAAATTCAATATATGAGCACAACATCGCATGTGCAAAAATTTACCATCCAACATAAGTGTTGTATAATCAAGCTTTTCCAAAGAAATTCTCTATAACACCGTCATTAGTCGAGCAGTTATCCACGGTAATAGTTGAAAGTCTCTCATCCAAATTAAAATCAACCAAACAATCAAGCAACACTTTAGAAATAGTGACGGCGGTATGTGGACATGGTACATATGCATATCTAAATGAAAGTAAACAAATTAATCAATTAGATATGTTGTAAAATTCACAAGCAATGAAGAAAAAATACAATAAAAGAATGTAGGAAAGTTACTTACCGAATAATACGACTTTGTAAAGTCCACTCTTCATCGATGAAGTGCGCTGTCACGGCCATATACCCCCTTTTCTGATGCTTTGCAGTCCACATATCAGTAGTAATGGCAACTCGTCCTTCTTGTGATGCAATTAGTCTTTTTAAACATTCTCTCTCTTCCTTGTAAGCAGCCATGATATCGGACTTCAGAGTATTCCTTGAAACAACCTTAAAGTCTGGATTCAAGACTTTTGAATATCTAATAAATCCAATGTGGTCAACCATGCTAAGAGGATAGCAATGCAATGCAATCATATTACATAACTCATGCCTTGCTAAATCTTGACTGAACTTGTACTTTCCCACTGTAATAGAAGTACTATCCTTCTTAATTGTTCCTTTCAAGAAGCTTTGCGCAATGTCAACTTTGTTTGTGGTCTTTAAACATTTTTTCAAATGTTCCCACAAATGTGTAGTTCCACTCTTGCTACCACCAACATAATCATTTTTGCAACCTTCGCATAATGCCCTTTCCCAACCTTTTATTGTAACTTTGTCAAAATATTCCCACACTCCTGATGTTGTCTTTCTCTTTCTTTTCCGTCCATCGATCTTCCTCGATTTGCATTGTTACCAATTTGGCCACTGGGAGTCACATTTGCCACAACTGGAGATGATTCCCCTTGCATAGATTCCAAATCAATAGCATTGGAAGGTCTGGTTTCATCAGTCATCTTGAACAACAGTCACTGTTACGACAATAGGTAAAACAAAATAAGAGGAGTAAGAAGGAATACTCGGACCAAAAATCCTTGCAGTGCCAATTTCCCTTGGATTAGAGTATAAATCCTAAATTAATTCGTCAAGTATAAATTCTAAATAAACCAGACCACACTAAATGAAACCAGACAATAGGTAAAACAAAAAAAATGTCTTTAACATTCTCTAATAACATTCCAAAGCAACCCAAATAAACAATGACACTCAGAAGTCATAACGAATACTCTCAGACCAAACATTTTCACACCCTCCAATGCTAATAGGACAACAATATGAATCAGACCAGATATTCAAGATTTAACAAAATTATCAGATATGGAATAATTCAAGATTTAATATATCAATGACATTCAAAATTATCAGATATGCCTCATGAATTTTGCCTCCTCTTTTCAATTTTATTTATTTTTTAATTTTTCTGGGTTGTGATCAATTAATTTTAAAATAAGGCCTACAAAAGATGAGAAATTTTAAAATAAGGCCTACAAAATAAGGCACTCAAACTTAGATTATATTATATCAAAAATATTATGAACATTATGTGTATTCTTAGTATCAATGAAAATACTATTACCCAGATTGGCATTTTGTTGTGTTGCTTTTGTCCAGCATGTGTTGTAATTTATTAAATCTGACATGTGTAAGGTAGGTGTATCATTGGCTTATTGATTCAAAGAATCACTAGCAACATGTCAACGCACAGCTTATTGATTCAGAAATTAGAAAACTGACCTCAATATTGTCCGAGTGAGCTGCGTGCAAAGAAGGGAGGGGCGAACTGCCTGAGCAGAGCAAAGGGAACTTAGCTTCAGGCTTTAGCACCGAACACTCGAGCAGAGGCAGATCTGAGAGGAGTATGAGACTGTGAGACTGTGAGAGTGAGAGTTGAGAATGAGAGAAAGAGGCAGATCTGAGAATGATATAAAAAAAAAAGGGAACTGACCTTCACTCCTTGAGCAAGCACCGAGCACTCGAGCGGGCGTGGCGAGGAGGCGGAGAGGAGAGCGAAAGTCGAAGGAGGAGGGAGCAGAGCAGCAGCAAAGGTCGAAGGAGGCAGGCGAGCATCGATTCTGTCTTAAAATTAGGGTTTTCTGGTTTAATATACGGGCAGCCGGGGCGGTCATTTTAATTTTTAGTTTTTTAATAATTTTATATATTAATTATTATAATCGAACTTAATCGGATTCGGACTTAATCGGACTTAATCGGATCGGAGGTGGTCACCTTCATACCCGCCCCAATTATAATCGGAGTCGGATTTTTTTAATCGGAGTCAGATTCGAAGTTTTTTTAGTCGAATTCGAACTCGGATTTTTTAGTCGGAGCGAATCGGATTTGCTTCGGATTCGGACTTGATTGCCATCCTTAGTCGGACCAGATTAGACAATTCACACAAAGTTATATCCGAGTCAAAATTGGGTTTGGACTATAGAAACAAATAAATTTTATGCCCGAATATTCGATCAATTCAGTTGGTAACAAAGTTCGGATGAAAAATCTATGTCTATACCCGGTTTTTTGGGTCGGACAATTCGGGTATTCTGGGTTAGACAAAATTTGTCATCTCTAAATTAATCAATGACACATTTATGGTGATTGACAATTGTGACAGCTGCCATAAATAAAATAAATCTTAATTGTACTACATGTGTCAAGTTTTATCTTGATCGTTAGGTTTTTATTTAACATAAAATTATAAATTGTATTTTTTTCAATTTTATTTATTTAAACATAATTTAAAAATAAATATTTTTCAAATGCTTACTTGCTGGACAAAAACTTAGAATTAAGATATTTAAATTTTGAAAATTTTTGTAAAATTTTTTAATTAAGAAAATATATTTTATAATGTTTTACTAAATAAAAGAAAATGACAAATATAAAAGTTGATAAATATATGAATAAATATTGTTTTCAACTTTTCATTGTGATGGACGTCATGGTTAACAACCATCCATATACGATGAAGTATTGGATGTGGTGGCTTCAAATAATTGGTCATTAGTTTCCATATGGTGGATTTTGTATTATGTAAGCATGAAAATATATGAATTAATTATGTTAGTGACAAATGCTTATTTTAATCATGTATATTGATTTTGACAAAAGATTTGTTGATCTAATTTTTCAGATGTTTTTGTATGTTTATTGTTGTTGAATGAAAGTGATGTGGACATATAACAAAGATTGTTGTTTAATGTAAACATAAAATTATGTAAATTATGTTGGTGATAAATGGCGTGCATTAATCATCTATGTTGAATTGTTGATTGTTGTCAAAGGGATTTGTTATTTTAATGTTTTGGATGGTTTTGTAAATTATTATATAATGGATTATGGAAGTGATGTGAACGTGTAACAAATATAATGGTTTAATTTCTTTAATTAGAAAATGGAAAAGGTTAAGGATTTTCTAAAAAAGATAAATGATTAAATGTGGGGAATATATGCATTTGATTTTGAAATACAAAAATTAACTTGAGTTAGTCAAGTATCTCGTGCATTGTTGATGCCTTTTCGAATAAAAAAAAAAAATTGTATTGCAAAATTTACAAACAAAAAAAACACTTCGAGAAAATAGTTTACATTGATTATATGCCGACTAACAGATAAACTTTTATTACACAGTTTGACCAAATTACATACTTGTACGTATTTATTAAAATATATTAGATAATTTGCACAATTCATAATTTTTAAAAGGATTATTGGACGTTAATATACTGAATTATTGGGGTATTGGACAATAATATACCGAACTTTGACCTTTGACAATAATATATCAAACTTTGGGGGGTGTTGGACAATATTGCACACGGAACTATTCCGGCGATGGTTGACTAGGTGGATATCATACGTGTCAGGCGGAGGTGCTGAGTTGGCAAAGAAAATTTAAATTTTTTTACAGATCAGATTAGTTAATATACTGAACTATTGGAGTATTGGACAATAATATACCGAACTTTGACCTTAGACAATATTGCACCGAACTATTGCACGAACTATTCCGGCGATGGTTGACTCGGTGGAGATTATTATTATTATTACTATTATTATTATTGTTGTTATTATTATTATTATTATTATCATTATAGCAAAAACCAAAATAATTATTGTTATTTGCACCAAAATAATTTAATTCAGAGTCCAAAACAGTCAAGGATTAGTGATTCTTTCTGGGTTTTTTAATTTTAAAATAAAACTCGGATTGAAAATAAAAAAATTGAAAATAGAAAAAATAATAATTTTCTACGTTGTGATCCCTTAAAATTAATCTCGTTGCTCTATTCCGTAGGACCCATAATGATTTCTTTATAATATATAGTTTATTATTATTATTATCATCATCATCATCATCATCATCATCATTATTATTATTATTATAGACAACACCAAAATAATTATTGTTATTTGCTCCATAATAATTTAATTTAGAGTCCAAAGTTGTCAAGGATTAGTGATACTTTCTGGGTATTTTAATTTGAAAATAAAATCCAGATTGAAAATAAAAAATTGAAAATAGAAAAAAAATATAATTTTCTATTTGTGATTGGCCAATTCCCCTACAATCACTCCCGTTGCTCTATTATGTGGGACTCACAATGATTTCTATTATAATATATAGATTATTATTATTATTATTATTATTATAGGCAACACGAAATAAAAAATTGAAAATAAAAAAAATATATAATTTTCTATTTGTGATTGGCCAATTCCCCTACAATCACTCCCGTTGCTCTATTATGTGGGACCCACAATGATTTCTATTATAATATATAGATTATTATTATTATTATTATTATTATTATTATTATTATAGGCAACACGAAATAAGTACTGTTATTTGCACCAAAATAATTTAATTCAGAGTTCAAAGCAGTCAAGGATGAGTGACACTTTCTGGTTTTTTTAATTTGAAAATAAAATCCGGATTGAAAATAAAATATTGAAAATAAAAAAAATATAATTTTCTACGTTGTGATTGGCCAATTCCCTACAATCACTCACGTTGCTCTATTCCATGGGACCCACAATGATTTCTATTATAATATATAGATAGATTATTATTATTATTATAATTATATTATTATTATTATTATTATTATTATTATTATTATTATTATTATAAGCAACACTAAAATAATTACTGTTATTTGGACCAAAATAATTTAATTCAGAGTCCAAAGCAAGCAACACCAAACTAATAATAATAATAATAATAATAATAATAATTAATAATAATAATAATAATAATAATAATAATCTCCACCGAGTCAACCATCACCGGAATAGTTCCGGGTGCAATATTGTCCAACACCCCCCAAAGTTCGGTATATTATTGTCCAAGGTCAAAGTTCGGTATATTATTGTTCAATACCCCAATAGTTCAGTATATTAGGTAATCTGATCTGTCAAAAAATTTAATTCTTTTTTGTCAACTCAGCACCTTCGCCTTCCACGTATGATATCCACCGAGTCAACCATCGCCAGAATGATTCCGGGTGCAATATTGTTCAACACCCCCCAAAGTATTTGGTATATTATTGTCCAAGGTTAAAGTTCGGTATATTATTGTCCAATATCCTAATAGTTCAGTATATTAGCGTCCAATAATCCTTTTTTAAAAAAAAACAACTATTAATATGCTACAACGAGTTTGATTAGATAACAAAAACTAACACAACTATTCTAGTTTTCAACATATTAGATATGTCTTCAATCTCAAGTTTGGATTATTAAATAATGTTTCATGTTGCACAATACACTAATCTAAGGGACTCAAAAAGAAAAATTAAATCAACCAAATTGTAAACTATGTGCATGTAATTGGGAGCTAACTTTCTCCATTTTAGTAATATAAGCATTGGTTAATTAACTATTGATGTTTCAGGGCAGGACCTTATAATCCAAATGCTCTAGTTGAGTGGTGGGGAATGGAAAATCCATTAGTGTGTAGACAAATATATGGGTGGCTAGATTTATATTTTCCCAGGTGTTAAAGTTAGTCGTTGTGGAATAACCATTGACTGAGGTTTCGATCTTGGTTGATAAGGAGAGAGACGTGAAAGGATGACATTGTCAGAATACGGGTTCTCCTTGTAATGTAGAGTACATTTTGTATATCCTCTTATGCAACAATTGGCTGAGGGACAATATCACTTGGCATTTCACCATGAATATAAAGTGAATTCAAGTTATCACCTAGCCGCATGCTCAAGAAAATAGAGGCTCCTACGACTTCATATTCACTGAACAAAGCCTTGTGGAAGAGGATATGGATGCTTCAAACATGCTTTATATTGAGAGTTTTGGCGTGGAAGATGGATTTTGAAATAATACATACTATTATATTATTATATCATACACCCTGCTTATTTCTTATGTATATATATATATCCAAATACTTGTATTGTTTTGCACTTTTATAGTAATAGCAACACAACACACGTTTTCTTCTCTCTATCGATTCTCTCTTTTTCTTCTCTGTTCTGTTTTTCAATTGTGGAAAATATCATGATATCAAAGCTTTACTAGTTTTGAGCTTTGGCATCTTCGACTAGGTCACATGTTGTAACGACCCAAGGAAAAACCCTCCTTAATATGTGTTAATTAACGTAATTAATCAAGATTAAAAATTAATTCATGAAATAAGTAAAGCGCGTGCTCCTTTATTTTATTGATCCGTGTATGTTTTGCAAGACTTGAACATCGCAACGATCGACTAATTGTCTCTTTAAGCTTAGTTCTCTTCGAACTCTTCCGTTAAAATTTCAAGATACCTCAGTTCGATTACTAATTATGTGTACCGGGATCTTTAATTTTTAGGACTCTCCTTTTTTGAGGAATTAAGGGGTGAGTATAAGAATTTATGAGGTGGTTGATATTTATTTTTGGGATATCATGAGTAATTTTACGATTATAAAAATTTCAGATATTTTAGGAATTTGGGAGATATGTATTTATGAAGATGAAATAAAAATTGATAAATTTGGGGTCCATTTGGGCCATTTGGCCGGTCCAAGGAAGAGGAGGAGGAAGAGTTGGGCCTCACTCTTATTAATATGTATATTAGATTAAGGGAGGAGGTTTTTTATTTCATTCAAAAACTTCAAACACTCAAAGACTATTCTTGCTCTTTTTCTTCTTGGTGTCCCTCCACCTGCCGTGACACCCCCTCCCCCCTCTGCTGTCTGCCCGCCTGCCGCTGCCGACCACCGGCCTTGTCGCCGGCGTTCGTTCCCGGCGGTCGTCCCCGTCGCCGACCATCGCACCACCTCCATCTCCACTCCTCTTTTCTCCTTCTTTGCAAGTGTAATCTTCTCTCCTTGTTTCTCATCTTCTCTTATGATTTAAATCTAAGTTGGAATCTGAATTTTTGGTGGATTTTTATGTTGTTTCCAGAGGTGATTGTGAAGTTCTAGTAATTACCCAAAGAAGGGTGAAGAATTCAAGTGCAAAGGAAGAGAGTGGATGAGTTTTGTTAATCCCTTGTTATCTTAGTGTGTACTAAGTAAATTCCTTGCAACTAGTGAACATGCATGTGAATTTAAAAGAGAAATTCTATGTGAAAGTATGAAAATATGTTAGATTCAAAGTGTGTATTCATGGTTTAGGTTAAGAATGAGAAGAATGAAAGTTTAAGAGGGTTGCATGTGGTATTTAGTGATGGATTGTGGAAATGAATGTTATAATGGTGTTGCATGAGAATAAAATGGACTAAAATGGTGTTTTTCTGGGCAAGTCAAGTTTGAATATTATACTTGTAGGAATTAAATTATGTGTTGAGAAGGTTTTAGGCTAAAACAAAAAGATTTAAAGGTGCATGTTGTTGGATTTCAAGGAAGAATGCAATCTGGTGGGTATTTTGTGTAACGACCCACCCTAAACCCGTATTAATTAAGGCCCTAAGTACGTTGATTAGCCGAATTACGCTAATTAAAGTTTCTCTATTTATGACGTGTTTATTGTTATACTGGTTGTTATGTTTTTTTTTTCTCTTTATTTATTTATGCGTGACAGGTCTCGAGCAAGGCGATGGTTAATGGGTTAATTTTATGTTATCTTACCATACGAACATTATTTTGAGGTTATGAATATTTTACGATAGGTTATATAATTTATTTTATGTTCTAAAATTTTTACGTTTAAAACCGAGGAAGGTTATATTATTCTCAATTCCGTTTCTTTTACGATTTATACTACTCGATCCACCTAAGTACATTTTATGGCCCAAATTATTTTATTAGTATGTTCTATCAATTTAGTTTACATAATTTTAATCTCAGTCTTCCACCCACTTTTATTCCAAGGAAATTTTATTTAGTTGTATACTAAATTTATATTATCAAGTTTATGTTATAAATTTATTTGGGTTGTTTACCAATTATTTTACCTAACTAAATTACAACCCTAATTATCTAAGTTAATTACTATTAGAAGAGTTAATTATTTTAGGGGTGTATTTATATGTTAAGGGGGGTTAAAGGGGGTTTATTTTCCATTTCCAAATCAGATTTTATCACAGCTCTCAAACACACTCCCTCACCCTCTCCTCTCTCCAGCCGTGCGCCACCCCTCCTGCCGCCCTCCCTGGTGTTTTCCGGCGAGCTCGCCGGTGCCAACGGCCACCCACGCCGGCCACCGCTCCTTCCTCCCTTCTCTTGTTCAATCTCCCACCTCAAAGTTCAAGTGGTATAATCTCAAACCCTAACCCAATTCTTTTGTTTATAATCTGAAATTCTGCTTCCAATTTATGTTTTCTTGATGTTTTTCATCTCCTTTATGTTTAGCAAGCATGAATTTAAATTGTGGTTAAGTTAGGGTTTGAATTGGTAAAGAGATGCATGTTAATTTGGTGAAGAGTAGAAGTAATTCTTGTTAGTTCTTGATGAGTAAAGAAAGTTCTAACTTGCATGTGGATTTTAATGGCTAAATTAATGATTTAGGGATTGTTTGGAAGTGAGTTATATGTTATTTAAGTTTCTACTCTTGGATGATATGAATTTGGGGTGGAATTGTTGATTTATGGGCTAATTTAAGTGTTGGATGTTTTTGCTTGTGTAATCTATGGTTGCATGTGAGTTTTGTGAGCTTGGTTGAGTATTCTTTGAGCTTTTAATTTTGGAAAAACCATGAGTAAGGGCTAATTTGAGGTTTGGGTAAGAATTGATGCAAGTTGAGGTCAAAGAAGAGCATGCATGTTAAATTAAAAGGCCAAAGAAATTTCTGTTTTGATGTATGATTTTTATAGAGGTTATGAAATGGGAGTTTTGCCCGGATTTTTACTGAAAATGGTAGTCCAAGTCTTTAGCTAACTATAGGCTTTGGAATTTCGACAATCCGGCATGTATAGCCCGAGTTACGACCAAAACCGTGAAGGTGTACCTTGTTATACGTTTTTCTGAGTCAGTAGGTTGATAGGCAATTTACGTCAGTTTAGGGACCTTTTTGGCTCTGAGAGTGACATAAAAGTTTTAGGTCATTCTTCAAGCTTTCCGGAAACATAAATTTTGCGGCCATACGATATCGGGAGAGTGAGATATGAAGCTATGTTCAGAGGCCGACCAACAAGTTTCTGCCCAGAAATTTTATTGTTATTTTAGCCTAAAGTGTGCAAATTGGGTCTTATAAGGGGTTCTTATGAGTTTGTAACCTTTGTAGTATTGTTAAGATAGTTTGGATGAGTTTCTAAGCTAATTTAAGCTAGATTGATGTTGAGGAATACCGCCTAAAGGATTATAGATACCTTAGCAAACCATGGATTTAATGAGTGAGTTTTGGGATTCTTTTAAGTATTGTTGATGGCAAAAGGGTACATATGTGTTTTTAGCAAGATTATGAGTCCCTCTATGTCTAAGTAGCCATAAGCTCATTCCTTCATTATATCCGATTCACAGTTCATCGATTCATAAATCGTTTCCAAATCCATATACACGACCCTACCTAAATTTCCGTCGTTACGACGTGTCTTCACGTTTTCATTAAGCGAATAGTTCCTTTATTGAACCTTCAAGTACTCTAATTCTATGTTCCTTCAAACCAATGGTTGAGAATGCCTCATAAGTCATGAACCTTCTCTAATCCTATTCAATCTTCACCATGAGTTCCACTCTAAGTTTTTAAGCCGTTTATAAATTCTTCTTGCACTGCTTCTATCCGGGCCGTTTTCCGAGCCCTTCCTTTCATTTCTAGATTTTGGGCCAGTTGACAAAATTGTCGGGCATGATTTTCCCTTTTCGAAAACTATTCGTTTGCAAAAATCCGAGTTTTCTAGCCCAAGTTATCGCCGAAACGGCGAATTACTAAAATCTGAAATTTTGTTTCCTTTCTTACCTTTTATGAGACAAGTTTAGTATTTAGTTCTATTTTATGTAATTACACGAACCTTACCGATTTCTCTACGCTCTCATTTCAAATTCCTTATAGTTTCCAAGTCGCCCACGCCATCTCAAGCTCGAGGCTCGTCGTTAAAGCTTTCGTCTAATCCAAGGTACGCGAATTGTCCAACTCTTCGCTCCTTTATGTTTACGGCTTATGCTAAGTTTATGCTTTTATGATTATTTCATGGTTTTAAGTAGTCCCATTTTATGTATTCTATGTTTTATGTTCTAGCTAGTTACGAGAAAGTGCTAGCCTTTTGATGCTCCTGATCAGAGTGTCCTAGACCTGGCCAGTGTCGACTGCTTAGCAGTCACCCATTCCAAACTTAGGGACCAAAACTCTTGATTTTATACGTTTACTTCTAAGTTTATGCGACGTGTTCTTTCTTTATGAATTCAAGTTACCTTAAGCATGTTATCCCCTTTCCCGTTTTCAAAAAGAATTTAAGCGCCAGCACTAAAACCGTTTTCGAACGGTTTGACGTGTTGGAGGTTTACGTACTGAGTGTTTCCCCACTCACTTTTATGTTGTTTTAATGTTTTGTTTTAGGGGGTCCGAGCACTCAAGATAAAGGCAAAGGCAAGCAAAGGTAGTCACGTGTTGCAAGCAAGGTAGTCATGGTTGAAGTATTCCAGTCGACTCGGGTGTTGCATGTTTTAAAGTACCCATGTTTACGGAAGAAGAGTTGTTTTTTTTTCTCTTTTGATCCCTTTAATGGTTGTTAAAGTTTGGTGGTTATGCTTTGGAGATTCATCTTTAAGTATGAAGTTATGTTTTGGAAGTATAGTATGTAATGTTTATATGTTTTAATGATGTTCTTTTGGGTTGTTGCCTTGTCCCGAGTGGGGACGGCGGTAATACCTCCACCCTAAGGTGTTCCCCTGCGCTAATCACAGGTTTAGTATGAGTTGTTGTGTTAATCTTGTGGTTAAGGGTATTGGGGTGTTACATTTTGATTTTCCAGAAAATAAGGGATGTGATTTTGGACAATTTTATGGCATGATTAGATAGAAAAAAGTGTTAACTAGCACCCGATTTTTACGGATCAGTGTTTCGTTAAGTATATTAGTATTTATGGCCAAAATTGTAAAGCCGCGCAAATCTGGAATTTTATGACGTCAGTTTGAAGTTGGGTGTTTTTCGACTAGTTAGAGGTTACTATGGTGTAAGATCAGAACATGAAAGTTTTAAAGGATATTCTGAGCTTTCCAGAATGGTATGGTATGCATTCATAGGACATCGGGAGAGAGTTTGGAGCTTCTAATTGGAGGATAAGAAATCTGAAATTTCCAGAATTTACGTTGACATGGCTGCCTCTGTTCTAGGCTGATTTTCAACCTCTTCCCAAGCTTAAATCAATTGGTGATGAAAATAAAAGTTGGAGTATGAATCACAAGCTTTCCATAGACAGCTTATGGACCCAAAACCGATTAGTATATCTCAAGTTATGGTCTTTCGAAAAAGCTTTACCGACACTTCTATTTTCTGGGCAGAATAGGGAAATCAGAGTTTTGGCCTTCTTAATCATGTTTTTGATCTTCGGGGTTAACTACAAAGTTATAAGGCGTGTTTTAAGGTTTTCGAAAAGTCCTTTTATACGATGATACCATGTCTATAGAGTTAGTTATGGTCCTTTCATTGCAAGATGGGGAATTAAATTCATAATTCAAGCCGGTTGATTTATTCAAGTTATCCATCCTTTCTCCTACCTAGATAGGGGTCTAATTCTAAATTTCTTCTATTTTCTAAGTCCCTCCAAGTGGTCGTTGCCCGCCGCTGTTCAAGTCCCTGCTCGTGTTGTCGTGCTTTCTCAAGTTTCAGGTATGTGTACTACTTGGTTCTATGAATTTCCTGTACTTATTTAATTATTCTCACTTTATTTTGAGCATGTGCTTAATTGGGTCTCGTGTATACTTCTATACCAAGAATATAAATATATATATATATATATGTGTGTGTGAGATTTACGCACTAACAATACCCCCTTTATGGGTAAATTTTCCTTACGTATTAAGAGTGGAATTCTATGTTTTTACAACCAAGTAATGACTTTATAATTTGTGATTATACCAATTCAGGTTGTGAACACCAAGTTTAAGTCTTAGTACGACAAGTCAATAAGTTATCTTCTAAGAAGCTTTTAAGAAAATTCAAATACCATTCAAGAAAGGTTCTTTTAAAGCTTTTGTTAAGTTTGTTATGAAAAGATAGCTTTATGGGTAAAGCTTCCAAAACTTCTTAAAATTATTAAAGCCCCGCCCATGGTTTAATGTGCTTAGAAGCACACCAAGAAACTAGTGTCACAGTACACACCATGTTCACGTGCTTTGTGCACCTCATGTAATTATGTGTGTGTGCCTTAGTGCACCCCAGGGAGTTACTTAGTGCCTTAGATGCACATCATGGAAATCTGGTCAGTAGGATAGTCATCCACCATACGGATTTCCCGATCGGTCCGAGTATGCGCATACGGAGGCCTAGCCAATGATCGCAAGTAGGGGCATATATGTTGAGACTCTTCATGTCTTGATTTCCTCTATTATTGACTCTTTTATTTTAGTCATGAAATTATTTTAATCAAGGATTGTAATCCTTTACTTACTCTCTTTATAAGGCCAAGAAAATGATTTTGAGGTTAAGTTTTGAATCTTTCAATGCGACCATCCAAGTTGTGTTTTTCAATTGCAAACCACGATCATGTACCCCTTTCTATGGGGTTATTTGCTTCCTTTAGCATATAATTTATGATTATATTACCTCGTGGATTGTTAAGATTGATCAATTTAAGGCGTTGTTACATGAATTTCGTAATAGGTTCAAGTTTGGCTATCCTGTAAGTAGGCGTTACTTATGTCTTCCTTTTTATGGCTTTACTTTTAATTATTTACTTAGTGGAGCTGCGCTTAAAAAATCTATAAGCTTTACTTATTATTTTATTTCCTTAGTTCGGTAGTATACGTACTGAGTTAATCTCACTTTTAAGTTTTAATGTTACTTTTAGGACCTCCAGGAAAGGGCAAGGGCAAGATTCCTGAAGGGCGGAACCTGAGAGCAACGTGAGTGTATTGCAGTTGAATGTGGAGGCTTTTGGAAGACACTTAAGATCGTTGTTGGGTGTGTGTGCTGATTCAAGTGAATGACTTTTGTTTTTGATGGATGTGGGTGACTATTGTGAATTTCAAGTATGTTAGTCCATCGCCTTGGAGGGTTGTGTAATTAAAGGGTCTTATTTGTCGTTGCATGGTGTTAAGTTAAGATATGTCTGAATGAGGTTTGTTTGAAGATTTATTTGTGTTGGATGTGTTGTTGGGTATTAGTCTTAGCCTAGTCCATTTTCATGGGCGGCGGTAGTACTCTCAGGTGATTATCCACTGCTAATCATTAGGTTAAGTGAGTTGTTAGCTTAATCCTGTAGTTAGTAACCTGGGGGTGTTACACATGTCTTTTGACTAAATGAGGCACATGAATTTAAAAAGTTGTCTTGTGCAAAAGGTCATGGTGTTTGTCAAGTTTGCCCCCTAGCAAAGTCACATAGATCCCCTTTCCCTCTAAGTAGCACAAAAACAAAAGCATGTTTTGATTTGATTTGATACATACAAATATCTAGGGGGGGGGGTCCTCATCCTTGTAAAACCTATAATGGATGTTTGTATTTTCTTACTATAGTAGATGATCATTCTCGTGCCACTTGGGTTTATACTATGGCTCACAAGAGCAATACTTTTCCTATTCTCAAAGCTTTTATAATTTCTGTTCAAAATCATTTTAATGTTTTTGTGAAAATAATTCGATCTAACAATGGGTTGGAGTTTAAAGATGCTGCAACTTTGGAATTTTACAAAGCTAGAGCCTAGAGGTATAGTACATCAAACGTCTTGTGTAGATACTCCGCGACAAAATGGCATTGTGGATAGGAAGCATCAACATTTATTATAAATGGTAAGGGCTTTATTATTTCCATCTAACTTCCTGACAAGTATTGGGGTGAAGCTTTATTCACATATGCATACTTGATTAATCGTATTCCAACTGCTGTTTCAGATCATAAAACACCTTTTGAAGTCTTGTTTAATACTCAGCCTACTTATGGTCATTTAAAGGCTTTTGGGTGCTTGTGTTTTGTTGCTACTTTGAAAAGAAGTAGGAATAAGACTAAACTAAGAGCTCAACCCTGTGTTTTCTTGGGTTACCCAGCCACTCAAAAAGGATATAAAGTTTTAGATCTTCACTCAAAAAGAGTCTTCATCTCTCGAGATATACAATTTCATGAGACTATTTCCCCTTTTACAAAATTCCTTCGCAGTCCGAAGTCCCTCTTCCTATCATTCCTACCTTTATTAAAGAAACTACTCAATTTCATGGTTCCATTGATCCTCAAACATCAACATGTCACACTAATTCTGATCACAACATTTCTTACTCTTCACCTATCATACAAAATTCAGCCACTGATGTTTCCCAGCTTGCCATCAATCCTACTGTTTCTCCAGATATGCCCGACACCTCTTCATCTTCTTTGCATTCACACAACAATTCTCCTACTTCTAGTTTGTCTTCTGATAATTTTGTTTCTCCATATCTACAAGGACTTCTCATAATTAAACCAAATCATTTAAATGAATATTATTGTGGACTTGTTGATACTTCTAGTTTGTCTTCTGATAACTTTGTTTTTCAAGCTTCTTTAACTTCTCACAAAGAACCCAACTCATATGAGGGGGCTGTCACATCTCCAAATTGGGTCTTTGCTATGAACAAGGAAATTGACGCTCTCATAAACAACAATACATGGGAGCTGATCGATTTACATCCGGGTAAAAAGGCTATTAGTAGCAAGTGGGTATATAAAGTCAAGTTAAAGGCTGATGGAACCTTAGAGAGGTATAAGGCTAGGCTCGTGATTCGAGGTTTTACCCAACAATATGGGATTGATTATCAATAAGTTTTTTCTCCGATGGTAAAGATGACAACCATTCGAAGTATTATTGCCTTGGCTGCCTCAAAGAATTTGACTATTTATCAGTTGGATGTAAATAATGTTTTTTTTACATGGTGGCCTTGATGAAGAGGTTTACATGGAAGTTCTCAAAGGTATCCCAAATCCGGATAAGAAGGTTCGTAGACTTAAAGAGTCGCTTTATGGTCTCAAACAAGCAATTAGACAATGGTTTGCTAAACTAAATTCTACACTTCTTTCTCTCGGTTTCCAACAATCTAAGCATGATTATTCTCTTTTTATCAATAAATCTACTACTCACATCACTCTTGCAGTTGTTTATGCAGATGATATCATGCTTACAGGTTCTAATCCAGTTGAGATAGCCCATGTAAAGCAACACTTGGATAAGCTATTCGGCATCAAATATTTGGGCAATTTGAGTTACTTTCTTGGATTGGAAGTCCACAACACAACGGATGGTGTTATTTTCACCCAAGCAAAATTCACCAAGGAGCTCCTCAAGGAATGTCCTTTTATTGCCTTATTGGAGAACATACATCTGTTATCCACTATCGCTTAATTGCAAGTTATTTCCAGATCAGGGCACTTTGCTGGACAATCCATTACACTACAAAACTTTGGTTGGTAAGTTTAGTTCTCTTACAAAAAAACTAGACCAGACTTGAGTTATACTGCCCAGTTTCTCAGCCAATTTATGCAACAACCACGTGATACCCATCTTCAAGTTCTTTATCATACATTGCGATACATAAAAGGGATTGCACATCATGGCATTCTTCTAAAAGGATCTGACCAGCTTACTCAACAAGCATATTCAGATTCTGATTGGGTCTCTTGCCCATTTTCTCGAAGACAGGTTACTGGATATATTGTTCTCCTAGGGCAATCTCCTATAAGTTGGAAGAGTAAGAACCAAGGAACGGTTTCCAAATCTTCCTCCGAAGTAGAATACAGAGCAATGTCTCAGGCAGCTGCTGAAGTAACTTGGTTAGTTCGACTCTTAGCTGAATTTGGGGTCTCTAGTCTTCACCCTGTCACCCTCCACTGTGACAACCACTCCGCCATCCATATAGGGAAGAATCTGGTTTATCATGAGATAACGAAGCATATAGAAATAGACTGCCACTTCACTCGAGACAAAGTGTTAGAAGGATTACTACAACTGTCTTACATGTCAACTTCTTCCCAATTTGCAAATATTCTAACCAAAATACTACCTTCTGCCCAGCAACAACTCCTCTTATCCAAGTTAGGAATGGTTTCTCACCCTCCCTAGCTTGAGGAGGGAGGGGGGGTGATACAATACACACTAGCATATTATTCTATCATATACTCTGCTTATAGCTTATATATATATATATATATATATATATATATATATATATATATATATATATGTATGTATATATATATATATATGTATGTATGTATGTATGTATGTATGTATGTATATATATATATATATATATATATATATATATATATATATATATATATATATATATATATATATATATATATATATAGGATTATTGGATTCTAATAATCTCTACTTTCACTCATTGGATAATGGTGAGTGCATCTATCACTTTGTATTCTGGTGGTCCAAAAAAAAATATAATTGGATTTGAGTGGGACGCCGGCGAGTTCATGCGGTGGTTTTCTGACATGGCACATTGGGCATGTGTTTGACCGCGTTGACCGTCCATGTGGATGCCATGTCAGACTAAAAAATATATATACCCACATTTTTTCTTTTTTTATTTTACTAGTTGGCATCCAACACTCCCCTCTCTCTCTCTCTCTCTCTCTCTCTCTCTCTCTCTCTCTCTCTCTCTTTATTTTTTTCAATTCTTTCCTTCTCTCTCTTCTTCTTCTTTTCCTCTCACCGTCCCTTTGTCTCTTTCTTTCTCTAATTGTATTTTTGCTTTCTTTCCCAGAAAAACCCAAACATCTCATTCCTATCTCCCACTCTCTCTCATCCTTCTCTTTCTCTCATTCACTCTTCGTCCCTCTCTCTCTTCTCTGTTTCTTATTTTCTCTCTCTTGTCTCTTCTACACTCACACACTCTCTCTTTTGTCTCAGATGAGGAGCAGAGCCAACTACAACAAGCAGTAGCAGACAATTCAGAGGCAGTAGTATTAGGCTAGATTGTTTCTTGTTCTCTCTTTCTCTCTCTCTGTTTTGCCATCTCTTTCTCTTCCCCTGCTTTCTCTGTTTTTCCAATCATTTTCCCCGTTTTCGCATCTGGTAGTAACAGTGGCAGTAGTATTAGGCTAGATTGTTTTGTCCCTCCTTTTTTTTAGGTTAGTTTTAGTCAAGGTTATTGGTCATTAGTTAAGTCAAAATTAGGGCTAATTTCATGTTAGTAGGATTAGATGGGTCAGATTGTTTTAGTTAGTAAATGGGCCGACCACTGCTCTATTTTTTTACTTAGTAAAGTCAAATGGCTTAGTAAAGTCAAATGGTGATTTAAATAAAATAACCATGCTCTATTTTTTTTGTAGTGAAAGAGAAAGAGAAGGGGAGGGTGGTGGTGGTGCTTCGGGGTGGTGGTGATGCGTCGGGGTAGTGGTGTTGGTGGTGTAGCGGTGGTCAGCGATGTTGGAGAGGAAGAAAGAAGAAGGGGGGAAGGAAGGAAGGAAGGAGGAGGGAGGTGGTGGGGTGTTGCATCGGGCTTGAAGAGAGAGAGAGATAGAGTTTGAAAGAGAGAGGGGCACAGAAGAGAGAGAGAGGGAGAGAGGGGAGTGTTGGATGCCAACTAGTAAAATAAAAAAAGAAAAAATGTGGGTATATATATTTTTTAGTCTGACATGGCATCCACATGGACGGTCAACGTGGTCAAACACATGCCCAATGTGCCATGTCAGAAAACCACTGCATGAACTCGCCGGCGTCCCACTCAAATCCAATTATATTTTTTTTTTGGACCACCAGAATACAAAGTGATAGTACAGACCACCATTATCCAATGAGTGAAAGTAGGGATTATTAGAATCCAATAATCCTATATATATATATATATATATATATATATATATATATATATATAAAACGAATTGAAATGAGTTGGTTTCTTTGACTTCGAGGAACGTATGTCCTGATCTGAGCCTCAAGCCCAGTGAGAGAGGGAGCGGCCGACCCCTCCGGTCACTGGAGGTGCCGGAGACGGCGACGACGACGTTCAACAGGTCAGTTTATATAGAGAACCGTTTTGGTTAGAATTGTGTTTGCTTGCTTGAATTGGAGCTGAGAGATCTGATCTCTCTTGATCTTTCACTCACAATTCTGGATAATTGTTCACAACTCCGGGTTTCGAATTTGCCTTTTGACACCTGGAATTGAATTAAATCGTCAAGATTTTGGGGGTTGTCTTCTCTATATCGACTTGCAGTACTAAGAATTTCAAACTGAGAATTGGGATTGGAGTTCGCTGCTTCGATCTGAAAAAAAAAATTGGGTTGTATTGCTTGCTTGATTGGAGTTAAGAAACCGACACTCACAATTTTGGATACATGTCTTCAATTCTGGGTTTCGAACTAGCCTTTTGCTGCCTGTAATTGAATTATATCGACTAGAATTGGGGGTTGGCTTCTCAATTTCGACTTGCAGTACTAAGGCTGAAGTGGGTTTTGGGATTTTCTTCGATCTGCAAAAATTGGGTTCCTTAGGTCGTGATCTATAGTTTGTGCTGTAAGCATCGCAGCAGAGATTATAGTGCTCTGTCTTTGAATCCTGAACGAGTTTCTGGGATAGAGCTACAGTACCACAATTGTTGGGCATCGCCTTCCTGGTTCTCCGTGGACTGTGGTTTGCTGGGATTTTGAACTCATTAAATCGATCCAACTATGGTCATGACCAGACAAACACAAATTGCTGCCCGGAATCCTACTCTGACGGCAAAGACGACCAAGCCAAAAGGGACTCAAAAAAATGGTGGAAAAATTGAGAATGAGAATCACTCTACTGTCATTCAAACCGCAACAGGGGAAAAATCAGCTGAAGAACTTATCCTTGAATCCTTCAACAAGGATCCAAAGAGGAGTACTTATGCTTCTCTTTTCAACAAGGACGATGG
This sequence comes from Portulaca oleracea, assembly GCA_029582165.1. NCBI lineage: Eukaryota > Viridiplantae > Streptophyta > Magnoliopsida > Caryophyllales > Portulacaceae > Portulaca > Portulaca oleracea. The sequence goes on along the minus strand of CM055872.1, from coordinate 9,901,464 downwards.
AATGCAATTGCAATATGTAGAACCAATCAATGTTGAAGGAATGACATGTGCCAAATTAGACAGAGAAGATGTGATGGAATCCATAGAATACTGGAACAACTCTGTCATCTGTTGTGTTCTTGGTGCAAATCCACCTCATGAAGTCATGAATGGTTTTCTTCGTAGAATTTGGCGACAAATGGACATTGAACAAATATCAGATGTCAAAAAAGGAATGTACATGGTGCGTTTTAAGTCAACTGAAGACAAAGACAAGGGTCTCACCCAAGGATTTTATTTCTTTGACAGCAAGCCTCTCATAGTAAGGGAATGGAATGAAAATCTCGACATGGACATTGATTCAATTGCTTCATTACCTATATGGGTAACCATGCCAGATCTTCCCTTCAAATTCTGGAGCAATGAAGGCCTCAGCAAAATAGCAAGTGTCCTCGGGGTCCCTATTAAGACAGATAGACAAACAAAAGAACGGGTCAAGCTGGGATATGCGAGGATCCTCATTGAAATGCAACTCAAAGGAGATTTCCCTGAATATGTGGACTACATGGATCACAATGACACGCTCATGAGGCAATGCATCCAATATGACTGGAAACCAATAAGGTGCACACATTGCAAGATGTTTGGCCATGAAGAAGCTAATTGTAAGAAGAAGCTTCAATGCAAATATTGTTACAAATCAGGTCATGAAGAGAATCAGTGCAGGAAGAAAACTGAAACCACCAAAAAAACAGAGTCTAAGGAAGGTCAAGCCAAGCAAAACACTGATGCAGAAGGGTTCATCAGACCGAAGAATTCTTTGGTGTGGAGACCAACTACACAGCCCAACAAAATGACCAATTCCAACAGATTTGAGGTCCTGCACGACGAAGGTGGTACAACAATCCCGATATCGACAATCGATGGCAATGCCCAAACTCCAAAACAACCACCTGATGAAGAACATCCTCAGTTGGAACATCAGAGGGCTTAACAGCCCGGAAAAGCAGGAAGACCTAAGGGTCTTCCTGCATCAACAGGGGGCGGGTCTAATAGGACTATACGAAACAAAAATCCCCCAGAGAAACATTACTACGGTCCAAAACAATGTTTTCAGTCACTGGAACTCGACTACAAACATTCAGCATTGTCAGAAAGTTCGTATTTGGATTGCTTGGAACCCTCTGGATTATGAAGTAGAAAGTTTGGAGAGTTCTGCTCAGCACATTCATACAAAAATTATAGATATTCAAAACCTTACCACCTTTCACATAACTTGGGTTTATGGGCACAATGACATTAGTGAAAGATAACCTCTCTGGAACGCTCTTAGGGAGATTGCTGAGAAGGTCCTTGGGCTGTGTTAGGGGATTTTAATGCGATAATGTCGGAAGAAGACAGAATTGGTGGAGCTAAAGTCGAATCTTTCATGACCCAGCCGATGACACATTGCATACAACACTGCTGCCTCCATGAACCACCATATTCTGGGACGTACTACACCTGGACAAATGGCCATGTCCGCTCCAGGATAGACCGCCTCCTTGTGAACGCTCATTGGTACTTAATTACAGACTTGATGCAAGTTAACTTCAAGGCATGTGGACTGTCAGACCATTCAGTCATCACTATCAACTTCATAGAGATGAAGAAACAGAACCAATCCTTTAAGTTCTGTGACATGTGGACTAAAGATGAGCGGTTCAACAAACTGATAAAGGAAACGCTAAAGGGCATCCCGGAGGGTCACAAAATGTTTCAATTAACACAATACCTCCACAAGCTGCGTCCGAAGCTACGAGCCTTACATAGAGACAGGTTCCACGATATTTACACACAAGAAGTCGCAGCAAGAGATAAGCTCACCAATCTCCAAGACAGGCTCAACCAAACCCCGGACGACATATCGCTTCAACAAGAGGAGAAACATGAGAGACGCACCTACTGCGACATTTTACATTCGTCTCTACTTCTGAAACGACAGCAAAGTAAATTGGCTTGGGACGATATGGGAGACAGCTGCTCAAAATTATTCTTTGCCAAGATGAGACAAAAACGCTACCAGCAATACGTTCGTGAAATTGAAACCATTGAAGGAACTAAATTCACAGGGCTACAGGAGGTCAACTATCAACTCAGTTTGTTCTATAAAAACCTGATTGGCAACACCGACCTTCAGCAAAAGGGTTTGCAGCACGGCATAATCACTATGGTCCCTAGGCTTACAGGTATGCAGGAGCTCAGGATCAGTAGGCCAATCACGGACAAGGACATCAAGGATGCCATCTTCTCCATCTCCAACGACAAAACACCAGGTCCAGATGGGTATTCCAGTGGTTTTTACAAAAGTTGCTGGAATCAAATAGGATCGCTTGTCTCAGCTGCAGCGCAAGAATTTTTCCTCACTGGGAAGCTCCTACGACAAATAAATGCAACTAATTTGGTACTTATCCCAAAGGTGCCAAACCCCAGCAAAGTCACTGAATTTCGGCCAATAGCCTGTTGTAACACCTTTTATAAGGGAATCACCAAAATCATTGCAGCAAGGATACGAGAAGTCCTCCCTGACCTAATCAATCCAAGTCAAGGGGCTTTTGTACCGGGCCGACAGCTCCTTCACAATGTTCTACTTTGCCAAGAGATAGTAAGGGGGTACACTCGAACGACCATAGCTCCTAGATGCTTGATGAAAATAGATCTTGAAAAAGCCTTTGACTCGGTGCATTGGAGTTTCATAGAAGAAGCACTTCATGCATACCGATTCCCGGGATGGCTCGTCAACTGCATAATGGCTTGTGTCACATCACCCACTTTCGCTATTTGTTCAAATGGCATCGCATCTCCCACCTTCAACGGGAAAAGAGGACTAAGACAAGGAGACCCGATGTCGCCACTCCTGTTTGTTCTGACAATGGAATACCTTTCCAGATCTATTCATTACTATGTCAGCAAGCAAGAGAGTTTCAAATATCATCCACTCTGCAGACGCCTTCAACTTACCCATCTTGTTTTTGCGGATGACCTGATCTTGTTCTCCTCAGCTAATAAAGTCTCTATTCAAACCCTTAAGAAGGCTTTTGGCCACTTCTCAGCAGCTATGGGTCTTACCGCTAATAATGGGAAATCGAAAGTGGTCATAGGAGGCGTTCCCAAAGATGTTGCAACTGCTCTTATTGACGAAACAGGATTTCGTGAAGGTACGCTTCCCTTCAAATACCTAGGAATCCCAATCTCCGCCGGTAATCTCACAAAAAATGATGCCAATATTCTTGTGGGAAGATTCTTTCACGAATCAAAACATGGGAAAGCAGGCACATCTCTTATGCTGGCAGGGCTTGATGGGGATATATAGCTTCTGGGCTAGAATTATCGTCATTCCTAAGCACACCATTGACGAAATCACCAGATTTTGTCGTAATTTTCTTTGGGGCTCTTCCTCACACTTTAGAAAAGCACCTATGGTGGCCTGGGAGATTGTCTGCAGACCAAAGCACTCAGGTGGGCTAGGGCTACGAGACCTTGTTTCCTGGAACAATGCCAACATTGCCCGGCTGGTTTGGGCGATTCAGAGAAAAGAGGATAACTTATGGGTCAAATGGATTCATGCCAAATACATTCGAGGTTCATCCTGGTGGGACTATCAACCCCCTTATGATGTCTGCACCTACTTCAAGCATCTTTGCCTTGTTAAAGAAAACTTCAAATGGGGTTGTGATCCTGGGCACCGATGGAGCTGGAAAGGGGTAGAGGCTACAGTTATTGGGGATTACAATGTGACAGCGGGATATACATGGAGCCTCGGGATTAGGAATAACGAAGGTTGGGCCTCCATCATTTGGAACCCTCTTACAATCCCACGCTACTCCTTTATCACTTGGGTCCTGTTGCATGGAAAATTACATGTAAGAGCTAGAACAATGCGTCGGCAAACTAGTGGTAACCCACTATGTCCCTACTGTGAGTCGGAAACCGAAACCATCGACCATCTTTTTCTTGGGTGCGACTTTGGGAAGGAGGTGAGACAGGCTATGAGACATTGGGATCTGGGTACCCTGTCAACCACCCAGGACTGGAAAAACCAGTTGAGCAATCTCCGAAAATCCAGTAAAGAAACTCATCTGAACTGTGCTATCCTCACAGCTTATGTCTACCACATCTGGACAGAATGAAACAACCGAGTTCACAAAACGCGGATTGCAACTCCTCAGGTGATAGGAAATTTGGTGAAAAATGATGTAGTGAATAAGGTCCTTCTGGCATCAAAATCTAGGAAAAATAACAGAAGTTTAGTAGATACAGTACTCTGTATGTGATTGACGAGGGGACCAGCCCTCGCTCTTTGTAAACCTCTTTGATGATTGTTATATATAGCCTGTTTTCTTGTGCAAAATATATATATATATATATGTGTGTGTGTGTGTGTGTGTGTGTGTGTGTGTGTGTGTGTGTGTGTGTGTGTGTGTGTGTATGTATATATATATCCAGATACTTGTATTGTTTTTGCACTTTTACAATAATAGCAACACAATACACGCTTTCTTATCTATGTCAATTCTCTCTCTTTCTTCTTTGTTATGTTTTTCGATTCTGAAAATTACCAGGTTCTAATTGTTGGGAATGTCCTGACAATGTTCAATTTCACCTGAGTATTCTAGCCAAGTTAATTCAGTGGTTAATGACTTTGCTAGAAGTCCCCTTAATCAGGTTCGATCACAACCGAGTTATTTGGTCTCACAGAGTCACACAAGTAAGTGACTTGAAGACAATGTGTATGTGGAAAAGGTCTGGGGCAATACGAGATTGAACCGGGGGAAGCGCGGAAGCCAGTTTTGGCGAACAACCACCAAGGATAAGAACCAAGCCACCACGGCCAGTGGTGGGTTGCCATGGTCTGTGGTGGACCTGGGTTAAGCAGATTGGATTATGCTGTTCACCGCGGTCCGTGGTGGGTGACCACGGTCCGTGGTGAAGCCCAAGCGCGCGTCCCACATCAAAAGAGAAACTCTTCCTCCCCCTTTCCCTCCCTATATATATATATGTGACCCATGGGATGTGAAGGATTGTCTTTCCATCCCATGAGGCCCCTATGGGTAGTCTCCCTTTGGAGAATTGGGAAACCGGGAAAATTGTCTATTTGATAGCTTTCGGTTAGTACTACGAGGATGATTCCTCGAGGTCCTTTCATTATCCCAATTATAATTCAAGGTATTTATTACCAGTTATAATTTTGTAAGTTTGGTTTATTTTTGCTTTTAATTTTCGGATTTTAGTATAATTCAGCCACTGTTTGAATTTTTGTGTAACATTGGCTTGGTGAAAAATTCTGAAAATTTTACTGTAAGTTAAACATAATTATTGACACACTGAGTTAAAATTTCGTAATTTTTGGAGTTATATGTTTCGAGTTACGAATTTTTCAAATAATTCTGCCAAGGTTAAATTCGAAATTATGTGATATATTTATGAATTGAATATGTCCTATAATTGAGTTTTTTTTTTATTCTTATAGCAATCTATAAATGAATAATGGTAATCTTCTTGATGAACTTGCGGGATTAACTATGGGAGCCTTGAGTATTGAAGAGTCGTATGATTAATTAAGGGATGACTCCCGTTCGACCCCGTTTCCTGGCCCATTCTGAGAAACCCGAAGCTATGTATTCGGGGGAGTACCTATGGGAGCTGGATTAAAGGTGTGTTGTTGATGGGTAATAGCCCCTTATCGACCTCAATCATCTAAGACCCATGTTGTGAAACCCGAGAATCATCATATTAACGAACTTGAAGTTCGCACCAATAGTAAAAATATTGCGTAATTTTTTTTTATCAGTGACCAGAAGTTCACTACTCCGATATTGAATTTATTTTTATGGATGAACCAGAAGTTCACTCTACCTTTAATGATAAATTCATATAAATCTTATCGATGAACCAGAAGTTCATCATACCACCAATATTGACATTCAGATGAACAGTAATAACTCATTGTCTGATTGGTTATTTTTATACTTTGGTCATTTTAATTAGATATGTTTGTCTCTAACTTTTAATTATTTGCTTATTATAGTACCATGTCGAACTTGGCCAAACTTGAATTCACTGCCCTTGACATAACTGGAAGGAATTATCTTTCATGGGCGCTTGATGCTAAGATTCATTTGTCTGCTAAAGGTCTAAGAGACACGATTATTGAAAACAATGAAGCATCTGACCAAGAGAAGGCCAAAGCTATGATCTTCTTGCGCCACCACCTCCATGATAGCCTCAAAATAGAGTACCTCACAATTGAGGATCCATTTGAGTTATGGACAAATCTAGAAGAAAGATATAACCACCAAAAGACAGTGATCCTTCCAAAAGCTCGAGATGACTGGATACATCTCAGATTTCAAGACTTCAAATCTGTAGCTGAATATAATTCAACAGTTTTCTGTATTACCTCACAGTTGAAATTGTGTGGTGAAACAATCACAGATGAAAGTCTGATGGAGAAAACAATTTCCACCTTCCACGCAAGTAATATAATTTTACAACAACAATATCGTGGAAAGGGTTTTAAAAAGTATTCGGAACTGATTTCTTGCTTGCTGGTAGCAGAGCAAAATAATGAGCTTTTGATGAAAAACCACGAAAGCCGCCCTACTGACTCTGTCCCATTCCCTGAAGCGAATGTGGCAACACATGACCCCAATAATAATAGGAATCGACGCCACAATAATAACCGTGGGCGTGGACAAGGTCATGGTCGTGGTTATGTTCGTGGTCGTGGTCGTGGTTATGGTCGTGGTCGTGGTCGTGGTAATGACAATTCTTTTAAAAGGTCATCTTCCCACCAGAAGTGGGAAGGCAGGAATGATCAAGGCCAAAATACTAGGGAAAGTCCATGTTATCGTTGTGGAGGACATGGACATTGTTCACGTACCTGTCGTACGCTGAAACATCTTGTCGATCTCTATCAAGCCTCATTAAAGAACAAAGGAAAGCAGATAGAGACCAACTTTATGCAAGATGATGCTAATAATGATTATGACCATCCAGTTGATGCGTCTCATTTGGATGTTTCTGATTTCCGTGTCTACCCTGAGGGACAATTTACTGGCAATGACAATAATTAGATTTTATGAAATAAGATCTTATAGACCATACTTGTTATTTTGTAACGTGACATATTTTACTATTTTTAGTTTTTGTATGTCGCTTAGTTAAGTCAAATATTGTGTAATATTTTATTTGCTAAATGTATGACTTGTTGGTATTATATCATGTTTTGCTTATCTTCTTATTTCTATCTTATTTATGGTGAAGATCATGGAAACATCTTTGATCGGAGAAATGAATAGAGGAGGAGATATGTGTCTAGCAGACAGTGCAACAACACACACAGTTTTGAAAAATAAGAAATATTTCTCTTACTTATTAATGAGATATGCAAATGTTAGTACTATATCGGGTAGCTCAAATTTAATTGAAGCTCCGGAAGAGCCCATATAATGCTACCTGGTGGAACAAGTTTGCACATTGACGATGCATTATATTCCACCAAGTCTCAAAGAAACTTACTAAGTTTCAAGGATATCCGCAGAAATGGATATCATATTGAGACAACTAGCAAAAATAATATTGAGTATTTGCATATCACGAAGATTGCCTTGGGCAAAAGATGTGTGTTAGAAAGATTATCATCATTATCCTCCGGGTTATATTACACAATAATAAACCCAATTGAAGTACATACTCTAGTAAACCAGGAGTTTACTAGTAATAAAGAATTTATAATATGGCATGACAGATTGGGGCATCTGGATCAACAATGATGCGAAAATCCTAAAGAACTCATACGGACATACTTTAAAGGACCGTAAGATCCTTCAAATTAATGAGTTCTCATGCGCGCACTTGCTCTCAAGGAAAATTAATCACAAGACCATCACCACTAAGATTGGGGTGGAATCCCTGCATTTCCGAACGTATACAAGGTGACATTTGTGGTCTCGAGACCCACCATATGGACCATTTAGATACTTTATGGTATTAATTGATGCATCAACTAGATGGTCACATGTGTGTTTATTGTCAACCCGCAACTTGGCATTTGCAAGATTGCTTGCTCAATTGATTAAACTACGAGCACATTTTCCAGATCATTCTATCAAGAAAATTCGTCTTGATAATGCAGGTGAATTTAGGTCTAAAGCTTTTGACGATTTTTGTATGTCAATTGGCACAGAAGTTGAGCATCCTGTGCCGCATGTTCATACACAAAATGGTCTTGCAGAATCATTTATTAAGCGCTTGCAACTAATTGCAAGGCCATTGCTTATGATAGCAAAACTTCCAACTAGTACTTGGAGGCATGCTATACTGCATGCTGCGGCATTGATCCGCATAAGGCCAGTTGGTTATCATGAATTTTCTCCCCAACAATTGGATTTTGGTCATGAACCAAATATCTCCCATCTACGAACTTTTGGATGTGCAGTGTATGTACCTATTTCCCCACCACAACGCACTAAGATGGGACCCAAAGGAGATTGGGAATATATGTTGGGTACGAATCTCCATCTATAATTAAGTATCTAGAACCATCAACTGGAGATTTGTTTACGGCATGATTTGCCGATTGTCATTTTGATGAGACAGTTTTCCCAACATTAGGGGGAGAATCTAAGCAGTTGGGTAAAGAGATAAGTTGGAACGAATTACTGCTAAAGCATCTTGATCCTCGTACAAAGCAGTGTGAACTAGAAATTCAAAACATAATTCGTTTACAATCTCTAGCGAATCAACTGCCAGACGCATTTACTGACCCAAAGAGAGTCACTAAATCTTACATTCCAACTGTCAATGCTCCCATTAGAATTGATGTCCCAGCAGGACAAAGTGCCATTGCTAATGAGTCTAGACCACATTTGAAGCGTGGCAGACCAGTAGGTTCCAAAGACAAAAATCCTCGAAAAAGAAAAGGATCAAAGAATAATGATAACCAACACGAGGAAAAATTGACTCCAGAAGAGTCCCCAGACATGACAAATGTGGAAGTTGCACCACAAACTCAAGTACTTGAAAATTGCAATAATGATGAGATCTCAATCAATTATGTCATGACTGGCATAAGATGGAACCGAAGTGAAATCGACGTCGATACAGTGTTTTCATATAATATAGCACTGAATATCATGAATGAGAATGAGGATCATGAACCAAGGTCTGTTGAGGAATGCAGACAAAGAAAGGACTGGCCAAAATGGAAAGATGCGATTAATGCAGAATTAGATTCCCTTACAAAAAGGGAAGTATTCGGACCTGTAGTTCGTACACCAACAGGCATAAAACCTGTTGGATTCAAATGGGTCTTTGTGCGAAAACGAAATGAGAAAAATGAGATCGTGAGATATAAAGCACGACTAGTAGCACAAGGGTTTTCACAGAAACCAGGCATCGACTATGAAGAAACATACTCCCCCGTAGTTGATGCTACTACTTTTCGATACCTATTGAGTCTGGCAGTACATGAAAATCTCGCTATGCATCTTATGGATGTCGTTACTGCTTATCTATATGGGAAACTTGAGGATGACATTTACATGAAACTCCCTGAAGGATTTCAATTGCCTGAAGCACATAATAAGAACCCGCGAGATCTTTACTCAATCAAGTTGAATAGATCTCTATATGGGTTAAAGCAATCCGGACGCATGTGGTATAATCGCCTCGTAGTATTTGTTGAAAGAAGGATATATAAATAATCCTGTTTGCCCATGCATTTTTATAAAAGATCCGATCCAAATTCGTTATAATCGCTTATGTTGTGATTTAAACATGATTGGAACTCCAGAAGAGATCCGAAAAGCAGCAGATTACTTAAAGAAAGAATTTGAAATGAAAGATCTCGGTAAAACCAAGTTTTGTCTTGGTTTACAAGTTTAACATCTTGAGAATGGAGTCTTTGTGCATCAGTCAGCTTATATAGAAAAGATTCTAAAACGATTCTACATGGACAATGCACATCCTTTAAGCACTCCAATGGTGGTAAGATCACTTGATGTGAAAAACGACCCTTTTAGACCCCCAGAAGATGGTGAAGAACTCCTCGGTCCTGAAGTACCATATTTAAGTGCTATTGGAGCACTAATGTACCTTGCTAGTCATACACGACCAGATATTTCATTTTCTGTGAATTTGCTAGCAAGATTTATAGCTCATGTCCAACACGACGGCGTTGGAATGGAGTTAAACATATTTTTCGATACCTTCGAGGTACGATGAATATGGGTCTATTTTATCCTCACAAAGTAAAGGAAGTTTTGACTGGCTATGCTGATGCCGGATACTTATCTGATCCCCATAATGCCCGATCACAAACTGGGTATGTTTTTACTAGTGGTGGAACCGCAATTTCATGGCGTTCTATGAAACAAACGCTAACAGCCACCTCATCCAATCATGCTGAAATTTTGGCAATTCATGAGGCTAGCAGAGAATGTGTTTGGTTAAGATCTGTAATCCAACACATACGGGGATCTTGTGGTTTATCTTCAGATAAAGATATTCCAACAATCTTATACGAGGATAATGCTGCTTGTGTAGCACAATTGAAAGCAGGATACATCAAATGTGATAGAACAAAGCATATCTCACCGAAATTCTTTTTCACTCATGATCTACAAAAAAAAAGTGAGATTGATGTTCAGCAAATCCGTTCTAGTGAGAATTTAGCGGATTTATTTACCAAGTCTCTTCCAATTGCAACTTTTGAGAAGTTAGTCAGAAAAATCGGGTTGCGTTGTCTCCGAGATGTTTGCTGATGCTCATATCAGGGGGAGTTTATACGCGCTATACTCTTTTTTCCTTATCCGAGGTTTTGTCCCATTGGGTTTTCCTTGGAAAGGTTTTTAATGAGGCAGCATATGGTGACGTATCAAGAATTATGTACTCTTTTTCCTTCACTAGGATTTTTCCCAATGGGTTTTTCCTAGTAAGGTTTTAACGAGGCATATTCTTTTGAAAAATGGATATTCAAGGGGGAGTGTTATGAAATATTTTTTTATATATGAATATCATTTTTATGTATTAATTAGTTTATATTTTGGAATCCAATGTTTGTATCTTGGAATCCAATGTTTGTTATCTCCCTATAAATACCCATGTAATGTGAGTAATAAACACACCGCCATATCCCATATATTTCTCTCATTCTTCTTCTTAATATTATCTCTTCTCTCAATCAATTATTGAAATTATAAAATTATAATTATAACAAAATAAAGTTAATCTGATACTATCTCCGTTCCATATTAATTGTCATTTTGTTGACTGTCACTCTTTGATCGATATTTTCTTATATAATATTTTATTAACAATTGCAACATTATACTTTTAAGGTAATATTTTTCGTTATGTATATAATGATAGTAATTTTATATAGCAAATCATTGTACAAATTGAGAAATTTATGGTCAAATTTTTCAATGTCTGACGACACAATTTCCAAAAATGACAATTAAGGTCTTGTTCTTTTCTGCTGTTGACAATCTGCGGTGTCACAACCCACCACACTTTGCCGCAATCAACCACAACATACCATTCCACCACAATTCACCACAACCCACCATAATTTACTTTTCACAATTACCAATACAATGTTTCAACTCACTTTTTACAATTACTTTTTCACAATTACCAATACAATATTTTTATATATATACAAAAAACTCGTCACAACTTACCAATAACCCACCACAATTCCACCATACCCGCCACAATTTCACCACACCGTACCACACCATACCGCAAAACACCGCATAAATGAACAAGGCTAAGGACCCGTTCTTTTATATGGTTGGTTGCGGTGTGGTAATGGTGCGGTGCGATGGAATTTGAAAAGGTGTGGTGAGTTGTGGTGAAAGTTGTGGTAGGTGGGATATGTTAAGAGAGAGAATGTGAAAAGTGTTAGGAATGTCCCGACAATGTTCGATATACACGGAGATTAAACCAAAGTAATATAGTAATTATATGTCTTGCTAGAGACCTCTATAATTAGTAATTAAATATGTTTAATTACAACTATATTATTTGGTCCTACTGGGTCACACAAGTCAGTGCCCTGGAACAATGTATGTAACCTAATTGATATTGTATCAAGTTTAGAAAGGTTGGGAATTGATTTCTTTGAGAAATCAGCCCAACACGGACCGAATGGGGTTCAACACGGGTCGTGTTGACCCAACACGGTCCGTGTTGAGACACCACGGTCCGTGGTGTCCATGGGCCGATTATTTGGACCTTCTGGAGTCGAACACGGACCGTGTTGTTTCAACACGGACCGTGTTGGACCCAGAAAACGCGCCGTCGTTTTAATTCGGCCCTTTAGGGTTTTTGAACCCTTTCCCTAGGTTTTCTAAACACTATATAAAGGGGTCTCTGGGAGAGATTATTTCACACCAACTGCCTAAGACTCTTAGAGAGATACCAGGGTGATTTCCTGAGTTCATCTCTCTTTTAGTTTGCAGTTCTAGTTTCAGGAAACATTCTCTGTTTCCCGAAACAATCTCACATACATCTTAGATTGAGATTCGTCTCGATCGGGTCGATCTAGCAATCGGGTTCCCGGAGTGCTGCGTGGACTTTTCAGTAGAGGGTTTCAGCGTTGGAATCTGGAAGGTCAACATCTTCTTCAGCAGGAATTAGCGATCAGGTATAATTACTAAAGCCTCTGCAGTTGTGTTGATTAATTGTTTATAACTGTTATAATATTCCGCCAATTAATATGTATCTGTTTAGGAAATAGATAACCTAAAAACCTAACAGTGGTATCAGAGCCACCAATTGCATGCTAAAGTATTGTACTTGTATTCATAATTAATTTTGTCAATAGTTGAATTATATTATGAATATGCTAGAGTAGATTTATGCCTAAAATTTTAAATCTTTATAAAAGTTTTAATCTTTAATGTTCATGATAGTAAATCTGGAATTTTATTGTAAAATTTCATGCTTTGTTATTATTTGTTTCTTATTGCCTTTAATTAATCGATTTTATGTTTGTTTAATTGTTAAATATAACATGAACTCGATTTAATTTTGAATGTTTTAGAAACAATCATGTTTAATATTGTTAAACAGTAGGAAATACATGAAATAGGTCTAAATTCACAAAATAGGGTTTTGTAGAATTAATTTTCTGATTTAGTTTATTTACGGTAAATATGAAAAATCGAAATAAAATATCAAACGAACTCTAAAATTTCTCAAATTTGTACTGGAGGTGTGTGGAAGTGTTATGGACTTTCCATAATTTTTGTAGATTTTTCCCAATTAAAATGGATTTTTAATTGAGTTTTCAGATCTGAAGTGAATTAAAATTCGTTTAATTCTCTGAGTTTTATAAATTTGTAGAAATTTGTAAAACTTCTGAAATTTTTACAGTAGATTACTGGGTAACCATACTTTTAGGGAAAAAATTTTCCATTAATTTATCCGATCAAATTATATTTTTTAATTTAGATTTTCATATCTCAGAGAAATAAATTCGTTGCTTCTCTGAATTTTGTATATTTATAGAAATTTTTAAATTTTCTTAAAATTTTACAGTAGGTTACTAGGTAACCATTCTGTTATGGATAAAATTTTCGTGAATTTTTGAAATCGTTTACTAATTTTCTTTTAATTTTCAGATTAACAGAAAAGTATAATTGCTTACTTTTCTGAATTTTATTCTAATTTTCGAAATTTGATAAAAATCTGAAATTTTTACAGTAGCATATTGGATGAACCTACTGTATGGGAAAATTATAAACTTTGATTTTTAAACTTATCGGACTACTATTATTTATTTTCCTCTTAAACGGAGAATTAAAAGGTTTAATTCCCTAAATTTTAACAATCTTTTAGAAATTGTTAAAATTCTGGAAAATATTCATATTTGAGTTATTAGATAACACTATGATATGAAATCTTTTAATTCGATAATTTATGATTATTAAATCTTATTACTACTAAATCAGATAATGGACATAAAATCTATTATTTTGTAAAGTTTAAGACTCCTTGATTTTAGGAAAGTCAAGTATTTTGTATGTATAGGTATAAAATCCTAAATCTGTTTAGGTCACTAAGATAAAATTTGGATTTTGTTTGTTATATTAATCATGCAAACCTTTTAGGAAATTTTATTTAGTATTTATTTTCTTATGTGTTATATTGCAATTATTTATATGCCTTTATCATTTGTTATTTAAGCATGTGTTTATTGCAATATTACATGTTTGCATGTGCTTCTAGTATGGCCATAGATAGTCAGTTTTACCGGTCTGCGTACCGGGTTGGGTGAAATACGGCTCATGACTGCCTTTGAATTAAATTTTAAATTTAAATTTCAGTTGAGTTTATTTTTTAATTCATGTAAGGACTCAATTGTGAGGTCCAAATTGTAAATTGGGTGTAATTGGAGACATCAAATTGAATGGGAGCCCAACATCAATAGAGGTGGTGATTCGAGTGGGAGCCCATCCAATGAAGTTGCAAGACCCAAGAAGGTTTTCTTGAAGACTGTCAAGGCTTAGTTAAATTAGTTGATTAAGTCTATGTGGCCATACTAGGGGGTTTTATTTATGCTTTAAATTTGTTATTGCATGTTTTATTATGCCTTTTATGCTTTTCGAAAGAGTTCACCTAGAATTGCATGCTTAGGATAATAAAACCTACTCTCAAAATTGAATTATTGCTCAACCTATCGAAACACCACTTAGATGGATAAATAAAGAAAGCCAAAGCGAATTATTTGTCCATCATTAATAAGTAGGGTGGGAGCTAGGTCAATTCAAATTGGCTATCAAAATAGTTTTGGGCCAAGAGCAGAGGAAGAGAAATATTGTATTCGATACAAATTTCTTGCCAAGAGTCATTTTGAATGATCGATCATAAGATGATCCACCAAAGGTAACATGAGCTCAAGTTTTGTTGGGCCAAAGTCCACTTGAGCCCATGGGTCTTGTGGGTCTTGGTTAAATTAAAACACTAAGTGAGAGTTAATAAAGTGTTTTGATTTGAAATTAAAATTAGTTTAATTTCTTTTGATGAATAATAACTAAAATGAACCAACTTGTCTCGTAGAATTATTTATGTCTTTTCACTCAAACATCCACCACTAATAAAATATTGTTTTCTCCTTGGGAAAGAGAAAAACAATTAACACCAATTCCTTAATTGGCATTGTCATCGCAAGATTGTCTTGAAGGCGATTAAAAAGAAACATGTCTTTGATATAACATTAAGCTAGGCATCAATATTAAGAGGTCAATCAAGCCAAATGAATACATGTAATGTCATAGTATTCATACAATTTTAACTTCAAAATGTTTGAAGATTAGAGGAAGATTTCAATATTACCAACTCAAAACCAAGTTCATCGAACTAGTTAGAGTTGATAAATATGAAACCAATAACCAGATAATCTCGGTTGAGCTAGATAAGAGCCAATTGTTGGCGCTCATGTTCTGAAATAATTTGACTATTTTAAAAAATATGAGAAACCTCATATCCCATTTAACCAAAAGATTGGCAACCAAAGATAGTCTTTTAGTGAAAGGGAAAATAAGATTTAAGAAATATATTCAAAGACAAGAAGTCAAAGGAAAGGTAAAGATAAACAGTTGTACATACCCAACCAATGACAGCAA
This sequence comes from Portulaca oleracea, assembly GCA_029582165.1. Lineage (NCBI taxonomy): Eukaryota > Viridiplantae > Streptophyta > Magnoliopsida > Caryophyllales > Portulacaceae > Portulaca > Portulaca oleracea. Next base: position 9,885,808 of record CM055872.1, on the reverse strand, counting down.
CCGGTTAACAACCAGATCATATATATATGACACTGGGAGCGTGAATAACTATAAGAAAGACTTGAGATATGATTTCAATTCTAGGCAAATGCGTATATGATACACACTACCCTTATTAAATCCATTTTGAGTATAAGATACCGGCTGTAAAACTCGCATTTATGCAAATGTGCAGTATCTACAGCAAAGTAGATGTTCTTTGAAGGATGAGAGTCAACCTACAAATAGGAACATGCAATTAGTTGTAGTTCCTTATGAAGAGTTGGTTGTTTATCCATTCCCTCAAGACTTTTAAGAGAAATTTATAGGTGATTCTATGTTCTCATTATAAGTAGAAATTTGATTTCTTGCTTTCAATGAGAGAAAGAGAGGATCTCGGATAAACACACCCAATACATCGAAACCAAAAGGTTTAAAAAGGAATAACTCATGTTCAAACACAAAACCTGTAACTATCTATTAAGTCATGCAAATGAGAGCGCATTTAGAAGCGTCACAGTGATAGACTTTTGAATGATAAGACTTAGAAACATGTGATGTTTGCAAAGCATGACTGTATCTTTTACAAGAAAGGGTGAACGTGCCAACAAACACTCATGCATATAGATGTATATAGTCTGATTGAGCACAAGTACAAGGGATGGATTACTTCAAATCTTCAAAGATGAATAAAATAACACATGGTGATTCATGTCTGTGAGATTCATCTGAAGCTGGAATGTTAAAATAGTTTAAAGATTTCCAAAATGAATTAGTCTTGGCGAAACAATGAAGAGCACCTAGATAAGATCGAAAGGATGCTAATGGTTGAGCCAAGAGTTTGAACAAATGACTCAAATGAAACATAATTCTGGCACTATAAGCTTAAGTCATATTAATCAGAAATGTATTCAGAAACTGCATAGTGCAGGATTTTGGAAAACCTAAACTTTGAAAATTTCAATGTTTGCAAAACATGTCTGATGAGTAAGATGACTAAAATCACCTCTTATTGGAATTGGTGAACAAGCTAATGACTCATTAGGATGCATACATACTGATGTATGTGGGCCTATGAGCACTAGTGCTAGAAGAAGGTTTACTGTACTATTTCATCACTTTCAGTGACGATTTTTTTGTAGATATGGGTATATCTACTTAATACGCCACAAGTCCAAATCCTTTGAAAATGTTCAAAGATTTTCAAAGTGAAGTACAAAACCAACTTGGCAAGAAAATCAAAACCCTTCAATTAGGTTGAGGAGGTGAGTATTTGAGCCAAAGATTTCATTGACCATTCCAGAGAATATGGAATTATTTCATGACTCTCTTCTCTAAGAATACGACATCTCAATGACGTATCCAAGAGCAGGAATGACACCTTATTAGATATGGTGCGATCAATGATGGTTGAGTCAACATTGCCGATTACCTTTTGGGGATACACACAGTTAACCATAACTCTAATTACTGAATAAAGATTATCTGAAGCACTAGAGAAAAGAGGTTCTTGAACCATTTTCTGAAAGAAAGGAGTATCACTTCTACAAACTGTTGTAAAGGAAAGTGTTTGTGTCTCAAAATGCTTTCTTCTTAGAGAATATGTTATTCTCTAAAAGAAAGAGTGGGAGAGTTTTTGAACTTACCGAAGTTCGAGAGACACAAAACACTATAATCATCACCTGAAACTCCGCTACTTGATCCTTGTTCAAAATTTTTCCTATTGGTCGGGAAATTAAGAACAAGGTTGAGGCAGTTGAAGTTTCTCAAAACGTTGAGGAGAAGGTGTCATGAACATTACTCCAAGCAAGGTCAGGTAAACAACTCCGTCAGCCACAAAGATATCGATCTTCTATGGATGAACGTGAGATGTTACTTTTAGAAAGTAATGACTCTACCTACATCAAAGAAGCTTTAAGTAAATCAAGATTCTATGCAACCAAGTCTAAAATGGATTCCATGTATTCAACCAAGTTTAGAACTTGGTTGATTCGTCTGAAGGTGTGAGCCATCAGGCATAGGAGGGTTTTAAGGCAAAACATGGGTTCATTAAGATAAACATAAAGACTGATTTCAAAATTAGATTTTGAAGAAAGGTGTGTACTTGACACAACTGAGTGGTCTTTTGTTGGAATACTTGTAAACTTCAAGAGATCATCTGTGGTCTTAAGGAAGCTTCTAGGAGTTGGAATCATTGACCTTCTTGACCAGGATATCAAAAAAAAAAAAAAGTTTTGACATACTGGGAAGTGCCGAAGATAATATTGTGTTTACAAGAAGTTTAGTGGGAGCAATGCGTTTTCTGATATTGTATGTGATTGACATACTGCCTAGTGAGAAGAATATTCCAATGTTGCTTATATCGAGGTTGACTTGGAAATAATTTTCAAAGTGAAGGATTGGTGGGGCTAAGAATTTTATTGGAAACAAGATCTATAATGATAGATTAAAGATTTTGATTGTTTGAATCAAAGTTAACTAGGTGTTGAATAGTTCAACTCACTTCGAGAATGGATTAATTTCCAAAATCATGGCATATCCTTACGGAATTTGATTGTCTCAAAACAATCAGAAGTTCTAAGAAGGATGAGACATATAACTCATGCTTCAGGCGTGAGATTAATGTATGCCATGAGATGTTCAAAGTCCAACATAACATATACATTGTATATGTATAAGCAAAACTAAGGATGTGTCCTAAGTCTAAAGTGGTTGATAAAAGCTAAGTGTGAAGAGTTGCATTGATGCTACACTCATGCATAGAAATATGATTATCTGAAAGGTCAGAGAAAATTATACGATCTGTATTGAGTGGTATTGAGGTGAACTGGAAGAAGTTCCTAACATGACATGCGGTTAATTCTACAAATAAGACAAGTATGACACGACTTTAGAAGTTGTGACAGAAACTGTTAGGATTGCGAAGTTCGTTTTTAGAACTGGGTGATGTTTTTAGCCTTGTGAGAGAAATGAAGCCTTATTGATAGGAGTCATCACTCAAGCAAAGGAACTGAAGCTCACTATGAATCCAAACATGTGTTCCGGAAATATCTTCCTATATGAAAGGTCATTAGTGAGATGGTATATGTACGAGGTTCATTGCAAGTATTATGTACTAAACCCCTGTTGTAATTATAGCATGATAGTCATGCATGGGCAATATGTGTTTAACACATTCCGAAATATTAACAAGTCAAATTTGCATGAATTGTTCATGAATTATGACCTTGTTGATTCATCATTGAGAATAAGATTCCAAAATTTACATCAATTGTGGTTTAGAATTATGTGAGTGTCCAAAAAGGTTAGCGCATTCAAAATGGGAAATTGGATGAGGTCCGATTTCTGAAACCCCATTAGTGAACTTGATAACGCTAGTCTTGGTCGATAGTCGACCTGGTTCCTAATTGTATCATCACGTAGGAACAGTAATAATATCAACACAATTAGCATGTAGGATTGAGGTGATGATCAAGTTTCGTGATCATAGTGATGTGATGACATCATAAATCAATCACATGGGTACTGTTGAGAACAACTACCGAACTGACCCGCAGTGGGAGCTCTTTAAGTTGGGAATTGTCATAGGAGCTCTCACTACTCAAAATTCCTAAATCCTGAGTTCAGTACATAGACTACATGGTCTGTTGTGACTTTGGAGCGTCAAACACCTTCGTAATAAGAGGCTATAAAGGCGTGTGCAGGTTCTGATTGAATCATGTGAGAATGTGTGTCTGAACAAGATGGCATTGTCCTCCCTATTAGGGACAGTTGTCTCGTTGGCCACTCGGTGAGATTGGACTGAAAATGCTTGGCCGAGCTCAGTTGAATCAATAGTTGTAATCGTCTGTTTTTTCAAAGTCTAAACTCGAAGATCGAGGAACGTTCGGGTCTTACATAAGGATGACTTTAGCTTACCTTATCCGAACTAGAGACAGTAAGTGACAAGGGAATTCAAGGAATCGAACACTTGTGGGACAAGTGGGAGATTGTTGGAAATGTCCCGACAATGTTCGATATACACGGAGATTAAACCAAAGTAATATAGTAATTATATGTCTTGCTAGAGACCTCTATAATTAGTAATTAAATATGTTTAATTACAACTATATTATTTGGTCCTACTGGGTCACACAAGTCAGTGCCCTGGAACAATGTATGTAACCTAATTGATATTGTATCAAGTTTAGAAAGGTTGGGAATTGATTTCTTTGAGAAATCAGCCCAACACGGACCGAATGGGGTTCAACACGGGTCGTGTTGACCCAACACGGTCCGTGTTGAGACACCACGGTCCGTGGTGTCCATGGGCCGATTATTTGGACCTTCTGGAGTCGAACACGGACCGTGTTGTTTCAACACGGACCGTGTTGGGCCCAGAAAGCGCGCCGTCGTTTTAATTCGGCCCTTTAGGGTTTTTGAACCCTTTCCCTAGGTTTTCTAAACACTATATAAAGGGGTCTCTGGGAGAGATTATTTCACACCAACTGCCTAAGACTCTTAGAGAGATACCAAGGTGATTTACTGAGTTCCTCTCTCTTTTAGTTTGCAGTTCTAGTTTCAGGAAACATTCTCTGTTTCCCGAAACAATCTCACATACATCTTAGATTGAGATTCGTCTCGATCGGGTCGATCTAGCAATCGGGTTCCCGGAGTGCTGCGTGGACCTTTCAGTAGAGGGTTTCAGCGTTGGAATCTGGAAGGTCAACATCTTCTTCAGCAGGAATTAGCGATCAGGTATAATTACTAAAGCCTTTGCAGTTGTGTTGATTAATTGTTTATAACTGTTATAATATTCCGCCAATTAATCTGTATCTGTTTAGGAAATAGATAACCTAAAAACCTAACAAAAAGTAGAAAAGAAAAGTGAAGATAGAGAAAAATGAAAAGATATATCGGTAATGATTGTGATATGGTGTGATAATTGGTAAATGTTTTGGAAAATTAAAGAGTGCGGTGCGGTGTGATACTACACCGTAACCTACCGCATAAAAAAACGGGATCTAATATGGAACGAAGATAGTAGTTATCAAAAATATAAAAATAATAAAAAGTATGGATGGAAAAATCAAGGGAAATTGGATTCTAATAATACAAACTTTTGGCTATATAAGACTTAATAATACGAACTTTTGATTGGTGATTAATAATACGAACTTTGACCCCTTGTTGCCCCAATAGTATGTCACCGAGTTAAATTGAACTTAACTCGGTGGCGGTATGACGTGGCGGCGGAGGCAGGCGTCTGATTGTTTTGACTTTGCCACGTCATCCACGTTGATTTAAAAAAATAATACGAACTTTCACCTACGTTGCTCTAAATAATACGAACTTTTACCTATGTTGTTCTGGATAATACGAACTTTTTTCTCTCTCTAAAAATGTCAGATCCCATTTTTTCTTCTTCATCTTCTTCAATCCTCACCCTCTCCATTCCTAGAAAACCCACAAAAACCTCTCTCTCTCTCTCTCTTCCTTACTCTTCGTCATCATCACCTCTTTTTTCTCTCTCTAAAAATCCCACATTTCCCTTTTGCTTATTCATTTTTTTCAATCATCCCCCTCTTCACCTCTTCATCATGAGCCACAGTTTGATGCTCATAAAAGTTCGTATTATTGGGGAAGGGGAGGATTGATGCTTGATGCTCAAACTCTTCATCATGAGCCACATCTTCATCTTCTTCAATGGGGAGAGGGAGGATTGAAGAAGATGAAGAAGAAAAAATGGGATCTGAAATTTTTAGAGAGAGAAAAAAGTTCGTATTATTCAGAGCAACATAGGTAAAAGTTCGTATTATTCAGAGCAACATAGGTAAAAGTTCGTATTATTTTTTCAAATCAACGTGGATGATGTGGCAAAGTCAAAACAACCAGGCGCGTGCCTCCGCTGCACGTCAGACCGCCAAACTTAACTCGGTGACGTACTATTGGGGTCAACAAGGGGTCAAAGTTCGTATTATTTATCACCAAATCAAAAGTTCGTATTATTAAGTCTTATATGACCAAATATTCGTATTATTAGAATCCAATTTCCCAAAAATCAATCATAGTGATGAGTGAGAAAATTAATGTAGCTTTAAAAACACTGAAGAAGCATCGAATTATACATAGCACTAAACGTAACGAGGAGGTTGTCAGAATGTCAGAGCATAATAGCGTGGACAACGAGCATCATTCTGTAATTAACATAAACTTTTAAAATTTTCGTCAGTTTCGCACCAAAAGAAAAAAAAGAAAAGAAAAAACAGCTAACCATTTCAGGAAATTTGGTAATTAACTAAACGGGCCTGTTGGCCCATGTCATGAAATATGCATGGGCCATTTGTAAACTGCAGCCCATGTTGGAAGCCTTGGAGATTGCCTTGAGAATTAAATCCACATAGGATAGGATGATAGGAGTATAGGACCCAAGGGATGACCCATGAAATAAATGGATCATAAAGTTCCAAGTAAGATATGAGGTTTTAATTTGTTAAAAATATCAATTTTAAATTTTCTTTTATATTTTTGTTTTGTATTATAATCCAATGACACATAAGATAGGTATATTACGATCCATTACTAAAAAAAGGGTATATTACGATCCAATAACACAAACAACGGGTATATTACAATTCAAAAATCTTTTGGAAAAAATACACTATTTATAAAAAGCAGTCACTTATCAACGACGAAGATGGGTATGTCCAATCCAAAACACTGAAAGCGACATTTTAAATAGACACTCAATGATTCAATTTTTTAGTCACTTACCAACGACGAAGATGTGATCTAGATATGTGCAGACTTTCTCTCATATACATGGGAATGTAGTAGCTAATGCATTCCTGTGCGGCTGTGCATAGAGGAAGAGAGTTCACATTTTTATCTCTTCAGACATCGCATTGGTGAGACTATACTGGAACTTGTTGTTATTGTCATTGATATGTAAATTGACTAAGCATTTGTAAAATTCATAAGTAAATGAAAAGTTAAATTTTGATAACTTTTAATAAATAAATAAATTTTGATAAGCATTAAAAAAAATGATACTTTTAGTTAAATAATATTTTGTAAATAGAAATAAATATTAAATAAATTTAGATAAATTCTAATAAATTTTAATAAATAATTATCCAATCTCAATTTTAGCATTTACCTAGCGCTGACAAAAATTCGGGTTCGAATAAATTTGGGTCGGAAAAATTCGGACAATGTCAAAATTCAGACGAGAAATTTATGTCCGGACCTGGTTTATTTCGAGTCGAACCGGGTCGGACATTCGGACGAAGCAAAAATCGGGTTCGGACAATAGAGAAAAGAGAAATTTCATATCCGAATATTCGGTCAATTCAATCAACATCAAAATTCGGATGAAAAATCTAAGTTCAGACCTGATTTTTTTCGAATCAGACAATTTAAATAATCCGGATCGGAACAAATTTTGCTAGCGCTACATTTACAGCCCTAAATTTGAGAAAGCATAGAGTATATTTTTAAGACTACCGGGGACGAAGATGGGTCCGTCCAATCCGAAACAGCGGAAGAGACATTTGGAATAGAGACGCCCCAACCCAATAATTCAATCTCTCTCATTTCTCACTCACTTCCCCCCATTCGCTTTCTATAACCTTCTTCCTTTTCATTTTCCCCTCTCTCTCTCTCCTCGATTTCCACTGCTCAAACCCTAGCTTCCATGGCGTCGGAAGCTTCCAGATCTCCTGCCTCCGCCGATTCCTACATCGGCAGTCTCATCAGCTTGACCTCCAAGTCCGAAATACGATACGAAGGCGTCCTCTTCAACATCAACACCGAAGAAGCCAGCATCGGTCTTCGCAACGGTATTCTTCTCCTCTTTCTTGTTTCTTTGTGTTTAGATTTTTGTTTGGAGTCGTTTCGGAATGGAATCGGTGGTTATGAGAGAGATTGCTGTTGTTAAAGATTATGGAATTCGCTTTAGGTGTTTGAAACTTTTCGGATCGAGTTTTGCGGTTCTTGAAATAGTGCGTGTTTGCGAATAATCTTGATTTAGTGAAAATGAAGTTAAGTTTCAGCGTGCTTGCGTTGCGCTTGCTGGGAATCTGCTCGTCTTGTTGTTCGTTGTGTTGCCAGGTTCTTTAGGTTTTTGTTTGGAGCCGTTTCGGAATGGAATCGGTGGTTATTGGCGACATTGGATCGAGTTTTGTTGTTCTTGACATAGTATATGTTGGCGAATAATGTTGATTTAGTGAAAATGAAGCTATTTCGAAATGGAATCGGTGGTTACTAGGGAAATCGGCCATGGAATTCGGATTAGGGGTTTGAAACTGCTCGGTCACGCTTTTGGCAGCATTGGATTGAGCTTTGTGGTTCTTGAAAATTACATGTTTGTGAATAATCTTGATTTAGTGAAAATGAAGTCAAGTTTTAGTGTGTTTGCCCTTGCGATGGCGAGATGATTGAAGAGCATGATTTATCAAGTTGCTCGGTTGTTGTTTGGGGTGAGATGTTATTTCTCTTGAAGCTGGAATGCAAGCCTTGTGTGTTTGTGGATTTTACAAGGCAGGGTTCAACCTTTGCTGTTGACACTACTTCGGATTTAGGAAGTTAGGAGTAATATGGAGCTGAAATCCATGTAGAAAATAATGCTTGTATGCTTTGAAGACAAGAATAAGCTGTCCTTGCTGATGCATAGATGACAGTATCCCATTGATTTTGTTTTACATTCTGTTATTTCTTGCAAGTCCCTACAGTTTACAACTTATTTATTTTCTGCGGTTGTGTCAGGAACAGCAATAAAAGTTGAAATTTGAATTGCATTGCACATTGTCTGCACTGCAACTAAGAGCGTAATTTCTCTAATTGCAGCACTTGGCAGAATATTTCACTTGTATTGCATTAGAGAACAATAAAGGCTAAACAAAGGATCTCTCTCCTCAGTTGCTTGAGCCTTTCTTTCTTTCTTTCTTTCTTTCTTTCTTTCTTTTTTCTAAGAGAGGGGGTGGGGGATATGTCCAAATCTTTGAAATTTGGATTGTAGTTTTGTTCTTAGATGCAGCAACAAATTGTCCTACTGGGTTTTGTTAGTTAGTCCTCTCGATAGAGAGGAATGTTTGATGAAGTAAGGCTTCCTACAGGTGGATCTCCGGATCTCCCTAGACTGGAAGTGGGAATGTACACAGATCTGAATGTGGGTGATGAAAGTTTGTAGATTGGATAACAGGGTAGCACTGAAGCAGTGGGTTTTTTTAAAATTTTTTTTATAAAAATCCATGAACAGCTGTTTTGGGAAATTTACTGGAAAATATGGCTGACATATTTTTGCAATTTTCTAAATCTGAATTAGCTCTAGCATAGATGAGTATACGGTTAATGTAAACTGCTGTTCTCGGAGCAGTGTCAGTTCCATTGTCTGCCCATCTAACTGCATCTTCTCTTGGATAGAAACTTAGGAAATTGATAGGAGTATGGCTGTATGTGTGGACCCCCTCTCCAAATTTTCTTTTCTCATCATGTAACAAAGGAGTGATGGTCGTACACATGTTTGAATGTTTATTTTGCAGTTCGATCTTTTGGAACTGAGGGCCGCAGAAAGGATGGTGCACAAGTCCCTGCCAGTGATAAAGTTTATGAATATATAGTATTTAGAGGAAGTGACATTAAGGTAAACTGAACTTTCATAGGGTCATTGATGGTTTAGGAAACAAGTTCGTCAATGTGGTTGCTAGTTTGATGAATCAAGTTTTAGCTACATGAAGAATTGGTGTTGTTTTAGCCCTTCTGTTTGTCCTTTCACTGTTGTTTAGCTGCCTCCTTATGTTTTATTTGTTTTCCTTCTTTTTGACTTCAAGAAATTTGAGCCATCTTGTTAGAATGATTTCCTATCAACATGTGTCATGTGAATCTAATTTTGCTGCAAGTTCTGCCTCATTGTGAATCTAATTTTGCTGCAACTTCTACAACATCGTGTCAGAGTTTTGGCTTTTCTGCATATAATATCCCTGGAAGGGTCTGAAACTTTTGCTGAAGTAACAAAATGATGGTTGTTTTTTGTTTACAAATAATAGAAGAGGTACACATGGGATGACTTGCTTTCTTATGTGCATTCCTCAGCTTTTTGATGTTTGACAAAAGATTATTGGTTTATGGGTTTGGTAAATAAGTGATGCTCTGCTTGACGTTGATCTGTAGTCTGTTGTTTGGTGAACATAGGATGTCATGGATGTGATATTGTTTGACTAAAGTGGGTCTCAGTTTTTCTCAGAGATTTGGGTATTGATTCACTGATTTCCCCCTTTTTATTATGGACAGGATTTGCAGGTCAAATCCTCCCCACCTGTGCAGACTACTCCAGCTGTTCACAATGATCCAGCAATCATTCAGGTAATTTAGGAAATACAATGTTAAAGGGAAGTGGTGCTGCGCATCTTCTACTAGTACCTTTGATTGGGGTGTACATTTACATTTTTTTTTTTGTAAATCTTTTCATCTGTATCAATTGTTAATGCTCTATCTTTGTTTAGGTCCTTGTTATCTGTTTGCGTTCTTGTTATGGGTCTGATGATGGCTGAACAAGTATTTGTCATTTCTGGCCCATAGTTTTTTCGTTTTTGATGGCAATAGCTGAAACCATTTGCTCAACGTTGATGTGCTGTACAGGGTTTGATACCTATGGTTTCTTCTTGATTTTTGTTATGGGTTAACCTGATACAATCTATATCATTGACTCGAAGGACTTTGAACCTGATACAATCTATATCATTGATTTGGATCTTGCATTAAGGAAAATAGTATTGAGTACCTGAACCACCACTATTGTCTGTGGCTAAGGAAACATCTCTCTAATGATTATTAACTAGTGTTTTGTATTGAAACACAAAGTTTTACTAGTGGCTGAGTTAATGACTAAATATATGAAATTTGTTTTTCCTTTGGTTGGCTTCAGTCCCATTATGCTGCTCCAACTCCAGGACCAAGTGTGCCTGTTGCTTCTGCTTCTGCTCCTGCTCCTGCTCCTGCTCCTGGATCTCTATCAGATTTGAGCACCCAAGCACAGGCCGGAGTACCTAGGTCCAATTTTCAGACTAGCATTCCCTTGTATACACCAGGAGGGGGTTTGGCTTCATGGAGTGGGTCAACTCCGCCTGCCACAAATGCAAGTAGCCTTCCAATGCACTGGCAAGGATATTACGGTCCGACAGGCGCTCTTCAGTCACAGCCACAGTCTTTGCTTCGACCTGGGCAAGGTTTATCAATGCCACCATCCATGCAGTCACCATTATTGCAGCAACCAGCTCAGTTCGCCTCTGCAAACTCATCTTTGCCTGCTGGTGCTCCCAATGTATCAGCTACCCAGTCTGTTGATTTCCCCCCTTCACTGCTGCAGCCAATTGTTAGCAGCAATGTAAGTATGCAGTCAAATGTACTTCCGGCACAGTCTTCGGCGCTGGCTCAAACTGTACCGACTGTATCCCAAAGCGCTATCCCGTCCGTGTCACCTGCATTGCCGAATGTCTTGGATACCACAGTTCCATCTTTGGTTCCTAACCAGGCAAAACCTGTATCTAGTCCTCCACTACCCTTGAACAGTGTATCTGAGCAATTTTCTACTGTTGGTGGGACCTCTGGTTCTCCCGCACTAGTGACTCCAGGTCAATTTTTACAGCCTGGATCCACTGTCTCCCAGGCTCCGCAAGCATTACAGAAGGATGTTGAAGTGGTTCAGGCATCAGCATCACAGCCACCAGCTAAGGTGGTAGCAACAGCGTCCGCAGAAGCGCAGGCGCCACTTTTGCCTCTTCCATCACCCTCAAATGCAAAGGTATTAATTCTTCATTTGTAGCGTCTTGGCTTTTTCTTGCTGTCACTATCGGCTCTCATAATTACCAGCGCTGTAATTTTCTTGTATTTGCTTTTCTCTTTCACTAATTATGCAGATTAGCTCTGGTTGATCCTTGAATTCCTCCACAGTTGTACAAATTAATCTGTTTAAGTAGCATGAATCTTGTGACATTCGTTGTCTCTTTTACCCTCAGGTCAGTGGAGGTGCCTCGCAAAACTATGGTAATCGGGTTGGTCGTGACAGAGGCAGGGGAAGTGAGGTAATGAGTGATCGGGTACCTTTTTTCATGCTTTGAAAGATCTTGTTTAACTGGATAGTTTGTTTTTTGGTTGTACATAACTTTGTATGGTGCTAGTTGAGCATTAGTTCTTTTGATCCTATTATTAATATGTATCCTTTACCTATAAAGAAAAGATCTTGTTTAACTGGATTGCTAGATCACACATAATCATGACTGCATGTTTGCTTCTCATCTTCAAAGGTGAAAGTTGTGACTAGCAATTGACTAGCCTACTAATTGGTGTTGCTGCCTTGATTGCAACATGTGCACAATGTGTTTAATGTTTCAAAACACACGTTAGTGGAAGCCACTTTAATGATATAATTTTGGTTGAATATTTTCTCTCCTCCACTTTAATGATTTGTAGAACATTTTCCTTTTATCTCCCTAATATTGGGTGCTGCCAATGCTGCAGTTTGCACGTTCTGTAGCCAACTTTACGGAAGACTTTGATTTTGAGGCAATGAATGAGAAGTTCAAGAAGGATGAAGTATGGGGACATCTGGGTAAAAATAAGGCCAGGGCTGACGATGGGCTAGATTCACAAGATGAAGATGAAGTTGATGCGGTAGGATGATGGCTTCTTTTTTTTTTATTTATTACATTGCTTTTTTTAGCCTTTCCCACCTTTTGATGACTTGTGCAACATTTGTTGTTGCAGCCTGTTTATAAGAAGGATGACTTTTTCGATACCTTATCCTGCACTGCTCTTGATCGTAACTCTTTCAATGGAAGGCCTCGTTATTCTGAACAGAGAAGGCTAGATACTGAGGTACGTATGACAATGCTTTGTTAGCAATTGTGAATTGAATATGTCGTAACTTATATTCATCCGTGGTCCACTTTTACAGTAAACACTGAAAAATTTCAACCGTGTGGTTGCTTCAATTGTTTAGTGTAAATGTTAAATGGAACATCAGGCCTTTCATATTTGCATGCTTGCGCTTCCTGCTATGATCATTTCTAGCAGGAAGTTATAGAAGACCAAATTACCCGTCCCCTTTGGAGTTGTTAAAATTCTAATACACAGCTTATTAAGCATTGTGGAAGACCAAAACCAAAACCAATTCTCCAAAATCGCGCCCAAGCTAGGTATGGAGGGGTCAGATCCCTAAATTTTGCGGTTGAGAAAGACTGGTTTCAATTGACTCAAGATTAAGCACTTGTCTCCTTTGGACTTGTTTAATTCATGGCCACCCTTGCCTTGGTAGAAAGCGTAATTAAGCACTGTAGAAGGTGATGATTGATGAATAATTTGATCTACCCTGCTGAATACAATTTCTTTATCAATGATTGGTGCAGACATTCGGCGATTTCCCAAGGAACCGGGGATACCGAGGCGGCCGTGGCGGCCGGTCACGCGGTGGCTACTATGGAAGAGGCTATGGCTATGGAAGGGGTCGGGGCCACAACGTATACCGCCCCATTTAGTCCTTGCTTTTACTGCTATGTCCGAGTGAGATTTGGGTAACTCTTACTTACCCAAGGTTAAAGAAGTCTATGGCCTGGCAACTCAACTCTTATGTAGGTTAGATCAGTAACTGTGTATGGTATATTCACGCAACTCTTACTTACCCAGATTAGTAACTGTGTATGGTCTTGGTACTTTGATGATATCGGATTATCGGTATTATCTTCACTATGACAGGAGAGCGAGTAATTAGGATTTTAGCGGGTTAATTTTGGGTAGGGTTGCAAGAGGGATTTAGCACCTGCAGAGTTTGGAATAAGGTGGTTCTGTTGAGTGCTGTGCTATGATAAGACGCTGTCAAGATGTTTTTGTGCTGTCTGTATTGAAGGTTTTACCGTGTATTTTGAAGGTAGATGTTGGGGTAGAGTTTTATAGCTGAATGTTGAAGAACATACTTTGTATGGCATGATTTGTTGGTACTTGTACTCTTATGAGTTCATGGGTATGGTTTCAGTTTAACCTGAATTTGATTTTGAATAGACTTCTGGAGTTGTTTTTTTTTATGCACTGCATTATTATAATTGCTGCAATAATGAATAATGATCATAAATTTGTATGATTATGTTATAAAGTGCAGGGCTTGCATTCCTTGTTTGGTCTTTGAGGAACAATCTTGGAGATAGCGAATATAACCTTCAGTTTTGAAGATTTTCAGGGAAAAAAATCAAAATCATGAATAATAGTGTTCTGTTTTGAGAGTTGTCGGTATTTTTCAAAATATGTCAAAAAAACGTGCATAATATTATCAACTAAATATTTTCAGATCTACCATGGTCTGCCACAAAACTTACATAAATGCGAGGAAAAGAGCCCATACTTAACAGTAAACCAAACCATTAGTTAGAACATTTATTGAAATACTACATCTGTTCTGAAATGAGTTATGATATGAAATTACTGTCATTGTGTTTTTTAGTAAATTATCTTTCTAATGGCGTTAATTTGATCTTTTAACTCATTGTAATTTGTGATTAATTTAATGGTCAAAATTTAGTTAAAAGATAAATATTTTGGAACGAAGGTAGTAACTATCAATATATCTGCTATCAAATTATCCAACAAACCTAGAGTCTATAAAGTAAGAAAGTTAGAAAATTGGAACTTACAATCGATAATATTTGTAACTAAATATCTTCAGATTTACTAGGCTCACAGTAAAACTTGCAATAAGAGCAACATAGAGAACTCACACTTAACAGTAAACCAAACCATTAACTTATACTGTCACAGTAAGAACATTTATTGAAACTTACGGCCAACCATTATGACTGATGATAGCTTCTAATAATAATAATAATTGAAAAATGTACTTAATTAAGATTTTAACAGTAATAGAGCCTATAGAGGGCTAAGTCAAACTTGGAATTTACTCAAAATCCAATTTTTTATTTATTAAAAAATGAATTTAATTGTTAAAACTTACGTTAGTGATTAGAACATGCATAACAATCTATCTGGACTTTGGTTGTGGAAGTCAAAGGATTCAGGAGAGTGATTTAGATCCTGAATTTGATTATGCAAAAACCTCCTACCCAGTTCGTCTCTCATTGCAATTCATCAATCCCCCCAAATTAATCGCCCTTGTGATCAATCAATCAATCAATCCTTTATCCTCTTCGAAACCTCCATTAAAACCCCTGCAGATAAACCCTAGTTTTCCGATCAGAAATGGAGGTCCCTGTAGTAAAATTTCCATTATACATGTTGATCAGGTTGATCGGATTTACAGTCGCTGCTCTCCTTATGATCTTGACTTTCCATTACAGAGGCGGCATCGGACTTAGTAGCGGAGCTCTTCTCTTCAATGTAATTATCCCCTTTTCTATCTCTTAATGTCTAATGAATCCATTTCAATGAGCTTAAATTGACTGATTTAGAATTGATTTGTGGAAGTTTTGCGTGTGCATTCGTTCTTGTTGAAGCGTTGATGATCAGCATTTTCTTTCCTGTTTAGCTGCCCGGTTGATTGTTTTGTTCAGCTCGTATATTTGTCTAATCTTCCTGATGTTGCTAGGGTTTATGTTTTTGGGCGGATTTGCTTTGATTATGTGTGTATATGCATAGTTTTTCTAGATTAGATATGCAGAGATTCTATGACTTGTTTAACAATGGCGTTGGTCCATTTGGAAGAGATCTAGGACTGCCATCAATGGTATGTTTAGCAATGTATCAGATTGTGTGTCCCTTGAGATTCAAAGGATCGTGTTCATCCTGGTGTTTTTCTATCTATTTTGCGACGAATTGCATGTTTGCCCAATTTATGTCACTGCTGTTGAATGTTCAAGAAGATTTGGATCTGAGGGTTTTTACCCAAGTGTGATCTGGGTGGGTTGCTTAGACAAGCTCATTTAATTTGATCTATATAGGCATACATAATTGTTTAAGAAGTTCACTTACCTTATTGTCCCTGTATTCATTGCCCTCATAGATTGCTTCATCATGTACTTGACTTGACTGGATGAGAGAGTATGAGACAATGTTAGTTTGATGGGTAGTTTCTACTTTCTATGGTTTGTATGAATCTGCACTGTTGGGTTTCGATAGAGTTTACTTTAGTATTACCAAAATGCCTCGTTAAACCTCCTCTAGTTCTTTTCCATGGAGTAGTAGGTAGTTAACGATGTTTAAATCTTGGGTCAATTGGAACCGGTCTCTCTAAATTGCAAAATTTAGGGGTAAGACGGTTGCATCCGACCCTCCGTACCTTGCCCGGGGCGAGATTTCAGAGTATTGGTTTTGGCTTTGGTTTACTTATTCCATCCGGGATAACTTGTAGCTTCTCTCCTTTCAGGTTCATCCGCTTTTGTCAGTCATTGGACTAGTACTCTTACATGGAGAAGGTAATAGTCTCTCACTTTTTTGTTCTGGCATATGCTAGTTGTTTGTATTTTTACGTGAAGTCAGTCAATTCATATCATTCTAAAGCAAATGGAAATACTCCATAAGCTTTAGCACGATGACGTTGAGAGAGCACGACCTGAAGTTAATTTTCTTATCTGTTACTTCTTAGCATGATATAAACTATTTGATCTTTCGACTTCCTTTGAAATGTTGTTCTGCTGAATTTGTGTAAATGTGAGTTTCATTTGGACCTTGTTTTCAATGTTTACGCTCGAGCTATGAACATAAATTAGGACCTAATTTGTTCTGAATACCATGATGGATACGTCTGTTGGGTGTGGCAATGTATTTAGCTTGAACTTGTCTTACCATTTACCCTGTCTCATACGAGCTGAATTTATGTCTTTCCTAACATATGACATAAAATGCTTCTTTATGCAGCCTTGTTAGCATTCAAAACATTGGGTGGAACCAAAATGTTCAAAAAGTTGACCCACCTCAGTTTGCAGTTCCTCAATCTTTGCTTGGGTCTTATCGGGTTATGTGCTGTTTGGAAGGTTCATGTGGATCAGGGCAGTGGCAACTTCTACAGCTTGCATTCTTGGCTTGGTCTTGCTTGCCTCATTCTTTTCACCGCCCAGGTCTTACTCTTACCCCCTCTCATTATGCACTTAGGTTAAATCGAATGGTTTGTTCGATTTGTTTTAGTCTTTTTGTTTCAAATTTAGACAAATGAATACATGGGTCTGAATTTTGTGGGTGGGGGGGGGGGGGGGGGAGAACAGACAAATGTGGCTGAGTGAAGATTATGTGACGTTTTGAACATGGATATATTCAGATTCTGGGTGAATAAGACAGAGAACATTCTCAAAATCAGCATGAAACATTTTTGTTTACTCGTACCAACACCGAAAAGACAATCCCTACTTCTACAACTGCTCAGAAAGTAAATCGTGGGCCATTTTTACTCCTTCCGCCTCATATTAAGTGTCACCTTGATCTATGCCCCCATCAAACTTTATAAAGCATTAATTTCTCAACATAAACAATGCTCATACGAAAGTATTATCAATAGATTTGCAACAAAAAATATTATCGTAAGAGTACAGTGTTGTAATTTTTTGATAAAATTTGTTATAAGAAATTCTCAGTCAGAGAGGGACATCAGAGGTCGTATAGCATTTCTCAAACGACAATTAATATGGAATGAAGGATGTAGAAGTTGGTACTTAGAACTCGCCCTCCTCCCCGAAACACCCTGTCTAGGTTTTCTATTGAAAGCAACAATGAAAAGACGACAACTGTCTTAACCCGTTCTTTTGATGGTGCAGTGGGGTGCTGGGTTTGTGACATTTTGGTACCCGGGCGGGGCAAAGAAAAGCAGAGAGTTTTTGCTCCCATGGCACGTATTCTTCGGAGTGTATATCTACGCGCTCTCCATTGTTGCCACCGTCACCGGCATCCTAAAGAGGGCGACAACCCTGCAAACTAAGCAAATCATTACGCGCTACTCCACCGAAGCCCTGCTGCTTAACACCACGGGCATCTTGATAATGGCGCTTGGCGGCCTCGTTGTTCTCGCTCTCGTTACCCGGAATTACAGAGTCTGAGATTTGATTCTTCCCAGAAAAGCAGGCTTACCGACTATTAAATGAGTATTGCTGAAAGAATTGTTTGTAGAGGGCTTCATTCTCTGACAGTGACATACATACAGACAGACAGACACAGAATGACAGAAATTTGTAGGTTGATCACATTTTTGTGTGGAATGTGGATCTTCTTGTTATGTTTTGAGGATCATTTTCAGCAATTTCAGAAACAGGTAAAAACCGTAGATAATTTCCTTCAGTTTTGTGGATTTATAGGACAGCTCGGTGCACAAAAAGGGCCCTGCTCCCACGAAGTGCACCCGTGACCTCATGCTCACATGACAACAACTTAACCGTTGCATCAAAGCTTGCCTTCAGTCTTGTGGATTTACATCAATTTCAAAAAATTGGTTAGAGCCATGGATAATATTTTCTAATATTCAAGACTGTCAACATTCTATAGAAGCAGGTAATACTTTAGTTGTTGCATCATCATTAGAAGAAAACTAGAAGCATACATGTAATTTCCTCAACAAACACCTTCAAATTTGCTAGGTTTACAAAAGACAAGGACAAAACTTACACTAAAAGCAAGAAAGAGAAGTCACACTAGAACAATAAACTAATGGTGCGTTTGGTTGTTTCCGGAGAAAGACTTCTCAGGAAAGACTTTCCCTAGCCCCCCTTGGGAAACATTTTACTGGGTTTGTGAGGAAAATTATGGGTCCCACATCAAAACTTTCCGAGGAAAGTTTCTCAACCAAACATGGATAAGTTTTTCAACTTGGAAAAGTTGAGATATTTTCCTGGGAAAGTTTCTCAGCCAAACGCCCCCAAAACCAATAACCGAACTCAAACACAATGGAGCTATATATTGAAGTAATTGTCAATACATCTACTATCAAACTGATCGATAATTATAACTAATGATAGTTCCTAACAAAAACTGGAAAAGGTAATTTGAGTTATATTAGGATTAGGAATTGCAAATTCTAGCATGAAAACGTCGCACATAAACTTATCATAAGATGGACCTTTTATGTAATGTCATTTTTAATATTTTTTTTGTAACCAATAAGTAATATTAGATTGACTTTTTAATATAGATATGACTAATAATTTATCAATATATGACTTTTATAAAAAGACACATCAAACAAATAAGTAGTCATCCCATATCAATATAAGTCCATCATAAAGTTATACGTCGCACCATAAATTTATGATGGACGGTCCCATATAAGACTTACCGATTAGGAACAGAGGCCTAAGCCTAACTGAAAATCCAATTTTTTATTAAAAAAATTAATTTAATTTCAAGACCATTTACGTTAGTAATTAGAATATGCATAGCAATCTCTTTCTTTCTGGACTACGGTTGTGGAAGTCAAAGTATTCAGGAGTGATTTAGACCCAGAATTGATTCCAAAATCTGAACATGCAAAAACCTCCTACCCAGTTCATCTCTCATTGCAATTCTTCATCCCCCCCAAATTAATTGATCAATCAATCTATTTCTCCCTATCGAAACCTCAATTCAAACCCCTGCAGAAAAACCCTAGTTTTCCGATCACAAAATGGAGGTTCCTGCAGTAGAATTTCCGCTACATACGATGATAAGATTGATCGGATTCACAGTCGCTGGTCTCCTTATGATATTGACTTTCCATTACAGAGGCGGCATCGGACTCAGTGGAGCTCTTCTTTTCAATGTATGATGAATCCATTTCAATGAGCTTAATTGACTTATTTAGAATTGATTTTAGGAAGTTTTGCATGAGGATTGTTCTAGTAGAAACGCATTTTTTTTTCAATGTTTAGCTGGTCGGTTGATTGTTTATGTGTTGATTATGCATGGTTTTTCTAGATTAGATATGCAGAGATGTTATGATTTGTTCAACAATGGTTTTCCCAAGTGATATGATTGCCTGTTAATTAAAACAATGTATCAGATTGCATTCATCTTGGTTTCGCGATGTTTGTGGTGATTTCTCTATCTGTTTTGCAAGCAATTGCATGTCTGACCAATTTATGTAACTGTTCTTGAGTATTCAACAAGGTTCAGATCTGAGGGTTTACCTTAACCCATTGTGATCTGGGTGGCTTGCTTAGACGTGCTCGGTTAATTTGATCTAGGCGAAACACAGGGAAATCTCTGGATAATCTATGTATTAGGCATGCATGATTGTGTAGAAAGTTCACTTACCTTATTGAAGTGCTCTTGTTTTGTACCATTGTTACCAGGAGCGCTTTCCGGGTCGTTAACCTTGGAACGCGGGTCACTAATTTTTACATAAATATAGTCTAGTTTTGACTTCAGAATGCTTGTTCCGGGAACGCAGGTGTATGTAGCGTTCCCGATAACTATGTTTTGTACATTGTTATCAGTGATTGGGTTGTTCTTGCTACGTTTAAGGATCTTTCAATAGCAGGGCAAGTCCCATGTTATTTAGAGTGAAGCTTGTTCTGATTATAATTTGCAGACCATGAAGGATCAAATATTGAGTAGCCTTTGAGGGAGTTATTCCGTGGAGTAGTAGGGCAAGTCCCGTGTTGTTTAGATTGCTCCACCATGCAGTACTTGACTGGATGAGAGAGTATGAGACAATGTTAGTTCGATGGATAGTTTCTATAGCTTGTATGAATGTGCATTGTGCACTATTGGGTGTCAGTAGAGTTTACTGAAGTATTACTAAAATGTTTCATTAAACCTCGTCTGCATTTTTTGTTTTCGGTGGAGTAGTAGGTAATGAGTGATTTCTAAATCTTGGGTCAATTGGAACCAGTCTCTCTAAATTGCAAAATTTAGAGGTAAGATTGGACGAGATTTCAGAACATTGGTTTTGGACCTTTTGGTTTTGGTTTTGGTTTACTCATACCATCAGGGATAACTTGTAGCTCTCCTCCTTTCAGGTTCATCCACTTTTGTCGGTCATTGGACTAGTACTCTTACATGGAGAAGGTAATAGTCTCTTGCATTTTCGTTCTGGCATATGTTTAAACTTGATTTCTCTGTGGAGTCCATAAATTTGTATCATTCTAAAGCAAAAGGAAATAAACTTCACGATGATGTTAAGAGAGCACTACCTGAAGTTGATTTTCTTATCTGCTACTCCCTCCATTCCATATTAATTGACACTTTAACTAACTTATTTTGTTCCAAAATAATTGTCACTTTCCTATTCCCAAAACCTAATTCAATTATTTTACATTATTTATTAGAGAGATAAAAGCCAATTGCAATTGAGATATGGTAGTTATTATAGTTATATATTGGTATGTGTGAAAACTCCAATTCCGTCAATTAATTTGGAACGGAGGGGGTACTTCTTAGCATGATAAACTATTTGGTCTTTGTCTTCCTTTGAAATGTTGTTCTGCTGAATTCGTGTAGATGTGAGTTGCATTAGAATTTGTGTTCAATGTTTACGCTCTTGCAATGAGGAGAAATTAAGACCTAATTTGTTCTGAATACCATCAGAACTTCATTCGTGCTGGGTGGTGTGGCAATGTATTTAGCTCGAACTCATCTTCTCTGTAGACTTTTGCTATCTCTCATGCTTGTGGAGTTTCCATTCTTCACATGAACACTTACCGTTTACCCTATCTCATATGAGCTGAATTTATGCCTTTCTGAACGTGGGAAACGTGGTTCTTTATGCAGCCTTGTTAGCATTCAAAACGTTGGGCGGAACCAAAAACTTCAAGAAGTTGGCCCACCTCAGTTTGCAGTTCTTCAATCTATGCTTGGGTCTTGTTGGGTTATGGGCTGTTTGGAAGGTACACGTCGACAAGGGAAGCGACAACTTCTACAGCTTGCATTCATGGCTTGGTCTTGCTTGCCTTATTCTTTTCACCGCCCAGGTCTTACTCTTACCCCCTCTCATTATGCATTTAAGTCAAATCTAGGGTTTGTTCTCTTTGTCTCAGTCCCCTGTTGCCTGCGGTTTCCTTTCCTTTCAAACTCAGACAAATTAATACATGGGATGGGACTGAGTGGATGAGTGAAGTTTATGTGGCGTTTGAGAGAACATTCTCAAAATCAGCATGAAACATTTTTGTTTACTCATTGCAACACTGAAAAGACTATGGGGTTTTTTGGCGAACAACTTTTTGGCCTCAAAAAGTTCATTTTGACTATTTGCAGTGTTTGGCAAATAGCTTTTCATTCTAGCTTTCTGGAGTAGTTTCTTGGGGTAACTTCTCCCAAACATCTAGCTTTACCAAACACTTTCCCAACAAACAGTTAAATCAAACAACTAATTCGAACAACTAACACTAAATAGCTAAGAGCCAGTTGGCAAACAAACAATATACTCCCTCAACTGCTGAGAAAGTAATTTGTGGGTCATTTTTTCAGCTTGCTTTATATTGGACTTGACTAAAATGTCTCTTTAATCTTTACTTCCTTTCTATGCACCTGTTGGCAACTTACTACTTGCCCTCCTCCCCCGACACACCCTCCCTTGGGTGACCATGACCTGTCAATTCTGGCAGTGACTCAGGTTTGATACGGGTCGGTTTCGGGTTTATTTGGGTTTCGGGTTCAGAAATCACGAGCAAACCCCTAAACTTTCGGGCAAGTTCAGTCAAATTTTGCCAGGTGGGAGTCATATGAACTTGGTTTTCAATTCGGTTTTTGGCTGATGTATGCAGTGGGCTGCTGGGTTTGTGACATTTTGGTACCCAGGCGGGGCGAAGAGTAGCAGAGAGTTTTTGCTCCCATGGCACGTATTCTTCGGAGTGTATATCTACGCGCTTTCCATTGTTGCCACTGTCACGGGCATCCTAAAGAGGGCGACATCCCTGCAAAATAAGCAAATCATAACGCGTTACTCCACCGAAGCCCTACTGCTTAACACCACGGGCATCTTGATAATGGCGCTTGGCGGTCTCGTTGTTCTCGCTCTCGTCACCCGGAATTACAGAGTCTGAGATCGATTCTTCCGACAACTGCAGGCTTACTGACTGTTGAATTAGTAATGCTGAAAGAATTGTTTGTAGAGGGCTTCATTCTCTGACAGCAGTATTCATACATACAGACAGACACAGAATGACAGAAATTGTTAGGTTTTTCTGATCACATATTTTGTGGTTTCTTGTTAAGTTTTGCTTTGATCATATGTGTACAAGAGAAAATATTCATTAAATGAGTTGCACACTTGCAATGTAGGAGAGAGTTCAGTTGTGGGTTTAACTTAACTTCAAGATGTTGGAACAAGCTTACAATTTTCTCAATCTACATATTGTTTATTTATTTTGCCCTTTTGTTTGTTGAAATGGTGGAATGTTATCAAATAATGGTTGACGATGCACCAAGTTTTCTTTTACAGTAATATACTGTACTTTGAGTATATTTACTATATTATACAATAATGCACCCAAAATAATTCTAAGATGATTGATTGGTGCTGGTCAGCAAGTTCGAATAATCAACCCGCACAAACTTGAAATCAACATTAAAACACGATATTAATCAATATTTTAATTTATTTTTTGCACCACTGAAATCGTTCCACACGTATTATTGTCCAGCATACAATGCTTGTTAAATAAAATTATTATTATTATTATATTCGTAATGAAAAATATTATCATCATAGATGTATAATATTGCAGTTGATCATAGAACATTGTATAAAAAATTACTCCCTCCGTTCCGAAATAATCGTCCTATAGTGCTAAACACAGATATCAACGTGAAAAGTTGTATTGAGAGAAAAACTAGTAAAAGGGAGGTTTGGGAGGAGGGAGTGTTATGATGAAAGTGATATAGAAAGGGGATTGTGAGAGGAAAAGTGATATGTAACTAATGATTAAAGATGAAAACTAGTTAGTTGGATATTGAAAAATGTAAAGTGACAATTAATTTGAAAAAAAAGAAGTTAGTTAAGTGGACAATTAATATGTAACAGAGGGAGAATCAATCAAAAAAATAATAGTGAAGACCGTCATAACCAACAAGTCATTAATATGCAAAAGAAAGAGTAATTAGGATCCCTTTTTTCTAATAAACAATTTGTTCTTTTATCAACGACCCGATAAATAAACAACTACGAAACCTTAATTATGGTCCCTAGAACAACACCCCAATCCGTGTCCCAACCCCGTACTCCACATCCACCGTCCATTTCTACAAATCGACGGTCACAAATCACCCAAAGCCCCTCACACAGATCCCCAACATTTCCCCATTCAAAAACCACCCGCTCAAACTCAAACTCAAAACTCCCGCCCCCACCAAAATTCCCACCTTCCCCATCCAACCCACCTCTATAAAACCACCCCCACCTCTTTATCTCCCCCACATTCACTTAATCTACCACCACTTTTCTGGGATTCACTTCAATTTTCCTGGGTTTCACTCCAATTTTTCTGCTACAAAAATGTCTGGCCGTGGTAAGGGAGGAAAGGGTCTTGGCAAGGGCGGAGCAAAGCGTCACAGAAAGGTGTTGCGAGACAACATTCAGGGCATCACTAAGCCTGCGATCCGAAGATTGGCTCGTCGAGGTGGTGTCAAGAGGATCAGTGGGTTGATCTACGAGGAGACTCGCGGGGTTCTGAAGATCTTCCTTGAGAATGTGATTCGTGATGCGGTGACTTATACTGAGCATGCGAGGAGGAAGACTGTGACCGCCATGGATGTGGTTTATGCTCTCAAGAGGCAGGGCAGGACTCTGTATGGGTTTGGTGGTTAGGGTTTCTGGGTTAGTGTAAAGATCTTTTGTGGTGTTTCTGGGTTTGGGTGTTGTTGTTTTGTAGTTTTTGGTGATTGATTAATGAATGAATGAATCAATGAATGAATGAATGAATACGAGCTTTTTTTTTGTAGTTTTGATGGTATTGGTGCATTCTCTCCTTTGGTTTGTTGTTGAATTTTGGTGGGTTTTGGGTTTTAGTATTGAATATGGTGACTTTGATGATGGAGATATGGGGTCTGCATTTGCACACCAACTGTTTGTGAAAATGTCCCTGAGAGAGTTTTGCTGCAAGAATTGGGTTCTCAAGGGTTACAAATGGCTAAATGGGATAGTAATGTGTGTTGAATTCAGTCAATGAATGATAATCATTGATAATTATTTCGTCCAAACTTCGTATTTTGCACACCAAATGTTTAATCTTGATTGGTTTTGTTTTCTAGCATTGAATATGGTGAGTTTGGTGATGTGGATATGGGGTTGCATTTGCACACCAAGTGTTTGTGAAATTGTCCCTGACAGCAAGTATTGGATTCTCATTTTGTTTAAGCAAAAATAGTTGTAATTTGTCAAATTTTGAAAGAAGGGTTACAAATGAGATAGTAATGTGAGTTGAATTCAATCAATGAATGATGATGATTTGGTCCAAAATAGTGAATTTATGATGTCAAGAGGCAGGGCAGGACACTCCATGGGTTCAGTGGTTAGGGTTTTTGGTTGGATTTTTTGGTGGGTTTCTGGGTTGGTGACTTGATGTAACTATTGTGTATTGAGTTTTGAGTGTTTTGTTGTTATGTAATGTGTTTAATTAATGAATGAATACTGCTATCTCATTTCCTCAATATCTGTCACTTTACAATTTCAATACAATATTAATGACAATTTTCTAAATTTATTTCTTACTTTTATCATTACTAATACAAATATATAACCAAAATAGAAAATTATCTATGATTTTTATAATTTCCAATAGAATTATCATTCTC
Organism: Portulaca oleracea; assembly: GCA_029582165.1. Lineage (NCBI taxonomy): Eukaryota > Viridiplantae > Streptophyta > Magnoliopsida > Caryophyllales > Portulacaceae > Portulaca > Portulaca oleracea. Next base: position 9,860,164 of record CM055872.1, on the reverse strand, counting down.
AATACTATTTTCTTAAAATATTTCAAAACTCAAATGTGACAATTATTGAGGAAAGGAGTAGCTTTTGTTTAGTTTCAACGGTATTGAAACTATTGATGCATTCGCCCTTTTGCTTTTTGTTTGATTTTGATGGGTTTTGTTTTGCCATATTGAATATGGTAGCTTTGGGAAAACATTGTGTATAGATTTGGAGAAAAGATTGTCTTAGGCTGTTTGGCAATTAACTGTTGGTTATTTTGTCAATTTGACTATTCACTATTTTTTTTATAGATAAGTTGCGGTGAAAATAATTTTGTGAATTTTGTAGAAATATATTAAATAAAAAGGTAAATGGTAATTTGTAGTGCATTTCGATAGATTGTAAGTTGCGGTAAATTGCAGTGCGGTAACTTATGGTACTACATAAAAACACGGGGCCTTAGTTGTTTGTCCCAAAAAGTTCTTTGGATAAACTTTTTTGGAAAAACTTTTGATTGTTTAACATTAAAATTACATTATTGTCCTCGTATTTTCATCAAAATCATAGTAACAATTGGAAGGAACTGGTTAAAAAGAGTTGGAAGTAGGGATGACAATGGGCAGGGTCTGGACCCAGACCCGTCAATTATTTTTGGACCCAGACCCACCAATTATTTTTGGACCTAGACCCGCCCCGACCCGATGGGTCTTAAAAAGTTAGACCCAGACCCGGACTCGCTAGGTCCGTGGGTCCATGGGTCCTTAGCGGGTTCTTATTGAGTCCAACACTCTTATGTAATTTTTTTACTAAATTTATCAATTTTTCGGATTAATTTTATATGTACACAATTGTATAATAATGACTATTCTATTAAATACACAAATTTTCAACACAATAAAAACATCTAATCCATTGTACAAAGCAATGAGCGAAATTCAACATAAAAATATTACAAAAATCATCTACGCATCAACTCTAAGAATGCAACTATTGAACTATACTACTTAAAATGCACAAAATAAAAAAAAAATCACGAAGTTCATGATTATCACACTGTACAACTCTAAAAATACAAGTACACTAAGGTTTTCACTTAATATATATATATATATATATATAATTTGAAGGGTCCATGGGTAGGGTCCACGGGTTCGTGCCTAGACCTGAACTCAGACCCGGCAAATTTTTATTGGACCCGCTTAAATGGGGCGGGTTCGAGCGGGTCTGGGGCGGTTCCAAGACCCATTGTCATCCCTAGTTGGAAGAAACTGATAAATGTTGGACGATTTGGAAAGAACTGGTAAAAGGGGGGAAAATTGAAAGGAGTTGGAAGCTAATAATTCTAACCTAAATGAATAGACCCTTAATTAGTTGGTTATAGTTTGCTAATTTTGTTGATTAATGTTTGACACTGTCGTCTATGTGGGAGCGACTTGTATTTGTTGGATTACGCAACATTGGACATGACACGCTTGCAATAACTACTTCATAATTAACAATTACAAACCATATACCCACTACTACAATTAACATCTGTTGAAGGGGAAAACTGTTTAAATCTAAATGTTCAAACCGTATTCAAACATATTTTCATTGACAGTTTTTTTTTTCACCAAAAATTATATCTTATAGAAAATCATGGAAGATAGGATGTACCAACGATCTTTATGTGATATATTAGCTAGAGTGAATCTCTTCTGCAATGTCAGTATTTATTATTATTATTATAATATTTAGGAATTATATAATAATTTAAGAAATATTTAGGTGTTATATATGAGATGGTTGAGTCTCTTGACCTATACCTAGTTTACGTTACCCTATCCATGAGGCCATGATCATATTTATACCAGACTATTTGATCATATTTATACCAGACTATATAAAATATAATATTATGGATATATATAGAGTAAAACAACCATTTACGTACGTACTACTTACGTACTTGAAATTATTGAATATTAGATTCAACTGACACTTTCAATTCAATATTTATATTCATTTTCTTTTCATGGAAATTTACATTTACATATTGATATAGAAAATGATTAGTAAATGTATTTTATTTTAATCACTCGTAAAGTTAATGTAAGTATATTTAAATCATTATAAAGGTATGTTTTATTATTTTGAGGGTTATTACAAATTATTAAAAAATTTAGAAATAATTAATTACTTATATTTTTCATAAATATAAAATTATGCATCAAATGTGTGTTTTCTACTATGATTGATAAAATTAGGCTATTATTTATATTTTTTGACCTAGCTAATAATTAGTATAATCTCACAACAAGAAAAATATGTTTGGGTAACAAGTTTAGAATAGCTTAGGCAACAAAAAAATTATTATTGCATTAATTTAAAATAGGACAATCAAATAATTTTGTAGTTAAATACACTATATGTGGCGACAAAACTTTTTTTTTTGTTGCAATTGATATAGATAGGGCGACAATTTAAAGAAAAATGGCTGCCTAACACTACTAAGACAACAAAATTTTTTTGTTGCCTACCATAACTACAACGTGCTATCATTTTTATTAATTTGTAGCCCGGACTTTGTGCTTCGAGGATAAAACTACCAAAACGTGACAATTTTTTTATAACCTCCATGTTAAAGGGCAATAAAAATTGGACTAATACAAAATTTTTTTTGTTGCCCTAAGTAATTTTTCTTGTTGTGTCTTATAGTTGATAATTGTATATAATTATTTGAGAAAATATTATCAAAAGCATGTAAATCTCATAAGTAATCTATAAATAAATATTCGTTATCCGAATCCACCCAAAGTTCCCCATACTTTCTCAAAATACCCAATTTACCTAAATTATAATTCTCTTTATTCATAATATCTTTCTTAAATTTATTCAAATCTACCCAAAATTACCAACATTTACCCAAAATTATATTTACTTTACTTTACCTTACCAATTAATTTAATAGATCTTAAAAATTTAGAAAAATGTGAAATATGGACAATTCAAAATGGTTATTAACCATCTCAAGCCAAGATGTGTATCATTGTCCCATTGATATTACCCTCTCCATTTTTTTATCTGTCATATACGTTTTTCAAGGTTATTGTTTAATCAATAATTTCTCATATAAGATTTTTATTAAAAATATAATATTATACTTTTCTAATAGTATTTTTAATTATTACGAATTTAACGACATCAATTTTGTATGATGAATCATTATATAAATTAAGATATTAACGGTCAATATTTTTGACACAATTTTCTAAGTGATACATACTAACTCGGTCCCAAAATATTTGTCCTTTGACTAAATTTTGACTGTTGATTACTCACAAATTACAATGAGTTATAATATGAAATTACCATCATTGTAATTTTTAATAAGTTATCTTTCTAATGACGGTAAGTTTATATTATAACTCATTATAATTTGTGAGTAATCAGCGATCAAAATTCAGTCAAAAGACAAATATTTTCGGACGGAGGCAGTAAATAAAAACGCAGGGAATAACATTTACCCACCTATTTATTACTTTTCATATTTCTTCAAGTTACCAAATTTCGTACGTACACTCTCACCTTACCCCCTCCATTCCCCATCTTTCTTATCCTTAGTTTTTCTCCATTTAAATTTCCAGAGATTTTCTCTCAAAAAAAAAACTCTCTCTCTCTGAAGTGACTACAGAGTTTACTGGAGGAAGAGTTTGTTCATATGAATTCAAGTGGTAACTCCATTTTTTCCCTCTCAGTAAGTTTTCATATGTCAATGGTCTGGAATTTAATGTTTTCTTGAGATTTGAATTCACTGTTTATTTTATCATATGCCAAAACATTACAGTAACTTTTCATATGTACTGTGCCTCAAGTTAGGTTACTATTGATCGCTTATATATGTTCCTCATTAATTATGAGGAATAATTATTAATTAAGTATTGCAACATTAATAAACTGCAATTGATGAACTTCTTATTAGAGTTAGAGATATATTAGTGAGTTTAATTAATCATTGGAAAAACTTACAGTGCATTAATAATTTCATTAGGTAATTAGGATGCTAAGTTACTGTGAAAATTAATTAAGACAATTAATTAAGATAAATTTAATGAGTAAGTTAATGTGAATAATTAAATAATAAGTCTTTTAAGGATAAACTTAGATAATTTGCAAAAGAATTGGGCACACTATATGCAGGGAGAGAATGTGTATTTTGGATCTCTTGAATTAACATATAAGCACGACCAATACTAAAAATTATGGTTATATTGTTATTAGTGTATTTTAATAATTTAGAGTTGTAAGAATTTAGAGTTATATATGTGTGTGTGTGTGTGTGTGTGTGTGTGTGTGTGTGTGTGTGTGTGTGTGTGTGTGTGTGTGTGTGTGTGTGTGTGTGTGTGTGTGTGTGTGTGTGTGTGTGTGTGTGTGTGTGTGTGTGTGATAGATACGGTTCAAGAAAACTGCTAGAGTTATAACTATAATAGAACAACAGAAAAAAAACGAAAAAAAGGAAGCAAAGGGGGACGAAACAACTAACATAGGAAGATCTTTTATCCATACTGAATCCAAAAAAAAAGAGAATTATAGAATTTTTGATCGAATCAAGAATTCCTTTATTTATCATTTTTGTTTTTTTTTTCCCATAACCTACCGTCTTCTTTGTACAATCAATCATCTGATGAAGTATCATTTGACCACTTTTACTTTTTTTTCACTTCCATAATTTTAATTAAAAAAAATAAAGAAGGAAAAAAGATTTTTCATTACCCTATATATATATATATATATATATATATATATATATATATATATATATATATATATATATATATATATATATAGAATAACCAACCACCAAAGCCTAAGGAGATAAATCAATACATGTTTTTTTTTTAACTAATGCATCTATTTAGAGTTAATACAAGCTTTTCTTTTTGAACATATTTGCTACATATGGAGTGTTGTACACTAGTATTCATATAAGATCTAAAGTATGGGTAGCCTAGGATTGTTATTTTTACCTTAAAATATGGACATCTAAATTCAATGGGTCTATTTCTAATTTTCTATGGTTCTACTCCCTAGCTATTAAATAATTGCTGCATATCACATAGTTTTTATATCAGAAAATTTATTCCTCAACTCTTCTCCACATAAAAGGGCCAAGAAAGAGCTATTTTTGAGTTTTTAGCTTTCTAGCCTCTAGATATATAGTGACAAGCTTAGTTTAAGAACAAATTCTGACAATATAAGGCCATACATGTTACATAATAGTATAATATAGATGGTAGAATTTTCACAAAGATAGAGGTATACTAGTGACTAATGTTGCCATGTTGATGAGATTAAGGCGTGAGTTCACTTCAAATAAGCCGAATGGTAATTAGTTAAGTAAGATTTGGTTGGACGAGTAGTCAGTTTAATTAATAATCATGACTTATTTAAATTTTTTTTTTATGGAACATTAACTCATAGGTGAATCTCAATAGTCTCCCATTTTATACATAAGTGTCTTACAAGCCGCATCTAAATTTCATGTCGGTGCACTGCTTCTGAAGTACCAAACTATGAGTGTCGTGTGTTCTAAGTTTTGTGTATGATCCAAATCTGAAGTGTGGCACAAGCAAGGCAAGCGAAAGATGTTGGACTTCTTGATCTTGTTGCGATATGTGTGACGAGATGGAGAGTTAAAATAATAACCAAAGAATTCACTCATGGATATGACTAAAGAGTCATGAAACAAACTCATTTTCCTTAAAAACTATCTACTATACCGTAAATGTTCAAAGAGATCGATAAAACTTTATCTTTAACTTGCAACACAACTTTGACAAGTTTCTCACTTTGTACAAAGAGTATTCTTCTATAGTAATGTACTCGTGCACCAATACTAAAGAGAAGGATGTGTTGGATGTATCGTGATACTACTTAGAGTACTTGAATTTGTATAGCTGGTGTGTCATGCAAATAACTAGAACATTCCTATTATAAGAGAGAAAGAGAGGAGTAACAAACTTATAACATCCTCACTTAAAGGCACTTAATAGGGAACCTTAAAGATAACAATGATTTTGACCAAGTCAATTGACCACATGCTATGTTAGAAATACAGTTATCGGGTCAAATAATACATGGTTAATTAGGGTTGTATATTTAACATTCAGATAAAGTATCAGGTGCCCGAGACGAACCATTGCAAGCTTGACACGGACCATGTTACGGTCAACATGGCCCGCGTCAAACACGACATAGTCCGTGTTGGACCTGTTCCTTGGATTCCAGTTATTTGGATATTGTCACGACCCGTGTCAGACTGTCAAGTCCAAAACCATCTGTGTTTACCATATAACTTGAGCTAAACCCTATTATGGTCCTTGTACATGTCCTACTTAGTTCTAACCCGTATATAATTCACTTATACTCACTCTTGAAATAATTCCAATAAAAGGCATACTAGCTAGGCTGATTGTTCTTACCTTTTTCAAATCAAGGGCTTAACCCTTCTTCTACATCGCCTTTCTTCTAAATCAGTGATATAGAAGAAGGGTTAAGCCCTTGATTTATGCTAAACAAAAGACGATACACCAAACAAAGTTATGGGGATCATTTGTCTCAAGGGTATCTGATGACAGCAAAAAAAAAGAAAAATCTCCGAAAATGGAGAACCTAATGAAGAAATCAACCATATGTTCTTGCAAGTTTAAACAATTATCCAATAAATTAAAAATAGGCAATGTAGAAGTAAGAGGTAGTAGGTTAGTTGACTACTAGTCCTATTTCCTAAGTTTTCTACCAAAGATCAAACCTTGTTGGAAGCAAAAAAGAAATCCATTTGTGAAATTTGTGAGCTTGATGGACCAAGCTTACCATGAACAACTCGATACTAAGTTTTCTACCCCGATCTACAAAAATTTATTGGTGATTAATTATTTCTAAGTAACAACTCGATAGACAAAGTTTAATTGCTACTCCTTGGAAACAAATGTAATGCATTGTCTTTCTATCACAAACCTAGCTTAAACAAACTTAGGTTACATCTTGAAATGAACATTATTTGCACCAAACTCTATCCATGTTGTAATAGAGAGATCACCATTTGTCATTTTTTAGTTTATGTTTCTCCTTTAAATTTCAGCATAAATGATTAAGGTTAACCATGATTTCTTGAGTATGTAATAAATTAAGTTTAAGATCCCTTAGCTTATCAATTCATTAGTATAACATAATGGATACAAACAATGCTAACCGAGAAAATTAAAAGAATATATCATTCACTCTTAAATGAAACTATCTCACTTAAGAGAGTGCTCGAATAAAAATGCCACTAAACTCATTAGTGATGACATTTAGGATGTTTTGATACAACTAATAAGTCATACTAAAATGATTTTTTTTATAAGATGTAAGTTACTAATACTTTATCGGGTAATGACTTTTAATTAGAGTCCTCGTTAGTAATTAATAGTTAGTTATCCTCGTATATATCCAATTATCCAGGAAAAAGAAAAAAGAAACTCCAATGCATGAACATTGGTATACTAAACATCTTATCCCTGAAATTATGGAAAATTGGGTTGCAGTAAACCGAACTTTAAAATTGTATTACTATAAGTCAAACTGTGAAACTATTGAATTATAGTGCACTGCCACCAAGTTGGGTGAAACCAAAGTGCGAAATATTAGACTTTAGTATTCCTAACATTTTCATTTAGTGCATCATAGTATATGATAGATTTAATTGTAGTAGTCCAAATATTTCAATCATTAGATTAATTGTAGTACACCAAACTATTACAATTTACCGCACCGGTTTCACCCAACTCGGCGGCGTGCTCTGTAGTCTAATCATAGATTCAAAGGTCGGCTTATTGTAATTAATACGATTTTAAAGTTAAACTTACCACAATTCCAAGACTTAAAGCATAGTGCACTACGATCCAATTTTTCTAAAATCATTTAGGGCACTCCATCAAACACATTTTTTATTTTGATTGACAATGTTATTCAGAAAAACAACTATGTGTTCAGACCTCAAACTCATCCTCTTAGAGGATTTGTCTGTTTGCCTAACACTCTAACCACAATAAATTAAGATAATTAAAGTATGACCAATTGATCATACATAATTAGGACCTAAATTCTTCTAATTAGTCACCAGCTACAGCCAAATCTACAACATACAAAGGGCAGAAAGTTGCACTTAAGCAAGTATAAGAGAGGAGTGAATTTTTTTCTCCCAATAAATGAGAAAGATGGTACAAATCAAAAGGTTTACATATATAGAAGGATTTTTAGCTTTTAACCTAATTAAGTATGTATATGCACTGGCGGATCCCAGTGTCAGGCAGCAGGGGTGGCCATAACCACCGGTAAAAAAAAAAAATCAGTATAACTTGGGATAAAAATTATGGTTTTTATGTGTATCTAGTGAATATAATAGTATAGTGGCCACACATAATCAGTAGACCTGGATGCATCCCTGTGTATATGAGCTTTCAAGAGCTCGATCTACAAGTTGGACTTGCTGAATTTCTCAAAGAAAAAAAAAAGGAAAAAGCTACTTAAACATGCTAGAAAACACAAAAATGTACGTAGTTGATTAATTGTTAAAGTATAAAACCATTCCTGGGGCTTCAACCATCAGCTTAAGCTTTTGATTGAGATGGTTCCACATGGTATCAGAGCCAGACCAATAAATAAGAGGTCTTAGGTTCGAATCTCAGCACCCCCCATATTCAAATGTGCAAGGTTAGGGGGCCTTTGCAGCATCCACGTTTCAAGCCCAAAGGGCATTCGCGTGAGGGGGCGTGTTAGAGTATAAAACCATTCCTGAGGCTTCAACCATCAACTTAAGCTTTTGGTTGAGATGATTCCACATTAATTGAACAATTTCCAAAACCTTTATGTGCTAATTTGCAATCATAAACCTACCACATAACCATAGATCATAAACTCCAAAAACCTACCACATAACCAAAGCTTGTACTCTCAAGCTAGTTGCTTTCATGGCTCATAACTGGACTTTGATTTTGTTTGGATGGTGGCTTTGTTTAGGAACATTAGTAGATGTGAATCTTGTTTTGAATAATTAGAATTGAGATGATAATAACTAGGATTAGGGGAAAAGGGGCAAAGGAGATCAACATATCCTAATGCAATTTCCTTATCACAACACAAATTCATGATTTTCCGATCCTTGTAACTTTGTAAGTTGTAACCCCTCTCGACGCTATTTCTTATGCCCCATATAAAAACAAATTATGTATACACGCATCAGAAGTATGATACGTATAATTAAGATCGATGTATCCCTCCATCGATCCATATCTATATCCCCTTAAACGAACACAATATAGTTTTGAGACGATTATAAAAGGAAAAAATGTTTATAAGTATGGAATAAAAGAAAGCGAGTTCAAATTAATGAGTTTCTTGCTAGGTTTCCTCAAAACAAAAACATGCCATAAAACCTCATGAATAGAAATTAGGTGTATCTACAATGATTGAAGCATCACATATAACCAAGCAATATATATGAGCCAGATAATTTCCAATCAATAATTCAATTTCCAATCAATAATTCACAAATAAATTTCCTTTTTTTCTTTAAAATAGATGGATATTTCACAAATAAAACTCTTACATGAAAAATAAAATCATTAATTCTTCCAAATTCTATTTCTTGCCATATATGAATGCCAGGCTGTTTAATTGGCCTAATACTGTACCTGATTGACTCTATTTTCCCATGGTTTGGCATTGATATGAATTTCTGCAAACAAATGTTAATACATTAATTATAAAAGTTGCATAATTAAGAACAAAATGTGTAATAAAAATGAGTTTATCAAATAAATTAAAATTAATTTCTGAGTTTAATTTAATTATTGGATTTAACTAAAAGGGAAAGAAAATAGAGCACCTGTGGATAGGTTGATGATATTGAAAGCTGAAATTCCAGGAGTACTCTCCAATGCTAATTTCATGAGATAATCATTATTATTATTACTAATGTACTGATTATTATCGAACCCCGCTTGACGATGATGATGATCAATGCAATTGTAATTGTAATTAGACGAACCGGATGACCTAATTAGTTTGTTTTGTGGTGTAGCTCCATAGCATGGTTGTTGGTCCATCAAATTGTTGTGAGCCCTTTGATTAACAAAGTTGTGATGATGATAATGATCATCATCTTGGTGTGGTATCATGATCTTCATCATCATCTTCTTCTTGTTTTTGGTTCTCTCCCTTGCCCTGGCCCTTGCCTTTGCCCTTCTAGCCTCTCTTTCAGAATTCTGGTCGCCACAATTTCCTTGGTCGTTGTCTAAATCCTTCTTTTCTCGCTTCTTCTTGCTAATGTTTGATTGGGACCCTTTTGTTAGTTCTTGTTGCTTGATATCTTCTTCTTTAGTACTCGAAGAAGCTCTAACGAGCTCATCAATGGCGGCCTTGGACTTGGAGAGAAGCCATCCAAGGGTTTTGCTAGCCTTGTCAAACCCCAACAAGTCTTGTAGGTTGAAGAACTCCCGGGCGATGTTGATTGACAATCTTACCCTTCTATCTCTTATACCTTGGGCGGTTGAGATCTTCGTGTGCCGATCTTTCTTTGTAAGGGGCTTTTTTCGACCTCTTAAACAACCCCAATTAGGCTCATTTTCTTGCCTAAATGAGGCATTCAATGGTGAATGAAAGGATGAAGAATTGGGTTGCATAGTGTTGATAATATTGGGATTTTGAGGCGAAATGGGAGGAGGAGAAGTTAGTGAGAAGGGCAAGTGAGTGAATGATTCTTCATGAAGGGTAGTTTGGGGATGATTTTGTTGGGTTTGAAGGAAAATGTTGGTGTTTTCAGAGATGGTAAAGGAAGAAGAAAGTTGGTGGTAGGATAAAGGGTATGAACTACTACTATTCTCAGCTGAATACATCTTTTTTTTAGGGTTTTTTTTTTGGAGGAATTTGTTTGGATTTCTCAAGTGAATTTGATCATATCATCATTTGATCTGAGTGACAACAACATCCCACCAATAGGTAACAAGAACATCTTCATTGCCCTTTCTTTTTCAGATCTAAAAAAGCTGGTTTGAAATTAGAAACAAGAAAAGATAGACATGAAAGCACTTAAGTAGGAGGTCTTGTGGAGTTTTGAATCAGAAGTTTATGAACATGAAAAATGAAGGGTTTAATTCAATTAGCATCCAAGAGTTGCTGTTTGAGCATGATTTATGGTAAAAAGGAAGGACACAACTCCAAATAATGGTTACAAAGAGAGATGTTAATAACAAAGCAAGAGTTGATAAGGATTTGTGTGAGAGCTTGAGCCTACCTTCACCAAGGGTTTGTAGAGAGAGAGAGAGAGAGAGAGAGAAGGGGGGGGGGGTAATGGAGTTGGGAGAGTAAAGAAGAAGAAGAAGAGAAAGAGGGAAAATTATTAGGGTAATAATAATAATAATAATAATAATAATAATAATAATAATAATAATAATAATGGGTTTTTGGCTCCAAAAAATCCGTATTGAGAGCCTTGTGACTAGGAATAATCCAAAGTGACTTTTCGGCTAATGCCAGCTATAATTTTATCTTATTTTCTCATAGCATAATATTGCATTTTCCGACAACGCAAAAATGATATGGCCACCGAACTACCTGTTGTTGGCCGAAAAATCTAGACTCGATCTCACTGACCGAAAAGTCACATTTTCTAGACTGCCATTAGTCACAAAATCACTTTGGATTATTTCTAGTTACTAGGCTCTCAGTGCGGATTATTTGGAGCCAAAAACCCTAATAATAATAATAGTAATAGTAATAATAATAATAATAATAATAATAATAATAATAATAATAATAATAATAATAAGTACTTTTAGAATAATAGTAATTTTTTAAATAGAGTAAGAATAAGAAGAGAGGGCTAAAAGAATAGGGTAAGAAGGTAAAGAGAGGATCAACAGTTGAGTACTTTTAGAACAGTAGTTATGTTGTTGATGGATTTGATCCAGAAATCAAGTTATAAACTGTAATAGATGAAGTGAAGATATATATCAACAGAATCATTCATTTATTACTACCCAAAAATTCATTCACTTCATCTGCTTGAATTCAATTTCTTTTTATGCTCCTTTGGATTTTGCCAAATTAGGGGACAAACCCTTGTACTAATTCCCTTTGATTTGGCTGGAATTTTGTCAGATAGAACCTGCAAGTAGCCTGTTGTTTGGTAATTAATTGGTAAGTTAATTACTACTTTTGAGTTTTGACATGATTGCTGCATGCTAAAATGCCACAAAGAACAGTCAGGTTAATGTGCAGACAATGATATCAAGATCAGTCATGTTGTGCAAGTTCTTGGAGACAAGTGCTGGTTCAATTTGTATGGTTTTGGTTCGGTTTGGTTCGGTTCGATTTGGATGGTTACGTATATATACATATGAAGATGGTGTCACCTCTTTTTGGTAAAAGAGGGAGTGGTAACCTAATTTGTTTGTGAATGTGGTTGATTGTAACAAAGGGTTAAAGTGTTTCTTGTAGCGCCGACAAAAGTTCACGTATGAGTAACTTCGGATTAGCCAAATTCAGTAAATATCATAATTTGGATGAGAAATTGATGCCAGGCCCCTCTTTTTTGGTCGAACTGGACTAGGCAATTCGGACGGAGCTCAATTCAATCAAAATCGGGTTCGGAAACTAGAAAAGAAAGAAATATTGTGTCTGAATATTCAGTTCACATCAAAATCGTGTTCGAACCAAACAAGAGTTTCTTCCAAGCCACATAAATTCAGGGATCCGAGTCTGTCAAAATTTTGCGAGTGCTACTTTATTAGTTAGTATACTTCAATTTTATTTCAGTTTGAAATTACCATTGTTCAGTTTTGGCCTATATCAATACCGACAATACATCTTAATACTTACTTTTTAATCTAATTACTTTAGATTGGTCCTTCACCCTTCTATTCTTTCAATGAGTGAACAATCATCATTTTTGTACTAGCTTTTATTTGTGCATCATACATATTCCTGTTTGTAGACTATTTGAAATCGGTAATTGCTTGGGTTTGAATGTTTCAAACACGCGACTGTAAAACATTTGGAAAATTTGTCGAGGGCTAAATTGTGAGAGATTGTAGTTGTACCTCTTTTGTGGTCGTTCATTCACGGGTTATATGTTGCATAATTGTACATTTTGCAATATTGAAAATTTGGCTATTATGAAATTTTACCCTAATAATTATTGAAAAATAAAATAGAATGAGAATAGCATATATGCTATTGTACAAAATATTGGATATATAATATATATTACATATTTACATGCACCTGGAAATTATGTTCCGGTACATTTTAAGGTGAACAAACCTGATATATGCAAGTGAACAATATAAATTAGGGTTCATACCCAAGTAATCCAACATTTGCAAGCAAATTTCAAAAAAAGGGAGGGAAAATAACAAATGAAAATCAGATCAAATCAGCACAGAAACAAGGTACAAATTAAACTGTTGAAACAACTGAGAAAAAGAAGGACAACAATTTTTAAAAAAAAATTAGGGTTAGCTTCTAACCCTAGTATGATTCAGTTTCTTTTCACTTTTTCTTTTTCCTTTTCTGGTCAAACAAATTAAAATGCCGTTTAGGGTTTTCCAAAGGTCATCTGCAGCCTGCAGCAGCATCTTTTTTCTCTGTATACTGATTTGAAACCCTAATTACCTCTTTTTTGGTTTTTAGGGCAGAAACCCTAATTACCCAGAATTTGAAGATCATGGTTTTTAACTTTTCTGCTGAATCAGTTGCTTTTTTTTTTCCTGTTTTTTTTTTGGGGGAGGGACTAGGGTTTGGTTTCAGAAAATAAATACAGGATTTATTGATGAGATTTATTAAAATAAATAGTAATAAAGTATGGTTAAAAGGTGAGTACATGGAAACAGGTGAATGAGTAAAAAGACAAAGAAGAATTGTACGTTTTGGTTGAATTAATTAATTGGGGGGTTTGAGTATTTGATCATCATTCATCGATTCAGAAAGAAAGCGAGAGAAGAGGATGCTTATTTATGTTTGTGGGGCTCCAATTTTGGATACTTTATATATATATATATATATATATATGCTCTTATACTTTTGTCGTTTCTATCATCAAAATTACCCTTTCATTTTTATTCAAAAGTAAAGAGTGTATATGTAAAGATGGTAATGGGTCATGGGCCATATCCAGACCTGGTCGGATCTGATCTACTTAAGTGGGTTCGGGTCCAAAAATTTTGGAATTATTGGGATTGTGTCTACAAAAATTTTGGCGGGTCCGGGACCCAAAGACCCAACCTGCGGATCCATCAAATTAAATATATATATATATATATATATATATATATATATATATATATAAAATGAAAACTCCGGAGTAATTACTAGTTAGTAATGTAGTGTTATACATTTGCTAAGATTGACATGAACATTATTGTTGATGACTTGTGGACCAAGTGAGTCAGGGTCTAGGTCCGGGTTTTTATGGGTCCCGGGTCGGGTCTGGGTCTAGGTCCAAAAGGATTTAACAGGTTTGGATCGGTGTCCAGCTAGCTCCAATCTGGACTTGACCATTGCCATCCCTAACTAGTTCAAAATCAAACCAGATTGAACCAAACCTAATTAGCTCGACTTGATGCCTGAAATTTCCCAAAAAATTAGACTGGGGCCATACCAATTTTACTTTGAACCCGGATTGCACTAGACCGAGAAAATGGATAACCAGGCCTGACTCGGACTGATTGGACCATTTCTTGTATGTGTCAGAATAACTTTTAAGTACAATAGTTGATATTCAAAATAAATAAGTATAAGGGTGCGTTTGGTTGGTCAATAACCCCGGGGAAATAGTCAATTTTCCGTGGTTGACTTCGGGAAAGTTTTCACGATGGGCCAACTATTTTCTCCATTTTCCTAGGGAAAATTTCTCTTAGGGGGAACTAAGGAAAATTTTTCCCATGGAAAACTTCCTATGGGAAATTTTCAAAAATTTGCTGGCAGGTGTCATACATTCCTAACAACTGACCATTGGGGGACCACATTTTTTTAATGCACTCAAAGGGGACCAAGTTGCTAAAAAATTGGCTGACGGGTGACTTTCCGGCCATTATTTTCCAGAAAACGGTGACAGTTGAGTAAAGTTAATTTTTTTTAATTTGCTTAGATTAATGCCGAGACTACCCTCCATTGCTCCTTCCTCCTTCCTCCTTAGTTCCTCCTTCATCCACCATCTTCATTCTTCCTTTCTTTCTTGAGCTACAATTCCTCAGTAATATCCCACTCAAGGTTGAACAATACTGAGGTTCAAGTTTGCATCCCCTAACATGCTTTTCAAAAGTAACGAGGTTCAAATTTGCAGTAGGCAACTGCTATCAATAATAAAGATCCAGCTCATACCCATCATCCATTCTTCAAATCCCATGCAATTTCAAATTTCGATCGTCTTGACATAGTTTCGTTTGAATATTGAGGCTTATACGAAGATGAATTTGTGGGGAAGTGTCGAGGTTTTCGACGAACTACTGGGGACAATTTACAGATAGTTGTGTACTGGGTGTACTCTGGAATTCATGTGTTGTTGGATTCGTTGGATAATTACATATTGTAGTTGAAGAAGGATGAAGATGAGAATGATTTGGTCACGAAATCGATTGTTGTCAAGGGTGTTCTACTCCAACAGGTTGTTCAAGTTGTCGTTGCTATCATCCTTTTCGCAGTACTTTTTTACTTCTCGCTTCAATCTCAATTGGGTTTTTCTTATTTTGATATGGGTATGCCTGCTTTTCTTCAAATTTGAGGCAGTTTGGTAGTATTTGATATAGTGTTAATTGGGTTTTGCTTGTTTTGATTTGGGTATGCCTGCTTTTCTTCAAATTTGAGGCAGTTTGGTAGTACTTGATGCAGTATTAATTGGGTTTTGCATCCTTCTACTTCTTCCGAACTCCAAGCAATGTCGCCAGACTCGATTCACCACCCCCAGCTCTTACCGCCATGGTTGTGAACAAGTTAGAGTGAATTTGTGGTGAAAGTTTGGATTCTGATCGAAAATTGAGGGTGGAGACTGATTTGGGGAGGTGGGTTTTGGGCAAATTTGGGCACAATTTACCGCCCTGAACACCACTGGACACAAGGGGAACGGAGCGGGCAAAAATAAGGGCAACATGGTCTTTTCACAAACTTCCCCAAGGGCTTTTTAGTATTTTCATTTATTCCGACTATAAATGGCCGGAAAGTCACCTGAGAGCCATTTGTTTGACAACTTTGTCCCCTTTGAGTGCATTAAAAAAATGTGGTCCCCCAGTGGTCAGTTGTTAAGAATGTATGACACCTCCCAACAAATTTTTGCCTCGGGAAAAATTTCCCTAGAGTTCCTACCGAACACTCCCTAAATGAAAGTAAATGATATTATGAGATCCGCTTCCACATTGCAAGGTCTTATGCAAAATATAAAGCCTAAATTAACAATCAACAGTAGTAAAAAATCAAATAAAATGATCTAAGACCACGTATCTGAATCTTTAATTATCATTCATTTTTGAAACCCTAAACCCATATATAAAGAACCATTAGGGTTAGGGTAAAGCACTCAAACTTTTAGCTAGTCCTTGCTTCAACTAAAATTAGTGTTTCATTATAAAACCAGGTTAACCGATCCAATTTTTTCCAGGTTTGCACTGGACCGATCCGAAAATACGATATTTTAAGCTTTATAGATCGGAGACCGGACCGAACATAGCTTAATCTAGTCAAACTGAGATCAATCCAGGTCAAGAGATTTTTTCCCTACTCTGGGTCAAGGGGTTTTTTCCTTGCTCCGGGTCGAAATACACGCACCCCTACCAACATTAATTTTTATATAATTATAAGTGGGATCACTTTAGAAATTTTTTTTGGATCCGGTATTAATTGAAATGTGGGGCACATTTTATTGATGGACATCAATACATCAATCAGTACATTAATTCCTCAAATGTACATTAATTTGTACATGATGGTGGCTGACCTTAATACGTTTCCATGTACCTTGATAATATATAATTGGTTGTCAGAACATATGGCTAGGATGGTCACACCTTTAGTACTTTCGTTAGATAACTAAAATCAAAATCAAAATTTAAATCCAATAAAAGTTCCGCTGTAAGCTAGGTAGGATGGGATATGTTACACCACTCTTATTTCTAAATTAAAAAAAAAAATGATAAAAGTAATTATTTCTGATAGATCCATGAATGATTTTAAAATCCTTCTTTGGAGAACAATAGAATAACTTTAGGGAGAGATTTTGCTTTAATCCATTACAATTTCAATTATTAGAACTTATTTGTAATGCAAAATTTTAATGTAGTAAAATTAGAAAATAGGAGATGGCATGTATGATGCATCATTAGCTAAGGATATTCTTAAGGATTATTATTAGGTTTTAAAATCCATAATTCACGGTATTGTTTATCATAATATTCCAAATTTTATTTTGACATGAATATCTTCAACTTCGGCCGGGGGGATATTTGCCAACAGTGCAATACCGAATTAACATCAACTAAACTAAACGATATGTAATGGAATTTGAATATTGCATATTTTATCATGTAAGGAGGTTAATGAGGTAATAGGTAAGATCATGTCCTATGCAATGCCATCAACAACCCTATGATACGACTTGTCGTGTTTAGTTGAGTGATAGAACTTTCCTCCCGATCACTTTATGTACTCATAATGCAAATTGATGACTTCCCTTCTCTATTATAATTGGTCTAATAATCCCTACTTTCACCAATTGGACAATGGTGGACCGTACTTTCACTTTTTATTCTGGT
Source organism: Portulaca oleracea (assembly GCA_029582165.1). Classification (NCBI taxonomy): domain Eukaryota; kingdom Viridiplantae; phylum Streptophyta; class Magnoliopsida; order Caryophyllales; family Portulacaceae; genus Portulaca; species Portulaca oleracea. The sequence goes on along the minus strand of CM055872.1, from coordinate 9,842,383 downwards.
GGTCCAAAAAAAAAATTGGATTGTAGAGGGATATTTTCGAGAGAATAATAGATTTTGTGTTGCATTTGATTCAAAACTTAGTGTAACACTTTATAATGATTTTTAATGAATTTACTGCGTTTCTCCCAAAAAAATTTCATTTTTTTACTATTTTTTACGATTTTTTCACTTTTATTATTTTTAAAAAATCATAATAATTATTCGGAGTCTCAAAAAAATAATTTAAAAAATGTTTTAAAAACTACAATTCATTAACTTTATAGGGGTAGGAACAAAAAAACAAAAACAATATATTGTAGGAATGAAAAAAATAAGAAGAATGTGGAGGTGAATTTAGTACCACTACAATCCAATTTTATTTTTTTTTGGACCACCAGAATACAAAGTGAAAATACAGTCCACCATTGTCCAATTGCTGAAAGTAGGGATTATTAGAATCCAATTATCCTATATATAATAATAATAATAATAATAATAATAATAATAATAATAATAACAACAACAACGGAATAAAAATGTGTATAATAGCACATATTTTGGCCAAGTATTGTGGGAAATTTTTGTAGCACATTAGTCGGGGGATATTAAATGTAATGATGTGTTCAGTGGTTTTCTAGGCAAAAGTTTTCAAAAAAGACTTTCTTTAGCTTTTCCTGAAAAATGCTTACTGAAATTAAAAGTAAAATAATAAGTCCACAAAACTGAACCCAGATCCAAATCGATAATTTCCAATGCGGCCAACATTTCGGGATGGAGTTACTATTCTATATTTGTCATTCATGTTCACTAATTTTGTGTATTATAATTTTCTTTATGTTAAAGGAAATATCCTTTCCCTAAGGGCCCGTCAGCTTTCCCACTGGTCGATAAGGAGTTCAAACCGCCTAACTTAGCGGCAGGGCGAGAGATATAGTCTATGGTAGATATTGAACCCCCGACCAACGTTTCCACTTCATCCCTCCTAACCAACCGGGTACTCACAGCTAGATTCAGAACTGAATTCGATGCCAGATCCAATGCAAACAGAATGACTAGACACTAATTACAGTACTTCGTGAAATTGAACTGGGTACCCGATATTGCTCAACCCCAAAGGGTCGGGGACAAAAACATAATCACTCACAATCCAAATCAAAAGGGGCCACAATAAATATCAAAAAAAGCGGACGTAAACAGAGATGATAATATTCCATTCAAATCAATGTGATGCAAAAAATATCAGATGTGATATAGATTGTATAAAACACTAAAACCAGTAAACAACTAGCTGGGTAAGAATCCTCTTCACATCAATACATCCATATCACAACTTTACAGCCCTAATCATCAATCACCCTCAACATCAATGATTGACCTTGCTCTTGTTTTTTCTACCCTGGTGGAACTGTAACGTCCACAGTCACTGCTACTATTAGCCTATTACTAATTCAGGCATACTTGTATACACCTGGAAAAACTAAGCCGAGACCGAGACCCAACCAAAAAAACCGAATCCAGACCCAAATCGACACTTGGATGTATGACCTAATCTGGAATCGATCCGAACCACAACCTGAAAGATCCACACCCAAATGACCCTGAATCGAACCAGAACCCAATATGGAAAAACCTCACCTGAACCAACCCAAAGCCAGCCCGAACCCAAACATCAACTTAAACAGAATCTAGCCCGAACCGAAATTGGTTGACCTGATGCCGACCTGAACCAATCCACACCCAAATGATCCCATGTCATGGCTGGCACCATCACAATTTCCCTCCGACAAGGATCATGCAGACACTGAGAATCAAATCCAGGATTCACCCAAACAGCACACATCTCATTGTCCCACACTCAATCCAAGAAGATAAGACACCAATGGTGAACTTGTGATGGTTGGTAAATAGTAATGGCAATGGTAGGGTAAGGAAAAAAGACAGAGTGATTGAGTTGAGGTGGAGACCACAACTGCATTCAGATTTTAGATCCTTTTACAGTAAAGAAAACACCATGTGAAAGATGTGAAAGATAATGGAAGACAATGTCTATCTACTGTCCATTCTCCCATTTCTTCCCCCTTTTCAAGCTGTATGTCTCCACTCTCGAGTCTGAATAATATATTATGCGTTTGGCTAAAAAACTTTTCCATGTTCGATTGTTCATAATACAAGGAAAAGTTTCAATGTGGGACCCAAAAGTAAACATTTTCCTAGGGGGTATTACGAGGACAATCTTTCTCAGAGAACTGACAAAGTTCATAGATCACAAAGACATAGTAAGCATATTTCACAAGATAAGATACAAGATAGGAAGAATATTCTAATGCCTTTACCAAAGATGAAATCCCTAAAAATATACTCAAACCTCCCCACATGAAAAGAAAGAAAGAAACAGAACAATGAAAAGTCTGAGATAGTGAAGCTCCTCCCTCATTCAAGATAATTAATCCACCCTTATCAAATTAAGGCATAAAAGATCTAAAGATGAATGTATCAGAACACCAATTTCAGACCATTAACTCTGATTACCAAGCCAAAACCCAAACAAAGAAATTTTGAAGTTTTCCCATTCCATTTCACAATAACATCACAATCTCAGAACATTATATGGCAAAGTTTGTATCAAAGCAAGCCAAGAGCTGTACCTAGACCTGTCAATTCGGGCGGGGCGGGTTCAGTATTCCCCGTATACCGGGTTTGTTATGTTTTAGGTTTGAAAAACCGGGTCAGGTCAGCTTTTGCCAGGACTAGCTATACCACTTACCATAAGTGCATCTTCTTCTATATAACAGGATGATGAGAAAGAACTTAGGAAAATAATAACGAAACCTGACCCAGAATAAGATTTTCCCTTTAGTAAGATACCAAATCTACAGGAAAATGCACCACATAACAATCAGCTTCTCTGAGTTCTACCATTGGTAGATGCCTTCTCCGCATACCTCTTCGGCATAATTTCTTTCCCACATCATCTTCATCAACTTGACCAAAAGTTGCATGACACTAACTTAGCCAACCACGCCTACAGAAGGGGGAAAATAGAGGGGGGCTACATTCTTTCGGTCCTTTACAGTTCAATATGGAGAGCATTATTCTCTGGTCCTGCGAATCCTATTCCCAGAAAAAGGGTTCAACAACATGCACCTCTAGCAGATGTAGATGATAAGCTATTGGCGAGACAATTCCCCAGAATTCGTCGCTATCATAAGACACAAGTAACATCTTGGAAAAGAAACTCGTAAGAAACAAAATACGAACTGTAAATCATTAGAAGTAATAGAAGCAAAAGAGTGAAAATTCTTACCCAATAACACCATATGCGAGGGCAACACCATTTATCTAGCTTCATCGACATTCCAAACAACACAAAAATCCCAACCACAAAAGAAGTGAGGGAAGCAGAGCAACTAGAACAATTTCACTAGAAAAAGCCTCGTGACACCACACAATACAATAGAAACACACAATCTTCCAAGTATGTTAACAATCCTTAGACTATTGACAGGGCTGTCAACAATCCTTGCTAACTTTCAGGCAGCCAAACCTTGGGACCAAAATCATCAACATCGTCCATATATAGTAAGCATAGCATTCTAATGTGAAGGGGGAAAGTGGGTTGGCAAAGTTGAGCAAACGTCAACAAAAATTCTTGGGCAAATTATGGCAATCATAGTTACCGGGAACACTACATTCGCCAGCGACCCGCGTTCCTGGAACAAGCGTTCCGAAGTCAAAAATAGACTAAATTTGTGCAAAAATTAGTGACCCACGTTGCAGGACTAACGACCCGGGAAATGTTCCTGGTAACTATGATGGCAAATGGCCGCACGGCGAAACACATTGAAATACTTCACAATGGTAGAAATTCTCATTTAATTTCAGGACAAGGGGGTTACTTAATTCTAAACATATTAATGGGGAGCTCCAACTCTTGACTCTAAGAAAAATATTCTCCATCACCTGCCATTCCGGAGTATAACAAGAAACTGATTCTAAAGCCTTATATTTCCATATGAGAAAACAACTTTCTTACCTCCATCTGTCCCAAACTTGGCATCCATTTAGCATTCATATGCTGCTACAACACCCATCCTCTAGTCCTCAAACAACTCTTAAAGAATGTTTCTTTCCTATAACACTTACACATAACTAAACCAACACAAGCCAAGACTATTACCACCAAATACCATAAACGGTACTTTTGTTCCCCAAAGGCCAAGAATCCCTCTTTTCTTTCGCATTTTTCATCAAACAAAACAGAAAAAAATGAAAAGAGTACCGATTGTGATGGAAGAAAGACATATGTAGGTTGGTACAATCGGAGGTATCACCATATTCAGGAGTCAAAGGGATACCATTGATGTCTGGCTTTTTTCGATTGTTCCTGATCCTACAAATTTTGTGTTTACCACCATGACATCAATTCATGGAATTTTCATTTAAAAAAAAAACTCGTAGGAATTATTGTGAAATAGATCTTATTATTGTTGAGCTAGTATTTTGATAAACTTTCCAAAAAATTGTTACATACTTCTTTCATCTTGGAATACTTGTCAATCACTATTGATTTTTTACTTCGCGAGTACAAGTGTTCATCGACTTCATTCAACCCTGGAAACAACTGAGCTGCTTAGCTTGCGGGAAGTAGTTGTTTCACATTTTGCCTTGGGCTGAGAGCTGAAGCATAAGAAAGATTAAACAAAAATTTGATGAGATTACTGAGAAACTCAAACCCTACACAAATCCTGATCTGAGATTTCAGGGAAACTCAACTCAAACCAACCACAAGCAATTTAACTGTTCAACTTTAAAATAATTTCAAGGCTAAAACACAAAATTTATTGAATTGGTCGCCCTGAATTGTCCTGTTTTCCAGCTCTTTGCATTTTTGTTTTTGTAACAAATCTTTAAAAACACAATAGGAAACACGTGCGTCACATGTAGAAGGCATCGATAATATATCTCAAGTTCCTGAACACATTTTCATAAGATAGAAGCTTTTCATTGATCAAAATATCCAAAACCAATGCATACATACCAGAAAACTCAGCCATTGTAACAACAAAATCTTATTGTTAAATGCACCTTTTGCTGTTTCTGCAAAGGGAAATTTGAAGCAGGAAAGTTGAATCTGTCATGAACATCATGCTTTTCAATACAGGTTGGGCAGAGGCCTTGAAGCATAAAACTATGCACATATGTCAGAGGCCTTGAAGCATAAAACTATGCACATATATGCCAGAGGCCTTGAAGCATAAAACTATGCACACATATGTCAGAGGCCTTGAAGCATAAAACTATGCACATATATGCCCCTTAAGGCAAGGCAAATGCACATAATTATAATATGTTTGTAGACATGTAGACAAATTGTGCAAAGCAATTCTACTACTCCCAAAAATCAATCATTTGCCCGGTCATTCATAACCGATAAAAGTTCATAGAGCTTCCTATCAATAAGCACATCATGTAAAGGTGCACTAGAATCACAGACAGTGCCACAGCTTTCGACACAAAGTTCTTAACTACATGATCGCATTCATGCGGGATCTTACGTGTAAACTCTCAAGTTGAGACTTGCACTAAGAAACCACACATTTCAAACACTGTATGATACAGACTCCAGTCCAATTTCAAGCCTAGAAGACGTCAACATGATACAATTCAAAACATCTTACTCTCATACAACCTCCATTTATGATCGTACATCAGTTGTTAGTCCTTACAACACTGCAGCGGCACATAATACCCATTTTAATCCGACTCCATATTTTCACTTTTTGAATACCGCACTTGTTTAGGATCCTAACAATGAAAATCTGGAAAATTTCATAATAATAGCCACTACTCATCAGTTTTCCCAAAATTTAACCGATTCTTCCAAATCAGTCCCAAAACACAATTCCAAACCCTAAACAAACAAAATCACCCATCCAAACCAAAGCCCTAACAAACAACCAGAAAAATCGAGTTTTCCCCTAATTTCACCGACTCTCCCAACAGTAGTTTTCCCCTAATCGAGTTTTCCCAGCATTGTTAGCTCTTAGCATTAAACAATGAAATCCTTCTCTCCACTAGAAATTCCTATCTTACAGCAGGAGATCAATTCAACAGTAGTTGGTATTTGGTAAACCCTAAACATAACATCCAAAAGGAAAATCCCAAGCATATTATTGATCACCTACCATTTCAGCATCTCATCAAGAGAAAGTTCGCAATCCTTGTTCTTTCCCATTAAAGAAAGCCACTCCACTAACTGCATCCACCTCAAAGTCGCTATCCAACAATCATCCACATGCCATTTACGACATTCCTCCCCCAGTCCCCCAACACAATTTCTAAAGAATAATCATTCGCAATATAAAACTAGAAAAGCTTCCTAGTACTAGTTCTACGATTGAACTGCCCAAATGTGGATAGTGACAATAGCCTCATGAGCAATACTCAAACAAACTTCCTGCTATCCAAAACAACACTTCAAAAACAGACAGGACATCCAGAATAGAATAAAACATTCCACAATAATTGCAATCACTTTCTCAATGAACTTTTCAAGATAATGTTCCCACTTCTCAGTAAATGTCTCCACATACCCATAAATTACCTGCTAATATTTGTATTTTCCTTGAATTATCAGCTATGACAGACCCCAACAGCTTCACGAGTTCAACTGTTAGACCTCAAAGCACCTCAATTCCCTCACTCAGAGGCATTCAGAACACCTCATCGCGTAGCAACCTAGCAACCACAACACCAAAACTCTCTAGCCTCTGCTCCAGCATACTGCATACACTATCAAAGCTACACAATCTCAAATCTAAAGAGGTTGAACCAAGAAGATTAGGTTAAACTTAGGCTAAAATTCTAGGATGTCCAGGAAAGGTTCAGAAGCACCTCAAGAAAGAACTTAAGTTCACTTGCAGAAGTGAGCCAAGCAGACAGAAGAATATTTGACCTCTTTCTTTGGATAATGAAGAATCCTGATGACTATTCTTATACTACTAATAATAAACAACAATCAGAGCAAACAAGCTATTCAGGAATTGACTGTTGCAGTATCCAATGTAAATATACACTCATGCTATATCTGCAATTTTTCTCTCTACACTTTCGAACTATAAATAATAACAGAAATCACGTAAGATCACAAAGCTATCTATATTCAGGCAAAAGGAAGCTGCCACTAAACTGAAGGCTAGACCAAATGAACTCAGGATGACAGGCAGAAGCAAACCAGCAATCAACCCCGAGGCTTTTAAAGACCAATATTACATAGCAACCTCAACCTTAACTAGCACTATCCCTTTTTAATGGGGAAAAATCATGCAAATCACCTTTTGATATGGAGGTATAGATAGAATGCCATAAATAGAAAATGTATCAATTTGTAAAAGGCACTTGTTCAGGATGGATGACCACCAAAAGCTTAATCTGCTAGGGTGCTACGCAACGGAGATACAGCACAAGAGCCCAATGCCCTCTTCTTGATACGTTACATCAAAAGCAAAACAGAGGCAACAAAAAAGGATCTTCAGTATCTATGTCAATTTCATTTAATCCATCAAACAACTTTCCTAACTCAAATATACAATACTGGAAAATTCAATGGCTCAAAATCTACAGCATGACAACCAGTCAAACCCCCCCCCCCCAAACAAAAAAAACAAAAAAAAACAAGAACTCAAACTTGCGCCAAGAAAACAAATTATTGAATGTGTGTGTGTGTGGGTTTTTTTTGGTTTTTTTTTTTTTTGTTTGGGAGAGGGGAGGGGGGGGGGAGGGAGGTACTACACACAAGAGTTACAGCCTAATAAGCCTATCCTATGTGCTCTCCTTTTCCCTACATTTGCTTGCTAGTGCATAACATTGCCCTTGTCATTCAAGCCAAATTCTGGTTCACTGAAACTCATGAATTAGCAAGCTTTACTCAATTCAATCAACATATTCTAATTCCCCAGCAAGAGAACACAGTATAATCAACAGGCCAAACAACAATACAGAACCCAAGGCACCAATCCAAAGAAAATAAAGGATACCAGTTATCAGAGTCACAATAAAATTCAAGCCAATATAGACAAATACATTACACATAACCAAAAGCATTCCCATAGTTCCATAGGTTTGATCTCTGAACCACGCAGCTTCATATCCTCATTACTTAAAACATACTACTCAACCAACATCAAGTGTTGGGCTGATCAAATCAAACCCACAATTTTATACACAAATACCGGTAAAAATTTTATCTTACCAAGCACAGATCCACCTCCACTCACCCTCGCGCCTTAAGCTCCGCAAGCCTCCTAGTCAGATCATCCTCATCGACCTTCTCCGACTCCTTCGCCGGAATCGCATGTCCGGCGGCCTGAGGCAGGCCGACGGACACCTCGAGCCCATAATCATCGGCGACCTGCTGCATCAAGCTATTCACCTCCGTCTCCGGCGTCGACAGCGTACTTCCGCCATGGAGCTCTCCATAAACTCCGCCTGAACCTCCATGTTCACGAACGCTTCGAATCGATCCATCGTCTCCGACATCTTCTGCAGATTTCCGGTATTGAGCGACGATTCGAGCGATTTGACGATCGAACCCATGGATTTGCCGATGGTCTGCATCTTGGCTTGCGTATCGAGCCGGGCGACGACGGCGTCGAGGCGGGAAGCAAGGCGGAGGTAGTTCATCTGCTCGGTGCGCTTGCGAATGGCGTTTTCAGCGTAGATTCGTGCGCCATCCATGTTTCCTTTCTCGATCGCCTTCTTGACCTTGAGTTTCTCGGATTTTTCGTCCTTCTCGCACTTTCGAGCTTGGCGCTGGAGGGATTTGGAGGTGAATTTGAGCTCCATGATCTGATTCATCAGTTTCTCGGTGTTTCCCATGATGATGATGGTGAAATTTGGGGAAGATTGAAGGCTAGGGTTAGGGTTAGGATTGGGGATCTTGCAGGTGAAACCCTAACCCTAATTCTGAAAATCGCCCCGGATTTCTTGCCTGAAATAGAACAAGATGGATAGAGAGATTGAGAAGGAAGGTCGAGAAAATAATAAAAATATCCGCACGCGGATGTTATGACTATTAGTTTATTTTATAATATTTATAGACATAGCGGGATGATTAACCGCTATCAAGGAGTAGGGTTATATCAGTGCTAGCAAAAATTTAGGCGATGATAGATTTGGGTTCGAGTTAGAGCTAGGCAACGGGCCGGGTTGGGTCGGGTCAGGGCCAACCCTTTACTCTTATGGACTAGGGTCGGGTCAATACTTTTGAGACAAGGATTAGGGCCGGGTCATGGGCCAGCTGACCCTAACCCATCCATGACCCACCCATTAAAATCTGATTTTGTTTTCTACTATATTTTTATTTAAATCTGTTTTTTCTGCTTTGTTTTTGTTTAAAATTGATTTTTTGTTCTTGCAATTAAAATCTTTTTTTTTTCTGCTGTGTTTTTATTTAAATCTGATTTTTTTTTCTTACTTTTAAAATCTGATTTTTTTTCTTGCTATTAAAATCTAATTTTTTTTCCTGCTATTAAAATATGTTTTTTTCCTGCATTCATATAATGTGATTCATAAATAACTTTTCCTGCTGCTTGGACTTTCTGTCCCCCCCTCTTCTAACATCCACATAATTATATCCAAAATTACATAATTATATCCAAAATAGTAGGACCAAAATTACATAATTATATCCAAAATAGTTAATTGTAGATTCTTGATAAACTTGATTCATATTCTTGAAAACTTGATGAACTGACATAATAACATGGAGAACAATTTTTACACATATTATATCCAAAAATTAGGGACAATTCACATTACAGATTAACCCATATATCCAAACTACAGAGCTTCAAATTAGTCAAACAGATGAAATTACAATCGGATTAACTAAAAAGAACTGGTGTTGGCAGTAGCTAACACAGCAGCTGAATCAAGACAAGAACCCCCTTCATCCTCAATCAAAATCCATCCCAAGTTCCCAACATAACCTCAACCACCACTCAATATTCCAACACCCTATACAACTTCAATTATCCACCAAATCACAACAAAATGCCCAGCAAATGCCACGAAAAATTGCAAAAGAACAGCCACATTAGCAACTACATCAGGTCAGGCGTGATTTGCACATAAACTAGTTTAACGTAATTTGCACCTAAACTAGGTCAACAGTCAACCCCCTATACACCTTCAATTAGCTAGTTTATCGGAATTTGCACATAAACTAGGAATTAAGCATCATCACTTCATCAGTAAAACAATCGTATTGGTAAAATTACTCAAAATTGTGCCCACTGCCCAGAAACCCAATTCAAAACCAACCCATATGGATCTTTGTGCTTCAATCACGGGTACACTAGAATTCAAAATTGACATAAGATTTGGTAAATAAAACAAGAGCAAAACAGAACCTAGAATCCGATATAAGCCAGAATTCCAGATTGAATAAGTTTCACAACTCAAGTCGAAAACAGAACCTAGAATCAGATATTATCCAGAATCCTGATCGAACCCTAAAATTCAACCATCAATCGAACCCTAAAATTCCTTTTCTAATCGAAACGAAGAAAGAGAGGATAGAGATTGACCTTTAATCCTTAACCAAAACGAAGAAGATCAAGATCTGATGAATTTGAAGGTGAAGATTAGATTAAGGATCCGTGAATCCAAGTGCAGAACTGAAGATCCAGAGAAGGCGATGATTCGATGAAGGTGATGATTCGATTGTTGGTCGACTTTAGATCCAGAATTGAATTCGAGTGAGAAGAGAGGAAGAAAGTGAGAGGGAGAGGGAGAAGGTCAGACGGCGTGGAAGTTTACAGGGGCACATGGCTGATTGGGAGAGCTGAGAGGGAGAAGGTGAGACTGAGAGAAAACCCTATTTTGGCCCATTTTTGCTGACCCTACAGTGACCCTGCGAAATACTCCCTCCGTTCCATATTAATTAACGCTAAAACTAACTTTTTTTGTTCCAAAATAATTGTCACTTTCCATTTCCCGATACCTAATTTAATTATTTAACTTTAATAATTATGTTAACTTTTTACTTTTCCAAACAATAATAACTACTCATACTCACATTCTCTCACTACCTACACCTTGATATCCGAAAAAACAATTTGGAAAATAGTATCATTTAATTATGAAGGTAGTTTTTTTAGTTAAATCTTGGTATGTGAAATTTTTTTAAATGTGTCAATTAATATGGAACGGAGGGAGTACCCTACTTAAGCCCTAATTTCCCTGACCCATTACCAGCCCGACCCCTTTCATTTTTAAATGGGTTTTGACCCTTAAAAATCAGTCCTGACCCTTGCAGTCCGTAGGGCACCCGGCCCAATGCCCAGCCCTGGTTCGAGTTAATTTGGATTAGAGCTGTCAAAAAAATGTTCGACCCAAAAATCCGGTTGAGTCCGACTCGAAAGAAGCGGGTATGGTTATAGAATTTTTGTTCGAATTTTTACATTGACCGGTTTGACCGAAAATTCGAACACAATATTTTCCAATTTTCCATTGTCCGAACCCGGTTTAGACCCAAATTCATGCTTGTCCGATTTGTGTGACCCGAAAAATGTTCCAAAAACTGGGTATCAGACATCAAGTTTTCGTCCGATTCGTTCGAATTGGATTGACCCGAACCTGAATTTTTGACAGCCCTAATTTGGACAATGTCAAAATTCGGATGAAAAATTTATGTCTAGATCTAATTTTATTTCATGTCGAAAAATTTGGACAAAGTTAAATTCGGGTCAAAATTGGATTTGAACAAAGAGAAAGAGAAATTTTATATTCGAATATTTGGTCAATTCGGTTAGTATAAAATTCGGACGAAAAATTTATATCTAGACCTGATTTTTTTCTGGGTCGGACAATTCAAGTATTACGGATCGGATAAAATTTTGTCAACTCTAAATTATATCCCTTTCCCAACCTAGCCCATTTACATGCTCTTTTCCAGCAAGACAAGTGTTGAACCGAGCCTAACCTGATGAACCCTACACAGCGCGAACAACTCACCTGAACCCAACTAGGGCTTAAGGGTGGTGATAATTGGGGTCGAGTATTATGGTTTTCAGTCAATTTGGGTATTCGGTCAAAAACATCAAACTTGCACCGACCGAATTTAAATTTTTGCCTAAAATAAAATTTTGAGTGATTATCGACTTTTGTGACCATGTTTGACTAATTGATGACTGAACGATCAAATTGAACTGAATGTCAAAGTTGAGTCATTTAATGTGAGTCATCAATTTTACTTTGACCAAGAACAAATGATCAATTTTTAAAATTCAATCGAAAAACCGAGTCCAAACTTCTTTTTTTTAGACATTCAAATCCTTATCAACGTTGAAGTCGACCATGACCAAGTCAAAACTCTAGTTACATAAATATTAACTTTCGTTCAGCTACCATTTCGAGTACCATTAAATCAATGGAAGCTATCACCCTATTTTACAACATGACATCAGGATTAGTGTGCTTGGATTTGGATTTTCAGACCAGCAATAGGGGGCGTTTGGTCGAGAAACTTTCTCGGGAAAGTTTCTCAACTTTTTCAAGTTGAAAAACTTTCCCATGTTAGGTTCTGCAAAATACATAGAAAAGTTTTGATGTGGGACCCATTATTTCCCTCACATACTTAGTAAAATGTTTCCCAAGGGGGGTTAGGGAAAGTCTTTCCCGGGAAAATGTTTCTTGGGAAAATCTTTCCCGGAAAACAGCCAAACGCACCATAGATGAAAACTTGTTCCTCTACATGAGGGATTGGGAAAGATGGGAAAGCAGCAAACCCTCCCAACTCAAAGAAAGAATTTTTGAATACAGTATAACTTGTTTGTACTTTGTAGCCAGGTTTCCACACTGTTGACAATCCTCAGCCTCTCTGTACTTACCATACATGATGGGTTTCAATAAGTAGATTGAAACTTTACAAAACCCAAAAATAAAGACTACTCCATCCATAATACTCCACTTCAGTACATCAAATCATCTATTTGTAAACTGTAAAGAGGGCATCTTAACACACTAAAACATGAATCGTACCCTCCGACAAACACTAACGCGATCTAGCATTGTTTCGTTTGGCTCACGATTCCATGAATTGCGAAGTTGGGGGGCTCGTTTTCGTCTTCTCGTGACCTGCACGGTTCATCCATGTCAGAAAAAAATAATGCAGGAAAAAAGATTCCGATTCTCATAGCCATGATTGTGTTAGTTTTTGGACCGGTCCCTATCGAAGAAGCAACCATCAAGAAATTTTACAAGGCGGAAAAAAGGGTAAGTACTAAACTGCCTATTACAAACATGATCAATCAATTTCACGATTTCCACTTATAAAAAGCTTATCACCTCCATCAAGAATTAAACTTTAATGACGAGCTTTCAACCACTTGTTTCAGTTTTTAGTAGTAGGGTAATAATAAACGGGTAAGGAAACGTCTACCAACAAGTTTTATCGGTTGGGGCACGAGACTAAAAACCAAACTATCCATGAACCATGATAAGGGCGGTCCATCAACCTCACAATTTTCAATCACAAGAAACTTTTTGCTTCCACCAAGAATTGAAACTTGATAGGGAGAAGCTTAGAGGTTGCAACCACCTCTTTGGTGTTTCGGTTTTTATCAGAGCAATAATAAACGTATAAGAATGAGTCGATTAAAAGTATATATAGCCCCGCGGTGCTTACCATGAAGCCCGCGGATCTCCACTTCTCGCACTTCTTGAACGAGGGCGCAGCAGCAACACATGACATGCGAGAGGAAGTCGTCAAACATGCCTCCCTGCAACATGAAACAATTTTATGTCCCATGAGCTCATATATATTATTTTCCCCTATCATATACACAAAACCCGGCAATTGGGTCAATCAACTCGGGTCATGGTCAGGTCAACTAGCTAGATTCGAGTTGGTTCACATTCTTGTTGGATCATATGGTCAGGTCAACTGGCTAGATTCCTGTTGGTTTAGGCTGGGGCTGGATCATTTTAGGTCGGGCTTCATTTCGGTTGCTTGATTTTAAGTCCAATAAGCATCTCCTGATGAAGGCGAACAACTTCAACATGGAAAATTTCCGGGCCGGGTCCAGCCCATTTTAGAACCCATGTTTTGACATTTTCAAAACGGGTCAGATCAAGGAACAAGAGACTTACTTTGATGTTGAGCGTCTTGCGTAGTTTCCCCCGAACGCAACAAGTGTAGCAACAGCAAGACAGTATGAGCGAGTACGCCATCAAGTCGTTGCAGGCTTGACCGGAAGCTGTTGAAAACACACGGCAAGGATTCATTCGTAAGCTTTAATTTTAACAATCATCCCAATTCTACTTTTTCTAACTAAAACTACGTAATTTTTTTACTTCTAAAACAACTCATTATCTACTTCTACATAAACTATCCAGACCTACTTAAACCTATCCGAGCTTACCCCACTTCTACATACCCACCGAAAGAACAGTGTTGTGTTACCCCAAATGTCAGACGATGAAAATAACTGAGTGAACCATAGAGATGAAAAATACTCACACATGTATCTATTATTAGCCACGGTCGATATTCTTGCAAATGTACCACAAGGATAGAAGAGAGTCTTCAAGCCTGCAACAACAAATACTAGTGATCAGTTGACAAATAAGCGCGCTTAATGTCAAAGCTACGTACAAAGAAAAGTACGTGTTTATGGTGCTGCAACAGAGCTGAAAAAAGTAAAGACGTATATAGATGAATATAGTAAAAAAAGCGTACAGAGACAAGGCTCGGAACAACAGTCCAGCAAATCAGTGTGCCACTCATCGCGATACGAAGAAACTGAAGGCATAGCCCTGCACAGAAAATTAAGCCATTGTGAAATCTGAAATTCATGCAACGAAGTAATCAAAAACTGTGACACGACACTTATTACCGAGACAAATTCTTTCCCTCTTTATAAAAGTCTATAGCTTTGACATTTTCACGGCCTCCAATGCACTACTACTTTGACAAAAAAATTTGGACGTAATATTTACCAAAAACTGCAAAATTATGCTCTTATCAAAGTATTTTTCACTACAGATCTAACAATACCAATATCAATCACTATACTTATTGAGAAACTTATAGTCAAAGCTAACCTAGTAGTTCCGGTCTTCTTGGGAGATTCCACCTCAAACGAATGCACCTCATCGACATACTTGGCTTGGCTTGTTTTCGAGCTTTTTACCGGTGAAAACTTTTTAGTTTCACACAGCATGGCCGCAGTTTGGGTCACATCAAGCAAGCGTTGGATGAGTTCACATTGACCCATATCCATATTCGCCTGTGACATTTAGAGCTCCATTCGGAGCTTTTCGTTTTCCTTTCGAAGTGCTTCGTCGATGGAGCAGTCCGGGTATGAGCAAGAAAGGGTCTTCTTAAGCACCACTGAGTCATTCACGCAGGGCTCGGGTTTCATAATCACTTGTTGTGCTTTCTGATCGTCTTCATCTAATGTGTATTCTCGTTGATCCATTTCGATCACTTCCAGTTTTTCCTGCCAATATATGCAATCCCGAAATTGATGTCCATGACTAGAAAACAACACTCCCAATGTGGGTCCCGCTTTTTAAGACCCGAGTATTGGGTCAAAGAAGAGGCTAGTTCACGAGTTGGTCAAACAACAACACGACACCAAATGTGTGCCAATGAAGTTTTCGGGCCTTCCTCTAACCAAATCCGTTCAAACGAATCAAAGGGTTGAAGACGAGTTAGGGAGCGTGCAACTATGTTCCCTGCTCTACGAACATGACTCCAACTACTCTATAACCTTATAAAAGCAAAGATGCCTGCTTGCCAAACTACTGTAGCAATTTACAATATATGAAGGGCACTATTGTCAATTAGCTTCTGGTAAATTACTGTAGGGATCAACAGTTTGGTATGGGGTGGCTGACACATTTACTCCTTCCATAAGTAGAACTCCTTGACAATTGCCTCCACTGAAACTATTATTGAGCTTGCTGATGATGCGTAGGCAATCCCCTTCCACCACAATCGACTTGAGACCTGTTTGCGTAGCAACCTGAATACCAAACACGCAAGCCTCGGCCGTCTCAACCCTATCGAAGCCCTTGATTTACTTTGTGTCGGCGGCAACCACTTTGCCCAAGTGGTCCCGAATGACGAAACCCACCCCTCCCCCATTCCCTTAGTTTCGTTGCATCAAAAGTTAACCTCCAAATCCACTTTGACCTATTATTCCCAACAGTACATCATCGAGTTGTTATGTTTTTAACTCATCGGAAAGATGATATACCTCCATAATGTGTGACGTAGAAGATATATTAGTATCAACGTCAACATTTTCTACACAAATTCTGTCTTCCACATCACTCATTATGGAGTCACGTCATCTTTCCATGAGTCATGTTCCGGGAAACCCGGGAGTCCTTCGAATGGATAAATATGGGAGGGCAAGGATCCACTAACTACTTAGGGTTTGAGAAAACCCCAAATTAGAACTCATAAAACTACAACTAATTTTTAGGGTTTTGGGGTTGTGGAGATGAACAACAAACACCAACAAAAATTAAAGGGATATGGACAATTGTAAAGAGTAATCACTCACCCAATTGAACTAACATGTTCAATCACTTGCACAATGACCCTCCACAAGCAAAGATTCTTGAAGCACCCAAGAAATCTCACAAAGAGTGGAGGAAGGACACCCACTCACCAAGAAGAGAAATCACCAAGCAATTTCCACCCAAAAGATTAGATTTCATTGATTAGGGTTTGAAAACCAACAATTACAACTCTCCAATTGAGAGGAATTTTCTTAAGTCTAATTCCTAAACATTCATAAAAAAAATATCTCTAATAGAGGGGAAACAAGTATGTATAAGGGAAGGGGAAAACATAACCAAAAGAAAGAGGGAAAGGTCGAAAAACAACCCGTCGTGAAATGGCCCGATCGTGCCATATGGGTACATGATCGTGCTACTAAAAAAAGCCCAAGAATGGCCTGTTCGAGAATAGCACGATCGTGCTACCCTACGGCACGATCGTGTAGTGCCTTCTGGAAGAATGGCACGATCGTGCGGCCTGATGGCACGATCGTGCTGTTGGCAGTTTCTTCCTGTTGACTTCAAACGTGTATAACTTCTTCATCTGGACTCTGTTTTAGGCCCATAATATATCGATGGAAAGCTCTTGGTGTTTACTTTGAGCTTCCAAAATTTAAATACCATCGGAGTTGTATTGAAGGAGTTATGACAAAACAATGAAGATATGTCTTTTCTTATTGTCCCATTTTGCCCAAAAACATAATATTCTTCAACTTGCTTCTCTTGGCTTGGCTTTGTTCCCTCGTGACTTCTTCTTAGCCTCCTCGGGGTTTCTTTTTGGGGCTTGACTTGACCCTCCATGGTTCCATCCCGACCCTTGTGTAATGATCAAAATACCCCTACGATTGTTTGGAGATCAATTTGGGGTTTCAAAAGCTACCCGAGCTTGACTTAAGGAAAACTAGCTTGGAACCGGTTTCATTATTGTTTTCCGATGCTGAGGACCCTTAGGAAATATGAATCAGACTTCCCTTGTTGGAATAGAGTTGCCATCAACTCTTGGGGGCATAATCCAATGCGAGGCTCAGGCGTCGATAATCCAAAGTAGAGTGGCTCTAAAAGGTCGAATACAATCACACTCATTACCCCACCCTTCTTGAATGTATATGAGTTCTTGAAGAAGGTAGGATGTTAACCTCCGAAGTAGCTCGTCTTCTCAACCCTAGCTCTCATGAGGTGATTGAACTCCTCAATGTAGTCATTGATCGAGAGTTCATGGCTTGGGAAGTGTGAGATCTTGAAATCCTCAATTCTGAAAGCATCCTCGTTAGGGGTGGAAACGGTGCGGTGCGGTTTCGGTGTGCCGAAGCGGTGCACCGAATGAAACGGTGCGCGAAAACCATAAACCGGAACCGGAACCGAATCACCCGGTTTTTTAAAATCGGTGCACCGGCTTTAACGGTGCGGTTTCAACGCTGAAGCGCAACCGCATAAATTTCTATCAAACATAAAAAAAATCTCTATTTAATTAGAAAAAAATCTCTATTTAATCAAAAAAAAAAATTGTGAGAACCCTAAACCCTAAACTGGAAAATGAAAATTTGAAATACTAAAACCTAATTACCCCCTCCCCTTACTCGACAGTCAGTGTCTCAGTGAGACTGTGAAAAGTGTGAGCCAAAGAGCCAAATTTACTAGCCCATAAGCCCAACCCAATAACACATTAACACCTAATGTTCTTTTTTTTTTAAACTAGTTAATTTATATTATTTTTGTATCAATTTTTGGGTAGAATTTTTTTTAACCAAAATTTATATATATATATATGTATTTAATTATATTCACGGTGCGGTGCCGGTTCCCCGTTGGTGTGAATATCCCAAACCGGAACCGCCCCGTTTAGTATCCAGTTTTTCCGGTGCGAAGCACCGGATTTTTAAACCGGTTCGGTGCTGCTCGTTCCCGGTTTTTTAATCCGATTTCCGGTTTGGTGTGCCGGTTCCGGAGTTTTCTTCCACCCGTAATCCTCGTAAATGGCTAAACTAGCAACCCCAATACCATAACTGTCATCCATGAAGTAGAGCTTGGCGGGAGGCTTGTTTTGAGGGGGTGTGGGACAAGGGAGCGAGATAGGAAAATTTTGAGGAGTTATGGCTCTCTCAACCTTACTAGGATTGCCTTTTCGCAAAAGTAAAACCAAATGTTGCTTCCTTTCGCTCAAAGCACTCTCATCCCGTGTTTTGCTCATGTGGAGGAGGCCTCTCTTCTCACTTCCCACCACGGTTTAATTTTCATGGAGTTGGGTAGGTGAGAGGGGTGTGAGCTCAATCCGTCTTTTTCCCATCATGAAGGAGTAAGTTTTCTCATGACCATCATGGATAGCATGTCTATCATATTGCCAAGGTCTTCCAGGGAGCAAATGACAAGCATCCATGGGAACGATATCACAAAGAACACTATCTATGTAAGTACCAATGGAAAATGATATCAAGGCTCGTTGAGATACCTGAAGATGACCATCATCTTTAAGCCCTTGCAAGCTATAAGGTTGGGGATGAGCTAGAATAGCCAATTGAAGCTTCTCCACCAAAGTAGTAGATGTTACATTCGTACAACTCCCACTATCGATGATCATCTTGAACACTCTATCATTGATGGTGCATCGGGTATGGAAGAGCATTTCCCGCTGAGAAGCATCATGGGGACGCTTGCTCATGACTAGGGATCGCCTAGGATCCAAGACCTCTTCCTTTTGAACTTGAGTCTCAACAATAGTCGTAGAAGACTCCGAACCATCCATCACACTTGCTTGGGGTGGTTCAACCATCTTGGTAGGGCATTGCGATTGGTAGTGGCCATACTCCCTACACTTGAAGCATTTTCTACCCTTGAGCTTTCTAAGGTATTCCGCATCATCCATGTGAGCTTCAATAGATGGTTTGAATGTCTTAGAAGATCGACTTCCTTTGGACAGAACCTCATACCGAGAATGAGCACCACCCTTGCTAGAAGACCAGGATTGAGCCTTCTTTTCCTTCCTCCAATCATGAGGATCACCAACTCTAGGCCCATGAGTAGAAGTACCACAACGGTGTTCAATATAGGACCTTCGATATTCACCATAAGATCTCCCGTAATCATCAGGAACCTTTCTCGAGGAACCGATTTGCAATTTTGTCACGGCATAACTCAAGTCACTCACTTGACGTTGTATCACTTCCTGACTATCTATGATATGTTGAAGAGCCATATCAAGAGTGGTTTTGGAAGGGGAGTTGGGTTGAGGAGGGAATTTTCGATCGCCCAATTGACTAGACGATGAGGCCATTTGAAGAGTTTGAGGGGATTGATGGGCTAAGGAAAATACATTTGGGTGAGGCTTTGGAGTTCTTTTGTGGCTGAGGAATTTTGTGGAGTTTTTGCGATGCTATTTTTTTGTGGGGAAAGATGGGGTGAATCCGGCAAAGGGAATGCACCACAATCGACCAAACCAATGATATTCACCAATGCAAATAGCAAGCACCAAATGACCACATCATACACAAATAACCAACAAAAAATTAACCCAACAAAACACCCAAATCAACCATTTTCATCCATGGAAGGTGTATGAACAAACATCAAACCCCCAAAATATTCAATCTCCAAACTTACTCCCAATACCCTCCAAAATTGCAACTCAAATCAACTCCAAACAATGAAATTCCTTAACAAATCACTTCCAACAACAAGAGGGTATGTATAACATTCACTTGGGTACCAAAGATCATAACAAATTCAACCCAAACATGCCAAGATCCAACAAAAACACAAAACAGAACAAAAATTCTGGGAAAGTTCAACTTCTCAAATCAACTCAATACTCAATGAATACTTGGACCCATATGATAAAAATCACATCCCAAGACTCCTAACACATCAAGGGACCAATACCAATCATCAAGCATTAATTTTGCATCAAAAATCAACAAGAACAAACCCAAAACTTCAAGAACTTAAACCCAAAAAAATCTGGAAATTGTTTTACCCAAATATGAGTTCTAATCCTAAGTTCTGATACTAAATGATCCGGGAAACCCGGGGGTCCTTCGAATAGATAAATATGGGAGACCAATGATCCACTAACTACTTAGGGATAAAAGGGATATGGACAATTGTAAAGAGTAATCACTCACCCAATTGGACTAAGATGTTCAATCACTTGCACAATGACCCTCCACAAGCAAAGAGTCTTGAAGCACCCAAGAAATCTCACAAAGAGTGGAGGAAGGACACCCACTCACCAAGAAGAGAAATCACCAAGCAATTTCCACCCAAATGATTAGCTTTCATTGATTAGGGTTTGAAAACCCACAATTATAACTCTCCAATTGAGAGGAATTTTCTTAAGTCTAATTCCTAAACATTCATCAAAGAACTATCTCTAATGGAAGGGAAACAAGTATATATAAGGGAAGGGGGAAAACATAACCAAAAGAAAGAGGGAAAGGCCGAAAAATGACCCGTCGTGAAATGGCACGATCGTGCCATATGGGGTACATGATCGTGCTACTAAAAAAAAGCCCAAGAATGGCCTGTTCGAGAATAGCACGATCGTGCTACCCTACGGCACGATCGTGCAGTGCCTTCTGGAAGAATGGCACGATCGTGCGGCCTGATGGCACGATCGTGCTGGCGCTTCTTCCCATCGACTTCAAACGTGCATAACTTCTTCATCTGGACTCTGTTTTAGGCCCATAATATATCGATGGAAAGCTCTTGGTGTTTACTTTGAGCTTCCAAAATTTAAATACCATCGGAGTTGTATTGAAGGAGTTATGACAAAACAATGAAGATATGTCTTTTCTTATTGTCCCATTTTGCCCAAAAACATAATATTCTTCAACTTGCTTCTCTTGGCTTGGCTTTGTTCCCTCGTGACTTCTTCTTAGCCTCCTCGGGGTTTCTTTTTGGGGCTTGACTTGACCCTCCATGGTTCCATCCCGACCCTTGTGTAATGATCAAAATACCTCTACAATCGGAGATCAATTTGGGGCTTCAAAAACGACCCGAGCTTGACTTAAGGAAAACTAGCTTGGAACCGGTTTCATTATTGTTTTCCGATGCTAAGGACCCTTAGGAAATATGGATCAAGTCAAAACTATACCAAATTAGTGGTGTTCTGTTTGGTGAAAAATAGATCGACAGTTGGCACTGTTAGTAACTAAAAAAATAGTCTATATTATTAGTATCCAATACCCTCAAAGTTGATATTATTGACGCTCGGAAATCCTTCTTTTTTTTTATTTTCAAGTAGGACAATCTCATTGTTTCAATATTTTGTGCCTTGAATATGTTCCAAAAGTCCACATATGTCTGTTGATGTCGCATTAGAGCCTGTCTTTAACATAGAAAAAGAAGTACATTACATTAATACGTACATTTTGCTGGTATGAGGCTTGGTTTTTGTCATATTGCTAAAGTAATTTTTCAATATTTATTATATTATTAACAAATAATCATAATAATATCTTTTATAGTAAAATTAAACAAGGCGTACCCCAAGAGATGTTAATTGGTGGTTTGCAATCGATAAAGATATGAAATTAATTGGATTTCGGCCACAAAAGCTATTCACAGGGTTAACAAAATCAACATCATATGTGATAGTTGGTGGAGAAACATATAGTCCACCAAGTCAACCGACCTCTTCCACCTATGGAAAGCGGCTACTACCTCAAGCTCGATTGGGGAACATGAATTCATAGGACATTGTGCTAATCTTTTTTGTAGTGGATGGAGACCATTACGTCGGCGATCTTCAAGTTATTGAGCAATTTACAACCAACAATATTTATGGTGCAATTGACCAGGGTCCGACTTTTCGACTTGGACATAATATCTTTTATGACGGGCAGCTAGCCCCTAATATAGTATTTAGTGATACCCTGATTATCATTATAAAAGTTGATTCATGATAATGATAATGAATTGTCAAATATTTATACTTCTTCCTTTTCTGCCGCATCATGATGTTGGAAATAATTGAATCAAGGCTGCTGGTTTCGGAATCACAAAAAACTGAGTCGTGGATAAACCACTGCCTTGAAAGCGATTACGGCACGACCTAGGTGACAATCGATATTGCCGATCACTCCCCAAGGTTAACTCAGCTAATTCTTAGACTTGTGCACTCAAGGCTAAGAACTTGGAGTATGTAAAACCGATTGCCCGTAAAATATTAATGGAAGAGGATGTAGAAAATGAAGAGGAGAAGATGATTGTTGGTGTGTTGATTGCAGCCATGGAGGAGCTTCATATATAGGCTTAGAAGCCTACCGCTATCGGGCATATCCTACCGCTGTTAACGGCTATTTAGCCGCTGGGACAACGGCTATACCGCCGCTTTCTCCAACGGCAAAATGGCCTGGGCAACGGCTAGTTCTCACCGGTGGCTATAAAAGAACCACGACCCGCGCCCCGGACCGCGATCGCGATCGCGATCGCGACTGATCCGTGACCGACGGACGCGTACGCGGCGGCGCTACGCGTGGAGTCCCAAGCCATACCTTCCTCCATAAAACACCCCTTTACACTTATTTAATACTACTAAGTGTGGTGGGATATATAAACCACTTTCAACTTGATCTTTCTACCAATGTGGGACAAAAAGCCTTGTTGCCATTACCAAATTGTAACTTCAATTGCAACAATCCCCCACTAATGACATACAAGGAAAGCAGAAAGAACAAGAAAGAAAGTCTGGGCAAAAATGGGTCAGATACTTAGGCATCAATATCATAAGATTGAATTGACACATTAGTGATGTAAGGCAACAATCAATAATCTAACAAGTGGACTATGCCTTGAACTTGAAAGATTGTGATTTGATCGAGACCCCCACAACACATATCAACCTCAGAGAAATTACATACTCGCGATAACACAATTACGCTTGTATGGCCATGCAGATACCTTGGTTTCATAAGTGCTCTAGAGATAGCCTTATTCTCCCATAGAAGGCCAAACCTTCACACTTATATAGGTAATTCCATCAAGTCTATCTCACGTACTCACCAAAAATTATGGCTATGGAATTATTAAAAGCAAATAGCTCATCCGTACATCATACAATCGGTGAATCCATCAGTGCGTATCACAAGCACCCCCCAAAACGGGCGTAGATTCATTAAGAGTAAAACTCAACCTCAAAGCACTACCTAGCACCATAGGGATAGGAATGTAGTGCATCTCAAGATTAGTTTCGTTTGACCACAAACGGTGTCCACCATACTTCTTCAAGCCATAGGCTTAAGCCCTATCCCCCTCGATGCTTCTAATACAACTCGTCTTGTCAATCCTTTAGTGAAAGGATCCGCCAGATTCTTTTCGGATCTCACATACAACAAGGATATGACACCATGTTTCAAAGAATCGCTTTCACCGACCGTATCCGATACGGATATGTCTCCTCTTTCCGTTGTAGACACTGTTGTGAGTCACGCCAATTGCTGCCTGCGAGTCGCAATGTATAGAGACAGGTGTCTCTTGTTTTTCCCATAGAGGCACATCAGCTAACAAGCTTCTGAGCCACTTTGCTTCTTGACCTACTAACTCAAGAGCAATAAATTCAGATTCCATGGTGGAGCGGGCTATGCAAGTCTGTTTTGCAGACTTCCATGAAATAGCCCCTCCACCTAAAGTAAACACATAACCACTAGTAGAACTAACTTCATCGTTATCAGAAATCCAGTTTGCATCGCAATAACCCTCTACAACAGCAGGAAATTTGTTAAAATGCAAACACCAATCCATTGTACCTCTAAGGTACTTAAGTAAACGATAAAGTGCATTCCAATGTTCTTGACTAGGGTTATGAGTATACCGACTCAATCTACTTACTGCATAAGCAATGTCAGGACGAGTAAAGTTCATTAAGAACATTACACTTCCTATAATCTTGGCATACTCGCCATGACACACTAATGCCGTTGTTTTCTTTAAGCAAAGGCTGGGATCATAGGGAGTTCTAACAGGCGTCACATCAAAGTGGTTAAATTTCTTTAACACTTTCTCAATGTAATGTGACTGACATAATGCAAAACCAGTGTTTGTTTTGCATATTTTAATTCCCAAGATCACATCAGCTTCACCCATATCTTTCATTTCAAATAAAGAAGACAACAACTTCTTAGTGTCACTAACTACAAGCAAGTTTGTGCCAAAGATCAACATGTCATCAACATACAAACATATGAGCACACAATTTGATCCTATCAGTTTTGAATAAACACAGGAATCAGACAAATTTGCAGTAAACCCATTTTCTACAAGGGAACTGTCAAATTTCTCATACCATTGCTTAGGCGCTTGCTTTAGACCATAAAGGGACTTTCTTAATTTGCACACCTTATCCTCCTGACCCAGAATCTCACAACCCTCAGGTTGGGTCATATAAATTTCTTCTTCTAAGTCACCATTGAGGAAAGTTGTCTTAACATCCATCTGATGCACAACAAGATCAAAGATGGCAGCCAAGGCAATTAGAGTCCTAATGGTGCTTATTTTCGTTACCGGAGAATAGGTGTCAAAGTAATCTATTCCCTTCTTTTGATCAAAACCTCTAATGACTAGTCTAGCCTTATATTTGTCAACTGAGCCGTCAGACTTTAATTTCTTCTTAAAGATCCATTTGCTACTGATAGGTCTACAACCTTTGGGTAAGTCAGTTAATTCCCAAGTCTTATTAGACTCAAGGGAATCTATTTCACACTTAATGGCTTCTCTCCAAAAAGTAGCATCAATAGACCTAACTGCCTTAGTGAAGGTTTTTGAATCTTCCTCAATTAAGAATACAGATGCGACTTCATCAGTCAGGACATCTATTTCATGTTTGTTAATCACTTCTACTAGACAAGAAGTGATAAAGTCTGGACCAAAGTCAGTTGCAATTCTTTGTCTCTTACTCCTTCTAGGTTCTATTGTCATACCTCTATCATTAGAACTAGAAGTAGGCAAACTAACATTTTCAGGCACAGAGCTAGGCATATTATCAGATACCACATTAGGCACATTTTTCTTCAATGGAAAAATAAGCTCAAAAAACTCAGCATCTCTGCACTCAGAAATGGAGTAATCACTTAAAGACATAAATCTATAAGCAGCACTGTTTTGAGCATAACCAATGAAGACAGCATCAAAGGTTTTAGGACCTATGTTTGTGCGTTTATGACCGGGTAAGGCTACCTTGGCCAAACACCCCCACACTTTCAAATATTTCAAGTTTGGGGCGTATCCTTTCCAGAGTTCATACGGAGTTTGATCTAATTTCTTATGGGGAACTCTATTCAAAATAAAACAAGCAGTCAAAACAGCTTCCCCCCACATATTATCAGATAGACCAGAATTCACAAGCATGGCATTCATCATTTCCTTAAGTGGGTTTTCCGCTTCTATGCCATTCTGTTGAGGTGTGTAAGGGGCAGTGGTCTCATGTACGATTCCGTTTTTCTCGCAAAAGACAGCTAAAGAACTAGAATCATATTCACCACCCCTATCAGACCTAAGCCTCTTGATTTTTCTATCTAATTGATTCTCAACTTCTGCCTTATACTTTAAGAACATTTCTTCAGCCTCATCTTTAGACTTAAGGAGATAGACTTTGGTATATCTAGAGTAGTCATCTACAGAAGTGATATACCACTTCTTTCCTCCTTTACTCATTGTGTTCTTAAAGTCTGCTAAGTCTGAATGAATAAGTTCAAGCAACTGAGTAGACCTTGTCAATACTGACTTAAAGGGTTTCTTAGCAAATTTTGCTTCAACACAGACATCACACTTAGAACAATTCTCAGTGCTAATACTAGGAATTAGCCGCATGTTCTTTAGTCTGTTTAAGGAAGCATAATTTACATGTCCAAGTCTACCATGCCACAAATCAACAGACTCAGCGATATAAGCAGAAGAAGAACCAGTCTTATTAATTTCGGGAGCAACATTCAAAACATACAGGCCGTTGCTACGATATCCCTTCCCTACAAATACTTCATTACGAAGTATGACAATTTTGCCAGCCTTTTGGTTTACTTCAAAACCAGCAATGTCAAGGAGGCTACTAGAAACTAGGTTTCTACGTAAGGAAGGTACGTATAGCACATTGAGTAAACATAATGATTTTCCAGAAGTAAATTTAAGGAGAACTTTTCCTTTACCCAATACCGCTGCAGTGGTAGCGTTGCCCATGAAGACTTTCTCCCCATCAGGAACTTCCTCGAAGTCATGCATCAGTTCCTTGTTGGTGCAGAAATGTCTGGTTGCTCCATTGTCAAGGATCCATTCTGTGTTATTGGTGACGAGGTTTGCTTCCACAGTTACTGGACAAAATACTTCGGAGTCTTCAGTCAGATTGGCCTTATTCCTTTTGGCATTCTGTGCAGAAGGATCCTTGCGCTGGTTGCATTGATATGCCTTGTGGCCGGGTTTTCCGCAGATGTAGCAGTGGACCTTTCCCTTCTCCTTCTGAATTTTACTGTTAGGTCCGTTCCACTGCTTAGATTTCTGATCCCTCTTATTCTTTCCTTTGAACCTGTCTTTGTTTGAAGGACCAACAGATTCAACAATGTTAGCTTTAGCATAATTTACAGAGGGAGAAGACATCTTATCTTTTAAACGATTAGCCTCCTCGGTTCTCATGTGGCTAATCAGCTCTCGAAGAGACATGTCCTTCTTCTTGTGTTTTAAGTGGTTCCTGTAGTCCTTCCAGGATAGTGGGAATTTTCCAAGCAACACATTTGCTTGAAGAATCTCGCACATTTTCATTCCTTCGTTCAGCACCTCAGCACATAGGTTCTCATAAGTGTGAACCTGTTCCAATATTGGTTGGTCGTCGATGATTTTGAACTCCATCCACCTGTCGACCACGTACTTCTTCTTTCCAGCATCTTCGGCACCATACTTGATTTTCAGACTTTCCCAAATTTCTTTGGCTGTACTGAAAGTGACATACAAATCAAACAATGGATTTGTCATGCTGGTGAGAATGTAATTTCGAGCCGTCTTGTTATCTTTCTCCAGTTTCCTCTTGGTAATTTCATCGAGAGGTATGAGTGGAGTTGTTGGCGCAGTAGGTGTTCTCTCGGGATCATACTGCGGCGGTGGAGCATTTGGATCGTTGAGATGTGGAGATGATAGTACATAATCAATCTCCATTTGCTCTAGACATAAAAACAATTTTTGAGACCAACGTTTGTAATTGGTCCCATCGAGAGGCTCGACTTTGTAAGTTTCAGTGAGAGATCTTTGTGGAGCAGCCATTGACTATAATCGCTTTCAAATTGTTGGAAATAATTGAATCAAGGCTACTGGTTTCAGAATCACAAAAAACTGAGTCGTGGATAAACCACTGCCTTGAAAGCGATTACGGCACGACCTAGGTGACAATCGATATTGCCGATCACTCCCCAAGGTTAACTCAGCTAATTCTTAGACTTGTGCACTCAAGGCTAAGAACTTGGAGTATGTAAAAATTGATTGCCCAGAAAATATTAATGGAAGAGGATGTAGAAAATGAAGAGGAGAAGATGATTGTTGGTGTGTTGATTGCAGCCATGGAGGAGCTTCATATATAGGCTTAGAAGCCTACCGTTGGCTGGGCATATCCTACCGTTGCCAACGGCTATACTGTCGTTTCTCCAACGGGCAAAATGGTCGTTGGGCAACGGCTAGTTCTCACCCGGGCTGGCTATAAAAAGAACCACGACCCGTGACCGGCCGGACGGGCGGCGGCGGCGGCGCGCGCGCGTGTGGAGTCCCAAGCCATACCTTCCTCCATAAAACACCCCTTTACACTTATTTAATACTACTAAGTGTGGTGGGATATATAAACCACTTTCAACTTGATTTTTCTACCAATGTGGGACAAAAAGCCTTGTTGCCATTACCAAATTGTAACTTCAATTGCAACACATGAGACTTTTGATTGGGTTTAAATTTGCATGGGCATAGGGGCGAAACCACGTACGGACATCAGGTGGCCATTACCATCTAGACTTGAAAGGAGTTTATATTATTAGTGCACTTTTTATTGACTAGAGTCACAGGTTTGATTTTTCAAGGATACCAAAATAAAAAGGCAGTTCGATGCACAAAGCGTCTCTGCAAGCGAAGGTTCGAGGAAGGGTCCCACCGTAAAGGTGTAATGTACACAGACTTTACCTTGCATTTCTGCAAGAGGCTGTTTTCAGGACTCGAACCCATGACCTCATGATCACAAGGCAACAACTCAACCGTTGCGCCTAGACTCCCCTTCAAAGGATACCAAAATATTTTTTAAAAAAAATTTCTACTATTTGGTGAGATTTTTCTACTGGCCCATGTTGGTTGATCCCTTCACATATCGACCTAACCTCATCCTTGCATGCCCATATAATAAGTTCTACACTTTCATGTCTTTGTTTATTACTATTGGTATAATAATAAGTTCTACTATTTTATGTCTTTGATTATTACTATTGGTGTTTAATATCTCCATTCTCGGCAAAATTGGATATTGATCGAGCTCAGAGAATGGAATGATTGATTGCTCGAATAAAAGACAATTTAGATTCTTGAGATATACTCATGGGGTGCCAAGTATATTCGTTGTCCAGTAAATACTTAACTCTGACACGTGTTGGTTTAATAGATTAAGACATAGTTACAATAACACCAACAAACTCCCAGAAGAAAAGAAATATATTTAAGCGTAATATGAGAAATTTATATGCAAACAAGTTTTCTCCCATAAACTTATATTCATAGGGAGTTTGATTGCAGAAGATTATGACATAGCTCGCTCATAGAAACATGCAAGCAAATAATCAAATTGAGAAAGATCAAATAACCTATGCTAAACCAACCTACCAATATATTCACTCAATCTTATGTCTACAATTTGTATTCCTTATTTTATTCTCCATTTTTAACATACAGTTTTGATACCAACTGTAACGTCCCCAACTTGTCCAAGTATTAAATATATTATACATTTTATCTTTTTATTTTAAATTAGAAGAAGATTTTTCCTTTCATTTTCCAAGCTTCTATTGTTATAATTGGGGTTTTTTGCATTTTGGACCCCGAATTTTGGGAGTATTTATATTTTGAACCCTTGGTTTTCAACTTTAACTTTTCGGACCCTAAAGTTTGTAGGCTGAAAAAAAAGGACCCTAAAGTTTGCGAGGTGAAAAAAAGCCCGTTTCCCGTTTTTCTTTTTCTTTCCATGTTTGAATTTCTCTCTCCGATTGGCATCAAACTTCAAGATTAAGGTTAAAACCGATATTAAAGTTATAATAAACCTCTTTTATTCATGTTGGAGTTACTTAAAACCAAGTACTCATGGGTTTAAGTAGCCCCGACATGAATAAGAGAAGTGTATTATGGCTTCAATATTAGTTTTAACCATAGTTCTGAAGTTTGATGTCAATCGGGAGATAAATTCAAACATGGGAGGAAAACAAAGAATGAGACAGGGGCCTTTTTCTTCATCCCACAAACTTTGAGGTCCCTTTTTAATTAAGCCTACAAACTTTAGGGTCTAAAAATTTAATGTTAAAAATCAAAGGTTCTGAATATAAATATCCCTAAAGTTCGGGGTCCAAAATGCAAAAAAAAACCGTTATAATTGAGTTATATTGTTGGCAGATAAAATGTAGAATTCTTTCATCATAATATGAACAAAAGGACCACATGCATGCATGCATGCACCATGCAATTATCCACCATGCTGGGTAGATACACAAGTTTTGGTTCCAAGTTTTAGGTACATGTCTATTCATGCACCTTAATATATTCATGCAAGTTCATGAAACTATATATCTAGCTAGTTAATTCAGCTAAGATATATACACATATTCTTTTTGTCCTTTTTAGAAAAATGGCAGGCAGTCCATAATTCATGAAACAAAAAATTATGGATGCCATGTCTCCCCAAATCCAAAATTTCGTGCCTGCTGTCAGGGAACCATAAACATGATTGATAATTTATGATATTATATTCTATAGTTTATTATAAAAAAAAATGAAAAAAAAGCATTGTGTTGATGATGATCACCCACAAAAAAGAAAACCAAACAAATCAAGAGTTGACAGAAAATTACTCAAATGTACCCGAATTTTTGGTGAAATATTTTTCAGGTATTCCAATTTTTCACTCATTTTGGGGTATACCCTTACTTTTTGGGTTAAAAATTATTAGGTGCTTTTTCGGTCATTAATTTTCTTAAGGATCCGTTTGGATCTTGGAAAACAACATGGAAAAAAATTATTTTGGAAAATGAAAATCTTTCCTTTGTTTGGATTGAAGAAAAAGGAATGGAAAAAAAAAATAGTTAGAAAATTGCATGAAAAATTTGAAGTAACAATGAATACATAATTTTCCCTTCAAAAATGAAAGGAAAGTTGGGAGAAAAATTTTGGATCAAAGCCAACCTTTCTTTTCATCCTCTCTCTCTCTCTCTCTCTCTCTAACTCTCCTCTCTCTCTCTCTCTCTAACTCTCTTCTCTCTCTCTCTCTAACTTTCTTCTCTCTTTCTCTCTCTAACTTTCTTCTCTCTCTCTCTCTTGCTCTCTCGCTCTCTCTCTTCTCTCTTCTCTCTTTCTCTCTCTCTCTAAGTATCTTCTCTCTCTCTCTCTCTCTCTCTCTCTTTCTAACTCTATCCCCTCTTTCTCTCGCGCACTCTCTCTTCTTTCTCTCTAAGTGTGCACTCTCTCTTCTTTCTCTCTAAGACTCTTCTCTTTCTTCTCTCTCTCTCTATCTCTAACGTTCTCTCTCGCTCTCTCTAACTCTCTTCTCTCTCTCTCTCTCTCTCTCGCTCTCGCTTTCGCTCTCTCTCTCTCTCTCTAACTCTCTGTTGGATATATTTTAAGAGTATAAGACAATTATATAGCCTAAAGAAAAAAGTATATTAAGTATAAGGATCATATATAAGTGAAACAATAAGAATATGATCAACACGGGTGAAAGAGGAAGTAACACGGGTCGTGTTGTCTTCCAGAGAGCAAGGAAACAATTCCTGCGCTCAACACGGGTCGTGTTGAGCCAACACGGGTCGTGTTGAAGGCAGGATTGTATTAATTGCTAACGGCTATATGATTTTGTGTAATTAGTGCTTGATATCGTCATTAAGCACGATTATGCTGAGATTGCAACAGCTATATGACTTGACTTGGTCAAGATCATATTAAGGACATAATCTCATCATTAAGGCTCTTGATTACCCTTTGACTAGGGTATCCTAAGTGGGTGGTAATCTCCTATAAATAGGAGACATTCCCAAGCCATTAGAGATAATCATAAGCATCTATTCTATTCTATAATCACATCCTCTCAAATATAGACTGCAGCTATATTTGAGAGAATCAAGTGAGAAACCTATGTCTTGAGTGCGACAAGAGCTAAGTTTTATCCCTTTGAACATTTACGGTACAGTAAATAGTTCTTAAGGAAAATGAGTACGAGGCCATGACTCTTAGTGTTATCCAAACAAGTCAAGTTAACCATTTGGTTATTAAGTTCTATCTCCGTCTTGTCATATGTACCGCTAGAAGATCAAGTCAAGTCAAGTGAAGATGATGAAGATTCAAGTCGTTGTCAAACATCATTTTCCAACAATCTTAAGAACTATTTTACAAGACAAGATTGGAGGAGGCTAAGAGTACATTGGACATCCAAGATTCAAGAAGGGATTACAAAGATAAGTTTATATTCTACAAGTTTATTAGTATCAATTTTTCATATAAGTTTATTAAGATTTATTGAGTAAGTTTAATGATTAAAAGTTTATTAATCATTTGTTTATCTATATGTGTTTTATATAGCTAAGAAATTGATACATAAGAGTGGCAATACAAGTACAAGATCTTGATATTCATGATGGGAATTGTTGTGTGATTATGCAATGAGGTTTACATGGATTAAGGGCAAGGTAACAACAAAGTCATTTACAAGGAGGTCAAAGGTAATTAAGTTGTTATTATTTGGGGGTTATATGCATGTGCATTGACCATGATTAAGTTGCCTCTTAATATTGTCAAGTTAATACCAATGGAATGAATATGTTTTATTACCTTTGACATGTTTAATTGGTTTATAAGAATTGCCATTAAGGATAAGTGTATTGAATTCCATGATAAAGTAGTTGTTGTAGGATGGTGCAAAGGAAAAGTCAAAATAAGTATTTATTTATTTATTTATATTATTAAGTGCACCATTGAACAACTACATAAGTTACAAGTTTATTTTAGCCATATGTTTTAAGTTGGTTATGATATTAAGTTACATGGAAGTTTCATGCTAGTAATAAGGATGATGTTATTGTCATTAAAATATTCCTTGGTTGAATGTTTTAAGTTACAAGTTTTTAAGGTGTTTAATGTGGAAATTCGTTGTGGCAAGATTATATTTTGCTTCTTATAAGCTGAATTTTTCCATGTTTATTCACATGTTTAAAGTATCCTTAAGTTTATTCCGCCTATTATTTTGGATATTAATATGAAGGATGAGTACTAGTTGATTAGACCTTTTATTAATATCATGTTTGGAAATCTTGTTCCATGTTTATAAGTGATAGGTATGAATGATTTCATGCTTATTGTTTTGCCTATTGTTATTCAAGTATTGTTTAATAGCATGATTAACAAGTTAATTTTATGTTTAAGTTTGAAGCATGAAAAATATAATATAAGTATTGGCATAAGTACTATGTTTCTAATTTATAAGGTGCCATGAAATTCTATTTGGTTATCTCAAGTTTATGATTCTATTCTTGATTATTACAATGAGTTTATGCAATTGAAAGTCAAATATGAATTTGTTATTAAGATAAGTTTTGCATATAAGTATAATTTTTAAGAGAATTATTTGAATGCATACAAGTGGCTTGTTTATTGATTCAAGTTTTTTGAGAAGTCCACTATAAGTTATGTGTGCATCAAGGTTCAAATTTCTAATTATTATCATGAGTATATTCTTATTATGCTTATAAGTATTGTAATAAGACAAACATAATAAGTTATTGTTATTTTACAAGTACATATATATGTGATTATATATGTTGATAAAGTATTGGCAACATTATGTGGTTATTAAGATGAAATAGCAAGTTTATGTACAAGAAACCATACAATAAATTATATATGAGCAATCATATGTAATTTATTTTGTACAAGTTTGTAAATGGCTAATATAATTTCCTAGCCATTGGAAATATAAGAGTACACAAGTTAATAAGAAAGACAAAAAATTAATCATGTTTATATGATTAATGGTATGTATAAATTTAAGGTACATACACACAAGTTGTCTAGGCTTTTCAAAATATTATTAAGTATACATAATATGGATTCAAGTATGTGAATTCATGATATGTATAAATTTGATAAGAAAGCTTTCTATAAGTATAAGATGTTGCATAAGTATAAGGACTCATGATTATTTCTACACAAGTTGAACCTACAAGATTATTGGCTAATTTTCTTAGTTAATTATGCAAAGGAAATTTCATATGACTTTTGTTGAGTATTTGTACTAAGTTCAAGTAAAGTATGAAATTAATTTAAGTTTTGACTTTGATGCATATTGACAAGTATCTTGTCATGTGATTCATGTTTATGAATGTTTATAGAGTTTTATGATTTATTCAAGCATGCCAAGAAGATTTAAGTTTTGGTTGTTTGATTAAAATAAGTATTTGACTCTATGTTGTTTATGGCATATAAGTTTAAGAATAATCACTTGGTCCTATAAGTGTTTAAGGCAATTTTGCTTGATTTTTCTAAGTGCAAAATTGATTTATGTGATTATATGAGTGTGTAGAATCATAAGTTGTTTATTTCCTTTTATTAATGGCAATATAAGTAGACAAGAACATGCTTTATTCTTGACAAGGAAATATGAGTGGAGTTTTATTCACTTAATATTTTATAAGTTTAATCATGCTAGTAAGTTTAAGTATGTTATATTTTACTACATGTTAATTTAAGTAGGTGTAAGTCATGTACTTGCAACTATGTTCTTAGGCAATTTAAGTTATTCTTAAGTAACATGGACACAAGTTTATCTACATGTTTGGTTGTTGTAAGCTTCTCATGTTATTCAATCATATTTTAATATGATAAGAGTTTATTAAGATTTTATGCAAATTCACTATAAGAAAAATGACTTTATGAAATAAGTGAATTGATTGCATAAGATATATGAGAAGATTTCATACTTTTGTATGGTCTATGTGTCAATATGTGTATGTTTACATATATGTATTCATTGAGTTATGGCATATGAAATATCAAACATGATTAAATAAGTATAAGATTGAACATGATTACTCATGTGTTTTAGTGTATTCATAAATATAAGTTGAATACATGTTTGTCTTGTTAATTTTTCAAGTTTATAAGAGCATGTACTAGAATACAAGGAAGTATTTTTATACATAAGGAATTATGCATACTTGCGATAGACTATAATTCATGATTGTGGAAATGGTTATTCTTTGAGTTTTTACAAGTTCATAAAGTTTAATTTATGAGGTTTCCGGATAATCATGATTGAGAATGGTCTATGTTGTTTGCATATATCAAGTTTATTTGCTACATAAGAAGTGTATAGTTTTTATACATTTGACTATTCTAAATTCATGATGATATATATTTATCAATGGATTTGGAAATGACAAAGTTTAAGTGTTATATATTATGTTTAAGTCTTCATAGCTATATGCTTTGAAGGGTGGACTTAAATATATAAGGAGATAATACAACCATGGTAATGTGATGGTTTAATCATATACTTGGTAGTATACTCTACAAGATAATCATTCATGATTATGAACCATTGTTGATTCAATGAGTTAAAGTTATAAGTTCAAGTATGTAGCAAAGGATTGAGATGTAATGGTTTAATTACATATAAGTTGGAAATTTGATTTCCATATAAATCAAAGGTTAAGTGGTATGTCAAGTGCGAGGTTATTTTGTTCACAAGTTTGTATCCATGTTTTTTGGATGATAAGCATATAAGAGGATCCATATCAAGTATACACATGGCATAGTGTGTTTATATCCAAAAATAATATGATGGTTTATTCATATTATGGTGAGGATATTCTTATCAAGGCCATGGTAAAGATATAATAATATATCTAGTGGACCTTGTTATTAGAGATGGGTTAAGTAGCCCGAATCTCTACTACTTCACAACAATTTCTCAACTTTACGAATTGGAATACCACCAGTTTCTAAAGTTCAAATGAGTACGGAGTTGTCTAAAGTAGTAGGAAGCATCGATTTTATACATCTCAGGTTAAGTGATGCTTAATATCTGTAATGACAAGAGGTTGAGTAGTAATACTCTTAATAGACTTTGGGGAGCCTAATTACAGAGGCGGTAAATTCCAAAGACTACCTATGTAAGTGTAATGTGTGGCCGTATAAAGGAACTATGGGCTAAAGTTCCGAAACACTTACTAAGGATAAGGACACAAGGCTGGATAATAGTGTCAAAGTTTTAGCACTTAAGATTTAAAACAAATGTATGTGTATTACGAGTATAGTTGATCAATATAAATCCAAAGTTCAAAGACATGTCTACTTTGTGATTTGGATTCTATTTTGGCTTGTATATACTAACTGAAAAGTTCAAAGAGCAATCTACTTTCCATTATGCATATGTTTGTGGGTTTCTCGTGTGATTACAAGTTAAGGTATATCTCAAATGGCGGGGGTGTTAACTCCTTAAGTAAAAGTTATTTCAAGGGTTTTACATACTCTTGAAATAGCGGGGGATTGTTGGATATATTTCAAGAGTATAAGACAATTATATAGCCTAAAGAATAAAGTATATTAAGTATAAGGATCATATATAAGTGAAACAATAAGAATATGATCAACACGGGTGAAATAGGAAGTAACACGGGTCGTGTTGTCTTCCAGAGAGCAAGGAAACAATTCCTGCGCTCAACACGGGTCGTGTTGGATCAACACGGGTCGTGTTGAAGGCAGAATTGTATTAATTGCTAACGGCTATATGATTTTGTGTAATTAATGCTTGATATCGTCATTAAGCACGATTATGCTGAGATTGCAACAGCTATATGACTTGACTAGGTCAAGGTCATATTAAGGACATAATCTCATCATTAAGGCTCTTGATTACCCTTTGACTAGGGTATCCTAAGTGGGTGGTAATCTCCTATAAATAGGAGACATTCCCAAGCCATTAGAGATAATCATAAGCATCTATTCTATTCTATAATCACATCCTCTCAAATATAGATCATATTTATACTTGAGAGAATCAAGTGAGAAACCTATGTCTTGAGTGCGACAAGAGCTAAGTTTTATCCATTTGAACATTTACAGTCTGATAAATAGTTCTTAAGGAAAATGAGTACGAGGCCATGACTCTTAGCGTTATCCAAACAAGTCAAGTTAACCATTTGGTTATTAAGTTCTATCTCCGTCTTGTCATATGTACCGCTAGAAGATCAAGTCAAGTCAAGTGAAGATGATGAAGATTCAAGTCGTTGTCAAACATCATTTTCCAACACTCTCCCTCTCTAACACACACACACACACTCTCTCTCTATCTATCTATCTATCTATCTATCTATCTATCTATCTATCTATCTATCTATCTATCTATCTATCTATCTATCTATCTATCTATCTATCTATCTATCTATCTATCTATCTATCTATCTATCTATCTATCTATCTATCTATCTATCTCTCTCTCTCTCTCTCTCTCTCTCTCTCTCTCTCTCTCTCTCTCTCTCTCTCTCTCTCTCTCTCTCTCTCTCTCTCTCTCTCTCTCTCTCTCTCTCTCTCTCTCACTCTCTCTCTCTCTCTCTCACTCTCTCTCTCTCTCTCTCTCTCTCTCTCTCTCTCCCTCTCTGGAGCGTGGCGCGGTGGGGGAATTGATGACTTTAGCTTGAGTTGTAATCTTGATGCAACAATCGAACAAACTTGAACAATAAAGGAAGGATATGACCTTGAGCTAGGTAATCCACCACTCTAGGCCTAGCACCCCACCATGACTATCATAGGTAATCCACTAGATAATCAATAAAGGAATGACTTGCTAACACCACCATTAACAAATGGATAAAGTAACAACAAGATTTTGAGGGAAAAGGGAGAAAATCCCAACTTTGCATTAGCAAATCATTCATAAACATCAGCTGCCTCGAAAAAGGGTGCTAAACAACGTATTTATACTAAACAGGAAATTAGGTTAAAAACAGAACAATATTACGAAACAACGCGTCCGTCACAGAAGGATGGCTCGGGCGAGCCAAATCTGACTCGGGCGATCGATGCTTGTTGCTATGTCCATTGGCGGAGGAGTCGCAGCGCGACTGTATGTCGCGGCGCAATGAAAAGTCGGGTCATAGTCGAGCGACTTTTCCCTACCGACTTCCAACACGCATAACTTCTTCATCCGAACTCCGTTTTAGGCCCGTAAGATATCGTTGGAAAGGTCTCAGTGTGTAATATAAGCTCCCAAAATTTAAGACCCATCGGAGTTATATTGAAGAAGTTATGACCCAAATAGTGAAGGCACGCGTATTTCGAACCCTTGATCGCCATTATTACCTTGTGTTTATTCACCCGGCTCACAACCGAACCACGATGCCAAATATTCATGACATCTCAGGATGACCCAACATCCCATAGGCCCTCATGGCTATCGACAAGCCCTGAATCTCTTCCCGGGCCGTTTGAAACATCCGCGGGGAAGTTCGGACCCCAACAATGGACATCTCGCCTTAGCCAAGCTAAATTGATGCTCATCACCTCGCTCTTCTTGAAGGTATAACGATTCTTGAGAATAAGTGGGTGAACGTACTTAGCATAGAAACGTCGGTTAGCTCTCCTACCCATGATCTCGTTGGTATCCAAAATGTAAGCATCATAAGAGAGTGCAACTACCGGTGCTTGCTGAACCGTTGGCTTATCCTCAGACGTGAAAGCTTGGACCCGATCCCGACACGGTCCACTCTCTCTATCTCTCTCTCGCTCTCGCTCTCTCTCTCTAACTCTCTCTCTCTAACACTCTTCTCTCTCTCTCTCTCTCTCTCTCTATCTATCTATCTATCTATCTATCTATCTATCTATCTATCTATCTATCTATCTATCTATCTATCAATGTATCTATCTATCTATCTATCTATCTAACTCTCTTCTCTCTCTCTCTCTCTCTCTCTCTCTCTCTCTCTCTCTCTCTCTCTCTCTCTCTCTCTCTCTCTCTAACTCTCTTTTCTCTCTCTTTGTTACTCTCTCTATCTCTCTAATTCTCTTTTCTCTCTCTTTGTCTCTCTCTCTCTCTCTCTCTCTCTTTCTCTCTCTCTCTCTCTTATTCTCTCTCTCTCTCCCAAATCACATCATATGTCCTAAAAAAATGAAACTTGATATTTATAAGGTTTCTTGCAAATTTTATTTTTCCATGTATTTTTCCTCAAACCAAACAAGGAAAAGAAAATTGAATGGAAAATCAATTTTTTTCCTTCAAAATTTACTTAAACCAAACAAGAGAAAAAAATTTACTTTACCCCAAAAAAAATTTCCTCCTAATTTTTTTTCCGCGAGATTTTTTTTTCCATCCTGTTTTCCTAGGTCCAAACGGACCCTAAGTGACCGAAATACCCTTGTTCTTCCATTTTTTAAGAAATACCCTTAAAAAAGAAGAATAAGGGTATTTCGGTCTTTTAATAAAATTGATGGCCGGAAAAGCACCAAATAATTACTAACCCAAAAAGTAAGGGTATCTCAAAATGAGTTTTGAAAAGTTGAGGTACCGAAAAATAGTTTCCCCAAATTGTGGGATAACTCCGAGTAATTGTCTGAAGAGTTGATGTCCTTTCTTTTGTTAATTGATTCACTTCTAAATTCATGCTGAATTTTATTTTATTTTACCCAAGGTACTAATTAAGTATTTTATATTCTCATCATGATTAAAAATTTTACAAAATATTATATATATTTATAATTTTCTATGAAACCTTATTTAACCAACTTTACATTACCGACGATATATAAAAACATAGCCTTTATATATATTGATAAAATTACGCGCAATTCAAATATTTACATATGTCCAACCAGAAAGAAATTTTGTATAGCACATTTGAAGTTTGATGATGATAGAAAATTCACACACGTACAATATTTTCTATTATTTGAATTTAATTTTCACAAGAATTAAAGTGTACGTGAACTTTTCAAACCGAAATTAACCCTCAAAAATTGAGTAGCAATCATGGATTTGTTATCCAAACCACGGAATATATTAAAATATTTGTTTAAAAAAATAAAAAATTCAATAGAAAATGTAAATATAGTTTAGAAAGATTATTTCAAAATAATTATAATTACTTATAGTTGCACCAAAATATAATCGTGTATTATTATTATTATTATTATTATTGTTATTATTATATTATTGTGCATTCTGATCGAATTTTATCTATAATCACTCTCCTTTTAATATTTGGGGTAGCCCAAAACTTTGTCATTATATATTTTCCCTTTTCTTATTTATATTCCCATTTGTATATAGTTTAGTGATATTTTTTGGTTTTTTTTAATTTTAAAATAAAATCCGGATTGAAAATAAAAAAATTGAAAATAGAAAAAAATAATAATTTTCTACATTGTGATTGGTCAATTCCCCTACAGTCACTCCCGTGGCTTTATTTCGCGGGACTCACAATGATTTCTATTAATATATATATAGATATAGATTATTATATAGATTATTATTATTATTATTATTTTGTTTAAATAATTACTGATCTTTTGACCAAAATAAATTAATTTGGTACTTATCGTCTATCTTCTGATTGATCGAAATCCGTACAATTAATCTACTTTCTCCATTTAGTAGGACCCACAAACTTTACTGTTAATATTATATAGATATAGATTATTATTATTATTATTATTATTATTATTATTATTATTATTATTATAGTCAACACCAAAATAATTATTGTTATTTGCACCAAAATAATTTAAATCAGAGTCCAAAGCAGTCATTGATTAGTGATACTTTCTGTTTTTTTTAATTTTAAAATAAAATTCGGATTAAAAATTAAAAAAAATTGAAAAAAATAATTTTCTATGTTGTGATTGACCAATTCCACTACAGTCACCCGTGGCTCTATTTCATAGGACCCACAATGATTTCTACTATAATATATAGATTTCTATAATAAATTAATTTGACCATAATTACCCGAATAATATCAACAGTGACATATAGGTTTTGTGGTATTCTAGTAAAATAATAGATTGTTATTTTATTTTGTTAGTGTCTTGGACAATGGGGTTTTTTGGCTATATTTAGAGGCAATCAATGAGTGAAATATATGTAAGTTTATCCCTCTAATTATCTGTTCTCACTCTTGAACCCATTATCCTTCAATTCCCAGTCTATATCAAATTTTTTATGTAGGATTCTCGAGAAGTATTCTCCATTTCTATTATCCGATCCCTCTCCTAGTTTCTGCATCAAATAGTAACATACTAGATAGCCAGCTAGGTACTTCATAAGACTAATCTTGATAAACATATATGAATATATGATGGATGCAAAAAAGATAGATTAAGAAAGGGACGAATGGGGCAGGTTTGGTCCCGATCCCACTTTACCCCATTTTTTTTTACTTTATTTCAGCTTTCACAAATTATTTTATTTCATTAGACTATATATATATATATATATGTATATATATAATATTTAAAATTTTATATAATTAATAAATGATGTGATTCGTTTTACTCGTGATACTTAATTAAAAATTAGAAATTATATATTTAAAAATTCATATATTTAATGATATGATTTGTGTGACCTATTTTTTCAAATATTTTTCAAATAGTATTATACATAAAGTACGAGGTCTTACGATATTAAGGCCCTAATCTTTTGTACGGTGCGCTGCCAAAACTCCTTATACTACTCAATAACCTTTCACACTTTATCACACCATATCACATTTTACCATAATCATTAGTAAATAGTAATATATCTCCTCAATTTTCTCTCCTCATTTGTTCATATTTTCATATTCTCTCTAATCACATATCATATATATCACAATTTTCACAAATTTTACCACATCATTTCACACCTTAATACTTTCTATAATTTCACTGTACTGCACTATTTCTATATTATAACAGACCGTACAAAATAACATAGTCTTAAGATAAGGAGTGCATTATTGGAATATGTATTGGTCCATGATAACGATGATTGTAGGTGAAGCATTTGGTGAAAAAAAAAAGGGGGGGGAGGAATGAAAGTAATGGATATTGGGTTGACATGTGGATGTGGGTGGGTGATGTGAGAGAGTAATGATGAGAGTAGTCAAAGGCAGATATGGCCCAAAGGTTAGGAGGCCGCACGTGGGTATCACAATGCTACCCATTTTCACCATCTCCTCCTTTGTCTCCACCCCACCCCTTGTCCTTCCTACTTCTATACAACTCGAATTACTCAGATTGTCCGACCCGGAAAAAATCGGATTTGGACATAGATTTTTTGTCCGAATTTTGATATTGACCGAATTGATCAAATATTCGAATATAAAAATTTTCTCTTTTTTCTATTGTCCGAACCCGATTTTTGCTTCGTCCGAATTGTTCGACTTGGTTCGACCCAAAATAAAATCGGGCCCGGACATGAATTTCTCGTCCGAATTTTGACATTGTCCAAATTTGTCCGACCCGAATTTACCCGGACCCGATTTTTTGTCAGCGCTATTTATACTTTTATTTGTTTTGTAAAGTTAGATCTGGCATAACTAGCTCGAGATATGAAATCAAAACTAAAAAAATCGAGGCCGAACCCAAATTGACACCTTATAGTATGACCTTGACTCGAATAATCAGGGAGCTTCACTCTCTTAATTAGTTCTCTAGATAACCTCGCGAACCAATCGATAGGCGGTAATGCTGCTTCGAGCGAAAACATTTCAGATTCAATTGGTACTTTAAAGGCTTAATTGTCCTAAAATTGGGAGAATGTAGGTTGGGATCAATATAGGCAATTTAGAGCAATGTGTGAAAAGCTTTCTCAATAGGTTAGATGAGGAAACACGTACAGCGGCGAAGGATGGATGCAATTTGGAGTTCATTCATGATGATAAAGTAACTGCGGCGAAAATTTTCAAGGACAGATCGCTGGAAGATAGGAAGACATAAAAGAAAGATTAACCGGTGTAGCTGATATTTTGATGTATTTGGGATTTGAACTTTATATTATATATATATTTTTCTAGAAGGAGAGTCGACGCAATGGTTGAGTTGTTCCCATGTATTCGTAAGGTCATAGGTTTGAGTCCAACAATACTAACCTTAATTTTAAAGTAGCCATTGAGCTATTAATTGTTTTATAATATTTTCAAAACTTTGTTGCGAACTCCACAATCTAATTTGAACTTTGAACAATCTAACAAAATATATAACACCTCTTTAATTTAAAGTAGACTATAATTATGTGCCAAACAAAAACAACATTCAATCCCTCGACACATATGAAATCGATTTTATTTCTTAACCAATGAGCTTTCTTCTAGAAAACAATTATCATTTACATGTTAACAGCTTGAGTGACCCACATAAATAAATAATCCAACCAACTTTAGGTTAACCCATTGAAAAACATGCACATATATATGTATGACTATCATTTATGATATGAATTCTTATTATTTAAGACCTCACTTGTTTTACTTGCTCTTTCCTCACTTTTGGGGGGCCAATGCAAATAGTAAGCAAGCAAACTGGGATCATAGGGTGGCCATGCAATCATTAAATTAACACTGTTTATAGTTTTTTTTTCCCCTTTTCTTTTCATGCATGCACACGTGTGACTGGGTTGTATCCCATATATATAATGGAACAAATGATTTTGAATGTTTTACATGAAAGTTTGTCAATATTTTTTAGTTGATGAATATTTTCCATGCTTGATTGTATAATAAAGATAATAGTTTTTGAATAGGGTCTAAAATTTCTCTATGATTCATATAAGAAACGCTTTAATTTTCTCATGTAGGGGTTGAGAAAAGTTTTTTTATAGGAACGTGAAACTATTTATAATGTAAAATTTTAATACATATATCGTTAAAAATTATTTTATAAATTTAATAAATAAGGGTAATTTGGATATTTTAAATAAAATTTCCTATTAATTTTTATGTAAATCAAACCGTACAGTTTTTCAGAAAAAAAATATCCTAGGAAAAACTTTCCTTCCAAGTGCACTATAAATAATTGATTTAGGGAAAAGGAATATATATATATATATATATATATATATATATATATATATATATATATATATATATATATATATGAGCTAAAAGACCTTCAATTCTTTGGGCAAAAGGGAGCAAAGTTTGGAGTACTCTTTCTACAATATAGGAGGACACACCTTTAGCTTGTCCCTTTCTCGCATTTATAATCTCTTCATGATTTGTGGTTTACATTTCATTTGTATGGGGTCTTCATTTTAATATCACGTATTCAGGGATGATATTTTCTTTTTAATGATTTCGAGATTGGGGTTTAGTTGCATTGTACTACCTCGTTCCATTTCAAAATATTTGTCAATTAGCGAAGTTTTGATGACTGTTGATTATTAATAAATTACACTAAATCATAATATAAAATTAATATTATTGTAATTTTTAGTAAAATAGTAGCAGTATGTAACTTCATATTGTAATTTGTAATTAATGAGTGATAACGTTCAAAACTCAGTTAAATTCACAAATATTCCGGGATGGGGCTAGTACTAATTTTATTAATTATGAATACTAAACATATCAAATTTGAAACTAGGGGATGATAATTTTAATTTTAAGGATATGATAAAATGTTCGAATATTTTTAAAATAAACAAGTAAAGTCAGTATGTTGTGATGCTATCTGGTTATTCACCACTAAAGTTAAACAAGATCAATTATGTTACTCCCTCCGTTCCATATTAATTGACACATTTCAAAATTTTTCACATACCAATGTTTAACTAAAAAAACTACCATCATAATTAAATAACACTATTTCCAAGGTGTTTTTTCGGATACCAAAGTATAAGTAGTGAGAGAATGTGAGTATGAGTACTGCGAGTTTTTATTGATTGGAAAAATAAAAAGTTAACATAATTATTAAAGTTAAAATAATTAAACTATGGATTGGGAAATGGAAAGTGACAATTATTTTGGAACAAAAAAAGTTAGTTTAAGTGTCAATTAATATGGAACGGAGGGAGTATCCAAACTCTTAGAACCATGAATGGTTGTAATAGGTTATATATTGTTAAGGTATAGGGTTAAAGTATTATATAATGTCCCATTTCTTCTCAATTGTTATAAATAAATGAGAAATGTTTAAAGTGACACCCATTATTTCACATCTCGATGGAGTCCTAGGAAAAGTCTTTCTG
The DNA here is from genome assembly GCA_029582165.1 of Portulaca oleracea. NCBI lineage: Eukaryota > Viridiplantae > Streptophyta > Magnoliopsida > Caryophyllales > Portulacaceae > Portulaca > Portulaca oleracea. Next base: position 9,797,415 of record CM055872.1, on the reverse strand, counting down.
GAGAAAATTTTTTTTAGAAAAGTATTTCCCAAAACCTATGAAACGTACTGTGAAAGGAAAATTCTACTTGGATTGAATCTACTTTGTTTTTTGCAATACTTTTTCTTTGGCATATTGGTATCAAACTCACTAGTAATCTAACTGATTTGACGATTCATAGTGTCTAAAAGTCATCCACCTATGCACTAGTGCTTGTTAGGTGACTAATTTTGATACTTTTGAAAACACTATGTTGCATGGGCCATGGACTTGTGAAACTTGTGATATGTTACTCATTATATGTGACATTCCATGAGTTCAAAGCAAATTACAATAAATTTTCAAGTGTACTTGATTCGATTGGCATGATGATAGTCGTGAATTTTCACATATTAATGTCGAATATTCACAATCTCTTAATCTCTTTAGGATTACAGCCCAAGGGACCAATATTTACAGTTGAATCGCCTCACAAAACTCTCATAGAAACAAAGAGGCTATTGATCGATGTGGTATAGATGAAACACACTCAATTGCTTGTACAAATAAGCATAATGTCAAGGGCCTATTTATTGTAGAAGAGGCTACAACAGTTAGGCTTAAGAAAACACTCCTTAGCGGCCAAGAAAACACATAAGGCAGCAAACATCGTGAAAATCTCTCAACCTAAGCTAGACAAGAATCATGTCTTGGCCAAGATGGCTCGTGTCAGTGTATCACCTCGACATGGATCGTGACCCCAACAAGACTAGTGTCACACGACAGTTCTTGTCTAATTAGTTGCAGCCTCTTGGATCCCTTGACACAAACCGAGCTCAATTTTCATCCTCAACCGGTTCAATTGAGCTCCACCCTCAACAACATCAAATGAGAAGGAAAATAGTAAAAATGTGAAAACATCTTGTATAGCAAAGGTTACAAGTTACAACGCTGGTGGATAGTCCTTTTGGTGTATATTGAAACATGGCGATGCGTGTATTTTGGATTGCAACTTGAAAGGAGCTACTCTTAAAGGGCTCCAAAGCAAATATTAGAAGGAAGAGGAGGGGAAAAAACTTTACTTAAACTAAATGGAGGATAGTAATAGAAACAATTCAAAATATAAATTGCTCTTTAAATGAAACTCCCATAAAACCCAAACAGATTAAAGATATCAATTAGAATTAGAAGATTGCACGCAAGGCTGTCATTCTGCGCAATATTTCAAGTAAGAGAAGATGCTAAAGAGAAAAACAAACAATATGATTGTTTTTTTTTTTTAATATATATAGAATTGTTAGCAGTGACTAGATTTTGATATATTGAGCATTTGATTTTTACATTTTAAGAAGTTGTATATGCTATCTTGTTGTCTTCTTTCATTGTTTTCATGTTTTTACAGATTTTGTAACATTTTTTATGTGAACCTTTAACTTTTTAATAAATATCAATAATTAAAATAAATAAATAAGTAATATATATTTTTCACATTGGTAATCGGGTCACCTACTAAATCCCCTATCTCAAGGAGAATCCAGTAGACTTACCAACCCAAAGGAGAGGGAGGGTATACCACTATGAAGCCTACAAAGGAGCCTCCTAATGACACCAAGAATTCCTGCCAAAAAAAGTGTGGTCACTAGAGTTTGAACACTGCTGGAGAGGATAAATTTTTTACCCTCATGCAACTTGAGCTACAAGTTCATTGGCAAAATAAATAAATAAATAAATAATATAATAACAACAATAGCTATGTTCTTTGGATTGATACTTTAACCAATTCAATCCAATCCATCCAAATCAATTTAATTCTTACACAATTTTTCAAAACAACGTCCTCTCTAAAAATACAATTTTCCAAAAAATATCATAACTTATCTAATACAATTTAATCTAATCCAATCCATTTAAACCCGATTTTAACTGATCCACATGGAAAAAAAAGGACTCTGCAGTAGTGTATAGACTAGACACTGCATGGGGATTTGAGCTTTGCTCATAGTCATACACTCATCCAGTCATACTTCTTCCTTTTGACTCTCAAAAATCACAATCTAATCTTTTACTTATCATTACTTATTTAATATACCAAAAAAATATATAATTCAATTTCTAAAAATACCTTTCAGTAGAACAATTTTAATATTATATTATGCACCAAAATTATTCAATTATTATACTCCATTTTCTTTCTTTTAACAAAACGTGCAATCATTTGGAAATTATGCTAGTCAGTCACCATGCCCATGAGAAAGCACTGAACTCATTCTTCTACCTGCTGAACTATAAGGAAGGGTTTGGTTGATAATTTTTTTTTTAAAAAAAAAATAGTCAAATTTTTCTAAATGGATAACTTCTCTCATTTAATTGTTACTAAGGATTCAAAAAGTTTTAATGTGGTATTTGCCGTTCATTATTTCACTCACAAATGCAGCAAATAATTTTCAATGGAAGCTAATAGAAGTTTTTTTCTTTTTGGAAAAAATTTTCCATAAGAATCTTTCCCAGAAGGCACTATATATAAGAAGGTGGAGCAATGATATTGGCGGGCGAATCATCAATAATCCACCTAATTAAAATTGATCTTTTAACATCGTTATCGAGATGTGAAAGCTATTTTGGTTATCGTGGGCAAGAAAGTCCTTGCTAGTTTGTTGGTTTTTGTTTTTGTGAATTTTGAGTCTTTCGACTTTCAATAATCGGAAAAAAAAAAAAGAAGTGGGAGCAGAGAAGAGAGATCAGAAAATTGACTTTCCACCAAGCAGAAATCAAATTTACCCATTTCCACTCAAACATTTCATCATGTACACAACAAGCTCATTAGCTATGCTTTCATCATCCTAAAAGCTACCTATCCTACTTACAATCTCTGCATACATAAAACCCCAAACAGAAACAAAACAGAGTACTCTGTTTTCTTCTTCTTCTTTCTTCTTCTTCTTCTTCTTCCTTTCTCTAGTCATGAGAACAGAGTAACAAGACAATACATCTTCTGATAATGTAAAGTCTTCCCCTTTGCTCCCTTAAAAACCTCTCCAATTTCCTGCTTGACATCCTCTTCTCACTCCCTCTTGAGCTTCCCATCACCAGTCTTCTTTCTCAGAATGCAACAGCAAAAAAACAGAGGAAAAACAGAGGAAAACAGGGGATGGTGAGTTTGTAGAGTTGTGGTGTAGTGTTGGTGTGTTTTTGTGAAGGTTTGAGGTTTTGGGTGTGAAAGTTGGGATGAGTTTTGAAATGAGTATGTGCCAAATGGGGGTACTTATAGACAGAGGATGAGATAAATGAGAGAGAGAGAGAGAGAAAGAGAGAAAACAGAGGAGGAGAATGTTGTCCAGATGAAATTAGGTTTAGGTATGCAAGACAATTCACCTTGGGACCCTTGCCCTAAAATTGGAATCTCATACCCTTTGTTTTTCTTAAAAGTGATCATTTATAATAATAATAATAATAATAATAATAATAAGGATAAGGATATTGGATCGAAATATATCTATATTTATTATTGGATGCTAATATACCAACATTTTTTAATATGTGTACTGTAACTTTAGCAGTGGTTAACCGATCTCATTATCTCAAGGATGTTTGAAGTGGGCATGCATTGGTTCCTTATGGGCGTCAAGAAGTTTCCATTGCTTGTCACATTATCTTTGAGATCGATTAACTACCATATAAATCAAGGGTAAATACATTAAAATCAGTATATTTGTATGGCAGATCTAGATCTTCGGGGTGTGTCCACTACACTATTATATTCATGAGATGCACATAAAATCTATAAATTTTATCACAAATTATATTGAATATTTTTTTACCCTTAGAATACACTGGGATCCACCAATGTTTATATTCAATAATAATTGTGAATATATTACGATCCAAACTAATAATAAGTATAAAAATCCTAATAACAATAATTATTAATAATAATAATAATAATAATAATAATAATAATAATAAGAGCCCATGTTGAATCTTGATCTTGTTCCCAAAAATTTCTCCATCTGTCTCTGAGGATCAGCCAGTGTCTGCAAAGATGAGAAATTAAAGATGTTACTGACACCAAGATTTAAGGGGGCTTCATCTGCCCTCTATTTATTTTTGTATATTTGGATGGGGATTGTGGGGTTAAAATGTCCTTGTTCTTTGACCATTTACTCTTATCCTACTCTAGTTTTACTGCTCACCATTGCTACTTATTTTTGGGGTCTTCTTTTCTCTTAAATGAAAAAGATTTATTTTTTTAAAGGTGAGGTAGGCTTGAGAAATTTGAATAAATTTAAGTAGGAAAGTAATGTTAGGTGTATTTTAATTAAAGTAACAGAAATCTTGGATGATTTGGATTGGGTAAATTTGAGTATAAATTAGTTATTCACCTTGAAAAGAATATGTCCATAATATTTGATTACATGGAGTCATCAATATTTACTTGCATTTTAAGTTATTATAGCTTAAAGTGTAGTTGACACTAATCACCATTCACGAGTAATGTTAAACACTAGTTAATTATTTTTTTATTAGTTTTTCCTATCCCGCAATCACCAATATATATCCCTATTAATTGAAGAGTACAACAACAAAAGCCCTCAAGGGAAAACACATTTTCAATCTATAAACTAGTAGCACGCTTTGTTTTTGTTTGTTCTATGTGTTCTCTTGTGTTATCATTATATTTGTATATTTAGATACATCTAACCTAATTACCCATAGCTTAAAGCACACATATACGATGCTATCTTTCACTATGATTTTCTTATTATCTTGGTTTCCAAACGATTTCCCAATTGATTTTAATTTTGGTTTTGTTTCTGTATTTTCAAAGATTTTTTTGAGAATGTCCGAATTAATATCTTCGCTTACTCCCATGTTGATGATTATTGTTGTACATTGTAACAGGAAATATTCATAAGCTACTACCCTCTAATCAAATTTTAATGTAAAAAGTAAAATGAAGCTACTATAAATCAAAGGGGACAATAATTAATAGATAACAAGTGAACACCATTCTCAACTATAGCTTGAAGGGCTTTCATAAAAAAGGTCCAATTTTGGACAACAAATATCTCAATATGGATTTTCAAAATGATACTATAAAAATCAATTCTACTATTTAAAAATAGATTTCTTTACATTTAAATTTCTCAAATTATTAAAATCATTAATTTTAGGGTGAAAGCTACTTAGTGCAATTGGACTCAGCACAGTGCATGGTTGAGTCATTTGCTCAATGATTGCGATTTTCTTTTTCTAAAAATAAATTAGAAGTCATTTGACATTTCTACTACGTCAACAAAAAGAATATGCACCATTTATGCCATTTTTTATGTGCATAAAGTTTGGATTTTGCATTTATTATGATGAACCATCTGACCTTTTGTGCTAAGCATACACTTAATCATTGTGTTTAGTTGATAGTTTAGTAGAATTTTGTACTCTTTAGTGTTTTGCGATGATAGCTAAGGTTAGTTAGTGGATCATATATATATATATATATATATATATATATATATATATAATCCATTGGACCCTAAGGTGGTCACTCCTTCATTTCTTCGGACTCTGAACGGACTGTTTTAAATCCTGTTTGTGCAACACTGCGTTTGCATTGGGATTCGGTAACTGCTCGTGATCCAAATAATTTCGAGGACAATTTGTCGATTCAGTCGGATGTTTTTCCTGATATTTAGGACTCCACCTTGGTGCATTTGAAAGTTGATGTGAGAAGTAGAAGGAATTGAAAGAAAAAATGGGATGTTACAGTCGCGGTGAAATCTAAATGGAGGTTGGTTATGGAAGCAATTTGAAGGGCGGTGAAGTCATCTACCAATGAAACTCCTTGTTATTTAAAAGATTTCAAGGATATTGAAGAGGAGCTTGTACAAAAGAGGACTTGGTGAGAACGATTTGTGGTATGAATGTTATTTCTCCTAAGAAGAGTCGAAAGCTTTTTGGAACAGTCAAGACTTTTTGCATCTTTTAACTATTGTTTTTTGCTGTTTATTTTGTGGTTTATTGATTGTATCTTCTTCTGTTGTTGTTTTGTTTTTGTCGTTGTTAAATGTTTTACGGACCTTTATATCATCTTTGATGCGATTATTGTTATTATTGACTTCCAATTATCATATATGTGTATACATATATATATATATATACACATATATATTGAGACATATGCATACACATATATATTGAGGCATAATTTATTTTCTCTTTGGTTTTTTACAAGACAAAGTTTAAATGGACTAAATGTTGATTGGTGTGTTATATTGATCCATCTAAGACTTATGATCAACACATGTCTAGTGTACCAAGCACAAATTTTAAATCAAAGAAAACCATTTAGAAAAATTAGCTAAGTTCCACCACACATCTATATGAACTTTCCATATAGATGAATATTGAAATGTTAACATCACTTATTCACCTAACACACACACTCCTTTCATATAATGGAAGTGTTAACCTCAAAATATCTCACCACTAACTAACTTGTTGTGGCATAGTGATGATCAAATAAAGCTCATTTTATCCATTAATTACTATATTTGATTAAGGGTTGGATGCTTGAATTTTGAAAATAAAAAATAATTCTTGATAAATTATTTACTGTTAAATGAAAATATAGAATTAATAGAACGATTAATTTCTGTAATTGCGGTAAATATTTTCATGCAATTCAAAAAACTTTTTACCCAAATTTGTTACTTTTAAAAATATGGCGTCCATACAAAAAAACCCTCCATACAGTGTGCAATTTGGAATTGGACACAAAATTGAATATTTATAAAATTTATTGAATATACTATTTTGTAAGATATGTATTTTAAAGAGATAGAAAGTTTAAAACTAACACTGACAACTTAAACCTGACAAAAAGTTTATCAATTAGTACTAGCTAGTATTTTTTTAACCCCTAACATCATAAAATGTATGGAATAATTGAGACCCCAAACTAATCTACTAAATTGATTGCCAATTCTTCTTCCTAAGACAACAACAACTACATATATTAAATAGCAAAGTCCAAGTAGAAATATTTAATTAATTAACTATAATTAAATAATTGTTCAAGTTCAGATAATTGTCTGACTATATACAACTCCTACAAAACAAGTTTTGACAGCTGCAATAACATGGAAGGAGAAATTGGTCTGCCTGTTTATGATGTTCAGTCAATCAGTCGCCAACTCATATTTAATTTGGTCTAATGCTAGAAAAGTTAATTACAATTAAGATTAATTAGAAAGAAAGATTAAATATTAATCTTGAATTAGGGATTTGCTCCCTATGGCTAAACATGTTTTTCCTCGTGTTGAGTAGCCCTAATTAAGTAGGATTAAGCACTTGTAATTAGTTTATACACTACATAATCCATAAATATGTGGATTTGAGGGTAAAGGGGATGTCACTACTTTGGTTTCCTAATCATTGTTATTGTTCATGAATCATGATTCTCCTCCTAATTTATGTCATTTGAATTTGTTATAAGTGTTTCATTTTTCAAAGTCAACTAGTTGTAATAAACTTATATATATAGGCATTATATGTTGAAATGAAAATCAATGTAGATATATACATTGATGTTTATTTATTTTTATTATACTCCCTTCCTTCTATATTATAATTGTCGTCTTTGAAAATCTTGTAGTCAAATTTCAAAACATTTTGACTATAATACCATTAGATTCATAACGAAAAATATTATCATAATAGTATAATATTGCAATTGTTAATAACATATTCTGTAAGAAATTATCAATCAAAAAGTGACATTAAAAATCATGAAAGTCAAAATTATGACAATTAGTATGGAACGGAAGGAGTAACATTATAATGAACTAAGATATTTAGTACAAATTGTTACTAAAACTATGTAATAGACAATATATAAAGGAGCTAGATGCATCACAATTAGGCCAAATATTATACCAATTTTAGATTATGGTTTCACTCAAGTAAAAATGCTTATATATAGCTTCTTACGGTTCAATGTTCTTTTAGGGTAAGGTATTCTCTCTTTTTTTAATCTGTCATTCATATTTTTTGAGACCAATTTTTAATTAATAATTTTTCACATAAGATTTTTATAATAAAATGCAACAGTATGGTTATTTTAATATAGTATCTTTATTATGAATCAAATGACATTAATTTTGTATGATGAATCCATTAATATCAATTCATTTGAATGATTGCAATTCAAGCTTCATGTTGAAAACAAACAAAAAAATCCTTAAAATTTGATTGAGAATGAGTGAAATTTCTTAATTTACATTTATTGTACTTTTTTTGATATCACACTCAATGTTCTTTGAGGGCAAGATACTAGACTATAGTTTCTTTGATATTATACTCATATATATGTGATTCATATGATTCGTATCATGATTTTTTCAATACAATTTCAAAATCTTATGTTCATATTGAATCAGCCAAAACTTAAATGTATGAATGTACCATTTCCGTTAGTTGCACCTAATAATTTGTCGGGAATGTATTATGAGATTATGACGTTCAAAGTTCTCCGACACCAGTAAATCAATCGAGAAGTGGAAATCAAACTCCATGAATTGAAAATATCATGGCATCAAACACTTTTTGAATGGATAATTCAAAAATATCTAAGATTGCCTTGTTTTGTTCGTGCAAATTCTATGGGCAACACACCATGAAAATGAAAACTATGCAAATTGTATGGATAACACATTATGAAAATGAAAACTAAAGGGGAATATTTATTGGGAAAATTAAAAATAAATAATAAATGCAACACAACATATATATGTATTTGTGGAGGAGGTAGAAAGATAGAGGGACAAGAATGATTAAATTAAGGAAAAAAAATTTGATTAGGAGACAATAGGGCAAATTTTGGACCAAAATGTTCCCTCATATTACTAATTTTATTTCTCCCTAATCTTATTATAAACAAAAAAAAGACACAACTGTAGAGAACAAAGTGGACATGTAGCACGTGACTCCCTCGTGACAGACAATGACTATCAACAAAAAGCAATAACACTTTTTTTTTATATATATTTGCATTAAAACTCATTTACTAATTTCTTGTGTATCATGAACTTTTTAGCAATAAAATCTATTGAATTGGTTACCTATGTTTAGTGTAATTGTTAACAAATTTTATGTATTTTGGTAAAAAGTAAGTGTATTAAGTTTTGATTATGACAAAGGTAACTTATAAATTCGATCATATGATTTTTTCGTATGTGATAATAACAATAAAGTTTAACAAAATCAAAATTAATTAATTATAACACCTAAAAATATGAACTTTAAATTATATATACAGTACAATTTATAAATTAATAAGGATCACTTGTAATAGTCATAATTTTAAGATTATAATAGTTTTAGAACCATGGTGCTTTTTTTTTTGCTTTAAACTAAGCAAGTTCATGATTGGCACTCCATTATTTTTATTTTATTTATTACTATTTTTTTTTTTGCAATTATAATATTTTTTTTAACCTTGTCAAATTCATGGGTAAAAAATAGTTTGGTAAAAGTTAAATTTTAGTAACTTTTGGTAATTTTTGGTAACTTTTGATAAATTCTGGTAACTTTGGCAAATTTACGTCAATATATCAAAATTATTTTTTTTAAAGTTTGATATTTTTTGACAAGTTTTGGTAAATTTTGGTAAATTTAAGCAAAAATTGGTAAATTTTGATAAATTGGAGTTACCCGTGAATTTGACAGACCCGTACCTTCTACTCCCTCCCTTCCATATTAATTGACATATTTCAAAAAATTTCATATACCAAGGTTTAACTAAAAAAAACTACCCATATAATTAAATAGCACTATTTTTCAAGATGTTTTTTTTCGGATACCAAGGTGCGGGTAGTGAAAGAATGTGAGTAGAAGTAGTTTTTATTTATTGAAAAAGTAAAAAGTTGACATAATTAATAAGGTTAAAATAATTAAATTAGATATTGGAAAATGGAAAGTGACAATTATTTTGGAACAAAAAAAGTTAATTTAAGTGTCAATTAATATGGAACGGAGGGAGTATATTTTATCAAAGGTTTGTAGTATTATATTCTTTTGTGCGTATTTTTATAACAAATATAAATACAAAAATATACTAAATTAATTATTGTAGGATAAATTAGGGAGGAGGGAGTACTTGATTTTTCAAGTCTTCTATTTTCTTTTTTCTTAAAAAGGAAGTTGATATTTTGAAGCATTAATGGCTGGAGATTAATGGGATCTTCTTTGGGTTTTTAAACAGTGATTAAGAAGATTTAATCGTATCTTAATCTTGGTTAATTCGAAGATTTGCTGCGCTAATACACTCTTAACTAGGCTTAGCTTGTGGTAGTACATTCCGTATGCCTGCATGGTTCACTGTACGTACGTAGGGTTTGGCATTTTCTTGATTGTTGCCCTTATCATATGCGTTGCTCCCTCCGTCCCAAATTAATTGACATTTTGACTAAATTTTAATCGTTAATTATTCACAAATTATAATGAGTTACAATACGAAATTACTTCCATTGTAAAATTTAGTAAAGTATCTCTCTAATGACGGTAATTATTGTAACTCATTGTAATTTGTGAGTAATTAACAGTCAAAATTTTGTCCAAGTATCAATTAATTTGGGACGGAGGGAGTAATTATTTTAAAGGGTTTTTGGCCACAAATAATCCGTACTGAGGAGCTTGTGATTGAGAATAATCCAAAGTGATTTTTCGGCCACTGACAGTCTATACTTTTCACTATTTTCTCATAGCAGTCCAGAATCAATTTCCGGCACCGGAAAACTGACGTAACGACCGAAAATTTCCTTTTTGAAGTATAAATAGACATACTTTTCCATTCGCCACGCCAGCTTTGATTTTGGACTGCTATGAGAAAATAGTGAAAAAGTATAGATTGTCAGTGGTCGAAAAGTCGCTTTGGATTATTCTCAGTCACAGGCTCCTCAGTACGGATTATTCGTGGTCAAATACCCTATTTTAAATATCATAATTGTATTTTTATTAATAAATTGCGAGGAAAATTGGATTCAAATAGTTTCTCCAAAGTATCATCGAAAACTAATTAATAATTCATACTTTAAAATTTATTGCGGCGCCGTTCTTTTATGCGTTTGGTATGCGTTGCGTTACGTTTGCGTTTCGGAAAGTTGCGTTAGGGTGCGTTTGGTTGCGTTTGGGAAATAATAATTTAGGGAAACTTTTTTATTTTTAAGAGAAAGATGAATAGTACATTGCGTTAAAGTGCGTTTGGGTTGCGTTAAGGTGCGTTAGGCTTTGTATATTTTGCGTTAACGCATGTCGCTTTACGCCTTTAAATTATAGTTGACCACCCCTGAGTGGATGAAAATGAATTTGAAAGTCTATTGAAATGAAACTGGATAAAATCAGCTTTTCTTTCTTTCTTTTTTTTTTTTACTTGAGTTGGCCTACATGTAAGAGCATCTGCAATGGTGAGTTTTAATTCGACTAACTGCTGAAGTGGCATGAAACGAGAACGAAATGAGGTCGTATAGAACATTTCAGTGGTGAGAATGAGACTCGTCTCGCGAGAATCTCGCTTTCAAACTCGCGAGATGAGTTTGAAAGCGAGTTTAAAATATTAATATTTTAATTATATCTTTTTCTCTTTCCTCCTCCACCTTAGTTTTTATCAATATAACCAAATTAATTATATTCTTAAATGGGACCGATTTACTTTTTTTTAATTAATATGAGTCAAACTCATTCTCACCATTGGAAAGCTAGCTAAATAAAAGGTTAAATTTTGACTCTTCCACAGATTCCACGTCATACAATTAGTCAAACTCAAACTCACCATTGCGGGTGCTCTAACATCTACATTAGCTATAGACATGATAAAGATGTTTAATTATGTAAGGAAAATTAAATCGCTAATTTTTTGGGTTTTGAATTTCTTGTTCTGAATTAGATTTTAGAATAAGTTGGAGATCGAGTGGAAAGATGGAAAGAGTGATTACACTAATATGGAGAGGAGTAAACCAAACAAACAAATAACTATCGAACGTGGATATCAAATATCGGTCAATTTTTTTAAAAAAGTCAAACATGTTTTATCCGATGCCACATCATCAAACCACCTAATTATTTTCATCAACTCATATATTGTTACTCCAATTTTATGTTTCGAGTGTGGATATTCAAAATGAGACTAACCATAAGTAAATAGTTATAACCTACCCTCAACTAATTATTGAATAAAGGTATTTATGAATTTTGAATTTGTATGTAAGATTGAGTAGAAAAAAATATACATTCAAATAATCTAACACACATTATTTTTTTGCTAGATCGGGTAAATTTGACTTGTTGACTAAATTACTGGATCTTTATTTCAGGAACAATTAACAACAAATTTAACAAGCGGGTATAAGAGTATTAAACTATCAATAATGAACATGACTCATTATGCATCCATGATATACTTCATTCTTGAGACAAGACTCAAACTTTGTAAATCAATTATGGCCAGTTTTCAATTTAGGCCATATATATACTTGACAATTGGACATGCATATATATACTTTTTGTCCATAAACTTTGTGAAAATTTGACGCCCAAAATAAAAATATCTTTGTATAATTAAATGCATGTCCAATTTTCTTAAATATCTATATATATATGAATGGTTGGTTTTAAGACCAATATTATATTCATCTCATTTCTACACCATTAAAACTTTGAACAAAAGTATACAACAAAATAGGGGACAAGAGCAGCGAAAAAGTTGGAAATTGTTTTCATTTTGTCTAATCTGAATTTTATGTGGTGAGAAGATTTTACTATTTTAGGTGGGGTTTTTGACTTTTTCCCCTCAATATTAGAAATTTTCAGTTATTTTTATTCGAAAATGATAAAGTATAACCAAAAGCCTTGTTGAACATTGCCACGAATTCGCTTTATACTCTAACACGCCTCACGAACGCCTTTCGCCAAGAGTGGATACTATAAAGGCCCTTTTTCCTTGTGCAAGCGAATATGGTGGGTGTTGAGATTTGAACCTAAGACCTCTTGTTTATCGGTCTGACTTTGATATCATGTGGAACCATCTCAACCAAAAGCTTAAGTTGATGGTTGAAACCCCATGAATGGTTTTATACTATAACAAAGGGAAAACTATATTTATTCACAATTCACGATTGCACAACTTTGTACAATTATTTTGTTTCCCATAAGAAATGATTTGAAGTCCTTTAAAACTTTGACTACAATACTACCGAGTAATATATACAAAAAAAAAAAGTTATACCGAGTAATCCTTTCAATTTTAGTGTTGGATTGTTCTAATTATAGACTATAGTATAATAATTAACAATTTTACAAAAGAAACTAAAGTTTTTTATTTCATATTTTTCACTAAATAATACATTGTTTAATATATTTTAAATTCAGTCATTTGAGTATTTTTTTCTGTAATTCAATCTATATATAACTTTTATTCCTTGCTAAGCCTTTTTATTTTAGGCGACGAATTCTATAATTTACTGTAAAATTTGTCTATATTTTGTAAAAGTGTCTTCGTGAACATCAGTTCTTAAGGGTAAGATCACTTACATCTAAATTCCCAAACTGCTCAATCGTACATTTTTCTTTTGAGAATTTGTTGTCGTACTATAATTTACTATAAAGTGTCTCGCACCAGAGTATTGTTACCAATTAATACTCATTACCCAATGATAAAATGGGTTGCTATATAACTAAGCAAAAGAAAATTTAAAAAGAAGTTTATGATAAATTAAGAGAATTACTATTATTCAATTTTAGGAAAAATTGATAAAGAAAAGAAGGGGGATTTGGTTCACTAGTGTCCCCTGTATCATGTTGGCTAAAGCATTAATCATTGCAAAGAGCCACAGGTCAGGAGTTCGAATGCTGGTGTGTGTTTGTGAGTGTGTTATAAAGTGTGTGGTGGTGGTGGTGAATTGGTGGTGAAATATGAGGGGTCAATTCTCTCATGAGAGGTATTCTAAAATACCTCCTTTTTTACATTTCCAATTATATTTTTTGGAAACAAAACTAAATTCACACCCTTGAATTTATTCTATATAGAAATGTGCAATTTATTAGGTGTATTCGGGATATATGTGCTCCAGATAATGCGATTTTTCATATATTAAGTTGTTCATTCCTTTTATTATAATTGTTCCCTCGCACATATCTAGAGGCTTTGGGTGTATTAATATATAGGGTTTTTGGCTCAAAATAATCCAAGTCGGAGGTCATTGGCTGAAAATAATCCAAACTCACTTTTCGGCTGAAATAATCCAAACTCACTTTTCGGCTGAAATAATCCAAACTCTTAACCTATTTACTCGGATTACACCGAAATTGATTTTCGGCATCGTAATGCTGACTGGTCAGCTTATGTAGATCCCAGTCAGCATAAATTCAAAACCAAAATTAATTAAAGAAACACGTGCTCAGGCTGCCCAGTCAGTATTCTGACGCCAGAAATCGATTTCGGTTTAGTCCGAGTAAATTCAAAACCAAAATCAATTAAAGAAACACGTGCTCAGGCTGCCCAGTCAGTATTCTGACGCCAGAAATCGATTTCGGTTTAGTCCGAGTAAATTCAAAACCAAAATCAATTAAAGAAACACGTGCTCAGGCTGCTCAGTCAGTATTCTGACGCCGGAGATCGATTTCGGTTTAGTCCGAGTATTCAGCCAAAAACTGAGTTTGGATTATTTTCAGTCAAAAACTGAGTTTTGATTATTTTCAGCCAATGACCTCCAACTTCGGATTATTTTGAGCCAAAAACCCTAATATATATTGATTGAAATGTGTTTATATATAAAGAAAACTAAATTCTACAATGTTCAGTTAACTAAGGATTTATGTCCAACTATTGAAAATAAATTATAACATTTAAAAAATCGTCGTTGAAAGAGTTGTGACTTGTAACTTGTGATCTTTTATTGTTGATAGAAACTTAAGACAATCTGGTTACTCTCTTTGTACAATAAAAAAAAAAAAGGTTACGCAACTTATCTTCCTTGTTACTTGTGTTCATACAAGTATTTTTACTCGTTCAACAATATCGATTACAAGATACAATCAAGGAGTTTAGAATCAAACGAAAGTTAAGTTACTTTTTTTTAGCTTGTGTTCATCATTTCACCATTGTGTTGTACTATTTCTTTTAGACATGTAGAATCAAGTGATATTTGACCAAGTTCTTTTTATACAATTAAATTATAATGTTTGTAAAATGAACATGCTAAGAGTCTTCACATGCATATGAAACTTTTCGAAAGCATCTTATATTAGTATGACACTACTAAAAATATGTGTACTTTCAACCATTTTTTTTCAACCAATTTAAAATAGTTGGAAAAATCAACCATTTTAATAACCATTTGATATTTCAACTATTTATCAAAAAAATTAGTGGGGAAAATGGTTGGAAATTCAAAACAATTTTGTTAAAATTGGTTGGAAAATTTTCCTGCCATCCTTTTTACTACCATTTGAAATTGGTTTGAAAAATGGTTAGTAATCCAACCATTTTCAAATATTAGGAAAAATGATGGTAGGAAAATTTTCCAACCATTTTAGCAAAATTGATTGGAATTTCCTACCATTTTGCCCACTAATTTTTTGGAAAAAAAGATTGAATATTAAATGGTTGCTAAAATGATTGGTTTTTCTAACCATTTTAACTTGGTTGGAAAAAAATGATTGGTAGTGTGAAAACTCAACAATAATTAGGAAGGCTATTGGCATCCACTAACCACTGGCACTCCCTGTAGCCTGTTGGCATCAATGCAGAAAAGTATGCTTAATTTGTAAAGCCAGAGGTCAGGGGTTCGAACGCTAGTACATGCTGCTGGTTGTGGTGTCATTATTATGAGTGTGTATGTGTGTGTGAATGTGTCTATACGTTGACAAAGGTATTTCAAAGTACCTCTCTTTTTTTCAGTCCCCTCACGCGGATGTCCTTTAGACTTGAAGCGTGGATCTTGCAAAGACCCCTTTACCTTACGCAAATGAATATGGGGGAGGATAAAATTTGAACCTGAGACCTCTTATTCATCATTGATTTGGCTCTGATATCATATAAAACCATCTTAACAAAAAACTTAAACTGATGGATGAAGGTCCAGTAATAGTTTTAATATATGATAAAAACGATCATACGAAAGGAAACTTTGCATTAATCCAAAACCAAACCTGAGACCTCTTATTCATCGATCTGGCTCTGATCTCATGTGAAACTATCTTAACCAAAAACTTAAACTGATGGCTGAAAGTCCAGTATATAATAGTTTTATAATCTAACAATATATGATAATATAAAAACGATCATACCCAAAGGAAACTTTGCATTAATCCAAAACCTTAGAGCCAGTACATACACAACTTCTCTTGTACAAAAACCAAACCATTCATACATACATACATATCACCAACAAAACACACTTTCAAAACTAACCAGAAGGCATGCAAAACCTTCCTCATATTCACAACATCAATGCCAAAAAACACCCCACCATAGCATAGCAGGTTTATTTATGTCACACAAACTTTATTTACCTACGTACGTACCCACAACTAGAACACGTACCAAATGCATGCTAACCCTAGATTTAGGGTTGCATGTCTAACCCTAGATTTAGGGTTGCATGCCATGCATGTCTAACCAGTGTTCTGCATGCCAGCAGCAATGCCCTTCATGGTGAGGATGAGAGTGTCTTCCAGTCCAGGAGCATGTTCCCTGCTAGGGTTCAGCTTCATTAGCACGGCATCCTGCTTGTTCAATGCCGTTTTTTCGTTCGAAAAGTTCGGTTCGCGGATTCGCTTCAGTGTGTATGCTTGGAGGACATTGAGGGCTGTTATGTAGGGACTGCGCAGGTGAAGTCTCTGCTTCAAACTAGGGTTTCTCTCTAGCAAATCCTTGTGCCCTGTAACCTGAAAAAAAAGGTTGGAATTCGAGTTAGTTGAAGTTGGTTTCGAGTTTTGTTGATTGGTCTGAATCTAGTTTTTTACTCCGGGAAAACGCAAAATATACCGTTCACTATGGTGTATAGACGGACCTACGTCCATCAATTCCATCTAGATAGGCCCAAAAATGCTCTATGTCACATGTCTGTCCAGCCAATTCATTTTATTACTTTTTATTTTATATTTTTGGTGTTTCTAGATAAGTACAACAAAATATATGATATACTTATTGTCATGAACATGTATAAATTTAGTTTCTAAGTATTTACAAATGTTTATCCCCTATTATCATAAGAATGTTATTTTGAACTGCATTTGAAGGTAAAATAAGTTACTGATAAATAAACAAAACTATAATAATGGAAGGAATCTATGAGAGATGATTTGGGCTAGGTAAGATTAATATGCCTATACATTTTGTTACGCTATTAAGTTGGGCCATTACTGGGTCCTATATATTAAGGAAAGTCCATTGGGCCAATAAGCTCATTGGAGAATGTGATACCATGTCTATTTTGGTATATGCTTCTGTTAGGAATTAATTCCAACATATGTTAGTTGTATACCACAGCGCAGCTGATATTAAATGAGCTAAGAGTTCATTGTAGATGTCTAAACTAATGTGCATCAATTAGACTAACTAATGAAGTGGGCCAAATTAATCTTACCTCTAGGAGAAGACACTGAGTTTCTTGGTATTTTTGCCTCAATTGTTCTCCAAAGGGTATCAATTCCTCCGAAACAAGTAGGTTGTCATACAAGGCAGCAATTCCAGGATCCCCCTTTGCAAACATCATTTCAACCATGTCGAGTGTCACTCTAAAGAAAGGCCACATGTTGTACATCTCTTTCAACATCTTCAGAGTCTCTGCATCTTTTGTTGTCGCATATTTGAATGCGGCGCCAAAACCCAACCACACGGGCAAATGGAACCGTGTTTGAGTCCATGAAAAGATCCACGGGATTGCACGTAGTGATTCGATTCCTCCACTGGGTTTCCTCTTTGCTGGACGGCTTCCGATGTTCAACCGCCCGTATTCCGTCTCTGGTGTTGCCTGCAGAAGGAAAATTACAATTAGGTGTTATAGAAAAAAGAACTTTGCAAATTAGTGTTCAGGATAATGAAATAGTGTTGCCATCAATCAAAATCCCGCTTGACAAAATGGAGTCGTCATTTGATCCATAAGTCGAACAAAACTTACAAGGCGGAAGTACTTGACAAATCTAGGCTCCTCAAAAACAACGGAGCGGTACTCCTCCGTGGAAATCGCTGCCATCTGATCCAACAGAACCCGCCACTCCGGCAATGGCGACGCCGGTGGACATATCCCATGCACAAGCGTCGCCGCCGTGTACCTCTCTAGCGTCTTGAAACACAGATGCTCCTCCGAGAACGATTGCTCGATCACTTCCCCCTGCACCGTCACCCTCAGCAACCCGTTGATGGTGTTCGGGGGTTGGGTCAGCAGGGTCAAGTGGGTGGGGCCGCCGCCCCTCCCGACGGTCCCACCTCGCCCGTGAAACATCGTCAACTTCACCCCAAACCGCCGCGCCGCCACCGCCAGCTCCTCCTGGACCTTGTAGAGTTGCCATGCCGCCGAGAGGCGCCCGCAGTCCTTGCCGGAGTCGGAGTACCCAATCATGACCTCTTGCTTCCCCTGGATCTTATTGATGTACCTAAAACAGAGTATGAAAACCATCATTGGACCTTCAATTATTAGCTTAAACAACTTTTAATTGAGACGATTCCATATAATATAAGGGCCGGACTAAATAAAATCATGGGACCATCTACCATTAAGTTCAACAACTTTTGCTTGAGATGATTTCTATGTTAAAAGGGTAAACTAAGTAAGAGGTATCAGGTTCAAATCTCAATAGTCTCATGTTTATCAATCCCTGTAAAAAACCAGGATTAGACCTTTAACTATCGATCTTCTTAAAGAAAACTTTTGGGTGAAGTGGTTTTGTATGGGATCGAGGTTAAACTAAAAAAAGAAGGCCTCAAGTTCACATCTCAAAAGTCCCATGTTTGTAGTATATATCCACGCTCCAAGTCCAAAAGTCATTAGAGTGAACGGATGCGTTAGACTAAAAAAACCAGCATTGGACCTTCAACTTTAAATTTAAAGTTTTAGTTGAGATAGTTCCACAAATACCAATCTATGGAGAAGAGGCGGGCCATGGCGGCAGGGGCTTCCTCCAAGTCCGCGAGCTTCTCAAACAACGGGACCACCCTCAATGGACTCTTAACACGACATTCACGCTGCAGAAGCTCGACAGCGAGCACATCCGAGGGGGCGGTCGCCATCGAGATGATGTAGGCGCCGAAATTGTCGGACGGGAGCTCAGAGATCACCCGAAATGTGGCGAGCACCTCGGCGACTTCCTCTGTTTTGGGGAGGTTTGCGCCGAACAAGGGCCGTTTGCTCTTGAGTTCGGTTAGCAGCCATTCCTGTCTCTTCTCCTCGGACCATTCTCGGTACGATCCTAGGTCGAGGTACCGAGTGATGGCGTCCAACACGTCCGTGTGTCGTTCGGATTCTTGTCGAATGTCGAGCTTCGTGAGACAGAGTCCGAAAGTGGTGACTTGTCGCATGAAATCGAGCAGGCTGCCGTCGGCGACGGACTGATTGCCGGAGTCACGGAGCGATCTATAGCATAGCTCGAGAGGCTCCATGAACTATATGTCACGGCAAAAACATAGTTATAATCCTTTCTTTGTCATATAAGTTCAAGTTTTGTAGCCGTCGAATTTTTGAATTTGTTAAACATGTTAGTTATATTTGAAAATTTGTTAAAAATGACACGAAAGCAAATCATTTATATGTCATATAAGTTTTGCCAGTTTTGTCATTGAGTTTTTAAATTTTTCGAATATGTCACTTATGGTCGAAAACCTATCAAAATTCAAAATGCCACAAAAGTAGGCTATGACAACCTGCTACAGAAGGTAGAAGTCTATTAGATGTAAGTCTCATATAACTCTTAAGTTTGAAACGTTATCAAATATACTCCTAAGATTTGGAATTTGGTCGATCTTGCTATCAAACTCTTAGGTTATGACTTACTAGGCCATGACACATTTTTGTGGAACCTTTTACAAGTTTCAAACATTAGTGATATATATGACAAACTTGAAAGTTTGGTGATAAAACTTACCAAAATCCGGACTTATATGGCACTAAAAATGATTGATTTAAATAGTAAAATAGAAGAAAAGATAAGGTTGATACAATGCAAGCTATTATTAGGACAAATAGATTGAAAGTTACGAGTCTTATGGTAAGACACATTTTAAATGTAAGCATACCTGATCAACATGGGTGAAAGTTGCTGCTTCGGGGATATATGAAACCCCTTTCGACAACAAGTGACGAGCACGTTCACGAGTATAGTAAAGCTTATCCCTCACATAAGCCAGAATAACACGATAAGGCTCATTTCGTGGAATTTCTTTCCAGAAATCTGCAACAACAACAACAACGACAAAAGATAAAGTCACTGGGAAATTCACATTCAGATTCAGAGATGTCTTAGCAAGGGATGGATATATACCAATGTAGTGCTTGGTAATGGAATCTTTCTTTGTATCTTTGAGGAGTTGATCAACTCTAGCAAGAAGTTCATCATTGCATCTCCACATTGACAACTATAACAAGAAGGACGGAACGGTTGAGGAAAAAGAAATAATACAACAATAACAAATCCTAATATAGTCTTAGTAACGCGAGGTATGAAAGGATTCAGATATACCTCAAACATGAGATCCTCTATCTCGGAGAAATAGAGATTAGCAGCCATCATTCTAGACAACAAGCATACATCTTTAGTTACTTCTGATGTGACCCTAGGATTACCTGCTTGCATATATAGGAAAGAAATCAAACCAAGCTAGGAAGCTCCATAATAATAAAAGCATCAAACTATATATGAACCACCTCTAAGAAGTATATATATCTATAAGAGTCTGCCTATAAAATTTGTTGGTAAATGAATGCTACGGTCAAACTAAAGTTTCGGTAATTGTTGATAAATAAAGATAAGTTTTGATAAGTTGTAGAAAAACAGAGTATCATACGTACCATCTCGATCACCTCCCATCCAAGATGAGAAGCGAATGAGCGGAACATTGTAAGGGAAACGTTCATTTATCCCAATGTTGTTCAAAGCAGTGTCAACTCGTCGCAGAAATTTTGGAACACCTTTCCAAATTGTCTCGTGGATGTAGCTCATGCCACCCCTCATTTCATCCTGAGGGGTCGGTTGGACCCGTCGGATTTCATCCGTACGAAATGCAGCTTGTATCTGTAGAGGACAATAATATGTAGCATATGATAATCAAGAAACAAAGTAATTAAGCATACATGGAGATATTTGGTTTGTAATGAACTATCTCCTCCTAACATGGTTGCCATATTTGCAAGGGCCCGGTCAAGTTCGGTTGGGTCTAACCTACTAGTTATGTCAAGTCGAGTCAAGGCTGGTTCATGAAGTTGTGGGTCTGGTCAAATTTTCTAGCAAAAATAAGGGTCAACCACGTACCCTATTCTAAAAATGAGGTGCATCTGTAGTTATTGTTTTACATGAATTATTACTAATATATTTAACTAATTGAATTTAGCATTTTCATTGACACAAGAAACTATTTATTTTGAGCCTATAGAAAGGTTAACCCATTTGCTAACCCTTTAATATTATTAAACGAGCTGGCCTGTTCCTTTTCCTATTCAGTCCGACCCATTGCCTACCCCTAATTAGAAGAATCATACCTCTCTTTGAAGAGCCTCATTGAGCTCCTGCTTCTCATTGTGTGTAATGTTGTTCTCAAATAGGTGGGTCAAAGAATTCCTTATCCTGCAAGGCGGCAGGGGGACTCCGTTAGTTATCATATCATATCATATCATATAAAAAAATGGGGGTAACACACATATTAATATGTGCATTGTTTTACTTGTATTGATGTAAACATTATATTATTATATATATAATTAAAAATATAATAAAATTGAATATTATAATTATAGTTGTACATATAAATTTATAACTCTAATTCCATTCGTAAGTTTCTAAATTTACTAAAAAGTTAGTAAAATATGTTTAACACATAGGCCGACACCAAGTATTGTTCTCCGATATATCCAAGCAAAATTTTTATATTCCTTTGCGTATTTGATGTCCATCAAAACAGTATTTGATGTCTGCATGGCCAAATCTTTATATTTCTTTGCATACTTGAAGTCCATGAAATGAGTACTTTATATTTACCATATATCCAACAATTCTCATATGTTCACGAAAGGATTATGCTCATATTATCTATTCCCATAATACGATAAATCAAAATATACATGTTAGCTAATTAGTTAGAAAACTAGCATGTGATGTAGTGCTGTAAGTACCCTCGGTCTAAGTAACTCCGACGTGAATAAGAAAGGTGTATTATAGCCTCAATATCAATTTTAACCTTAGTCCTTAAGTTTGGTGCCAATCGGGAGAAAAGTTCAAACATGAGAAAAAAAAAGAACAGGACACAAGCTGTTTTTTAGTCGACAAACTTTAAGGTCCTTTTTTATTCATCCAATAAACTTTAGGGTCCAAAAATGTTAAGAACCAAGGGTCTATAGAATAAATTACCCTATACTTCAGGTCCAAAATGCAAACAACCCCCTAAATTACATCATCAATAAGCCACATATACACATGCAAATACAGGTAAATTGGGTAGTCAGAAAGCAAAAAAATGGGCAAAGTAATTAACAAACCTTGCATGTTTCTGCAGCAAAGATCTGCGAACAGATTGCGTAGGATGAGCAGTAAAAACCAAATCAACCGTCTGGTTTTTCAACGTCTCAAAAACTTGCTGAGGTGAAACCTTCATATCAGTTACCAGCCTGTTGAGTGTTCCCTCTATATCACACTCAGTAATTGCCAAACACTCCTCAATCAGATCCCCTTTCTTCAAGCTATGATGATGATGATGATGATGATGATGATGATCCATCCTTTTTATGGTACTGCTGGGATGAGCAATCATCTGTACTTCCTCAGCTAGGTTTGCTAAGTTGAGCATCTGAGTGAATGATTTTGCAACTGCAACTGAGTCCCCACAATCTAAACTGCTCATCATGTTCCCCAGATCTGACAATTTTTTGGGGTCGTGTGTTCTTTCGTACTCGGCTGCGTGCTCGTACAACTCTTGAACCTGCATCATCCATACATGTAACTTGTAATTAAGTAGACCTGTCAATTCATGCGGGAGCAGGTCATGGGTATTGGGTGGGTCGTATATCGAGTTCAAGTAAGTCTGGGACGGGCGTATTTTGAGTTCGGTATATACAGACACTCAGACAGTGTGTATTTTGGTTTTGGGTCAATCCAATAGGTCATGACTACTAATTCTTTGTTTAAGAAAGTTTGTCTTTGGATATTGTTTTTAGTGCAACATACATGATAAAATATGACTGTTTTCTAATAACGATAGATTATTGTAAATATTTTAACTTAAAATATGTATGTCAATTGTAAGTTGTAAGCAGAGCAGGCAAAAATCTGGTTCCGGGTAATTTCGGGTTTGGACAAGACAAATTGCATATCGGACGAAAACTTGCAAAACTTTTCGCGTGTTTTTTTGGGTTGGACAAGCGCACATAAATTTGGGTTTGAAAAGAAATATGTTTGAATTTTCAGTCAATGTCAAAATTCGAATGGAAATTTTGTGACCATCGTGCCTAGTTTTTTCACTTGAAGTATCGTGTTATTGGACCGTCGAAATGAGTTTTATGAACGTAGGATAAGCATCAATAAGCTTTTATGGGTTAGGGTCGAGGTCAAAGGTGTCAAACTGCTCGTAATAAGCATGATGCATATCAAACTGCCCGTAATAGAGAGCATGGCCACTTGGGAGATGGGGGGCATTACTAACCCGGCAATCAAATATTTGGTATATCTACTGTATCCACTTACCGCATTTTATTTTGGTCATGTTCTTTTGTGAGGTAATTTATTTACTTTATCCACTTATCATACTTTATTTCATTCACTTTATTCAACTTTATCCCACCAATTCACCAACCAACCACACAAAAGAATATAGTCTTGTTGTTTTATAAATGTAAAAACTAATATTCCGAAATTGCGCTAGAGCACGTATAATTTTGCAATCTATAGAGATTGCTTCCAATTGATCTGTAATTTAGAATCATTCGCTGTCTAATACTAAATATATTGTCTTTTTAAATTATAGAGATTATGGACATATATTGCATGTCTTATAAATATATATAAACTTTTTTTACTACACCAATAAATATCTATTAAACTTTAACACTATATATATATATATATATATATATATATATATATATATATATATATATATATATATATATCATCTATCCAATCAAAAACGCCCAAACAGGATAGTAAGCATAACAACAACTTGAGCTACATTAACTAGCATAAAACATCAATGTTTTTACCTCACAATTCCCATCTTAAACGGGAAAAGAATAATTTTCAGAAGAAAATATTTATCCATGCATCATGGTTATGAAGTATAGGTAAGCTTACATCAACTATTTCCACTACATCATTTGATAAAATATAGTGAAACTCTTTGTTCTACTGTCAAATTTGAATACTATAACAGAGTTACAGCTAGAAACCCTTCTTTTGAAATCAGAAATTACATAGACCTGACACTTCAGGGTCATAAAACACGTAAAAAGACAGAGGAGAGCGTTTGGTAAGAAGTCCGAGAAATTTTCCATAAGGCAACGTTTGGTAAGAACTCCAGGAAAGTTTTTCTCAAGAAAGTTTTTCCCAGGAAAATTTTCCATGGAAAACATTTCCTTGGGAAATATTTGCCTCACCCCCTCATAAGGAAAATTTTCTCTATGAAAATCTTGGAAATGGTGGTTCTCTGTAAAAAAATTTTGAGGTCAATATCCAATTAAATATGGTGAAAATAAGTCAATTTGGGAAAATTGATAATTCTCCAGGATTTTTGACCAAGTAAACGCATTCTAAGTGAAGATGGGAAATTGTGGGGCCCTTAAAAATTTTCTCAATGTCAAAATATAACCAAACATAAGGAAAATAAGTTAACTTGGGAGAAAACTGGTCATTTCTCCGGGATTTTCTGACCAACTACACTCTCGTAAATTGCGAGCTGAGGTTATGAACATGCATGAGAAGATTTAGGGTAAGTTAGATAAATTACCTTAGACCATGGTAAAGAGCTGATATCTTTAGTGGACTCACTCCAAGAGTTGCTTCCTCCATAGTCAAACAACAAATCAGTTTCCCAAGTGTTCATTTTTTTCACTATACTTGTTTCAAGTAAGAAGGCTTTGTATTTGTGTATGTGTATGACATCCCTAGGTGTTAATGCTGTGTGTTTATATAGACTTGAGAAAAAGATGCATGAACACCCAAAAGAAAAAATATCCAATAATGAAAAGGAAAGGCCAAACTAATTGGAAGTTGACAAGTAGTAGTATGATTATTCTTAATCCAAATGCACATAAGATAAATTGTTATCCTAAAACAATTATTCCCAACACATGACCCCACACCCAATGGGTACTATCCAATTGGTAATAGCAAGGGATATATAAAGTTACTGCTTTCCTTTTCATATTAATTGGAGACCGTGATAGTTAAATATATGACAATTAATATGAAATAGAAGGAGAATAAAGGATACTCCAATAAGATTGAATCATGGACATAATTGAATCTAGTAAAAATGAATGTCTTGCATATATGTCCCTTTTTGTGTAATTACAAAGTTATTTATGTTATTTGCCATCTAATTCTCATATATAACTCGCCTTCAAAAAAAAATCATAAACCTTGCTTTTATTACTGGATACATTTATATTAATTTTCTGTCAAAAAATATAGTTTTTGAGGTTTGAATCGACCACAATGCCATTCTCATTATTAAGTAAGCTTCTGTTGCCTTTCATTTTATTAATTATTTTTATTTTACTTTTGATTAACCGACCTTTTTGTTCTAAGATAAGATTATTGTAATCCAAAAACCAAATATAAGATATGATGTTGGCCAAAAGTTAGTAGACGAGTCATCAAAAGTTTACCGTAAACATATCCTCACACAAAAGCATTATGGTCCATTCAAATCTCAAAAGTCGCGTTCTAGTCGAAAACTGATATGACTGCATTTAACAACAAATGTAGGGTGCGTGGTATGAAAATTAAATTACGTACAGTATATATAGATAACATATATTGTAATTACACTTAATCTCAAAGAATGTACCTATTAAAGATTGGTATGTAAAAACATGTAGTGAAATATCTCATTTTAATTGGAGCTATGTGATTTAGTATATTTGTAAGAGGCAAAGAGTGCATATATAGAGTTACACCAAAGTAGGACACATGCTAAAACACTACTTAGTACAAACCATTTGGCTAATAATGTAGACATTCATGGACATGAATGATATGATGTTGATGAAGGGGGTGTGAGAGTGCTTTTGAGTGTGTATGTGTCTTTTGTTGGTTGTGAAGGTGGGCAGGGTGTTAACTCAGGTGAAGTTGATATGCCTAAGGCCTTATCTTCAACCATGGTGATAAGGCAAAGATATTTTTTTTTTAGCCACATATTTACTAGCTACTAGTAAACATTGACAAGTACTCTATCTCATTTAAGTGTGCTGTTTGATGAAACTGTTAGAAAGCTTAAAGATTTTACAGATATTTACGTAGCTTCATGTTCGCAGAAAGATTATAGCGAGAAAAATTTGTGGTTTAGAGTCATTGATGATGAACGCGCATTAGGGACGAAACACTTCAAAAGAGGTGCTAAAAAGAAAATTTGATTTTTTTTTCTTGGGGTAGTTGTGTTGATTTTGTATGTAGTTGTGGAGCTTTTGTATGTAGTTGCATTCTATTTTGTTATCTTCTTTTGTTGTTTGGTTTGGTGTCTTCTTTTGTCATTTTTTGTTGCATCTCCAATGCGAACTTTAACCTATTTATGGCTTTCAATATTCAAAAATAAATCTCATTTATCTGTCACATATTAAATGCTTTACAATGTTCATATTTTTCTCTGACTAACAACTTCACACAAAACTTATACGATAATTGTACATATTGAGAAATCAATTGTCGAAATCTTCAAAATTTGACTGATCCATAGATCTATACGACAGATAAATGAAAAGGATAAGGTAACAATTATGATTTCACATAGGTCATATCAAACCCCACTCAGTATTAGCCAAAACATATATGCATAGTCACACAAATAATCAACAAAACCCATCATAATCATCAATCAAGGAAACAAAAACAATTATTGGTCATATCAAAACAAAAATGTAACACCAGTTGAAACCATGATGATGTGTGATAAAGTGCAAAAAGGAATATCCAAGGAACAAAAACAGCTGAGCATCAAACCCACAGCCTCCAAGAGTCAGGGACATGCCTAAGATTTTTCTCTTTTTTTTTTTTTTTTAATTAGAGCCAAATACGGCTTAACATACATACCAACGGTGCAAAAATTATATATATAAAAAAATAGCATAACAGTGAAAAGAAAACAATAAAATTATAATCAACATTGAAACCTCCAGAAGAAAAATATCGTTAAAACATGACATGCTATAATATACAACTTTATATACTACCTCCGTTCCTTAATGAGTGTCAATTTTCTTAACTACATTATCCCTTTTTATTAGTCAAATTTACATTTCCAATAATTAAAATACTTATATTACCCTTAATTAATTAATCAAATTTTTTTTTTAGCTTTTAAAATTTTCCTTTATTCATCTTTTCCATTAATGAGGGGTATACTTGTCCATAGTGCTGGCAAAATTTCGTCCGACCCGAATTACACTAATTGTCCGACCCGGAAAAAACCGGGTTTGGACATAGATTTTTCGTCCGAATTTTGATATCGTCCGAATTGACCGAATATTCGGACATAAAATTTCTCTTTTTTCTATTGTCCGAACCCGATTTTTGCTTCGTCCGAATTGTCCGACCCCGTTCGACCCGAATAAATCCGGGTCCGGACATGAAATTCTCGTCCGAATTTACCCAAACCCGAATTTTTGTCAGCGCTACTTGTTCATACATAATTTTTTCACCCTATTTCCAATATGCATTGGTTTTATAAAGTTAGTTTATTTGACATTCAAAAAGGGACGGAGGGAGTACTAATTAATGCTTAGACTCGTGCGTTGTACGGGGCGCAAGTAAACCATGTGTATTATTGAAAATACTACCGATGTTATATTTTAACAAAATAAAGAAAAAAACAATAATGAAAAATAAAAAAAAATAGTGTATATGAAAAAAAAAAGGAAAAGAAAGAAGAGTCATCTATGCAAATATAGACACATTAATGTATACACATTAATATTACATGATTTTTATAAAAAAAAAATTAATAGAATCAATTATAGATTTTCCAAAATAACCTCATTGGAATTCCATCCTCACACTTCCCTATTCTTTGGATTGGTAACTCTTTCTAATTCAATCTAATCCAATCCAATCCAACATTACACAATTCACCAAAAAAAATTCTCTAAAAACACAATTCCCCAAAAAAGTATTATAACTTATCCAATCCAATCCAATCCAACCAATCTATCCAAACATCATTTTATCCAGTCCAAAAAACAGGGCACGCACGTATGGATTAGTTTGCTTGTGATTCATTAATAAAATTCATCCCTCCCTTTTATTATAAAAAAAAAAAAGAATTTTTTGTGCTAGTACAGTACATTGATCCTTAAGTTATGTCTTTCGTCTTGAAAATGAAGAACACATAGTACAAATATAGTACAAATAATAATATTTAATGGGTGATTCGATATGAATATTGCTTATGATATGACATGAGGATGAGGAAAGGAACAAGTGAGGTAAGAAATAATATTTTAATTGTATTGTTTGACCCACTTATATTTTTACAAGTTATTTATTTGAATTAATAATATTGAATAATTAACAATAGATAAATTAGGATATAATTATCAATAGATATTGAATAAGAATGTCACAAAATAAATATCAAATTTGAAATTTTAAAAAAAGCGCATCTAGTTGTCATATTTATCAATTTTTATGAAAATTATTTATAAAATTTAAAAATAGATAAAAATGGTTTCCAAAAATTTGAAAAATATAAAAACATTTGAAAAAGGTTGAACTAAATCAAAAATGAAATTGGCTATATTAGGTACGGTTAAAACTAAATCATGTGGGGAAACAAAAGAAACAAAAAAAAAGAAAATGAAAAGCAAATATGGGGCGCGTGGCTCCCACAAGTAGGGGTGAGCAATATCGGGTATCCGCTAAAATTTTAAGGATCCAGTCCCGGATCCATTTTGAAATGGATACTATAATCAGGATCCAGTCCCGGATCCACTAGGTCTGGATCCGGATCCGAGTACCCAGTTTGAAAGCACATGATGGTTGTCTAAGATTTTTATAATTGCCCTAAATACTGAAATGTAAAATTGGGGTTTTCGAACGGTGCTGTTGGCATTCGAACAGTGAGAGCCTGAGAGGAAGTTGGGGTTTCGGTGAGGGGCTGTTGCGACTGTGCGAGAGAGTGAGGCAGTGAGAGGGACTGAGGGAGTTACCGAGTTAGGGTTTCGATGAGAGACGATCAAACTGAGCGGGTGAGGGCTGTGATTTGAAAGTGTGAGGCAGTGAGAGTTTAGGAAAATTTAAGTATTTGAAAAATTAGGTTTTCTTAATGGACTTTAGACCTTTAGCAGACTGTGGGCTAATTGAAGAGATTACTTAAATTAATTTTTATATTGAATAATCGAATGGATCCTGGATCCCAGATTTGGATTCGGATCCTTCAAGTCAGGATCCGATCCCGGTTCCATTTGTAAATGGATCCTAACTTTAGGATCCAGATAGCTAAGATCCGGAACCGGGTCCACTGGATCCAACCGGATCCGGATCTGGATCCGGGTGCCCGTTTTTTTGTTCACCCCTACCCACAAGCCTTGTGTTTTCCGTGCGGTGTGTTGCACGATCCCAATGTGCGGTATTTTCTTTTTATGTGTTTTCTCTCTCATATGTTCTCTAATATGAAAAGAACGGTCAGACGTTCTTTTTATATTTTCTAAACCCCTTTTCCTTTTTTTTTCTCTCATGCATACTTGTCCCAAAAGAACACCTTAAGGCATAATCTTAGAGGACTCGATTTTAGTATGCCAACTTTTGACTATGGATGTTTTATACCAACATTTAAAAGCTATTTATCGTTAGTATACTAACTTTTTGTGATGATGGAGCAAAATTGGATGTTAATCTACCGGCAATTGTGGTGGTATATTTAGGTCCAATTTATTAATCATCATTGATGGTTAGTACATCAACTATAAGTAGGTTCAAAAAATTAGTATAATAGTGTTCAAAACGTTAGTACAATGGTTGGTATATTACAATCTAATGCCCTAGCAAGTATATATTAGAGCATATACAATAACATTCCCATATTTTGGAATTTAAGTGGAGGTCCACCTCTTCCACATCATCCATAATTCTCATTTTTTAGAACTTCATTCCATTTTATTTACAACAATAAAAACTCATTCCTACTTTTCTTACCTCAAAAATATTTTTTTTTAAAAAAAATACTCTATAATTACCACATGTCAAAATATTATTTATGGAAAAAGAAAAAAAAGGAAAAAGCTGCTACATTTTGGAACGTTGCAGCGTTCTACTTTTTTCATTCATGTGTTTGCGATCTTTGTTGGAGCAAATTTATCTTTAAGACACATGTTCCAATGCCAAAAAAAAAAAAAAAGTGTCATTGTATTGGCTCCTATGGTCCAAAATTCCTAATAGTTGATACTAATGTTAACGGGGACCAAAGTAATTAACTATTCAAATAGTACAACATTAAACTCAAAATTTTCAAAAATAAGATACAATTTGATGAACAAAGGAATAACTTAAGCATAGTACAGTTGAATTTGACCTAAATTGCCTTAGGGGTTGAACAAAATAAAAGAAATTTACAGCTCAACAAGGGGACCCTTTAAGAAGTCCAACATAATAAAACTCGTCCTAAAATGACCTTGTTAGATGTTGACAAGTCATAATTATATTCTCATAATACTCTTTCCGTCCCAATTAATTTGTCCACAGTTTATTTTTTTCACGGTCTTCCATGCAATACTTTGACCGTTAATTTTTTACATTTTATCTTAACATGACTAATAATATTGTATTCAGATTAAAATATTTTTCATCACAAATATTTTAGTGACAATCTTATATAATAACTCGTATACAATTTGATAAATTAATGATGACAGTTTAAACTTTTTGATCTTATTAGTCAACATGGACAAAAATTGGACCCCTTCAAAAATATTACACCCCTTCTACGATATGAAAAGTGAGTATTATCTGAACTTGGACCGATTTATGAACAAAAATTGTGATTTAAAAAAAAAAAAGAAAAAAATCTTACATTGAGCATAAGTTTGTGATCTGTGTCAAAACTGTGGATAAAAGTATAAAACCAAATACATCATACCATGACAATCAGAGTAACAAGATGTTATTTGATACACAAAGGTCCAAAAAGAGTTCCATATCACATAATACTACTATCAAACCTACAAAATGTGAGTCCCCAAAAACAAAGGCATGAAATCCTGGATTGCATTATTGCTACCTTCTTTTCCTAACAATGCACAACAACACGATCCGATTATCGAAAAATGGCTGTGCTCGAATCATAGAGATATATCTTTGCCGAACAGATTAGTGATTCCCCGGGTGGGGTTGTCTTGCTTGACTATGGACTCCCCTACCAGAACCTGCAAATGTGGAGGACAATCAAGTCGAACGAATCATGGACGGGATGATATACATGAACCAAGACTAAAACCGAAACTCTGAAATCTCGCCCATAAGAGGTTTGGAGGGGTCGGTTTAGCATTTTTACCCCTAAATTTTACAATTCAGAGAGGCTGGTTCGAACTGACCTAAGATTTAGAAACTGTTTGTCTGCCTACTACTCCATGGATAAGAAGCAGAGGAAGTCTAATGAGGCATTTTACTTTAGTCCATTACAATCTACGTCGAAAAAATAGTCTTTTTCAACTATCCAAACTATGCACATATGCAAGATGATATACATCATATGCATTTTTAAAAGGCTTTGAGTAGTGCTAGTAAAAATTGAGGTCCAGGTCAAATTCGGGCCCGATAAGATCAAACTCTGGGTAAGAAACTGATATAATACCCCCGGTTTGTTTCAGGTTCATTGAACACTTTTTGCAAGCCTAAATCCAGGTCAAAATCAAGTTGGGGAACCATGAATAAGGGAAATATTGTGTCCGGATTTTCGGTGAAATCGGTCAGTATCCAACTTCCGCAAAAAAAAATCTATATGACCTCACATCCTCACCCGATCTTATTGGGGTTGGACAAATTCAGGTGTTCGGTCGAATAAAATTTTGTTAGCACTATCTTGACTTTGATAAATAACATTTTTCACTCATAAGTAGTCACTGGTGAAAACTTGAAGAACAGAAATGTGGGAGAAAAACTAATGAAACGCACCGCTTTTACGCCTGCCTCTTGCACATAGTTAACATCTGCAGGAGTAAACAAGCCCGACTCTCCAACCACCTGAAAAATTTCGGAATGTTAAACAGCAAAAATGACAAATTTCATTGTCAAGGTGGGAGCAGTGGTTAATTCAGAATTTTCGTATAACAACGTCCTATTTTTTACCTCTTCAAAGTTTGATAATGTTTTGAGTGTTGTTTTTGGAATTTTAAGGATTTTCATACAAAATATCAAACGGTAAGAGCAGGGGTTTGAAGAATTGACTTACAATTATATTTTTCTCATGGATGATTTCTAGATGCCTTGAATCAAGAAGATTTTTTGTGTTGCTAATATCAACCTTGAATGTCTCTGCAAGAAAGCGAAGTAGACTCTTTATCTAAGTAACATCATTCAGATAAGAATAAAACAAAATAAAAACAGCTGGGCAACGAAAAAGAAGTGCTACCAAGATCGCGATTGTTAATCCCTACAAGTTCTATGCCTTCAATTGCAAGCACGCGGTCCATTTCCCTCTCATCATGCACCTGCGACTCAAAAGCACGGACCATTAGGTATAGATATTTCATGACAGAGATCGCTTGCACGTTAAAGATTGCCCTGTTTATTAAGGAGCAAAAAAAGCAAATGAAAACAAACCAAAACCGATACTCCGAAATCCCGGGTAGGCAAGTATGGAGGGGTCGGATGTAGCAGTCTTACCCCTAAATTTTGCAATTTAGAGAGATTGGTTCCAATTGACCCAAAATTCAAAAATCGCTTACTACATACTACTCTATGTACAAAAATATGAAAACGGTGGTAGTAAAACGAGAAGAGAAGCCGTATATGGACCTCAACAAGAGCAGCGAGCCCTAACTTCTTGCAGATCTTGGTCATGTATCTGATCTCCAGGTCAGATAGAACGCCAGCAATCAAAAGAACAGCATCGGCCCCTCTAGCACGGGCATAATATATTTGGCTAGCATCTACGATAAATTCTTTGCATAGTAGAGGACACTGCAGAGTCATGTAAATAGGCAATGTAAGTACTAAAATTTATTCGACGTAATGGTTCGAAATTCATAGACAGAAGACACATGCCTTCACGCCAGCATTTCGTATGGCTTCCAGATTCTCGAAGCCTCCCTGTTTTCCATGAAACAACAGCTTCAGTGATGCATCGAACACTTTATAAACAAGCAGACAATCCAAAAATTTGGGCAAGATGGGTTTGCCTTGAAATACTTCTCATCGGTGAGAACACTCAGACAAGCAGCTCCACCTTTCTCATAAGCTTTTGCAATTTCAACCTGTCATGAAAAAAAAAGTGCTAAGTGAGTATTTGTACAAAGTCAGTTTGACAAAAGCTCAGCTCCATTCAACTCATTTAAGTAATTTAGGAAGGATTAAGGAAATAGGTTATGCTATATGGTTACATAAATTTTATATTGCTTTAGATAAAATCAAAAACCAAAACCGATACTCCAAAGTCCCGCCTAAGGGAGGTTCCAACTGACCCAAGATTTAGACATCGTTCGCTACCTACTACTCCATGGAAAAGAAGCAAGCGAGGTTTAATGAGACATATTACTTAAAATCCATTACAGTCTAAGTTGAACTATCAGGATCAAGGACATTTCACACTGATTTAGATGTCTATAATATAATATTCGAGCATAACATTGACAGTTTTCTTTGATTTTCAACTTAAGCTGCATAAAACTCTAGCGCTGATGTTCATGTTCTACTCCATTACACCCCTACTATCAACAAAATGTTATTTCAACCTCCTCAGGCGTACTCAGATATAAATATCTACAACTTCTCTTGATTTTAGCTTTGGCAGTTCACAGAAGTAAGCAGGACGGTAAGGCAAGACAAAGTCATACCGGATTGAAATCAGCTCTCAGAATGCCTCTACTGGGGGAAGCCTTTTTAACTTCTGCAATCAAAGCGGGCAATCCTGTTCGCTGATAAGCTGCTCTTAAAGCTCTGATAAAATCTCTAGCTGGAGGAGCACTATCGAGAGCTTTCTTCAGTGCATCAAGGGGCCACTTCTCTTTCAACTATGGAGAAGATCCAGAAGTTGAACAGATCACACACACACACAAATAAAAAAAATTTAAAAAAAAAAAGAACCTCCAAAACCCCGCCTAAGCGGGGTATAGAGGGGTTAGATGCAACAGTCCAGATTCTAAATTTTCCAATTTAGAGACATTAGTATCAATTGACCCAAGATTTAAAATCGTTCATACCTACTACTCCATGGAAAAGAAGCAGAAGGGGTTTACTCAGGCATTTTACTTTTGTCTATTGCAATCTAAGTTGAAAAAACAAACTTTTTCAGCCATCCAGATTACGGACATATAAACAGATAACACAAGAAAGCATAAATTGTCAGGAAGATAGAAGAAACACGAGAAGAATATACCTGTGAGACTTCAATGTCCTTGTGCCATATGATCTCCTCCAAAATGTTATGAGGCGCATTGGATTCAGCCTGCATGTGAAACTCAAAAGGGCCCACATAATTCGAGGGAGGGGCAGTTGGTGGGCGCCTTCTAATGGTTATGCCCTGGCTTGCAGCTATTTCCTCATGAAGCATTGTAGCTTCCCAGTTCTTAATTTTTAAGGCATGCTCTAGAGAATCGTTAACCGGTGAAACAGTTTTCACTGCATCCATAGAGTCAAGCTGCAAATAGAAACGAGCAAATAAATCTTCCGATCGAATACGTCTCTTAATACAGTGTGGATCATCACTTTGAGGAAAAAAATTACAACCAAATCAAACATAGCCTTGTGAAAGCTTCACTCATTATCTCAAAAACATTTACTAACTAAAACATGGCCTTGTAACGAGCAATTCGGAGCCACAATCAGACTAAATTTGTCAAAAAAAGTAGCAACCCGCGTTCCGGACTAAACAATCAGAAGCATTGCTGGTAACTATGCATCACATATGCTCCACAAAACGCGCAAGCAAATTCTCCATTCCCTTGTTCAAGACTACATCAAGGAACGACTAACATGAATGCGCAAGCAAAGTCTCCGTATCATTCCATAGAAGAGAGAAAACATTTCATTTTAGTAGTCTGAATTTCACTTGGCATTGAAACCCTGCCTTTTCAATATCTAACTTAGACTTGAAAAGGTTTTATAATGTTACATATACAATGAAGTGATATCCTGGATTCTTACTCACTCATAATAATCCCAGCAATTGGATCTATATGTCTATTGCAAATTCAAACAGGTAAGCATGCATATAAAATGAATCTCAGAAACTTAAACCAAACCCTAAACCTAAAATCCACAAAACTCTACAAAGAATCATCAATCACCAACCACAATATCGAAATTCATGGTTCCAGAACAAACTAAGATTAAATTAACTGGAGTAAGACGCACATACAAACTCATCAATGAAAACAAAAATAGCCCACGATCAAATACAATTGATGAATTAGGAATCATTCGAATTGATACCGTTTGAGCTTGAATGCGAACGATGGCGTTGAATTTGTGGGAATCCATTGAAATGCCATGAACTGATCTTCGTATGGCGACTTGCGACTTCCAATTTGAATGTTTAAGGAGTTGAGGAGAAACCCTAACGCTCGAAATCGCTCCTTTCAAAGATACTACACCCTCCATAGAAAATTAAGCAATAATCTTTCACAAACAAATTCAAAAGGGCTTTTTAAGGGCAAATAGAATACGAATCGACTCCCAATTGAATGACTGAAATGCTAATAATCGAGGATTTGTTACTGAAATTGAACGCAGCAATTGCCCATTGCAAATTAAGTTCAGTTCATAGTATTTCGGCATTCATGGATATGAATTCATGTGATTCACATGTTATTCGTTCTAAATTTTGTTCTTTTTGAAAATTTCTTACTGCATTAGGTCTACATCTCCTCCGTATTAATTATTAATTGTTGGATTAGAAAATTGTACAGTCTTAGTTTATATAAATACGTTATGTTCATAACAAAAATACTGTTCTAACATTTAATATTTTGATTTGAACGTGAATAAAACATATATATTATATAAAACATTATCAGTAAAAAAATTACTCCCTTCGTTTCAAATTAATTATTATTTTGACTAATTTTGACCGTTAATTATTCACAAATTACAATGAGCTATAATATAAATTACCTTTTTTTATAATTGTTAGGAAGATATTTTTCTAATGACAGTAATTTCACATTGTAACTCATTATAATATGTGAATAATTAACGGTCAAAATTTAACTAAAGTGACAATTAATTTGGAATGGAGGTAGTAACACCGAAAATTATGTCAGTCCACTAAATGATCATTAATATGGAATAGAAGGACTAACATCTTTCGTTGTAGACTTTTATGAGGGATTAGCGATTTTGAATACCTTAAAGTCAAGAATCTAACGTTTAGGCCATGTTCTTTTGTATGGTTGATTAGATGCTGAAAATCGAAAATGGTACGGTGTGGTGAAATTTTGAAAATTGTGATAAGGTGTGGAGTGATATGATAAAATTTGTGGAAAGTGTGATTAATGTTGTAGGTAAGAAGAGACAATCTAAAAATTATAGGAGAAAAGTGAGAAGAGATAAAAAAAATGAGGCAATATATTGTAATGATTGGGGTAAAGTATGGTAAAATATGGAAAAATATTAAGTAATATAATTGAATTGTGGTACCAAACTGTACCGCACAATATAAAATAATAGTGCCTTATTTGCTAGGATAGGTTCCTAATTGTAAGAAATCTTAACCTTACCCACACTTCAAATTTCTTTTACAGGATACTGTCAATTCTCTAACAAATACACTATCACATTTTATTTTAAACTTAAAGCGTCAAATACATTATTGTCCAATTATCGTAGACACAATATTATATTTGATTTTTAGCATTGGCAATGAAAAACTGAATAATTGCTAGCAATTAACACGTGCATTTAATAATTTTGTTTATATATTTATATTAAATTAGTCTTCAGACTTTGTGTATTCGTCGGTTTCAGGTTTATGATTCAAAATTAACGAACTTGAACATGTTGGAGAGGTTTTAGGTTCCAATTTAATTTCTTAAAGTGATCTATATCTGCATCCTAATCACAAACGATTGGCAACCCACCACGATTTCCAAGTACTACAGTGCTATGAACAATATTTGAATGGATATCTTTAATTTCTTGAATTCCTTCATAAGTTTCACTTGAAGTAAACTTAACTTTTCGGATTGCTTCCACAACTATCATCCACTCATAGTGTAAGTAGTTTGTAACACGATCGTTTCCCGTCTCTTTCTTCTAGAATGTACTTTAGAACCTTTCAAAAAATATTCTTATTGGTTGGTAGAGAAATCAACTTCAAAATGAACCGACAAGTAGGTGTGGAGATGAGCAAAGTCAGCTCATAAGCCTTCGCAGGCCAACTCAACGGAAAGCTCGTATACCTCGGCTCGAGATCAACTTGATTTGGCTCATGCTAGAGCCCATGAATTAGACGAGCCAAGGCAAGACATGGATAACTCAGCTCATTAATATTGACAAACCTAATAAACTCATATATGTGTATTTTACTGTTATAATTATAAATCGTTTTCAGGTTGCCTTATCCATGTTTAAATATTTTATCAAAAAAGGCAATTACATTGTTAAAAAACATTATAAACTTTAGAGAGAACAACTTATTACGTAATATTGTATTAGACTATCAGCATTCGATAGAATCACAACCAAATCGAAATATTAAACATCATTGTGTATTTATAGTAAAATTATATTTATTTTGCAAATTATATAGTACTTAAAATCAGACATGATCAATGGATATGTGACCCGCCCGGCTGACCCGACCCGAAAAAGTGCAAGTCAAGACCACAATTTTAGATTGTGACCCGGCCCGACCTGAAAAAGTCGAGGCCCCGAAATATGGTCGGGCCGGGGGTATGTGACTCGATCCGGCCCGATGACCCGACTAGAAGCATTAACTTTTAAAAAAAATCCTTGATTAGGTTTTATTTTTTATGACCCGGCCCGGCCTAGCGACCCGACTAAACACATTAACTTTTTTTTAGAAAAAATCCTATATTAGGTTCTATTTTTTGTGACCTGACCCGACCCAATGGCCGACTAAATACGTAAATTAAATGTGTAAATTTTTAGGTTTTTTGTATATTAAAAAATTCATATTATATAGTTGTTGGCCCGTTGACCCGACCCATGACCCGTAGGGTCAGGGCTCGGGTTGTGGGCATTTGGCCTAAAGGTCAGGTTCGGGCCGACGGGTAAGAAACATTCAACCCGACTAGCCCGACTCGATTGTTGAACATGTCTACTTAATTAAAATATAGATGATTATTATTTGTTATAATAATCCACGCACAAGCCAAGCCAAGGTCACGAGCCTTATGGAGCCAAGTCTGACCCGAAAATATTAAAGCTCGGCAAGTCAATGACTACTTATATCACCAAAGTGTACCTTCCTTTATGGTAGCTCATTCGTTGGGATTTTGGAACTTCTTAGTTAAATGTGTTTAGTTGGGAGTAGTCTCAGGATGGGTGACTTCCTGAGAAATTTTCCTAAGCAACGTGTGAGCGAGGACGAAACCCGTTAAAAAGACTCATGGTGATTTGTGAGGCCAATCAGGAATTCTTGAAGCAATTATCGGTAATCTCTGTGGCCCGAGGAGGGGCTGGAGCGTTACAGATGGGTCTCACATGTTTAACAACAAGAGGCGAAGAAACCAAATCAAGCGGGGTAGAAGCCATTGAAAGATCAAGAACAAGGTTTTTAGCCTCCCCCAACAACATAACCAAATCCTTTAGCACATAACAAATAATGCTCACCCTAGAAGGACCAATCAAAGAGACCACATCCAGAACGTCAGCACTAAAGGAAATGGAGGAAAAAATAGAGTTTACCCCTTCAGCTCGTTACACCGGGACACAATGGAGCTTAAGACAGCCATGAACCCATAGAAGAACACGACCAACCACTGAGACCGCGAAGACAACACCGCACCGGACCAACTAGGCGAATAAAAACTGAACAGGACTGCCCAAGACCGCCAATGACCACCTGAAGTGAACTCACACCTACGACCACCGACGACACCCATTGGACCGGCCAAATTCGCCAGCGACCACAGGAATAGAAGCGCCGATCGTCAACCATTGGAAGCAGCGTCCAACCCAAACTGTAGGAGCCCAAGACCGAAGCCACGACACGCGACGGACGGCTCGAAAACAACGACCGCATCCTGGCGGCCAGGCCAGCATCGGTGGACCGGCGGTGCTTTCCCAAGGAACCGCAAGGCAGGGCTAGGGTTTCTTATCGGGGAGAGAAAACAACATTGAGCATATGTGTACATTCGAAACTAATTTTATGTAACAACTGATTGTGCATATTGAGAAATTTATGGTTAATTTTTTTTTAAATTTGACTGCATGATTTTTTAAGATGACAATCAATATGGAGCGACGGGAGCAATAGTTGAACAAATAGCAATTATCCAATTTAAAATCCATCCATCCAACCTTACCCATGTCACTTTTTTCATTTACCTCAAAATGAGTTAACCTAATATAGTAACCAAACAATATGAAATCAAATTATCCAAACCCTCAATTAGCCAAACTTATCTACAGTACAAATCTAGTTATCTTCAACCCTAATCCCATAATTTAGCTAGATCTAGTAAACGTAATTATCCCACTCTTATCTCTAATTACAGCACATATGTATGTTGTCAGCCTTTCTAAAGACTCGATTCAATTCAACTCCTCAAAGAAATTCACACGACTCATCGAAGACCCTGTTCTTGTTGTTCATCTCTAGACTAGATCTCATTTCAATGGCGATGCTATGCTAATTCGCCGCCGTATTCTGAACTTTTCCGGCGAAAAAGGCGGTGGCGGGCGGTGGTGGTCTTCAAATCAATGGTTGCTGCGGCGGAAGCTCGAAAATTCGATCTCCCGAATCTTTCTTTATCCTCACCTCGAATCACTACGATTCTCTACGAACCCAATTCATCATCCTTAGGTTTAATGCATTCCGACTCAAGTTTCTCTTTGTATCCTAATTTCTCCCCTTTTTCGACTATCGCCAACAATCCCTCTTTGCCCCCTCCGCAAACCCTAATCTCCGGCCCCAATTCGTCCGGTTGTTTCGTTCGTCTTAGCCCTAACCCTAAAATCCCCGACTGCCCGGATCAATCGCGGGTCGTTTTTGTCACAGCTGGGCCGTACAATGGCGGGTTTAGGGTTAGGGTTGTGATGAGGTTTTATGTTTTGCGTAAAGACGGGAAATTCGGGAAGGCCGAGGTTGTTTGTACTCAGAATGGGGTTAGTTTTGATAGGAAATTGGGTGTTGTTGTGGATGGTAATCATGGGATGAAGGTTTTGCTATGTGGGTCTGTGAATTACTTTGCTATGTACTCGGCTTCTGTGGGTAAAGTTTGGATATTTGGTGTGAAATTGGTTGAGAATGAGAGAGATTTGAGGTTGGTCAAGTGTGCTGTGATTGATTGCAACTTGCCCGTTTTGTCGGTTTGCATTTCCAATGGGTTTTTGGTGCTGGG
The DNA here is from genome assembly GCA_029582165.1 of Portulaca oleracea. Lineage (NCBI taxonomy): Eukaryota > Viridiplantae > Streptophyta > Magnoliopsida > Caryophyllales > Portulacaceae > Portulaca > Portulaca oleracea. Next base: position 9,756,313 of record CM055872.1, on the reverse strand, counting down.
TGAGCTGCATGGGGTTAGGGTTTTCCCGGTGCGAGCATTGGTGAAGGGGAGGGTCGGTAGTAGTAGTAGTAGGAGGAGGAGGCAATCCAAAGCGAAGATTGAGAATTTGAAACTGCCCAATGGTGTTATAAGGCCTGATAAGAATTCGGCCAATGTGAATGAATCAATGTTGATGGCTAATGGTCATGCTTGTAATCTCGTGGATGGAGTTTCTTCGAATTCAAATGTTGATGGCAATCATGATGCCAGTAAGTATTTAACCTATTAGTAGTCATTCAATGGGTTGGGATGTTAATGATGTGATTAGATGGTGTATGAACCTAATGTGTGACAAATTTGCAACTGTAAAATAAGTTAACCAAATATTGGAACTTTTGTTCATGAGCAAGTATTTGTGCTTCATGCATCAGTAGTGGAAAATAGACTATTCACTTTATGGATGTTGGCTGCCTTCTTTTCTCTTCTGAGCTGATTCTTATAATTTATGTTGCTTGTTCTGAGATGATGAATTGAAACACCTTAATTGATAATTGAAAAGATTATTTGTTTCAACTTAGATTGCAATGGATTAAAATGCCTCGTTAAACCTCCTTTGCTTCTTTCCATGGAGTAGTAGGTAGTGAGTGTTTCTTAAATCACGTTTCAATTGGAAGTAGTCTCTCTAAACTACAAAATTTAGGGTTAAGACTGTTATATCAAACTTCGGAGTATTGGTTTTGGTTTTAATTGATAATTTAAGACATAAAGGAAGAACTGAAGGAGAAAAAATTACTATATTCTTGTTTTGTACCGATGCTGTTCTGTAGTTCTTTAGTTAAACTTTTCTGGCAGTTTGGTAGACTAGCCACCTTTGAAATGTTGAAATTCTTAATGGTGCCGTTGGCTACCGCAGCTGATATTGTTCTGTAACTCCAGTGAAGCTGAGATCTTTAAAGTTGCATCAAGACTCTGGTGAAGTGGTGGGTATGCAGTTTGTTTTGTTTGATGACAGCGTTGTTGAAGGGATCAAATCCAGAGTGCCCGGATATAAGACTAAAAAGGCGACCTCTATCCAAGCGCTGTCAGAACAGAGGTTTCTGATTCTGGATTCAAATGGAGAACTTCATCTGCTTTATAAGGCAAAGTCCGGATGTTTTGAAATGAGGCGGTTAACCGGCATCATTGAAGTACGGCAATTAGCTGCTTTCCCTGGTATGTATGCTGGTAATGTAGTATGATCCAAGATTCCTGCTTAATGCTTATTTTGTGTGCTACTGTGTTAAGACATAGTTAATAGTTCTCTTATGCCCCCCACCTCACCCGAGTTGGCAATTTGTCCAACCCCGGAAAACCCGAATTGCTTAACCCGAAAAAACCGGTTCTGTGCATAGATTATTCGTCCGAATTTTGATATTGACTTAATATTCAGACTTAAAATTTCTCTTTTGCTATTGTTCGAACCCGATTTCGATCCGAATTTAGCTTCATCCGTATTGTCCAACCTGAAATAAAACTGGGGTTGGACATGAATTTCTCGTCCGAATTGTAACACTGTCCGAATTTGTTTGACCCGAATTTTTGCTAGCGCTACCTCCACCCACCATCATCATCCCCACCCCTCGTGTGCGCGGTGGGGGAGGGGGGAATGTTTATTGAACTTGAACGAAATAATGGGTCCCATTTTTAAAACTTTCCCATCTATTAGGAACAACCAAACATGGAAAAGTTTGCCAACTTGGGAAAATTGACTAACCTTCGTGATAGAGTTTTTCAACCAAATGCAACTAGGTTAATCACGTAGGAAAGGCTGGAATTCAGAGGTCATGGACTCAAACTACCTGTGTTGTGTGAATTGAAGGAATTGGGAGGCTGCAAAGAGATATTATAGTGGACCCATTTGGTCTCCATTATCATTGTAGGGATGGTGCTAGTCCTCCTACCAATTTGAATTACTACTAACAATTGGCATTAAGCGATGTGTGTAGTGTGTACAAAAGGACCAAAAACAAAGGTTCTTGGATTTTTTTTTGGTCATACATGCAGCCTTCTTCATTCAAGGCGGTGCATGATAGTTTTCTGGATCACCCATAATCTTAGTTTAAAATGTAATTCTTTGTGCAACTAAATGTATTATAATAATTTGTGTTAAATTGATTATAGGAACTCATGGTATGCTTGGTATCTAGGATGCATCTTTCAATCTTCTTCCTCTTTCGGGATAGTATATTATTGCCTTGGCAAACCTTTGGATGACGTCACTTTCTATTCAGTAAATGGCTGCGTAATGCTAGAATTTTATGTAGACTTTCATGATTTGTGATCTTTAAGTTAAACTGAAAGGTTGACCTATCTTGACAATTTTGCAGGTGCTCAGGATGTTTGGATTTCCGATGGCCTTTTTTCATTGCACAAGTTAGCAATACCCGCCGACACTGGTAACGCAGAAAATGAAAATCATAGGAGCTGCAATGAAGGAAACGTCATTCACAGTTCAGGTTAGCTAACTTCGATTTTGCCAGTAAACGATAAAAAAAGGAATGGAACTGTTAGTTGTGATGGATGTCCCGTTGTATTTACCTTTGAATATGTTAATCTTGTGATGCTTGTCATCATCGAGAACGAAGGCAGGTTTGTAGACTAAAGTTGAATAATTTCGGTTTCATGCTTAGGGGTGTGCTCTAATTTTGTTGTTTCTTCCCAGTTGCTGAAGTAATATTTGCGAGCGAAAACATTCAAGATGTGATTGCCTTGGCTGCAAACTCAGTGATGTTTCTTGGACGAGGTAGTCTTTTTGCCTTGGTTGAAATTCCTCATTTGTCTGCCGAAGTGATATTGGTTTATTTGGAGCCTCCCAAATTTTGAGTGTTGATTCCCGTGCCTTCCAATTGAGGTTTTCATGCAGTATTCTCTTTGTGCAGATAGTCTCTATGCATATGCTATTTCATGAAGTCGTGTGTTTAGTCATCTGAATTATATGTGGTAAGCCAACTAATTTTGTAGGTATTCTAGTAGAGTTCTTCTACTATTATAAATATTTACGCAGAACTTTTATGTCGACCTGACTACATGGATCTAATACTATGGTTTCCTTGAAGGAGAAGTTTGTGTTCCAGGCCAAAGTATGTTCAAGTTTTTTGGTTATTGGGCTCCGTGATCAACTTTTCTTTAAACTGTAAGTTTTCATTCTCATGTGTATTTGGTATTTACTCCGTGTCGATGTTTCGTCTGTTATTCTGATGCTTCGCTTTGTCTAGAAACCGTTTTATGCCAGCTGTTCAAGTGTCGATAGCAGCCGATCTGACCACCTATCATCAAGTCCCGACGTCATGAGCTTCAAATATCATACATATCTTTTCATGTGGCCTTCAGGACTCGAAGCTCATTCTGGTAAATCCAATTTTCCTATTGCTAACTATCAATAGATATCGTGCCGTTCCTTTTTCTTCCCACTTCAACTAACTAGACAACATTTGAGAAGTAGGGTTGGTTTTCTATCCTAGTTTCGTTTGATACTTCTGCAATCTAGCAGTCAGACAACGTTTCCAAATTTATGCTCTATGGAAAAGGAACATTATGTGCTCCTCCCCCTTTCTTTACAATGCTAATAACCCACAACATTTTTCTACATACTCTTACCCAGTTCTATTGTTTCTATCTAAACTTACATAACTTTTCTACTTTTAAAACAACTTACTACGTACTTGTACATTTACTGCCCAAATGTACTCAAACCTACCCAACTTTACTTGCCCAACTTCTACATACCCACCGAAAGAACAATGCCAAATTAGACGACATTTGGGAAGTTGGTGTTTCATTTCTATCCTCCTAATTTCCCTGTTGCGGGTCTTTATCAGGAGAAAATTGATGATCAGCTGGACGCCATTGATGGAGCCGCTTCAAATCTCACAGCCAAATCGGACTTTCTCTCTTCATTGAGACGGCGTGCTATAACAAGTGGGGGTTGAGAGGTTCACTTGCTCCCGGTTCTTTGGAATTTGAATTACCCCGTGTTGTACTGAGCCGGTGGCATTTCAGGTAATTCCGTGGCCGATCGCTATTTTTCATCCAATTTAGTAGCCACTAAGTTGATAGGCGGAAAATCACGAGGCTGGCTGGTGTGGTGGCCCGGGGAATTATGGTTTAAGGTACTATTTGATTTGGGTGAGAAGCTCTATCGTTGAACTAGTAGGGTTTATTGTGGCAAAGATTGTGGAGACTATTTTGGTTTCTTGAATTTGTTATGTTTGACAAACTCATGACATTAACTCGTTAGAAGTCGTCGCCTCTATGAATAATATGGACATATTTCGTTTGTGTAGCTCTCCTTAAACGCTGAATATATGCAAGATTTCCTGTTATGGAACCGTGTGTTTCCCAGTTGTCAATCATGATTTCCGCGCTTGGGAATCCTCTATTGTGACATCAACATGTTTTTGTTCAACTAAGACTTCTGCTTAGATTAGAGGACCCTGTGGGTATCACATCCCACTATTTGTGGTACTGGAGTATGGGAGGAGGAAAAATAAGGAATGAGCAGGGTTGTTACCTTTTTTTTTTTTTTTTTAATAAGAGAGCGTTTGGTAAGAATTTTGTGGAAAAATTTTCCCCTACCTCCCCCTACGTGAAATTCTCCCTGGGTGAAGGTGAGAAATTGTGGGTCCCTTGTAAAAGTTTTCCCAAGGTACAAATGCAATTGACCAATTTCCCTAGGGTTTTTGATCAACCAAATGCCCCTATCTCAAGGTAGCCACCAACAAATTCTATAGGAAGGACTAAGTACCAAACTGTCCCTTGTAAAAGTTTTCCCAAGGTACAAATGCAATTGACCAATTTCCCTAGGGTTTTTGATCAACCAAATGCCCCTATCTCAAGGTAGCCACCAACAAATTCTATAGGAAGGACTAAGTACCAAACTGTCCATAATAAGCACGTTCCTTTAACCCCACAATTTGCACTCATGATTGTTTCATATTTTCTTTTTGGTGGGGGCTTCGACCAAGATTGTCACTTGTTCTTTGTGTTCCTAGCATTAAGGGTTACTATAGGGCGAGTTTCGAATCTCAAACTTGTGTTGTATCAAATCATCATCACCACCATCATCATCATCATCATTTTGCATGGATGGAACTTGTACACTTAAATTGCTTGGTGTCCCATTAGAGGACCTTCTCATGCCGATACCTGTGGCATGAAGATATTTTGGCGGAATTCCATGTCGTTTTCGGAAGTGGAACCATGTACCTTGGAGGAGGCAAGGGCCGCCGATAAAAGCGGGGGTAATTCATTCATTTCCCTTAGGATATGTGTGATGACAACGATTTACGGGACACACGGTCGGGGGTGGTCCTTGCCTTGTAGTACTTATAGTGATAGTAAGGAGGACACTTTGGCTAAGATTAGTGAGGCATTGATAGAAAAAAGAGTGGGATATGAATTTACATTATATGATATAGTATGGTATGGTATGATAGGACCCCCATATCATGGACATGTTACATATGGAAATGTTGTAGTGTAGTAGTGTCCCCAGCTTGACATTGATTTGTGATTTCTGAATTATGTCTTATGCATGTAGACTTGTAGATGATGTTGTGGTATCAGCTTCAGATTGCCCACTTTGATAGGGCATCCTCACAGCTCATCTAAATCCCCACTGTCCACATTGAGTGGATCTTATGTATTCTCCCCCTAATATCCTCCCTCTATTCTCTCTACTCTACAACCCTACCACTGAATTAAGCTGAGTACATAGCTATCACATTATCGAAACCTGATTCCGATGATCTCGAGATCTTTGTATACATCAACATCATTCACAACAGCCCTAGTGGTCCACTTATGCGGGACGCTGGCAAAAGTTTGGGTTCGGGTTGACCTAGTTGGTTGATGTTGAAAATTTGGACGAGAAATTTATGACTGGGGTTTTTTTTTTCTGGGTCGACCAGGTTTGGCGATCCAGAAAAACTTATTGGGTTTGACGATGGAAATGTGAGAAATGTTTTCCTCCAAACTTTCGGTTGATGTTAAAATTCAGAGGGTCCCTAGTTTTTTCCATGTTGGACAAATTTGGGTATTCGGGCTGGACAAATATTGCGAGGGCAGGCCTTACTTCGGCAAGCAGTAAAAAACTTGAGATCTCTATCCGAGTTTGAATCCATTACTTGCGAAAGTCCCACTGCAAAATTGTGTGGGTCCGTCTGAAGCAGCAGTCTTGACTTTGATTGAAAAATTTGAAGAGTGGTTTTGATTGGCCCAAGATTTTAAAATTACGCTACCATTCTGTTCCATGGAAATAAAGTAGAATTGGTGCTTATTTCTCTTTCCTCTTGAGATTCATATGTTTGCAAATTAATTGCTTATTCTTAAAACCTAATCATCTACTCCATTTATGAATTGACCATTGACCACCCATTGTATACATAATACACTGTAACAACATACTGCTTCCGACTTCTTACAAGTAATTTATTGCTGACGAGTGACGAGTGTTCGAAAAGGACAAAAACCTATCGGTAAGACAGGACAAAAACCTATCGGTAAGACGTGTATTTTCCGAATGTAGTTGTATTCCCTGAATGTATATCTTCGGTACCCTGTTGTATTCCCCGAATGTATATCTTCGGTACCCTTTTCTTCTCGTCGGAAAACAATGCTGATAATGAAGATTCTACGTATAGCTACTCAGACGTCCCCACAATATCTATGCTTCCTCTTGTCTCATTTTCACGACGATGACAATCACATGCATATATATCATATTTATGTCAGTATATTTCACATAATATGCACAAGTAAACTTACGATTCCCCTGTTTTTCGTTTTCCGATACCGAGTTTGAAAGCTACTTGACAAGATGCATTATTTGATCAACTTGGTGCAGCCATTATTCTGAATTACTTGCTGGGCTCCATTTTCATTTACATTACATTACAGCCTTTTCTTTACCATGGCTTCTGAATATGTTTAGTAGTTCAATTCACTATTTTCCCGCGCATCGACATCGATTTTTGTTTGAGTATAACATAGCAGTGTCAGCATCGAAATGTACGATTAGTGTTCGAAATCTTATCTTGGCAACTGAAAAGCTTGTGTAGGAGCATATTTTTGGCATGAATTTGTGGATGATGTTTGTAAGTATGAGTACTGTATACTAATACTATATGCCCTACAATGGGGAGCCCAAGAGAAAGTGTGTCACCCTCTCATCATTTTCACTAGATTTTCGAATATCTTCTCTTGATGCGTAGACCATGTTCTTGATTTAATTTGGCATCCCCCGATATTTTTGATATTTTTGGTGTCGAGGTTTTTGATGTCGCTGTTTTCGATCATCTTTAGTGCATTTGTTGTAGCTATTTAGCAATTTTTGCAACTTATGTCATGGGCTCTATCACAATGGAGTAATTGAAAAAAAGAACACTTCATAATAGTAATTAAATTTTTGTTATCATTCATTTAACTTTTTAGACCACTATTAATTTAAAATGGGATGCTTTATTTATTCTTTTAGACCGGTAAAGTTGACCCCTATTGGTGGATTATCTCAGAGGTAATCATAAATAAGTTTTATAGACTGGAGGCGTATTAAATTATCCATGACGAACATGATCCATCAACCTCACCATTTTTATAATGGAAGGAAACGTTTTTTCTGAAAAAAAGAAAGTCAAATAACCTTATTAAAAGTACTTGTCCTCAATATTTAACTTTAATCAACGTCAATTAGCACTAATTAACGTTGATCAGTAATTACAAACAGACATAATTACTTAATCATGTTCTTGGCTAATAACTTTAGCAATGGGCAATATTGGTAAACAATTATCATATTATTAATTAGCATTTAGGTTATGATGAATCGGTTAAAAATAACCTCTCCATTTATCCCCAAATTCGACTTACTATAAGCCCCTGGATTGATGTAATTTTGGTTGTTTACACCAAAAATCTATCACAATACTTTTAAGGGTTTGTTTTTTCAACTTATTATCGATATTTAGCATTAATCACCACTAATCACCATCAAGACCTATTTGGTCATGTTTTCAAGTTATATTTTTAACTGCAGTAAGCACAGAAGAGCATAACTTGGAGTACATTGGCAGTTTAGCGTTGATGAACAATAATATTACTAGAACTGACAAAATTTTGTCCGACCTGCATATCCGAATTTGTTTTATAAAGGAAAAACCGAGTATGGTTTCAAATGTTTTGTCCGAACTTTAACATTGACCAATTTGACTAAATATTCTAACCCAAATATAGGTCTGTCTGAAATATTTGACCCAATCTGGCCCTAAATCGAGTGATGTACGTCAATTTCTCATCCAAATTGAACATTGACCGATTTGACCAACCTGAATTTGACTAGAACCTGAATTTTTACCAGCACTATATATGTAACTTTCATGAAATTTTGCATGCACCAAACACTCGTTGGACCGAACTTTTTACACTCTACGAACCAAGGACTAACTAAACTGGTTCCAATCCGGTTCCAAAGTACATAACCCTACACATGAATTTCTATTGATTTTGGGAAATTTCACTGTGAAATGACATGATAAAATAGTTTCCACCTGCAAGACAAACATGGGTTGAGCATGATTACAGATGAAGATGACTAATTTCATGAAAATGAGGACACATGAATCATGATATGATGTACTATATAATTTATACACTGCAATAATAATATAATTTTGATCACATGATGATGTATAATACTGTTATTATTTCCAGATTTATGAAAGCTATTTAAAAGGGTTATGATGGTTTCCCTTGAAATGGTTAATCCCAACAACAAAAAGTCCCATCATTGGGCTCCTCAGGGTTTAATTGCATGTCTTCATGCTGTATAAAATATTTCAGAATTTGCATGTAAATAGGGCATTCCCTTTTTGTACCACATATTGTCATGAATTTTTAACAACATTGTAAATTTGAGAAACCCCTCCCCCCCTTTTTTTTCAAAAAAAAAAACCATTGGGTTATACCTTGGAAATGATGTGGTGGTTAACAAATTTCCAAGAGGATTTTTTTTTCAATTCCTTGGTATAAACTAGTCGAGTCAACTTAGCTAATAAAATTTGTTATCACACTCTAAAATTTGATATTTGAAATCCTTGTATGTTGTACATTTGTACTTGGTTTGATTTAATTTGACATGAACAAGCATTAGCCATATTTAATCAAGCAAAAATGACACCAAAACATGTCCTTGCCACTTAAATTAAATTCATCTTCATTAATTATAGCATATGTTGTTTTACAAAATCCACACCAACCTTGAAATTATTAACTCCATATTTATGCAAATTTTTTTGGTAGGGTCATTTCCTTGTTCTTGTTTCAAACTCTCATCTCATTGGATTAGAATGGCCACCACAATAACCTTGTCATTTTATATACAACCCTATCATCCCCATATCATCCATGTCACTTTCATTCCATGACACATTTTTGAACTCAAATTTTACTCATTTAAAAACTCCCTCTTTTTAACAACATTCCCACATATCACACACACAATACCATAGAAGAAGAGAAAAGAAAGAGTAGCACTAGAGAAAGACTAGCACCACCATGGAAGGGTCTCGACGCGTCGACGAGCAAGAATTCAACCTAAAAGAATGGCACCTCCGTGCCCGTATTAGCCGGGAAAACACCCTCTCGAGGCGATACTCTGCCTCCTACATTCGAAGTTTCAGGGAAGAATCACGCTCTTTCAGGTCCAACTTCACCATCTCCAGCACCACCTCCTCCCCCGGCCACCTCCTCAAAGGTACGTCCCATAAACTCCACCGCCTAAACTTACCATTTGATTGATTGAATTGCAGCACTGGACATTATGTCCAGTGCTGCAATCAAACCACAATGACCGATTGATAGACTGCAACATTGGACAATGTATAACTATCCAATGTTGTTAACAGAGCACAACGATTGATTGATTGATTGATAGACCGACAATGTTCCCATGTCCAATGACGCAATCATATCAAAGTATAATATTGTTTTCTACATGGGTTTTTCTTGCTTTTTTTTGAAAATGTAACCTAACTATAATGACTAATTGATACTTAGATTGCGCTCCAAAATACAATGATTGCAGCACTGACCAATGTACCACTGCTCAGTGCTGCAATCAATCAAAACACACTAGTACCGTTTTTCACACGGGTTTTTTCGATGCAGATGAGATTGATCCGACAACATATTCATTCACAACTGCCCTGAAGGCGCTACAAGCGAGATCAGGTTACGTCTGGGAGTGGTTTTCGCCGGAAAATCATCAAGGGTTGGCATTAAACTCGAAATGGGATGAAGCAGAGAGATACATTTGCAACCCATTATCAGGAGAAGTACCAATGGAGTGTTTGTCAGCCAAAACGCTGAGTGGGAGGTCGTTTCGAAGCTACATGGCTGGGAGAGTCACCATGTCTGCACCTCTTGTTTTCTCTGCTCATCCCAAAAAAACAACCCAACATCATAATCATCCTAATAATAATGTGATTAGTCACAGTAATCAGCTTAATCAGAAGGTTAATCAGCATAATTATGATAAGAATCATGCAGTTACTGCTGCCTCTGTTACTGCTGCTGTCATAAAGCAGAAACTGCTCAAACCACAGATGCCTCCCCAAGGTAAAATCTTTTTCTCTTTTTTACTTTTTCTTTTGAGTGAGTTTGGATGGGTTATTTTTTATGAAAAAGTGACAAACTTTCCAATTTGAGTGATAATATTATGTCTCGGGTAGGACGTTGTTTAAATGTGTTGCTTATCGTAAAATTAATATATATTATGAGTTTTGATATCATTTTTTTTTATATATACTACTAAGAGCATTCGTAAATGTGAGTTTGAATTTGATTAATTGGATAAGGTGGAATCTGTAGACCACTACTAAAAGTGTCAAAATTTATCCCTTTATTTAACTAGTTTTCCAATGGTGGATTGAGTTTGACTCATATTAGTTAAAAAAGTACATGAGTCTGACTTAATAATATAATTGATTGGTTATATTGATAAAAAAAATGAGGAAGAGAGAAAAAAAAAGTATGATTAAAATATTAGTTTGTTAAACTCACTTTCAAACTCATCTCGCGAGACAAGTCTCATTCTCCCCACTGAAATGTTCTACACGACCTTATTCCGTTCTCATCTCATGTCATGCCAATAATGAATCAAATTTAAACTCACCATTGGAGACTGTCTAATTATTAATTATAAGAAGTTTGAAATGCACTGGACAAATGACATTTTAATCTAAAAAAACTGCATCCATTATACATATTTTAGACACCTTTTTGTAAATTTAAAAACTTATGTTGATAAAAATATAATTTTATACAATTTATATATAAATATTATAATAATAGAAGTTAATTATATAATTTTTTTCAATTTAACATGTAAGACACTCATGAAATGTCTTTAGTCTAGACTCATATCATTTCCTTTCTAATATTTACATAGAACTCATTATTATACATTCAAACATGCAAGTTCTTTTTCATAAGTTTTTTTAGGGATTCTAAAATCATGCCATTAGGATGTGTTTTATTAGTGGGTGTGAGAGAGATTGAAGGGTTTCTTTCAAACATGTCATTATTTTAACGTACCATTAAAGGGTTTCTTTCAAATAAATAAATTATTTTAATTTATCATTATAAAAAGAATTTCTATTCAAATTATGACGTGAGATCTATTATTTCATATTATAACAAATATATCGCTAGCAAATTTTTTTTCATTCTAAAATTTTGACGTGACACCCATTATTTGTTCTAAAATGTGGAGCTTTTTTTTGAAGAAGAAGAAGAAGAGGAGGAGGAGGAGAAGGAAAAGGAAAGAAAAAGAACAAGGGATGTGGGAACACAGAGCACACCTCCCGCAGAAGCAGAGGAAAGGAGTTCGAGCAGCCCAAGTCCGACATCGACGCCGTCAATAAAGGAGAGAGTGAGACAAAGAGGCGACGAAGAAAATGAAGATGGAGAAACCCAGAACTCCAGTTCTACCACCAACTTTGATGGAGAAACCCAAAACTCCGGTTCTACCACCAACTTCAATGATAAGCTCAATGAGGTATGTATATCAATGTGAAAAAGGCATACAATATACCTGAGTGATGTGGTTGGTTTGATTATAAGATCTTTATATTTATTGACGTAACCAACGAATGTTGAACTTCCTTATAATTGATAATTAGTGGTAGTTATGTAAAAATTGGTCTCAAAAATAATAGTAAATGCTAATTTAACAAAAAAAAAACACTTTAAATATATATTATATCGAAGCACATGTTACCATCCATATCAATTTTAATATTAAAGAAATAGGATAACAAACTTTAGACAAGCAACGTGAACTTTGAAATAAGAAAATAGATTTATTGACACGTGAACAGATGTCATCAACATGGATACGATCAATGCTAGCTAAAGCCTAAAATGACATGGAACAGAATGACTAATAAGTAGAGTAAAGGTAACCGGAATAACCCCCATAATGGTAACCGGTAACCAATTTCATTGTCATGTTTTGAGTCCTAAAAATATTACTTTCAGAGCGAGTTGGAACAGTCTCTTTCATTATTTTAATGCCAAACTTAACTACATTGTAAAATTCCTAAGCATGGACCAAAAGCTAGGACTAGGAGTCCCATATAGCATGCCCTAACCTATGATTCTTCTTTGATGTGACAAAAATTAATTGAGACAAGGCATCATATGATATAATGATGTAGGGGGGCCTTCTTAATTAGTTGGTCCCCTATACTTTGCCAAATATACAAAGTAGCATGGTATTAAAAATGTCCATGCTAAATGTGTTATGTTTTATGGGAATTTAGGGTACATAGTTGGAGAAGATTATTGCTAAAGTGTACTTAAAATTAGACTAAAAAAATATCCTATGTGCATAATTTCACAATTTAACTAGTTCAAAAGGAAAGTCCTCCTCTTTGTTTTCTAGAAATAATATTTTCTACCCTCTCCATATATATATATATATATATATATATATATATATATATATATATATATATATATATATATATATATATATAGAGAGAGAGAGAGAGAGAGAGAGAGAGAGAGAGAGAGAGAGTATGGATCCGGTAGGAAAAAAGTTTAGGTATGAAGGTGCGAAGAGTAAATTTCGATCTTTGATTTTATATCTGACGTTGTGTGGTCATGGATATTACGAAATGTAGTCATAAAATCCATAACCACACCCCTAATATCCATGACCACACACTGTCAAATGCAAAATCAATGGTTGAGATTTACTATTTTCACCTTCCTACCTAAACTCTCTTTCTACCGGTCCATGGATCATATAATGGACTAATAAAAAAATTATTTTCATCCTACATTAGAAATGAAACTGCAATAAAAAAATTGGATAGATGGAATTTGGATAAATAAAATACATAGTATTTGTAATGACTATAATTATCGTTAATTTGAACATAAAATAGATACATTTGATAAAGAATCACATATATATATATATATATATATATATATATATATATATATATATATATATATATATATATATATATGAATTTGAAATTTCCTATCTTTTTGTGATGGGAAGATAGTATGGAGTTGGATCAAGTAGTTGTAAATGAATCCAAAAAATATGGTCAGTGGTACCACCCATGCATGTTAGTGGGTGTTCTCTTTTTTCTCTTTAATAATTAATATACATGAGTATATATGTAGGGGACCAAACTCATATTTGAAAAAGACTTGCTCTCTTATACAAGGGTAAAAAATATTCCTGAATTTTTTGACATATCTATGCAAATGAAACTAATGATGTATAAAAGATATGCTTCAGAATATTTTGTCTCATACATTGTCTGCATTTTAGTGCTATAATTTTATTATTGTACTAATGAATTTCTATTGTAAGTAGACCTATTACTGAATTCCAGATGTACATGTTAAATTCTTGTAAATAAAATGTCAGGTAAGATTATAATAATCGATATAAAAGCCAATTTAAATTTTTAAACAAATTCCGCTGAAATTTTGAGATAAGGTTAGTTTGCATAAATTCAGATTATTATTTAAGTTTGAAGAGTCTTTTTCCTCGATTTTAAAATTCTTGTAATATTAAGGTTTATTAAGGTAGTTTGAAATATCAATGTGGTCAACCAAATTAAAACATACCGGAGTACATAATTTACATGTGTTTAACTTTTTCTAAATGGAGCATACTCCCTCCGTTTTATTTAACTGTCGGCTAAGTATTTGTGTCAAAAATTCTGACATTTAATATCTTAATTTGTGTAATGATTCATTAAATAAAATTGACCTCATTAGAATTTGTAATAAAAATTGCTAGTCCCCCCGTTCCATATTAATTGTTATAATTTTAATTTTCACCATTTTTAATATCACCTTTTGATTGATAATTCTTACATAATATGTTATTAACAATTGCAATATTATTCTTTTATAATAGTATTTTTCATTACGAATATAATGGTGGTAATTTTATATAGCAACCCATTGTATATATTGAGAAATTTATGGTCTAAATTTTTAAGATTTGACTGCACAATTTTCAAAGACGAGAATTAATATAGAACATAGGGAGTATTAAACAAAAGAATAATATCATATTTTTTACAAAAGTATTTTGTGAGAAATTATTAATTAAGGATGGAGTATATTTTTAACTTTGAACCCACTTGATTTTGGAACAATTAGGCCTAAATTCAAAATTTAAATTTAAATTTGAATAAAAGGGAATCTTCATACATAGATATGCAGCCCACAATGGTAGATTTAGACTCTTGTTGTCATAATAAAGCCTTACAACTTTTTTGAGTACATACACCAAAAAGGCAGTCCAAAATTAAGAAATATTTCTAACTTTGTTTCTTTTTGTTTGGTTGTTTGTTTGGATGTGAGTAAAGTGTACAATGCAGGTGCAAGTGAAAGTAACAAGTGACGAAGAAGAAACAAAAAAACAAACCAAAGAAGCTGGAAAAAATAAGAAGAAGAAGAAGAAGAAAACAGGCCAATTCTGCATTTGCAGGCAAAGTAGTGGTTGCCTTTTGTTATCTTCATCATCATGGAGTAACCTTTGGCTCAAAAAAAGGCACAAAGTCAAGAACAACCTCAACTTAATAGATATATAATGCCCCATTTTGAAGAAAATAATCTATTTTGAACGAGACTGTCTCGCCTTATGTAGTTATGAGATGTTCGCATATATATATGTACATGTTTTTTTCGATCGTTAGGAGACAATGTCCGATCAAAGTAGGCTTCGATGAATTTGTCTCGCATAAATAATGAAAAATAAGTAGGGCTTTCGAGGGTCAAGAAGATATGATAAAAGAGTTTAACCATAAAAAAATGCGTCTAGTTTGTTGTTTTTCAAGGTGCGAGTAAGTCTACTCAAAAGATGGTGATGGCGAAAATAGTTACAACTATTTCTATCAAGTTCTCCGTAAAACATCAAATTTTCGTGGGTTAAAATGTTACAATTCTTTTTGGGTTGTTTAGAGAACCTACTACTTATTTTTATTTGTAAATTTTTTGTTAATGGTTACCATGTGATAAAGATCTATGAAAATTTGAAATAGACTTGCTTGTGAGCAAGTATGGGAATTTCAAATGTTGGAAAATTGTAGGGTTGAAACGTTGCATTTATGTAGGCTGTTTAGAGCAATAGTTGGCCTTGTGGTCCGAGTACCATAGTATGACATGCTCTCAAACTTGTTATTTTAGTTATGAATGTCGGACTAAATATTATTTTGGACTGGGAGAACAAATGAGTTGCGTCAAGATGAGCTAGAAGCCTAGGACCAAGAAAAACCTTACACCCTTTCTGTCGTGTCTGGCAAAAAAAAAATGAAAAAATGAAAAACCTTACACCCAGGTCTTACATCTAAAACTTACCCTGTATTTTTAGTTCGTAAAATTTGTCAGTGGTTACCATGAGATAAGGATCTATAAAATATACTTTCTTGTTAGCAAGTTTGGTAATTTCACTTGTTTGAAAATAGTAGGCTTGAAAAGTTAGATTTTGGGGGTTGTTTGGAGAACTAATCCCTTATTTTTGGTTTGTAAACTTTGCTGATGGTTACCATGAGATAAGGACTTGTTTGTGAGCAACTTTCGTAATTTCACTTGTTTGAAAGTTGTAGAGTTGAAAAGGTTACATTATTATGGGTTATTTAAAGAATTCACCCTTATTTTTGGTTTGTAAACTTTGCCGGTGGTTACCATGAGACAAAGACTTGTTTGTGAGCAACTTATGTTAATTTCACTTGTTTGAAAGTTGTAGGGTTGAAAAAGATTACATTTTCGGGACTGTCTAAAGAACTTACCCCTTTCTCAATTTGTAAACTTTACCGGTGGTTACCATGAGATAAGGAATCTACGGAATAGACTTGCTTGTGAGCAAGTTTGGTGTAGAGGGTCAGAAAAACAGGAGGATAAAAAGGAAAGTGGAGGATGAAGATGTAAGCCATTTTGTTATTTACTTTGTTGGAAGAGTGTATGTCTTCCATTTTCATTGAATTAGGGTTTTGAATTGTAATAGAGAAGAAGGAATCTTCACGTGGTTTACTGCATTCAATCCCACCAATACATGTTTTCTGGTGGGCACAAAATGCATCCAATATTCTTCCTAAAATAGAAGATGCTTTGTGGCCCTTTTTTTTTTAATCAAAATTTTGATGATGCAAAATTGGACCTATGTTTTTGTATTTTCATGTTCTCAAGGCATCTCCTTTTTCTTGTGTTTGTGTGTATTGAGTAAACTCATTGGTCATTACTCTTTCTTGCTTGTGTTTTTTTATGCTTTTATAAAGACAAGTTTGATTCGTACATATTGTGCATCGATTTTTAAATTTATTTATTTTTTGTGTGCATATATACACACACAAAATAAATATAACAATCGATAGACACAATGCGTGCGAATCAAAACTTATTTTAATTGCTTAAAAATAAAAATCTTAATAATAATTCGACTTTGGCTCATGATGGATGTTGGCGAGTCAGTATAGTTAAAATTTTGATATACACGCTAAGCGTGTATGTGTTTCAAAAACAACATCTTTAATATTAGTCCAACTCCGGGTAAAGAATGAATATTGGTAACTCTTGCATTAACATTATTTTTCTTCCAATTTTTTTCCAAACATAAAAAAAATATATGAGGTAATCTTATGAATGAGGGGAAGATTGCATGACTATATCTGGATCCCCTCAAACCCTGCATCAGCGGGATTATATTGAGGACAGTTGTTGTTGTTGTCATTGATCTACATAAATAAAAAAAAGATAAATATTAATCCTTTGTTGAAAATGGAATGTTTATGTAAAAAAACAGTTGATACTATTGATTTTGCTTAAAAATAAAAAGGGAAATTAGATTTAAATAATCTGAATTTTGACATGTGATAGACTAAATAATCTGAAATTTAAAAATATCACTGAATAATCTGAACTTTGACTATATTGGGATTACAATAGTATGTCAACCTTAATTACTTACCAAATCCTCTTTTTTAAAAGAATATGAACTTTAACCATATTGAAATTGAAATAGATAAGGGGAAGAATAAAAAATAAAGAGAATATTTTTAAATAAATAAGGATTAGGTAAATAATTAATGCTGACATGATACTGTAATCAAATATGGTCAAAGTTCAAATTATTTAATAATATTTTTAAAGTTCAGATTATTCGGTCTATCATGATCAAAACTCAGATTATTTAAATCCAATTTCGACTTTGGCTCATGGTGGATGTTGGCGAGTCAGTGTAGTTAAAGTTATTGATTTTCAGTTGTTTCTCTAACTAAGTTAAATAAGTTCAAAATAAATTTGCAAAAGAACTCTTTCAAATAAATTCAAATAAGATCTAACAGTTAAGTTCAAGCTAGTTCAGAATAATAAATTCAACATAAGTTTAGATTAGTTCAACTTGTAATAAACTCGGTAATTAAAGAAAGACAAATATGCAAATAAGAAATTATACAACAATTAGTGTGTTGACTTATGACATAAAAATAGAATAAGTTATGAAATTAAAGGGAAAAGTAGGTACATGTTGATGCTCTAGGTATAATGTAATAATTTTTTTTAATGAAATTGAATCTTTAATTCTAAAAGAAATAGAGATGATTAAAGTTAATATTGGACTTTGCACAAAATATAAAAAAATAAAATAATTTAAATAACAACAATGAACCTAAAAGAAATTAAAAAAATATGTAATAATATAATGTAAATTAGGGAAAATAGAACCCCAAAAAAATAAAATGAAGTAAATGATGGTTCTAATGTGAAAGAGGGAATAGAGAATATATAAAAAACCATAATATTAACTAAACATATGGTGGTCTAGTGATATAGAAATTGGAGAGTTTTCCTTTGCATTAGAGGTTCAAATCTTAGTGGTAACAATTTCTTTGATAAATATTTTGGTGCAAATAAAAAAGATTGTAATTACTATTATATCCTTATAATTTATCAATGACAAGGGGTAAAATGGGCAAAGTGAAATTTGCGTACCATAAACCCCTTTGGCTTTATATATTACATAGATAGATATGGCAAAACGGATTCGAAACCCAAGCCGAAAAATTGAATCGGACCCGAACCGATACTCGGATGGATGATCCGATCTTGGCTTGAACCCAAAGAAAACCTAACCTGAAATTAGACCTGTTCAACGGGCAGGGGACCCGCCCGGCCCGGCCTGGCCCGAAAAAATGCGGGTCAAGGTGATAATTTTAGAAGTGGCCCGGCCCTGCCCGAAAAAGTCTGGGCCTAAAGTATGATCTGGTCGGGCCCGACGACCCGACTAAATTCATAAATTAAATGCATGAATTTTTAGGTTGTTTTGTATTAAATAATCCTTCTTATATAGTTGTCGGCCCGTGGCCCGTAGGGTCAGGGCTCGGACCGACGGATCAGAAACTTCCAACTCGTTACCCGGTCCGGCCCGACCCAACTCGACCGTTGAACAGGTCTACCTGAAACCGATCTGAAGCGTCGTCCAAAAAGTGATCCGTTTAAGATTCACACCAAAATTACCCCAAATCAAACCAAAACTCACTCTAAAAGAACATCACCCAAATAAAACTCGCCTAAATTTAACATGAATCCGAAACTAAATCCGATCCGAACTGAAATTAGGTGACCCAATGTCAACCCGAGCCGGTTCACCAATTTGTTAGGTCTGCTTTTAGATCTATGGTTTACAATTTGTACCAAAATTGGGAAATACATTATTGGTGGGTGGCATAGTAGGTATGATGAGGGGTGACTTATGCCAACGCTTGTTTGTTAGATTGAAAAGACAGTGAAATTACAACTCTATCTAGAAAGAATCTAACTATGTACAATTTTTTGTGATCAATAAAGACAATAATGGTAACCTTTTATTAGTGTCCTTTTACTTTTTAGGAAAGTCTAAGTCAAGAGTTAAGGAAGAATATACCCTAGCAAGAAAAGTCAGAGATCGATCACTTCCTTAGCTGTCTTTAATTATGTACTCTATCTTTGAACCCCAAAAATATAAAGATAATAATGAGGAATGTATATCTTTAATAAGGTATGTTCATTTAGAATTGTTAGATTGCTAAGGAACTATATTCTATATTTTTATTTTTGTACCCTAACCTTGGTTCATCTTTTATTCATTGATCAGAAATGAGGTACTGAAGATTCCAGCTATCATATTCACATATTAACGTAAATTTAATCTAAGAAAGTGTACATACGTACAATATAACTATAAACTATCATTAAACTTTCAACTGTCAACTTAAATTTTTACAATACAAAATTCACACTTCAAGCCAGATGGCATCGCCATGGCTCATGAGGGATTCACGCATTAATGTAAATCTAATCTCAGAAAGTGTACATATGTATAGTATAATTATAAACTATCATTGGACTTTCAACCGTCAACTTAAACTTTTGCAATACAAAATTCACACTTCAAGCCAGATGGCACCGTCATGAGGGATTGTATTAAGCCCTGTTTGGTAACTAGCCGGTAACTATTAACTGTTAACTTATAACTATTTAAATTTAGTTGTTTATGATAGCTAATTAGAGGAAAAATGTTTTGGTAAAATAGTTTTTTACGAAAAACTACCTCAAAAAGTTTCAAGAAGAATTTTGAAAACTAGCTTATTAGGTCCAAGAAACTCATAAAAAACCACTTACCAGAAACTTCAAGTAGCTTCTTAACCTTGGTCAAAAAACTAACAATGTCCAAAAAACTAAAAGCTACCAAACTGGATAGCCAACCGGCCCACCCCCCCCCCCCCCCCCCCCCGTGTTAGAATATAACTATCATTGAGTCTTCAACTATCAATTGAAATTGATATGATTCAACATAAAGTAAATAAAGTTATACATGGTAAAATGATGTAAAATTTAACAACATTACAACACTGTCAGTTGCATACATTGCCTACAAACTCTCTTGTTTCCCAAGAGCTTTGGTTAGGGTTACAAGTTACAACATCATCAATTTCCCAACCTATGAATACATGAACAACTACATCATATCAGACATCGAACTCCGGTCGAATCTCTAGAGTTTACCCTGTGAACAAAGGCTTGCTTTTTTTCCCTAAGTAATCAGAAGCTTTGCTATGGTTGGCTCCCCCCAAAAAGAAGGGTTTGCCAATGCCAGCCATCTGTGTTTACAAGAATTTAACAGACACTGTGAACTTTGGTATTCAGGCTATGGAAGCTTTGCCGAGACTGTAAATCGCGCTTCGGATGGATGAATGTGTCTCAACTCGTCTATATCCTAACCGCCAAGACATCTGCTTGCCAAGTATGGATCAATCCTAAAGAAGTGGGGGCGTTGAAAAGGAGCTATGGTTACCTGTTGGTAAGAAAGTTGAGTAAGATACGAAACCGAGCATCCAGGTCTCCATGGAAGAGAGTGCACAAATAAAATTGTCATTCAATTTTCCCGGATAGTCAAAAGTGTCATTAAATTTGAAAACATCCACTAAATCACACTTAACTTTCCTTAAGACTCAAAAATGTTATTTTAACCGGTTGTAGTGGTAAAAATGCCAATGTATTTGAAAACAACCAGTGAAAAATGTCATGCTAGAAAGCATGCTGGACCTATTAAAATGGCATTTTTTTAGTTTTAAGGAAAATTACATGATATTTAATAAATGCTTTCAAATTCAGTGGCACTTTTCACTATTCGGGAAAGTTGAATGGTAATTTTATCCAAGCACCCCCTTGAAAGAACAGTGAAATTAGTTTTCCATTAATGCAGAATACTCGAAAGATGCACGGGACACACCTTAATTGTCATTTACAGTTGGAGGAGCGTCTTCGTTAGAACTTGAATCTGGTTCAATGTCTGAACTGGTGTTGATCATTAATGGATCATTAAGATTATCAAGCCGGCGTCTTTTTAACCTGCAGTTCAGGGAGGTGAAATAACATTAGAAGACCAGAAATAAGGAAGAAAGTCATACTCTGATCCTCTATGAATGTGTTTGGTTAGTAACTGTAGTTTTAACTTGTAAACCAATTGTGTTTCTACAAACATACCCTTTCATATTCAAAAAATTACTTGGAGGTATCCTAACTTTTGGTGAAATGTTTTTCAGGTACCCTAACTTTTCAAAACTCATTTTGGGGTACCCTTAATTTTTGGGTTAGAAATTATTAGGTGTTTTTCCGGTCATCAATTTGGTAAAGTGACCGAAATACCCTTATTCTTCCATTTTTGAAGAAATACCCTTTGAAGAAGAAGAATAAGGGTATTTCGATCAATTAACCAAATTGATGACCGGAAAAACACCTAACAATTTCTAACCCAAAAATTAAGGGTGTCTCAAAATGAGTTTTGAAAAATTGGGGTACCGAAAAATAGTTTCTCCAAATATTGGGATACCTTCGAGTAATTTTTTGTTTCATATTGCTTTCCATGTACTAAGAAAACTGGGTATCTAATTCTAGATTCAATGGAGTGAGCTTGGAGTAGCACTTTCATTCCATGCAACATACTACCTCTGCCCCTAAATGAGTGCCAATTTGACTAAGCTTTGACTATTGATTATTCACAAATTACAATAAGTTACAATGTGAAATTACCACAGTTAGAAAGATATTGTACTAAAAATTACAACGGTGTTAATTTTAGATTGTAACTCATTATAATTTGTGAGTAATCAATAGTCAAATCTTAGTCAAATTGACACTTATTTAGGGATGGAGGGAATATTATATAACATGCATATTCGTTTTTTCCTCGAGGAAATGAAACGGAAACTTAGATTCAATCAATTTCGAAGTATAGAGTATCAAACTCCCTTATTCTGACTCTGACAAAAATCCAAAGAAGAAAGAATGCCAGCACCAAAATACACCACCACATACAATTTGAAAAGGAAATGAGACTCTTCAAACTCTTTCAAGAGGTGAATCAGAGAATGTATCAGATTCCATATTGAAAATTTGAAATTATTCCTAATCGGTCTTCTGTACTGTTTGGCTGAGGTATAAATATTGCTAATACGAACTGGAATGAATGGGACATTGAAATAGTTCCGCGAAATATGTAAACAAGGAAGAAGACTCACTTGCAAGACTTAGAAATGTGCCTTTTAATCTTTTTCGCCTCTTTAGCATCGTAAGTAAACCAGTTTTCACTTGATACAGATTGATAACAAGGATCGCCTATATCTGCATATAGAGGATCAGGTCAATATTGAGAATCACATAGATATGGATGCATGCAAAACCAAATCCACGACTATAGTGCTGACCTTGCAGTAGTAAGTCCAAATCACTTAAACAATTGAGTCTCCAGAATACACGACCCTTGTCATCCAAGAAAATCGGCTCTGTTCTTAGGGCATCTGATCTTCTCTCTGCAAATAATAAAGGCATTGCATTGTTAAGTTATCAGATCCCTGAAAGCTTTAGCTAGAGGCTCAAATTCACTGATCTTGGTAATATAGACCTCATATTAGATGTTTGAAAAATATAGGTCTAACTTCTTGCCCCAACTCCATCAAATTTCTTAATACATATTTAGCATGAAAGTAGAGGAAGCCTAACAATGGAAAAAATCAGAACCACTATACAGGTTGGTCATTACATACAGAAAATGAAAATGAACAGATCTGGTTGGGATCATGCCCTAGCCAAATCTCACCTTATGTACTGATGGATTCTTATGTCAACATAAGTTTCCCCAATTCAAAAATAGAAAGGAGTCTTTTTAGGAGAGAAATCATTCTAAATACATTAGGGATTTGACATGTCATAACTCAGCTTGATATCGAGTAGTTATGACTAATATACCAAAACAATCAACACAGTAAATTAAGGCCTGTATAGTATAAAAGCATTGTCGTATGATTTTAACGCGTTACATAGTAAGCTGCATCTTATCATTCAGTGGTACTCCTATGACGTAGTCCATACCAAGCACAGCAATTAGCTTAGAAAGTTTCCTTCAAAGCGCGATATGGTTGTACAAAAACTGAAGGAAAGATATAGATGAAAAGATGTAGAAGCACACACACTGTATACACACTAATGCACTATGATTTCATTATAGATAAGAATCGAAAAGATGTGGCATACTTTTAGGCAGTGATTCCATAGCTTTCATGATCTCCTCATTTGCTTGGTCTATTTCTCCTTTTATTTCTCCAGTAGAATTCTCTACGCAGTTGTTGGCTTGAAGATCCTCATTTTGTGCAATAACCTCTTTTGAAGCTTCATCCTGCAGCTTAAGTTTAAGCAGCCTTTCCTGCATAATATATAGAAGTTAGCTTGACAGTTGCAACTCTCATTCAGCAAGTTCCAGAAAATAGAATACCTTCTCCTTAGCTGCATTTAGGACCTCCCTTGCTCCCTTCAATTTTTCAGCAAATTTTAATTGTTGTTTCTCTATCCAATTTCTTGCTTCTCTGGGAAGGTTGACCCGAAAGGGGAAAAAGGGAAAAGCAGACGAGTTATCAATCTTCTGTTCAAGGAAATGCGCAAAACATAACTCATTCGCCCCACTTACATGGTACAAAGCGCTTCATCACATAGAAACGTCAGGAGCTTGAGCTTTTGTGATGGTTCCAACATTTCATATCCATCATGTCCCTGGTCAAAGCAATCCGTTGGTACGTCTTTCAAGACGCAATCAGATTCAGAGATGCATTTCTTCAACAGAGGCAACCAAGAATCTTTGTCACTATCTGGGCTTAAAGGCACAGACCTAAAAAAGAAAACAGGGATAATATATTACCAAACTAGCAGACTTGATACTGAAATATATAATTTTTGGAGAAACTCTTACCCTTCTTCTCCCTTCAGTATAAAAGACAAGAGCTGGATAAAAAACTGTACAGCTGAAGAGTACTTCCCCTTCCTTCTCCCACGTTCACTCATAATATCTCGCAACACAGATTCAGGCTGCCCTTTCCTAATGTCAAGAGCCTGCCAATGAGCATTTGATAAGGACGGGGTCACGAAAACGGTACATATTTTTGCCATCAATTAATAAGCATCAGTAAATTGGTTCATAAATCTAAGGGATATCAATAACAGTCTTGATTGAAACAAGGACAAACAATGCCAACCTCCAGCGTTCCAATGAAAATCAGAACTTCACAAACACGTAACTCACATTAAGTAGGAATATGGGGCTTCAATCAAAAGCCATTTGCAAAATATTGCATATTAAATTCATGAATCTGAAATAAGAAGGATATACTTATGTATATTGTTTACACTTCACGTACCTCCCCAAATGCAGCACAGAACTCCATAAACTGCAGAGCATCTCCAACGTCTCCAGGAAGTAAGTCAATGCCACTCACACTAGCAAGTAAAGTACCTGGGGGCAATACAACCTCTTTTTGAGGTTTGATTTTGGCTTTCTGTTTCTGACTTTCTTTTGTTACAGCAGCATGATCAGCATCCATCGTCTCTCTCAGTTCTGCAACTTCCTGTGAGTTGCCTAATTTCATTGAACTCCTCACAGCATTATCCATAACATCCGCACCGTTCTCTTTTAGCCTCTCCAGGCTTGAGTTTGCATCACAAGTTCCGACAAGAACAGGCCCCTGTACAGTAAGTGAGCAGACATGATCACATAAGCAAACATACTCCTAGTCAAAAACCAAAACCACTACTCCAAAATCCTGCCTAGGACCTAGGCTAGGTATGGAAGGGCGGATGTAGCAGTCTTAACCGTATATTTTACAATTTAGAGAGACATTCTAAACTTCTAATTGACCCAAGATTTAAAAATCATTTGTTACCTACTACTCCATGGAAAAGAAGTATAGGAAGTTTGATGAGGCATTTTACTTATAGCCCATTACAATCTAAGTAAACATGCTCCTAGTCGATGAACCTTAAAATGCAAAATACTTCACATATTACAGGATGCCATCGCATCACACCTCAGGAGGAGTCGCTTTCTTCTTTTTCGCACTCAACTGTTGGCATGCTTCAGGACCTTTGGCATCCAACAACTGTGAGACTGAGGAAAATCCATTTTCCTTGGCAGCATAGACAAGTGCTCCCGTGGGCAGTAGACCCCTTTTCTTCCTGCATACAATAAACCAGTCTTCGTGATTGTCTTGCAAAAACTGAAAGCCAAATACAACTGATGTTCATTTTTTAGGAGGATTTTTTTTATTTTTTTTTTGGAGGGGGGCGGGGAGTTCTGAAAAGTTACATGCACGAGCTGCAGTTGCATATCCCTCTGCACTTGGGACACTTCCAATCACCAATTGCTTCCATTTCAGTTGCAGTCTCTCCATACCTGCTCAGACCACCAAACAAAATTTACAACTCCACAAGACCATTAAAGGCAAAAATATTATCGTATTACACTATGGGCCTATCCTTCTCATCTGAACACCTGTTTTGTATTGTTTCCTTTTGCCATATTGAAAATATGATTAAATCAGGAGTAATTTCCAGAACTATGTAGATTAAACTTTGTACAATGAGCTACAAAAGTATAACATGTAAATTTAAAACGTACTTTCTGATTAACCTCTATTGTATTTGCCAAACTCTAGTTCTAGAGTTAGAAATTTAGAATCAAATTATCTGTATTTAATACTCCTTTTCTCATCAACAATTTAGTAAAATAGAAATCATTTATTAGATAATCAAACTAAAACCCTATAGCATGTTGTTCTGTTCATAACACATCCTCTCTTAGTTTGGGAAGTTTGGGTCGTTAGGTATGGAATTAATGCGCTCATTTTGTACTTGCACACAAAAAAGGGGATATAAATTTTAGATTAAACGGTTACCATCATTTAATTTAACGTTGTTTAGTACTACCTCCGTCCCAAAATGTTTGTCCTTTGACAAAATTTTGACTGTTGATTATTCTCAAACTACAATGAGTTACGATATGAAATTACCATCATTGTAAATTTTACTAAGGTATCTTTCTAATGGCGGTAATTTCATATCGTAACTCATTGTAATTTATGAGTAATCAATGGTCAAAATTTTGTCAAAGACAAACATTTTGGGACGGAGGTAGTACATAATATTCTTACCGTAAAAAACAAGTTATCATAATGTTCATATGCAAATCTAGAAAATGAGAGCTAAAATCATAAGAAACCATCGAGCGAAATTGGGAAGAAACACATCTAAGATTCAAAGAATAGTAACAAAAATTCAATCTGCATTTATGGCCGTGCATTACCTGTTAAGAAGGCACTTGCAACAGAATTTCATGGGGCATTGCTTATCCTTCTTCATGTTCTTGCATCCAACAGCAACTACCACAATTTTTTGGCGGCACTATACAGGCATAAAATAATTCACTATAAGTACAATTATAAACAAACCAACTAACAACTTGTGAATTTCAGTACCAAAACATCTGAATTCCTAAAGGAGAAAACAACAGATTATAATTGCATCAATAAATGACACAGAACATCCAATGTGATATGAAACTTATCCATATGGCAAATTAGATCGATTTCAACGCATTCAAAGCATTCATTTCGGAATCATTTTAGGTCTAGACAAGGATACTTCAAGTTGAAGCAAAGAACTCCAACTGCATAGTTCTCACAGAACACGCAATCAATCAATTAAGCTAAATTCGAAATCCCCATCAACAACAACTTCCTTCTACAACTAACAATAACTTTCAACATTTCTCAACGTTTACATCCTCGACCCAATCACATCACAAACATTCAATTCAATTCAAACATCTAATTCCACAGCTCCATCTCAACACCAAAAGCTGTCCACGTAAACCCTAGGGTTTCAATCAACTTTCATCAACACCGACCAATCAAAACAGATCACAACACAAACACATCCAATCAAACTCAACCAAATCAAGCTCAAATTACCTGGTGACAAGTCTTCCCTTCATAAATTCCACCGCCATTCTTCTCGAACATCGGATTCAACTCCTTCATCTTGGGCTTGTTCTTACGCTTCGGATTCGGATCCTCCGAGTTCCGGATCTCGGATTCGGATCCAGACATTTGGACCTCCATTTTCAGCTCACCTGAACTCGTCTTCTTCTTCGACGAATCTTCTTCGGCAACAGTTTTAGCTGGACTTGAAGGAACCGCCATGGATTTGCTCCTGAAGCTGCTGGATGGAGGGAATTTCAGAAGGGGAAGAGAGAGGATTTCTAGGGTTTAGGAATGAAATTTGGTGGGTAGATTGAGAACCCTGGCGGGACTTTTTTCAAAGTTTTTTGGGTGTCTGAAAATTTTCTTTCGAAATTTTTTTTTTGGGGTTTTTTTTTCTTTTTTTTCTGGAACGTACGACCTATTTATAAAGGCGGCAAGTAACACCGTGTTTTCTTTCTTCTTTTTTTTTTTGACCTTTAGGAAAAGCGGCAAAGTGAATCCTCGAAACGTATTTTTTGTGTGCAATCATAATATATGTTTAGAAATTTATTTATTACTCTTTTCGTTTCATATTATTTGTTCTTTTGTTGATGTACTCGATTTTCAATATTATTATTTATATACTCCCTCTGTTTTATATTAATTGTCGTTTTTGGAAATTGTGCAGTTAAACCTCAAAAATTTTGATCATAAATTTCTCAATATATACAATGAATTACTATATAAAATTACCACCATTAGATTCATAACGAAAAATATCATCATATAAGTATAATATTGCAATTGTTAATAGCATATTATGTAAGAAATTATCAATCAAAAAGTGATGTTAGATACCATGAAAGTCAAAATTATGACAATTAATATGGAACGGAGGAAGTAATATTTTATTAATAAGTATTGTATTATATTTTTACGATAGTCTCTTTCATTACGAATTTAATGGTAGTTATTTTATTTAATAAATTATTATATATATTGAGAAATTTATTTGTGTGTGTATTTTTTAATAAAGGGGAATAAGGCATGGATGTTTTGAGGAAGACTTGGATGTATTTGTTGTGTGTTTTCTACGGATGGGAGGATGTTGGTTGACTCGATTTGTGCAGAACAACGGTTGTGTTATTGCTATTGTTGTTGTTTGCCCAAGACAGTATGCATTTTCATATTGTAATGATTATTGGTGTCATAGGTTTGTTTGGTCTTTTTATTCTTAGCCCCTTCACATGGATTTTAGTGTATGGTACTGGCTTTTCCCCCCCTCATTGTATGGGTTTGTGCCTTATAGTGCTCATTGACATTTTTACTCTCAAATTTATTAATAAACCCGTTCATGTTCATGCTCTAATAATGATGGTTGTTCACTAACCTGTTATGTTTTGTTTACTTGTAAAAGTAAAATTGTTCACTATGAAATATATGATGTGAGTATATGTAATATGTAGTGAATTTTCTTGATATTTTTATCATGAAATGTTTCGCACATAATTTCAGACACATGATGCATGTTACTCCTTGTTCTATAGTAAGATGTAAATAACAATATAGATTTATATATAACATATGAGATTCGATTATTAAAAAACATGAGGTAAGAGCTTAGAACTAGTTACCTAATATATGACTTTTATTTTATTTTCTTATTGGGTCCTTCAAATTAAAGAGACCCACTATAAGGTATCAACTATATACAAGTTGATACTTTTATGGGCTAAATATTTGTCATTTGAATCAGATCCAAAAATTTTACTAACGCAACTTAAATTCTTATGGAGAAAAAAAGCAATATGCCTAAATTCGTATTCCAGTGAAGTTGGCAATACAACATCTATACTATTGAAATAAATGCCGTCTACATGGACACATTGTTGTATATATTTAACTTTAACCTTTTTTTTTATCATTAGAAGCCAACAGGCTAAAAGCATCACAGATGCTACAAAATATCCGCCAAAACAGCAAAAACAGCTGAGGCAAACCGCAAAAACAGCAAAAGCAAAGCTACAATCATGAGAACCCAAACAAACATCAAACAACAGCCGAAAAACCACCAATAGAAAAACAAATCACTTCTTCTTGGATGGAGTAACCTTTAGCCTACACACCTTTTCCACCAGAGCCTTTTTTCTTTCAATCGTCGGACGAGCATCCTTAATAAGCTTCATCTTTCGCGTAGATTCAACAGACATCGATATAGACCTTCGAGACGCATCCAAAACCAACCTCCATTTAGATTTCACCACATACTTACCTCTCCTTTTACTCCTAACACCGACCTTTGAAAGATCCATGATAGAATCCTCAAAATCAGGAGAGACATCTGACTCCGAATTGATCGAGACAGTGTCCTCACAACTAATCAGGAGAGACATCTGACTCCGAATTTAGAGCATTAAGTTGTCATTAAATCTAAAAGTATAAACACTAAAAAATATATCGATAGCAAATATTATGGTTTTGCGACTTCAATCCAACTAGTATAATTTAATTATATTTCGCATCATTTTAACGTATAATTATTCCTGAATGAGAAGTTATTATAGGAACAATTATCAAAGTTTACTATATTTATGTTTTTCAA
The DNA here is from genome assembly GCA_029582165.1 of Portulaca oleracea. Lineage (NCBI taxonomy): Eukaryota > Viridiplantae > Streptophyta > Magnoliopsida > Caryophyllales > Portulacaceae > Portulaca > Portulaca oleracea. The sequence continues at coordinate 9,726,340 of CM055872.1, read as the reverse complement.
TGCATATTAAGCCCCAATGCTCTTGCAAATCCGATTTCATAGTCTCTCAACATCAACACTCTCATTTGAAGGGGAGGAATTGACATGAACAACAAATAATGTAGCAAAATCATTTCACTTTATCATACTTTATTCAATTGTTTCACACCATTTACCTTATGGTATTTACATTACATATAATATATATTATATTTAAAATTTATATATTTAATAAGTGATGTAACCAATGTGACTTGTCATATTCACAATAATTTATTAAAAATTATAGCATATCCAATCCAATCTAATCCAATCCAACATTACACAATTTCCCAAAAAAGGGTTTATCTCTAAAAACATAATTCCCCAAAAAAAGTAACATAAGTTATCAAATCAAATCCAATCAAATCCAACCAATCCATCCAAACTTCATTTTATCCAATCCAAAGAACAAAATATTTAAAAATTCACATATTAAAATGTTGTGACTGATATAACTTACATTTTTAACCATTATCTCACTTATCTCACTTTATTTCACCTATCTCACCCACCATCCATCCCACCATACAGAGAGAGAGCCCCAATACACTCAGGCCCCGTTCTTTTATGTTGCGCGGTTGGTTGCAGTGTGGTGAAATTTGAAAAAATGTGGTGAGTTGTGGTGAGTGGAGGTAAGTTAAGGGATTATTTGATGATAATATACTGAACTTTAGGGGTATTGGACAATAATGCACTGAACTTTTTTATTGGACTCTAATACACTGAACTTTGAGGGTATTGGACAATAACGCACTCAGACCAATTCAGCTGGTGGTTGACGCGGTGGATGTCCTACTTTGAGATGTTATTTTTCTATTTTTTTCAGAAAAAACTTGTGTCGTGTAAGAAAGTACACATAAGCAAGATGACTAATATATTTTGTTGAAAAAATTTGAAAAATGATACCTCAAAGTAAGACAGTCATCGCGTCAACCACCAGCTGAATTGGTCTGAGTGCATTATTGTCCAATACCTTCAAAGTTCAGTGCATTAGAGTCCAAGAAAAAAGTTCAGTGCATTATTGTCCAACACCCATAAAGTTCAGTGTATTACCATCCAATAATCTTAAGTTAAGAGAAATAATGTGAAAAATAGAAGATAAAAGTGTGGAGAGAGAAAAATGAAAAGATATATTAATAATAATTGTGGTATAATGTGGTGATGAAGTGTGGTAGAAACTTAAGAATTGCGATGGGGCGCACCGCAACCTGCCGCATAAAAAAATGGAGTCTCAGGCCAACTAAACTGTTATCTTATACTATATAATTTTGAATCTATAAAAAGGGATGTTACTTTATCGACAATACATAATAATATAATATATAAAATTTTTAAAAGGAGCATGTAACCCATATCATCTATTACTAGTCACACATGAGACAATTTGTGAAGTTCAATATGCTAGGGCTAGCACTTTGACCATTCAAATAATAAAAAGAAAAGAGCACGTTACCATATATTTTCATATCATATTGAGCTTTTATCGAGGCAAATAAATACTCTATCTATGTTTTAATATTATTTTTAATTTTTCACGGTCTTAAATATATTTATTTAATTTTCAAAAAAATTTAACACAATATATCAAAATCAGATTTATTATTTAAATGAAAGTATTTTCAAGATGAACCAAATATTATTTTATATATATTTTGATCATAATGTATGTTCTCCATTTTTTTATCACATTTTTTAAGGTAAATGTTTAATCACTAATTTCTCATATAATATTTTTATTAAAAAATATAATATTATATTTTTCTAATCGTATTTTTTATTACGAATCTAACGACATCAATTTTTTATGATGAATCATTATAAATTAAGATATTAGCGATTAAAATATTCAGCACAATTTATAAAATTAACTATTCATAATCTTAACTATCCATGATCTTATTCATTGATATATAATTTATCCTTTTTTTGTGAAATAAATTGACACCGTCATCATAATATTGGTCAACAAATGGTTATTTGCACCAATAATTGAGAACATGGCACAACAAACTATAACCAACTACGTTTAAATTTTAAAGAGTGGTCATTAGACGATAAAAAAATAAAATAAAAAGTTGTTATTAGTCATTATAGTACTACCTCCGTCCCTTATTAATTGTCCTTAAAACTAATTTCATGATACCAAGAAATATAGGGAATTGGGTAAAAAATTTGTACATTGTCCAAAATGTCCTTGAAAATATCCTTGGAAATGTGCAAAAAATATATTTATAAGGGATAGAATGAGAATTATAGTTATTGGAAATGTAAAAATTAGGTAATTGGATAAATAAAAAGGGACAGAGAAACTAGTTAATTGGACAATTAAAAAGGGACAGAGGTAGTAATTTTCAGGACAACTAAGGTGGATATTATATCTATTCTTATACATAAGGTCGACCTCTTCTTTTGTATGGTTAATGAGATACGAAAACAGTACGGTGGTCAAATTATGAAAAATACGGCAAAATGTGGAATTGTATGGTATTATTTGTAAAAAGTGTAATTGATATAGTATGTGAGGAGGGAGAATGTGAAAAATAGATGAGAAAAGTGATGAAAGAGAAAAATGAGGAAATATATTGGTAATGAGTGTGGTAAATTGTGGTGAAGTCCGGAAGAAACTAAGAATATTGAGTAGTAGTACTATACCGCACCGCACCGCACCTTATAAAAGAACATGACCTTATTTTTAGTTTTTTTTTTTTGTGTCTTTTGGAGGTGGTGAGAGAAAACCAATAATTACACAAATATATAGTGTATTTAGTGAGAAATTTAATTAAATATTTAATTAAATATATTTAATTAAAATCATAATTTTGGGGATGATTCAATGAATTTAATGGTAAAATAAGAAATACAGTAATTCATATATTATTGAAAATGTAGAAAGACAGATAATATGAAATGAAAAAAAAAATGAGTTAAAAATCAAATAAAAAATATCGTCACAACATACAAGTTTTATAATTTAAATAAAAAATGAAAAGCGTTTTGAATTAAGATGATTTATTAATTATCTTGAATTTATCTCAAATCGCTCTAAAAGTTGTATATAAGTATATTTAAATCATTATAAATGTATGTTTTATATTATGAGGATTATTGTCACTTGTAGACTATACAAAAATAATTTTTTCATAAATGCATATCTGATAAAACTGTCATGACTTGAATGATGCACCTAAGCCTGAAAGTGGCAAAACTAATTAACCCGAACTCGATGAGACATGACTTGATTCGATTTTATCTTTCATCAAACTCGTTCATTTTTAGCGATAATCTTATGTCCAGGCGAGATTAAATCAAGACCTGAAACCCGAATCGAACCTGAACCCAATCCGAATGGGTGTTTCGATCTTTGACCCAAACTTGAAGAAAACCCGAAATCGATCCGCACGCGCAACTTGAATAGTGACTCGATTAAGATCCACTTCAAAATAACCCAAAATCAAACCAGAACACAATCGGAAATAACCTCACCCGAACCAACTTGAAGAAAAGTCACCCAAAGTCAACTCGTACCCGAAACGAGTTTGGTAGTCATGATGCAAACTCGAACCAATCCTCAATCGACTCAAACCCACACCGATTCACCCGATTGCATGGTGATCTGACAAAAAATAAAGTGACTTGAAACCAACTCGAACCTAAAATGACCCAACCCAGTCCTAAATGACCCCGAACTTTGTTGGCTCAAGCTAACTCATCCCAAAGGGGTATAACCCGACCCCGACCTAAACAACCCAGTTGTTAGGTCTGCACTTGTTGTTATGGTTAATATGATTTGATTATTATTTATATTTGACGTGGTCAATAAATTCTATATTCTTATTTTTTTTTAATGGAAAAATTATGTATTCTTATACTTGATAAATTTATGTAAGGATTTTTGGACGCTAATAAACTGAATTTTGGGGTATTGGACAATAATGCACTGAACTCTGATATTGGATAATAATGCACTGAACTTTGACCTTGAACAATAATGCACTGAACTTTGAGGGATGTTTGACAATAATGCATCCGGAACGATTTCATCGGTGGCGGACTTGGTGACTTTCTTATGTGGTAGGTCAAGAAGATAAATTGGCTAAATAATATCTAAATTTATGACATGTTAATCTAGACAAGCAAATGTAATTTTAAACATCTACAACAACAATTTCTCAGTGAAAATACGTTCAAGCAAATGAGATATATATTTTTTTCCGACTATTTTCAAAGTTGATTTCCTTTACTAATGTGTGGATTAACTGTCATGTCGTAAATTTTAATATTTTTGGCTCAATTCATCTCCCCTACATGTTACGTAGGATTACCACCGAGTCAGCCACTGCCGGAATCACTCTGGGTGCATTATTGTTCAACGCCCCCAAAGTGCAGTGTATTATTGTCAAATATCAAAGTTTAATGTATTATCGTCCAATATTCCAAAAGTTCAGTATATTAGCAGCATACAAAAACCCTTGATGTAATTATAAAAAAAAGTATTTAAAATCATAAGAATATGAATTGCAGCCAATATAAAATGATCATTACTTTAACTCAAGGGACAATTTTCCATAGGAGCAATTTCCCAAGAAAAATTTCCCCTTCGCTTTACTAAAGGAAATTTTCACAGGAAAATGTAGGAAACCGTGGGCCTCGTAAATGTTTTCCCAAAGTCAACTTACACGCAAATATGTGAAAAATAAGTCAATTTGAAAAAATTGATCATTTTCCCATAATTTTTGACCAACCAAAGACGCACCCTCAAATTATTAATTCCAGGAACACATTATTTTTTAATTTACTCTCTTTGTTTCATAGTAATTGTCATATCGGGAAATCGTGCAGTCAAATTTCAAAAATTTCGACCATAAATTTTTTAATGTATACAATGAGTTGCTATATAAAATTACTACCATTGGATTTATTACGAAAAATATTATCATAAAAGTATAATATTGCAATTGTTAATAACATATTATGGCCTTGTTATTTGATTACGTTGGATATAACTCTCACATTTTATCATAACTTATCGTAACTTATCCAAATTTATCCAAACCTAACATAATTCCCAAAAAAAAATCAACTCTAAAAACACAATTCCCAAAAAAACATTCTAATTTATTCTAATTTATCCTAACTTATTAATTCAAATTTGAAAATAACATAACAAAAGAACAGAGCCTATGTAAGAAATTATTAATAAAAAAATGATATTGAATACTGTGAAAGTCAAAATGACGACAATTAATACTCTCTTCGTTCCATATTAATTGTTATAATTTTGACTTTCACGGTCTCCAATATTATTTTTTGATTGATAATTATTTACATAATATAGTATTAACAATTACAATATTATATTTTTGTAATAGTATTTTTCGTTACGAATCTAATGGTGATAATTTTATACAATAATTCATTGTTTATATTGAAATATTTACGGTCAAAATTTTTGAAATTTATCTGCACAATTTAAAAAAAGACAATTAACATCGAACAGAGGGGGTATATAAACACGGGAGTATTGTTCTAAATTTCTAATTTAAATTCATTATCCAATGTAACAGTGATCCCTTCAAATTTATGGACCGTCCCAATTGCATCAGAATCTTATTGGCATTGCCCTTTCCTTTTCAAAATTCTCTGGCTACAAATTCCGCAAAAATTAAAGAAGCTGATTATAGTAAAAGATGTTGACATTCCTCTCGTCTTCATGCATCGCAATTTTTGTGTGTGGGCCATTGCTAATCTCTGTTGGGCAATCACAACTGCAGGGTAGGGTTAGCAAGTACACTTGGCAGATACTCAGAGGACTTCCATGGATAAGAGTACAGATTCGCTTGATTTATTTGATGTTAATGCTAATTATACGACACCCATTTGTTGATTGATTTCGACTGTAATTGATGTTCTTGTATGTGAATTAAATTCCCAGAAAAAAGGAGTGGGGAATAATTGATGAAGCTCTGTACTTGTGAAATGAAGAATTTGGGATTTGATTTCGTCCCGAATTTGGAGTGATTGAAGTGGGGTATTCCAGCTTTGTTTAGGTACGTCTGCTGATTCTATTTTTGTCGTGGAATTGTTTGTGTTGGGCCAGTCTAAGTAATGCAGGAAAAGTGTTCGATGAAATGCCGCAAAGAACTATACTTGGTTGCCCTTCTGCCCTTCTGGGTATGCATGATTAATTAAGATCAATCCTTTTTTTTTTTTTGAACTCTTAATGATGCAGGTTTTGTTTGATTTTGTTATTCTCTTGTTTGATTAGGTATGTATGTTGATTCTATTTTTGTCCCAGTATAGTTTGTGTTGGACCAGTCTAAATAATGCACAATACATGTTTGATGAATGCCCCAAAGAATTCCAGTTTTAGTTACCCTTCTGGGTATGAATGATAAGATCAGTCCTTTTTATCTTCAACCCTGAATGATGCAGATTTTGTTAGCTGTATATTCTAGAACTCATTTTGTTCGTTTTGAAAACCTTTTTACTTGAAATTGTTGAGCAAAATTTTCATAAGTAATGTCTCTCTTGTCGATTGGGGCTTGCCTTAGTGGCAAGCTCCGCACCCTTCCATCCCCTTCCTCTAGGGTTTGATTCCTGGGGGAAGCATTCCTGTTTACAGGATGCAGGAGTGTGTTGCATGGAAGGTGTGGGCCTTGTATAGGGCGTTGACATCTCCTATCCCGTCCATTATGAGGCCGTTGGGTTAGTGTACCCTTGAGATAGGGGGCCCGACGTGTTGGACTATTACCCGTTATATATATAAGAAAAAGTATTGTCTCTCTTAGAATGGGGAAGGGATTGCATGCATAGTATATCTTGACTTCTATATATGCTGCTGTAGTAGGATATGTTGTTCTCTTCCCCCAATAGTAAATTCTATTTGGGAAATCAATGCCTATGATTGCATATAGATGGACCTCTTTATATGTATTGTTGTTGTAGCGTTTGTTGTCATTGCCCAATATCAAGTTTTATATTTGGAAAGTGGAAAACCATGTCTCTGTTTGAGTAGGGCAAGAATCGGATTAATCGCATCTATGTTGATCTATGTACTATGTCTATAATCGGGATAGTTGAAATTTTTTTATTTTTTTCAACTTAGATTGTAATGGACTAAAGTAAAATGTCTCATTAAACCTTCTATGCTTCATGGAGTGTTAGGTAGCGAACGATTTCTAAATCTTGGGTTAATTGGATCCGGTTTCTCAAAATTGCAAAATTTGGGGGTAAGACTGATATATTTGACCCCTCCATACCCTGCCTGGCGGGATTTTGGAGTATTGGTATTGGCTAGTGATGATTTTCAAAGTCTAGACTTTGTCTCATGATTCCTGTAATCTCTGGTAGTGTCTAAACCTGAGTTGTACATGAGCCTATATGGTCAATGAAGATGGCTGCGCTTCCGCCATTATCCAGAACCTTCACTTCCGAGATTCATCCCGCTCAAGAAGGTTTGAAGGGATTATCTTCAACACCTCGGAACTCTATCGGGAAAGCGAATGATTACATGAAGAGAAGAAGAAGAAGTGAATCATCAATTATGCTCAGTGGATCTGACAAAACAAGCCGACGTAGATCATTGTCCTCGGGCATGTTCCAGAAGGAAGTTTTATGCCCGGTGTTATGCTGTGCTTCAGAATCTGATGATTGTATTATGAATCATCAGAGATCAGTGGAGACATATTTTGAGAAGCTCCAGAGTGAGTCCAAAGGAGGTCCATCAACTTCTGCAGATGATGTCTCTGAGCTTGAAGATCGAAGCAGTCAGCTCCAGGAGGGATTGATGTCTCTTGAAAGATACCTTAGCAACCTTAAAGAAGGTGATATATTTGGATCTGTTCTCTTCAATTTATGTTGGAGTTGATCATTTCTATGCCGTATAAGTTATTCTGAACTTATTCGTGGTTCTTTTTTACATAGCTTATTCTGAGCTTATTAAAGGAACTTACTCTTCAAGAAATATGCTTAAAAGAATAAACCTTTATAACGGCACACTAACTATTTCTGTAAACTGGTAATTTGGTTAGTAATTCAACATTTTTCTAGAGTTAGAGCACTAGAAGTCTACAACTTGAAGCTTTTGTTATCCGTGAATCCTGTCGTTCTGTTTAAAAAGCCAGTATTCATAGAGCATGGCTATATGTCTTATCCATTTATGCAGATGCAAAGTCAGAAGAAAGCACGCCTTCAACTTCCGGAAGAAATTCATTGAATGTGGCCGGGAACTCTGCCATTTTGGACGCTGAAGGTGGCAGGGCAGGGGGACAAAAAGGCTTCTCGCGGCCAAGATACAAAAGAGGCGGTTTATACTCTAGGAGGAAGTCAGCATCTCCTATGTATGATGAGAAAGAAAGCGGCCATCTCTACCTGATGTAAACAAACTCAAACTGGACCATTCCCGTTTTGAATTCTCTCATGTGTAGGCCTGTCATTTCGGGTGGGTCAGTTTCGGGTCGGGTTTGGTACGGGTTAGTTTCGAGTTAATTTGGGTTACGAGTTTGGAAATTGTGTCCGAAACCCTAAACTTTCAGACGGGTTCGGGTCAATTTAGGGTTCTCTTGGGAAGACTACCTACATCTTGATCCTCCAAATCACGTTCACACGTGTTTTTCTCCTGGGAGTTTGTTGTTGTAATCTTTCTTAATCATTGTTGATTTGGTATTCCTTGGTTTTTTCTTCTTCCTGCAGAAGTACGTTGCTGTCGATAAACATAGCAGTGTTCCTGTTTGAGATAGCGAGCCCTGTGAAGAATTCTGACTACAACCTCTTCTCACTCCCACTGATGTATGGTGCCAAGGTCAACGATTTGATCCTCGGGGGAGAGTGGTGGAGGCTTGTCACACCAATGTTTCTGGTACAAGATCAAGAATTTGGTTCGTGGTTCTTTTCTGTTGTTTCCGTTTTGGAACAATGTGTCATTAGGCGAATAGACAAGTTTCGAACCAAAAACATTTCCGTTTCTGAAAGAGTTCATCTTCAACACATACTCGTTGGCTAATAAGTTGAGGTTCCAGCGCCAACTACTTATTCTGAACTTTTTGTGAGATCTTTCTACATAACTTATTAACCAAACTTGTCTTTCCGAACTTACTTTGAACTGAACTTATTTTTGAAAAAATAGGATGAAGATACAGGAACAAAATTGCTTACACTTGAATCTTCCTAGTCGCACCTCCGTAGGCTCCAAAATGGGCATGTACATTATCGTGCTAGACTTCTATCCTAAACCTCGTGAGTTTGATCGAGGTAACTTAATGAACAAGAAAACATGGTGACCCTTGTGTGAATGCGCGTTAGGTGCTCCTGGAGCTTGTGCTCCAAGAGCGACAATTGTCCACTGGCTTGTTCTGTTTTGTTCACTCATAAGATTAAGATTGTTTGCTATGGAGTATGTGCTTGGGTGTATTTATGTAATATATATTGTTTCATGCAGCACTCGGGCCTTCTTCACATTCTACTTAGCTCCTGGGTGCTTCTTTCTTTTGGACCCCGAGTTTGCAAAGGATACGGGTCTTTCACATTTGTCTTGATATACATCCTTGGGGGCATTTCCGGGAATTTCTCAAGCTTCCTTCATACCTCAGACCCTACTGTGGGTGGAACAGTAAGCACTCTATATAACAGTTCAACCTCCAATTCTGCTTCACAAATTCTGCATTGCAACCTACCCTCATATTTTTTACACCGATGCATTTTTTGCATATTGTCAGGGACCTGTATTTGCTGTTGTTGGAGCTTGGCTTATCTACCAAATCCAGAACAAAAATGTGGATGAAAAGGAAGTTTCAGAGACCATGTTTCAGAAGGCAGTGATTGCCACAACTCTGAGCTGTGTGCTGAGTAACTTTGGGCCTATTGACAACTGGTGAGTTGCTCGGTTTTCAGCATTTACTGTACATCCCATTTGAAACCCGGTTTCAATTGAAATTTTTACATATATATCCCTGAGGTTAAGCGTGCTTAAAAATTTCCCCATGTTTTGTAGGTATCTTTCGGACCCCTCCTCACCTTTGCTACTAAATACAATCACACTAATATCTGGCCAATATTATGTTTTTTCAGAGATCAGTGGACTGAATTGCCCTTAGTATATGGTTTTTAAGTAGATTGATGTTAAATTATGTTTTTAGGGGTAAGATTGCTACATACGACCCCTACATAGCCTGCTTAGGCGGGATTTCAGAGAATTCGTTTTGGTTTTGGTTTACTGTGGCGAATCTCGACCTAAGTTTTAATATGATGTGATTGTGACAGGACAAATCTGGGAGCAGTTGTGTCAGGAATCGTATACGGGTACTTCACAAGCCCAGTAGTGCAAGTTAACCAGCGAAACTCGAATTCCGGGTTACAGGAGACTATGAAAGAAGAAATCAGTCTCCTAAGACAACCAGCAAACCCCTGCAAATCCCTTGTCATTTTTGCTGTATGTCTTTCTGCACTGACCTCCCTGCTTCTCCTTCCAAGGACCTCGCTCGTTGAACTCAGCCTCGAGGAGCTTCTTCGACTATGAATTTTCGTCCTTTTTTTGTGGTTCCGAATACCTTGTAACATAAATAATTACTGGTTCATATGATACATAATTACATACTGTTTTTTCTGCTTGTAACATAATGTTTTTCGAAGGCTTTCTTTCTGTGAATATTAGGCTGAGTACGTTTGGATCCCCTGTGTATTGTTGTTGTTTCAGTACCTTTCTTCTGGAGGTTGGACTGTGTGTATTCTGTATCGTGTAGGAATTGTTGGTCGAAAATCATAGGAAAATTTCCACGAGAAATTTTTCTTGGGAAAAATTGTTGTGACATTCTTAACAAGCGTTATCTTATATAAACTTTTGTTCGGACCATTCAAATGTTGTAGTACTTTGAAAATTTGAATGGGTTTATACTACATTCATTGTTAGAATAAAGTTTTCAAAAAGAACTATTAAGTATGAGATGACTTTTTTTCTTTTAATTCATAGTAATTAAGACCAGTAATTAAGACCGCAAAATATCCGGATATGGATCACTATGATGAATTGGACATTGAATGAAAAACTAACATCTGATGCCCAATTCTTTCAAGTCTATTTTAGGTAGGATAAGTCGATAGAGTTCAGACAACATAAGTAAGAAAATTATTGTATCCTAACCCGAAAACATGGTCAATATATTATGATTCGGACAAAAAAGCCTATGACTATGCTAAATCGGATATCTGGGTCTAATACTACAGTCGGACACGATAATCTCATAGTATTGTGTCCTAAGTCCTAACCCTAAAAATGGTCCAATATATTACAAGTCCAATTCTTTTTTCTCTTATGTTGTCATATTGTCCAAAATTTTGGACACAATATTCTAGCGTTTTTCGTCCAAAAATCTACGAAAAATAGTTAATATTGTATCCTAACCCAAAAAATGGACGAAAAGGTTAATAATATCGAGTTTTATATATATATATATATATATATATATATATATATATATATATATATAATGGTGGACCGTACTTTTACTTTGTATTCTGGTGGTCCAAAAAAAAAAGGATTGTAGTGGGATATTTTCGAGGGAATCATAAATTTTGTGTTGCATTTGATTCAAAACTTAGTATAACACTTTACAATGATTTTTAATGAATTTACAGCGTTTCTCCCAAATTTTTTCATTTTTTTACTATTTTTTATGATTTTTTCACTTTTATTATTTTTAAAAAATTATAATAATTATTCGGAGTCTCAAAAAAATAATTTAAAAAATGTTTTAGAAACTACAATTCATTAACTTTCTAGGGGCAGGAACGAAAAAAACAGAAACATTATAGTGTAGGAATGAAAAAAATAAGAAGATTTTGGAAGTGGATTTGATCACTACAATCCTTTTTTTTTTGGATGTGAGAATCTGAAAGTGAAAGTATGATATGGATTATTAGAATACAATTATAATATATATATATATATATATATATATATATATATATATATATGAGATCAGTATCACGATTGTCCAAAAAAAATCTCAATATATTACAATTCGGACATTTTGGACAATCCTAACACTAATCTCACAATTATGTACATGGTTTAGAAAACAAATATATATTCCAAATCAATGGGTCCAACAAATTATAATATATCATTATCATTTGCATTGGTGGTCTCTAACAATGTATGCATTGATGAGCAAGTAGACTAGTAGCACCCCTGCATTGACCAAGTCAACCCTTCAAGTCTTCAATAATATCTTTCATTATAATCATGTCCTTCATTATTTTTTTCTCTCTATATATATATATTATAATTGTCTAGAATATATATCATTCAAAACCTAATTAAGCAACTCATATTATTTTTTTTTCTTCATTTAATTAATTTTCAGTTATCTGCAAATATATTATATTATCATGGAGGAGCAAGATGAGCAACCAGAGTCTGAACCATCTATGGCTAAGGCAGAGTTCTCAACAGGCCTTTGTGATTGTTTCTCTGATATCGATCTATGTAAGTACGTGGCACCTATATTATAGGAATCCTAAATTTTAATACATTGAATTGTAGTAGTCCAAATTGTCATATATCGGCTTATAGTATTCTACGCTATCATATAGGGCTGGCAACAAGCCGAGCCGAGCCCGAGCTTGGTAGGCTCGAAGCTCGGCTCGCTGCTTGGGTCATATGCTCGAGCTCGGCTCGTGGCTCGCCGAGCCTTAGATGGTGAGGCTCGTGCTTGGCTAGGCTCGGCTTGTAATTTTTTTTCTTTTTTTTTTTTGCAAAGGAAATAAAGATTACAAAATTAAAATAAATGAAACTAGATTGTCAATTTGATGGTACCCAACCCACTTTACTAATGTTTTTGACAAGCCTTACAATATAATTATATCATGTAACTAACATCCACTAATCTACTTTGTACCGAGCCTGCTAAGCTCGCCGAGCTTGTCGAGGCTCGGCTTGGCTCGCCTTCCACACGAGCCCGAGCCCGAGCAGACTCGAGCTCCTTCCGAACCGAGATTTACGAGCTTCCCACCGAGTTGGCTCACGAGCCCTCACGAGCCGGCTCGTCTCATTGCCAGCCTTACTGTCATATATTGGATTATAAATCTGGTGACGGTGCTATCATATATATATATGTGTGTGTGTGTGTATGTATGTACAAGGTTTTTGCATATGTGTAAATGATATAACTAAAAAATGCGTCAAATGTAAGATATCTTTTATATTCTCCAATCATCAGTTTAAGCTTTGCAGGTTGTTTGACAATGTGGTGCCCCTGCATCACTTTTGGGCGAATTGCAGAGATAGTTGACAAGGGTACTCCACGTAAGTTGGCGATTCTTTACAAATTACAACATTATACTCTAGCGCCAATATTTTTCATTACGAATATAATGATGATACTTTTGCATAATAAAACATAGTAAAAGACGATGAATTAACAACCAAAGCTTCTAAAATTTGACTGACACATGGATCAAGATGTATATTGCAGCTTGCATGGTGAGCGGGATGATATATCTAGTCTTACTAGGATTCACAGGGTCTCCATGGCTCAATACATGCGTTTATCGTTCGAGGCTCAAGGCCATGTTTGGATTCGACGAATATGAATGCTTTGAAGATTGTTGCATTCATTGTTGCTGCATTTGGTGTGCCCTGTGCCAAGAGTACCGCGAGCTTCAACACCGTGGCTACAATATCGCCCGAGCTACGTGTGTAATGTACGTGCATTGTCTTAAATGTTTAATCTTGATTCTAGATCTCTTTAGACCTAACGTGCGCTGGACTATACTGGAACTTTTCTTTTGTTGCTATCGAATCTTGATTCTCACTTCAAATCATATAGACTTTTGAATTGTGAAATTATATAATATCCAAATCAATCCAAGGCTAACAGAAAAGGTCATAACCAAGTGACAACCAACCCATCATCGAACTTTCTCATTAAGGTTCAAGTCTTGGCTGAAGTAAAAATTTCTAATTAGGTGAATTAATAGCGAACAATTAGTTAGATTAGATAGTTTTATGAGGGATTACTTGTAACAATAAGCAAAAGAAGGATTTGCTAACATGTTGGGCTTGTTTGAGTGCTTTTGTAGGATGGCAAGGTAACATGGTGAGGAATCTAAATCAAGAAATGATGCCTCCTTCAATGCCACGTGGCATGTCCCGATAAGCCCGTACCAAAGTGTCCCCCCCCCCCCCCAAAAAAAAAAAGAGGATAAATTGCTTAATGAGAAAAAAAAGGGGTTTGAAAGTTGAGGAGATCACAAATACAAAATAGAATGTAAAGTTAAAAAAAACATTGTTATGTTTCCTTATTTCACACTCAAGTTGTGTATGTGCAATGATAAGCCTTGATTGCTGCAATTGATAAAGTTTTAGTAAAATATTGGATTAGATTATCACATAAGTTTGTTGTAAGAGTAATTACTCCCGCTATTTCTCAATATTTGTCACTTTAAAAATTATGCTATTAAATTATAAACGAAAAATACTTTTGTAATCTATAATTTTATAACCTTTTGAAAATATATTGTGAGAAAATAATGACCAAAATCTTGTATTAAAGGCTGTAAAAAGTCCAAAAAGACCGGCTACAGACGGTATTGTTATGTTGCATAACCTTTATCACATGATCCAAATTTCGAATTGATTTCTTATGCCGTTGTACGATTCGAGATTCGACGTTGGAGGGGGATAACAGACCTGACAAAACTAACCCATAAATTCAGAATAAGCCAATTCGGAAACTCAAACCTAAGTGGGACCTGCTCTTTACTCAAACATCCCAAACTTGGGTCAACAATCGATCGCCTTACCAAGTTTATTAAACAACTACTTCAACATTCAACATTCAAACTGTTTCATTAGCGGTAGAAATGAACCAAGCCAGCCTTTCGATATGGCAAGCAACCGAAGAGCCCCAAAAATAATGATCGTAGGAGGGGCATTCAAGAATAATAACAATAATAACAAGATCTCCTAACCCGGGAAACGGTGTTTCGAGATGATAATTTACTCGGCATCAGTAGTATCTGATTGCCATTGCACGATTGCCAATGTATGGCGGCCGCCACAAGCCACGAGCTTGGACCGCCAATTCCCGGCGGCTTTCTCTTCTTCGCCCAAACCTTGCGGGGGAGAAAGGGTTATGGGGACTTCGTTCGGGTGCCCGGTGGTCACTTTCCTACCGTACCCTAGACGCCCGTGGTCGCCTCTTCCAAACTGCACCATGCAAAAACAACACCAAAACAAAGCAAGAACCCAAGAAAAATGGTCATTTTTTCAGCGTGTTCGTGCGAAAACAAGCAAATTGAACTGGTTCCGAAAAGGTACGTACTGAAAACATGCGGCCATCGCGTGTCAATGCAACAGAGTGAGTTCCTCCACATGACACCTAATCACGGTTGGAAGTCAATTAAGCGCATAAAGTACGGTACATATTTTATTTCAGCAATACAGTCAATTATTCACCGATATAAATGTGGCGAGAAGCAAGTTCAACTGGCTTTGAAAGGTACATACTGAGAACATGCGGCCATCGCATGTCAGTGCAACAGAATTGCACGTGTATTAAACACATATTAAACATGATAATTCGACGAGGTCAAAAAAACGTGCTTATTATTCGGGAAGGCGATCACATAAGCACTGGACTATCCCTGAAAGCAAGCTGGCCTCTTGTTTGCAGAATTAGTTTTGTGGGGTTTGAGGGTTCGCCTGTATCTGTAAGTTTTGAGACTCGCAGAAAGCACTTAACACTGCGAGCAGGAAAGTACAGAATTTTTGCTGTAGGAAGATTGTATCGAGTAATGTCTAAAGCTCATAAACACCACCCTTCTTTTCTTCCATAATCATTGCTAAAAAAGGTCGAAGAAAAATGTTTAAGAGAACATGCCTGAATTATGTCTTCTCCAGCAAGAAGTTGCACCTTCTGTGGTGTCATTTTACTACTCTTGTCGTCGCCAAATCCTAGCCGTCCGTGTTCCCCCCTACCCCATGCATACACCTGGAACGAACGTTTCAAACAGTTCGGCATTTCATGGTTTTGAATCTACTAATAGTTACAACTGAAAAGATTACACCAAGCATCGAAAAGACCCATTTGTGATAAGTCAATTCGGGTGAACAGTGTTAGGGTTGGGCCAGGTTGATTTCGGGCCACTTTATTTTTTGTCAGATAAGATTAGGTTTTAAAAACCTAGCTTTGGTGAAGGATAAATTCGGGTAAAGTCGGGTTGGGTCCATTTCGGGTTTATTTGGGTGTTTTCTGGTGTGGGTCGGGTCAGTTTTGTCAAGTCTACTAGTATTAGTTAACGTGCGTACCTGTCCTTCATCGGTTAACGCTGTCGAATGCCAACCACCAGCAGCAATATCAACCTATTTCGTCGCAAACATAGACAACAATAAGAATCTCCATAGTACTTTTCATCCTAATACAGATAAGTATTATATCCTTCCGGTGCAGTATGTTTATTTTCTATATTTGTTTTCATCCTGCCCGTGTCACGGTCTAACAAAACATGCAAACCAAACACAGGAAAGTTTTCCAGCCAAACACAACCCTAGCTATGCAGGATAGAAACCAAATGGAACAGAAAGGTACGTATGGGAAGAAATGCGGTAAGAAAATATACCAGCGTAAGACCAGAAAGCCCTTGCACGGGAATAGGTTGTGATCTTGGTTGAGTATCTCCGGTCCCAAGCTGTCCATATTCATTATTGCCCCACGCCCACAAATTTCCGTCTTCTACAAGCGCCAAATTGTGGAACGCCCCGACAGCAATCAGGCGAACTTTTTCAAGTCCTTGTACTCGAACGGGAACAAAGATTTGTTTTCTAAAGAGACATTAGAATAAGGATGTGTCAAAGCATGTTTTACCCCAAACACGACAAACTGGCTCGCTGAATAGAGGGAAAACCATCGAACTCTAAAGTGTACAGAACGACGTAATAGTGTAATAAAAAGGGGGAAATGAGATTGATCTTACATATCTCCGGGAGGCCATGGTTGACCCCAAGTCCATACATGTCCTTCGTGTGTGAGAACCACTGAGTGTGTACCCCCAGCAGCAACCTAAAACGTCAGGAATGTGTCTAACGGTCAGGTTAAGCTTTCAAATCCACTTCCTAAATGAGGAGATATAGGCTAAATAGCAAATTTTAGGGTTGTACATAGTCCAACCCTGACCGAAAAAAGGGACTAGACCGATGACTCACTGGATCAAATGGACTAAGGGAAGTTCGGTCCGGTGCTCGGTGCACAAAATTCTGATATTCCATCCTCAGTCCAACCTATGGATTGAACTATAGGACCGAGGGTTTGACCAAATAAAAGTGACTCAACTACTAAACTTTTAGGGCTTCTTTCAATCTTTCTCAATAGGGATGTGTTGTGCATGGTCCAGTCCACACTGAAAAAGGAATCGGATCGAGGTCTGTACCAAAAAAAGTTTGGTCAATCCAGTCCAAGACGCCCAGTAGAGGACCGGACCTTTTACGGTCCAACTCAATCCCCAAGTTCAGTCCTCAGTCCTTCCGTTCTAGAGTCTTGGACCAATGATCAACCCTAGCAAATTTGAAGCACACAATTGCGTATGGACCATCCATGCCTCCTCAAGCACATATGCTCAGCAAGCTGAGGTTGTTAAGACTATAACTACAAAGACAAAGTCAAACGAATAACATTTATAATTTGGTGCTAGTTTCCACGACTATCCATGTGTGTTGTGACGATACCTAAATAACCAACTGAAGCATGTACATGGGACAATCTCAAAGAAAGTTTTAAAAAATGCAATGTGTCAACAATACATTTGATCCAATACCTGACGAACGGAAAGCTTAGGTGCACAGCGTTGTGGTATAACAATGTCTCTTCTAAAAGGTCTACCAGAGTCGTCCTTCTTCTCGGGTTCTTCACCACACTGCCCATATTCATTACCACCTGCAATGGAAATACGGGTCATTCATTCACCAACACTTAATTCACTAATATGATAAGCCGATCCAGTGGAACAGAAACACAAAAAATAACAATATTTGCATTTCATTGCGTTACAAAACCAAAACCAAAACTAATACTCCAAAATCCCACCCTTAGCAATTTAGAGAGACTGGTTCCAATTACCCCAAGATTAAAAAATTAAAAATTAAAAAAAAAAAACTAGACACATTCTTTCCATACAATATACCACCCTACAGATTAGATAGTACATGATATATTCTCTTTGCAAAGAATGTCTATTGTTTTCAAGGCAAAATCAACGAAAAGTATTCGAAAATCAACTGAAAATTTGCAGCGTTGCAGCTGTGCATATGATGCGAAGATGAGTAAGGACAAGATAATCGACAATAAATTTCCCTTGCAGGTTGAATGGTATCATACCGATCCCAGAGAACTATCTAACCCCAACATCAATCAATATATATTACATGTACCTAGAGTAAACTCCAGGATATCTGCAAGTGAACAATCACACTTTTTGGAGCACAAACTCCAGGAGCACGTTGCAAACATCAATCAATACAAACCACCCTTCAATGTATCATACCGAACCCAAGAAACAATCTAACCCAACCTCAGCAAACATGAATCATCCTTATCTGCTGAAAGCTCTAAGTTGATAAACAAGAATGCAAACATATATAGAAGTGTACCCCAAGCATAAGCACGGCCTTGATCATCAACAGCTAAGCAATGCCACCCACCAATTGCAGCCTGGCATCACGTACAAACCGCAAAATTAACTTCCAAAAAAACAAAAGACAAACGTAAATTTTTGCCTCAAAATTGAAGATTTTACCTGGACAATTTTGACATTGGCAAGAGCTTTCACTTGACTAGGGACATTCTCAGTCTTGGTCTCAGGTGGGTGCCCCAAAGTCCCTCTCTGGTTCCATCCCCATGTAAACAACTACAACACCACCCAATAACAACCTAATTACAACCAAAACTAGGAACAAATTACAGTGGTTTGAGCCAAATTTGAGACAACTAGATATGACATGAGCAAGCAATTATACAAGATTCTACAACACCCCAGATAAAAGGATTCAATCTTTAAACAAACCCACATAAATTGAAGTACAAGATGAACAAAAAAAATGATACTGAATAACTTTGCAGTGCTTTTGGCCAAATTTGAGACAAATACTAAGACATGGGCAAGCAATTACACAAGAATTTACAACACCCCAGATAAAGAGATTCAATCTTCAAACAAACCCACATAAATTAAGTACAAGATGAACAAAAAACTGATACTAACTAACCTTGCATTGAGACAAATAGTGAGACATGGGCAAGCAATTACACAAGATTCAACACCACCCCAGATGAAAATATTCAATCATCAAACAAACCCACATAAATTTAAGCTCAATATGAACAAAAACTATGTTTTGGGCCAAATTTGAGACAACTAATAAGACATGGGCAAGCAATTACACAAGATTCTACACCACCCCAGATAAAAATATTCAATCTTCAAACAAACCCACAAAAACTAAGTACAAGATGAGCCAAAAAATGACAGAAACTAACCTTGCCATCTTCACAAATAGCAAGAGAGTTGCGACTACCAGCAACAACAGAAGAAACACTGTAAGGTTGAAGGGATTTGACTTGAGAAACCCATTCTTTTTCTTCATAGTTGCCTAATCCCAATTGCCCATCTTCCCCTGAGCCCCTAACAAAACATCAAAAATCTCTATGAACATCAAAACAATTACATTACATACATACATACATACATGATACCCAGAAATTGGGGCGAAAAAAGACATATTTTTTTAAGGGATTGAGTTGATAATAGAGAGGGAAAAAGGGTGAAGAAGAAGAAGAAGAAGAAGAATAAACCAGGCTATGACGGCGTTGGTAGGCATAGGCATAGCAATTAGCAAAACACGGAGAGAGAGAGAGATAGAGAGTGGGGATGAAGTGGGAAGTTAGGAGTAGACGGCGAGTGCCGAGTGTAGCGGGTGGGATAATGTGTTGATTAGCACCGGCAAGGATTTGTATTTGGCTTACATTTGGGTCGATTAAATTGATTTGCGTTAAAATTTGAACCAATTTGATAAAGGGGTGAATGGGATCGGACAAAGATCGGTTCGGATTGGCATTAGACCCTCCGATTTTAGTTAGAGTCGGGTTTAGGTTAACTCTGAATTGGTTCGAATAAAGTTCTTTTATATTGGATTCTAGTTCGGTTTGGGGGGGATTCGGTGAGGATTTTAATCGATTCATTTTTCGAGTTGCGTCTCTGATAAGTTTCGGCCTGAGTTTTCTTTGGGTTTGGTCAATATCGGATCATTCATCAGGCGTCGGTTCAAGTTTGGGTTCAGTTTTACGGTTCGTGTTTCCGGTCAGTTTCCATGTCAAAATTTGGACGTGAAATTACTGTTTGTTACACAGCTTTTGTCGAATCGGACAATTCAAGCTAGAGCTGTCAAAAGACTTTCTGATATGAATATCTGATTCAGTCCAACTTGAAAAAACTTGGATACGACCATAGATTTGTCGACCAAATTTCAATGGCGTTCGATTTGACCGAAAATCCAGATAACAATGTTTTTCATTTTTCTATTAACTGAGCTCGCTATTGACTCGAACTTAGAGTTGTCCACAATTGTTCGAACTGAAATATATCCGAAAAAAACTGGATACTGGAAATCAACCTTTTGTCTGATGTCCAATTCATTCAAATAAGAATTGATCGGCCCTAATTCAAACAGACCTATAATCGAATCAAAATCACATTCAAACAATAAGAAAAGAAAATGATAATGTCTGAATAATTGTTTAAATCGATCCATATTAAAATCTGAACAAAAAGTCTGCGACCATGCTCGATTTTTCATATCAAACAAAATCAAATATTTGAATCGGATAAAATTTTGTCATCTCCAATATTGATGGATAGAATGATGTGTTATGTTGTGTGATTTGTTTATGTTTTGGTGGAATTGTCATCCTTTTGCACTATAAGTCATGGCCTGGTATAATTGGCTAATTGGATATCATTTTTGGTAATATGTTAGTCATCACATTATCATATGCCTTTATTTTGTGTGGTAGTCCACTTGGTTATCCTCCTTTTTTCATTTTGATAAAAATTGTCATCTCATTTTCCCATTCCTAGTTATTATTTCATTTTTTAGTTCATTTACAAAAGTCATTACTTTATTCCAATGGTCAAGTCTTGGATTTCCTGTGTAAAAAATACTCCATTCGTTCCATATTAACTGTCTTATTTGGAAATTGTGCAGTCAGACTTAAAAAAAATTGACCGTAAATTTCCCAATATATACAATAAGTTGCTATAAAATTATCATCATTATATTCGCAATAAAAATTACTAACATAAAAGTATAATATTGCAATTGTTAATAACATATTATGCAAAAAATTATCAATCAAAGAATGATATTGGAGATCGTGAAAGTCAAAACTATAACTATTAATATGGAACAGAGGGAGTATATTATTAGTGAGTTATATTTGTTACTGACAATTTAACATTATAATTTGTAGAGTTTAATGGTAGTTACAAAATGATATAAATACTCTTTTTTGTCTCCATGTTGAGAAATTGATTATTCAGTAGTTCATAAGAGTGAAGTTTGAATCTTGATGTCACAATTTCATAGTTAAAATTGTTAAAGCTCATTGTAGACTTATGACTAAGCGTTAGGCTTAATGCGATTTATATTAATTTGACACTTACATGTTCATAACGAGTTGCTTACTAAAAGAATAGAAGAATCTCAATATGTTTATTAAATATTTTGCAAATTAATAACTCACTTTACAAACTTTTATCAAACATAATCCTGGATTATAATTTAATTTAGTAACTAATGATCTTTCAAATTGCACGAATTGTAACACACTAGTTAAATGGAAGAAAATGAATGAAAACATGTAGCATCCTTCTACCTCGTTACCTTTTTCATTCACCTCCAACTTGAAAGGGAATAAAATAAATAAAATTGATAGGAATTTCTTTTATAATAAATTCTCCTGCTTTTTAAAAATTCATCCTACCATAAATAAAATAAAAAGTGAATAAAGCACCTTCCTCCATTAGCATCCATTCATTAGCTTCTATGTATCTAAATAAATTCCAATCATAGACCAATAAAAGGCATCCAAAATTCCAAATTCCAATCATAAAGCAAGAATTTTAAAGGGAAGCCAATGGCCATGTATGCCAAATTCTTATGCAAGTAGCCCAAACCCTAGATTCAATTCAAGGTTATTACTCCCTAATTTCATATTATTTGTATTTTTAATTAATGTTCTGCTTGTCACAATGTTTATCGTTTTAAAATTTTAATAACATACTTTCACCTTTTTTGTTTGCTTACTACCCCTATGTTTCACAATATAACTACCATTTAATAAAATGTTACACAATCTTTAATATTTTTCATAACAAATATAACGATAATTTGAGCAAAAAAATTGAAGCGACTACAAAGGAAGTAATATTTTCCTTATAATAACCACTTTCTACTACCAAAAACATCGCTACATCTAAATTTTTTGACAAATTTCGACACTATTTGTCGATTTTCTTGACTTACCCACCATTCCAAAAAATGTGTCCTAAAATTTGGGATGGGAACAATAAGTAAAAAACAGTTGAAACATTTCCTAGTCTCCCACCAAACTTTCTAATAGACAATTTGGCTTAGGGTTTTTAGACGCTGAACTTTGACTTGGACAATAATACATTGTACTTCAGGGGGTGTTAGATAATAGTACACTCAGAAAGATTCCGACGGTGGCCAATTTGGTAATACTACATGTCAGACGACCCACGTAGGATTGCCACCAAGTCAATGCCCACCGAAATTGCTACGGGTGTTATTGTCAAACACTCCTAAAGTACAGTGCATTATTGTCCAAAGTCAAAGTTTAGTGTATTAATATCTAATATCCTAAAAGTTCAGTCTATTAGCGTCCAAAAAGCTTTTTGCCAACAGGGTATATCAAATTATTTATAACAAGTATAATCCATCAACCCAACAATTATCGCATCTGCATATATTGGTTTGGACTTTAGTAGAAAAATTGGAAGACAAGATATTGATGATAACCAACTTGACCAACCAATCCAAGACAAACACAAAGACTGAAAGATGAAGACACAAACCAATCATAGCAAACCAATTTCAGTGCTTGAAGAACAATTTTTTTGTACCTGTCAATCATGCACTCATTCCAACCACTCCAATAGTCAGACACATAGAAAGGAAGTTTTAGTGGGCAACAAACTAAAAAGCACCCTCCAATATTTCAATCAACACCAAAAAGTTAAAGGGCAGGCCACAAATAATAGCCAAAAAGCAAATTCCTCTATTTTTTCTGTCTTTATTTCATTCAATTCAAAGCTCAGATGCTGAAGTATTGAGTGTCATATACTTCAGCTGCAGCTGCAAACCACAAGAAAAGACAATGACTTGACAGTTGACAGTACTTTGAACATGAGCAAACCACCCTTAGGCTCAGACAAAAATCACAACAAAGCTTTCGACGACTCAAACTTCGAAATATGACCCCGGATGCCAAATTCCGAGTGCCACCAGCCAGCGCTCGAGGCTGTAAGTATATTATGCCACTATCAATTCAACCCGAGCTACAAACGACCGAAGAAACCTATATTGAAGTCTTATAAGAAAAATGCAGAGCGAGACGAAGAAGAAAGCTTTCGAATTATCACTGCTGTGGTTGTCCTTCTTTGCCGGCCTCCTTGATCTCATCACCTGCTGCCTCCTCCTGGAGACAAAGTTATGTTGAGTATCGGGGAATGCAAAACAACAATGGGGTAATGTCAACATACAACACCCATAAAACAACAATAATAAAAACTGAACAACCACCCAGGTAAGTGAGCGAGGTTTTGGGGATCTAGATGTAAGCTGCCTTACAGCCCTTACCCCATGAACTGAAGTTCATGGAGAACAACACCAATACAACCTCGAAGAGAAAACCTAAAATGGACACCATGATACTTCCATCACATTGTACATGTTTGTTAGGTTAAAATTGTTGCATAGGATAGATTGTTGCCTCTCTAGTTATATGAATGGCAATACGGCATTGGATGAGTCAATACAACAGTTCACTTGGACGCAGCTCAATGGTATTCAAACGGCTGCTTGAAGAAGAGTAATGAGAATCCCGAGGCAACAAGTGATAAATCAGATAAATCAGGAAACGCTAACATACTAGCTACACTATAGAAGGATGATGTTTAGCAAAGTGATAAAAATCCTTAATTTAGACGTGCTTTTCTCATAACTCTTCTTCAAAGGAAAAGCATTGCATAGACAAATTCAACAACTTGAACGAAAAGTAATAAGTAGCAAGTCCATTGGCATCCAAGAGTTCACTGTGGAGTATAGTCTAATAACAAAAGATGGGAAGCCGTAACTAAGAATTCAACGAGCAAACAGGATGCAAAGTCAATCTTCAGCAGGCAAACATTTAACTAGAACGAGTTAGTTAAGGAGATAAATACCGCATTATCCGAAGTCCACAAGGTGAGATTGTCTCGGAGAAGCTGCATGATCAACGTGCTGTCCTTGTATGATTCCTCACCCAATGTGTCCAACTCAGATATGGCCTCATCAAAAGCCTAGCATACATGTCCATATTTAATTTCAAGCTAAGCCAACATGACACTTAAAATAAGTCACCCGTGTACAATATAGAAATAGCCCTAAACGTACAGCACAAAGGATGAGTCCTATGAAGCATAGAAAAAAATTACAATCAAGCATATAAGACAATTACAATCAAATGAGACAACAAGCAATGGCAACATATGTGCAAATAATTAATAGTTCTTCTTCATCTTCATCATCATCACCATTTATTTAGAACATTTAGCATTACATGGTAGGTAGATAAAGACATGCATAAGAGGTCAATGTCATCCAACTGCTCCTAGAAAGACTGACCATCTGTAACTTCATTATTCAGCATAATGTTACAATTAATGAACAGTTTTCAAACTCATCACCAGGAAAATCAGAGGTGGCAAGTGTCAACAAAGATTAGTTACACATGTTAGCTTAAAAGTGTCTCGACACAATACACAGTACCTGTTTTGCGAGATTGCAAGCACGATCAGGTGAATTCAAGATTTCATAGTAGAAGACCGAGAAGTTGAGCGCAAGCCCAAGCCTAATCGGATGAGTAGGGGCCAATTCCGCAAGAGCAATGTCCTTCATGAATCAAAATAACAAAAAAGTCAGGATAACCATAAGTGCTACTAGACCTGGAAAAATTGACCCAACCCGAATGTCTCACCGAACCCAACTGGGAAATGCAAAACTAATTAAGGGCCAAACCCACCCAACCTAAACCATATTCATCTTTCACCAAAGTTATTTGTTTTGTTAAAGACAATCTTATCTAACAAAAAAAAATAAAAATACACCGACCGTGGAATATCCCAGCCAAAACCCGACCCAACATAAACCTTGTTGACCAGAACTGACCCGACTCAAAAATTTAGGGTTTTGCGCACGATTTCCAACCCCGAAACCCAACTAAACTCGACCCGTACCGAAACCAACCCACCCACTCGAATTGACAGGTTTTAGACACAGTAAAAGTCAGGGCTTGGCTCAAACCTGAGCAGACTTGTAAGCCAAGAGGGTATTCTCGGCGGCCTCCTTCCTCTCGGCCCCGGTCTTGAACTCGGCGAGGTACCGGTGATAGTCACCCTTCATCTTGAGGTAAAACACCTTGGACTCAGCCGTGGAGGCCGAGGGCACAAGGTGCGACTCGAGCAGCTTCAAGATCCCATCACAGATCTTGCTGAGCTCAGTCTCTATCTTGCCCCGGTACTCCTTGATGATGCCAACATGGTCCTCGTTGCCCCGACTCTCCTCCTTCTGCTCGATCGAGGAAATGATCCTCCACGACGCCCTCCTCGCACCAATCACATTCTTATAGGCAACCGACAAGAGGTTCCTCTCCTCCACGGTGAGTTCCTCAGTGTCAGTCATCTTTGCTACTTTCTCCATGAACTCCACCATCTCCTCATACCGCTCGGCCTGCTCTGCGAGCTTGGCCATGTAAACACTTTCTTCTCTTGCCGACATGTTTCACAAAAAAACCTGCCAGCCAACACAGCAAAACTGCCTATAATGAGACGCAAACTTCTTCCAATCATGGCCAAGTTATCAGAATCAGGAGTTGTTCAACACAATTACAAGACTTGTCCTACATGCAAAACACCCAACCAAAACTCCAAAATCCTGCCCGAGCAAGTTGTAAATTTTGCACTTTAGACAGACCGGTTCCAATTTTACTTTAATCCGTTACTTTATCAACTATCCCAATTGGGAACATACAAAACACCATCCTAGAGAAATAAATACACAGATTTCATTGACCAGCATAGTGACCACCAGGGCAACTAATGCAGAAAGTACACAATCCGTGATGCAAATTTGGGGGACCAAATTGCAAACTGTGAACAGTACTATTATCACAAAACAATCTGCAACTTGCTAAGTTTCCTTCCAATTAATAATCCATTCAACAACCAAAGCCATTAATCAACACATAAAAACGGTTGTCAATCAATGTAACCAACACAAAAATAAATCACAATGCATTAGCTATGAATCTATAGCCAGAATCACTTGGTTTACATCAAACCTTGCTGCACCCAAATCAAATCAGATCAAATCAAACTCAAATCGAATCAAACCCATGAATCAATCGTAACGAAATCCCCAAGCGCACAAACCCACGAGCAAGAAATCAGATATTACTACACATAAACAACCAAAAAAACATACAGAAATGCGATCAGTCAAATCAAATGCGGCGAGAAGAAGAACAAGTAGCGAAGAAACCCTAGGACCTGGTGGGAATGAATGAATGAATGAATGAATGAAAGAAAAAGCTGCGGAGATCTGAATCAAATGAACGAATGAAGAAAAAGGGAAGAAAAAAAGGGAAATTGGGAGGAAAAGAAGACGTACCGCTTGTTACGGAGATTTCGAGAGAGAGAGAGAGAGAGAGTATGAATGAAATGAATGGAGAAATGAGAAATGGGGGGGTGGTTAAAAATGGGGGCGAGCATTGAAGGGCGGGCAAATTTTAGAGAGAGAAAGAGAGAGAATTTTAGAGATAGAGAGAGAGAGGAGAGAAGGGGGGTCCAACGGGAAGAGGACAGCGAGACATGTGTCAACACCTTCGGAGGCTTCAATTCTTTATTTCCTTTTTCCTTTTTTGTTTTCGCTTTATTTACAGGCGAAAAAAGAAAAAAGAGTCATGAAAAATGCTCCTACCTGGACCTGTCGATTCGGACAGGCGAACGGGTTACGGGTCGGTGTATATTGAGTTCAGGTAAATATAAATCGGATGTATTTATTTTAGGTAGATATGGTTGGTGTATTTCAGTTTTTATCCATCCAACGGATTATAATTGTGACTTTTTCTCATCTTTTCTTCAAAAAAAATGTCTGTAAATACTAATTTTTTTATATAATATATAAAATAAAATATGATTATCTTCTAATAATAATATATTATTGTAAATGCTTCAACTTAAATTAGAGAATAACAAATGAATGAGTTGCAGTACAATTTAATAGTCATGGATTCCAACAAACAGTCACGCATTCTAATAGATTTGAATTTTAAAAATAAAGTTTTCAGATCAAACAGACGGGTCAGGATTGACATACTAGACTTACGTTTTTTTTGGATTAGGGTCGAGAAAATCGTGTTTAAAATTCATAAATTCCTGACAGGCTAGGTCGAGTCAAATATTGGCAGGTCTATTGTCAGGTGTTATTTTTTTGTGTATATGTGTATAACTGTTTCCAATGCTTTTTTATTCATGTTTTTTATGTAAATATGATATACTACCTCCGTCCCTAATTAATTATCTGTTTGACTAAACTTTAACCGTTGATTACTCACAAATTGCAATGAGTTACAATATAAAATTATCACTATTAGAAAATATAGTACTAAAAATTGTAATTTACGAATAATCAATGGTCCAAATTTAGTCAAATGGACAATTATTTAGGGACAGATGTAGTAATACAAACATATTTTGTAAAGGTATTTTATGATATATAGTTGATATAACAATAACTTCGAGAAATTAAATTTAAAACTATTAAAAATTAATAGTCTCTGTTTTGAAAATGTATCGCAGTAGTCCCTATTTTCAGGAATTAAGTTGAGGGATGAGAAACCAAGCAAACAAATGTATCATTGCTAACATATGACGTGGATATCATGTTTAAGTCAATCTAAATAAAAAGAAAAATCAGATTAACTTTATTTGGTGTCACACTGTAAAATCACCGAATCTATTTTTATCGACTCAAAATATAAATAATTACAGTACGCTCTTAAATTGGACATTATTGATTTTTAATAGCCCCAAATATAAGCTTTATTAAAATTCACAAATCAATATAAACTTATAAAAGTTTGACTTTTAGTGACTACAGTGATATGAATAACATATTTTGTTGGTGGTGTACATAACTAACTTTTTAGAGATTGTGTCAATCACTGACAACTAGTCAACGCCCTTTTGTCACATCCTTTGAATATATATATATATATAAATCGGATTCTAATAATTCCTACTTTTGTAAATTGGATGACAATAACCCTACTTTAAATTTGTATTTTGGTGGTTCAAAAAAAATAAAATTGTATTGTAGTAGGACGTAATTTAGAGTATACCCTAAATATCATAGATTTTGGGTTGCATTTGATTCAAAACTTTGTATAGCACTTTACCATGATTTTAATGAATTTATACCACTTTTCCCAATTTTTTTTATTTTTTTTTCTATTTTTTATGATTTTTTCAATTTTATTCTTTTTAAAAAATCATATTAATTACTCGTAATCTCAAAAAAATAATTTAAAAAATGTTTTAGCAACTACACTTCATTACCTATCTGGGGGCAAGAACGAAAAAACAAAAATAATATGAGGTATGCATGAAAAAATAAAAACAATGTGGTGATGGATTTCATACCACTACAATACAATTTTATTTTATTTTTGGACCACCAGAATACAAATTGAAAGTAGGGATTATTGTCATCCAATTTGCAAAAGTAGGGATTATTAGAATCCAATTTCCCTATATATATATATATATATATATATATATATATATATATATATATGTGAAAATTGATATGGTCAAAGTTTATCAAATTTCATTGGATAAACTTCAACTTTTGCCTATTTCAAATTGTTAACCTAACCACTTTTGAAATTATTTTAAGTGATATACTTATTTTGAAAATTATTCCAAATGATAGGCTTATTTTGAAAACTTTTAAAATTATTTCAAAAAAATTTCAAGCACTTTAAAAGCTATTCATAACTGTCAAGTACTTTAGACATTATTCTAGGTGAGTCGATTGTGAGATTAATATGTATAGCTAAATGAAATTGAAAAATGAGGAAAATTTTGCGAGCAATATTTTAATAACAGTACAAGAAAAAAAAACTCACGATACAGAATAATTTTCAAAATAAGTCTGCCACTTAGAATCTATATATTAAATGTAATTTATAATTTGAAAAGAAAACAAAGTGGTAGTCTACCAAATTAAATTTCCTTTTTTTGGGGGGAATGTTTATCAATTGAAAAGACACAAATATGGTGAGGAACACTCACCAATGAAGTGATGCGTTGTGTACTAAGTGATAAAGTATCTATTCATTTCTGAATGCAACATCCCCATTCCCCATCACATTTTAAAAAATAAAATACAATTTAGATTTAATGGTGTAAACCACCCTATTCCCTATCACATTTTAAAAAATAAATACAATTTAGGTTTGATGTAGTAAAATTTTATTTTTTTAAATTATTTTTTATGTATAAATAATTACCCTGTTATCTTATTTGTAGTGAAAAATAATTTTATAATAACATAATCATAAATATTTTTTAAAGATAGATAATAAAATCACTGGATAAAAATTTACAATTTAATATAAGGATGTACTCCGTATTGTGTTATCTTTATGCGTGGTAGTTAGTAAATGATGGTAGTTGGTAGATAAAGGATTACGGAACGAAAAATTGATATTAGTATTTCAAATTATGAGTCATGGGATGATAACAAATTGAACTTCAAAATTTTATGATAATGATTTGAACTATTAAACCGTTAAATTATAGTAATACACTATCAAGTTGTCTCTAATTGAACGATACTTACAACTAATGCAATTCAGTATATTAAAAGTTAAAGTTTCTACAATATACGAGTCACGTGAGAAAACTATCCCTTTCTCTGTCACGTACAATAGAAAAAAACTTGGAGTGTACAACTATAATTCAATAGGTCAATAATTCAAATTGTTGTAGTATAATTTTGAATTCAAATTATTCATCTTACTGCATATAGTTAGATTGTTGCCCCCCTTCGTGCTATATTAAGGAAAATTGGATTTCAATAATCTATACTTTCAGGTTTTGTGTGTTACTAATCTCTATTTTGTTTTTATATCATGATGGTTAAAAAAAATCTATTCTAGTAGGACATTGTCGAGCATTTGTATTAGATATCATAGATTTTAACTTGCAATTAATTCAAAACTTAGCCTAACACTCCTCCACAGTTTTAATTATTTGACAACGTTTGTCACATTTTTTAATGTTTTTTAATTTTTTAACTTGTATTCACTTAAAAAAAAATCATAATATTTGTTAGTATTCTCAAAAAAGAAATTTAAAAATTCTTTTAGTACCTATACTTCAAAATCTTTTTGGGGGCATGAATTGAAAAAATAAAAACAACATAGGTCAATAATGATTAAAAAAATATGGAAGTAGATTTGGTATCACTAAAATACAACTTTTTTTTAGACCACTAAAATATAAAAAACAAAGTAGGGGTTATTGACATACAAAACCTAAAAATAGGAATTGTTAGAATCCAATTTTTCTCATATTAATTGTCTCATACTCTTGTTCTTTGGATTGGTTAAAATCAGACTTGGATTGAATTGGATAAGTTATAATGCTTTTTTGGGAAGTGTTTTTAGAAATGATGATGTTTTGGGAAATTGTGTAAAGTTTATATTGGATTAGATTAGATTATATTGGTTAGAGCCTAGAGATACCAATCCAAATAACAGGGCCTCAATGTCCTACTTTGACTAAAAATTTATCACAACATATTTTATCGAGAAATGCTACATTATATTCTTATGATAGTATTTTCCGACATAAATATAATAACAATACTTTATTTTTACTGAAACACTGTATTTATTGATAAATTAATTATATTAAGGATTTTTAGACGCTAATATACTGAACTTTTGGGGTATTGGATAATAATGCACTGAACTTTGAGCGGTGTTGGACAATAATGCACCCAAAACAATTTCGACGGTGGCAGACTTGGTGACGATCTTACATGACAGACCGAAAAGATGAATAGGCTAAATAATATCCAAATTTATGACATGTTAGCTAATCTACATAAGCAAAGATGATTTTATACAACTGCAACAACAATCTCCCAGCATAAACACATTTAAACAAATGTGATTTTTTTTTAACTTTGTTCGAATTTGATTATCTTTGTTTATGTGTAGATTAACTGACATATTATAAATTTAAATATTTTTGGACCAATTCATCTCCTCCTCCTACTGCGTAGAATTGCCACCAAGTTAGCCACTACCGAAATCATAATGAGTCCATTATTGTTCAACACCCCCAAAATACAGTGTATTATCATTCAAGACTAAAATTTAGTGTATTATTGTTCAATATTCCAAAAATTTAGTATATTAGCATCAAAAAATTATTATATTAATGGACTATTTAGAAAGGAAAAAGTAAAATGAACCGACGGTAGGCACTAGGCAGTACGACATCATGGGGCTTGTCTTTTTGTGACGGTGTGAAAGAGAGATCCTCTGTTTGTATGTCAGTGAGCCAAAATTTTCGTCATCTAACGAAGCTTCCGCGTATTTGGGCCCTCACTGACGCATTCATTTCAAAATTCTGGCCCACAGCCCACAGCCCGTTACTATTTCTTTTTTCTTTTTCTTTTTCAGTCTTAAAAAAATTGTTATTGACCATGAATAATGATCAAACAATCAAATTTACCATGAAATAATGTGAGGATCATGAAGTTTTAATTTATGTGAAAGTAGAGGATGCATGAACTGTTGATTGGGCATGACAAGTAGACCTTTCAAATTTTATCCCTCTTCGCCCACTACCACCATTGAATTTTCGTCACCACTCCGGTGTTAGAAAACTACATTCGACCACTCCCAGCACCAACGATTGACGCCCAGACCACCCTTTCTCTCTTCCCGAACCCCCAAACCCTCTCAAACTCCAATGCGTCTTTTCCGAATGTTTGCAAAAACAAACAATGGTTCGCTTGTGTAGATATCCAAAAATATTTACAAAGGCCAACCATGGTTGCAAACATCTGGAAAAGACATGGGTTTCGTTAATAATTGGCTCTTTAGGAGAGAGGGTTAATGCAATGCGAAACTGGGTGGAGTCTGTAAATCCATAAATTGATGAGGGTTTGAGAGGTTTGGATGTTGAAATTAGAACCTCATGATCCTTTCATAATTTCGTGGTCAATTTGGTTGTTGGACCATCCTTCATGGTCAATGACGCTATAAGGAATTATGAATAAACATTTGGGGGCTTAAGGATAAATGATGAAGAGAAAGAAATTGTTAATTTTAACGCTTTACTGTGTTGTTTTTGTTTTGTTGTTTTAATTATGCTACTTCTTTTGTTGGTTGTCATCTTTTGCTGTTTTTTTTTATTTTCCAGTAATTTTTGAGCATTGATGTTGTATCTTTTGCCTCTTTTAACTTTCAATAATGAAAAAAAGGAATATTAAATAAACATTAAAAAAGGCCCAAAACGAGACTTTGTCTTTTGATAATCGGTAAACTGCAATGTTTTTTAACAAAGAAAAAGGAAGGGAATACTGGGCTGTAAAATTTTAAACTTCGGGCATTGTCTATTACAATATTTAAAGTCAACATTTGTTTCCCAACTTACAAGGCGATATTTGTCAACATCCCATATGCTAGTTAACATTAATTAAACTCGGGTTGTTAAATGATGTGTAAATTATATTTTGATTTAGATACACTCTCATTTTATATGTCATCCAAAAAATAATTGACGCATCACAAAACATCTAAGTTTAACAATGCCAACTCACTAGTCGGCTTTTAATAATAACACCTCCAATGATTAGACAACTATAAGTCATATGTGTAGTTCGAGATATTATAATAAGGAAATCTCAAAGTTGGAGATTTTCGTAGTGTTGGCGAAGAATCTGAAGATCTGGCCTCAGGTTAAACCCTTTTGATCAAATTCGCCTAATTTCAAAGTTTAGACAAAGAACTGATGTCTGGACCCTGTTATTTATGTGTCAAACAATTTAGACGAACTAAATCCAGATCAAAGTGGGGTTCGACCAATAGAAAAAAAAGAAACACTATATCCGAATACTTTATCAAGTCGGTCATCTGATTTTTTTCTGATCAAACAAAATTTTGCTAGCTTTAGATTTTAGAACCTAACAAGACTACCTAACAAAGGGTTATTTGCTCTAAAAGATGGCCCAAGAAGCAAATTGATCATAAAGGATTATGAGGACAATAAAGTTTCAAATTGTAAAATATGTGGGGCCCATCAAGACTGGCACAACATTATTATTTTTTAAAATTATTTTTTTATTTTTTTCCTTGAGTTGTTTTGGATTTTTTTTTAAAAAATTATTAGAAATATTGTATTCTAAAAATTCTAAAGAAATAAAATAAACAAAATAAATAATTAAAAAAAATCATGCCACGTCAAGTTTAATAGTCCTCACGTATTTTACAATCTGGAACCTTATTATCCTCTTAGTTTATGGTCAATTTGCTTCTTGGGTCATCCTTTAGAGCCAATAACCCCTAAATTAAAACCCTAAATTAAACACCGATTGATGGGCCAAGTAACCACAATGGGCCTATCTTGGGTTTTACTGAAACGAACCCCAATAATCTTTAATCAAGAAAAAGAAAATTAAAAAAGGCCCAACATCAAACGCTGCATTTTGATCGTCTCTGACATTTTGCTGATTTTTGGAGACGGTCAGTTTACAGGTGTAGCAAATCTTGCTTAATATTCGAGTTAAGCACTTAAGCATAGCAACTGGAAAAAAAAGGGTGTTGTATTTTTTCTGGGTAAATCGATAAATGGGTTACCTTCAAGAAGCCCGAGAAAATCATGTCAAGAAGAAGGTTGAAGAAGGTCAGTGAAAAAATTCGTAAACCCTTTTTCTAAAACCCTAAATTTGCCTGCGCCTTCGATTTTCCCAGAATTTTTATGCATCTGGGAAGTTGTGTGATGAAATGCGGTGATTTGAGCATCTGGGTGTTTTTTGTTTCCAATTGGGTTGGTTTTGTTGGTTTTTGATTGTCTTTGTTTTATGGGTCGAGTTCAGTAGCTAGAAATTGTGCATTTATGGGTTTATTGTTGCATTTCTAATTGTGTTGGATTGTGTCAAGATATGATTGATCAAGATGTTCTGATTCTTGTAAGGATATGAGTGATCATGGTTGACATGTTTTCGTGTGCTGAAATCGGAACAGGTTGAGTTATGGAATGTAGAGGTTTTGATTTTGATGAGCTAGAATGATGTTGTTGAATAAGGCTAAAAGAAAGGAAAGTGAATTAGGTGAATGATGCTGTTGAATAAGTCTAAGAGAAAGGAAAATGAATTAGGTGTTGTGATTGGTCCACATTACGCCTCCTATTCTTTCGGTGGGTATGTAGAAGTTGAGCAAGTAAGGCTCGGTAGGTTTGGGTAGTTTATGTAGAAGTAGGTAATGAGTTGTTTTAAAAGTAGGTTTCAATATATGAGTGACGTAATGGTTCAATTTGACGATTGCTTCTGTGAGTGATCAAGATGTTTTCAGTCTTGTATTGAGCTGATCATGGCTGGCAAGTTATTGTGTGCTGAAATCTGAACAGGTTGAGTTATGGAAGGTAGAGATTTTGATTTTGATGAGCTAGAATGATAAACCAAAACCAAACCCGATACTCCAAAATCCCACCTAAGTGAGGTATGGAGAGTTGGATGTAGGAGTGTTACCCCTAAATTTTCAGTTGACCCAGGATTTAGAAATTGTTATGGAATGTAGAGGTTTAGTACTACTCCATGGAAAAGAAGCAAAGGAGGTTTGAAGAGTTAGAATGATGCTGTTGAATACGTCTAAGAGAAAGGAAAATGAACTAGGTGTTGTCATTGGTCCACATTAGGGTTTCAGGTTTAGTAGGACACACCAGAGCTTGCAGATTGTCTTGTCATCATGAGATATGCAAGTTGCTGTAACAGGCTTTAGGAGTGATATGTGTCACAGACTCACAGAAAGTTTTTGTGATTCCATTTCTCTGATTTTGTAATCAATTGGAAGACAAAAGATTGTACTGATGTATTGAGGATAGACCTGTCAATTTAGACGGGTGGGTCGGTTTCAAGACGGGTTTGATACGGGTTGGTTTTGGGTTTGGAAATCATGTTCAAATGCCTAAGCTTTCAAACAGTTCGGGTTGAGTCAAATTCTGTCAGGTGGCGTCTATCCTGGCTTTTAT
Source organism: Portulaca oleracea (assembly GCA_029582165.1). NCBI lineage: Eukaryota > Viridiplantae > Streptophyta > Magnoliopsida > Caryophyllales > Portulacaceae > Portulaca > Portulaca oleracea. The sequence continues at coordinate 9,690,661 of CM055872.1, read as the reverse complement.
ATAATTTGGTATTTGGTATAAATAGTATGAATCTTGAGATATAGTAAGCTTGTGCACTTGCACATAGTTGCGATGCCAAGATGCCCTACCAGGGAGCTAAGGCATAGACAAACACTAATACATGGTGCGAATACTTCACCCTCATGCAAACACACAAAATTTCAAAAATTTAGGATAGGATATGTATTATGTCGATACACAATGGTGAAAAGTACATTTATTCTTTCTATCGAAAAAAAAGAGAATTTTTTTTTTGTTCTACTTGTTTTATGTTTTAAGCCTTAGAGAGGGCTTTGTTTGGATGGAAGCAGCTGCAAATGATTCAGAGCATGTGCATTCTACAACTACCAATAGCAAAATCCTGTTTCTTTGTGCTATTTATGTGATTGCTTGGCATGTGTTTGAGAGCGTCCAAACAATGTTAAGAGTATGATACATGTCCAACATGGGTACGTAAAGTTCATAGTGTCTGCGCTTCTTAGCATAGGAGCATACCTCATTGTTTTGCGGCAAATTATTAGGTAGGCCTTGGGCTACTTAGCAAGATAGAACCCACAACTATAATTTTTGTTTTCCTTTTCTTTATCGTAACCCCTATGCCCTATCTTTCCTTTATATATCCAGCAAGAATGCGTGTAGGTCTACATTGCTATGTAGACCAAGGTCTACCTAATAATATCTCCTTTTTGTGTGTGTGCGTGTGTTTTGGAGGGGGGAGGGGGTTGATGGGCTCTACCGCTCTAGTTTGGTTAGATCATGTCTTTATACGCTAAGAAGCACGGGCACACTTCACAACTCCATGTGACATTGGCGCTCTAAGATACTGCTTGAACACTCTCAAATGCTTGCTAAATATATTATTAGCACCGAGAAATTAGGTTTTGTTGTTGGAACTTGGAAGTTATGTGGCACATAATGTGATTAGTTTGCCCATCCTAGTATCCAAGATAATCCTCTTCAAGGCAGGAACATATATTACAATTATGAACACAAAAGTAGTTCAGAAGAAAGCAATTTTTTTTTTCAATTCGTATCCATGATATGTTCCGCATCTTAACTTTCTCAGAAAATTGTTTCAACTTGTTATTGCCGTGTGGTGTTTGTGTGGTGTCTTGTGGCACCTGTGTTGATTAGTTTACTTACGAGTCCTACCCTCAGGATTGTGGGCATTATATCCTCGTGGAATATACTCGGGTTTGGAGTTATGTGTCTTTGTTAATTTCTATGTTAACCGGGGCTAATTGTATGTTAACCTAACTTCCAGCTTTACGCAGCAAAATGAAGCAAAAGGCGCTAAAAGAATGTGATCTTTACACTGCAAAGTATGCAGAATGTGCTTCTGGAAGGACTCTATCTGTTGTGTGGAAGTGTAGGGAACAAGCAAAAGAATTGAACAGTTGTCTTCATCAATTGTAAGTTCACCTCATTTCATTGAATCCCAATCTTATTGCAATCTGCTTTTTCTCTCTGTTTGAGTCATAGTTACCAGGAACACTTCCCGGGTCATTAGTCCCGGAAAGTGGGTCGCTAATTTTTACACAAATTTAGCCTAATTTTGACTTTGGGATTTGTTCCTGGAACGCGGGTCACAAGCTTATGTAGCATTCCCGCTAACTATGGTTTGAGTACAAGCATGAACTGAAAGTTTCTGCCCCCCCCCCCAAAAAAAAAAAGAAAAAGAAAAAGGAAAAAAAAGCCATAATGATTTCAGTGTATTCTACCTGTTTCATTGGGAGGGTAAACTAGTGACAACATTTTTTTACCTACTCTACCACAATTCTACATTTTCTACCTAAACCTACGTAACTTTTCTACTTCTAAAAAAACTCATCACCTAATTCTGCATAAACCACCATAACCTACCCAACCTTACTTACCCAACTTCTACGTACCCATCAAAAGAACAGGACTTTTAATCCAAGATGTCTATCCAACAACATGTTAGGGGATTTATTGGCCAGTTATACATGTTTGAGTAATGTGTGATTGACTGCAGAAATAATCTCTGTTCTTGTCGTCTTAAGGTTGTCGTTGTAGTAATCTTTAATGAAACAGCTTTTTGTAAATACACATTTCAACGAGGCAAAAGTTCTGGGCGCTGATTTGTTAAAAGTTCTGGGTGAGAAGCTCTAACGAGTAACTTCCGTTGTGATCTTGATTTTTAGAAGAGATGCGATTTGCTTTTGTAGTCGTAATTGATTATTTTGGGAATTCATCTAATGCTTTGATCCTCAATCCACAGTACGAACGATGCTGTTCTGGAAGAAATGAAGAAGCAATACATGCTTCAGGAGGAGGCCAAGAGCTCTGCTAGTGTTTGAGATTTACGCGGGATTCCTAAGTTAGACAAACCATTCAAAAGATAAAGCATGGCTTGATCTTCATAATTGAGCAAAACAATGGCAATACACAAACACTTCAAGTTGTGATTTCTAGTGTATCTATGTACTCTTAAGTTTGCAGATTGGAATGTAGAGCATCTGAATGTATTGCTTTTAATGACTTGCCCTCTTCGGCGTTCACGCCTTCGACATCGACATAACCAAAGAAAGCAATTATGGGTCTATGGAATAAAGAAACAATAGCATAGTTGGTTATCACTTTTATCTTCCAAGCTCTTTATTGAAGTTCAAATCTTAGTGGACGCAAAAAAATTTCCAGATACGGGCATTGTAGGGTTAATGACTCATGTTTAACATGAGTAGTTTGGTACTTATCATATGTCCTCCAACCTGTGAAATTCACTGATAATTATCCATGATATAAAGGTAAGTGACCCCATTTACAAATTTACCCAATAAACTATACCCATACGGTTGATACTTCCCCTTTATAATTGTCTTTCAATTTCTAATGTGTATAAGGAAGCTAATAGAGTTGCTGACTGGTTGACTAAGTCATGGTGTTTCTCTCCAGTCAGCAGTTTGTTGGACCTCCAGTCCGTCAGTTACTTTTTCTTCTATTTTATGGGAGGATAAACTAGGTAGATCCGTTGAGAGAAGGGTTACCTAGGAGTGACAAAAAATTACAGTTTGATTATTATGTATCTATGTAACTTTTCAAAATGCAAATTTCTGTGAAATTTACCCTCCAAATAAGAACAGTAATTGTTCTTTTATGTGGTACCATATCGCACCTGCCACAATGTAACACACTAACTACAAATCATCACATATTACCATATCGTACTACACTTTACCACAACAATGATAATTTTCTTTCTCTTCACTTTTTCACTACTTTTCATTTTTCTCTCTCTTCACCTATCGCATTAACCATTTTTACCACAACTTACTACACAGTACCACATTATATTACACTATCCATAATTTTACCATACCATACCATTACCACACTTTACCCATCGGAGAAAGAACAAGGTCTAATTAGCCACCAAAAAAAGGTCATTCTAAAAAAAAAAAAAGTAGAATATGCCGACGAACGAGGGAAGGGATTTGATGTGTGAATGAACCTCAAATTGCTGCAGTATATGGACAATATGCACATCTTGTCAAACCAAACCCAGAGTTACAATGTGAGAAACAAATATGCCTCAATCTCCCCTTATAATAATATGGTCAAAAGGGCATTCCAAAAGGAGGGAAAAAACCATATATATGGAAGAATATAAGTTGTTATAAAGGTACAGATCACTGGCATATCCTTGAGACGAAAGATGGGTTTTTCGAGGACGGAAAGAATCTCATCTTTAACAGCCATGGGGGTTCTCGTGGGCGAAGATTGCTCGTGACTTGTGAGGATCTTCATATTCTTCTGTACATGAAAAAAGGGACGAAAAAAAAAGGAAAAAAAGGAGAAAAGTCTATGTAGTCCTGCACATCAGCTTTCAGGAATAAAAATCTGTTCAATGGGACCCCTGAATATTACAAAGTTTAACAAGTGAGATTTGAAATTTGATTCACCTCCCATAAATTTCACCTGCTGGGTGTGCTGTAATTGTAAATCTTCACAATGACTCCAAGAATACTTCTGACAATCACAGAAGTGAAGAATATTAGAATATATCACGCATCCAATCAGTTAAGTATGTTCTTTTTAGACGTATGGGAAGAGGTTAGGTAAAGTAATGATCGGTAAATTCAGGTAAAAGTTGAGAATGTAGGGGAAATGGGTAAATTTGGGTTGAGTTAGATAAAGGTGTTATTATTAATCCCTGAAAAGACTCGGGATTCTTAATCTTACCCATTTTGGATATCGATGCCTTTTCTACCTATCTATACCTCTTATAGCTAAAAGCCCAGAAAAAATCATGAAAAAAAGAAGAGATATTGCAGCTGGGCGATATGATCCATCACTTTCCTCCTCTGAAAAGTTGTTCATGTAAACTTTTTCACGGAAATACCTGCATCTAAGCAACGGCGAAACAGTGAGACAATTGTGAAATAAAAATTAGTTCTTTTGAGATTTCAGATAAGGGCACAGGCTTTTAGGGTGCAAAAGATTATCCATCTTTGGGTTGGTTCCTTTTATGCCATTTGGATTGAGTTTGAGGCATTTTCAAACCCCATATGATCTGTACAATAACCACATTCTGAAATCACTAGAAAAGAGCCTTCTTGGACTCATTTGCACTACTCATACCCATAACAGCAATGCAATACCATGCAATGGATGACGGCAAGAATTTATTCTAGTTCATACCCCTACAGAGACATTGTAATCATGACGACACTGCACACGCGTTTGCCCCTTCTATTTTTCTTTGGAAAATTGGATTGTAGTAAGCTGAATTATAGGGGTTGGGATAATGGTAAGCTAGACTTCAGAATTGTATTACAATAAGATGAACTATTGAAGCGTTGGATTTTAGTGTGCTCCCTCAGGGACGGTCCAAGCTGAACGATATTTTGAACTACTTGAATCCAATATATGATGGTTTGGAATGCTACCATCCAATATATTATAGTTTGAAATACTACAAGCCAATATATGATAGTTTACAAACTAATACGCAAATTCGGAGCAAGTTAGACAAATAAACAGCCAGGTAGAACAATTGCAATTGTAGAAGTATTTCACACCTTAGAAAATGAAGACATTGCCAAACAAAGCCAGGACTTGAGACTTTTGAGAGTTATTCCAAAAACATGTAAAACCGTCCTAAATCCGAGAATCGTACTCGAAGATTTAGCTCGGAGAATATTGGATGGGAATCCACAACCTCTAAGTTATGCATGCACTAGCAAGTTCGGATTTGCTCAAAAGTAAAAAACCAGATCAATTTACACGCAAAAATCTCCTCATTTGTCGTCTAATGCTCTTTTTCGAGTCAAAAAGAGAGATTTGATGGTGCAAGGACCCACCTTATTCCACAAGAATGACAAGATGCTCGCAAACATGGTATACTAGACTGCTAGATAAACATACGGCCCCCCTAGATCCAAGAAATGTACTTGGAGAGTTCAAGGCATCTTCTGTAATGGAAAGTTTAATTCTTAGATTTGCAGGTATCTATGAATACCCTTTCACGTTTGAAATAAAATTGTATAGAGTCTTCCAACATGAAACTTGTACTATTATTATTAGGCACAAATGATTCAAGTGAGCAGCCACCAAAACAATATTAAACAAGGTAGGGTGGGAATTTAACTGTCATGTGTTTCTAGTAGCTAATTCCAACGGCTGGGCCAAATTCAATCTTCAAAGCATTCTCGTTAATTTTCAACTTCACAAAAAGAGCTACTACCATTGGGTACTTTTCTAGATTTTGTACAATAGACTTCAATAGTAGACCAAATCAAATGTCTTGTGGAAATTTCTCCATCCTTTCTATGTGCTGTGAAGTAGTTAGATTCCAATCAGTCTCTTAGGCTATGAACATAGAGTCAACCGTCCACCTTCCACAGATCAAACTCTTCTGTTTTGATTTATGGTAGTAGGGGTGAAGGAAAGATTGGCTGTTTTGCATTTTAACCCCTCTTCAATTTATTTTGGTAAAAAAAAAAGTTAATATGAAGGCAAAGGCAGGAAATTAAACTCCGGTCACCATGTTTTTGTGCACCACCAGGAAGTGAATGGGGTTGAAGAAAATAATTTCCAAGGAGTCAATTTAGGAATTAGGTATTTTTCAAAATGTCAACAAGTGATATTTGGAAATGTAGTAATTACAGTTGATCCTAACCCAGGATTCTAATCCTCAATGAAAGAGGCAACTAATATAATTGTGGAAAATAATTTCCAATGAGTCATTTAGGAATTATGTATTTTCAAAATGTCAACAAGCGATATTTGGAAATGTATTAGTTACATTTGATCCTAATCCAGGATTCTAATCCTCAATGAAAGAGGCAACTAATATAATTGTGGAAACATCAAAGCGCAGGCATCGGTGATGTTGAGAAGACAAGGAAGACGAAACCAAAAAACCGATCGTTAAAAAGTACCTATATATAATCAGATGATTATAGGCTGACATCATAGAAACACGGATTATATTACTAAGATTTCAAACTTAGAAAGAAGCCTCGTGGATAATCAACCTTTCTACATTATCGGCTTGCATAAAACAAAGTCCGTGTAAGACATTCCAATGCAATGCTGAATTGACATCTTGTGCTCTCAACTTGCACAGTATCTTGAGAAGAATCAACTAACAGGCTTAAGTTGAATTACAGTTGTCTGACCCTACTGCAAAGACTCATTTCATCACTCACGGTGTCTGCCTATTCACCAGTTAAAACATAAAACAAATCACCAGGACATCTCGTCTCTATTGACAAGGATTTTCATGATCCCTTTCTACCTATGCAACCACTCTTGTTCCGTGCAGTGAACTTCAAGTTTAACTAAGTATCCACTTTTAGAAAGAGCGTTATTAGATAAGAGTAAGACAATCATCATTTGCCATCTTGCTTCACTGATTAGACACTGTGACGAATCACAGCCAGAGGTTTTTAATTTGTAGATATATACGGTATACTTTTAACTAATCTGGACTTTCCATCTTATGAAAATAAATGAGCTCCCAATTACCCACTTGCCAGATAAAGGGCAGGGGGATAAAGCTTTTTTTCATTCAGAAGTCTAGTCAATGGTCTCGTCATTCCTTGCCTTGCCTATATAAGGTCTCCATGAGATACTGACATGCACAACCATCAGCATACCCACATAAAGCTAACTTTTATGATCCGATCTAGAAGGAGGATGGCTTCCCTCTCACTGGACCCAAGACTGAGTATCCATGCAGTCAAAAACAACCAGCAACACGGGGCTGCGGTAGAAGAGATAGAAGGGCTCATCAAAGTGTACAAAGACGGGCATGTCGAAAGGCCACAAATTATCCCAAATGTCTCTTGCACCATCCAACCCGAGCTCAGGGTGACGGCGAGGGACGTCGTGATTGACCGGTCCACTAATATGTGGGCCCGTGTGTATGTCCCACAAGTGTCGGGGAAGCTGCCTTTGCTGGTCTATTTTCACGGAGGGGGCTTTTGTGTAGGCTCCCCGGCATGGAGTTGTTACCATGACTTCCTGGCCAACCTAGCATCTAAAGCAGGGTGCGTGATTGTGTCGGTAAATTACCGTTTAGCCCCTGAAAACCGCCTCCCAGCTGCTTATGATGACGGGTTGAAAACCGTCACATGGGTGAAAGAGCAAGCTGCGAACAGCGTTCGTGAGCATTTTTGGTGGCTAAACAGCTGCAACCTCTTGAGTTTTTTCTTGGCAGGGGATAGTGCAGGGGCCAACATCGCTCACAACGTGGCTATAAGATTAGGAAGCAGCAGGGCATCAAACGCGAACATTCTAAAGCCTTTGTGTCACAAAGGGACTATACTCATACAGCCGTTCTTTGGAGGGGAGGCACGAACTGCATCTGAAAGAGCCCCTCAATCGCCTGGATCGGCACTCACATTGTCAGCATCTGACACCTATTGGCGGTTATCTCTCCCAGCGGGATCTAACCGGGAGCATCCATGGTGCAATCCTGTGGTTGATGGTGCAGCTAAACTATACCTATTGCCAGGTATGATGGTGTGTGTGTCGGACATGGATATCCTCAAGGACAGGAACATGGAGTTTTGCTCGACAATGGTCAATGCAGGGAAACGTGTGCAAATGGTGGTCTACAAGGGCGTTGGCCATGCATTTCAGATCTTGCATAATTCAGCACTCTCAAAAGCTCGTACCCATGAAATGATGGGTCACCTAAAGGACTTCATACACAAGTGATTATATGTGATTGTATTGCACTAACCCTTGGAAATATTTCTTTTTATACATACTTAGAAGTGTTGTAATTCAAAACTCAAATACATTTACTGCAGAGAACTCTGTTATTCATGGCTTGATAGATTGTGGCTCAATGTCATATTTATATTGACTAGAAGCACTTGTTTCCCTTTTTTGATTTGGAAAAAAAGTATTGTGAAAGAATGCGTTGGGATGGATGCTCATGGAGAATCCTACACAAGGCTATGAACACAGAATACAAACTATCCAACAGAAATCAGCCACCTCTTCCCTACAAAAGACTACAAAATATGAACGCATGGAATACTAGTACATGTACTAGTCCCAAAGTTGAATCCTTCATTCATTAACAAGAAAGAATCTGAATACTTTCTAAAGCTTGGTTGTTGACCATGATCACTGAAAAATGAATATTTTGTCAATTTACCTATAGTGGGGCGGTCCAGGTTTTTGGTCTTCCTCTAAAATCGAGACAGAGCAAATGGTTAGGACCAGTGCCCCAAAAAAGAAGGGGGAGGAAAATATGGAAGTAATTGGAATTAGAAACTGATATTTCTATTGCAACAGCACATCGTCATGACATATTTCAAAGAATATCCTCTCTAGATAGTCAATGGAAACTAATTTTCTCCGTTTGCTACATGTAGCCTCCTCATCCGCCCTCACCCCACCCTCCAAAAGAAAAGCGAAAAAAAAGCCTGGATATGACCTAGAGGGATCGAGTATTCGAGTTTGGTACAGCTTTAAGACTTAAACTCCAATGATATAGCGATGCTACCAACTCCAAAAACTTAGAGGCACATACTAGTTCATGAACCCGGATGCATCAAACCAGCATAATTAACAGTCTACTTACATGAAACTTATCCAATGAAATAATTGTCTTGAATCAACATGGTTATTATTTATTAACCATCTTGAATTCCACTTAAATTACTCTAAAAGTTATATTTATGTACCTCTAAATTGTTCAAATGTATCTTTCATTACTTTGAGGGTTGTTACCACACAAAAGTTACATAAAATCTATTATCTACTTAAATTTTTTCATAAATATAGAACTATGCATAAAATGTGCATTCTTTACCATGGTTGATATGATTAGGTTATCATTATATTTTTCAACGTAGCTAATAAATAATATGCTCTTACAGCTAATAAACCTCACAAATTATAGACAACTCAAGATTAACCATCATGAAAAGACACATATCATTGTCCAACTCGATAACCCTATTCTTTAGAGTGGTGAGTTAGGTTTATCCTTACCTAACCTTATCTTATCTTACCTTACCTTACCTTACCTTACCTTACCTTACCTTACCTTACCTTACCTTACCCAATTCCCTAAAAAACACTCAAACCCAACTTAATCCTACCACTCTAAAGAACAGGAAATCTTCAAAAGTTTTCCACTCGATCAAAAACAATCAGAGTTAATCCATTCTGTAACTGCAGTATCCTAACAAAAATCTCCATAAAGCACACCAAAATGACAATGTCATGCACTCAGAATGTCAAAGGAATAGTTATCCATCTCATGCACATTTTGATTACATGCCATTTATCAAATCAGTGCCTCCCAGAAGTAAAAAGCCTCCAATGGTCCCTTAGGAACCATGAACAAATTCAACTTTACCCTTATTCTGTTTATTATAGGCCATTTGCAGTGTGGTTGACTGATCCATAACTTCACAGAACAAGTAGTATTACGAAGTTTAGTACTTTAGACATCCATTGAAATGGCATTCGAGGGCTGAATTGTGCAAATGTGAAGTCGCAAATCCCTAATTCTCACAACAATGAAAGAAAGAAAGAAAGAAATGCGTGTATAATAACAATCAAAAACAGAAATGGAGTTAGGGTTTCCGGAATTCGTACTTTGAATGCAGCAGGTAAATGGTAATCGGGAACGATCAAGCAGCAATTCAACATCAACATTTGCATCCTCCGATTAAATTATATTCCAATAATGAGCAGGAGTGCATGATCCAGTTGTGTTTGGAAATAAGTTGTGGTACTTTTGTTTTGTATTCCCTCCGTTGCATATTACTCACTCCCTTCTATATTAATTATTACTTCCGTCCCAAATTAATTGACACTTTGACAAAATTTTGATCATTAATTACTTACAAATCACAATGAGTTACAATATGAAATTATCATCATTAAAAAGATAATTTACTAAAATTTACAATGAAAGTAATTTCATATTGTAACTCATTATAATTTGTGAGTAATTGACGGATGGAGTAACGGTTAGTATGTTACTTTTGATTTCCGCGTCAGTCGAATTTTAAAAACGAAAATGATAAACATCTTGACACAAGATGCCTCTTAACCATCTTGCATTTTTTTTAAATCACTAATATAGTGTAAAACCCCGAAAAATCCAAAGATGTTGACCATGACGTCGTTAGTATATTATGTTTGACTTCGTGTTTTATTATTCGTTTGTGTTTATTTATCTTGCTTAACGCCAATGGGCCAGTTGAGGGAGTAACAAGGGTAGAATAGTATTCTCGTAGGTTAATATTTATGTGTTATTATAATTACGTGAATATTATTTGGTATATGTTATTATTATAAATAGTATTGGTGTTTTATTTTACCTATATTATAATTATTATTAATTTTGTTTCCAAAAAGAAAACCTGTTTTAGTTGTTAAATGGGCTGAGTTAGGATTAATTGGGTTAATTTGGGCCTAATTATGGGTAGTATATAAACCCTCTTTCTTCCCCTCTCAAACCCTAGACCCTAATAATTCCTCCCAAAACCCTAACCCTACAACCTCTCCTCCCTCTCTCCCTCTCTCGGCCAGCCGCCAGCCACCAGCACCGCCGCCCTAGCCGCCGCCACCGCAGCCTGCAACCATCGACCACCGCAACCATCTTCTCCTTCCTCTTCCTCTCTTTCTTTTCTTTTCGTTCGTTCCATCGCACCACCGCAGTCCAGGCGCCACCACCGTCGCCCACCAGTCGCCTCGCCACCCAGACGACCACCCCCCCTCGCCGGCGAGCATCGCACCACCGTCTTGACATCGCCGGAGTCGCCCAGTCGAAGGAGCCGTTTGAGTTTTCGCGGGTGAGTTGCTGCTCGGGAAATCGACGTCGACCACTCCCCCTCCGACGAGCCATCCTCTTCGCCTGCTACCTGCGACCGCCGACGCACGCCCTCCGACCAACACTCGCCGCCACCGTCGCCGGAATCAGCCCCTCTGCCTAACCTACGTAAACCCTAACCCTAACCCTAACCCTAAACTGATTTTACTTCTTTCTTTTTCTTTTCTTTTTCCTTTTTCTTTTCTTGTTTAATTATTAAAAATCTGATTTATATATTTGGAATATTATTGTTTATAAATTCTGTAATTTTTGTAATTAGGGGAAATTAATTGTAATTATTTTTCTTGTTGTAATTATGTGTAAATTCTTAATTGTTATGTGTAATTTTATGTTATAAATTGTAATTAGATTTAGGTTGTAATAGTTGATTATTAGGTTGAAAGTGATTCTTTAATATTCTTTATATTCTTTACATGAATCGTTTAGACCACAATATTATTGTATGTACGAATTTGGAAACTTATTTACCTAGGTTAAATTCTTGAATGTCGAGTTATTAATTCGTTGCGTTTTTATTGTTCCTTAAAATAAATCTTGTTTAAGGTTGTTAGATAAATTAGATGGACTTAATAAAAGTGCAATTCTTATTTAAGTAATTCTTGAATCTTGATGGAGTCTAGTAAAAAGAATTAGTTGTTGGAATTATTGATTGGTAGTTTTAATGTTTCTAAGTTCTTTATGTTTCTTTTACATGTAACCTAAGTCTTTCTTGATTCTTGTTTAAAGAAATCGCATGTTTAACCACCTTTGTTTTACCTTGTGAAATTCTTGTTGCAATGTTATAATCTTATAACTAATTCATGTTTTAAAATCTTTAAAGCCTTGTTTACGCGTTTTATGTTTAAAGTAATTTTATTTCATCGTACGACTTAAGTTTTAATTAAAGTGTTATTAAGGTGTTCTTGTTTTAATAAGTTTACTTCTACAAGTTTGATTGTTGAACCTAAGTTAGAGTTGGACCTTGTATCTTAGACCCTAAGTATCGTTTTAAGCTCAAGTTAGAACCCAAAGACCTTTTGGTAAGGGTTAGAACCGAAATAACAAATTTGTTAATAACAGTTATCGGGACAGTTTCGTTAGCACCTAAAGATCGGGTTGCCACGGTTAGCGTAGTTGTCTTTTGATCAAACCCTTTGGACTGGAGGTTCCCTTAGATGTTAGGAACCTTAGGAATTTTACGGATCGAACGTTTGATTTGTATAGCCCGAGTTATAACCGTTTTACTAGAACCTGTCAGAACTGGACCAATGGGAAAGATGGGTGTTTTTGGAGTCCTTCGGGACTGAGTTGGGCTTAACCATCAACATAGAAGTTTTAGTAGACATCCTGAGGTTTCCGAAAAGTCTAGAACCAGCCCCGTAAGATGTCGGGAAGTCGAGTTGTGACTCGTTTTATGTGAACGTTGTAATCTGTCCTCTGCTTGCTTCTTTTTATAATAATTGTTGAGTGAAAATAATATGTGATCTTGTTATGTGTTTTCTTGGAGGTGTTAAGTGTAATTTCATAAATGATAGGAACCTAAGTGTTCCTAGGGGATGGGTTAGGTAGTTAATAGTTAATACTAACTTCGTTAGAACGCGTTTTGATTAGATAATTACTTTTATTCTAGGCCCGAGTTAGTGCGAGACGTTAGTGAGCTCAAGTGTGTTCTTCTTTTGCTGTGCTGTGAAGTATATCAGGTGAAGATCTAAATGTTGGGGAAGGGAATTAGAAGTGAGGACGACGAGTCTAGAAGTCCTTAAATCTTTCTATTTTTTTTTTGTTTTCGTTATGATGTCTTAAAGTTTTGTTTGAGTTGTTAGTAGATACCGTTAGCAGACAGTTGTGTTTTCCTTTCTCGCCTTGTGTTCCTTCGTGAATACGGCAGTGACGCCCAAACTGAATTTGAAGTCTTCCGCTAAGTTTTGTCTGTTAACGTTAGTTTGACTTTGACTTTTCTAAAATTGAATTTTCGGGGCATTACATATAGTGAAATCTAGGTGTATTTAAATCATTCTAAAGGTATGTTTCATCATTTTCAAGATTAATACACCATATAAACAATTTAAAAATAATTATTTATTTATATTTATTCCATAAATATAAACCTATGTATAAAATGTGGATTTTCTACTATAATTGATAAAATTAGGCTATTATTATATTTTTTCACCTACCTAATAAATATTATATTATTATAATTGATAAATATATATAATTATTAAAAAAATATTTATAAAAGTTACAAAAATGTAAAATATGAATAACTCAAGATGGTTAAGAACCATCTTGAGTCAAGATGGTTATCATGGTCCAAAAAAAAAAGTTTAATCATTAATATGTCAACATATATAATATTTTATCATATGAAAATATTATCATTAAATTTGTGACGAAAAATACTATTAAAAGAGTATAATATTGTAGTTTTTTTATAAAACATACTACCTCTATCCCTAAATGAGTGTCAAATTTCATAACTATCTTGTCCATTTTTATTTGTCAATTTTACAATTTCAATAATTAAAATACTCATATTACCCTTAATTAATACTAGTATACAATATATTTTATTTTTCCTTTCCCAGTTTTCTATGTGGTGTAAGGGCATATATGTCAAACTGTAAATTTTTTACATAAGTTCCTACACACTTTGGACTTATAAAAGTAGTTTTTTTTACAATGAATTAGGGACGGAGGTAGTACTATAAGAAATTTTCAATCAAAGAAGAACATTAGCATTTATTAAACAACAATTATTGTAAAACGGATGAAGTAGTTGTTATCACACTCAAACATTAACAAATTTTGACAATGAATTTCTCAATATATACGATGAGTTATTGTATAAAATTACTATAATTAGATTCACAATGAAAATATTATTATAAAAGAAGAATGTTGCAATTGTTGATAAAATATTATATGAGAAATTATCAATTAAAAAATGATATTCAAAATCATAACAGTCAATATGGAACGGAAAGAGTAATCTTGCCTATTTTGTAATAAAAGGTAAGTAAATAACAAATAGGTCATTCATCTAGCGATCTACCAAACACATCCTTGTATGAGATTATAAATAGAGTTAGGAAAGGTATCATTCAAAAAGACACATGACACAATTGAAATATCATACTCCCTCCATTCTTTTTTATCTGTCATTTACGGTTTTTAGTATCAATTTTTAATCAATAATTTCTAATATAAATGTTTTGCAAAAAAAAAAAATTAATATCATACTTTTTTAGTAGTATTTTTTATTATGAATCTAACGACATCAATTTCATATGATGAATCATTATACAAATTAAAATATTAATGGTAAAAGTTTTTGACACAATTTTCAAGACGACTAATAAAACCAAACAGATGGAGTATTTAACAAGTCAATATGCATCTTTGTTGTCCAAACAATAAATATGTAAACTATGAATCACATCGCATAGATGCATGAAAGCACAAATGCCTTGGACCAACATATAGATCTTTCACGTAATATTAAAAGCACCCTTAATAGCACTAGCGAGAGCAAGGTTATCTCCTTCCAAAATCATGTTATTGTAACCAGCCAGAATAACATTGTGTAACTCATCTCCCATAGCAGCCGCCTCTAGCACAAAAATTGAGACATCCCCTAAATTGAAAGTCGACCCATGGAAAAGTCTTCCTAAGACGTCTTTGATGATGTACCCTCAGCTATCAACGTCATACTTTTTTGACCCACCAAAATTTACCTTTATTACCCCATTTTACCAACACGACTCCTTCGAACTCATATTCTTATAATAGCACAAGACCAGTCAACAAGAGTTTGTCAACTTATGTTTAATACTTCATTCAATCCAAGCGCCCTTAACTCTAAGAAAAGTTACACTGCAACTATTATAATACTTTTAAAGATACAAATATTTCTAATTTTCCATATGATCACGATATAATCCAAATTTGACCTTGTAAGATGCATTTACATCGATTCAAGAAATGAAACAAACCTTCATCTTGTCCTCGAATAACCTGAATCCAATGATGATTATAAGCAGTGGAAAACCTTGGGTATATGGTTAATTTAAAGGGTTTGAAATAATTACTTGATAATTATAGGCCAAATGATGATTTTTTTTTCTCTAACACATCCTTCACGCGAATGCCCTTTACGCTTAAAGCGTTGATGCTACAAACACCACCTTAAGACAGTTGAGATTTGAAACTGAGACACTTTACTCTATGTGACTCTGATACTATATAGAATGTTGATGTAAAATCGGTGAAGGATGAGAATTTACTCGGGTATTCAAGTGAGTCGAAGGCATTCCTTCTCTCCTTCGACTTATATAACTGCCGTATATAATTTGCAAGATAAAACACTTGCCTTGTAGAAATTAACTTAGACTCATACTCTCATGTCAACCTTAGACATATATTGTGGCCACCAAAAACCAAGGAGATGAGATTCCCATTGGAATGAATATGATGGGTCCTATGTCAACAACTTGCAAATGACCTTCTTAGACTTGGTACCATTTGACATCCTCTTAGAAATGACATCATATCCACCCTATTTATAGGTCATGAAGAAACCACTTGGATAGGGTGGATATGGATAAGATTTAACCACTTCTTCAAATGGATAGAATTTCTTGTCATCATTGGATAATTTAGATGATTTAGATAAGTTTATTATTATCCTCTCATAAAATGTATAAAGCATGCTTAAATTATCCATGCATAAAACTGACTAAATATTATCAAAGTTTACCTCCTTGCTTGGTAACACATACCCGTGTTACCCTTAAAGGGCCAATTAGGTCCCGAAAAGTCTACCCGACTTTTCTTTGTACCCAATAGCCCATCTTATGAGTTAACTAAGATAAAATCAAGCCACGAAACTTATCATACACTTGAAATTATCCAACATAGAATCATCGAAGACCTGTGCACCCACTCTTCCCTACCATGGCTAGTCGGAGGTCACGTGAATGAAATTTTTTATAATTTTGAGAAATTGGGAGGCCCTCCAAAACAGCAAACGGTCTTGGATGCATTCCATGACAGCTTCACTCGTTGCGGACTACATGATCTGGGATACACTGGGTACGATTTTACCGCTAGTCCAACCGAAGGTGAACAACGAGATGAATGAGCTGAAAATTACCAAAAATTACCATAAATTATCGAAAATTACCATAAATTATCAAAAATTACCAAATTTACCAAAAATCACATGACACGTGTATGTAGGTTTTTTTGAATTTTTTCTTTTTATTTCAAAAACACAAATTTACCTATATAAATTTACCCAAAGTTACCAAAAATCTTTTCCATCCATAGTAGCAAACCGAGCTGCTCCTCCCGGTAAAATGTCCTTAATCATATAAGGACCCTTCCAATCAGGTGACAACTTTCCCCTTGGGTCTTGTATGGGTGCCCTCATCTCCTTAAGCACCAAATCACCCACTTGAAGTGAACGACTTTTCACCTTCTTATTAAAAGCACGAGTGATCCTACTTTGGTACACCTGCACATTATGCAATGCCCTTAATCACCTTCCATCCATTAACATTAACTCTTCGAACCTTGTCCTAGCCCATTCCGCTTCTGGCAATTGGCTTTCTGCCACTATTCATAGTGAAAGGATTGCTAACTCAATTGGTAGGACTACTTCCATCCCGTACACCAAAGAATATGGTGTTGCACCTGTAGCAGTTCGTATAGAGGTTCGGTATCCCCATAAGGCGAATGCCAACTTGTCAGGCCAGTCTTTGTAGGTAACAACAATTTTGGTACACCTGCACATTATGGGTGCCCTCATCTCCTTAAGCACCAAATCACCCACTTGAAGTGAACGACTTTTCACCTTCTTATTAAAAGCACGAGTGATCCTACTTTGGTACACCTGCACATTATGCAATGCCCTTAATCACCTTCCATCCATTAACATTAACTCTTCGAACCTTGTCCTAGCCCATTCCGCTTCTGGCAATTGGCTTTCTGCCACTATTCATAGTGAAAGGATTGCTAACTCAATTGGTAGGACTACTTCCATCCCGTACACCAAAGAATATGGTGTTGCACCTGTAGCAGTTCGTATAGAGGTTCGGTATCCCCATAAGGCGAATGCCAACTTGTCAGGCCAGTCTTTGTAGGTAACAACAATTTTGGTACACCTGCACATTATGGGTGCCCTCATCTCCTTAAGCACCAAATCACCCACTTGAAGTGAACGACTTTTCACCTTCTTATTAAAAGCACGAGTGATCCTACTTTGGTACACCTGCACATTATGCAATGCCCTTAATCGCCTTCCATCCATTAACATTAACTCTTCGAACCTTGTCCTAGCCCATTCCGCTTCTGGCAATTGGCTTTCTGCCACTATTCATAGTGAAAGGATTGCTAACTCAATTGGTAGGACTACTTCCATCCCGTACACCAAAGAATATGGTGTTGCACCTGTAGCAGTTTGTATAGAGGTTCGGTATCCCCATAAGGCGAATGCCAACTTGTTAGGCCAGTCTTTGTAGGTAACAACAATTTTTTTGATGATTCCTGCCACTTTTTTATTGGCTGTTTCTACAGATCCATTAGCTTGAGGTCGATAAGGTGAAGACTGGTGATGCTTAATTTTGTAATTAAGTGGTGAGTAGCACTTCCACTTCTTTCTGGAAATGACTCCCGTTATCACTGATGATCTCATTAGGCACTCCATATCGGCATATGATATTTTGAAGAATAAACCTGGCCAATTGCTTGGAGGTGAGCTTAGCATAAGAGGTTGCCTCTACCCACTTAGTAAAGTAATCAAAAATTACTAAATATTACCAAAATTCACCATTTACCCTACCTCAAAAATACCCATGAAATTTACAGGCCCTCTTCAGATGCACCCTGGAAAGTCACCCGGTCCGAATGGTTTTAACCCCACTTCTACCAACATTATTGGCACATCATCGGACCTGACGTCTCTGCCGTGGTGATTGACATCCTAAATGGAGGAGCTTTTCAAGAAGGTCTCAATCACACACTGATAGCGCTTATTCCAAAGGTTAAACACCCCAGTTGGGTGGCCGACTTCCGACCCATAAGCTTAGCTAATGTACTGGTGAAAATCGCAACCAAGACAATGGCATCCTTTTTCGCAAAGCGAATGAGGATCAAGCAAGAGAGGTCAAGCGTCTCCTATGTGTGTATGAGGCAGCCTCGGGACAACAAGTAAATTTCAGCAAAACAGACGTCGTTTTTCATAAGCATGCTACCCCCGAATGTCGAGAAGCTATCAAAAACATGTTGAATATCAGGGAGGTTCCATTGCATGGGAAATATCTCGGTCTCCCAACCCGTGTAGGAAAGTCACGGTATAAAGACCTCCTCTGTGTTAAAGATATGGTGGTCAAAAGATTGAGTAACTGGGGGGATCGCTTCCTAGCTCACCTACAACTCTATGATTCGTGCCCACGAATTTGGTTGGAGGACAGCCCAGAGGCATCTCTCGCCCTGGCCCGGGATGATATGTATCTTTTCTCGAATAAATAACAGCTGTGATACTTTTTCTCTCAAAAAAAAAAGAAAAAATTTAAGTCGATAGATGAATGGGGGGCAACAATTGTCCACACAGAGTGCTTCTAACTTCATTGCCAAAACATGCTCACAAGCTGTGTAATGAATAGAGCACTCGTCTGGAGGATTGCCTTGGCTTGTCTATAGGGTTTTGCTTGCTTGTAGCAACCACTAGAGGTTAAATACATGGGAATTTTTTGGGTAAAAATGATTATGTTGATTGAGGAAGAAATCTTGCTATATTTTTAAAGCGCGTTTCGGTACTAGACAAGAATGTGCCCATATTGTCGACATTATCAATACTTATGAGCGAGTGTCGGGACAGAAAGTAAATTTCGACAAGTCAGAAGTCTCCTTCAGTAAGGGAGTCCCGATGGAAAAGAAGGAGGAACTTGCTAGGCTGCTGAGCATGAAGCTCGTAGAAAAGCACGAAAAGTACCTCGGAGCCCCGACTTTTTTGGGCAGATCAAAAATTTAGTTTGTGTTTAGGTTACTGTTGCGGATCTACAGGAGGCAATTTACAAGAGAAGTAAGTACTGTTGAATTGAATAATTTGATTTTATTTCCACTTATCCCATAATCCAAATCTGTATTTGAGCTTCATTGATTTAACAACATGAAATTTCAGCATGGATTATACAAAGTCTATGTCTATAGTGGTAAACTGGGAGGAAATTTTGTGTGTTATGAATGGCACGAGGTTATTTTTTCATGTTCTGTAGCTGGGTTCCCACTTTTACTAGTTGATGTTCAAGTGACTAATGTCCATTTTTAGGATAGTTGAAAAGAGTTTTCCTTCCAACTTATAAGATTGTAATGGAGTGAAGTAAAATGCGTCATGGAACCTCCTCTAGTTCTTTCCCATGGATTGCTAAATCTTGGGTCAATTGGAACTGGTCTTTCTATATTGCAAAATTTAGTGGCGGGGATTTGGGATTATTGGTTTCGGTTTATGTTTAATGGTGAGTAAATTCCTCATTTAATTTCAGCAACTGAATCCCTTGCTTCATAATTCAGGTGCATCTGAAAAATATTGTTCAAACATGTTACTTGGTCTACTGATTGTGTGACTGCCCACTGCAGCTTTTGCAGAGATAATGGGCAGTATTAGATAGTTGAGAAACTATTGCTCCAACATGCTACTGATGCTTTTGATGTTTGATTCCTTGAATTTAGCATTCTAGTAGCAACAACTTTGTGGTTTTCAACATCAATGATATTTCAATTCAATCTCTTGAAGAATCATACTAAAGAGAGCTGTGAAAACTCATCTAAAGCTTAAGACTTATACGGGAAGGTTGAGGGAAGCAAGGATTGAAGTCGTCTAGGGTTCTGAGGACCTGGCAATTGGGTCATTAGGGTCGGGTTGGGTCGGTTCAGGTCAACAATGTTCAGATTCAAGTCGGGTTGATTTCTAGCCACCTTATTTTTTGTCAGATAAGATTTTCATTAGAAACAATCTATCTGGGTAAAAGATGGATTCGGGTCCGATTGGGTCTCATCGTCTCGGGTTAATTAGTAATTGCTGATTAGTGTTACAGCCTTATGATTCAGTTGATTAGATCTGCAGAGTTAATTGACAATTTTCTGTTTTGTGATGTGCAGGTATTTGCTGTTTTGTAATTGCTATTTTGTAATTGCCTCCATTCCTGTAGATTTCGAAGCTTCAAGTTCATCCATGGACGCCACGCAATTCCTGCAAGTTTTATTTATTACTGAGATTGTTGCCAGATTCCTGTGTTTGTAGTATTTCTGCTGTTAGATTATTTATTACTGAGATTGTTGCCAGATTCCTGTGTTTGTAGTATTTCTGCTGTTAGATTGTACTTAACTCAACACCCCTCTTTTTAGTTTGGATTTTTGGACGCTAATATACTGAACTTTTGAGGTGTTGGACAATTTTGAGGGGTGTTGGACGATAATGCACCCGAGACAATTTCGATGGTGGCGAACTTGGTGACAATCTTATGTGGCAGACCGAGAAGACGAATAGGCTAAATAATATTTAAGTTTGTAACAAGCTACGTAGGATTGTCATCAAGTTAGTCACTGTCAAAATCATACTGAGTGCGTTATTGTTCAACACCCCCAAAGTACAGTATATTATTATCCAAAGTCAAAGTTCAGTGCATTATTGTTCAATACCCCAAAAGTACAATATATTAATATCCAAAAACCCTTTTAGTTTTTCTTCTACTTTCATCAGATGTCCTATTTTGATGATGAAAAATTCTAAGGTAGTCAAATTTTTTTCTAACTACGGTAGTCAATTGATCTAAACCGTTGATTTCATGATTCCATATAAAAATAGAAAGATTCTTATAAGATTAACTTATAAGTCAATCGATCTAAACCGTTGATGATAATATTGACTTATAAAACCGTTTATTTATTTATTTATTTATTTATTTATTTGTGGATGTTCAATAATTATTTATTAAAATAAAAATGTATTGTATTGTATTGTTTAAAAAGAATTTTCAAATAATGTTTTCACAAGGAATTAGGAATAAATTTATGAGTTTATATATAAATAATAAAACTAAAAAAAAGAGAGAAAAAATCTCCTTGTACATTGAGTTGGTACAAAGCAAAATTGTTAAAAATCTAAATCTTTAAGTAAAATTGTTACAAGAATAAGCCTACAAGCAAGAATAAGCCTACAACCATCTTTGCACTCTGTAAAACATCAATTAATCCCAACTTAATCACCCACCAACCTCAATTAACAGCCACTAACTAAAAATTAGTGTAAGATTAGAATCACAATCTTGTTAATCACCCAAACTTAACTGAACATCTTGTTAATCAACCCATCCAAAAAATAGGATTAGAGTAATCACAACCCATCAACTGATCACCAACAACACGCATCGATGAAGAATTAATCTCAAGAACCCTAGAAACAGCCCTATTCCTCAAACACTCAAAAACACTCCTCAATTCCTCCAACTCAGCAAACCCTAATGTCTCATCAATCGGCACAAACACAAACCCTAAATCATCATCATCAACCTTCTTCTTCTTCTCCGCTTCTTCGAAGCCAATCACATCATCCATGCCCTTCCCTTGAGATCGGACGTACCTGAGCACGACGGAATCCGCGTCGGGATGGCCGAACGAGTACACTTTTCCGGCGCCGGAAAATGCGACGACGGCGACCTCGGCGCCGGTGAGAGAAGACAGCTCGGCGGCCTTCCGGAAGAGCCCTTGTCGACGCTTCGTGAACGTTACTTGCCGGCGCGTCTTGTTGTCGATCAGTTGGATCAGAATCTTCTTCTTCCCCTGACTCTTTTTCTTCTTCGAAATCGACATCATCATGCTGTCGATTTGCGCTTCCGCCATTGATGAATAAGAATTTGAATTTGTGGTGGTGTTGTAAACAAATGAATCTTCTCATGGATTTGATTGTATGGTGCATATATATATATAGATTATAGAGAGAGATTAGTTAGTATAATCAAATCTTTGCAAAATCTTTACAGTGGGTTTATATATATATTATAGAGAGAGATTAGAGAGATTTTGGGGGTGGTGTTGCAATCTTTGCAAAATCTTTATCAGTAATGAGTGATTTTTCATTAAAAAAACAGAAAAGAAAAGAAAATAGACGGTTTATTACCAAGTTAAAGATGTTTAGGAATATTTAGGGAATAATACTAGCCCCAAACTTTCGGGAGTAATTATTGAGTTTTTATTTATTTGTTTTTCTTTTGAGGAGATACTATTTCCTCTGTTCATACTTAATAAGGATATAAATGTATTATCATTAAGGCTCTGTTCGGCGTAGCGTTTTGGGTAGTTTTTAGTATTTTGACTAAGCCAAAATACTATTTTCTTTAAATTTTGTTGTTCGGTAAAGTAGTGTGTTATACCAGCTTATAACGTTTAAGCTAGAATTGAGTAAACGTTACCCCATGTAACGTCTAGTGTATAGCTTTAGCGTTTGAATTGTTTATCCCCAATTTGCCCTCAATATTATTGGCTATTGATATGCATTATGAATGACATTTGCTTTCTATTATTATGTATATGCATAGTATCTTTGTGCCAATAAAAGTATATGAAAAACATTAATACTACTCCCTCCGTTCCATATTAATTGTCATAATTTTGACTTTCACGGTCTTCAATATCACTCTTTGATTGATAATTTCTTACATAATATGTTAATTAACAATTGCAATATTATACTTTTATGATAGTATTTGTCGTTACGAATCTAATGGTAGTAAATTCATTTAGCAACTCATTGTATATGTTGAGAAATTTATGATCAAATTTTGAAGTTTGACTGCACAATTTCCATAGACGACAGTTAATATGGAACAGAGGGAGTATTATTTATCCCCACTTCTCCACTTTTTTAAAATAATGATAGTTATTACTATTAAGAGACTTGTTAAAATACTAAGATAATCTTTAATATTCTTATATCAGAAACCACTAAGGGTTTACTTAATTATTACAATACTGTTAATAATAATAATAATAATAATAATAATAATAATACAGTAATAATAATGATAATAATAATAATACAATTAATCAAAATAATAATAATAATGAAAATAATAATAATGAAATTAATCAAAATAATAATAAAAACGACAACAATAAATATAACAACAATAATAATAACAATTGGAAAAATTAAATACTAATCATGTCCTTTTATGTAATTTTGCTTAGATCGATTAATCTAACAACTAATTTTACCGAACAAATCTTTCACAAATGACTATTTAGATAGCTATTAGCTATCCAACAGCTATCTGTTACCCAAACCGCTATCCGCTACCAAATCCGCTAAATTTGCCGAACAGAGCCTAAATGAAAATAATACTACCTCCACCCCATTATATTTGTCCATTTACCTAATATGAGAAAATCAATGCATATTGGGAATTGAGGTAAAAAGTATGTAATTTATCCAAATTAGCCCTATTTTAATTGAAGATAATAGTTATTGAAATTTTAAAAAGTGATGAATAAATTTATTAATTAGGGGTAGAAAAATTACAGTTATTGAGATTGTAAATAGGACAAATATTTTGAGATAAAGAAGTTAGGTAAAAGGACAAATAATTTGGAACGGAAGTAGTATTATAAGAATATAATGTTATGGTTTTCTGATAAAATATACTAAAAGAAATTCTTAGTAAAAAAGTGGCATCAGAGAAAATTAATGTAGAACAGAAGGAGTATATCGATTCTTGTTAAGTACTCTCTCTGTTCCTTTTTATCTGTCATTTTCAGTTTTCAATGTCAATCTTTAATTAGTAATTTATTATATAAATTTTTTATAAAAGAATATAATATTATACTTTTCAAATAGTATTTTTTATAACGAATCTAACGACATCAATTTTGTATGATGAATCATTATACAAACTAATATATTAACGATCAAAATTTTTAACACAATTTATTAAGGCCCTGTTCTTTTATGTGGTATGGCGCGGTATGGTGTGGTGAAATTGTGGCGGGTTATTGGTATGTGTGGTGAATTTTTTTTGTGTATATATGGGAATTAATATATATATATATATGGGAATTAATATAATGAGAAGGGAGGAAAAGTGAGAATGGAAGCATGGGAAATCTCAACCATTGGTTTCAAGATCTAGGGTAGAGATCAATGGGTTGTTTTATTTTTATTTATAGATATTAGGCTGTTTTTTGATTGGTTAGCCTTTTCTTTTTGTTAGAGGGTCACGTGAGGTGAAAAAAAAAAAGAGAAAAGAGTCAGGGAGTTTCATCCACGCATGGGAAATAGGGCTGCAGTGCATTAAACACCACACCGTTTCCAAAAACCAAGAAAAGTGAGCAGTCCATTTAGTTTCAAGAAATTGAACAGAACACCAGAGACAAACAAAGCAAATTCATCTGGAAAGAGAAATCCAGGAAACCCTAGTGAATTCATCTGGAAAATTTGAACGGCAGTTCGTGGGTTGTTCAAAGGTTTTTGTTCAATTTTTTTCTTCATTCATGGAGTTTGCCAATTTATTGCCAATTTGTGTAATATTTGATAGGAATTGAGTAGTTGAAGGTATTTTTGACAAGGTTAATGAAGATTTTTGACAGGGAACATGGCAAACATTGATGGAGTTGAGATCGAACTGGAACAGAGCAACAATAGGTTTCTATGTGAAACATGGCAAGCACTATTCAAAAGGTTTGGTTTTGCAATTTTTTTTCCTTTTTGAAAATTTCAGCGGTAATCGGGTATATGTTTGTCATTTACAGCAGATTGAGTGAAGTTTTGGTTGTAATTTGAGTTGTTGAAGGTGTTTTTGTCATGCTAGCAGTCGAATTTGAAGGTTGAACATGACATCCAAAGAAGGGATTCAATCAGAGATGGAACAGATGGAGCGTTACCGTCGTGGTGGGAAGAATGATGCTTGAGTTTTCGAGAGGAAATCAAAGAAAATGAAGCTTAGTCACCGTAGGGTTTGCATATGACCTTGGCTAGGAGAGTCTACAACCTTGGCCTAACATTCCACCATGATTAATTAGGCTAAACCACTATTAATCACTAAAGAAATGACTTGAACACCACCAAATAAAGATTGGATAAAGTAAACAAGATTTTGGGAGGAGAGGCTAGAGAGAGCTCTCAAGCTTGGCATTCAATATCATTCAAATCTGCCCAAAAAATGAAGACCACGAGTATTTATACAAAAATGACTAAAGCCCAAAACACAGTCGTTTTGGTAGGCAAAATCAGCAGAAAAGGAGATCGGCTCGGGCGAGCCGGCAGTTGGCTCGGGCGAGCTTGCTCACTGGCAACAGCAGAAATTGGTGCAGACAGATGGCTCGGGCGAGCCATTGCTTGGCTCGGGCGAGCCTTGCTTCTGGGCGCAGAAATTGGTGCAGGGGAAAAGGTCGCGGGCGCGACGTCTTGACCAGACGGATGGCTCGGGCGAGCCATTGCTTAGCTCGGGCGAGCCAAACATCTGTCCGCCTTGGGCTGTCGCGGGCGCGACAAACTGGGCAGAAAGGTGGCTCGGGTGAGCCATGCTTCTGGGCAGCTTTTCCCTGCCGACTTCAAACGCGCATAACTTCTTCATCCAAACTCCGTTTTAGACCCGTAAAATATCGTTGGAAAGCTCTCAGTGTGTACTATAAGCTCCCAAAATTTGAGACCCATCGGAGTTGTATTGAAGGAGTTATGACTCAAAGCGTGAAGGTGCGTCCATTCCGACAACCCAGGTTGACCATTTTCCGCTTATTCTTTTCGAATGACTCCGAACCCTTTTAGAGGCTCGAAGTAGGCCCCGATGAGGACCCGTAGCTCCACTCCTATGATCCAAAAGTAACCTGCATCTGGCCAAGGCATTGTTCACCATCTCGGGACGGTACGACCTCGGGCTTCCGGGGATCGGGGCACAAGCGACCTCCTTAGAAGGTCTCGGTTCCCATCCAATGGATGGCCGAGACTACCCTTGCGTTTCCGGGCTTCATCGGGAATTGCACTTTGAGATTCACTGAGGTTGAGGCAGCTCGCTTGGCAAATGTTACGAGGGACGAGAACGGAACCCGGGACTCTTCACCCTCCCCTTCTTGAAGAGGATTTGCCCTCAAATCCACATCGGGTTCAACATCCTCGATGTAGGGTGAAAGATCGCCAATGTTGAACGTGGAGGAGACCCCCATATCGCCAGGAAGATCGAGTTTGTAGGCGTTATCGTTTATTTTCTCCAACACCTTGAACGGTCCCTCACTTCTTGGCATGAGCTTGCTTTTCCTCCGCGAAGGAAACCGTTCCTTTCTCAAATGGAGCCAAACCAAGTCCCCGGGTTTGAAAGTGATGTTCGGCGGTGTTTGTTGATTCGGGACTTGTAGAGCTCATTAGTTCTCTCGATCTTCTCCCGGATCTGGCGGTGAAGCTTTTGAATCTCGGCGGTCTTCACGCTTGCCTCAAAACTCGCCCTTGCCTCTAAAGGTAGAGGAAGGAGGTCAATGGGAGTGATAGGATTCACCCCGTAGCAAGTTTCAAAAGGCGAGTGACCCGTAGCGAATGAAGGAGCCCGGTTGTACGCGAACTCGGCATGACAAAGCTTAGCATCCCAATCTCGTAGACTCTTGCTCACAAGACCCCAAAGCAAGGTAGTGAGGGTCTTGTTTGTGACCTCGGTTTGACCATCCGTTTGAGGGTGGTGCGACGTGCTGAATAGGAGCTTTGTCCCACGGAGTTTCCATACAGATCTCCAAAAATGACTCATGAACTTCGTATCACGATCGGAAACAATGGTCCTTGGAACACCGTGCAACCTCTCTATCTCCCGGAAGAAGAGATTAGCGATGTGAGTGGCGTCGTCAGTTTTCTCACAAGCGACAAAATGCGCCATCTTAGAGAAACGGTTAACGACGACGAGGACGGAGTCCTTGCCACGCACAGTTCGGGGAAAAGCAACGATGAAGTCCATGCTCAAATCTTCCCACGGGCCATTCGGAACGGGAAGAGGGGTATATAGCCCTTGGTGATCTGGCTTTTGGCATGTTGGCACGTAACACATTTGGAGACCACATCGTGTACGTCCCCTCCCATTCTAGGCCAATAAAAATGCTCCTTTAGCATGTCAAGGGTCTTGTTGATGCCGAAATGACTGGCTAGACCACCTCCATGAACTTCTCGCACCAATAGCTTCCTCAACGGACACTTGGGGACACACAATTTGTTCCCCTTGAAAAGGAACCCGTCTTGGAGTACATAGGAACCACTACCACCATCGAGGTGTGCTAGGAAGTCCTCACCTTCCTTGTAAAACTCATGCATGTGTTGGAACCCAAGAAACCTCGCTTCAACTACCGAAAGAAGGGAATGCCTCCTAGAAAGTGCATCGGCAACCACATTGACGCTCCCCTTCTTGTGTTTAGCCACGAAGTTAAAACTTTGTAGATACTCCACCCACTTCGCATGACGCGTGTTGAGCTTGTGTTCACCGTTTAGGTACTTGAGAGCCTCATGGTCGGAATGAAGCACGAATTGGTTAGGCCTCAAGTAGTGGGACCAATGGTCAAGGGCACGCACAAGGGCATAGAACTCCTTGTCGTAGGTAGAGTAGTTCTTCCATGACCCACTGAGCTTCTCGCTGAAGTAAGCGATGGGGCGCTGATTTTGCATGAAGACGGCCCCAATGCCCTCGCGTAACAATCCACCTCGAAGACTTGTGTAAAGTCCGGGAGAGCAAGTACCGGAGCTTCACAAAGTCGAGCCTTAAGCTTCTCAAAGGCCCCTTGGGCCGCTCGGGTCCACTCAAAGGTGCCCTTCTTCATACACTCGGTGATTGGGGCGGCGAGGGTGTTAAACCCTTTGATGAACCGACGGTAGAACGAAGCAAGGTCGTGGAAGCTTCTCACCTCCGTGATAGTAGAGGGAGAAGGCCATAAGCGTATAGCTTCCACTTTCGAAGGATCCACGGAAATACCCCGATCAGAGACGATGTACCCAAGAAATGTGACTTGGGGAGTGCAAAATTCGCACTTCTCGAGCTTGCCAAATAACTTTTGCTGTCGTAGAACCCGGAAAATAGATTCCAAATGCGGGAGGTGCTCCGATTCGTTCTTGGAATACATGAGGATGTCATCGAAATAAACAACCACGAATTTGCCAATGAATGGCCTCAAGACATCGTTCATGAGTCTCATGAACGTGCTAGGAGCGTTAGAGAGACCAAACGGCATGAAAAGCCACTCGTACAAGCCTCCCTTGGTCTTGAACGCCGTCTTCCATTCGTCCCCTTCTCGCATGCGAATCTGATGGTAACCGCTGCGGAGGTCGATCTTGGAGAAGATACAAGATCCGTGCAACTCGTCGAGCATGTCATCGAGCCTCGGTATGGGGTACCGATACTTGATAGTGATGTTGTTGATGGCTCGACTGTCTACACACATCCGGTAGGTGCCATCCTTCTTGGGAACCAAGAGGGACGGGACGGAACAAGGGCTCATGCTTTCCCTAACGAAGCCCCTCGAAACGAGTTCGTCCACTTGGCGTTGTAGCTCCTTGGTTTCCTGTGGGTTGCATCGATAAGCCGCTCTGTTGGGAAGTGGTGCTCCGGGTATGAGGTCGATCTGGTGCTCGATTCCCCGAATAGGTGGAAGACCCGGTGGTAGATCATCGGGAAAGACGTCTCCGAACTTGGCAACGAGGGGGGCGACAAGAGGGTGCAAGGGTTTCTCTACCTCACTTTTGTTTGCTTCTAAGAGGAGTAAGGCGAAAACAGCCTTCCCCTTGCTTAGAGCTCGCTCAACCCGTGTTTCGCTAATGTGTTTGGGCTCCTCACTTCCCACCCCGGGTTTTGGAGAGATAATTTCGTGTGGAGCTAACGGGAGTAGCTTAACCCTCTTACCCCTATGAATAAAAGTGTAGGTATTTTTCGACCCGTTATGCACCGTTCGCTTGTCGAATTGCCAAGGGCGTCCCAACAATATGTGACAAGCACTCATAGGAACAACATCACAACTAATAGAATCATCGTAGTTAGCATCAAAAGACAAATTCACCAGGACTTGTTTAGTTACCTTGATGCCATCTTGGTCGTTGAGCCACTTGAGAGAGTAAGGTCGAGGGTGAGGTAATAGCGACAATCCAAGCTTCTCGACCATATACGTTGAAGCGACGTTGGTGCAACTCCCTCCATCAATAATAAGGTTGCACACCTTGCCTCCCATGAAGCACCGAGATTGAAAGATCATCTCCCGTTGGGCCTTGTCGAGAGAGGCTTCCTGAGTGTGTAAAACCCGCCTCAAGACTAGGGCGTCACCATGTACGTGGGGTGTGGGGGCGGCATCATCATCACTAGTGACCGCATCCTCAATGATCACTTCGGACTCATCCCAGGCTGCTTGCAATTCTTCATCAATGTCCTGAACCTCCTTGAGTGTCAAGGTCCGTCGGTTCGGACAATCCGCCTGGTAGTGACCATAGCCGTGGCATTTAAAGCATTTTCTTCCCTCCATCCGGCGAGAGGGGTCCGTTGAAGACGCTACAACAAGTCCCTTTCCCTTATCCGTGTGAGGTGTCGAAGGGAACTTGGGCGTCTCATTGGGTTTTGGGGTACCCGAATATGGAGGAGGTCGGCTGGGCAGTGGAAAGAAGGCTCTTGGTGCCGGTTTGGAAGTAGCCTTTTCTTTCTTTCGACGCTCAACCCGGCGGCCAAGCCGCATGTCATCCATGGAGTAGTATGGTTGAACCTCTACTTTCTTGGCAACCGAGGAGTCCAATCCATTCAAGAAACGCATCATGGTTTGCGCCTCGGGTTCTTGAAGATCGCTTTTGATGCGAAGTTGCTCGAACTCTTGAATGTAGTCACTCACGGATCGCTTGCCCTGGGTTAGGGCGTAGACCTTCTTCAATACATCCTGTTGGTAGGTGGCGGGCAAGAAACGACGGTTCATCAACTGTTTAAGCCGTGTCCAAGTGGTGATCCTCGTTCGACCTTCCCGTGCCCTTTGTGCTTTCACATTCTCAAACCAAAGCGATGCGGCTTTGGTGAGTTTTAGACTAGCAATCTTATAGGCCTTCTCATCATTGTATTCTTTGGTCTCAAAGATCCTATCCATCATTTGGATCCACTCAAGGTACTCGTCAGGATCACTGGAACCATTGAATTCGGGAATGTCGATTTTGACGTCCTGGAAGTCATCACGAGGGGGCCTATCATGTACTTGCCCATGTGGACGGCGACGTGGGGAACCTCTATCATCGTCACTCGACTCGAACGTAGGAGGAGGACGAATAGGGCTTGGGCCACGCCTTTGACGTTCATCTCGGGGTGGACCTAGACGCTCTTGGGTGAGGTGGTCCAACCGCGCCATAATGGCATTAAGGTTGCGATCGATG
This sequence comes from Portulaca oleracea, assembly GCA_029582165.1. Taxonomy (NCBI): domain Eukaryota; kingdom Viridiplantae; phylum Streptophyta; class Magnoliopsida; order Caryophyllales; family Portulacaceae; genus Portulaca; species Portulaca oleracea. The sequence goes on along the minus strand of CM055872.1, from coordinate 9,659,939 downwards.
GTGGAGAACCGTTCGTCATGGGTGGCGAGTCGACTCTCGATAGCTTGAATTTGAGGGCTACCCCGATGGCTCGATTCCTCTCGTTCGTGGCGAGCTCCGTCGGCCATACCGGGAAAAAGGCGAGGGATGGTTAGTGTTCGGGGTATTTTGTGGAGTTTGAAGGTTCTTTTGTAGTTGGCAAGTGTTTGGCTAAGGGTTCTTTGTGTTTTTTTCACTCAGACATTTCATCGAACACCTTGCGTGCACTATTTTCCAACTTCGTTTCAATGCACCAAATAGCTACAAATCCAAAAAATACAACCACAATACAATAATTCCCAACACACTTGGGTAGCAATGGGGTTGGGGAACACCAATAATAGCATACAACTCACAAAACCCACTACTAGAAATAACACTAGCAAGAACAATGAAGAACAACTCAAGCAATTGAAAAACCAAAGCTCTGATACCAGATGGAGCGTTACCGTCGTGGTGGGAAGAATGATGCTTGAGTTTTCGAGAGACAATCAAAGAAAATGAAGCTTAGTCACCGTAGGGTTTGCATATGACCTTGGCTAGGAGAGTCCACAACCTTGGCCTAACATTCCACCATGATTAATTAGGCTAAACCACTACTAATCACTAAAGAAATGACTTGAACACCACCAAATAAAGATTGGATAAAGTAAACAAGATTTTGGGAGGAGAGGCTAGAGGGAGCTCTCAAGCTTGGCATTCAATATCATTCAAATCTGCCCAAAAAATGAAGACCACGAGTATTTATACAAAAATGACTAAAGCCCAAAACATAGTCGTTTTGGCAGGCAAAATCGGCAGAAAAGGAGATCGGCTCGGGCGAGCCAGCAGTTGGCTCGGGCGAGCTTGCTCACTGGCAATAACAGAAATTGGTGCAGACGGATGGCTTGGGCGAGCCATTGCTTGGCTCGGGCGAGCCATTGCTTGGCTCGGGCGAGCCTTGCTTCTGGGCGCAGAAATTGGTGCAGGGGAAAAGGTCGCGATCGCGACGTCTTGACCAGACGGATGGCTCGGGCGAGCCAGTCGTCTATCCGCTCTGCCGCGCGCGCGACAAATCAAGCGAAGGTGGCTCGCGAGCCATGCTTCACGCGACTTTTCTCGCCGACTTCAAACGCGCATAACTTCTTCATCCGAACTCTGTTTTAGGCCCGTAAGATATCGTTGGAAATTTCTCAGTGTGTACTATAAGCTCCCAAAATTTGAGACCCATCGGAGTTGTATTGAAGGAGTTATGACCCAAAGCGTGAAGGCGCATCCATTCCGACAACCCAGGTTGACCATTTTCCGCTTATTCTTTCCGAATGACTCCGAACCCTTTTAGAGGCTCGAAGTAGGCCCCGATGAGGACCCGTAACTCCACTCCTATGATCCAAAAGTAACCCAGACCCGTCAAGGCATTGTTCACCATCTCGGGACGGTACGACCTCGGGCTTCCGGGGGTCGGGGCACAAGCGACCTCCTTAGAAGGTCTCGGTTCCCATCCAATGGATGGCCGAGACTACCCTTGCGTTTCCGGGCTTCACCGGGAATCACACTTTGAGATTCGCTGAGGTTGAGGCGGCTCGCTTGGCAAATGTTACGAGGGACGAGAACGGAACCCGGGACTCTTCAACAGAGCAAGAACCCATTGTAAGTATTGTTTATGACGTTTGAAATTCCTTAATTTTGAGCAATTGTAGTGCATTCTGGGCTCATGGAAAACACGTTCATGGGCTTGGTCATGGTTAATATAGTTGATGTTCATGTTTGATGAGCGAATGTTCATGTTTGTCATAATGATGTTTATGATGGAAATCCTGACATTCATGAGTCTTTTAGTGGATGTTCATAGTATTGAATATGTTTGATTGTCATTGGGGGGGAGGGGGGATGGGTATGTACATCTGATGTTTGTTCATAGTATTGAATATGTTTGTTCATAGTCTTTTAGTGGATGTTCATAGCATTGAATACATTTGTCATAGTTGATGTGAAAGATGGGGATCTTGATGTTCATGAGTCTTTTAATGGATGTTCATAGTATTGAATATGTTTTATGGTTATCTGAGCTCCTAATCAATATATTGGATGTTCATGGTTGATATAACTGGGGTAGTGATCGATTGTTCATGTTTGTCATATTGGATGTTCATGGTAAAAATTCTGATGTTCATATGTGTTCTGAGTGGATGTTCATATCATGTGTGTGTGTGCAGTTCATGTTGGTAATGGTAGGGCGATTGAAATTATTCAATTTTGGGTTTTTGTTGTTCAATATGGGGGGTTGGGTAATGATAGGACGACAGGAATTCATCGATTTTGACACAACCTATGGTAGTCTAATTGTTGTTCATTTACTATACTGTTTATGTTCATTGTTGGATAATAGGTGTTGGTGTGTAATTAGGGCTTTGTGATGGTCATCTCATTATGGATTAAACCCCTTTCGTTGTGATTCACACAATAGCTTAATGTTCAAACTTGATGTTCAATTTGACATTTTGGATGTTCATGTTCAAGATATTGTATGTTCATTGTGAAACTTGATGTTCATGTTCAACATATTGGATGTTCATGTAAAATATATTGGATGTTCATAGTGACATATTTGATGTTCACGGTGAAATCTTGATGCTCATGCTCATCCTCAACATATTGGATGTTCATGGTGAAAATATGATGTTCATGTGTTTCGATTGGTTGTCCATATTGCGTGTGTTTGTTGTACTGGTTGAATGTTTTTTTAAAAAAAGTTTTTTGGTGGGTCAAAAAAATTAGGGTTTGTTGAATTTATTTTTTTATTTTTGAATCGTATATGTATGTTGGTGATAAAAAGTATTGATTTTTTGTTTGAATCGTATGGGTATATCGAGTTCTTGATGTTCATGATGATTTAACTTAATATTCCAACATGACACAGTTGTTAATTTTATTATGACTAGATGTCCATCCGGAGTATTATCTAGTGGCATGTTGTTGTTGGGCCATGTTGATACGGATGTTCATTTTGATGTCACTTAAAATTCATTGCATGTTGTTGTTGGGGCATGTTGATATGGATGTTCATTTTGATGTCACTTAAAATTCATTTCATAAGCACTGGATATTTATTTTGATGTTGAGTTACTTAATTCAATCCTCCATACTAGAAGTTTATTGAATGTTCATTTTGATATCACTTAATGTTCATTTTATTAACACCGGATGTTCATTCTGATGTTGAGTTACTTAATTCAGTTCTCCATATTGAAAGTTTATCAGATGTTCATTTTGATGTCACTTAATGTTCATTCTAGAATGTCCATTAGTTGGATGATGTTCTATGTCCTTCATGATGTTACATTGTCCTTCACGATGTATTTGATGACCAATATTAGATATTTATTCCATCTACTGTTGTTTTGGTGTTGGTGTTCATTGTAGGTAGGATGAGTTGTTGGACGTATTGAGAAGGTGCTACTTCAATAACTAGATAATGTATGAAGAGAATAAGATTAACGACACAGAACATTCAAGGGTCACTCATTGGAACCTAATAAAGTCACTCGCCCCCATTTGGTGTTGTAGCGTCGTTGTATTTGATGCTTACTAGAATTTTAGGGCATCTTTATCATTACCTCTAATTAAGTGGCATTTTGTAGAAGCAGTCGAATAAGTAATGTATTGTCATGTACTTTTTTGATACTATTAATGCTCATTTTGAATCACAGTACTCATCTACCCCGGTATGCAAGCATTTATTTTGTGAATGTATATGGGTAATAAAATGAACATCAAGTGAAAATGAAATGAACATCAAGTTGTACTGGAATGAACATCAAACAAAAATGAAAAAATGAACATCAAGTGACAATGAAATAAACATCAAGTTGTATTAAAGTGAACATCAAATGAAAATTAAAAAATGAACATCAAGTGACAATGAAATGGACATCAAGTTATACTGGAATGAACATCAATTGCAATACTCAACGATGCACACTAAAAATGAACTGTTTGGATTGAAAATTAAGTGAAAATGAAATAATCATCAAGTTACACTTGGTTTGAACATGTATGACATTTTGGCAGCTAAGACATGTCTTGAGGGAAACTTTGTATGCACTGTGTTACGAACATAAACACCACACCCCGGTATGCAAGCATTCGTTTTATGAACATATATGTGTAATAAAATGAACATCAAGTAACAATGAAATGAATATCAAGTTGTACTTGAATAAACATCAAATAAAAATGAAAAAAATGAACATCAAGTGACAATGAAATGAACATCAAGTTGTATTTGAATGAACATCAAATGTAATACTCAACCATGCACACTAAAAATGAACTATTTGGATTGAACATTAAGTAAACATCAAATGATCAATCAGTATTAAATGATCAATAGGACCCTAAATGACATTGAACATCTACGGATAATGAAAATGAACATCAAGTGAATATGAAATGCTGATCAACTTATACTGGAATAAACATCAATTTATAGTCAACATGACCATGAAATGAACATCAAGTCTTACTGGGATGAACATCTACGGATAATGAAAATGAACATCAATTGAACATTAAATGTACATCCTAGTTGTAACATTTGGGCAAGGATGGTGAATCAGTTGTAACATCAATAGGACCCTAAATGGCATTGAACATCTATGGAGAATGAAAATGAACATCAAGTGAATATGAAATGATCATCAAGTTATACTGGAATGAACATCAATTTCAAATCATCAATAGGACCTTAAACTTGATGTTCATTTCATTGTCACTTGATGTTCAATTTGATGTTCATTCAAGTACAACTTGATGTACATTTCATTGTCACTTGATGTTCATTTCATTTCCCATATATGTTCACAATACCAAAATCACAATGAACATTGAATGAAACGGCAAATGGCATACAAAAATTGAGAATGAACATTTAACACAATGGAAAATTTGTCCAAACAGAAGAAAAAAATGCACTTGCTTTCTTCAATCGATTCTCCTCGTAACATTAAACCAACTACAAGTTTATAAAAAATACATGAAACCAATGGGGTTATATGACAAAAAATATGCAACCAACAGATGTTCATTCATCAACCGCAATCCGAAAGGTGAACTTCCCCTCCTTAGTTGATTCAATAGCACAAAATGAAACATATTCCTCGTGGTCGTTAAATTTGTAACTCAACGACACAGATGGGCAGCAACATTGGGGATGTACCCAATTGTGAACCACCAGCTGCAGCATTGCACATCCAAAACAATTGACTCAGTGATGAACATCGAAAGCGATCAACATGAACAACACACACATACTATGAACATCCACTCAAAACACAGAATTTTCACCATGAATACCCAATATGAAAATCATGAACAATCACTATGTCAAACATGAGCATCAACTATATTAACCATGAATAGCCGACATATTGGTTATGAGCCTAAATACCAACATGAACTGCACACACACACATAATATGAACATCCACTCAGAACACATATGAACATCAGAATTTTTACCATGAACATCCAATATGACAAACATGAACAATCATTACCCCAGTTCTATCAACCATAAACATCCAATATATTGATTAGGAGCTCAGATAACCATCAAACATATTCAATACTATGAACATCCATTAAAAGACTCATGAACATCAAGCTTTCCATCTTTCACATAAACTATGACAAATGTATTTAATGCTATGAACATCCATGCACTAAAAGACTATGAACAAACATATTCAATACTATGAACAAACATCATATGTACATACCCATACCCCCCCCCCCCCCAATGACAATCAAACATATTCAATACTATGAACATCCACTAAAATACTCATGAACATAAGGATTTCCATCATAAACATCACTATGACAAACATGAACATTCGCTCATAAAACATGAACATGAACTATATTAACCATGACCAAGCCCATGAACATCAACGTTTTCCATGAGCTCAGAATGCACTGCAATTGCTCAAAATTAAGGAATTTCAAACGTCATAAACAACACTTACAATGGGTTCTTGCTCTGTTCCATCTCTGATTGAATCCCTTCTTTCGATGTCATGTTCAACCTTCAAATTCGACTACTAGCATGACAAAAACACCTTCAGCAGCTCAAATTTTAACCAAAACTTCACTCAATATGCTATGAATGACAAACATATACCCGATTACCGCTGGAATTTTCAAAAAGAAAAAAAATTTGCAAAACCAAACCTTTTGAATAGTGCTTGCCATGTTTCACATAGAAACCTATTGTTGCTCTATTCCAGTTCGATCTCAACTCCATCATTGTTTGCCATGTTTCCTGTCAAAAATCTTCATTCGAATACAACCTTGTCAAAAACACCTTCAACTACTCAATTCCAATCAAATATTACACAAATTGGCAATAAATTGACAAACTCCATGAATGAAGAAAAAAATTGAACAACAAACCTTTGAATAACCCATGAACCGTCGTTCAAATTTTCCAGACAAATTCACTAAGGTTTCCTGGATTTCTCTTTCCAGATGAATTTGCTCTGTTTGTCTTTGACGTTCTGTTCAATTTTTTGAAACTAAATGGACTGCCCACTTTTCCTAGTTTTTGGAAAGGGTGTGGTGTTTAATGCACTGCAGCCCTATTTCCCATGCGTGAATGAAACTCCCTCACTCTTTTCTCTTTTTTTTTCACCTCACGTGACCCTCTAACAAAAAGAAAAGGCCAACCAATCAAAAAACAGCCTAATATCTACAAATAAAAATAAAACAATCCATTGATCTCTACCCTAGATCTTGAAACCAATGGTTGAGATTTTCCATGCTTCTATTCTCACTTTTCTTCCCTTCTCATTATATATATATATATATATATATATATATATATATATATATATATATATATATATATATATATAGTATTGATAATTGTGAAAAAGTAATTTGAGGTGGGTTGTGGTAATTGTGGTAGAATGGTATTTTGTGGTGGGTTGTGGCAACCTGCGGTATGTTGTGACACCGCAGTTTGTCAACCGCAGAAACCAACAGGTCCTAAGTGACAGATAAATAAAAATGGAGGTAGTAATATCTTTCTCCTTAATTAATTGTCAAATTAAGGAGTATTTAATTTTCCTGTCTTCCCTGAAAGATTCATATTACTTTGAATAATTGAAATGTCACTTTTAACTTTCATTAATGAATGTAGTTTATTTAATTTTATTTATCTTCTTTTATATTGGGCTAAGTCAAGGCCATATTTGACAAAGTCTCGACCTTTTACTCATTTTCCTATATGGGGCTCTTTGTTCTTTTGTAGGTAGGACAATTTTACAGGACCAAGAGCACAGGAAATAAGCTATCTATGTAATTTGATACCACAGGAGTGTTTGGTAAACAACTTATTAGATGACTTATCAAGAAAAATGGTTTAGGCCCTGTTTCTTTATGCATTAGATTGCGGTGTGGTACCACACCGTACCGCAACTTTTTAATTTCTACCACACCACACCACAATCATTACCAATATATCTTTTCACTTTTCTCTCTCCTCACTTTTTTCCTATACTTTTCACATTCTCTCTCATCACCTACCACACTTATCATAATTCTCACAACAATTCATCACAATTCACCACACTTTTTCAAATTTCACCGCACCGCACCATTACTACACCGCAACCAACCGTATAAAAGAACGGGACCTTATTGGAAGATTTGGTCATGTCTAATAGGTTAAATAGATGTTTGGTAAATAATCTATTCACTTGAATGATTGGGTCCAATGGACTGATTTTCAATAAGCTGAAATTATTAGCTTATTGGATTGGTTGTTTGTGGAAATTGCCATTTAACCAAAGTTTGTCAAAATTACATACAAGCCATTATAAAAATAATTGATACATACTGTAATCAAATTGGTGATGAAGGGTATAAATGAAATTTCAACAAATATTTTTTTAGAAACAGTTAACTTTCCGAAACACAACTTTTACAAACAATTGATAAAAACAATTAACACAAATAGTCAATAATAAACCACCAATACAAACAACTAACAACTAACAATTAACAACTAATAGCCAATAACTATTTGTCAACCAAAACCATAGTCTTTGAAGTGCTTCAACTGCTAGATTATATATTGAGCTACCTAAACTTAACCCCTAAAAAAAGTCCATTTCATATTTGCTTAATTATTCCCAAATTATGTCAATCACCTCTTACATGAGTGGCAAGAGGTCTACCTTCTATCCTTGCCAACCAAGATTCGAATCCTGGGCAGGGCATTTTTCCTATACCTATTCGGAGAATGTCGTGGGTAGGAGTGAGGCGCAATTTTGGGCCATTGACATCCTCCTTCCCCATCCGTTACAACCTTGTTAGGTTTTACCCCTAAGATAAAGGTCCAATAAATTGGACCGCTTACCTTTATTAAATAAATAAATAAAAATATTCCCAAAATCATACCATGGTTTATATTATAAATACAATGGAACTAGTACTATCAAGGTAATGATCCATTCCATTACAGTTTTTCCTCAACATATTTTGTTTTGATCTTTTCTACCACCTTAGATTGTCCGTACGTAATCTTCATAGTTCGAGAACATTAATTTTTTTTCGGTTTAGATTGTGATAATGTGATAGACTAAAGTGAAATGTCCCATTAAACTTGCTCTACTTCTTTATAGAGTAGTAGGTAATGCAAGGCTTGTAAAAGTTTCTAATTTGCAAAATTTATATTGTTACATCAAATTGAATGAACATTGACTCTATTGGTTTGCTGGAGATAGAGCTGTCAATCTTTGACCCGATCTGAATCCGCCCGGAAATTTTGGTTTTTGAACATGATTTTCTCAACCCTAACCCGAAATATATCGAACCCTAAAAACCCACAAATTAGCATGTCAAACCCGACCCGCCCGTTTGACCTGGAAACTTTATTTTTTATGTTCAAATCTATTAGAATTTGTGACTTTCGTTTAAATTCATCAATATTAAACTATAATTGCAACTCATTCATATTTTATTTCTCTAATTTAAGTTGAAACATTTACAATAATCTATCGGTAGTACAAGATAATCATCTTTTATTATGTTTATTGTACAAAAAAAAATATTTAGAGACAAATTTATTAAAAGAAAAGGCGGAAAAAGGTAGCAATTATAACCCCTTAAGTTGACCCAAAACCGAAATACACCGATTGTATTTACCCGAACCTGAAATACACTCGACCCATATTTACCAGAACCCGATACAAGACCGACCCATAACCCGCTCACCCACTCGAATTGACAGGTCTAGCTGGAGATGATGATACATTAAGAATCTTCTTTTTGGGCACCCTCAAAGAGAGGACCATGACGGTCGCGAGTATATTGTAATGGATTAAAGTAAAATGTCTCACTAAACCTCGCCTTGTTCTTTTCCATAGAATAGAATGCAACAAAAAATTTATAATATTGGATCGATTAGAACCCATCTTTCTAAATTGCATAATTTATGAATAAGACTGCTACATCAAATTGATTCAACGTTGACTCTCATTTCAGGCTGGATTTGCTGGAGATGATACACCAAGAGTTTTCTTCCCCACTATTGTTGGTTGCCTTCCTAAACAAGGCATTGATGGTCAGAAATATGCTTATGTTGGATATGAAGCTCAATCCAAGCGTGATATTTTGACTCTAAAACACCCAAATTGAGCATGGTGTTGTAAGTAACTGGGATGGGATGGAAAAAAATATGGCATCACACGTTTTGCAACGAACTCAGAGTAGATCCAGCGGAGCATCCAATTTTGCTTACCGAACCTCCTTGCAATCCTAAGATTTCCCGCGAAAAGATGACCGAGATGATGTTTGAGACGTTTAATTCTCCTGCATTGTATGTTGCTAACCAAGCTGTTCTTTCCCTATATGCAAAAATGGTCGAACAACAGGTAATGGAGACTTCAACCCATGAAGATGACTGTGTTGAAGTTATGGGTAGGCTAAGAGGAGTGTGATGTTTGATGAGATTTGCGAGTGCTATCAAAAATTTGTCCGACCTAAAGACTCAAATTTATCTGACTCAGAAAACCCTTAGTTTGGTCCGAAGCTGATTTTAACATTGTACATTTGCAACATGGATATTGCAAAGGCCTCATTCACTTTGTGCAAACAAATATAGCGGCTGCTCATATTCGAGCTTGAAACCTCTTGCTTACTTTTGTCCAATACCATTTGAAACCATCTTAACCAAAAACTGAAACTGATAGTAGCTTTTGCCAAGTCAGATCGTATCTAGCAATCTGGAGATTGCGGTAAATGTTTTTTTTCTGTAATTATAGAGGGAGGCAAGAGGCGAGTGAACAATTGCAAGTACTTCCCTTTTGAGATTGAGATTATGGATGTAGCTCATGTAGACACTTTGAATTAATATTAGTGGATGTTGTGGTTGCTTGCTTTCAAAAAAAAAAGAAAACAAGAAAGGGAGAAACATCACTCATTAGGGTTTTATGTGTTGATTGGGCCGTGTGTGGGAAAATCCATGGGATTTTTTTCTTAAAGTCATGGGTTTGGGTCTAGATTTTGATCTACAAATGATACTTATGGATTTTAATAATATGGTTTTTTGGTTTTTTTTTAAATTTTATTTTTAATGCTTGTGATTTTATTTTTAATCTTTTTACTTACGCTTTAAATATTTATTAAAATAGTTAATGTCTCTATCAATATTTTAAATAAAAGTATTTTGGGTTTTTTATTGTATATTGCAGGATAATCATAATCATGCCTTATATAAATGGAAATACCAGTGAACTTACAGCGTCAATACACACTACATTTGTTCAAGTGCGTGGAGGAAAAGAGAAGGTTGTTTATCACGCAAAATGATAAGACTTTAGCAACAAACGTGTCATGCACGTCCAAAATTGTTGTTCAACAAACAACAATGCCCCAAAATGCAACAGTTGTTCTACCCTCAAAGTTATAAATATATTATTGTCATCTATCAAGTAGCTACATACTCTTAGTTAGAATAAAGTTATAACGATTTTGGACCGGTTTATCTTTTTCACAACTAAATTATTGACCCCTTGTGTTTTTGGAATATATATATATATATATATATATATATATATATATATATATATATATATATATATAGGGAAATTGGATTCTAATAATCCCTACTATCACAAATTGTATAATAATCCCTACTATCATTTTGGATTACAGTGGTCAAAAAAAAAAATTGTATTGTAGTGATTAAATCCATCACATTATTCTTTTATTTTTTCCATACTACCATATTGTTTTTTTTGGTTCCTACCCCTAGATAGGTAACGAAGTGTAGTTACTAAAACATTTTTTAAATTATTTTTTTGAGATTCCGAGCAATTATTATGATTTTTTAAAAGGAATAAAATTGAAAAAATCATAAAAAATTGAAAAAAAAATGAAAAAAATTGGGAGAAATGCCGTAAATTCATTAAAAATCGTGGTAAAGTGTTATACAAAATTTTGAATCAAATGCAACACAAAATCTATGATATTTAGCATATACACTCGATTTTGTCCCACTACAATACAATTTTATTTTTTTTTTTACCACCAGAATCCAAAATGATAGTAGGGATTATTGCCATACAATTTGTGATAGTAGGGATTATTAGAATCCAATATCCCTATATATATATATATATATATATATATATATATATATATATATATATATATATAGATATAGGAAAATTGGATTCTAATAATCCCTACTTTTGTAAATTGGATGACAATAATTCCTACTTTCAATTTGTATTCTGGTGGTCCAAAAAAAATAAAACTGTATCGTAGTGGGACATAATCGAAAGTAGATCCTAAATATCATAGATTTTGTGTTGCATTTGATTCAAAACTTTGTATGATACTTTACCACGATTTTTAATGAATTTACAGCATTTCTCCCAATTTTTTTAAATTTTTTATGATTTTTTCAATTGTATTCCTTTTAAAAAATCATAATAATTGCTCGGAATCTCAAAAAAACAATTTTAAAAATGTTTTAGTAACTACACTTCGTTATCTATCTGGCGGCAGGAACGAAAAAACAAAAACAATATAGGGTAGGCATGAAAAAAATAAAAAGAATGTGGTGATAGATTTAGCACCACTACAATACAATTTTTTTTTTTTGGACCATCAGAATACAAATTTAAAGTAGGGATTATAAGAATCTTAAATGAGTTGAAATGTTTAATGCTCAAAAATTCATCAAATGATAATAGAGAATTTATTCAAATACTAAAAGAGAATTTATAGTAAGAAACATGAGGCTATAACATAATACGATAATACCACTGCTATCTTCAGATCAGTAGTAATATATCCTACAACATGGGTTGAAAACACGAATTTGCGAATCATAATTAAAAACATATATATATACACTATCAAAATGCATGAGACATACATGAATCAACATCCATAAAATAACAAATTAAAAGGAAAATTATGTAAAAAAACTAAGAAGAAAACAAAAATAAAATTACGTGTAAGCACCAAAATCTTACAAAATTTTGTTTGTCAAGACCCATTCAAAACACCATTGATGCTTGACATTTTATGCAATTTATTAGGTGCTCCCGGAACATGTGCTCCAGATTCTGTAATTGTTCACCCATATGTATTAGGTTGTTCACTCTGATTATTATGATTGTTCACTCTGATTCATATGATTGTTCACTCACAACTATCTGGAGCACATGTTCCGGGTGCATCAAATATATATTGGACATTTTATTAAGTTGGACAATTGTCTTCAAGATTAACCAACAAAATGGAAGTAGTTTACGAGTTTGATTTTAACACTAATAATTTGAGAGTTGTATTAGGGAAGTCGTCATCATCGCCCTCACCAAACTCCATCGTGTCATCATGCAATGATGATGTAGAACGCGAATAAGCACCGACAATCAGGCAATGATGATGACTTTATATTTCATGGATTGTCATTAATGGCCACCAACAGGAATGAGAGAGATATTTTCGAACTGGGTGTTTTGCCGAGTCTGAAAAGAGGAGCGAGACCGTAAGACCAGGGAGTTTTATTAAGGCTAATTACTTTGGTTAAGGGTCTAATTTGGGTTTAGTTATTTATTTATGGGATTAATTGAAGTATTTCTATATTATGCGGATGTCATTTTATTTATTTTATTATTATTTATCAAAATTAGAATTTTATTAGAAGAGTCAACTTGTTAGTTGACTTGTTATATTATTTGGTAATTGGGTTATAGATTTGAAAAGGAAGAAAATAAGGGAAAGTATGAGATCTTTATCATTGTTGATGAGAGATTTTTACAATCAAAATAATTAAGGTAGAAAAGGGGGGATTGGAAATTAGCAATTATTTGGAGTGGGATAAAATAAAATGGATAGGGACAAATGGACAAAACCCCCCTCTTCCTCTTTGGTGCTTGACGGCAACATAGAACGCGTGCGCGCGCGCGAGAGAGAGAGAGAGGGGGGGGGGAAGCGGTGGCGGCGACGGCGACGGTGGCAGTGACACCTAATCGCCCGCCATCGGTAGCAAGAAAAAAGGGATAAGAAGCGGCGGCGACACTGCTTGTTCGCTGTCTGTCGACGCGCAGGGAGAGAGAACGACGATGGTGGCTGGGCCGGCGGTCGTTCGCGCGCGAAGAGCGGGGGGACGATGGTGGTTGCCGCCGGTGCTGATGAACGCGAGGAGGTTTGTTTGGGTTTGTCTTCGCTCCTCCCTATCTGCTCGATGGACCCAAAAAAAGGGAGGGGGAATCGAGACGTCTTCGGTTGGCTGGTACGAACAAAACACAGAGGGAGTTGGCGAAGGGTGGAAGGGCGGCGGCGATGGCTGCTGGTGGTGGTTTAGTGGCTATGAGTATGAAGGGGAGGCAGTGGTGGTGCGTTTTGGAGAAACCGGCCGGGACAACGAAAGGTGTTGGTTAGTCTCAATTCAGAAACCCTAAGTCTTCCATTACTTGAATCGATGTGGGTAATCTCTGTCCCTCTTATTGACTGTTAAGTTTTAGGTTAAATTAATAGATTTAGAATACTAAAATATATGCCAGAAACTGTTAATTAGGATGGTTGGATTGAATTATGTAACCGAGTTGGAAGTTGGTCGGTATTTGAGTTGAACATTGAGCGTTGAGGTCAGTTTGGGATGGTGTATGTGAGGAGGGAGCCTGGGTTGAATTGTGAAATTGGAATACTTTGGGTTAAATGATGAAAAGAATGGATTATTGATTGATTATGTTAAGTATTATCCTTTTATGTTATTTGGGTGGGAATTGAGCTAGTTATGACTTAAATGAGTTTTATGCAAGCGAATATGTGATTAGTACACTCAAATTTTGATTTAAGTTTAGAATGATATTTGTTTGGTTGATTCTAAGTATATTATGCATAAATGAGTGTCCCACGGATTACATGCGTTAATTGGGTTATTTATGAGCAAAGTATGCATATATGGATCGTGGATGAGCTATATGCTTAAGAATGAGATTCTATGTTTAAAGTTGGGTCGTTTGGTATTTAGTATGTTGTAGTTACGCCCTAGTCTGGTGTGAATGGAATTAAATTGTTGTTATATATGAATTTAAGTACGCGTGTGCATGTGTTTCCCAATTATTTGAACTTATACGGACTTTATGGGCACCATTACGTGTATTTACTTGTGTACTTGAGTTTTGAATGACTCTTTGAAGTGTTATTCTAAGAAATGGGTTTGGATTTTGATACTTATGTGTGGTTTAAGATGGATATGTGATTTCTATGTTTTGAGGGGTTATTATGAAGTTTTATGAACTCCTTTATGATATTTGGATTTCTCAAATGGAAAAAGGTTGGAAATTAGCCAGTTGAGTTGATTTTGATTTGAATGAAAGACATATCCCTACTTTTTATACATTTATATACGATCTTGGAAAGTTATTTGGATGAGAAGTGTATGGTATGGAATTATTATATGATTTACGAGTATTGAAATGGTTTTCAGGCTAGGTGTATTGCACTAGGTACTGTGGACTAATTGGAAAGTCGGGTTACCACCTGTAAAGGGGAACAGAATCGGCTAGGTATATAAGTCCATTGACGTTAGAATTTCCCAGGAAGTTAAACTAACTGTCTTGAGGGGGAACCGATCCCGACTAAAAAGTGTTGAAAGTACCCTACGCCCATGGTATTTGTAATCCCCCATAATATTTTCTTATTATAAAATTGGATTATAAGTATTGGTCATCATCGGAAAAAAAATTCTATGAGATTACCTATGAAAACCCGGGCCCATGAAATAACATAAAAGACCGGTACTATATGACAAGGGTCAAATAAGGATACCTTTTAGTAATATTTATTCATACAAAATGACAATTATGCCAAGATATACATGCCTTTGTGGTTCAAAATTTATGAAGCACATAAATTTTGAAAATGGAATTTTTGGGAATTTTATCTACCAAAGAAAGTTGTATGTTTATAGTTAGCAAAATTCTTTATAGTAATCCCCTAATGTGTTGTCACCTATGGGAAAAAGAACAAAAGAAAATTCAGCTCATACCCATTAAAAAGATTAAAGGAAATAAATTATTGTTAGTAGAGTTCTAGGGGAAGCATCTAGGTGTAGAATACCAATTAAAAACAAAACCAAAGTCACTCATCATCACCAAATATGCAGCCCATGGTTTTATCTACAACTTGCTAAACTAGAAGCATCATTGCACCTAGGGGTTAGAAGACCCAACACAATCCAACCAAATATTTGCTCTATATTTTGTTTGATCTTAGACTCCAAATCTCACACAATCTTCCTCATTCTCTCTCCACTCAGCCAAGCTCCTCCCTTCTCACTATTATAAAAACCCCTCATCCATCCCAAATCAGTCCAACAACATCACTATACCAAACACTTCCTTCAAACACAAAAAGAATTGCATTAAAATAGAAGAAAAGAGTTAAAATGAGGTTTTTGTTCTCAAGCATCCAAGGAATCTCTTCCATCCACTCTAGTCACTATCAAAGGATGCCCAAAAACACCAAGGAAGTCAAGGTATAGAGATCTAGATTTTCAGCCTCAAATGGATGTGTGCTAAGTGCCTAAGAGAGGGCCATAAGGGTTGAAAATCATTATATTTATATAATGTTTATTTGGTTGATTACTTGCACTAGATGAGATTTATCTTTTATGTATTTATTATGTATGTGAAGTATGATATTACAATTTGATGATACTAATTTTTGCTACCAAGTCCATGATAAAGGATTTTACGAAATCAAGTAATATTATTCCATCTTTTATGTGATAATCTTGATGTTACCATGGTTATATGACAAAGAGATATATGATTCTAAGTTTTTGATACTACTTATAATGCCACTTTATAATACTTATGATTTAAGGTTATGATGCTACTTATAATGCTACTTTATGATACTTATGATTTAAGTTTATGGTGCTACTTTATGATGCCACCACAAGATGTTAGCTTTTATGACACATTCTATGGAGATGCTCATGGTACTAACTAACAATTAAAGTTATAACACATGTTATATGTGTTCTTTGCATCATTTAGCATTTCATGCATTCATGGCATGTAGTAGGATGATCTTGAATCATCTTTAGTAAGTCCCCTTGGGTATATGGTTCTTTAAGTCCTACCGGGCAAGAGTGATGGTCTATAAGGCATACTCATTTTATGGTCCTTCTATGGTTCTTTTATGGTCCTTTTATGAGCTCTCTATGGATCTTCTATGATCCTTTTATGATCTTTCTATGGTTCTTTTATGATCATTCTATGGTTCCTCTATGACCTTTCTATGGTTCTCATATGGTCCTTTTATGGTTCCTTTATGAACATTCTATGGTTCTTTTATGACTCTCCAAGTCCCATGGGCAGTATGACAAAGTATGATAAGTGGTACCACTAAGTCCCGTAGGCATCATGGTTTATGGTATGAGGATCCTCACTATGAAATCCCATAGGGGCGTCATGGACATCCGAGTGCTTGGCCAAGCCGTTTTATGAGCATTAGGCATCTAGGTCATGGAGCATATGCACACAAGGATTATGATATTGTATCTATACATGTTTAGGTATGTATATTAATGATTATGTATGTTTATGTATGGCTAAGTTTATGTATGTTAATATGTATGTATGACTATGTTTATGTGTATGTATGTTTTTGCATGCTTAGTCATGTATATGTATGTTCATGTACGATTATGTAAATATGTATATAGTTAGGTATGTTATAATCTCCATACTTAGCTTCGGCTAATCCATGTTTATGTCCCCCTCTTAGGTACCAATCCTTCTAAAAAGGCATGATGTTGGGAAATCTTCAAAGGAAAAGGAGGCATGGAGGCCAAGAGATGATAATGGGATCAAAGGGCTTACTTCAAGAAGACATGAATAAAGACTTAAATTAATTAAGTACATGTAATTTCTATTTCTACTATGACATTACTCTAGTTTATTTTTCATTACTAAAAAACCTACATGTAAAGTGACTAATGAGAAAATACTACTTTCCTTCCCTTACTACAAATCAACTTAATAATGAACTAGGGGAGAAAGCTCAAGCTATAGGTGCATCTCCTTGGAAGTTATGTAGTGAGGACTACCCACCTTACTCCCTAGGTAAGATAAGCCCCATTTGGCCTAAGCTCAATCTATAACATGACCTTATTAAGAAATCTTTAAGTTGGACATGATCATTACCAAAGCACTTGATGACACATGAACTTTATGGACTTATATGGATGATATGGACATGCATGGCCTTTATGGACAATATGGACTCAAATGGACCATATGCACTCATGTTACTAAACACACTAAATTGGTAACTAAGACAACATGACACATATTTTAATTTCAAAAAAAAAAGTACGGACGTTACAGTATTGATATTTTCGTACAACGGAAATAAGGAATGTAATTATATGAAACCGTTGGTTTATTTAAATGGTTATAAATTATTGTTATGGAAAGATGGAAAATGAAAATAACTTTTAATACCTGTTTCAAAGTGCGTGAGTTATTATGTATATGTTGAAAGTGTTATGTTTCTTATTTAGAATGACTTTAAAAGGTTTTGAAGTATGAATGGTATTCTACTTGAGTATTGCTAAGTTTCTGAATGTCGTTTACTACGTTCAAACCAAGTTTCAAAAAGAGCCTCGTGATTTAAATAAAGAGCTTATTTTGTTATTAATGATTTATATATGTGTGATATTGGAACTCTTTGTGTGTATCTTTTAATTAGTCTGATGCATTACACGTGAATCTTGCCTTGATTGTTGACCTTTAGAGGCTAAATGGAATGTATGAGCTATTTGAGGGATAACTAAGTTAGGATGTTGATGTGTATTGGAGTTGGCTGCGGCCTACTGGAGCGCTCGAGTACTTGAAATGCCCCTCTAATGGCTTCCCGATTGTCTTCATGACTAAAAAGGTTACCCTTTCCACCTGTAGTTGATTTGGAAGATATGAGACCGCTTAATTACCTCACACGAGACATGTAGATTCTTGAATGGAAACCATATACCTAGTTTCCTACTTGATGAATTATGAAACGACTAAGAGATGCATTTATACTTTTGATTATACTTGGGTGAATACTGAATTAAGTTGACTCCTATATTAGATGGCTTGAATCTTAATGGTTGTTCCAGGGTACAGGTTACCCACTGAGCTGTGGTTTGCTCATATCCCTCTCTCCCTCCCCTTGCAGGTCAATATGAAGATCGGGAGCTAACCAGTTATTTAGAGATTGTCGCATTCCTAGTTGTTTATGTATGTAGGGAGTGGTTGTTTTGTAATTTAAATTCTATTGTAAATGTATTTGGTATGCCTAGGTTGTTTGATGCATTTAGATTATACTCCGAGCTTGTGACTCGTGATTTAGTGCGGCGGGTGGCCGTTGAGTTTATTCTTGGGTTATTTTGTATAATTTACAGGGATGTAAGGCTTAAACCCTGGGAAAAGTCCACTTTACAGAGGGATTTGGAAATTAGTTTCTAAGTTCTCCTTTTTATCTTTCTCAACCCTAATTAGGTTAAGATTGACCTTAACAACCCTATTTGGGAGCGGGCTGTACAGAGACAAAGAGGGGCGTGAAAGGATAGAGATTGGGAGATGACTCTAAAATTACCTAGAAGCCTATCTCTGTTGATGAGGTAAATATAAAGAGTTATAATTGAAATCAAGTATTGAAGGTGGTTATAAATGCAAAAATCAAGGGATAATAAAATCAAATATTGAAGATGATTATAATTGCAAAAATCAAAGGATTATAATTGCAAAGGTATAGAGTTTGATTTTGGGTAAAATATTATATTTTATATGGGTGAGAAAAGTGGTCACTGATTTTTATTTTTCTAAATTCCTATTGGCTAGGAAGACCGAAATTCACTCACAGCCTACAATTTCAAAATTTAAAGATGCTACTTTTATATATTAATAGATAAATGATTTACCCAGAAATACAAATATCTTTTTATGTAAGAGAAGTAATTTAAGTTTTGAAGTTGAGTATCAAACCTAACATATGTCATCATACTTTCTTTCCTATAAAGTATCACAGGTGGAGCTTCCTTAGGCTTAATTCGGCTAAGTGTTGAGCTCGAGCTCAAGACTATCCGAACTTCTTTTGAGGCGAGTTCTTCGAGCTTCCCATCAAGCTAGCACTCGAAGATCTCCGAGTTGACTTTACTCATTTTCACCCTAGTTGTGCCGATAAAGTCAACCAACTTCACTATATTCTTTTCCCCCAAAAAGAAGTTTGGTTTTACAAAAATAAAAGCACAACACTGAATTTTCCCAGTTATTTTCTATGGAGTTTATAATTTATAAATTTTGTGTCAATTATGTCCGTTGTCTATAAAATGCTAAATCCACCATTCTATACCTCGTATTGGCGGGATTTTGGGATTGTGGTTTTGGGTCGGGGCAGCGCAGACAAATTTTCTCGACCCAAATACTTGGGTTTTCCGACTCTGGAAAACCAGTTTGGTTCAAACCCAATCTTAACGTTGATTGAATAAACTTAATATTCAGATACAATATCAATTATTTTTTCCTATTGTCTGAATCCGCTTTTGACTCCAATTTAGTTCCCTACGAATTGTCGTGTCCGGTCCGAAAAAGTTGGGGGCTCAATGTATGATTTGTGATCCGACTCGACTAAACACATTAATTTTTTTTTAAAAATTTAATTAATTTTTTTTGTTTTTTGTTTTTGTGATATGATCCGACTAAACATATTAACTTTTTTTTTTAAAAAAAAAATCCCATATTAGGCTTATTTTTTGTGACCTAGCCTAGCCCGACTAAATCCATAAACTAAATGCGTGAATGTTTAGATTTTTAGCATATTAAAAAAGGAAAAACTTATAATGATTGTCAATCATGATAACCACCACAATGAAAATAATGTTTATCTATACATATATCAACTTTTATCTTTGTCATTCATTTTGTTTATTCAGTACAACATTATAATATATATTTTCTTAATTTAAAAAATTTTTACGAAATTTTTTACAATTTAAATATTTAATTCTAAGTTTTTGCCTAGTAAATAAGCATATTTTGAAAAATATTTATTTTAAAATTTTTAAAAATAAACTAAAATTTGAAAAAATATATCTTACAATATTAAATAAAAAAGCTAACGGTTAATATAAAACTTCACAAATGTACGAGTAATATTTATTTTACTTACGGTGGTTGTCATGGTTGACAACCACTATAAGTGTATCCTATTAAAAAATCTATCTTATATAATTATCACCTTGTTGGTTTGTTAACCTGACCCGTGACCCATAGGGTCAAGGCTTGAACCGACGAGTCAAAAACTTTGAATTCAATTGGCTCAGTCCGACTGTTGAACATGTCTACTACTCTCTTCGTTCCATATTAATTGACACTTAAACTAACTTTTTTTTTTGTTCCAAAATAATTGTCACTTTCTGTTTTTTTTTTTTTGAAACCAAAAGGTAGCAGATATTATTCAAGAATTTGCCTTAGAAGCGACTAAAATTGTCACTTCCATGAGGTAATTGTTCCGCCACACATTTGAAAGACAAGAAACTAGTGCAAGGTTTGCCAATTCATGGGCAATCTTGTTGCACTCTCTGCGTATGAAAACAAACTGAACATTTGAGAAAGAGGAAACTAAATCTAAGCAAGCCTGCAGGACATTTTAACTTAATTATTTTAATTTTAATCATTATTTTAATCTAGATAGTTCGTTTAGTTAAATATTGATATATATAAAATTATGAAATATGACAATTAATTTGAAACTTAGAGATTATTAATAGGAAGTACTGAAAAAAAATAATGCTCCCAACTTTTTCCTATGCGAAACTGTCGGCTTTGCGGCGCGGTATTTTCCTTCAGTTCTTTCCCGAATTCCCAAGTTCCCTCTATCCCACGCAGGCATTGCTGACGTCAGCGCACCACCCGCTCCGCCGCCGTAGCAGCCTCCGGCGGCCTGCCGGAATCTCTCTCTGTCTCTGCTCTGTCAGTTATCCTGTGATTTATTGCTGTAAGTTGTTCTCATTCTAACTTCTAGGTTTTCATCTATCTATCATTCGTTTATGAATCATGATTCGTTCTCAATTCTCAAACTATTTTGGTGTTCTTATGATTTATGAACTGATTTTCGAGTTAGGTTTGTCAAGTTTTTAAGTTGATTTCTGTAGGTGAAGAATATCATTAAATTAGGGTTTATCAACGTATGAATTAATGTACAGTATTTGATTTTGGAGATTTTTGCCAGTTAGGATTTCAATTACTTGCTGGCTAATTCAATATTAAATGCATAATATTTATATCTACTCTCTCATTTCTTGTGATTTATTGCGGTAAGTTGATCTCTTTCTAACTTCTAAGTTTTTATCTATCTCTCATTCATTCATGAATCATGATTCATTCTCAATTCTCAAAGTATTCTAGTGTTCTTATGATTTATGAATTGATTTTTGAGTTACGGTTGTCAAGTTTTAAGCTGATTTGTGTGAATGATCAATATGATTAAATTAGGTTTTATCAACTTATGAATTCAATTGAGTGCTGTTAAATTACTGTTTAGTGTCATCTTCATGACTAATTTTAAATTTTGTTTTCTTTTCTGGATAGTCTCCCGTTTGCTTTTTGGGTGCTGTTGAGTTTAAATTTGTCTAGCAAATCATTCTCGACAGTGATGGAGGAGAAGCATAGGCTGATGATACTCTACGCTTCTCAGACCGGCAATGCCATGGATGCCGCTGAACGCATTGGCCGTGAAGCTGAGCGCCGAGCTTGCCCTATTTCTGTCCTTTCCGTCGATCAATTTGACCCGGTTTTTGATTCTCACCTTTTCTTCTACTTGCTTCAAACTTTGTTCAATCATTTATGTTTTTGGGTCTTGTGGGCAGGGCATGGAATTTTGATTGATTAGTGTATAAGCCTTGTTTGGATCTCATAACTTCAAGCTGATCTTATGTCTATCTGGGGTTGCTGTAGCTAAGTAGCTATGGCTAAGATTTAGCCTTTCTTTTGTGGAATTTGAATACTTGTCCCAATTTTTATGATCGGTAAAGTGAGAAGAGAAAAGGTGAGTAGTAGAATTAAGTGATGGTAGAACCATTCTGAATGTCAGGAGTTTGGCTTGTATGCACTTTTGGTTATGGTACTTCAATCTTTGTCCAATCAGAAGTTTATTTTATGGTTGTCATTGACTTTTAGCTCTTCTCATTTTGAGGACTTGAGGAGGGGTTTGCATTTGGTAGAAAAAAGGCGATGAAACTTGGATTGAGTTGTGTGTTTGCTTTGGATCCGAGAGCTCACTGCTCACATCTGAGGTTTTCTCTATTCGGGGTTGCTAGAACCAATCCAAATCTTTTTGTTGATTTCAGTAGAAAATTCCTCAAGCCTTTCCTGAACCTAAAAGGGATTGGCATTACGAAATAGCATAGATGAGTTTCTGAAATAAGGATATAATCATGTTGAAAGTCAGAATATTGCTTTGGATATAATATAAGCCTTATGTGATGGATGAAATTTTGACATGGAATTAAGTCGCTAGTATTATCCAGTAATGGCTGGTTCTAAGGATCTGGGTAATCAGGATTGAAAGATTTGTTCAGGAAACAAGCATTACCCCTGGGGGGGGGGGGGGTCCGGTTGTCCTGCTTTTTGCTTGCTAATGGAAGGGAGATGGTTTCTGAAGATTTGTGTAATTTTTCTAGGAAGTACGTCTCTGCTGTTGGTTGACCATGTCTTTAACTGGTTCCTTCTGTATTGCCTACATTTCAGAGTTCTTTGCCTGACCAAAGGACTGTAATATTTGTTGTTTCTACAACTGGTCAAGGCGATACACCTGATTCAATGAAGGTTAGTGTATGTGAGTAGAAATTTGGTCCTTTGGGATATAATGTTGTCCTGATGTTGAATGCTTTTGTAACGATTAATTAAATGAAATGCAGGTGTTTTGGAAGTTTCTTCTTCAGAGATGCCTCCCTCAAGATTGGTTGGGAGCAGTGAACTATGCAGTTTTTGGATTGGGGGATTCCGGCTACCAGAAATACAATGTAATACTTCTAGGGCTCTATTTATCACTGGGGAATCCTGGTACCTCTTTCTCTCTTGGTATGAATTTTGGAATTTGCTTATGCCATATGATTAAGTTCTTAATTCTACATATTCTGTGTACGCAACCTGATGAGGTGATAAAACAAGGGGAAGTGAACTTTGTTGCCTGTAAGCACTATCATGGTCTAGAACTCTAGATTTTGTGAGAAACATGCAGTGGATGTTAATGTTGATAGTATTGTTTAAAAACTGTCAAGGGTTTCATGAATCACAGAGTGAACTGTATACTTGACTACTTCTCCTGTTGTCATGAATCACAGAGTGAACTGTATGCTTGACTACTTCTCCTGTTGGTGTGATTGAGATTATTCTGTCGTTCTTCATCTGAAGCTGTCCTCAATGATTTTGGTAGACAATAAGCAAAGTCTAACAAATCTGCAAGCCTTGTATGGGAACTTATTTTGCATATTTCTCCTACTGATACAGTTTGTGGCGAAGAAGCTGGATAAACGGCTTTCAAATCTTGGTGGATCACCAATTATTGAAAAAGGTCTAGGAGATGACCAGCATCCTTCAGGGTATGATGTGGCTGAATTATTGTAGAAAGCTTGTATGATCTAACTATATATTCGTGCATGTTAGGAGCTAATATAGAGCTTATTTTGAGGATCTTGTTTCATACTTCTGTTATGTAAAAACAGAATATCTAGGCTGTTGCTTCGTTACGTGAGAGCAGTATATCTCACTGCCAATAGTTTCCAGATGTGCATTTCAAGAATTTTTTTCTCATTTGCTCCTCATAGGTATGAAGGAGCTCTAGATCCTTGGATGGCTTCACTATGGAGTTCGTTGTATCAAATAAATCCAGAACTCTTCCCAAAAGGGCTAGACTATGTAGTTCCAGACACAGAGTTGATGGGTCAACCAAAAATCATCATCACATATCATGCCACTAACCAGGAATATTCACTGTTGTCACATGCCTCAGGTAACTTGTTTTTCTTGCTGGATTGCGTGTACGGGAAAGCTTTCTTAGGTTCCCAAAATTTCATTGTTCTTATTGTGCACCCTGTTTTGTTCAGTCTTCTTAGAGTGCATGCGGACCCTTATCTAGCTCGCTGTTTCAGTTCATTTGTTCATGAAGTAAAGCGGTGAATGTTAAAAAATAAAGTTCACAGGGAGAAAGGTTTTGAGTTCCAAATTCAAGTATTCGAATTAAGCTAAGCTAATGAACTTGCTAGTGATTGTTTCTAGCAATAATGTAAGCTAAAGATTTGCAATAAGGCAGCTAGCGATGGGGTAAACCTTGCATAGGGATTAGTGGTCATTACACCATTTTATTGGGGCATTTAGCCCAAGTTTCTAAACCATACAATGAATTACGAGGGATCAAGCACATCAATATGTGCACTCAAGCCACACTATCGTGGATCATCAGCTAGTTTGATATGGTAAACCACTTATTTTCATAGGGTTTGTAGAATCCTTACCCACAAAAGCCTTAGGCCCTCTTCGGCTAAAATAGCGGATTGGGTAGCGGATAGCTGTTACATTTTAGCGGATAGCTGTTACATTTTAGCGGATAGCTTATAGCTGTCTATGTTACTGTTTAAAAAAATGTGTTCGTTGAAATTAGCTGTTAGATTAATTGATAAATATAAAATGACTACAAAGGACATTATTATTATTAATTACTCCTATTATTATTGTTATTCTTTACTAGAGCCGTATCCCAGGATTATGAAAAACAAAAAAAAAAACAAAAAACCATATTCCTTTCCATTGTGGTGGCTAATATGCTTCCATTGATATGCATTAGAAATTCTGAAGATTTGAATATTATTCATCCTATTTGCATCAAAATTTGGAACTAGAATTTGAGGGTTCTTAATTCTCCAATTGAAGTTAATATATTTATTTTATATGATGCTAAGAATAATATAGATACTTGCATGGCTTAATAACATTTACTTAAATTCACTTAAAAAAATAAAAAAGGTCAAACTCTTTGATGGCTTCTCAGCTCTCACAAACTAGGAGATTGTGGATGGGAGCATTTGAGGAGATGAAAGACAAAAGGCTGCAAACAATGAGAGTTTGTCTTATGCCTTTTATACTAGTGGCATGAGGTGTAATATGGGGTAAAGGTGGAGGGCTCTTTTAGAGCCAAAATATGAAAAAGCTACTTGCTTCCCAAAACGTTAAGCAGTGTAACGTCTGGCGTTTTGGATGTCGCTATACTCTTTGTGCAAAAGCTATTTTACCGAACATTAATAATTTGATAAAGTAGCGTATTGACCAATTAAAACGCTAAAAGCTCCTGTAAACGTTGTTGCCGAACAGGGCATTAGTAAACAAAAGGAGTAAGAAAGGATAAATCTATGTGAGGTTTCCAAAAGCTTTTGCAAAAGCAAAATCAATGGGGGAACAGAACACCCTTCGTCAACCCAAGCATTGATCACACTCTTCTTACAGACATTTTCAAGAACCTCAACATTACTTATGAGACTCATTTGCTTATTGCCACCTTATGACTTATGATGAGCAAGACAATGGTGACACCTACGTGGCCTTGTAAGTGTTGAGTCATTTTCTATAGAAAATGCACCATGGGAGAGTCACTCATACAAAGACTACTGGACTTATGAAAACTATAGTCTATTGAGCTCAAAGCCTGAAGTCTAAGTACCTTTTCTCTCAACCTCAATGGGAAGACACAAAATTCTGGCTGATCATGCACATGCAAGTCAAATGTGAAAAACATCTAAGTTGCAAGAGCTCAAACATCAACTTAGGTGATGCAATTTCCCCAACACACGAACACACTATCCTACAAAAATGAATATTTTTGGAATTTTCAAATAAAATCATCTCCACCGCCCTTTTTAAAGAAATATGGGCACGACTTCTCCGGCAATGATGCCATTGGAAATCATTTGATGCACTTGCTTTTGCCCTCGCTTATTAATATCTATACATTGCGGTTGAACCTTTTGGTGCATGGGCTACTACTCAATGCCATTAAAATCATTGCCTTTATGGAGAGTATTTTATATTTTCCTCTACAAGTGACATTTCTTTATGTTTTGTTTCAGATTTGGATTCCAAGGCAGTGCAAATTGAATGCGCTCGCTTGATGTCACCCGCAAAATTTCCTTCGGATAAGTGCAGGCCTCACTGCTGGTTAAGAATGGTATTCTCCTTAACTAGTCATACTTGTAGATAAATTTTGTGCCTATGGTCTGAGATAGATCAAACTGACATCCTCTATCATGTCCTCTTCCTTGTTTTCCTGTACTTTTCAGGTCACTATTTTTCTTTGAAATATTTTGTAGTGGAGTATGTAATCTTTTTCTGCATTCCCCCCCTTCCCACCCCACACACACACACACAACAAAAAGAAGAGGTGGATATAGCTATTAATGTAGTATTTTTTTTTTTTGGGGGGGGGGGGGGTGTTAAGATAGTTTTCTAGTTAAGGGAAGTAGAAAATGATAATAGAATATTATATGAAAACTTATGTTTACCGTACTGTCATGCCATAAGAGAAAACCTTTCTGCTTGTGGGGGCATGGCTATTGGTTATGACTTGAAACATTGGCCTTCTGGACCTTGTTGAGGTTTGATAGAGACCACGAGGTATCTTGTTATGCACTGAGTTAAAAGATTGCATCAAAGTTGTAATTTGCTGGTTCTGTAGGATGACCTTGTAAATTCTGTATGGTATTCGCATGAAGTTGCTAACTGTCCTGAAAAAACTAAAAATATTCAAACTGATATTAGTTGCAATTATCCTTTTCAGACAAGGAACAGTTCATTAACAAGACCGGGCTGTGGAAGAGATGTGCGACATCTTGAGTTTGAATTTCATTCATCTGTGAGTAGTGAATCTGCTTTACTTAATTAGAGTGTTTCTTTTATTGACTAT